>OU026071.1:12500000-13750000 GCA_907269065.1 Crocallis elinguaria | reverse complement strand
TTACGGTCACAGAAATTAATATGCCCGCTTTGATTCCACTGGTCTTGTCTGTTTTACCCACTGTTTTACCCTTAGAGTGTATGAGTATATAAAAAGCCGGAGCAGTCGCAAATTCGAAGGTGTAAGTAGGTAATGAATATAACTTCAAAAAGCTAACAATGGGAACCGCACCCTACCTTTTTGGGGGTAGGCTACTATCCCTCCCTGCTCACCGGGAAAATACTAAAGTCCTTCCACAGTCACAATTTTTATCAACTCTGTAATTGGCCCATTTTCTTGCTGACTGTGCATTATCCAAAATTTGTGAAAGCTGGTGAAATGTTTGAGACCAGTTTGTTCGCTTCGCTCACTCGATCAATTGCATTTTAATTACCTACTTACTTATTTGTTTAAATTTTGTTTTGAATTGATGAAGGGTCAGTAGTACCTAATGTGATCACTTGCAAAACCGTAGGCCTCCAAGCTTAAAATCCTAAATTGAGCTTGAGCTTTCGTTGATGGTACACATTGTGACTCATTGCTATCAGTGTTGTTGGTAGGATTACTAGCGAGCTAGGCCTGCAATGAGAGATCCACCCTTCGACCGTGACTAGAGCTCGTCTCGGTGCCTCTCCCCCTGGGCATATCTCCAGTACTTTCGGTGCGGTATGCTCCGCACAACCATACCGGGGTGGCACGTCGGGGTCGCCTAACGCCTCCCTCCTTGCGAAGTTACACAGGTACCTCCCGAAGTATTGATGCCCAGAGAGGATGTGCATAAATAGGAAGGTGAGGCTCCAGTGTCCTCACTGGAGTGCCTCGAGAAACCGACGGCACACATCTCTCATCCGTTTAAGCCTTTGGGGAGCCGAGGATGTAGCTCTGGTATCCTGGGAGGGGCCTCACTATCCTGGCCTCCTCTTGCCACAGCCACACCACCATCTGAGGCGCGGAGGGGAGACCTCACTCCCTCACCCGCTTCTTTCGCCTGAAGACCGAGGACAGAACCTCGGCTTCTGGGTCCCATGGAAGAAACTCGGCGAGGACACAGGTGACCTCGTGTAAGAGTGTGTGTTACCCGCGGATGACCGTTTGGGCCTTCAGAAGAAGACGGCGATCGTTACCCTGAGACTAAGTATTACAGTAAATAGTCCCAACTTAATAACAAAGTAACTATATAACCACATATAGTCAAACTATAAATAACACTAGCGCCTGTAAACGTGTCATAGCAAATCCTATGATAAGAGTGGTGATTTAGATTGATAAAAGTTGGTTGCTAGGAGTCTCATTCATAAATAAATCAAAGATGAATTTATAATCCTTATTTTACTTACCAGTTCATTGAAAAAGTAATTTGTTTATCAATAATAATACCTGGCCGAGCGGGAACTTATATGCGACTTTCAATCTGAGCCCCCATAGGACAAATCCCGGCTCGGCTTTGCACCTATGTCTTTAATTCAAGTTATTAATGTATTATTATGTGTGAATTTTAATACATTCGCTCTAAAAACGGTGAAGGAAAACATTTGTGAGGAAACCCGTATCTTCAGGAACCACAAAAAATCCTGGACATGTGGCATCCCATTCACCAAGCCACATTGAGCCCGCGTCCTGCGTTGTGGATTATGGCCTATACCACAGAATACATAATAGTACAAATTCTCCCAGAATTCCCAAGGAGGGTTGGGGAAAAGAAGGCGGCACTAAATTAAAAAAAATGCCAATACCTAAAAGTAGTACTTACCAACTTATGTTTGTTAAACTTTAAACTTTTAAAACTGTGTGCCGCTGCCGTCACGTTGATCCATTGCTGCATGGAAGAAGGTCAAATAATAACAAGTATTTATAATATCATAGGGAGTAGGGACTAATACTAATTACTAATCAAGACACGATGTTGATACCTAAATTACCTAATTATTGATTGAAAAATTTACAGACTAAGCTTGTCGCAATATTCTTACTTTGGTAGGTATCTGCAATGCGATTATTAAAACTAAGTTGTAAATTTACATACACGTATATTGTCGCAAATTCAAAAGACTTTACTCCTTGTCCCAACCAAACATATTTCGAGGTTTCAAATTTTGAATTTCAAACAAGCCTTTGATAATGTAGGTAGCCCAGTACAAACGTGTCGTAAATATCTGGCATGATTGCGTCAGCCTGCGTCATCGCCGAGCCTCTTACAAACAAGCCTGCGATTGGCCGCACGTGACCTTCTGCACGCATGCGCCGTCGCCGTCGCCGCGCCGCTCACGTTTGCAGGCGTACCGCAAGGCAGCGTTATGGGCCCGGTTTCCTTTCTTACCTGTAACGGATCTGCGGAATGCAGATGTGGGATGGTTGAAAAATGCGTGATTGAATACTGTTTTTCTTAGTTGCTATTGTACTAGGAGAGCGTGCTACGCTTTTTACTTCATGGTATCTGTTCAATTGAGGTAAAATAGTGTTTAACTTGGGTTACTCAAGATAGTTATGGCAATTTGTTTTTAAGTGTTAGGTGTTAGGACTAAAATATTAATTAAGAATTGCGTGTGTAGACTCAAGAGCTAGATTTTTTCATGGTATTATTCTGGTTGTCTTTGGTTATATCGTCAATGTTTCTTTTTATTCTATTGGATAACGAGACGAGCAGTCGAGCATGTCGTATTCCTGATGGTAAGCATAACGCCGGCCCATAACACAGATCTTAGAAACAAGAACGCCTGCGCGGCACTACAGTGCGCTCGTTACGTGTATGTAAGTCTCATAAGCTCAGTAATTTCACTGACTACTCTTCTCATCAAACTGGAACACAGTAATGCATGCATATTACCGCTTGGCGGCAGATTACAACAGCAAAGTGGTGGTAGTTGGTACCCAGACTGAACTCGCAGAATAGTTAGCCAGGCCACCTGATAAAATAAAGTAATCAAACATAAATATACATTATTATACATTATCAGCCTTGTACAAATACAAAATTTATTGTATATGAAAAGTTTACAAGAAAATAGTTGAAGCCCTGCCTGCTGCTTTAGTGTAAACTGTGTTGTACGCTCCCACTGCTGGGATACCGGCCTTATCTCAGAGAGTGAGAGAGAGAGAGAGAGAGGTATAAGCCATAATCCACCACGTGGGCCCAGTGCGGCTTGCTGGATGTCACATGTCCTCAAATTTTGTGGATCTTGAACATGCGGGTTTCCTTACGATGTTTTCCTTCACCGTTTTAGAGCGAGTGTGAATAATCCGCACATAACTTGATATAAGTCATTGGTGCGGGCTGAGTCGAGATTCGAAATATGGTGCGTCGGATTGAAAGACGCACAAGATCCCGCTCGGCCACACTCGCTCTAACAATAATATGTTTACTCCTTATTTGCTGGTAGGTAATAAAATGTGCCTCGAAACTTAATTGAATTAAAAAACGTTGTTTTTGCTTCAATACTAATGCAAATTTTATTATTAAAAGTGGCAGTGCCTTAAACGCTGAAAAAAATTAAAGTTATCGTTGTGGTCATCAAGCTAAGAAACCTACTAAAATATTTTAAAGCAAAAAATAGTTTTAAAATATAGTGTTGACACTTGGCAAACCTTGAACTATGGGCACTGCTCCAAAGTTAAACATAATTAGGTACAGTGGGGAAAGTATTTACAGACGAACAGAACAGTATCATCCCTGAACGGTGACCTTTCTACTGAAACAAAACAGTCTGTCAATTGGCAAGGATATTGAAGATGTCATTGATGTTTTAAGAATTGAAAACGAGTCAAGCCAGAGTAACGTTTGTGTTTATTTTCTCTAGATCACATGACATGTGGGTGTGGTTATTGCGCAATCTTATTTGTACTGCACTTACAGTACCTACGCGTTTACATTACATCATTTAAAAAATATATTGATGAATGTTTCATGGAAACTAATGAGCCTTTAAGTGCGAATAATGCTGACCCATGGAAATTTATACAATTATTGACGTCAATTGGTGCGTACATGTTTGGTCTGTCTATTTTGAACTCTAAAAGTTCGTTGTTAAGCTTCAAGATTCTCCCAAACACTCTGGTAATAAATGTGGCGCCTTTTACAATCAGTGACATAAATATCATAATTCCTTGTTGGTATAATTTGTTTTGAAATCAAGACAAATGCCTTCGGGAAACCTGTCCGTTTCAATCATGAAAATGATATTGGCCTTGAAGAAACTATACTCTTGTATCATACTTCCTTGCGTTATTGTTTTGGTATTTGGTGATTTTGACGTCATTTATGATCATTGTACTTAGGTAGGTACTTCTATCCGATTTAATTCTCGTCTCTTTTAATGCTCTTGATTTTAGACTATTACTCATTCAGCCATTTAAGAAGCTGACTTTGTACCACGCACTTTAAAGGGAAAGCTACAACATTTAAAATCCTTTTTTAACCTACTTCCAAAAAAGGAGGAGGTTATCAATTCGTCGGGTATTTTTTTTATATTTTTATTTTTGTTACCTCAGATCTCGGTCATTTATAAACCGTTTTAGAAAATTCTTTTTTATTTGAAAGGGTATACTTTCAGATTGGTCCCATAGAAATTTCATCAAAATCGGTTCAGTAGTTTGTCACTGAAGTCGGTTCGTCGCTTTTTTTAAGCAATTTTTTTTGAAGTCATTATTTGCATAGTATAGCACAGTCTGGTGCAGATATTTTATCACTGAAAAAGTACTCGTCAGTGTTAGTATTGTGTTTTGCATTCCCATCTTGAGAATTATGTAAGTAATAAGATCCTAGCTGTAGCAAGATTGCAGGTCCGCAGGTCAAAGCTTCATATGAGTATCATAGTATAGTAAGTTGTAAGTTTTCGGCGAAGAAAAGTATGGTAACATTAGGTACAACACGTGTAGTTTACGTGGGGTTGTGTCACTGGTACTATCGGAGTGTTTCGGCAGCAACACGTGAGAGCTTGTTCCTATTATGGTCGTCTTACCAGCGGCGCAAGTACGGAAGTCGGTTCGATAAATTTGTCGTATGGAAAAACCCGATAAATTTATCGAATGTTGCGAGTACCGAAGTCTGATCGTAAAGTATTGTAGTAGCTCTATATTCTCTTTGGATTCGACCTAGCTATTCGATAACTTTTGTCGATTGTATCGAGGCTCGATAAATTATATAAAAAAATCGATAAAACCCACTTTATCGATTTCAACTGTCAATTTTATCGATCGAAAGGATCCGTACTTGCGCCGCAGTTTCGACCACCATAATCATTGAACATCAAATGTGGTAGTAAGACTAGTCCAAGGAGTTTTACTAAAAATACGATAGTGTATTTTTCCATATTTCATTTTTCTCCCTGTTTAGTTTTGTACACAAAATATTCTATTAATTAGCTGTCTAACAGTATAACATGTGATGTAACTGCACCTATATCTACAAAGTAAAGTGATTAGTCAAGATGTTTATCCTACCATCACGTATCAGTGGAAACTGCCGATGTATACCTACAGAGAGAGATCGATGTCGCATCTGCTGCCCATGCCGTTGGTACATTGCTTATCTTTGTCACTTTATGATGGTACTCGATAATTGTTACAAAACTACAGTTTAATCAAAGCTATGTCATAGCTTGTTCCGACATTGGACATATTAAAAAAATCTTGAGATGTATCTCAATGTAAATTAGAGATTACTCCATTGTCATGAAAGGATTGATGTTTAAGGCGCCGCTTCATGACCCGCCTAACGCAAAAATCCTAGAACGCAAAAATGGCCTAAAGGCTTTTTTGTTCATCGAAGAAAAACAGGCATTACGGAAAAAGAAAGACAACGCCAGCGCCTTCGGATGGCATTCTGAAATTTTTTAAATAAATTTCCAAAGAAAATTTCCGAAGACAATTAGTGCGTGGTAATTTCCTAAAACGTGTTCCAGGAAATACGTGTTTTTGAAAATGCCTTACAAGTTTGTGAAAAAAATGTTTGTTATTTAGAATCTCCATTACATGTCCAAGGATTATATGGAAGTGTTTTGTTGAATTTTACATTTATGAGGACACTGTGAACGGCCAAAGTCAAGGTAAAATTTGTCCAAAAAAGCTGATTTTTGAACGCTTGTGGCTTGTACTGAGTTGGAATCTCAAAATTTTACATTTTTGCTCCCACGGAATCCTAGATATAGAGCACATGATACCTATTTGCTCAAAACATCTAAATAAAAAATTATCAGGACACTATAATCGCGTACGAGCGTTTGTGTGGAAACTATGGCATGGAGCAGCCTCTTAATGTCTCCGGGACTGTTATTCCACTTTTTATCACAATAACAGGATGGAAGATAATTTCAACCTGTTTGTGGTAGGTATACTTTTCTTCGAAAATAATAAACGCCACTAAATGGCCCTTTCTTTCATATTGGTTACAACAGGTTTGAAATATTTTTCACATGTGAAAGTAGAAGCAAAAAGATTCATACGTAAAAGGGGAATATTCATCATGTACTGATTGTACTTGTGTAGTAGTGTCTGATTTCATCCTCAACATCCCATGCATAGCTTCTATTTTTAGAGAATTGACCAAGTTAGCTGGGAGTACGTGGTGGTGGTCACGCGCGCGCTGTTGGCGGGGCTGGTAAAGTTGGTCAATTTCGTTGCGTTCCAGATTTTGTTTATATGCATAATGCAACCAAGACTCACGTGTAGAAGCAAAATCATCGGTTTGAAAAATAAGTTGTTATCATATCATTATCAAAACAATATCTATGTATATCTTGCCGTGATATCATGTCTATCTAATCTGCGACTCAACCTCGCAATTGCTATTTGCGACGTGAATTCGCCTATGTGAAGCTTCACTAGGAGTGACGTGAGGACGTTGTTGAAATTGCTGTATGATATCAAACCTACCGTATTTTTTTTTGCGGAAATGATTTAAATTCCTTTATTCACATGGGCCTCATGAGAGCGCTCATGAATATGCGAATATCCAGGCGTTTTGGCTACATTATTCTCCTCGGTCAACATCATAATCTATAACAACGATCACCAAGATGCCTGCCAAGTGTGGTGTGGTTATGGCAAAATCCTGCCTTCATGCAAGAGGCTAATGAACATCATCATTAGTGGAGGTTTACCGGCTGGTGATGGTCACATTATATTTCGGCGACGACGGTCCAGCCGAGGTTGGTACTTATAGTACACACTTCGCAGTCCTCTTCAGTTAGTCGCCAAGCACCATTATCGGGGTTGTTCCCAAATGGATCATAAGATGATATGATTCCTGGTGGCATCGGATCACAATGTAGTATTCCGATCCGATCCTGTGATTCGTTGCAACTACTCATACTGCCGTGCGCACTCCGGTGACACTATAAAGGTAGCTAGACCCGTTGGTCTATGAAGGAATATGGCGTTACGAATTCCTTCATTCTGCTATGGAGGTACGAACGCGGTACCACCACTTTGCTCGTGCAGTCATCCGCTAAGCAGTCATGTGCAAGCATTACCTACTGTATTCCGGTTTGATGAGCAAAGAAGTCAAAATTATTAATGCAATTACTGGGCTTATGATTCTTATTACCTAATGTCTCAGGGCAGCGAGCGCAATGCAGTGCCGCGCAGGCCTTTTTGTTGCAAAATTAATTGCGATCGTCATGGGCTGGTTTTATGCATACCATTAAGGTGCCATCAGGCTAACGACCCGCTTAACCATTTTAGTATAAAAAATAAAAAAGAGTTGGATGTAAATTTTAGACTTTTTATCATTTTTAGCTAGATTTTTCGACTAGCATCACCACATCCTAATTAATATGCGAGATTAAAGCTCAGAAGATTCATTTTAAAAGCAAGCATATTAGAGACACACCTCTTTCTGAAGGTCAGTTGAATGACAAGCGAGACGAGAAGCGACCTGCCTGTCTCCGGTTGCCCAAGGTTGTTGAGTTAGACTACCTGCATAACAAATATAGTTGGTATGTAGAAAAGGCAGAGAAGATTTAATTTACCTATTCACATATAGATACCTATTGGCAACATTCGCAAAGTACTGGCAGTAGACTGGCAGCATTGCCACGTCAAATGGCAATGCTTAATCGTTGCGCTTTGATGCGGGAATCGTGAACAACCCTAACGTGGCACAGAAGTTGATTCCATTAATCTACCAACTACACCAAGAGAGCTAATTGCGTAAGACAGGCCTCGTGGTAGGTCTCTATCATTATAGAGAAAGAAAAAAACATGACTAGTGATCAGTAAAACGATTAGGTTCTCAAACGAGGTTTGAAGGTCAGTGCAAGGTCAAATGTATATGTCAGTTAATCGTATTTGAAGGCGGAGGATGAGCCAGCATGTACAGACATGGGGCAAATATTGCACGATCGTTCCACAGTTTTCGTCATTTGAATGTATAATGATTCGACATTTTGTGACGGACGTAAAAATATCGTTGCTTGTTTGAAGGCAGGATAAAGTATACCATCGTATCTTGTTGTTTATAGACATGATAAGTCCTGTAAAAATATGAAGACATAAATCACATGAAGGAGTCAAAAAGATGATGCAACTTTAGCATAGTGAAACACATACGGTATCTCTGATATACTCATACACTTGTAATTGGATCCATGTATTGCGGGTGGCACAAAACAAAGATCTAAGACCCAAGAACAAACTTTATCCTCAACACACAAAATTTGCCCCGACCGGGGCTCGAATCCTGAACCTCTTATTTAGCAGGGTTACTATCACAGAGCCGACTCACGACCGTCCCAAGACATTTCATAGTGGAGCATTTTTCAGTGCTCTCCTAACCAGCACCTCGAAAAATCGGTCGTCAAACCTTTCGTTGTGTTCTATATTTCTTCGAAACCTAGCATTGTCAATATAACACGGCGGTGGGTGTGTCTCCCATGCAATGCCTTTCTAATAGATCTGGTCAATCTGGTGCAGCTGAACGCACTGCGGCTGACGGGAGGTCATTTACTTTCTAAAGGGTGTAGGACTGGGTGCAGAAGCTAGCGGATTGGACGATCGCGAGCGGACGGGACTAAAGGAAAAAATAGAAGAGGCTCTCAAGTCGACCCGTATATTTTATATGTATTATGATCTCGCATACCTAACTTTTACGGAGTAGTCAGATTTTGATTATTCTTTTTTCATTGGATAAGCCCTAGGGTTATACGTCGAAGGTACTTAGTTACATTTTTTGGAATAAAAACAATCACGTTCATGCAATTTACGTGAACATCCGCTAGTGTCGGGAAACGATGGGCATTTAAAAAAAAGAGTGGGATTAAATTTTGGATTTATTCTAACAATTTTGGTGAAATTTCTATGGGACTAATGTGAAAGTATAAATATCTTTTATTACTAAATAACTACTTGTTATATTCTCCTTGACTATCTCCAGTTTCTGAATAGACACAATATGGAAGAGATCGCTGTTAAATGACAAAGCCGCCTATTGTACTGTAAACTTTCATATGTAAGCCTTGATTTTATTTGTCTTTTACTTCCGAAACATACCAATTTTCAGTGATTATAATTTTTTCACCATACAAATTCAGTTACATAGATATTGTTTACTAGATTGTGAATTAAATGCTTAATTGCAATTTATATGTGTAGGTAATGATTATTGTAGAAATTCTGAGGTTTTGTTGACTCAAGAAAACGTGATCATCATTTATTGATTAGGTTTCAATACTATTTCTAGCACAAAGCTAACTAGCATAGATAGCAAAACACCTGACTATGAGGACTGTCCCAAGTAGTAAAGCAGTGCAGTAGCAAAATTTTGAAAACTATAAACAGAAATTGAATACTAAAATGTTAAAAGGGATGTCATTTTGGAAACTAGCTGTAATCTGAAATTACTGGGCTTATGAGACTTAATACCTAATTTCTCAGGGTAACGAGCGCACTGCAGTGCCGCGCAGGCCTTTGTGTTTCAAATTTCTGGGTGGCACTGCAATTGTTGTGGGCCGGCGTTATGCTTACCAACAGGCAAACGACCAGCTCGTCCCGTTACCATATAACAGAAAAAAAACCTTTCTGGCCCAAGCTAATGATGTCTCAGCGGTAGTTACGTCGGCCACCAATCATAGGTCGATGGTTCGAATCCTACAACGAGCTTTCTTCTATGCGTCGTCACCCCTTCTTTTTTGCGTCGGGGATTAATGAAACAAATAGAAATACATCCACTACCATCAAAGCCCTTTTGAGCTATCCAAGCCACTTCATTTTAGAATGAACCGTAACTGTTCTATGTCCTGAAATCGCTCGCTTATCGTCCAAGTCGCACGGTTTCACTAGAAATCGCGTGCGCTTGAGTGTGTGACGTCACGTTATGAAGGCGCGCGGCTGTCCACCAATCACAGAGCCGGATCGCAGAGGCTTGGCGTCTGTGAAACTGTCATGGCCGCGGTGTGTGTTTGTGTGTGTTTTTCCTTGAAACCGTTGGGGTTAGCAGTTTGATAAGTAAAGGGAAATACCGCAGTATGTTGTATGTTTGTTCGGTTTGTGCTTTTTGTAGCGTTATTGCTAAGTAATGCAATCCTCTTTAATGTTAAATTTGCCATGTCATCAGGTTCTTATTTTAAATTACAGGCCGCCTCAAGGTAACCAGCGCAATGCCACAGAATGGATAATAGTACAAGTAGGTAATGCTATGTCGCGCAGACCTTTTTGTTTCAAAGTTCTGAGTGCACTGCTTATGTACTATCATTATGCTTACCATCAGGTAAACTATCCTCTCGTCGCATCATCCAATCATCTTCATCATCATCAGCCGGAAGACGTACACTGCTAAACATAGGCCGCCCCCATAGATCGCCACTTGTATCGCATTATCCAATAGTACCTACCTATATTCAAATTTAAAATTTCAAACGTCGGTTCAGACACGTGTACCTAGTCATTGTTTTACCATAGTAAAAGGAGATTTACTATGGTTTTGCCCCATCGGTACGGACTCTGGTACGTTTCTTCACTATAACCTATTTATAATATAAATATAATAGGAGCGTGTTGAATGAAATTGCGGCCATGCATAAATTCCACATAATTTACCTACCTATTTTCCACTTAATGATATATTAAAATGTAGTTGTAACGTGATTTCATCATTCAGTATTGGTAACGAAATAGAAGATTTAAATAGGAAATGAAGATATGTGATAAGTACAAAATGTTCTTGTAATAAATATTATGTAAACGTCTTTGTAGTTTAAATACCTACTATGAACATTTCTTCAATTTGCATACGCCAAATAATTAATGAGCTAATTTGCACAGTGAATTGAATTTTTATTAACTAATTTTTCAAGTGTTTTTCTTGAGCAAAACGTTAGAAATGACAAAAACCCGTAAAAGTATATAATTGAACTTAGAAATGAAATTAAGGAAATGGAACAATTCTAGAACTGGCAAGGTTTTAAAAGTATTTAATACCAACGTGTCGCAGCAAAACAAATAGTGTTAACTACTCCATTGTATGCGCCGGTATTACAATACGACACTGACTAAACAACAAGCGGCACAGGTAGTCGATACTTATACAATTATGTGTAGAAACGTGAGAGCACACGTGTAGGAAGAACCGAACTATAAGCTATCAAACAATTTACAGCTGATGCCGGTGCAAGAGAAAATGTATGGGTGACACCTAATTCATGATTGATGGATAAGCTTCAATCGCGGACCATGAGAAAAAACGACGATCCCCGCTTAACGCATAGGTATCGTATCGTCTATTGTGGTTGTGGTAGGGGCTTGACGGAAATCTAGTCCGAGCACTGCATGGCACCCGCTTCTACACAGGCATCAAAGACTACAAGTAAAAAAAATCACGACCGATTGCGTGCTCAGTGCAGAAGCCGCAGTAATAAACGGTAGTGCGCAAGTGACTACATCACTTGCGCACTACCGTACCGTACACTACCGTAGCGTAAAGCAGAGCAGTCGTCGCAGGTACGGCTTTGAGACAGCACTATCAGGCCGTATTGCCGTTCTTGTCTATTTCGTGGTTTTTTGATGGTTTTGCATCAAGCGCGAGTATGCTTGCATACTCGCGCGCCTTGTCAAAACCGCGGGGAACCGTTGGATGCAAGAGGCGAGTAGTCGATCCAAGTGGCGTTCTATGGGGGAGGCCTATTTTCAACAGTGGACGTCTCCCGGCTGACGATGACCCGCGCGCGCTTGCGCGTGTATTATCTCGTAATCCGCAGAGACTATACGAGCAGAGCGGTGGTCCGTAGTACCCATAACCCACCTAGCAGAAAGTTAGCCCTACGAACACTTTTTTTATACAGTTTTCCAGTAGCTCCGGCGTTATCTTCCACTAATTTAGCTCCAACCGGCTAGCGGGGCGGCCTTGTACGAAAGCAAGCGGAGCAAACCTTGACTCGCTCGCCCCACTCTTGGTAATTGGCATCCGTACCTAATTTTCCGTACATATATGATTTGTTTATTATATTTTTTTATATACTGGATAGGTTTAGCGTTGGACTACCATCGCACCTGATCGTGACGATATGGTCGACGATGACAAATACTGAGATTAGGACTGGCTTTCGAGTGCATCTGCCGGAACACACCTAAAGGTGCTTAGCGACAACTTTAAATTTTCATCTCGAGTGTGTGGCGCTTGGCACTTTTTTACGGCTGCCCACCTTATAGTTGACCGTGGCACCAACCTTCGTTGGTATGTTACTGTGTAGGTGATTTTCCCACCACGCGGGTCACCCAATGTGCTTCTTGAAGTGTCCACAGTGTCTTAAAAAACCCTAAATAAAATAACAAACACGACTGTCCTATCCAGTGTCACTCGGGATGATGTTAGGATTCTAACGATACCCCACACATCAGCCTAAATCGGTTCAGGCATGTAAAAGTTATGGTGGAATAAAGAATCTCACACATATTTGGCAGTACTGTAAGTACATGAACCAATTTAAAAGTTATGGCGGAATGAAGGAACTCACATACATATATGAACCCGGAAAACATTACACTACTTTTTGGGGCAGTCGGGTAAAAACAGCTGTTGTTGTTGTAAACATATGACGAGAATTCTTAGTAAGAAAAAAATGTTGTTTGCAAATCTCTTGTTATCTTCCCTTAATTTAGCTCTGCAGTCTAAACAAGCGGAACAAACAAGGTTTTCTGTTTTGGCATCCGTTGCCTTGATTGATGGCATCTCGTCTTTCCGCTTGTAAATAACGGGTTACATAAATAACCTTTCAGAAAGATATGAAAGACTGATTATCTAGCCCATAGCTTAGCTCGACTCACTGTTAATATAAATTAATTAACTGATCGTTAACGTTAAGCAAAGTTCGCTGCGGTCAGTGCTTGGATGGGTGACCGCTGTGTGGCTACAATTGAGCGTTACCGTGCTACCGGTTGTTCGTAAGATAACAATCAGAATCCTCCAAGCAACTTAAAAAATCTCACACTTAGGTTTGTCCGCAACGCCTGTACGAGAAAGAAGGAAGAGAGATAGATTTTTCGGTATCTTTGTCTGACACAAGATAACGACAGCAGTATAGCACAAAAGACTCTGTAGCCAGTGGTATGAGAAATTCAGTCTGCCATGCTGGGCCTCTAAACTATTGGACGAAGGTACTCTTTGATAGATTAATTCAAATTCCTTGTCATTTGTAACTATATTTGGATATCGTGGATTATATATAGGCCTACATTGGCTTGTAGATAATCCAACGGTTTTTGTAGCTTGGTTTAATGTAGTGTTTAAGTAGCAGCTAGTTAATAAAGGCTTTTAGCCTTTTAACCAAATTGCAATACTTCATTGCTTTAAAAAGAGTTAAATACTTAAAATATTTATCCCTGACAAACAGACAAAGCAATCGAAGTTAATAAAAAAGTTGCCAGCTGTAAAATAAGGGAGAAAAAGTACTTAAGTTTATATATAATCGATTAACAGAATGCAAAGACATCTAGCAAATAATT
The DNA here is from genome assembly GCA_907269065.1 of Crocallis elinguaria. Classification (NCBI taxonomy): domain Eukaryota; kingdom Metazoa; phylum Arthropoda; class Insecta; order Lepidoptera; family Geometridae; genus Crocallis; species Crocallis elinguaria. The sequence goes on along the minus strand of OU026071.1, from coordinate 13,736,092 downwards.
TTAAAAAATCCTCGTGCAAATATTCTTCTTGCGCACGGAATCCAGTCAAGCCTAATATTAGAATATTTTTTATCATTGTCAAAGTTGCCAATTCCACGCCAGTTTATGTTGCTAAGCGCGATCATTATGTAACTGTACCACAAAATAGCGTAGTTACGAATACCAAACGTTCAAAGTCTAGACGAAATTCACAAATCGGCAAAGGTAAATGAAATCAGTGCGTCATTCAAGACAACAGCACACATACACCATACAAGAACGTCACTTTCATGAAACACCTTACGTGTTCGAGTGTGTGCGTGATCTTATAGCACACAGCACAATTCACAATACGGAATAACAATCCAGTTAATACCTGCCCGCCGTGGGGGACGGACGCGTCTGTAACCGCGCTAAAAGTTATCGCCAAGGAGTTAAAGCAACAGTGCGATTGTGTTGTGCAGTGATTTCTCTCTAGATTTATTTGGTGAGTTCGCTTTTAGTTTGCTCTTGAAATTTCATTGGCCAGAAATAAACGATTTGGCAAGCATTCTCTACCCTTGACGTATTGCTGAAGTGTACGCTTTACTTCACGTATTAACTGATTACCATTAGAGTGACCATCGCAGCTCTTGGCAGTAATTATGATTTGGTTATGTCACATGTTTTCCACGAGTTCACGTGTAGATTCCGCGATCTTTATAATGCCTACTTCAATATTTGCATGCGCGTCTATCTTCGTTATGCACCAGTCTTTATTGTATTTTACTTCGGATTTGACGTGATTCTAGAGAAACGACTAATTATTTGTAGACTCCTTTATGCAATAGATGAGTGGATATATCAATTCATTTAATTTTAGCCTTTTTCGCTTTATCAAAGTTTATCAATCTTCCATCATTTCCACGGGTTACGTGGACGTTTCTGTCGTTTGAGAGCAATTTCATCTTCAAAACCACTGTCTTGTGATGACAGATTTGTCATCAATACACTGTTTTTATTTTCAATGTTGTTGATTCTATTGGCAGTGCGATGTTATGTGGATATTTTCGTCAAGTGAGGTCTAATTTGATCAAGGCCATTCTAACAAAGCCACTCTTCCTAGTTCGAGAGAGTTTACTTGAAATCGTAGAACCTTTTGAGTTTCAATATGGTGTTTTATCGTGCTAAGTATAAACCAAGCTTTTAATTTATGTGGACAGCGAAATCCAATTTTCTTTTTGTATTTCATTGGTTAGCATTTGACAAATATCTCGAATGATTTAGAGGCCTCTTAGACCAGTATTACTTTAAACTTAGATTGGAAATTGTAGCACGAATTTTTAATGTAAGGTTAAAGTAATACTCTAAGAGATGGTGGTAGGTCTCCTGAAGTGACTGTAATCTGAAGTGACGGTGTAGTCCTAGATTTATATGATTTCACAAACATCATATAATTGTTTGAACTTTTTGTTTATAGTAATCGTTTTATTTGTAAATACGTGTATAAGAATTTAACTCACATTTTCCCCGTCTCTGAGGTCATCATTATAACACGCTTTTATGTGACCGTTCACTTAAATACTCTCGGAGAGTTTAAATACATGTAGAAATAAAAATACATGTTCCAGTGTTGTGTTGCTATGCAACAGTCTGATTCTGGTTTTAAACGAGATTCCAAAAATTGTGATGAGAGGAATATTTTACAATTTTGTTTAATGTCTTACACATCATTACTATGCAAACTCACGACTGCTGAAGCCAATCTTAATCGATGATTTTTGACAAAATCGATGTTTTTGCACTGCCCCTGTTCGGAAATCGAGTTTCAACCACCATTGTCCGACACGGCGTAGAACGTGTTTATGGAATTACTGAATTACCACGAATATTGTGCAAGATAACTGCAGTTTTGAAAATTAAGACTTGGGTGAATGGATTTATATCAGAGGCAACGCGTTAATAATGCCGCAGATGTTCATAGGCGGCGGTAACCACTTAACGCGTGCTTGTTTGTCACCCGAAACTATAAAAAAAGATTGAAGAGAGTAAAAACCTCCAGGTGTAGCTAAAAGGCGATTAATTTTTCGACTGAGTCATGCTGAATTTTGCATAGACCTTCTGAAGACAAGATAATGTAATAAAGCTTAGGTACCTACGCACGAAACCTATTTTCGCTTCTACGTTCATTATGCGTACCGCTAAGGGGTGGAACACCTTGTGTGAATCTTGTGTATCTCGCTATAATCTGAGATTCTTCAAGTCACGAGTGAATCTACAAGTAAGCGTGCTCCAACCTCGATCACATCTTGTCTTATCATCAGGTGTGTGTGCCAGATGCAGTCCTAATTTGTATAAAAAAGCTTTGCTTCGGATTAGTTTAGTTTATCTAAAGAATTGAAATCGTTATCATTATTGCATGTAGGTACATAAAAGTTCATATTTTTTTGGCGATTGAATATCGATTACAATTTATATCTATCTTCAATTTATTGATCGAAATCGTAATGGATTTGATACCTACATAAACGGGTATACCTATCTGTAAATAAGTTGCGAAAATCTAAATTATATCTTTCTCCTCGTATGGGCAAGTGGCCAACTGTAGTGTAGGAGATTTTACGCTGCTCGAAGGCCACGGCCACGGCTGTATGACTGTTGTGTATGGCGCTCTCTTACCATGTGTCATCGCATTTATATCATACATTTGTTTTACCTCTGTGATACCTGTTAAGATTTCAAATTTTTCCATCAATGCCGCTGATGTCCTATTTAATAATGAATAAAAGAAATCATGGTTTGAAAAGAGGACTTGTTTAATCTCCTCTTTATTTATTTATTCAGCATTTTAGATGCAAGGATCTTATATCTTATCGGTGAAGTTCTTTGCATCTGCTTCTGTCTTCTTACACTGGCCTGGTCAGCCGCATTCACTTCCTTGTACGACACGACATTCACCTTCCCTCATCTTCTCTTTTTATGTTCTTATAACTTGGTGGCAATTAAGTTTTAGTTTTGCATTATGTTGTATTACAATATTGGAATCGGTCATACATTCCATATTAAATTTCTCAGCAGCCTGTGTTCCAGTCACAATATAATTTAATTTGGCTCTTGTCACCCAGCAGGATAATATACCAACCGGGAGATTTAAGCAAACCTATAACGATCTTTAGGAGGATTCCGGTTGTAAATTAGCAAACACAACAAACCAGAATAATGATTTTAAAACCTGTTAAGTCAGTTTTAGCGAAGTTTAATGATTTGAAAGGTCAGATATGATATAAGAGCTTACAAATAGAGTAGGTATTTAATAGACATTTCAAACGTGCGAAGCTGTAGGAATAGACCAAGGTCTATTCTTATACAAGTCTATACAAGTATATTCCTATAGCTTTTTTATGTTATTGCCATAACGAGACTAGCTGGGACTAACTAACTTTGAAGCATAAAGGTTTGTGCGGTCTGTCGTTCAAAGAAACTAAAAAAACACACTTCCACCTCCTGGCTCCATCATCAGAACTTCGACACCAAGTACAAACTATTGGATTGATCAATACGAACCATATGAGCCCAAACTAGAAGGGTTTACTTTTAGCCACTGAAGAGTACCACTATCCAGCTCCTGGCTCCAACATCATATCAGCTCCATGATACCAAATTATAGTTAAGACATCTGAACTACATATACATACAAAGTTTCTTTTCGATACGACAATTTATTGGAAGTAGGTTAAAATTGACTTCCAAGATTCCATTACATAGTTAGTTAAGTGAAGCTGATGCTCCATCATCAGGATGGTTTGTTTTATTCTTGTTTAATACTAGCCGTATATGGCTACTATCTACACCATCTAATTTGAAACTGGTTTCGTCTAGATTGTAACCACGAAATTGTCGTGACGTCATCCAATTCGTGCCAACCCAGGGTGTCTTGTCAATTGACCGACTTGACTCGAATTGCAACAGTAATTGTATTTTCCGTAGGGTCATACTTGGGTCGGTTTGTGTGAATGTCATTCGTGAACGTTGCTGTGGATTTTGGAGCTGTTTTATTGTCTAACAGTGGATAAAGCTTCTTCGTCCACTGTCTAACGTAGGTAGCCCTTTGGAAGGCAATCTATTTTTAGCTCTTCTCTATTCTTTGCCTGTCTCTCGCGTATCGTTTCTTCGTCTAGCAGGTGGGCACTTTTCCACCCAAACTGTTGTCTTCTGAGCATAAAGAGTGCCTGTATGTAACAATTGCAATGCCACCGAGATGTTTGAAACACAAGCCTACTCGACTTTTGTATTTCAAACATCTCGATGCATTTTTTCTAATTTTTTTGCACATCCAGGATGTCTGGTAAAAAAAATGGTGAGTAGAACGAAGAATGGTGAGTGGAAAGTAACGGATAAAAGTAAAAATACCCGCATGCTCAAATACAGATAACCATAAAATCAATTATTTAAAAAACGGTACTTTGCTTATATTGTAATAATAGTTGCTGCCCGCGGTTTCACCCGCGCGGAAATATTGGATTTGATGGTTTTTATTTTTTTGCGCGGAACTCTAATTCTTTTTCTAAAATAGAAGTAGCCTAAGTTCCTCCTTGTAACATCAGCTATCTGCCAGTGAAAATCCCGTCAAAATCGGCCCAGCCGTTTCGGAGATTGCCCGGAACAAACAGACAGATAGGCAAAAATTTTAAAAATGGTTCTTTTGTTATAGGTTCCGTATATACTAGATATCATATGCATTTGGTAAAAAGCTGTTATTTTGATATTACAAACAGACACTTGAATTTTATTTATTTGTATAGATTTTTATACAGTAAAGATATTTTGTTCTATATTATAGACAAGTATTTATGTAGGTACCTGTTACTGTATTAAAATATTTTCAGTCAAACTATTACGTTATTTGGAATCGCTTGTTCACAATTGAAGATAGGAAACGAGGTCTAAAAATACACAATATCCCGTTCGCAGGATAATGAGAGAATAAGTAGGAATAGCGTGGGCGACGGTAACAAGAAAATTAGTTCAAATTAAAGACAATTTGCACAGAGTACTAAGTGTATTATATGATATGTGTGTACTAAGTACGAGTTGAAAACACTTAAATTTAAACTCTATTCCCTTGATATAAGCTTGCATTGCCAACCACATAAGTCGGCAATGCAAGCTTAAAAAATATACCGGTCGATCCAGATATTGTCGGATTAGAACATCCACCGTTTTTTCGTCGGTTAAAAATACAATGTATAAAAATTAACTTTCTCTTTTTTAGTGTTAGCAATTTAGCATGGTGGATAGAGGTCAAACGCGGTCCGATCGACTATAAAAAAGGAAAGGTCTTCGTTGTTGAAAAGTGAATCAATCCTTGCCAACTCTACATTTCCTTAAACCGTCAGTTTTTAGCGGAAACATTTCGCTGTTGCCTACGCTAATGTAAATTGATTAATAGGTACTTGAAGTAGGCCGCTAATTGGTGTCACTTCTGAAATTGCCTGCGTATGAGAGTCATGCTCTCCTGGGAATATTTCCTTGTTTAGGCATGTTATTAAATCTGCTAACGAAGTATCTGCTATTTTGTATGGTCTATCAAGTATCCATGATTAATTTATTACTAGGTGAGGCTTTTGGTCCGCTCTTACTTATCTGTGAAATAATCCTACTAATTCTTACTTTCCTACTAATATTATAAATGCGAAAGTCTGTTTGTTGGTTTGTCCTTCTTTCACGCAGCAACGAAGCAATGGATCGACGTGATTTTTGGCATATATATAGTTTATGGACCGGAGAGTAACATAGGCTACTTTTTATTCCGGAAAAATGCACGGTCCCTATGGGAACGAGAGTAAAAACCGCGGGCAGAAGCTTAGTATTTTTATATTCTTTTGTCCCCGATTTGTCCTTCAAATTTACATTTCAGCACACACATACATATATCCTAGAACACCAATACCTACATTACCCATACACGCTAGGATCATGAATGGGTTATGTGATTTTCCATGCATGCGGACGTGCTATCCTAACTAGTTTTATCCGGCTGCCGTGCCAGGTCATTGTTGTGAAGATCAAGGTGTGCGTTTGAAATGATCTCGACGAAAAAAGTCGATTTGCATAACTGTGGAACTTTTTATTTGCCGAGTGGTTACGTGGGCTATAGACTATTGTCATTATGTTGTGGGAAATAAGGTTCGATGTTGTGAATCAAATCTTACTTTTTTGGTAACTTTTTTATACTTGAGTAGCTGTGCCACGCAGCTTCACCTACGTAATACAATTAGCCTAAGTTACTCCTTATACCATCAGCTATCTGCCAGTGGAAATTCCGTCAAAATCGGTCTAGCCGTTTCGGAGATTCGCCGGAACAATTGTTTGTTCCGGCTAATCTCAGTAGTAACGGAGCAACGGATCGACGTGATTTTTGGTATAGATATATTTTATGGACCGGAGAGTAACATAGATAGGCTACTTTTTATCCCGGAAAAATTCACGGTTCCTGTGGGAACGCGGGTGAAAACCGCGGGCAGAACCTAGTTTAGATTTAGTATCTTCTAAATAAATTTAATATTTTACCTCGAACACGAAACCAAACTCCAAAATCTCAAATTAGCATAATTATCGTTTTATTTCAAATCTAAAAACTCAATGCTTTAATAATCGTATGGCAACGCCATGTCATTGACCTTCTTTTTGATTCAATGCCGATGAACTTATGTTACCTGTCTGTTCTACATCTAGTGTATCAATGCTTGTAGAAGTTTGTATGGTGCCGGGTGACCTACTGCCAGAATCTAAATGTAATGCAATGGAATTTATTTTAGCTATGGCGCTATCTGTTATAGTATATCAATGATTGTAGAAGTTTGTATTGGTACAGGGCATGTACGTTGTACGAGTACGTACAGTATAACCCACAGCTGGTATCGTCATGTTTTAGAAAGGGTTTTTGTTAGCTATGGCTTTGTGCTTGACTTTATTAGAAGACCTTTTCTGTGTTAAGTTTTTAAACTTCGGATCGGTCCTGTGAGAAAAATAAAAACCGCAAATTATTAGAAATTTCTCACTATTTCTCACTATCTCATCGTTTTAGTTTCAAAACCATGCAAGCTTTCACTTACTTATTTTAACTAATTCCAAGTTTTGTAAGGAAATATCCAACTATCCAAGTTTGGTAAGGAATTTTAGCAGTTCAACAGAGCAATAATAAATAAATAACAAATAATAGGTTAATAGGTGTGGTAGTGCTAAAATGTATAATCTACTAGCTCCTGCCCGTGATTTCACCCGCGTGGCTATTCCCACAGGAATAGGGCATTTGCCTGGGATAAAAAGTCAGCATCGGCGTGATTTTTGGCATAGATTTATTTTATGGACCGGAGAGTAACATAGAGTACTTTTTATCTCGGAAAAATGCACGGTTTCTGTGACAAAGCGGGCGAATCCGCGAGTTAAAAATCTAATTACTGTCTTTCATTGTTACATCATTCATTTTGATATGGCGGTTAATTTTCGTCCAAGGAAGAAGTACTTATGTAAATAATTATATTATATACTAGCTGCTGCCCCGCGGTTTCACCCGCGCGGATATATTGGATTTCATGGTTTTTATTTTTTGCGCGGAACCCTAATTATTTATCTAAAATAGAAGTAGCCTATCTTACTCCTTGTAACATCCCCTATCTGCCAGTGAAATTCCCGTCAAAATCGGCCCAGCCATTTTGGAGATTACCCGGAACAAACAGACAGACACACAAAAATTAAAAAAAATGGTTGTTTTATTATAGGTTCCGTATATACTTTCATATGCATTTAGTAAAAAGCTGTTATTTTGATAGTACAAACAGACACTTCAATTTTATTTATCTGTATGGAAAATTGTGCGATAGGCAGTAGATAAGTAGGTAGTACCTAACAAAATCTACATTGCAAATATTGCTCGACCTCCACCAGCGAAAGTAGAAGGTTATAATTACGATATAGCCTTGATGGCGGCTCGATAACATACGCATGTTAGTTTCCTATTGGATATTCGTGCAATTCGCAAACCTTATAATTTAAAAAAGAATAGTCAAAACAATACGGACCTAATTGTAGTACAGAAGTAGGTATATTTTTGCAAAATCGCTAAGCAAACGAAAGAAAGTTTTGCCGAGAAAAGAGCTTTTGTAGATGTACTACATAATTTGATGCACTCTATGCCTACAGCGAGCGCATCAAAAACGTCGACCGAAGCAATTTTTTATATAAGTACACAAAACCATTTTCTTGTTTCTTAACCGTCCAAATTACGTGTTTTCTCAAAATAGTAGATCATGCACTAAGGGGATAAAGCAGTCACGTCACGGGCGGCTTATTGGACCCTGAACGTAACGAAGGACTCTATTAAAGTTAGTTATGTAGAGTCCTGAGTAAAGCGAGGGGTTCAAGCCGCTCAAGACGAAGACAGGCTTAATATGAATACTTTACACACCTGCGAGACAATAAAAAGCCAGGTCTACATCAATAATTTATTGTTTTAAATTTCATGAAGCTGCGTTCTTTGTTTTGATTTTTTTTGTTGCGCCAATGGAGGCCAGTTCGCTTTTCGAATAAACTCTTATTACAATGCCCGAGCCCGTATGGTACTGAAATTTCATTCAAATTGGAACCTCCTCGCTCAGAAATTCCCTTGGGATTTTCATACAACTCTCTCCCTAGAGAGGCAATGCCTTGCTTTAGGCTGAGACTACGTGAATGTTGGTCATTGTCGAGCAGTTGGTGTGTCAAAAAACTTTACTCTTAAACCAAGACTACATCCAAGTTTTAGCAATTCATTTAGTTATGTGGCAAAAAATATTTTTTGTCTAATATGTTAAATTTTTCTGATTTACCTATATGTTTAGCTTGTATCGTTTCTAACCTTACTTATAAATGCGGAATCACGTTTACAGTTCAAACATTGCAAAACACAATATCGCGGAAGTGTGCTCGCAGTCATATCAGCAACTCGATCTGTTGATAATAAGCCAGCTTTTTGTATCTACAAATTATTCTTTCCACATTCGTATCATGGTAAAAGTAAATATACCTAATCTGCGTAGTAGATTGCATTTGTTTCCTACATTGCGTAATTTGCTCGTTCATTCAATCGAGTGCATAAATCATGAAGTTTTCGTGATCTGTTAGTAATGTGGGAAGATCTTGACAGTCATAGCGGGAAATAAAGGTATTGTTTTTGTCCATCTGCAGGTACTATTGTGTCTGACAGTGATTTAAACTTTTGAGCAGTCTCAAAAAAAGCAAATTCTTCTTTCATGATCTTAAAATAACAATTAATGAATTTGAAAATTTGAATGAATCAAAATGAAATATTTGTAATGTTATCGCCAGTAACTTCACCGATTGCGATTTTTCTTGTTTATCTTCAAAAATGTTGAGATGCGCGAGCGACAGCAGCGCGCTATGTTCTGCCGAGCGCGTGGACGAAACCGGCACTAAAGTGCGCATACGCATACGGAAATACCTACTAATTTTAAACTTGAGGATTGTAGTTAGCCAGGGAAGTAATGCAATGCACCAAACAAGTAAAACTATAATCCTTTTATTATTCTATTTTAATTCCTTCTCAGAACTGCGTTCATTGACATGTCTCTATCCGTCTGTAGGACGTTTTCTACCAACCTTCAGAAGGTCGTCGACCTGACAACACGCCAAATAGTCTTCTCTGCAGAAGCTAACCTGTTTTGGCCGATTTTCAATTAACTTCATTAAACCTCTTTATACATGCAATTTCGCCTGTAATGCAGTTTACGTTTGCTGTTACGTCATAATTATGTTGTTTTATTATTCTGTACCATTTTTTGCTGGCTGTAAAAATAATGGTTTATTTCCTGCATTAGTCTTTTGAAATGTCTGGATTGGCGCTGATTTATTGATCACATTCTGCATAGCTCTTCATAATGGTATCTATAAATATACTTGTACACTGTAAATCTGCTATTTTCAGAATAGTCTTATGTATTTGATAATTGTATCACTTGGTATGAAAGCAATGTGAATTTGAACATTTTATATTTCACATTTTTGTTTTTGGTCATATTACATAAAGAAAGAAAGAACACATATTTATTTGTGACCATTTAAACCTAGAACAACAAATAAAACAAAAGAAAAAGTCACAAAAAAAGGGGTTTCTTCTTTCTTTTTCTTTGTTATATCTGAACAACATATTGAAAGAATAATAATATAATACTCGTCTGGACGAAAGTTGGACAGCGTCTATAAGTCTACATTTATCTCTCTAGGATCCTTCCTTAGGAATGTTAAATACGTTGCAGTAATCTTAGGTGTTTCCTAAATTCATGACTCCGATTATGCAAGTCCAAACGCTAATCAGGCACTTAACAAGAGGAAAGAGTCGAACAAAATAGTCAAGTCAATCATAAAATTCGCACATGCGCAATTTAGATTTTCATTGTCAATCCCACAGACAAACAGAGTAACACATAGAAATGTATCGCATTCTCGTTCATTTCATTCTCTTACTTACGAAATGTCAGTTGTAGTGGTTGGTGCAGAGGAAGTTGGTGTTGAAGTCAAGACTTAATTTAAGCGTTACTTATATAAGTGTTATCTTGGGTGACATTAGTGTAGACGGGCATAAGTGCTTCGAATACAGAACCAACATAATTAATGTGCGTGAATTATTTTACGAAAGGAACAAATTAATAGAGGAAAGAGGAGTGAAACTGTGCGAAGCTTTGGCAAGTCGCTGGTAGACTGATAACTCTTTTTTGTTTACCCACATAATACAATAGTAAAAGTACAAGTAAAAGACATAGGGATCTTATCGCTAAAAACAATCTTCCACACAACCTTGGTGAAGATGAATTAAGAAACAGCAAGGTTACTGTGGTGTAGGTATTAATTACATATTTAAAATAATCTAATAACGTACACTTGAATGCAAGAAGAATAATATATAATTGTTTATATTTGTTTAATAAGTTCACTGATCCTCTATAAAATTGCATGCTTTGTTAATACTTCTGAAACATATGTTCTTTCAGCATATATATTTTGTCAGGTGTTCAGGTAACATTACAACTAGTTTATTAGTGGTGGAAGATTCCAAACCTTTGCCAGGGAAGATTGCCAAAAGTGCGAGTGCTGAACGACCTTTCGGGCATTATTTACGTGTGTCCTTCGATTCTTATGTCCATTCATGACAATTTGGTGAAGTTAATTCGGGATGTGGTAAATTGATGTTTTTGGGATTTTGTTAGGCATTATAGCGTAACGTTCTAAAAACCAGAGTGGCCCTAACATGGTATAGAAAACCATTAATTGTCATAATCAAAGCGATTGCAAACCTGAGGCTCTCAGTAGGTACAAATCATTGGTTATGCTTTATTATAATTACATTAGCTTATAAGATATTAGGTAAGTACTACATGTCTATACTGCAATGGATGTGAACCTGTGTCTTCTGATCGATATTCTCACCTCGATCTTATTCACCTTCCGGTCGCGATTAAATATTTTTTTTCTATTGCAAGAAAACTCCAGCATCGACCTCCTTAACATTAGGTGAGATAGAGATGGTCTAAAAAAAGCTCGTAAAAACTAATAATCGAGCTATTGTAAATCCTACTTCCTACTAATGTTATAAATGTGAAAGTGTGTTTGTTGATTTGTGGGTTTGTTGGTTTGTCCTTCTTTCCCTCAGTAACGGAGCAACGGATCGACGTGATTTTTTGGCATAGATATAGTTTATGGACCGGAGATTAACATAGGCTACTTTTTATCCCGGAAAAATGCACGGTTCCTGTGGGTACGCGGGGGAAAACCGCGGGCAGAAGTTAGTCTTAACTAAAACAACGGCACAAAAATTTAAATTAATTGTTTTAAAAAGGTGAAGTATGTAATTCTATTTTGTGTCATAAAGCGTGGTTAAGATCGTTCATTGGCATGATTTTATCCGCGTTGGTGAAATGATTCCTCAATTTTGTTCGAGAATAGCTCCCTATATCCAGATTTATTACCATCGCGTGATTGTAGAGGTAGTGGCAGATTACTGTGACCCCTCCGAATAGTCCAGTCAACGGATGTCGGCAATCGGTTATATATAGATGGCGCAGCCCGTGATATGTGTGGAAATTGACCTTGAAAAGTTATGTATATAGTACGTAGTTATGTTATATAGCTGATCTTTTTGTCGTGTGTGAATATTGATGCTGCTGCCCGCGGTATCACCCCCGCGGAGATATTGTATTTCATGGTTTTTATTTTTTTGCGCGGAACCCTAATTCTTTTTCTAAAATTAAAAGTTTAAAGCCTAAGTTATTCCTTGTAACATCAGCTATCTGCCAGTGAAATGCCCGTCAAAATCGGTCCAGCCGTTTCGGAGATTACCCGGAACAAACAAACAGACAGACAGACAAAAATTTTAAAAATGGTTGTGTTGTTATATGTACCGTATATACATTCATATGCGTTTAGTAAAAAGCTGTTATATTTATATTACAAACAGACACTTCAATTTTATTTATTTGTATAGATGATCCTGAGTAGTAACTAATTGGTTGGTCCAGCGAGCGGGGTATACAAGATTGAAAGGGGCGGAGTGTGCACTGTGCGCATAATCAGACCGGCCGTGAAGTATGAATTATATCGTGTGAGTTACATATAACAGTCCTGGCTCTAGTCTCTACCATTGTCTGTCAGTTCTTTTTGCAGCTGTTTGTGTTCTGGATCATTGAACTTAGTAATACATGTACCGTACCTATTGTTAAAATATTCCCCTATATTACACATACTTGTCATTGGTGCGAATAATACAAAGTATTTGTCATAGGAACAAGGAAATTTTGTCTCCGTTTTTTTCAAAGAAACCTAATTAACATGACAGAAATTAAAAATGGATGTCTGCTTCGCCGGTTGCCCGAAATATTGTGTTGTTAACTATAGGGATACAAGACCAACCAAGTTATGTTCACAGTTTCATGACTCAAATTCAAAATGCTTTATTCATATAGACCTCCAGAGAGCACTTATGAAGGTTAAAATAAATTACTCTAACAGCGGGTCTCTGTAACTCTCGTCTACCCGAATCACAGATCAAAACTAATGCTGTCTTTATCAGAACATAATAAATGACAAAGACATCAACAGATCCAACCCGTGCTCAAAGTCAACGAACCTTCCAGAAACCCACCGTGCCCGTTCCAAATTGGTATAGGCTGAGCAAGAAGAAGGGCAAGAAACTCGTTTCGGTATTCTTTTTAAAAATAGTTTTTACAATGATTCTAACGCTAACAATCATGTTTAAAATTTAATTCTAAGTAGGTTGCATTATCTATAAATAAATCAATTGTTGTTATTAGGTTTATCGCCAAGCACTTAACTGTTTTGCTAACACTTGGCAGTCACTATTCTAGATATAACATGTTACGAGCTTCACTTATATAGGTTAGTGCTCAATCGCAGTCACATAATATGTCATAGTTGTTTCTTTTTATTTTATTTCAAACGATTTCCCACGTACTCACGTATTTACTGCTGTAGTTTAAAATAAATTTACATAAACTTCTGCTTCGATATTTGAATTAATAAAAGTGTCATTTGATAGTTTGTTCGGTACAGTAACGTCGTCTGTCCCAATGCACTTAAATCAATGATGGTTGTTATATAATTTTAGATGTATTTTTAGCATTGAATTCTTGTCCTCTTGAAACATTAAAAACGGTTTATCGCAGTAATTACGATGATTTTGTACTACAAATATAAATCTCTATCATCAAAGCACTCTTTATTTATTTTACTATCGTCATTATGATCGTCCACTCGTACATCACGTCATTCATATCAATTGTATGTATTTCGGACGGACACACCCAGCTTGACGAACTTTTTGTTTACAACGCTATTTCTAAATGGCGCACTAGTCTCTTTAGAATGAAAAGCAAAAATATCTGTCGTAACATCACATGTTCCACAAGTACGCTAAGCTACGCCCATGTGTAGCTAATTATACTAGTTAACGCCATTGATTTTGGAGGTGTGACCGGGTGACTTGGCAGCGACATATGTCCACGTGGACTTACGAAAGTCTTCAGAGTACTCATCATGTTGCTGTCTCAATGAAGTGTCGTAGGGGTATTGTCAGGTGACCTGAGCAGTGTATTTTTCTACAGTGTGGGAATTAGTTGTGAGTTTTCAGTTCCAGTTTTATTTTCAAGCTGAATTGTGGTATGTTGCTTCGTATTTTGTATTGTGTATATAATTATCAAAACTACTTTCAATCAGTCTGTTCTATCTGTCTATTAGTATCTATTAGTCTGTTCTGTAACATTAATTTGGGTAATATTCTTGTTTTCAATTCACCAATATTTCTTTAACGTTTCTACTCTGCCTCAATTTATTACATTATAGGGCTTAGTCATATAGTCTATTTCTCTAGGTACGTGTGTATTTAATTCAAACGTACGACCTGCAACTAGACTCGTGATCACGTGTTTATTTATACTCTGCAGTCTAACAAGATTAACTCTGATCAGCTGTAGCGAGCGTGTCAAGTTCATTGCCTATACGTTTTTACCTTGTGAATGCGTCACTGGTTGCAAATGTGATTTTGGATAAAGTCTAATTTCTTGACCGCTAAGATAAGCATCATCAGCTGTATGTGAAACGGGAGATTATCAGTTGCTGGATTTGAATGAAAGTGTCATTAACATTCTGAAGGTGGACTTGCTTTACTGAATAAGGCATCACAAAAATATCTCTCGTGTTACAATCTTTTGCAAGTTATAAGTACTTTAATTAAGAGTGAAAACCACCAAAAAAGTCTAAAGTTTTGCCTCCTTTCAACTAAATTTCTCCATGCCAAACAAATGAACCATCTAGAATCTTCACATTCGCCCAAGGTTGGCCAAAGGTAAGCAAGCTAATCTTCCAATTGATACGGGAGTCAATTGGCTGAATCTACACAGGAAGACCTCAGTTTGCTGTTCCGCACAAGATTTCTGCTCGCTTGTTTGTAAATAACCATGTGTAGATCGGGGATCAGACATGCAAAACTTTGCTGAAGAAATTAAGTTTATTCGTTGATTTTTGATATTTTTGACGTGATTTTTTACATAGTTTATGGGCCAGAGAGTAATATATGATTTACTACTTTTTACCCTGTAAAATGCATGGTTCCTGTGGGAGGCATGCGAGCAACAGCTAGTTCTCTAAATGTATATATATCTATCTAAAAGATTAGAAACTATGAGTGTCAAACCCCACACCTGAAAAACTCACTACCACTCACACTATCTTTAATTGTCTTCATAATTACGTGTTCACACTTCCAATTTATATTTTACATATCTTCAATAACTAACTGTACAACAGGAACTACATCGATTTGACATTTTATCCACGCAACTAGACTGGTTTGCAGTAAATCTGACCTTCATTGAAATATAAAACTATTCTAATAGAATACACTTAAACAATTTATTTATTTAATAAATAACTTAAATACCGGTTCTGGCACGATGTCTATAAATAAATCATGGGATCAATTAGACAGAATTGATCTTTTCATATCCGGGATTTAAGTTTCCGGGAAATTGTGAAAAATTTGCCCATCTTACTAATATAACCATTAACCATGGAATCTAAATATTCCTGCTCCTGGTCTCCATTCCAGTCACCATTACACTAAAGAAATATTTTACCATCGTCATGCTCGCCTCAAATCCGCCCACTGACTAGCGAAATTTTGATTACCACCCAACCGTGACTCTATTTTCATCGCTAGTCTCTGAGTAAGTCTAGCTTCTAATCAATAGGGTTGAATATCATCTAGCTCTCTTTTCTGTTCTGCATGTACAATATTGTCAGCATTGCCAGTTACCTCTGCGTCTGCGGTCTCGTGTTCGCGTACAATTATACTTATTAGCCAATTGTCTGTGACCCGTGACGTTAGAAGGTCAGATTATGCTGGTCTGTACCATCTGTACTAAGGATTTGAACCGAATCTCTGTACGTTCTTGGACTAGCTCTTGGAGATTGTTGAATAAGTTGCAATTTTGTTTTTGGAATATATTTCTCTACACTATTGACACATGTTTCTTTAAACTTCACCATGTTGCCGTCCTGTAATACGATATGTTTTATTTATAAAATTTGCCAAGCAAGATGCTAATTTATGCTATCGCTAAGTGCTAGAATATTGTTTCGACGTATAAATAATTAATTTTGCCGTTCTAGTTTCCTGATAATAAACTTACAATTATCACTTTTATTTGCTACAAATATTAGCATTACTTTTCGAAAGCTGCGTGAGTTTTATATGCTAAATCATTGAATATACAGGCTATTCTATTTATTTTACTTTTAACATAGGTAAACTTAATTCATTAGAAAAAAATGAGAAGCTCTGAAGTGCAGCTTTCAGAAACATTGATAGGTGCTTGGCAAACAGATTTATGATTTGAAGGGGTAGCTAGCCAGAGGAGCACTAGTAAATGAATGAGGTTGATATACTGTAATATTGATAATTAGTTTCAATCATAGTTCCATCCAAAATATTATGTTCAGTTGTTTTTGTACTGAATTTCCGACCCTCTTAAACTTGTTAACGCGTCAAAATAATTTTTATATATTAATCTCATTAAATAGACTATGTGAATCCGCGAACAATAGAGATGGAGAAATCACATCCGCCGCTTTATTATAGTATATAGGTACGTTACGTCACGTAACTATTGTACTGGACAACAATAACTTCATCTGCTATTCAGTGTCATTCGTCAGGACAGTTTATTTTAGTTAAATTGACGTTCGTTTCGTTGCGTGATTTTAGTTGTTAATTTGTCGTTGATAGCTGAGGTTGTCACTAAAGGTAGTTAACAACTGTGGCACGAGGAAGCGGCCTTGAGGAACACACCGCTAATTCTTCACTTTCTGTAAACGAAAAAATTTTTCTTACTTCTCTTGTACCTATATCTAAGTCAAATGAGAAAACAGCTTTTAATTGCCATTTGTTTTTGGTTTTGAACTGTGGTAATAAATAAGCGCTGTCAAAAGCCTTTGATAAAACCTTAACACTAATCAATGCAGTCTTAACCGTATTTTCTCTTGTTTCAGGCTCAACCCTGGCATTCTACGTGCCATTCCTTGAGTGGTCACCACCTCGACCATATCACCCAAGATGACCAGCCAGCCCTTCAGAAGGAAGCCGTTTAAAATCCTAAGCACATATCTGAACACGTAAAATCTGAAGAGACTACAAAACCAAACTGACCAAATAAAACTTTAAAGTGATTTTAAGTTCCTTTAATTTATTGAGTGATATTAGTGATAAGTGTTTAGTGCTGTGCCATCTCGATAGTTATATATATAATTTTGTTGATATTTAAGAAGAGGATAATGTCTAAGATGTGGTGTTTGTTAAGTGTATTGTTGATCGTGGCTGTGGGCGCTGATCGAAGTCAACTACCTCCTACATGTGATAGGTGAGTTCAATTTTATCACTTTCATCTATGATCATGGTCTTTAATCAAAGAGACATGATTATGCTATCTATGCGGTAACTTTAATTCATAAATAGCAAACTGTTTACGAAGGAGCTGAGTTCAATTTTATCACTTTCATCAAGGAATGACATTTTTGTTAGTGGGAGGACTAACTCTTCTGCGAGTGTCCGTCTGGGTTGTTACCACCGCTTTGCTCGTGAAGTCTGCCGCCAAGCAGTAGTGTGCAAGCATTACTGTGTTCCGGTTTGATGAGCAGAGTATCCAATGAAATTACTGGGTTTATGAGACTTAATACCTAATGTCTCAGGGTAACGAGCGCACTGCAGTGCCGCGCAGGCCTTTGTTTTTCAAAGTTCTGGGTGGCACTGCAATTGTTATGCTTACCATCAGGCAAACGACAAGCTCGTCTAGTTACCAAATAAAAAAAAATTACATATTTTTGCAGTCTATGATCTATCTCGGCTGGGCAGCGTTCAGACATCAAACTCTTAATTTAGTTTAGGTTTGAATATTATAGACGCTGATTGATACATATATCCTATGTAGACGTATGTTGCAGTTTCAAAATAGTTGGTTGCATCAATGTTACCTGTAATCTATTCCACGTCCTTGCCAGCAGTCAGGGTAGCAAGGAAAAATAAAATCG
Organism: Crocallis elinguaria; assembly: GCA_907269065.1. Lineage (NCBI taxonomy): Eukaryota > Metazoa > Arthropoda > Insecta > Lepidoptera > Geometridae > Crocallis > Crocallis elinguaria. The sequence goes on along the minus strand of OU026071.1, from coordinate 13,717,984 downwards.
ATTACCGTGCCTAGCACTGTCGGTGTTTGCTTCGTTATCAGTTTTGGAGATTATTATAGGCCAAGGTTGGTCGCTGCCAATGAAAGCTATGACATTGACCTCCTTCTTTCTATGGTCTTTTATTTTCATTTTTAGCTTGCGAAGTAAAGAGCTAGAAATGCATACATATCTATAGTTTGCTTTTTATTAGCATAAATGCAATGCTGAAGGTTTTTTTTATATTATGATTATACTGAAAATTAGGCTTGCGAAGTAACAAACGGAGAGTTGAGCACTAGTCTTTCCTATTTATAATGAGGTTGTGAAAGGTTTCGTTTTCTTTTGTCTCTGGAACTAGTCCCTCTCCACATGGTAGAACGCCTTACTCCCAGAAATGGAAACGTAATAGACTGAATGAATTCAAATCGTTAAAGCAGACAGAATGTCACAACTGAATAATTAAGTTAACATATGAATAATCACAAGCTCGGTTCTATATATTATAATATTATGTATTCCGGAAGCACGCTCTCGTTGCGGCCTTGAGAGACTATTGCGAATCTGAGTTGTAGGTATACACTATAAAAACTAATCTGCAACTGGATTGTACGAAGGGTTGCCAGATGATAAGAATTTGTCCCGACGTTTTATATCATGTTCAAACTTCCCGATAAAATAATCTCCGACAAACAGCTAATCGTCAACTTTTATGGAAATTTTCTAAAACCTTCGCAAAATTCATATGACAACGTAATAATTATATTTTTATGTAGTTTTATATATTTGATCTTGAGTTTTCGCGATAGGATGTTGTTGAATTCAATCAAATTTAAATGTTTAAACCAGGCGAACTTCCTTACAACCGATATCAATTATCAATCTCAAAATAAATTGCGAATCTATACGTCATTGGTTTATTAGTTAATTTCTGTCTGTTTTTAACTCGATAGTTTAGCGTGTGATCACTATCTCGCCTAATGTAGTTGATGATGGCAAATAACGCTGTTCTAATTATTCATATTCTATGTGGTGGCGATAAGGCCTGCACTGATGTCCCATGATGATGTGTGTGCATTCCCATACGTGTGTGCATTCAAGCTATCCCAACTCCTTTAGATAAAGGAGCACCGCCCTGGGTAGCTTTACACAGTGGTTCCAATGACTTGCTGTTGGTAGTGTACATTTTTGGAGTCCTATTTCGGTCGAGCTTCGTGGCAAGCCAGTGCTTACTCTGATGTCTCGTGTGGTGTTGTTTGTACGCCATACTTATGGAAAATAGGCTAATTCTCAAAAGCAACTGCCGGGACACACCGATAAGTGAATGACGACAGATTGGAAACTTGCGGGTGGTCTAGCTAACAGAGGAGGAAATACCCATCCACCATGCTATGGTTACACCAACATTTCCTTCAGTGCTTCCTCTGATGTCTCCTGTCGTGTTGTTTGTACGCTATACTTATGGAAAATGGACTGGTTCTCAAATACAGCTGCCGGGACACACCGATAAGTGAATGACGACAGATTTGCAACTTGAGGGTGGTCTAGGTAAGTACCAGAAGAGGAAATCCCTTCAACCTTCCACCATGCTATAGTTGTGTAACGATGTTTTCGTTCACCGGAAACTCAAGTTCATTGTAGTATTCAAACTAATAGTCTACAGATCAGCTGACGTCACTACCACCATCGCTTCAAAAAATCTATCACCATCATAATCAGCTGGAAAACATCCACTGCTGGACTTGGTCCTCCCATGAAGGAGGGATTTTGCAATAATACAGCACGCATGGCAGGCGTTTTGGTGGTCGCAGTAGAATACCGTTGACCGGGGAGAATACTGCTTACCATTCCCTGGATATTCCCTTAGCCGGCTCTTACGGTACCCACGGGAAGATATGGGGTGATATATTCTTAGCCGGGTCCACACAGCCAAGCGTATCACAATTCGGAATACAATCTGAACATTATTAATTCGCGTGAGGACCATTAATGTTCTGCAGGTTGTTTTCTACGATGAGACGTTGACGCAACGATTATTCAATGAAAGTGTTGGCTGAGTTTCAACGACCTTGCAACAGTTTTGTGCTGTCGTCATAGTTGAATCAGAGAAGAATATGTTATCACTCGCGATCCAATCCGTCTTACAATTTATTGTTATCTATTGCGGGCCAACAAAATTGCAATGTAGGTACGAGTAGGAAGCGTATTGTACAAATTGTCATGTTGTAAATTCCTGGCTCGCAGTACATTGTAGCAGGTCTGCCTAACGTGATCGAGTGAACATTCTCTGTGCGGTGCTTGTGTATTGGCTTGCACGCGCTCGATAGTCGATAGTCTCGCTACCGCTCTATGAAGATTAACTTCATTACTTTTCTGTTTCCACTATGCTAATAGCTAGTGTTAGGTCCATAAATGAGATAACTCGGTTTGAATAATCAACACACGTGTATTTTCACTCGTAGTTCAATGAGGACTGCTGTCCTTTCCCGCGCCTTCTCCTTGCGTAGCGCTGGGATGACTACGGCGTAGCACTGACTTCACGGTGTAGCTGCTGACGTCATTGAGTAGCACCACAGCACCACACCATGTTTTTTTTGTTTTTGTTTTTGGCTCCACGCGATTTTTTAGCCATTGTGAAGTTATAATAAATCTCTAGTTTTGGTGCATGCAAGTCGTCAAAGTCACGTTAAAGTTAAGTCTAGGCGCGGTCGAGTCGAAGTGACGCTTCAGTAAAGCGGTGGATACTTTACTGAATGCTTCTTTGGAGTTTTGGATAGAATACGAAAATACACGTTTTTCGGCTTCGTACTATTTGCCTTTCACTCATGCACGTTTACGAACCCTTAATGGTTAATAATCTACCATTATTACACATTAACTCGATAAACATAGGTTTTAGTAAATAACACAAAATCAACAACAGCACATTTTCGCATTCCCGCCCAAACTCCACCACACCATGTTCTTCCTTTATTCTTACCTAGCTAGACGGCTAAAGGTTTTTATGACATTGAGGCAATATCCATACAGTATTGCGTGTCTTAACGCAACACCACTCACTGACTGTATCACCAACTGTGAATATTAGGAATGTCAATGACATCAGAAAGGTCATGGTATGTACGGACGGGCTCTCTTGATTTGGTGATGAAGTTGAGACTTATAACTAGCTTCTGTCCGCGGTTTCTCGTGACGATGCACACAGGAACAGTGCATTTTACCGGGATACAAAGTACGCCTATGTACTCTCTGCTCCATAAACTATATCTATGCAAAAAATCACACGGATCCGTTGCGCTGTTCCTGCATGAAAGAAGGACAAACCAACAAACACACGTTCGCATTTATTATAACGTGGATTGTTAGTGCATTTTGACACTTTTTAAAATTTGTTATGGGCATAAACATGCTATCTTAAGTTCATATTACACTCCAGAGTCTACAAAGCTTTTTCTTTCTGTATTCCAGTATGATCTACTGCCACGGTCCCCTTCTGGACACGGTCCAGATGGCGGGCCTGTACAACGACTCGAAGACCTTCGTGGATATGAAGATCAAGATGTCTGCAAACATCACAATGGAACACTTTTATAACATGATGAACAGGTAATCACTTGGGTCTACTTGGATTAGCAGACAAAAGTCCCAAATTATGTAGAATCAGCCTCTGAACTGAAAATCGTTGGAGTGACAATTTCTGGAGTGGAAAGTGGGATGTCCTGCGATTTCTTGGTAGGTTATACGCAACGTAACTGGCAGCGATTGGAAAAGGAGAGTCGAAGATCACGTTCAGTGGCAGTAAGTGTACTATGTCAAGCAGGTAACTGATATTTATTTTTTATGTATTTTATTTGGTAACGAGACGAGCTGGTCGTTTGCCTGATGGTAAGCATAACGCCGGCCCATAACAATTGCAGTGCCACCCAGAACTTTGAAACACAAAGGCCTGCACGTCACTGCAGTGCGCTCGTTACCCTGAGACGTTAGGTATTAAGTCTCATAAGTCCAGTAATTTCACTGGATACTCTGCTCATCAAACCGGAACACAGTTATGCTTGCACACTACTACTTGGCGGCAGACTTCACGAGCAAAGCGGTGGTACTAACCCAGACGGATACTCGCAGAAGAGTTAGTTGGTTATACCTGTACAAAGTATTAAGCATTGTGTAGGTATAATGTAAGTACTTATTTATTGAAAGGTTTTCTAGGTCTTGATCGTTTGTGCTGTGTATTTGTTTGTGTCCATGCCGCTAGGGAATCCTACTGCAGGGACAGTAGCAGGGGTGTAAGCGTTTGTTTGTTAGCGAAAAATACTTTACACTATACAATACACATGTATACAGTATAGTAGGACTAACTCTTCTTCGAGTGTCCGTCTGGGTTGGTACCAGGGCTTTGCTAGTGAAGCCTGCCGCCAAGCAGTAACGTGAAAGCATTGTAAAGTTCCTGATGAGTAGAGTAGCCAGTGAAGTTACTGGGCTTATTGTTGGATGCAAGAAGCCAGTAACTGATCCAAGTGGCGTTCTATCGGGAGGCCTATATTCAGCAGTGGACGTCTTTCAGCTGATGATAACAATGACTAAATGCAACATTTATTATATAATACGACTATCCAGGACAGGTTCTCGTCCGACCAAGGCTGATATCCAGGAGTTCGTGAATCAGAACTTCGATCCTGAGGGATCAGAGTTTGAGGAATGGCGGCCCACGGACTGGAAAGATAGCCCTTGTAAGTTAAAATATTATTTTTATATTTTCTGCCCTTTAATAGAGGGGTGTGGTCCAGCCTATGAGATAACCTAACCTCAAGATTCGAGGTGCAGTGACGTTTGGTTTGCATGAAAATAAATTCCACCATTTTTGCCTAGATATAATGCGCTCTGATTGGCTAAGCCACCGTCTCGTGCCGATTCCCCGTGCGCTGATACGCTGAGCACTGATATTATTTATAACAAAATCAATACATTGTTGTGAGATCGGATAGTACAGTATTTCATCTCTCGGGGTTAGTATCTCGATGGGTCCAGCTAAGAATAGTCTCTTCGTCTGACGTAAGCATCGGCTAAGGGAATATCCAGGGAATGCACCAGCATTTTCCTCAGTCAAATGTAAATTTAACGGCTATGAATTTAGTGGCTAATTTATCATGGATGGGAGATATTTGGCAGCACTAAAACTAAATTTAGATACGTCATATACCTTCCATCTCTTTCTCGTGTTATGTATTGAAAAGAGAGAGAGAGCGAAACTAAAATTAGGTTTGGGTAAGAAACGACAGGATCGACACCATTATTACAGCCAGCAGCCGACTGTACTTACTTTATTATTTTTATTTTTTATTTATTTATTCATTATTCCTAACCTCAGAGTGAGCGCCCACTACAAGTCCTTAAAAACTAGACACACAATCACACATGTTATAAAAAACGATAAAATTAATAATTATCTTAATTTAACAAAGCACTTCAGTAAACTTCATAGCTGCGCTATGAAATTCTTGTTGAGTGCATTGTCACAAATCCAAATGCTGGCCTTGGTGCAAAAGAGCGTGGCGCAGTCGCAACGCCCGAGGATTTTTATGTGTGTATACTCATGCAGTATACTTAAATAAAATAAAATTTGGTCTTATCCTTCCAGCATTTCTAAGGAACATCAAAGATCCCCTCCTGCACCAGTGGGCGTCAGACCTCAACCGGTTGTGGCTGCAGCTCGGCAGGAAGATGAAGAGCGAAGTCAAGGAGAACCAGGACCAGTACTCCATCATCTACGTGGATAACCCTGTGATAGTGCCCGGTAAGGAACGAAACAGTTCTAACTGCAGTGCCGCGCAGGCCATCGTGTATCTGAGTTCTGGACGTCTCACTGTAATTATTATGGAAGATGTAGAATCGCGACTTTCAGCCCACCAACACTACAACACGCGCACACAACCGCTCCGCTCGGCGGTCGGAATAAGACTGACTCATTGGACACGACTCGTTAAGACATCGGCTCTACTACCGGATAAAGTCAATACACTACAATAGATTTCATTGATCTAACCGTTTTCTCTACATGTTCCAGGCGGCCGTTTCCGAGAGTTCTATTACTGGGACTCTTACTGGATCATCAAGGGCCTGCTCCTCTCGGAGATGAGGAGCACGGCTCGCGGGATGGTCACCAACTTCATCGATATTGTGGAGAGAATCGGCCTCATACCCAATGGCGGAAGGATCTATTACATTATGAGGTAAATATACAGCGACGTGGTTTTTAGAACCATCTCCATTTTTGAAGTCGGTTAACAATAATAAACTTTTTAAATTCTAATTTTTTGAATCCCCCCCTTTTTTTCTTTCCAGGTCGCAGCCCCCCCTTCTTATCCCGATGGTGCGTCTGCTGATGGATGATTTCTATGACGTGGAGTTCTTAAGGCAGCACATTCACACCCTGGACAAGGAGTTTGACTTCTGGATGACAAACCACACTGTGGATATTGACCACAACGGTCAAAGGTAACCAAATACCTTCCACCCTTCTTTTTACTCTGGCTAGGTTGCCGCTGCACTGGCGTTTGACTTCAATCTTACTCTTGGCACTCGCTTCCAATCATAAATTGGGATTGGGACTACACGAGTGAACGGTTATCTTCTAGCCAAGCGTGCTACATCGTCGACCGCATCGTCACTTAACATCAGGTGAGATGGCGGTCAAAAGCAAACCCATTTACTATATTCTATTGGAACCAATTTCAGTGATTTTTTAAAGTATTGGGATACAGTTGGCTTACAAAAATCATGTTATTTTATTTTCAGATACAAAATGGCGAGGTACAACGACCAATCACAAGGACCGAGACCAGAGAGTTATAAAGAAGACGTGGATGTGGCTAGGTAATTGTTTTGCAACATCTTCCCTGTCCCCTTCACCTCTCTCACTCACCCTCACTCCCTCTGTCCTCTTCTGCCTCGCTCTGTCCTCAAGCTATCTATCTACTCTTTTCTCGTCACTACATTCTTAAAGTTGATGTACTAATATAAAGGATTCAACTTCTATCTTTGGCACTTCTTTATTTTGCCTACTCCAAAAGGTAAGGTTTGAGGGTAATTATAGCATAAACTAGCAGTGCCCCGCGGCATCGCCCACGTAGCCTAAGCTACTCCTTATAACATCAGCTATCTGCCAGTAAAAGTCCCGTCAAAATCGCTCCAGCCGTCTCGGAGATTAGCCGGAACAAACAGACAGATAGACAGACATACATTTTAAAAACTGTATTTTTGTTATAGGTTGTTAAAAAATAGGTTGTAAAAAGCTGTTATTTTGAGATTACAAACAGACACTTCAATTTTATATATTTGTATAGATTGTATTAATGTTGTGACTTGCAAAATTTCAGCCATTTTGACAAGGTTGAAGATAAGGAGGAATTGTACGCAGAGCTCAAAGCGGCCGCGGAGTCTGGGTGGGATTTCTCATCTAGATGGTTTATTCTCAACGGCACCAATAAAGGTAAATAATTAATACTTGGTTTTTTAGTCTATTAGTTAACGAGAAGAGCGTGTCGTTCGCCTGATGGTAAGCATAACGCCAGCCCATAACAATTGTTACCCAGAACTTTGAAACAAACGCCTGCGCGGCACTGCAGTGCGCATGTTAATACCCTGAGACTTTAGATACTCAGTAATTTCACTGACTAATAAATAAATAAATAATGTGAAAGAAAAATTATGTTTTCCTTCATTTATTAATTTATTATAGGATTCAAACTATTTCACCTGCTATATGGATTTATCATCAAAAAATTTACAACAAAACTAATACTTTTCAACCCCGGCCGCAAAAAAAGGTTTTTTTTTTTTATTTGGTAACGAGACGAGCTGGTCGTTTGCCTGATGGTAAGCATAACGCCGGCCCATAACAATTGCAGTGCCACCCAGAACTTTGAAACACAAAGGCCTGCGCGGCACTGCAGTGCGCTCGTTACCCTGAGACATTAGGTATTAAGTCTTATAAGCCCAGTAATTTCACTATATATCTGTCTTTCTGTCTTTGTCATACGATGACGCTCCAAAACGAATGGTCCCTTTTTAATTAGTTTTGTTTGATTAAAAAGTGACTTGATTGAGAGTGTAGAGCCGTTTGGAGATAATCGGCTCTTTCAGTCGGAGGTCCTTAAAATAATTGTATCCTTGTTATCTTTCCAGGCAACCTCACAAATCTGAAGACCCGTTCGATCATTCCAGTGGACTTGAACGCTATAATGTGCTGGAACGCGAAGCTAATGTCCGAGTTTCACACGCGACTGGAAAACCACGACAAAGCGCAGTATTATAGAGACGTGCACGCGAGATTTATGGAAGCCATTGATCAGGTATATACCAGTAATCCCTTAAAATAAACCCTCAGCTGGCTCTTCGCTTGATATATTACTAGCTTCTGCACGCGGTTTTCACCCGTGTTCCGTTCACAGGAACCGTGCATGTTGCCGGGATAAAATGTAGCTTATGTTACTCTCCGGTCTATAAACTATTTTAATTATGCCAAAAATCACGTCGATACGTTGCTCCGTTACTGCGTGAAAGAAGGACAAACCAACAAACACACTTTCGCATTATAATTGGTAGGATATTGGTGTCGATTTTGTCATTACATACCTAAACCTAATTTTAGTTTCAATCTCTCTTTCCATGTGTGAACATGAGAAAGAGATGGATTTTATTTTAAACCTGTCAAATTAATCCACTTGTTTGTGTCCAGTGTAAATTTAATGGCAATGAATTTTGTAGCGTCTTATTTATCAAGGGTGGGAACTGGGAAGAAATTTGACAGTTCTAAAACTAAATTTAGATCTGTAAAATACCTTCCATCTCCTTCTTATGATATGTTTTGGAAAGGGAGAGAGCTGAACTAAAATTGGGTTTAGGTGTGAAACGACATTATTATTACCATAATTACCATTATTATTATTTATTGTATTGAATAAAAATTGAAACAAAAGTATAACATACAGAAGAAGATAATTAAAAAACTAAGAATTTATCAATTAAAAACAAAATTAAACAAAACCTTATAAATAAAAAACAGCATTAAGGTCGCCTTCTGCAGGTAGGGTGCCCAAAAAGCTGGCGACATTACCTCGCTGAATAGCTAAACTAATACGTTGACCATTATTATTTTATTATTATGTAATACTTTATTGCACAAAAGAAATCTACAAAAGGAGGACTTAATACTATTTAATAAGTATTTTCTCACCATTATGTATTGGAAAGAGAGAGAATGGAACTAAAAAAAGGTTTAGGTATGAAATCAGGGCCGGATTAACCATGTCGGGGCCCCTAGGCAATGCACGTCTTGGGCCCCCTTTTATGTAATAATATTATGCTATAATAATTTAAAATGCGTTCTTAAATATGACGTTATAATATAAAACACAACGCAATATTGATAATATTGTCTTTGAGGGTTTGTTATATACAGATCTTCGAATTTAATTTTCACTTGAAGAAACATTTTCAATTTTGTTTCCCGGGGTGCGGGGCCCCTAGACAGTTGCCTACTTTGCCTTATGGATAATCCGGCCCTGTATGAAATGACAGAATCAACACCAAATTATGTGTCCTAGCTCCTTTGGCACGAGGACGTTGGCGTCTGGCTGGACTACAGCCTGGAATCGAATCGGCGACGGGACTACTTCTACCCCTCTAACATTGCACCATTGTGGGCGGAGAGCTACGACAAAGCACGGAAGGAGTACTATGTGAACCGGATTATAAACTATTTGGATAAGGTTAAGGTGAGTATTTTCACAGATTTTTTATATATATACTAGCTGTGCCCCGCGGCTTTGCCCACGTAGCCTAAGTTACTCCTTGTAACATCAGCTGTCTGCCAGTGAAAGTCTCGTCAAAATCGGTCCAACGGTTTCCGAGATTACCGGGAACAAACAGACCGACAGACAGACAAAAATTTTTAAAATGCTTGTTTTGTTATAGATGCCGTAGATACTTTAATGTGCATTTAGTAAAAAGTTGTTGTTTTAATTTTACAAACAGACACTTCAATTTTTATCACAGACTAAAACTAATGCTGTCTTTATCAGAACATAATAAATGACAATTCAACAGACCCATCAAAAACTTTTTTTATTCATGTTTTTAATCCTAATTCTTTCAGGTGGACATTTTCGAAGGGGGAGTACCCTCCACTTTCGAGCACTCGGGGGAGCAGTGGGACTACCCCAACGCATGGCCTCCCCTCCAGTATATCTTTGTTATGGGTCTGCACAACACAGGCCTGCCTGAAGCCATGAGATACGGCAATGAGATAGCTACGAAGTGGGTCCGGAGCAACTTTGAAGTTTGGAAGCAGAAGACGGCCATGTTGGAAAAGGTGAGGAGGGGAGGGGGGAGGGAAGAAGGGAGAACTAGAACGTCTTTGTAATAAAACTTTTTTTATATACTTTTTGATAACGAGCGAGACGTTTGCTTGATGCCAGACCAGTAACAATTACAGTCCTATTCAAAACATTGAAAGAAGGTCTGCGCGGCACCGAATTGCGCTCGTATTTTTTTACCGACTTCAAAAATAAGGAGGAGGTTCTCAATTCGATTGGTATTTTTTTTTTATATTTGTTCCCTCATTATTCCGTAATTTATAAACTGATTTTGAAAATTCTTTCTTTATTTAATGATATATTTCCAAATTAGTCCCATCGAAATTTTATCACAATTGGTTCAGTACTTTCAGTAGGTTTTTAAATCAAAATAACTGAAAAAAGTTATGTCATCTAAGTAGACAAAATTGCTTTTTTACTTTTTAGTGCATTTTTTCATAGCCGATTTTTCGAAGTAGGTTTATTTTTTGTAACTTTTGATATATCGACTTGTTTTAAATGATTTATCACCAGCTCTACCCTGTTTTTATCTAAACAACAAATTCCACAGTACGACGCGACGATCTTCGGGGGTATGGGCGGCGGGGGGGAGTATGTGGTCCAGACTGGGTTCGGATGGTCTAATGGGGTCATCATGGCGATGCTCAACCGATTTGGAGGTGAGTGGAGTTAGAATACTACAGTATATAATGGTGGCATTTTGTCTTGTTCGTCTGGCTTGCTGTCACTGTTTCAGCTGGAGTTAAAAGCAAGGGCAAAGTTATGTTTTAAAATCGTTAAAAATATATGGAATTGACATAAGGATTCGTTGAGTTACTATCTGACTTACCAATTCGTTGTTAATTCTATACAACCTGAGTTTAAATTGGTATATTATCCTGAAAGGGGGTCAATGTACTCCTGGAGGTCATCAACATTTGTAATACGAGTTTTTGAATTTCCGAATTTTTCATTGAAGAAAAGGTATTTAGAGTTTACGTCAAAATTCTACTACAGAACTTCCGGTGATAATTGGTCGAACCCTATACTATCGTTAGGAAAAATAACTTGAATAGCGATATAGAAAAGCGATTGTTTTTGGTTTTGCCGCTTTTACTAATAGCATAAATACAGTGTTTTTTTTAACTAAACGTAGCTTTAAATTAATTTAAACCACAACATTCATTATTTATTAACTAAGATGATGAAAGAAATTTGTATCATTTTACATCAAATAACCCCATTTAGGTTTAACGACCATTGGTGATGTAGCTTTGTGCAATTTGGATCTATTGGTTCAATTGGCGGTTTTAAGTTTTTTTTATTTATTTTTTTATGTTATTTGGTAACGAGACGAGCTGGTCGTTTGCCTGATGGTAAGCATAACGCCGGCCCATAACAACTGCAGTGCCACCCAGAACTTTAAAACACAAAGGCCTGCGCGGCACTGCAGTGCGCTCGTTACCCCGAGACATTAGGTATTAAGTCTCATAAGCCCAGTAATTTCACTGGATACTCTGCTCATCAAACCGGAACACAGTAATGCTTGCACACTACTGCTTGGCGGCAGACTTCACGAGCAAAGCGGTGGTAACAACCCAGACGGACACTCGCAGAAGAGTTAGTCCTCCCACTAACCGAGTTTAAGTTGTCTAAGTTTATTTGGATCAAATGGACTCCTCCGCGGTTATAAGTGGTGTAGTTTGTTGAATCCTGAATTAGATTCTTAAATACTTTTGTCAATTTGTTAGTACTTTGGTTCCACTATTGGTTTTTGGTACCTATCTACTTGTAAGATACAATTAGGAGAATCTATAACTATAGAGAGTAGTTAGAGATCCAACTAGGAGATCCAAACCTATTGATCCAACTAGGGTTTCCTACCTATGGATCCAACTAAGGAATTCAACTAAAGGATCCAGCTTATTGGTCCGGCTAGGTGATCCATCCAAGGGAAGGATCCCTTGGATAGCCGGATCAAATTATTATTTATTAGGAAATTATTGACCTAACTAGATGATCCATCCTATAAAGATTTTTTGTAGCCGTCCAAATAGACGATCCAATTAAAGAATCTATACAATAGATCCATGTCGCACAAAGAGTGATTACGTTTTGCCACATAACTAATCACTTATTTTTCGTCACGCTCGCCAGTCGAAGAAATCGGTATGTCTCTACGCATTATAAAATTTAGTGTTAATTTGATGTATTTTATTTATTAACTAAACTAGTTTTTAATTAACCATGTTGTAGAAGTTGTGTTACATTACATCATTAAACATTATGCATAAATATATTTATGTAAATATTGTATTTTTTTATCATTTGGTGTTCTTATTCGTTATTATCATGTATTTCTTATACCTACGCTCCTATCCTATCCATAAAGTCTCTCAAACTACCCACAGCAGCTACAATATGTTTGTCTCATTTTAGCACATCACATTTTACGTCAGGATGAAAGAACTAAACATATTTTAGCCACAGCTTTTGGTAGGTGTGAGATAGTTTTGTTATATATATAGTGGGAATTATTTATCTGTACATATGCATGTGTTTGTATAATCGTAAGTGCATCATTGTGTTTGTGCATGTTTTTTGTGATATATTTCATATCCAGAATCTGTTACAGGTTATAAATACTATTTAATTACTATTTAATCGGTATTACTACGTTATAATAATTTTATATAATGTATGTACCTAAATAAGGTGCTTTTATTGTAATATTTGTATTTTTGTACATTTTAATGCACTTATGTTTATATTTACAGGAATATAATTAATACTTTTCTTTTTTCGCACTGCATGCTATCTATGGGAAAATCTATGACTAATGGGGGTCTGTAGCTTGGTGTCTATGGTTTAGTTTTTAATATTTTTATCTAATTTTAGTTTTGTACATTTTAGTACACACCACTCCAAATAATTATATACTTTTTAATATATTACTAACAATGGACGTTCTTACGGCAATTGGCTTGTCCGGAGACCTACGATAGAATAACCTATGATAGAAATTCGATTCGAAAGTTTTTATTTGTTACACAATCATGTCGAAGCTTTTGGATATATTTGGCGAAAATTTAATTACTCAATACCTGAACGCCATCAACGCTTTTCCAATGGTGACGCAGTAAAAATAAGTTAGACGAAGCACTTATAAAATCATCCGTTCACTAGGTTTGGTGTGATTGAGGAACATACGCATATTTAAACTTTCGCATTTGTACTATTAGTGGAGTATGATAACTTAGATCATTTGGACCATCTATAGGCCTATGACGGCCTTCCTTTCTTCTCGTAAAGGCTTGTGACCAGCCCTACTGCCAGCATTTTTAAGCCGCTCCAAGGCTAGAAGACAAATGTAGCTCAAATTGCCAAAGGTGGCCTCCAGAATATAAATAATGTAGTTTCTTTCGCAATGAATGTTCATTAGTTCAATAATGTTCATTAGTACACTAATGAACATTAGCCCTTTCCTTTCTAGTTAGAAAGTGGACTCTTTATGAGTCACTGCAATCTTCGTTGTTAGACTAATGAATTCTGCGTCCATTCAGATAGTAGATACAATAAACTTTTTTGAGAGTCAAAGCCAGCTTCCGCAAGCAATGTTTGTGGACAAACATTGGATTACTGCGCTACTCTAAATAGTACTGATTTCATGTTACTGCGCCATTCTGTTTTTAGACTCATTTCGAGTCACAGTCCTTTTTGCGTCACTACGCCCTCAACTCATGGGTTACAACTCACCGCGCACTATGAAATATATAGGCAAAGCTACTTTCAAATGGCGCCACCATCGCTGGTGCTTGTCATTGATGTTTACTCTTACTTGTTTACTGAGGTTTAATGAATTAAACATAACCAGTAAATATGCTCGCGACTTAAAAATAATTAGATTTGAAATTGACACTACGTAACCTAGAAGAATTGGATTCCAATAATTTTTGATGAGCAATGCTTTGATCCACAGTTTCCGTTTTTTCTCGTCAGAAGGGAATTATTCGTTATTTTTACACTGTATTACACTTTCTTTACAGAGGCATACTTTATTGCAAAGACGATTTTTTGTTTACTTACTAAAATTCTATAATGAAGTTTCATAGTGAAACAACACCAGCGATAATGCGCCACCTAGCGGGATATGTAAGCAGTGTGGCTCCCCGTTGGCCACAGAGCTAAAAGTTGATGCATATTGGATCAAAACGACCTACTAAAGTAGATTAGTTTTGAGCCACATTCTCTTTTATAGACTTACTAGCTTCTGCCAGCGGTTTTCACCCGCGTTCCCACAGGAACCATGCATTTTTCCGGGATAAAAATTACCCTATGTTACTCTCCGGTCCATAAACTATATCTATACCAAAAATCGCGTGAAAGAAGGACAAACCAACAACTCAATAAACCAACAAACACACTTTCGCATTTATTATTAGCAGGATTTTGTGTCACCGCACCCTCTTATTCATATTTTCTGGGTCATTTCCCCCGTTTAGCAATCAGTTCAAGCTACAAAACCCCATGTAGATCTCCCATCGGTAGCGCGCGCGCTGACCGATGCTTATTTGACAGATACGTTGTCGGCAGCTGACGCGTTCGGTGCCAGCGCGGAGTCCGGCGCGGTGTACGGGGCGCAGGTCGGCGCGGGCGGCGTGGCCACCGCGGTGTTGGTTGTACTGGCGTCCTTAGCGGCGGGCACGCTTGGGTGAGGTATGTATCGAACATTCTACTTCAAACTACGTTCTCATCACCGCCCTTATTCATAAAAGCGCAATAAGATAATCTATGCTTTAAACTGCTCTGTCAACTTCTCGTTGACGGAAGCTGTTACGCGTGAAAACGAGACAAAACACTTTCTAGTAATTATATATGTAAGTTACGGAACGCTTATGAATAAGGGCTTTGATTGACTGAATTTAATTTTGGACATACTACGGAATTAGATTTAAATATTAGTTTTCTAAATGATTAGGCATTATTTAAGATGATTTACTAACAATTCAAATATAGTTTATGTTGTTACTGAATAAATAATAGTCAGCCTCTACACATAAGCGAGCGACGCACACACTGAAAATCACAATAGCAGATTTTTTTGAATGTTCTATTTACACATAGTTGAGTAAACATTAAATTATGTTAATACTTTTACTAGGTGGTAGGACTAACTTTTCTGCGAGTGTTCGTCTGGGTTGGTACCACCGCTTTGTGAGTAAAATCAGCCGCCGCCATGTGCGAGCATTACTGTGTTCCGATTTGATGAGCAGAGTAGCCAGTGAAATTACTGGGCTTATGAGACTTAATAACTAACGTCTCAGGGTAGCGGGTGCACTGCAGTGCCGCGCATGTCTTTGTGTTTCAAAGTTCTGACTGGCACTGCAATTGTTATGGGCCGGCGTTATGCTTACCATCAGGCAAACGACCAGCTCGACTCGTTACCAAATAGCATAAAAAGATTAAGTTGAAAGCTAGTCCTGCTCGTATTCTAGGTGAAGCTTATTTATACCATCTTCGACTAGTCACTTTAGATCATGTGAGATAGTGGTCTTATCGATCCTATCGACTAATTACTTAAGCACTAATTTTATGTTTTCTCTTGTTACAGATATAATTTTATTTTGGACGTTTTATCCTGCTTTACACAGCACTACACGAGGCCCATAAAGTAAGATCTTTCCATATAATTATAATATACTTTTTTAAAGTTATAATTTAGATTTTTAAGTATTTCCATTGCGTTCATGTTAATAAGTTAGAAATAAATTATTAAAAAATATATATATAGGAATTAAAGGGAAATCTTTTTATAGGGTATTTTTTAATTATTTATTGATTGATCCAGTGTGATCCCATGTGATCCAATGTGATCCAGTGATTTAGTCACGTTATACATTCCGTTAATTAAGTACAGTCCATTAAATAAATCTATTATTTGAACACCTTTTAAAAACTTAGTAATTGATGATACCGTATCTTTGCAAGAATTTATTATGTATTTTGTTTCGTTTAGTAGTAGATTTTAAAAAGTTTAGTTTTTCAGGATATTTCTGTACATATTAACGTTTCAAAAATTTCTCTACCAACTTACTGAAAGACATCTCAAATCCCAGTATGTTTAAACATTTATTTATTTATTTATTATGTTTTGGGAAGACTATCGACTATACAATAATAAAATAAATCTTAAACTAAAAAATACAACAGCCATTTAAAAGTCTCCACTGATAGACACAAAATGAATTTCAAAAACCTACCAAATAGATACAATGAAAGAACTAAATAAATCAAAGTTAAATTTCCTTTGCATTTATCAAACTGTTATAACTGCACTCAATGAAACTATAAATTTTAATATTGGCACACATACAACACTTATTATCTATTTATTCGAAGAGTGAAAAAAAAATAGATCCAAGCTGTCTCCTCATCACTGGTATGCTAGTAACATTTTTTAGATAGGTATTGTAAACACAAAAATGTTAATGTAAATAAACATTTACGATTAAAAACTATAAGAAAAAATAATATAAATAATGCTTAGACAACATTTGGCCTATATAGAGGAAAACGATAGATTTGACACCTTGGACCATATTCCAAATTTTCAAGTAGTATATAACAATAACTGTACCTACTTGTAGCATGCCTTTATTCTTGTACATTACTGTAATTTATTTATATATTTCGTTTAATCTTATTTTCAGGTAGTATACAATTATACCTATTGTTCTTGAAGTCAGCTGCAATAATATGTACACAGTTTCAGATTTCCAAATGTATGTAAACAAATTATTTTACAAAAATCTTCAAAAATGTTGACATGCTCGAGCGAGAAAGCGAGGCGCCGTATCCCGCCCTTAAACCCCTATTTTCTTCAACTAAATATGATTTGCCGCAAATAAAAACCAATATAAAAACCAACAACAATAACAAAAATTATTTTCTCTTCGCCCATAAATGGAAAAATACGTTAGTATCAAAATCGAATCACCTTAATTGTGAAATGTAACTCAAGTACACTTATTTGTGCAAAATCATTTAGATCTAAAAATGAAGATGTAGAAAATCTGAAAATGTAAACATATTATTGCTCCCGCCTGTACATTAATGTATTATCATTTTGGCATCTTCTTCGTAGATATTTTGCTTTGTATTATTTCAAATTACGATAACAAACGATCTTAAAAATGTGATATGATGGAAATTACAGTATTTTATTTGTAGGTGTACTTGGTATGTTGTTTATGTAAATAGATTGTAGATTTAGAACGCTCCACAATGTATATTGTATATTCGCTTTATAAACTATTTGATTGCAGTGACTTTTTTAAGTTGTTATGATAAAACAATTTGAAATAAGTCGAAGATACACAACAACAGTATGAAAATGTCACGAACATTCAACAATTATCTGCTTGAGTAGCTGTTATGTTTATTGTAGAATTGTAGTTTTACTTAGCTACTAATATTAAGGAATGTGTAGACTGTAGAATTGCGATAATGGGGAGTCACAGGCAAAGCTAATCTCAGATGGCGCCACCATCGCTGGTGCTTGTCGTTGATGTTTACTTTGAGCTGGTTAATGAATTAAACTATAACCAGTACACATGCTCGCGACTTAAAAATCATTAGATTTGAAATGGTTACTACATAACCTAGAAGAATAATTGGTTTCCAATCATTTTTGATGAGCAATGCTTTGATCCACAATATCCGTTTTTTCTTGTCAGAAGGGAAACGTGTGTAAGGTTCACACGTTTCCCTGAATTTTCCCTTATTTTTACACTGAATTGCACTTTACAGAGGCATACTTTATAGCAGATGATTTGTTTACTTACTAAAAATTGTATAATGAACTTTCATAGTGAAATAACACCAGCGATAATGCGCCACCTAGCGGGATAAGTAAGCAAGTGTGGCTCCCCATTCATAAAGTTTAACAGTTGACATTGGAAATGATATTGATATTCAGTTGCTAATCCCGCAAGTTCGTTTCAATCTGCAGTCTGCACATACCATTATCGTTTTTTAGTTTTTGTGTATTACTAAATGGGTGTAATTTTGGTTTGATATTCAAACTAAAATTTGAAGAGTGCTGTCTCTCTCACGCGCCTATGTTAGTTTTAACGTGTGAAAATGACAGGGTATTCGAAATTGACGTCTTAATTTATAAATTCAAACCAAGATTACATCCATTAATTATTATCATGCTTATTAATGACTATTTATTAGTATTATATTTCCTTACTTAACTATTTTAAGTTTATGTTAAATTATTATTAATTTGTTTAATAAAAATAGTTTTATCGTTTTACAATATTTATGTAACTACTTAATTTTATTCTATTTTAATCAGCTATTAGTGATGAGCAGAGTAGCTAGTGAAATTACTGGGCTCATGATGAGACTTAATACCTAATGTCTCAAGATAACGAGCGCACTGCAGTGCCGCGCAGGCCTTTGTATTTTAAAGTTCTGGGTGGCACTTCAATTGTTATGGGCCGGCGTTATGCTTACTATCAGGCAAACGACCAGCTCGTCTCGTTACCAAATAACATAAAAAAAGAATAAAAAAGACTCGTGATAGGATCTTTTAGATTGCGGTAGATGTTTTTTGCATGTGTAAAACTGAATGTCGGCATATTCTATAGAGCTACTCGTACCGCAAGACGGCCTTGAGTGACAACAAAGGGAACGCGCCGACAATAATTCACACATGGATTATTACGTCGCTTAAGTACTGTGACCACTTAGCTACTTAGCGTAGAAAATCTCTTACATAAACATTTTCATATTTATCAGTTATATGTTAGTTGTGAGCGCATTGTTAACTTCACCTATTCAAAGCGAACTAAAAATAAATGGTACAATTTCAAATAGACATACGAGTTATAATAAAATAACAACTGAACTTTATTAAAAAAAAATGTACAAGAAAAAAAAATACACACACTATAATTAAAAATGTTAGGTAATTCAGCAGTCTGACCAAACAACTTGACATTATCAGTTACATTCATTTTTAGAATAAACAGTGTTCATTCGAGGTTTATATTTTTACTAAAATTTATTGTTTATATGCATGTGAATAAATGCGATGTGTTTGAGTTGCTGATTGGTTCTCTCACGCAGCAACGGTCGACCTCAATTTTTGCATACAGATATTTTATGGTCTGGAGAGTAACATAGGCTACTTTTTATCTCGAAAAACGCATCGTACCTGTGGGAATCGCCATGCTTATGAAACCACGGATTACAGCTAGTATAAGATAATAATAATTCATAACAATATAATAGAGGTAAAAACCGTCCGTCAATCAGCAAATAATAGCTCCAACACTTGAATAGTTAGCGATTTGCACTATTATTTAATCTGCGTCTATCCTGTCGATCCGGAAAATTCCTGATTTCATTGTGCTCTTAAGATCCAAGATAGTGCGGAAAGCGTGCAGATAAATAGTTTCCTTAGGACGCTTTGTTTCCTTTTTTGTTTCTTTCCTGTCAATTAGGAAACAACATAAACGACCTACTTGGCAGGCGTCTGTAACATTCCAAATCGTAATTTTTACAAGCTGTATGTTCACTGGGTAGTTAGAATAGGTCTAATTATGAACTAGTTCCCGTGACTCAAATAGAGTGAAATTTTGTATTCAGGTGTAATATTATGGGGAGCATGCTTTGTAACAAATATTTTTACACACATTTTTTTTATCTGCATCTCGGATTTGATTTTTTTACCAACCACGACTGCATTACCACTTACCATGAGCTGAAAACCTTTTGAGATAGTGGTTAATCGCTAATCTATAACAAGTGAGTATTAAAAAAGCGGGAGCCGACTTCGGGGAAAATATCGCAAATTTTATCACCCTACTCATTAAAAAAAGATAATTGGCGGAGATGAGTAGCATCGCCAGAAAAAAAATAGATGAATGAACCCCTTCTTTTTTGGGAGTCGGTTAAAAAAGTGTTCTCGCCTATCGCTAACACGATCAAAACAAAAAAAAAACATCGTCGGATATGATCCTTCTACAAGACAAATAAATCAATGTACAGTTGGTAACTAGCAAGTTCCCAAGGTGTCTGGATAACATCCGGGTGTGTGATATTTTAAACCATAGTTTCACCTTAACCTTGGCTGCTAATAAGCCGGTGCTTAGTTTAGATTGATCCAGCTCTCTGATCCAGTGTGTCGTTCCACTGGACGCTTAAGTAGTTTTCTCAAAATGTTTTTTTAATCCAGTCCAGTTATACAGGTTTATTGAAAAAACTTTAAGTGCACTGTAACCAAGAAAACTTTTAAGTGCACTGGATATCAAATCAAGCCTCCAGCTCGCCTCCTTGTCAAATAGTATTAAAAGAAACCACAGAAACCGCGTGTTTTTCTGAGATAACAAAATAGCTTACGTCACTCTCCAGCTCTTAATATTCTCTCAATGCAAACAACCCCATCGAATCTGTTGAACGTTGCTGCGTGATAAAAGGACAAATCAACAAACACACTTTCGAATTTATAATATCACTAGCTGCTGCCCGCGGCTTCACCTGCTTGGTGATTCCTACCAGGACCGTGCATTTCTCCGGGATAAAAAGTATCTTATGTTTTCTCCGGTCCATAAACTATATCTATGCAAAAAATCACATCGATCCGTTACTCTGTTGCTGTCTGAAATAGGGACAAACCAATCCATCAACAAACCTACAAACGCACTTCCGCATGATACTAGTTCCGTTGATGCAAGGCGAATTCACGTGAGTCTTGATTCCTATCTGTACCGTGCATTTTTCCAGGACAAAAAGTATCATTATGTTACTCTCCAACCCATAAACCATGATCGTCATCATCATCACCCTTTTACGTTCCCACTGCTGGGATACCGACCTTCTCTCATACACCATATCTATGCAAAAAACAGGTCGATCCGTTGCTCCGTTGATGCGTGCAAGCAGGACATACCAACACACTTTTGCATTTATACGGATGGTAGAGATAAGTACATACACAGCATAAAGTCTAGATTTACGACAGGACGTGTACATTAGACTTGAACTGTGAGATTGCACAACCGGTGACGTACAGTCAGACTACTTACAGCTTCCTTTTTCTATTTCTGTCTAATTGCTCTCAGGAATGGATAGTCATCTTTAGCAAGGTAGTTGACCATTGTTGAAAAATTCTTCACACAATATACTATTACTAGCTTCAGCTCGGGGCTTCGGCCACGTGGTATATCCTACTAATATTATAAATGCGAAAGTGTGTTTGTTGGTTTGTCCTTCTTTCACACAATAACGGAGCAACGGATTGACGTCATTTTTGGCATAGATAACTAATATATATCTTATCTATGCCAAAAAGCATAAACTATTATGGACCGGAGAGTAACATAGGCTACTTTTTATCCCGGAAAAATGCCCGGTTCCTGTGGGAACGCGGGTGAAAACCGCGGGCAGAAGCTAGTATCTTTAGAAATCGTAGTTTATGTCTTTCTTATTCTGATGTATAACCTCCATTACTGTAAAGTTTCATTAAAATCCGTACAGTAGTTTTTGGGTGAGAATAACAAATATACATACATCCATCATCACAAACTTTCGCGTTTATAATATTAGTAGGATTAGACCTCCGTTTGTACAATGAGTGAGAGAACCGCCCTAAATATTAATAGATAAAACAATTCAAGCCGAGAGATAAATGCTAGATAAACCAACAGCCAAACTTTCGCAGTCATAATATTAAATTATCCATACAGATAAACAAAATTGAAGTGTCTATCAAAATAACAGCTTTTTACTAAATGTATATGAAAGTACATACGGTACCTAAAACAAAACAACCATTTTTAAATTTTTGTCTGTCTGTCTGTTTGTTCCGGCTAATCTCCGAAACTGCTGGACCGATTTTGACGGGACTTTCACTGGCAGATAGGTGATGTTACAAGGAGTAACATAAGCTACTTTAATTTTAGAAAAATAATTAGGGTTTCGCGCAAAAAAATAAAAACCATGTAATCCAAAATCTCCACGCGGGTGAAACCGCGGGGCAGCAGCTAGTTATGAATAATAATGATAATGAAACGTTAAACATTGAAATTCAAGATCATCCCAAAGTACCTTCACTCGTCCTTGCTTTCAAAACAAAAGGTGTTTTAATCAGCATCACGTGTTGGGTGATAAAACTATATTTACCTTACCTCTTACCGCGTCGTTAGGTAAATATGAAAATGGAAAATTCTACGCTCCATCTGAAAATATTTGCTATAATTGTGTTGATTTTGTGAGTTAGCTATTTTGTGTCAACTATAACGATATGGGCAGACCTTTGGTTTGATGGTAACCGCCGTGCTTGTCTGTAACAATAGCAATGCCACCTAGAGCCTTTTAACTTTTATGACAGCTGTCTTGGGGTCCGTGTGCTCTTAGAACAGAGACAGAACAGAACCCGTTGCTTTATTTCAGCGTGAATCACAAACAACAAACACACATTTCGCATTTATAAATAGTACGGATGCCAGTTGTGGACCTTCAGTCACATATAAAAGCATTTACAGAATTACATTAATTATAATTACACAGTAATTATTATTGTAGTAATTGTAAGCCCTCATTGTAATTACACAGGCAACAATGCCTGTGAATATCCTACTATTGTTGTACTGATTATATCAGTTTGGCAGTTACCTAATGGCTCAGGGTATGAGCGCACTGCAGTGCCGCGCATGCCTTTGTGTTTCATAGTTCTGGGTGGCACTGCAATTGTTATGGGCTGGTGTTTTGCTTTTGGCAATCCGCTCTTCTCGTTAACCAATAGTATAAAGGAAAAACTTGTGCGTAATTCAAATTCAGTCTATCGACTTTGAGAAGCCATGATGGCTTCGTGGTAGTGCCGTCGGCTGCCGATCTATAGGTCAACGGTTCGAATCCTTCAATTAGCTTGTCCGGCTCCGCGATCCGGCTGGAGCTTTCGGTAAACGCAAACATCTTGATGCACACACCATTAAACCTGTAGACTCCACATAGCCGGGCACCCCTGCTCGTCAAGGTTAAGCATTCTCCCTGCATAACGCCGCCCGGCGTAACCAATCACAACACATCTTCACTCGTCTGATGTATGAGTTTTAAACTGACCAATCACAACACGCCGTGTTACCTCGTCCCCCGCCAACATTTGACGATTGCGTTTTCATGCTAAACTTGGATTAAGCGGCGTCTAGGTTTACTGGTCTGTGCAACCATAGCTCGGTTGTAGTGCTCATTTAACTACCTACCAGCTAGCTATTAGATCTGTGGCTTTGTATTGATATATAGAGCTAGCTAACACTGTCAAGAGGAAAATTGTTCGCTAAGCACCTAACAGTCTTTTCTTAACGCATTCTCAACGCTTAATATCAGATGAGATAGAGGTCCAATCCTAAGAGAATAAAATAAATGCTTACACCTTTTCAAAGTACCATTGTTTAGACACGGTGAACTTACAAACAAACAAATACCCACACCTTGAGAATTAGCTCTCATTCCAGGTTAAGATTTACACTCGATCAAAAAGAAGCCCATTGTTTTGCAGTTAAATTCATACTTACATAAGGTAAGATGAACTTACCTACCGAATGTTGCCACATGTAATCTATAAAACCTATAAACAAGCTCCTATAACTAATTTTCACAATACTTATAACAAAAACCAGTCCATATAGTGACACATAATTATAGTAATTGTAAGTACGTATGGTAACACCAAGGCCGTGCCGTTACAAAGCCTTTGATAGTAATGATTTCTATTGTACAGTGTGACCGCGTAATTCAAGAGTTCAGAGCGATATGATAAATTTGCATTACTAAATTATACTAAAAAACTATTTAAAATCAATTATACCTACTTCCAACTGCGGTGGTAACAACCCAGACGGACACTCGCAGAAGACTTAGTCCTCCCACTAACAAAAAGTATAAACTATGTATGCCTGTGAAGTTCTTAATGTACTTAATTAATCTAAAAATAATTTAATAGGTAGTTGAGGTGAAACACAAAGACATATAAACATTTATTGTGGAAAAATAAGTAACAATTACACTTATATAATAGTTGGCATGTTATATCCATTTGTTTCATACTGTTTAAAGACTAATATGTAAAATTATAGTAAATATTATAGTGATTTTGATGATAATGTGAGGTACATACTGTATAGTTATTAACACAAAACTGTCAACTAAACAATGTTGGAAATTGTTGTAATTTAATTTTATTTAATTAAATGTACAGTCAGCGCCATTAATTGAGTTCATAAATTATTCACCAAGTAATTGAATGTTAAAGAAAGCTTCTCATTTAGTTGATCAATGAGATTTTGTATAACATTCAAGTTAAAGTTTTAATTTTGATCCAATTTATCTTCAGAAGCTTACGATATTGACTGTAAAAACTTAATTAGATACTTAACGGAAATATTTAGTAGTTTATTTGTATTTAAGCTAAATTAAAGTTCAAAAACAAAGACTATCTACATTTCGTTATGTTACCCGATTAACGTTATTTCTCAAATAATATAAATATGAAGATGTGTGTTTTTTACACGACTGCACAAAAAAGGGGTGTAATGTGTTTTATGGTTCATGTATGTGAGTTTCTTTATTCCACTTTAATTTTTATATGCCTGAACGGATTTGTATGTATGGGGCAACGTTTGAATCATTATTACATCATCCCGAGTGACACAGGCTAGGGCAGTCGGTGTTTTTTTAAAGTTACTTTTGTTAAATAAACATTTAATTATTTTATTTAGTTGTACCAGTATTTTCTGCATGTTTATCTTACCATACTTCCAACACCCAGACTGAGATTAATTGTCATAGAGTTTAATGTTTTACCTGTAAATAAAAAAATGTTACTATCAATTAAAAATAAATTCGACATGTGCATATGGTACCAAAAATTAAAAAAAAAATATCTGTGTACAAAGCGTACGCTCGAGAAAATATGGTTTTTAATTGGGTAATGAGTCGAGCAGGTCGTTTTTTGATGGAAAGAGCTTGACTATAGCAATTGCAGTGCCACTCAGAACTTAGAAACACAAAGCCTTGCACAGCACTGCAGAGCGCTCGTTACCCTGAGCATAGATCAGATTTTATTAGGATATTATATACCGGATATGTACTACTTTACGGATCAAAATCTAACTGCGCTCCAATAAAACAGTGTTTCAAACTACAAAAATCTAAAAAGTTTCTTCTCAAACACTAAAATTGCAGAAAAATAACCTACCTATTCAAACATTTTTCGCAAATACAATTAAATTTATGCAATTAAACCGATGTAATTAAAATCCGCATTACGTTAAGTGCATTTTTATTTCCAGTAAAAAAAACAATCGTGATTTCCTTAACAAAGAGTTTCAAACGTCGTCGTTGAGAAAACCTAAGACCTCTTTACGGACAAAATTTGGTACCTTCGAGCTTATTAATATAAACAGTGTTAAACGGTTGAATAGTTAAACTATGTTTTGTCTCTTTCGATTGAGCTTAAAATTGACAAAAGAACAACAAAGACAAAACGTAGTTTAACTAAACCACCGTTTAAAACTGTTTATTAATAAAAGCCACAAACCTCTTCACAATATTATTATAGAAAATATTAAATTCATCGTTCATTTACAAAATACGCACTTACAAGAATTACCGATGACATAATGAATACTGGCAGAAAAGTTACTTACATGTCTCGGTTTCACCATAGCCACCATTAAATAGCTACCAAAATGCACGTACCAGACAATTCATTTAAAAAAACCCCCTATTTTTGTGTCAAAACATTAAATAGCGTCAAATTTTCAAGTTTCAAAACATAAACTATTTTTAGAACTTTGGAATAATTTTTGAATATAATTTTTGTTTGTGTTTTGCAAGATGTCCGCTCCGTACGGAGTCTGGGCACAGAATGGCAGTAGCGCAATGTACATTCACTTATCTCGCTGCGTAAGCGCATGTAATTATTTGATTCAATCGTTTCACCTTTGCTACAGGTTGTTTGTTTTTAAACGCTTTAGAAAACTGTTTTATTTTGTTGTATGTTGAGTATATTTAGAGCTTAGTTAGCTGAGTTAGCTTAGTTTGAAATTACAATTTTAATATTTTAATATCAAATAATTAAATATATTTAATATCAAATATATTCCATCTTTGAGAAATTAGACGAAAATAAATAAATGGCCGTTAAAACACTGACACAAGCAAGTGGATCGATTTGGCAGGTCTAAAATATATTCCGTCCCTTTCTCATGTTTTTATTTAAAAAGAGAGAGTGAAACTACGGTTAGATTTAGGCTTGTAACGCCAGAATCGGGACCACTGTGTTCTAATCCCAGAAGCTACATATTACTCACGCACTTTTAAAGATGAGTCCTTTAAGTTTTTTTTATAAGTAAAGATATTATTTTGAACATACTGTATCCAATTAAGTTACCTTTTTACCAACACTTCACATTGTTCAACCGGTCTTTTTGTCCGTAGTACATTGGTTTTTTTATTTTATTTTAACCTTATTGTATTCAATTTGATTTGCCCTTGCTGAAAGGGTCACCTTTTAAGTAACTAAATTTAAAATATATTGGTGTTCGATCCGGTGATGTCATACCTAAATCTAATTTTAGTTTAATTTTCTCTTTCTAAATGGGAACATGAGAAAGAGCTAGAATATATTTTACACCTGTCAAAATAATCCACTTGCTTATGTCTTGTGTAAATTTAACAGTAGTTAATTTAGTTCCAAGGCGTTTAATTTATCAAGGATCATCTAAACCTAAATTCAGATCTGATGAACAACTTCCATCTCTTTCTCGTGTTATATATTGGAAAGAGAGAGAGAGCGAAACTAAAATTAGGCTTAGGTATGAAACGACAGAATAGTGCTAAAGCGTTGTGGGTGCAATTCTCGCAACAGGACAAAGTATTTATTTTGTATTTGTCTCATGCACTATGTATTTGTATTTGACCTCACCACCTCAGCCAGCAGCGCTTCAGTTTCGGTTATTGTTCCGGTTCGATGACACGTAGTCACTGAAATTTCCGGGCTTATACCTAATGTCTCAGTGTAACGAGCGCAATGCAGTGCCGCGCAGGCCTTTATGTTTGAAAGTGCTTAGTGGCAATACAAATGCGGTCGGCATGCGTTATGCTTATCATCAGGCAAATGGCCAGCTCGTCTCGCTAGCTTTTACTAGAATCTTTTATTTATGAGAGCACTCTGTATAACATGTCACCCTGAATCATCAGTGATATGTCAGTGACGTCCGCTAAGCTGTGACATAGGACATTGCGATTCTAAGCACTACATCTGCTATTGCACGGCGCTTGCAACAGCAACTTAGCTACTAATTGGTACAGTAACAACTGTACCAATTAGTAGCTAAGTTGCCGATTAACTGCCTCTATTTTCCTTACCAAACCAACCGAGTTTAACCGAATCTTTTTGTGAAAAATGATCAGAAGCGGTCGCGTCTTACGTAGAGCTATTCCAAATGAATGAAAATTACCCTGCAGGTATTTTACACGGCACAGAATGTACTCGTATATATATCTAATTATTATTATTGTAACAAAGAATTACAGACTTGCGGTAAATATCGGAAGTCGAAGAAATCGTGCTCGACTCGTTCTTGGCGATCTAAACAAGGGACATTTGTTGAGCATCTGTGCACTCGTTAACATGTAATGATTGTCTGTGTAATTGTAAATAAGCACATAATATTATGCACCTAGGTATATTATCAACACTGTTTGTACAGTGCCGTCCAATAAAAGTACACATGACTTAACTATTAAAAGCTGCGTGACCCCCGATTTTACCTGACGGATACTTTTAATTCAATGTTGTCTCTTATTTTAATATTTGCATGCCGCATTGCGGTAAAATATTTAGTTTGCATTTTCAACATATCGCTTTGTAATCACTAACATTTTAAGCAAATAAATGATTATTTGTGATTAAGAATTTCTCGTGAAACATTCCACGCCATCCACGGAACAGAGAGAGAGAGCAGAAGGGACACTTTAAACGATCACGTGTGCTATGTCAGCCGCGTCAAGGAAATATGAAACGGTTTCAGACTCCCGACAACAGCCTTGTTATCCCTTTTTTTTTTTTTTTTGGTTCCCGGTGGAAAAACTCCTTTATGAGCTTACCCCTCCGTGCCTCGGGGGAGGTCACGGAGAGAGTGTGGGCTTCCCGCTCGCCCACTGCGCAGCGGACTACCCACCAAAAAACCACCGGGGCGTTATACGGCTCAGCTTCTGGACGGGGTTGCGGTGCCACTTTCGCACTACACGCGGAACCCCGTCAGCCGTCGTCCGCCCCCCTGGGGCGGACCCGCCTCGCGAGGAGCCTAGCTCCCCCGCTCAGCTCGGGCGGTGCGTCCACGCTAGACGTACCGCCCCCGCCTCGGGAGGACCCTACCTACACGCAGGTGAGGGACGCCGAATGCCCCCGCATCCGACGCCCCAGGTCCTCCCGGTGGAGACGGAGGGGTAAACCGCGCCCCCGTCTCCGTGCTCATAGAGCACAGTCGTGTCCCCCGCCTGCCATGGCGCCCGCACGGAGCGCCGCTTAGGGCGGGGGCCATCTCAATGGCGCGCGGCCGCAAAAACACGGCCGCGCGCTCCACCTCGTCCAAATCAGGTGCAGAGGGGGGTACCGGCCCCCCCCTCCGAGTCCAATCCGGTATTGCCCCCACACCTAGTATGGCCAACCAGGGTGGGGGCCCTTCTCCTACTGTGTCACGTCCGGTTTTGGCGCGCTGCCAGCGGGAGCAGGGGGGCATACCCAAAAAAGGTATCCCCCTGGTCCCACGCTGGTAGCCAGCGCGCCCCTCCTCGTACAGCCCCCCCAATAAGAGGGGCTGTCCTCCTCCTAAGTCCCGTCCTGTCGGCGCGCTGCCAGCGGGAGCAGGGGGGGAATTATACCAGGGTATAATCCCTGGTCCCACGCTGGGAGACAGCGCGCCCCTCTCTGTCACCACCGGTGCTGCGACGTCGGATGGTCGCACCGACGCGCCCGTCCCTCTCTGCGGCCTTCGGGTCCCGCTCAACCCCTCTGCCCCATCCGCTGTGCCCTCTGCTGACCCAATCAGAGGGACACGCGGAGGGGCCCACCTCGCCGGGGCATCAGCTACCCGTCAGCAACCCCTCCGGGACCGAAAGGTCAACCAGGAGATGTTGCTGACGGGTACCCAGGGTGCACCACGTGGAGGTTCCCCGGCAAAGCACCCCAGCCTTGTTATCCCTAGTATATATTATATTAGTTATCTGTGATATCATATTCCCACGTCGATTGTATTCTCGAACAGTTTCCACAAATATTTATTAAGGGCCGATTTTTCAATTGCACTTTAACGAACTGATTGCTATCCAATCAATTAATTTTCGTGTTTTTAGTGTGTTTTGGGTCTTTCATTTCAAAATTAATGGACCGTTAGCTAACTAAGGTTTATTTCTTTAGAATGCCATAAAATTTATTTACGTCTGTCTTCACCACAGACTTAGATGATTCAGACAATTATCTAACAGGACGCTATCTGACTATTGAAAAATCGGCCCTAAAGTAAATAAAATTGTCGTTTTCCTACCAAACACGATATAAATAAATACACAAGTAGCACAAACAAAGTGAAAATCAGTTAATACTGACATCCTGATTAAGTCAAAGACATTTGAAAGTTATCATGGAATTACACGCGTTCATCTTTATTTATGGGCCTCGTATGAGAGTTCAAAGAAAGGAGAGTGACGTCATGGCCCTTGCAACTTAAAAAAATAATGGCTCAACTGAGCCCGCAGCCCCATTCAGCCCGCAGGCTCAGGCAACCACTTTCAACCCCTTAAGAATGAAGTCAACTAAGCCCGCTGACTATTGATAAATTAAAACCTTACACTGCTGTTTATTAGGCACATTGCGAGGTATTGTACTAGGCGAGCATAAACCTGAAAGAGGTAGTGTAAGAGAAAATTTGAGACTTTCTTTATTCTATGATAGCCTGGTACTTCTGGTACAGTCATTATACGTTTCCTAGTGCTTGCCTGACTAGCATCCACATTCAAGGCGAAAATATGTCGGCAAGCACCTTTGAGAGCCAGTCCTAGTCTAGGTTATCATATTGACCATCTTCGACAGCATCATCACTATACACGAGGTGAGATAGTGGTCAAATGCTAACCTAGCGAAAAAACAATGACGTTTCCAAAACTTAAATTACAATTTCACAAAGCTAATATAATCTTTTTCTCTTTCCAGGCTGATGGTCTACAAGAAGAGAAGAGAGTTTATAAACATTAGTGGTGGAGAAGACGTCAAACTTCTCTCTAGAAGACCTTACACAGAGCTTAGAAGCATGAACGGCGCCTCCAGCCAGCGAATGCGGTGAAAAATACCCTTACCATTGGTTTGAGCGAGTCGACATCGAGAAGAAAGTGACTTTTGGACTGACTGATTGATTTTGGTATTTACCGACTTAGTGTCCCTTTTTGCAAATAACTTTATGGAAAGAAATAGTGGAACAAAATTACTGTACAGTCGGCTGCAGTAATAATAAGCATAAACTTTCAGATTTTCAAATGCATACATACGTAACTAAATATTTTTGAGAAAAGTGTACCAAGTTAAATTTTAATATTACGGAATAAGTAATTAATGGTAAAACGTTACTCAGTTACATACATTTGAAAATCTGGAAGTGTATTGTTACGTTATTGTAGCTGTACTGTACATGAAACTACAGAACTTTTAAACTTTACTTTTTAGACAAAACAAGTTTGTTTTCGCATGAGTTAATTCTAATTAGTCAAACGATTTTGATATTAATTTGTGCGGGCTACAAATATCGGTACCATGTCGATTTCTATTATTATTTATTTCGACTATGTATTATCGTTTACAAGTATTATCGATATTTATCTAGAGAAAGACATATTGTTTAAAATGGCAATTACTTTCGAGTCGAATGCGGTCAAACTGCATTTTATAGAAAGAGCCAATATTAAGGAGGTTTCTTGTCAAAAATTAATTAAAATATGTATTAAAATATCATGTATATTTTCGTTTAATACAGTTTTCAGTCATAACTAGATTACTTCTCAAAGTCTAGTTGATTTCGTTCGAGTTTTGAATAGTCCCGCGGTCCATAGTAGGGCCTTTTTCCAGCAAGTCCAACGTACAAATGTATTTTTTCGAACTGTATTATAATTAAATACAAAACCTCGTTTTTGTTAGGAGTTTGTATTATTAATAACCCAGTTGTATGCGCTGTGAATTATATAATTTTGTATAATGCAGAACACTTATAGTTCCCAAACACATAGCTCGTATATACAAAAGTCAATAAAAATATGCACCCATCGACAATTATTACTTTGTCACAATTAAAAATGCTTTGACGTGTCTTTAATTGAATAAGAAAGCGTTACAGTTTTGATTGTTACAAAGTATTGACCGCCCGTTTTCACCAACGAAGAATAAAGCGACGATATTTAGTCGTCTCCTAGGGTTGGTGAAAGCGGGCATTAAAGTCGTGCTATTATATTAAGCTTTAAATATTTCTATAATATCTCGAAGTATGCAATACTGTCAAACAGGACAAAAAAGAAAAAAATATGTAAAAATAAGTTTTTTTTTTAATTTTGAAATTGTATTAATAAATAATTACTTAGTAAAAAATGTTAAAGCTCAATACGCTGTATTTTTCGAGCAATATTTCGTGTACATTTGTCTTTTTCACCGAATTCAGTATTTTGAAATCGCATTTTTTTTTTTATATTGTGTGTAGATTTTTAACAACGATCTCTGACAATCTGATAATAATATAATTTATGTTACTAATTATAAAACAAAATCTATAGCAATATAAAAAGCATTCTCTTTATTATAGATAGTTTTCAAACGAATTTGATGAGGCCATCTAAATATTCTGTAGTTTATGGCTAAAAAAATCTACATAAAATGCCCTTTTTTACTTTTGTAGTATTAAAACATAGATTTAAGTAACAAATGGATCGGATCCATACTAAAATGCGTCCGAATGAAAGAGTAACAAAACGCAAATGAGAAACAATTAATAATACACGAAAGAGAAACAATTGATAATACACAAAAGAGACACAATTAATAATACACAAAAGAGAAACAATTAATAATACACAAAAGAGAAACAATTAATAATACACAAAAGAGAAACAATTAATAATACACAAAAGAGAAACAATTAATAATACACAAAAGAGAAACAATTAATAATACACAAAAGAGAAACAATTAATAATACACAAACGAGAAACAATTAATAATACATAAAAGAGAAACAATTCGTCGCCAGTCACTCCTACACAACCTCATGCTATTCAAAATTAAAATTAAGATTGAATTAAGGAACTCCTACTTTATAAAGTCAAACCGGAACATAGTAATGCTTGCATAGGTATTACTGCTTGGCGGCAGAATTCACGAGCAAAGCGGTGGGACGGACACTCGCAGAGTTAGTCCTACTACCTAGTTGTCTCTACGCTCTTTTACCGTTAAAACCGTTTTTTTTTTTCTGGACCTGTTTAGTATTTCTTTGTCCATTTGGTACTCTGTCTATGCAAGTTTACCTTAACAAATGCTACAATCATTTCTACAGTATAAATAGGTATTAACAGAGTATTATTATGTATTAGCCTTTAGTTATTATGTAGTTGTAAGTAGTTAATAGATCTGTTGAGTACTAGGAAATCCTGAAGATTATAAATGAAGCCTTTTTACCCTAGCACGTTCTGGCTATCGTACCGAGCTTGAAATGTTAAGGGTCTTACCACAAAAAAATTAAACACAGGTTAAACCTGTGTTTATCACTGTTTAACGCCAAACATGCCTTAGCCGCGCTATTAAATATGAGCAACCACTAATCCTGATTTAAGTAGTGTCTAACCGTTGTCTAACACAATTCTGTTGTGACATTTCTAATCATTTTGACGGTTTATCTTTAGACGCTGTCTAGCTAAACAGGCGACTAAAAATGTTTTTTTGTGGTGACACTATAAGTGTTTATCGTTTTTGGTCGTATCACCCCTTTAGGGCCCCTACTTCACTGGTACGTCACGGCGACGTCGCCAGCTACGTATCCAAACAATTTGTATCGAAATTCCAAATTGGCGACGTAGCCAAATCGTCGCTAATAGTGAATTAGCTACCATACATTTCAATATGATTGGATACGTTGCTGGTGACGTCGCCGTGACGTACCAATTAGGTAGGGTCCTTAGAAGTCCACTCCCAAAATCGATTATCGACATATGGTTGCGTTTATCGTATCGTACTCTCACTGTTTCAGTTTTGTATCGGCGATATTAGTTGTAGAATCATTTGTGCAGTAGGGTTAGTTCGATAATTCGGAGCCACGTCGTGTCGTGATTATTATAAATCGTCACCGGAGTAGACACCGAGGTGAGATTTTAGTCAAATAAAATCTAATCTATCTAGGATGAAACAAAAATCGACCAAATCAACTAACAAAATCAAAACTCTGCGTTTGCTGACGTCTGGGAACAACTATTACCTATAATTTAATTTCCCTTTGTTGGTATGTATTCTAACTTCTACAGTACCTAAGTACATATCACCTATCATTAGATGAGAAAGTGGTAGTTTACAGGCAGGAGACGTCAGCTAACGGATTTTGTGACAGAGCCGAATTAAGGAGTAATCGTAAGTTTCTCTTTTTGATAGTCGTCAACTATTACCCGAGAACAGCCGGGGCGGGTCGATAGTTTAAAAAAAACTGAGGCTTGTTGAACTTTCCATGATCGACGACATGTTCTACTAAATGCTATTTATGTATTTTATTGCATTTATTTCATAGACGGGTGCGATTTCAAAATACTGATTATATTCCCACTTTAAATGTTGACCATACTGTTTTAAATGTGAAAATAATGTGAAATATAATACCTGTAGAAAATGTATATACTAACCGAACTAGTTTCAATTTTAATATAATCTTATGGCTTTAAATCTATGACAGCCAAAATGTAAATATCCCAAAATGCTCACTGCAATATCTTGAACAATAACGAGATAGGTTACTTAGTAAATTTACTAAGGTATGCTTGTTTATGACTCGTATTGATAGTATGTAACATTGAATCGTGTCATCGTGGCGTGACCGTGGCAATAACTCGTTACAAAAACCTGTTTTTGTTGGTTCTTGAAACGCATTTTGCATCTATATGCAAATGTTCGGCAACTTTTATCGCTGAACATATTATGTTCGATAAAAGTTGCGGAAACTTCTATTCTGTAGAAATAGACGAAAGTCGTGGACAAGAAATATATTTCGTCTAGCTTCTGCCCGCGGTTTTCACACGCGTTCCCACAGGAACCCTGCATTTTTGCAAAATCCTACTATTATTATAAATTGCGAAAGGGTGTATGCCTATTTGTTGGATTGTCCTTCTTTCACGCAGCAACGGAGCAACAGATCGACGTGATTTTTGGCCCAGATATAGTTTATGGACCGGAGAGTAACATAGGCTACTTTTTATCCCGGAAAAATGCACGGTACCTGTGTGAAAGTCGGTGAAAACCGCGGGCAGATGCTAGTATTTAAATAAGAGCTACCGTATGTCTTTCTTTGGGTTGTAACAATCTTATGATCTCAACGACATTTAAACTCAAACGGTCAACACTTTAGCCGTGAAGAGAGTGAGACATACTGTCGTATTGTTACTTTCATCAGATTTATATTATTAAAAATAGATATTAGGAATTCTAACTTTGGAAATGTTAAATAAACGTTTTTGACACAAAGCCACGTCGAATTGTTACGAACTTGACACGAGTCATACAAACGCGTTAACTATCTCTAGGTGAAACAATGGATAGAGTTACTAATCCTAGGTGCTGGTCACCCCAATAGCGTATGATACAAAGTGTGAAACTACTTATATATAATGAATGAAAGAGTAATAAAACCTTTACATTAAATGAAACTATGTGCCCAGTATATCTTAATCTATATTAAAAATAACGTTTGTTCAGGAATCCGTTAAAAATCGACATTCAATTTCGTCAACTTTGTAGTGCTTGGCTTCATGGCTACTATTTTGTCGTCAAGTATCTGGTAATGTGTTCTGGCAGCTGCATTTGAAAGCCAGGCTCCCATTTTTAGCAAGTTACCACCTTTAACCACATCGCTTATCTTCAGATATGATAGTGGTTAAAAGATAATAAGACAGTAACAACCATATGCAACTACTTTATAAAAGTAGACGAACAAAAAGATTGGCAACTTTATAAAAGTAGCCGAACAAAAAGCTCGGCTACTTTATAAAGTAGTCGAACAAAAAGCTCGGCTTCTTTATAAAGTTAGTCGAACAAAAAGCTCGGTTACTTTATAAAAGTAGCCGAACAAAAAGCTTGGCAACTTTTTTTTAAATTGTTTCATTTAGTGAACTGGTTACGACGCTTGCACGCATGGCAATAGCTAGTAAGTCATAAATGTGTATCTTTCATCAAATTATAATAATATCTCATCTTGTATTTATGTACATAAATAGATTAAAATCATGACACGTGATGAGTATTTAACGAACGTAATATAATTATTATCATACATATTTATATTTAGGTATACGTTTTATATTTAGTGATTTCATTGATTGGTTGTTACGTCATTATGTTAATGAATCGAGTACTGGAGGTGTCCTAAGGTATACGCAATAGAATAAATTCATAAAGTTTACTTATGGCAATTATGGCATTTATCCACTAAGATTTAAATATTTTTCAATGTTGCCAGTGGCTATGTACAAGTCGGAATATTTCGGTTGTTTAATGATTAGCAAGCAATGGCATTGCAAAGCAACTTAGAACACGTGTCACGTATGTCAGACATAATTTCGCAAGTGACCTTGTGTTAATTGGTTACAAAATACAGAAAAGCTTTGTTTTCACTGTCTTTTCTTATTTTCTATTGTATCAAAATTTATAAATTGACATAGATTATATATTTTCTATAAAGACGCCTCCAGGCTCGTTTGTGATATATTATTTTGTATATAAATCCTATCAAGTTTTAACTGTAGCCATTTTGTTCCTAGGCAATTTTTATTTGATATATTTTTTGGCATGTTGTCTTCAGTTTTTGAGTTAGGTACTGTTTATTTCCAGTGTGCGCTCGATACTGATGTTAAAATGTGTATTAGAATAATTAGAATGAATTTTTGACAAATAATATTAAATTTATAATTCATTACACTGTGTTTTGTTTTTGAAGCTCCATATATTTGTCGGGAATATTTGCAAATACGAAAAAGCTAAGAACGGATTTGCGCTTCACTTATTAGTTTGTTACCAGCGGCGCAAGTACGGATCTTTTTGATCGATAAAATTGACAGTTCAAATCGATAAAGTGGGTGTTACCGACTTTTATCGAACCTCGATACATTCGACAAAAGTTATCGAATAGCTAGGTCGAATCCAAAGAGAATATAGAGCTACTACAATACTTTACGATCAGACTTTGGTACTCACAACCGACTTCCGTACTAGCGCCGCAGTTCCAGTACGAAGAAAAAAAACTGACACCTTCCGAAACCCGTCTAATAGGCAAGCAAAGTGACGAATCAGCGAAACTGACGAACAAGGAAACTAACTAGTGATACGCAAATTCTTGAGAATGAAAATGCATATTCTCGGTTGAGAAATGAGAAAGCATTATAATTATAGCGATATTGAATGGCGTCGTAATTTTTTTTTCACCTAACAAGCTCGAAATTGTCGTTTTTTTCTGCCTGAAATTACAAATATTTATTTATTTTTGTAATTACAAGCAGAAAAAAAGTAACAAATACCTAACAGTTAATTTCAGGGTGGTATAGTATGTGACCTTGAATTGATAACCTCTGAAAATGCTCTACTATAGGTACCTACGAAATAATTCGCTCTGTTTCGGGATCTGATACCCCAAAATGGACCACTACTATATAATTCACGCCATGAGTATTACAGAATAGATAACAGTACAGAACACAGGTGTATAGTCACAGATTGTAAAACTGCGATATAACAAGTCCTTATTTTGGTAATTAATAGGTACTTTTATCTTACTGTCCTCAATCAAGGTTAGGTTAACAAATACCTACCTACATAAGTTGATTAACTTAGTATATTTGGATCAAGTAATGGCTTTTCTTGCAAAAAACAACACCTGCCGTCGACTACACTTATGTTAGTACAGTCAGAAACAAAAATAATGTATAAGTAGGTACATGAATTTAAGGTATGTTATTTTCTTTAAGAATTGTGACAACATTCTTTTTTTTGCTCGATTTGATTTTTTTTTCGTTTTTAAGTAAATACATAATCCTTTTCTTAAATGCAACTAGGTAGGTGTAATAGAACATAATGACAGGCCTTAAACAAAAAACTTATTTGTTTTTTTTTATT
Organism: Crocallis elinguaria; assembly: GCA_907269065.1. Lineage (NCBI taxonomy): Eukaryota > Metazoa > Arthropoda > Insecta > Lepidoptera > Geometridae > Crocallis > Crocallis elinguaria. The sequence continues at coordinate 13,680,184 of OU026071.1, read as the reverse complement.
ATTATCACAAAACCTACCTATCCCTAGATTCGCTCGGACATTTTGTACCTAAACTAGAAAAGGTCCTACGTATAATGAACCCTTGGGCCATTTTACAACCTGCCGCCTGCCTTATTCCAACAATCACCATCGTTGGGAATTCTGAGACTATTGGCCATCGTCCACCACGCGGGCTCAGTGCGGGTTGGTGGATGTTACGTGTCCCTGAATTTTGTCATTCTTGAGCTTGCGGGAAGGTTTTCTTCACGTTTTAGACCGACTTTCATAAATCCACACATAACTTAATTTAAGTCGGGGCGGGGCCGAGCCAGAAATCGAAAAATACAAAAGTATTTTCGTTTATTTTTATATTTATTTATAATACCTACTCATGGTGGAATATGTGTTGAATCTCGATATTGTGTTAAGCTAATTTTGTAGCTGACTGTACTATATGTCAAACTTCTAGCCATGCAAAAAACGTTTAAAAACAAAACCATATCTACATACAAAACAAGTGCACATAAAAATGTACATCTTATTATTACTCATACAAATCTCTTTAATAACTTGTGACTTCAATTTCACCGACGCGTCGTACAAAATCAAAATCATTTTGGACAAATACAAAAGTAATTTGAGCACTAGGCACTCTAGATGTCTGAAGTCTGATAAGGTTGACAGCTTCTTGGACAAAAGCATAGCCTTTTTTGATAGGACTCAGAGATATGGAGAGTTTTTAAAGTTTAGAAATGTGAGTGAGTGTGCAGATAGCAATAAAAGTGCAAGTTATATAAGTGAACACGTTCTGAAAGGCTTGTTGGTGGATCATAATGTACCTGAATCACATTGGCATGAATTTAAGGTATGTAACTTTTTTTTGTCCGTATAGTGACCAGACGGGTGATTTTAATTCACTCGGAGTGATATCCGTGTCGGAAGCGAATTTCTTGTTCGTTTATATCTCGGAAACGCATCATGTCAGAGTAATTTCCCGCTTAGATTCGACAACTGAGCTGCATAAACACGGATATAATCCCGACAATATTTCTCTGTCGGGATGCGTTTACGAGATATAAACGATCAAGAAAGTCGCTTCCGACACGGACATCATTCCGAATGAATTAATATTTTAATTTCATGTTCAGCAGGGTTATTACCCTGCTGAACAAATTTTACATTAGACATTTAAATTTATGTTGCCTAAAACTAAACATTTTTACTATTGGGCAACGATCCGAGACTAAAGTTGGCCTGATGGTAGAGCATAATGCCAGTCCGTAACAATTACAGTGGCACTCAGAACTGAAACACAAAAGACTGCGAGGCACTGCAGACTGCAGTGTGCTCTTTACCCTGAGACATTACGTAATAGGCACAGGTAATGCTTAAACGTTACCTTACTTGGCGGTAGCTACACGAGCAAATCGGTGGTAGACCCAGGCGGACACTCGCAGAAGAGTTAGTCCTACCTCTTGGTAAACCTCAGTCTGTTTTGAAAATTTACCGTTTCTTTTTCGCAGAAAACATCCAAGATTGCGCTTTGTTTATAATGTTGCCTTCATTAAAAAAAAAATTTTTTTCAGGCGGTTCACAAAAAAGAATATCCATCCGCCCACCATGAGATGGCAGCACTGCTCAAATGGCGGCAGAACCTAGAGCGCGTCGCAGAACATAACAGAAGATATCTAGCAGGAGAACTATCTTACTCTTTACAGCTAAACTTTTTCGGAGATATGGTAGGTAAAAGCCATTATTATTTTTGACAATAAACTAAAACCCTCCCCTGAAGTGAATCCCTGGGTCCTTAATTATCGGTTAACAAAATCGTGTTCGTTTTCGACTCCAACCCGATTAAGACCAGCGGTCGTAGGTCTTCGGCTGGAAAGAATTGTCTAGAATTTTCGCTGTTTATACTCTGCTCATCAAACCGGAAGACAGTAATGCTTGCACACTACTGCTTGGCAGCAGACTTCACGAGCAAAGCGGTGGTAACAACCCAGACGGACACTCGCAGAAGAGTTAGTCCTACCACTAACAACAAACGTTAATAAGGAAACAAGTTGTTACTAAACGAAAACTCTAGACAGTTCCTTCCAGTCAAAGACTGGTGACCGCTGGTTGTAATCGGTTTGGAATCGAAAACGAACACGATTTTGTTAGCCGGTAAGACAGCTGGTTACGGCTTATTACAGCTTATTAGCTCTCCATTCTCATATGCAAATCACATTAGTCACTTCACATGCTCTACGATTCTGTGTATAATTATTATTAGTGATCATGTAACTAGGGCAGATGGCAATCATAAGCTGATTTGCCGTAATGGTGCGCGGTAATGTTGCTCTGATTGATAGCTATATTAATTCAGAAGCGAGTCAAGCGGCAGATACCTAATCAAATCAGGTACCTATCTTAGCTAATAAGGTTATCGCTGATGTGTAATAATGAATGTTAAATAGCTACTACATGTGCTATATCTGATTACATCTAATCTATACATCTATGGTACATATTTACTACATACAAATAAATAAAATTGAATTATCTGTTTTTAATATTAAAATAACAACTTTTTCCTAAATGCATATGAATATATATACGGTAATATACATATATGTATAACAAAAACACAATTTTTAAAAAAAATTGTGTTTCTGTCTGTCTGTAATTTTTAAATTTTTGTCTATCTGTCTGTCTATTTGTTCCGGTAATCTCCTAAACGTGGGCCGATTTTGATGGGACTTTCACTGGCATATGAGGATAGGCTGATGTTATAAGGACTAATTTAGTCAACGTAAGCGAAGCCGTGGGGCACAGCTAATCTATAAAAAATAATTGGACTATCAAATAGTCAGTGAAATTACTGGGCTTATGAGACTAATACTTTGTCTCAGGTTAACGAGCGCAATGTAGTGCCGCGCAGGTATTTGTGAATCAAAGTTCTGAGTGGCACAGCGATTGTTGTCGGTGGGCATTTTGCTTACCATATTAAGGCAAACGACTTTCTCGTTTCTTTATCAAATAGTAAAAAAAATCTACAATAGTCCTAGGTACTCCCAATCCCTAATCAATAATCCTACTTCGTACTAATATTATATATTATGCAAAGTGTGTTTGTTGGTTTGTTATTAGTACGAAGTAGTATTAGTAGGATATATTTATGGAATGAATAAAGAAATAAGCCGTTCTTGACAGCATCCTAGACTTAGCATTTTTATTTATCATCTTCGATTAAATCGTCAGTCAGGATCAAATAGGTCTTTCAGCATCAATTAACATCGTCAAACACAATTCCAGAGTGTCGCAGACTATTTCTTGAAGATCTTGAAGCTGTTCAGTACGGTGCCACTGTTTGACCCTGCTGAAGACCACAAGAAGACTGCCTATCGCAAGAGTTTGAAGAAACTGGTTCCCACACATGTAAGTTTTTCAAGCGTCCTATAGGCACAGAATACATAATAGCACAAGCTATAGGCAAGCTAGAGCATTATCACACTAGTGGCGAACGTGCGCGTCAATTCATCAACGCTTGACCAGTGCTAATGTTGTAATACTAATTAAAGAGTTCCATGGCGTGTTTACATTATGTCGGTCACCGATTTCATCAGCCGCATTTGGTTTAGCCGAATTCTTTAACTGAATTGGCTTGGTCTGTGACCGAAAGCGCCGGCCGGATTCGGTTTGGGATCGGCTCCCCGACCGCGGGTATCTAGACCTTAGTTGATTTATGACCGAATACGGCCAAAACGGACACAACTTTCATACTAGGTCGGTCATTGCAAATGGGTTGCGATCGAATACGGCCAACCGAATGACCGTTTACATTAGTCGGTGATGGAAAACGGCTGAGTCTGATACAGCCAAACCGACTTAATGTAAACGCGCCATAAGTCACCAGATTGGAGACTTGTTGGAGAGCGGGGCGATCGGTTGATAGATTGGGTCATTGATTTGTTTAAGCAACAATCACGTGCATCACGAATCGTGATGATCTTTATCGGATCCATATTTCAGGTGGACTGGCGCCACCGGGGGTTCAGGCCTCGTCGTGAAGAGCAGCATCAATGCGGGGCGTGCTATGCCTTCGCGATCACTCATGCCTTGCAAGCACAGCTGTACAAGGCACATGGGGAATGGGGTGAACTCAGGTATGCGCAGACGACGGATGTTTTAGTGGGTAGTGCTGGATATTTTTAACGCACTTGTAACTAACTATAATGGAATCTTAGAGGTCAGTTTTAACCAACTTCTAATTGTCGTATCGCGAAACTAAATTTTGTATGTATATGTAGTTTGGGTGACAAAATAATAATTTGCTATCATGGAGCGGATCTGATAATGGAGCCAGGAGGTGGATAGTGGAACAAGAGTTCCACTCAAGACAGAGGCTACAAAACCTTCCACCTTCCCATGGAATGCTCATATGATTCGTTTTGACGAGTACAATAGATTGCATTTGGTGTCTCCTGCATCTCCCGGCTCTATCATCTGAATCTGGTGATTCTGATGCTTGAGCCAGGAGGTGGTGTTTTTTAGTTTCTTTAAACTTCATATACTTAATTATATTATACATATTGTTAACTTTGCCAATTTTCTTACTTACCTCAATCTAGATTTTATATTTAAAAATAAAAACTCTACAATGCCGCCAGCAGTGGGGCATGGGACGCAAGCTAGAGTGTGGAACCTCCTAACAATATGCCGTATCAAGTAGTACCTACTGCTTTCTGCATCTGACCCTTGATCAAGTCATCTATAGCGAGAGATATGATATTATCATTATTTGACTTGCAAAGCTGCTCTATTCGTATTTAAACTTCAATTATAATCTTACTGCCAATATGTATGGTCTCCAGCCCTCAGCAGATAGTAGATTGCAGTTACGCGGACGGCAACAGAGGGTGTTCCGGGGGGTCGCTCAGGGGTGCGCTACGGTACGCTGCTAGGGCCGGCATCGCAACAGAGACTGCCTACCCTTACGTCGGAAGGGTGCGTGCATAATATATAAATTATGCTTTTAAAAAAGGTGTAACTGAAGCGGAACGCAAAGATATCGATATTTTTCGACCCTTAGCTGTTATTCTTTCATAAAATTTATTACATGTCCATTGTGCAGCCTTGAGATGTAATTACTTTACCCTTGAAAAATAATCATTAAATCGGATGACACTTGGCGAAGAAATCGAGTTACAGACACAAAAAAAAATGGAGAATTGGTAACCATGTCTTTTTTGGAGTCGGTTAGAAAACGTGTGTCTGTAACGAGTGAGTGTGTGTACAGTCGCAATGCAATGCAATCATAAGCTGGAGCATACTGCTCGTCTAGCCAGTTACCATCCTTAAAATTAAAACAAGCATGTTCAATTTAGTTAGCCATTGATGAAATCAGGCATAGGTAGTATAACATTACTTCGAACATTAGCCTCTCCTCAACAATAAACATAAGATTAGGAGGATTAGATGCCAGATCCAGAGCCTCGAGCACCGACGCAAGGTTGCTAGTCTTTCTGTCTTCTACAGGATACATTTTGGAAAGTGTGCATCGACACTGCATGACTTGAGTCTCGCTTCCCCTTTCCATCATCGGATGACCAGACGTACGGCATTGCGATATCCGCTTATGGTTGTCATTCCTCCTATCCGTACTAAGCGTTACGCTTCCACCTTCATCATGCGGACAGCTAAAGAGTGGAACTCATTGCCGGCATCTGTTTTTCCTGTACACTACAATCTGGGAGTTTTCAAGAGACGAGTGAACAGGTATCTTCTGGGCATGCGTGCTACATCGTCGACCGCGTCATCGCGTAACATCAGGAGAGACAGCGGTCAAAAACAAGCCCATTTGCAATAAAAAAAAGAAAAAAGGCGGCTAAACTTAAACTCATTAACATGTATAAAACATTACAAACAATGTATTGTCTTCATAGAAAGGCCGTTGCAAATACAACAGCCACACGCCGAAGGCGCGTCCGCGACGCTGGGCCACGTTGCCGGCTGGAGATGAAGATGCCATGGAGAAGGCTCTAGCGTCAATCGGACCCCTGGCCGTCGCTGTTAATGCTGCGCCGTTCACTTTCCAGCTGTACAGGTAAGCCTTCAGAAATACACTCCTACAATCGAATCTTTCTTTTTCTAGGATTCTGTGCCTTTAAATTACAGTAAAAGAAAGCTATTTGGCGTGTATTCACCATGCACCTAAATTAGCTAACATATGGTCAATTGGTAACTTATCGGCCTTAGTTTCTGATCATAATCATCAGCCTTATTACGCTCCCACTGGTGGGTTACCGACCTTCTCTCAGGAAGAGACGTATGAGCCATAATCCACGACGCAGGCCCAGTGAGGCTTGCTGGATGTCCTCGAGTTTGGTGGTTCTTGAACATGCGGGTTTCCTAACGATGTTTTCTTTCACCGTTTTATAGAGAGTGTAACAAATACGCACATAACTTGAAATAAGTCATTGGTGTGGGGTGAGCCGAGATTCGAACCATGGTACGAGTACGTCGGACTGAAAGTCGCACAAGTTCACGTTCAAACTCTCTATCATAGAGTACAATGACAACACAAAATAGAAAAACGTAGTTATTGTAGTTTATTTTGTTTAATATATTAACTTTGTTATTATTATTTTGTTACATAGAATATATATCCTCAACATGTGTTAAACAATGTATCCTGAGTAAACGTTTTTACAACAAACAATGTAATGTTGTGATGTCAGGAATGGGTCTTGACTCAGCACACAACTGAGGTCAACGACCCTAGTCATCTAATTTCAGTGATGATAATGATGATACTCTCATCATCAGAAGCGGCATCTACGACGACCCGTTCTGCACACCGTGGCAGTTGAACCATGCAATGCTTCTAGTCGGGTACACACCTCAATACTGGATACTGCTCAATTGGTGGGGAAGAAACTGGGGAGAAGATGGCTACATGAGGTAAGCTTCTGTACAGACTTATTGGAAAATGCCTATAATCTATTGCTTTAACCGACTTCCAAAAAAGAGGAGGCTCACAACTCAGTTGTATTTTTTTATGTTTGTTACCTCCGAACTCCGCCATTTATAAACCGATCTCTCTATTTTGTGCGGGTGGAGAGAAGCCGGCGGTTGTGGTCGAGTGTACGCCAGAGTCACAGGCAAGATTTCACTAGGTGGTAGGACTAAATCTTCTGCGAGTGTCCGTCTGGGTTGGTACTACCGCTTTGCTCGTGTAGTCTGCCGTCAAGCAGTAATGTGCAAAAAAACGCAGCCACTGCCTCAGCTTGTAGCCCGGCCGCGCCAACTCGAGCGCTCAGTTTGAAATGATGCCATATAAAATGTATAAAAAATGTTGCCCGCAGATTGTGGTCACATTTGGTCGTTTATATTTTGTTATTACTACTATTACTTAATAATTTCAGCATAAAAAAGTATAAATTTCTTTTTTCAGGATACGCCGCGGCTTTAATAGATGCGGCGTTGCGAACATGGCTGCTTACGTTGAATTGTAAATATCGTAACCAAATACTCACCTACTGTGTACTCAGATGCAACGACAATCCGTATTAAATTAGTTATGTAGCTCATTGCTGTGTATAATTTATCCATAACTGAACATGATCAACTCAAAATAGCAGACAAGAAAGTTGAAGCAATTGACTTGGCTCTTAGGGCAACACTGCCACGGCACGACCCGGAGTCCATGTTACTCGAAAACTTGGGTGCTTCGCATCACGAAAGAAATGACTTTCCAGTTTTTGGCAGGCTTGGATATAACCTTAAATAGAGAAGAAATCTTTGCGTACACACTGGTCATATATAATAGGCAATAATAATACGGAAGAAGTATTTTTCCGTTTGTTTTCTGTAAGAATCCTAATTCTTTGATCAGCTGTAAATAAACAAGGTGAATTTCGTCGGAAGGTACCACAGAGGGACAGACGTCAGAGAGGTGGCACTCTGTATTATTATCTTATTACGTCAACAAATTAGTTTAATTTTCAGCTTATTTAATTACTTACCCAGAGCCATTACCGATTCTTTTCGAATCAATAAGGCCTTGTGTAAACCATTATAAACAGAAATGCGCACTTTTAAATGTTTTGCTCAGTCAATGGTTAGATGTACATAACTTTAGACGCTTTGGAGTTTAAAGTGGATTAACTTTGACAGCGTTAAAGCATCTTTAAGGTAGGAAACTCTTCAGCATTCGTCTTGCAAGTGACTGTAAACTTTGATTACTTTGTTATAAATAAGTGTGTTGTCTTGTGCCTTCTATGGAGCAAATGCATCAGAGAAATTCCTAGGATAACCAGCGAAAAAGCAGTGATAAGTGTTTGGAGTCCACATAGTGATGCACGCTAGGTGATCATGAGTGCTTGAGACAGGAGTAGGACGCAGCAAGAATGTTTCATAAAGCCAGCCTTACGCTACAGTCTACCGGAGAGGTGTACCGGAGAGGTGTACCGGTTATTAGTTTAGACCTACAAAGGTCTATTCCCATACGTGCTCCGGTCTACCTGTGCAGGCATACGTGCATGGTTACATCTCTCCAGTATATACCGTAGCATGTGTGGCTGGTAGAAGCAGATATCGCTTTTTGGGGGAACTATATAAGATCCCGAAAGAACGGGCAGAGGCATTTTCCTCATTTCAGTGGAAGTCTTCTGGTTGAAAATACTGATGATGATGATAATTAAGAACCTGATGTTGACAATGAAGAAGTGACAGCTGCGTAGGAGTAGCGTAACAACAAGGATTGGCACTATCTATTGATAAGAACAACTTGAGGTGATCTTTGATCACTGGTTGATAATAATGATGTGTATGAAAGGGAGAGGACAGAAATGGTAAATGACGAGACGACCTACCACAAAAAAAGAGTAGAAATCTTCCATCCGAGTGAATCTGTATGTGTTCACAGGCTATAGTGTGTCAAACGGGGAAAATAAAGTCGCCATAGGAGGCTCTTGAACAGTTTGCCTCCATAAAGATTAATTTCATAAATACGTCCCTACTAGATATTTAACCTTTACTTACCTTTACATTTGTACCAATAAATTTACGGGTTTGGGATTCTACCCTTTCCTTTTGCTTTAAGACGTTGTTTCTTGCCGAATGTCATTCTAGATCAGTGGGAAGTGCCCTATGGGTTTTGATTCCCGGTCTTGACAGACAGACATACGTTCAGATAGACGGACAACGAAGTGATCCTATAAGGTTCCCTTTTTTCCTTTTGAGGTACGGAACCCTAAAAAGCTATTTATTTCTCTCGTTTATTATATCATGTACAATTGTACACTTGATGTTATTTGCAGATGTACGCAATACTTCTCCTGGTTTCGTGCGTCGTAGCAACGTCGGCTATGCCTCCAAGGAGCCGTACTCTCACATGTGTTAGAGAAATTCAAGAGAAATACGCCAGAAACTTCCCTTCTTCGCGAGATAGGAGTCAAGATCATAAAATTATCATACAGAAAATCTTAGAGATAATCGATTTTTCTAAATGCATTAACGTTCCTTTTCGAATAATTATAAGTAAGTATTTTTGTTGTAAAGCTTTTGTTGTCGATACGTAAATAACCAAATAAATTATAAAAATTCCCAACGTCCCCGCTCACCTCCGCACCGGTGGGGGACGTTGGGAATTAAAGTTCAACATTCACGATAACTCCACGCGTCTTGGATTGAGTGGAATAATGGTTCAATTTCGAGCACACAGACGGTCCATCCATTCCGGACGCGCCTTCGCTCCATTTTTCACGAAATGGATCGTTGTATCGGCCACACACGATGAGTTGGAATGATACGGAGCGTTGGAACTTCTATAATTTTTGGGACGTTTGCGTGGAATGTTGTTCCTTTAAATTCCTATCGGGCCAACTAATTTACGAGCGAGCGAAGCGAGCATGCCACTTTAGCAGCCAAATAAAACTGCAATTACTCCACTGGTGGAGAGGTTAGTGGAGTCATTGGGAGTATATATACCAAATATTAGGGTAGTGGACCTTTTGCGAAAAAAAAATTTTCCCGATTTAATCATTTGCCTGTTATAATAATCATTGAAATACGTGAATGACGTGAAAGAACTACTATGTGGCCTTTTACGTATTTTTGGCACTATACGATACTTCAAAATCGGCTAAATTTTCTTTATAACCAACCTCCAAGAAAAAATGTTTAAAAGTGGCCCCGCTTTTACGTAATTTTTTTATTTATTATTTTATTGTTATTGTCAGTGGCTTAGCGTTTGACCTCTATCTCACCCGAAGATGTAGTGCCGCGCAGGCCTTTGTGATCAAAGGACTAAGTGGTACTGCAATAATTGTTATGCTTATCATCAGGCAAACGATCAGCTCTTTTCGTTACCCAATAGCATAGAGTAGGAGTATCTATCAAGAGCAAATAATGTAATGAAAATTCCAAAAAAATACCTAAAACTCCACTTTCGGGACCGACCTGAGCTAAAAGCAAGCAACTTTTTGTAGTTGCACTGACTTGAGATCACTTGCTTTATTATATCTCTGTGACTGTAACTACGTTCGAGCTAAATTTCGTTAACAGTTAAGCAGGAGCTGCAGCTTAAGATGGTGTTTTGAAAATTATTTTTATGTTTTTTTAATTTTTTAGAGGATAACAAACCATGGCTCTCAGACGAGCCTACTGAAGATCATCACATCTACAGCGATCATGTAGTAATCTACTTAAACGTGAATCCTGATGAACAACCAGAAAATAATGTTGATGAAGTGAAAGCTAAAGTCACTCCGAATCAGGTTAAAAACAAAGAAGTTAACCCAAATATACGAAAGAATGAAGGTGTTAATCATAAAGAACAAGAAAGAAAAAACGAGCTTGACAGGGTAAAGAAAAAAGAAGAAAAAAATGAAGAAGACTACAGACTTGATCAAGAAGACGTAGATAATAATAAAAGCTGGAATCAAGACTTTAATTCTGATAATCCACGGGAAGAAGACAGGAATATTGAAGGACTGCCGGACGAAGATTACATAAATTCTTATGCTGATGATGCCAAATTGAAACAAACAGATGAAAAAGCCAATCTACTTGAGGCAAAAAATGAAGACGGCCATGTTGACGAGGAACCCAATGAAAATGTCAACTCTTACGAGAAAGGAGATAATTTTGATGAGCAAAGCAATGAAAATGAGAATTATAATGATAATGTAAATGGAGACGAAAATATTGACGAGAACAGCAAGGAGCACCTTAATTCCGATGAACATAGGAAAGATGGTGTGAATGATTATGCGGTAAAAAATGACGACATTGATCCTGAAAAAACAAGTAGAAAAGAAGTAAATCCCACCGAAGACACGAATAAATACGTTCATCCCGACAAAGTAGGGAAAGGTAAGCAACGTAATGAAAGTAACAATTTAAATGAAGGAACAAAACTGCACATGGATCCTTTTAAGGTAAAACCACAAAAATTTAATTCTGACAAAACAAAAGCAGATGATGTACATCCTAATGAGGACAAAAAAAGTAAAGTTAATCCTAATAAATTAAACGCAGATGATGTAAATGATGGCAATTTAAAGAAAAATAATGCTAATTTTGATGAAATGAAGATAAAAGACGCCAATCCTGTCAAAAAAATGAATGAATATGACCAGCCTAAAAACATAACTGCTAATAAATTAAATGAAAAAGAAAGTGCTAATGAAGTGAAACCTAAAGACCTCAATCCTAATAAACAATTGGATATAAATGAACACTCTAACAAAATAACGAATGGTGAAAAGAAACCAGATATTAATGCTGATATACCAAAAGTTAAAGATTTAAATTCCAAAAATAACAATCCGAATAAATTGAAGGAAGAAAACATTGATCCTGAAAAGAAACAGCCTACAGACAAACTTTTAGATGATCAAACAAAACAGAATCTCAATTCGGATAAAATAAAAGATCAAAATGCTAATAAAACAACAACAGAAAAAAGTAAAGAAAATGACATAAATCCTGATAAAGGAAAAGATGAAGACTCCATTCAAGATAAACTTAAGAGAAACAACCTTCCTTCTGATGTACCTACACAAGAATATGTAAATACAGAACTACAGCAGTCCACTATCGATGGCCATTCCGATAAACAAATTGTACAGAACACCAAACCTAATGAAATAATGAAAAAAGATGAAAATGTGGATAAAAATGAAAACTCTGATACTCAAAAGCAAGGGGATCTTTCTCCTGATGGAAATAATAAGGAGAATGTTGGTTCGGAGAAACTAAATAATAATAATAATAATGTAGACAAACACGATTCTGACATAAGTAATCAAAAAGATGAGACTGGTAAAAAGGAGATAACAGGCATTGGCGGATTTATTTTCAATATATTTAATGTAATACAGTACTGGTTTCGGGAATTGATAATGCTTATCCGTTATTCTTCAGATATTTAATAAAACCTATAATACATCGAAGTGTGAAACCGGAAATAATATGTTTGTGTTGTGTTAATATGTAATTATTATTCCAATTGCAATTCTTCTTTTAGAATTGATAATAATTATAATTCAGCCTAACATAAAATCTATATTTTGTGTGCAAAATATGGCCAAGTCTTGCATGTGGCCTGCAGTAAATCAATAATGTAACATTCGTTGAAAAAATGTTATGAAAGATTGGATGACTTGACCACGGCAGAAACTTGAGTAACAATGATGACCGTAAAAATAAAAATAAGTGACTACTAGCCATCTTCATTACTAACACAAAAATGACCCGAGTATCATAGATTCCTCGAGTTTATTCTTGAACATACGGGTTCCATTACGATGTTTTCCTACTACTGATAACCATAGTTATACGTCTTAATAATGGTCATATGTGATAATGGTGTGGTCATTTCAATATCTTATTAGATATTGAATCAAGTCATTTCAATATCTTATTAGATATTGAAATGTAATAAGTTTTCGTTTGACCATTATCACACCGAATGTTAAGACGATGATGTGATAGGGTGACATCACATGCTGAGCACAATAAGGTTTGTGTCTATTCAAGGCATTGACGAAGTATCTAGGTAGGACCATTGTGAAGATATGATTAGTTCCGTAAACCCATCGATCATTATATTTATATTAGATACTTTATAATTAGTTTCATTAAACAAATCTTTTTCTAAATTAACAAATGCCTTTTAATTAACAGTAGATAGATAAAGAATTCTGTTTATATGTATACAAACAAAATTGTAGGTGATAGGCAAACTTAATGAGAACATTATCTACCATAGTTCTTAGGAACCATGTCGTCAATTTTAGAATTAAGAAAAACTGCATATAAAGATTTTGGAAAAATCTTATAGACAGTTCAGGAATCGAACCCACTCTTCTTTGAATAAATTTCGCTGCTTGTTTTATTCGGAAATCGATAGTTGACCATGGATCACTCTTCATATAGCTATAGGCACGATCTATGTTACCCCGTAAATCTTGAGATGATAATCGGCTTATGTTAGGTACAAGCCATATCTCCATCTAGTGGATATCGCTTTGTACCAATTGTCCAATTCATTACTGATATTTTACAGTAGGTACCAATCAAATGGCTAGAGATGTCGCTTTTATTAACTTCTAATTGCATAATCATTTTTGAAGTGTTAACCCACAATGGCAGGATGGTTACATAAATATAATAATAATAGCTTCTGCCCGCGGTTTCCACCCGCGTTTCCATAGAAACCGTGCATTTTTACGGGATAAAAAGTAGCCTATGTTACTCTCCGATCCATAAACTATATCTATGCCAAAAATCACGTCAATCTGTTGCTCCGTTACTGCGTGAAAGAAGAACAAACCAACAAACACACTTTAGCATAATATTAGCAGGAAGGATAGTAGGATTGTAAAATTGTGAACACCGCCAGCATCAGCTGGGACCATGCGCGAACCTGATTTCAAGGCAACTTCTTTTCAACTATAGCAGTAATAAGTGTTTATATCTATACCATAGAATTACCAAAGATCTATACCTTGTGCCTATAAAGATAAGTAAACATCCGTATATGTATGAACATGATATTTATTGTAAGTTCTATTAGCTCAGATGCATACAGTAATTTTATTGTTGAAAATAAAATGTGGCCAGTTTTTGCGTTTAATTTTACAACAAAATAGGTGGTTTGTTTGATTTACATATCATTAGACCCGCACTTGTTTGGGCAGCAGAATTATCTTCGGTCAACATTATAATCTTCTGCGATCACTAAGACACCTGCTGGGGACCGATTTTTGAATGTCACGAATGATTTCGAAATCACCGATGACAAAATTCTCAGCGATGACTTTGAAATCACTAATTTGCAAAAGTAGTATTTTTGAAAGTCATACCCTGTATACCAATCATGCAACTATTTCTCAGCTATGATCTCAGATAAACTTATGATTGTGTTCTATTTATTTTTATTTTTTAAGTTGTAAATTGTTTTCAAGTCAAAATTGGCACTAAATACTCATAAAGTTTACGAGTGGGGGTACCCATTAGTAAACGATATCATAGCTATGAGAAGTTTAGTCACCCGCTGAGATTCAAAAATACGACTTTTTGCAAATCGGTGACTATCGGAAATATCGCAGATATTTAGTCACTCGGTGACATTCAAAAATTGCACCCCTGGTGTATTATAAGCAAACTTCCCCCTCCCCCTTATGGGGGAGGCCTACGTTCAGCAGTGGAGGTCTTCCGTCTTACAATGATAATAATAATAGTAAATAGGAAAGTAGTAAAGAAGAGTAGTAGATAGTCTAAAAACAAACGAGATATCTTCATAGAGCAGAACCGAACGAAGCTCGTATGTGTACAGAAATATGGTTAAATTACTTGATATTGATCTATATGTAATTCTGTCAACAGCAAACAGAAATTACTTTAGAGTTTATTTTTTTAGAAATTGTCACTTGTGTAGTAATAATTCGTTCTTATTCAACAACCGGTTCAGAAACATAGCCGTCATCAACGGTGCCTGTGAAACAAAAACATAATATCTTATTCGGCAACTGTATGTGTGACAAAGTTTTTTCTTGTTATTTAACAATTACTGGTTCAAATCGAATCATTTATTCGCTAAAATAATTGTAAATTTAAGTCTTGATTCTAGTCTGCGATACACTGTATTCGGTCTACAGGCAGACATGAGAATATTTTGTTTATTGGTTGTGTAACTCAGTTGCCAAGGCGGGTGGAGGGTTCATTCACATCAGTGTATTATTTCATCACTATAATTATGATTTACTCTTGAAGTAAATCATTTAAAATACGAAATAATCACATCCACTGAAAACTAAGTAGGTCATTATTAACATAAACAAATAGTGTGACAAAATTATTTAAATATGGGAACACTGTCTCGGTAAAACCAGCCAATTTCTTTCACAGACAATAAATTAAAAGTGCAAACGAAACGTTCTTGTGTATTCAGCAGCATGTCTGTTTTCGATATAAGTAAACGCGTACTTTATTTTTTAAGACCAGTCTAAGGATTTTTTTCCTAAGAGCAGCGTCAAAGCATCGATCAAGGTAGGAATAATTAAGATTTTTCACATTTCAACGGGACAAACAACTCGGGCTGACATGACCAAATCAGCTGCAAATATGCTATACTTTAGCTGGTAGACCGAGTGTGGCCGAGCGGGAACTTGTGCGACTTTCAATCCGACGCACCAAAGTTCGAATCTCGACTCGGCCCGCACCAATGACTTATATCAAGCTATGTGCGGATTATTCACTCTCGCTCGAAAATGATGAACGAAAACATCGTGAGGAAACCGGCTCAAGAATCACAAAATTCGAGGACATGTCACATCCACCAAGCCGCACTGTGCCATACTTCCTCTTTCTGGGAGAAGGTCGGTATCCCAGCATTGGGAAGAGGCTGATAATGATGATGCCATACTTTAACTCATTTTAAGGAATGTATCGTATTTCCAATCCCTGTATTTACTTGAGAAAATTAAAATTTTAGATGTACGCAATCGTCCTTCTGATCTGCCTGGCTCTGACGACGGCATTTCCAACGTCGCCTGTCATAATACTGAACCGTGAAAATAATGACGGAACCGAAGCCAAGCCTTTAATACTTACCGTAGGCTGCCTGCAAGAACTAACTAACGGCGACGAGGTGGTATTTAGAGTACCAACCGAGGACACCCATAACGAAACTGCAATTTTCATCCATATGCTGAGTGAGTCCAATATAGAAACGTGTGCGGAATCATTACTGCTGATGAATATCTGTGAGTATTTCTTTACAAGCTTTATAGATCGCCTAGACTCTCTCTAGAGTCTAGACTCTTTTAGACAAATGACATTCGATTCGAATCGATTCCTATTCTACAATCGTAATCGTGCAACGTTAACAAAGTTTGTATGAAATTGAGATAGTCCTATCTCGTTAGATAGGGTTATCTCAATTTCATAGATAAAAAAGGATTCCCTTTTTTTATACTAAGTGATAACGAGACGAGCTGGTCGCTTGCTTGATGGTAAGCATAACGCCGGCACATAACAATTGCTGTGCCACTCAAAACTCTTTGAAACCCAAAGGCCTGCACTGCACTGCAGTGCGCTCGTTACCATGAGACATTAGGTGTTAAGCCCAATAATTTCACTGACTACTTCGCTCATCAAAGCGGAACACCGTAATGCTTTCACAATACTGCTTGGCGGCAGACTTCACTCACAAAGCGGCGGTACCAACCGAGACGGACACTTGCAGAAGAGTATAGTCCTTATGTTCGCGCCGCACTCAATTCCAGAAAGTTTTGGGGCAGCGCCATCTATCAAACGCGATGTGACCCGCCACCTGACGTTTATTAATTTATTGACAATTCTGACAGCTGGTGTGAACTCTCTCGAAAATCTATTGCAAGTCAATGTTTCTTTATATATAAATTAAAATACTTAAAAATCTACCAAAAAACAGCTTTTTCTTCTAAAATACTATACAAGAACTAACATCTGGCGCCCGAACAAAAGGACTTAAGAAAAAGTCGTCGAGAAAAATTTGCGTCATCACGCCGCCGAGAGCGTAATTGAGCCAAGCAGACGTGAAGCAGACCTTCGAAGGAAGCCTTAGATCAGGATATAAAGCCGCCAGCCGGGCAGTGGTTATCAATATCCCCCGCAGCTGCAGCAGTGCAGTGTATTTTGAGATAAGTGCCCTTTCCTTTTGTCCTTCACAATTTCAAAACACCCACAATTTTCGTAAAAAAATAATTGCAATTTTCTCATTAAAATTCATCCTATTTTCTAATCTTCAGCCTTCTACTTGCGCAAATATACGTGTACAAGGATCCAGCAACGTAAGATTTACAATTATTACACTATTTTCAACAAATTTGTTCATACAATTATACCGGTTAACCTCACTTTACAATTTTTTCATGTTAAATTTTTGTCAAATTTCTTAACAATAATAACCTCTTACCTCCTTTATAATCAATAAATTGCAAAACAATAATCTATTATCCACAGTTTGTAATCTAAAATACGTTTTTTTGCGTAATTTTAACGTGAAATTGCGGAACGTTTCCAGGGTGCAGCTGCGCTGTAAGGCCGCTTTAAGGACATCTGAAAGGCAAGCCTTATCAGTCGGTGGCCATCAGCCTTGAACGCGCCTCATCCAGTTGCCAGCCCAAGGAGGAGCGTGAGATACAATTAACTTTTATTAAATTTTCATTAAACAAACTTAAATAATGTATTCTGAGACTGAAAAGCCAGCTACTAGTTCAGCAATTGGTACCCTGAAAGAGCTAACTACTAAGCGTAGCTCAATTAGGGGCCAGATCACAAAATTCAAGAACTATGTAGACAAACTTCAAGATTCACACTTTTCCGCTACTCAAGTGGCTGAGCTTTCATTCAAACTTGCTAAATTTGAAGGTCTATCGACCAAATTTGATGTGTTGCAAGGTGACATCGAGGTCATCAATTCACAAAACCTTGATGTTGAGCTAGATTTAAGAGACAACATTGAGCATGAGTTCATAACAAATATTGTTGCTGCAAAGGCCATTATTGATAAATATAATACTATTAAAGACGAAACAAGGCGAGAATCATTATTCCAAGAAGCTCAATGTGGCCTCGATCATCACAACATTGGTGTTAGATTGCCTCAAATATCGATTTCAAAGTTTAATGGTTCATATTTCCACTGGCTTGAATTCCGTGATACATTTCAAAACTTAGTACATAACAATGCAAACATTACGGATGTTCACAAGTTCCATTATCTCGTCTCTTACCTAGAAGGAGATGCTGCTCGCATAATATCAAACTTAGAGGTGTCTTCTGCCAACTATAAGGAAGCCTGGGCATTGTTATGCTCACGGTACAATAACAAAAGGTTACTTATTAACCATCACTTAAAATCTTTATTCAATATAAAACAAATTTCTTATGAGTCAGAGAGTTCATTGCGATTTTTAGTGGACCATGTTACTAAAAACTTGCGTGCTCTTTCTAGTCTACAACAGCCAACAAACCATTGGGATATTCTGCTTATATACATGTTATCTTCAAAGTTGGATAGCACAACCTTAATGAAGTGGGAGGAAATGCGCAACTCACTTGATGAGGTGCCTACTTTGGACCAATTTAATAAATTTTTGATAGATCGAGCTGATGTTCTCGAATCTATACATCGTAACAAAAATGACAACTACTCTAGATCATTACCAAGCACTTCACGTTTCCCATCAAATAACTATAACAATAATAACAAGCAAGAGCGAACTCCTATAAAGTCATTTTCTAGTACAACACAAAATACTTCTAAAACTTATTCATGCATCATTTGTAAAGAAACTCATCGAATTTATGACTGTCCTACATTCAAATCAAAAAATGTAAAAGAACGATTGGCTGACGTTGAAAAACTCAAATTATGCTTTAACTGCCTGAGACAGGGGCACTCTGTTAGTCAGTGTCGCTTAGGTCATTGTCGTGAATGCAAGGAAAAACACAACACCATGCTTCATCAATCCGATAATGCAATCATAAGTAACACCGCTTTGTGTGAATTTGGATCTAATGATGTACTGTTATCAACAGCTTTAATTGAAGTATCAAATCCTAAAACAAATGAGACGATCCAGGTTCGTGCCTTCTTGGATAGCGGCAGCCAATGGTCTTTTATCAGCAAGTCATTAATGCAGAAATTATCACTTCAATCAAACCCAATTGACCTCAGTGTCATAGGGATTAGCAACAAGTCAGCAGATACAATCAAAGAAAGTTGTACTGCCCAAATTGCGTCTATGCATACACCATTCAGTACCAAACTTTCCTTGTTTGTTCTAAATGAGTTAACAGGACAACTGCCTAATACTGGCTTAGACTTACAAGGTTTCAATTTACCAAAAAATATAAAGTTAGCCGACCCATACTTCTATCAACCCGGTCCAGTTGACATATTAATTGGAGCTGACATCTTTTGGGATATTGTTGAAGGCGAGAAACGCTCATTGGGCCCTAATAATCCTAAACTAATTAGCTCAAAATTAGGCTGGTTGGTGGGTGGTCCGATAAGCACAATAATAACTAAAAAACATAAAAAATCTATATACAATCCTTCTAAATCTACAACAAATTATACAAACAAGTTTCATAATACAATCAATATTTCAAGCAATCATTCAAGCAAAAACTCAATACATCATTCAAGCGAAAATTCGAGCAATCATTCAAGTGAAACTTCAGCCAATCATTCAAGCGTAAACGCAATACCTCATTCAAGCGAAGTTTCAAACAAGCATTCAAGCGATCATTCAAACAATTATTCAAGCGAAATTTCAAACAAGTATTCAAGCAACAATGCAAACAATTATTTAAACTATCAATCAAACAATCATGCCAGCGAAAACTCAAACAATCATTTAAACAATTATACCAACAAGTATACAAAATTCAATACTAACAATACAACTTGCAATAAAACAAACAATCAAACAAATAAGCTATCAGTTCACTGCAACCATGCTATACTATCAAATTCGTCGTCTAATGTCGAAGAAATGCTCACAAAATTCTGGGAAATAGAAGATCTCCCACAAAAAAGGATTTTGAGCGAAGAAGAAAAGGCTTGTGAAAATCATTTTTTAGAAAATACAACTCGATTAAAATCAGGACGATTTTGTGTCAAGGTACCTATCCTAGATTCTCCAGATTGTCTGGGTGATTCCTATACTTTATCCAAAAAACGGTTTCTTAACCTAGAAAAAAGATTTCGTAAAAACCCTAGTTTAAAATCACAATATGTAGAATTCATTCGTGAATATGAAGAGCTAGGCCATCTTTCTAAGTCTAATATTCAAAGGCCTAATCCATCATACTTTTTGTGCCATCATGCTGTATTCAGAGACTCGAGCGAAAGTTCTAGAATTCGAGTTGTCTTCGACGGATCAGCTGCTACCGGATCCGGCTTCGCCTTAAATGACATACAAATGGTAGGCCCAAACATTCAAGACTCACTCTTTTCCATATTGATAAGAGCGCGACACTATAAATACATACTTACCGGCGATATAGAGAAAATGTATCGTCAGGTGATGGTTCATGAAGATGATCGCAATTTACAACTAATTTTATGGAGAGAAGAAGAGTCAGCGCCTATTGAAACTCTGCGATTAAATACTATCACTTACGGTACCGCAAGTGCTAGCTATTTAAGCACGCGTTGCCTTTGGCAAGTCGGACAGGAATGTAAAGATGAGACTATAAAAACTATCATTCAAAACGATTTCTACGTCGATGATCTAATAACTGGCACTGATGATGAACAATCTTTACGCTATATTCTAAATTCAGTTTCAACAGAACTAAACTCAGCTTGTTTTAAATTACGAAAATTCAAATCTAACTTACCTACTATATTTGAAAATCCTACTATTGATACACAACAAAGTCTAACCTTTAGCGAATCATCAAGCACACTTGGAGTTGGTTGGAATCCATCAAACGATTGTATACATTTTCCAATATGTACTCCATCCCAAGAAAGTACAGTAACAAAACGCAATATAATGTCAAACGCATTTAAAATATTTGATCCACTGGGATTTTTAAGTCCATGTACTATTCAGCCTAAAATGATTTTACAAAAACTATGGCAACTTAAACTTGAGTGGGATCAGCCTGTCCCGCAACATATTCAAAATGAATGGGACAATTTTGTCAATAACTTAACCTATGTTTCTAGTTTACAAATACCAAGAAGAGTTTTATGTGACTCTCCTAATACAATTGAACTACATACGTTCAGCGATGCATCGCTAGGCGCTCTAGGTGCATGCGTCTATATAAGATCCATAGATAACAATAATACAGTCACTGTAAAACTATTATGCGCAAAATCCAAAGTCACACCTGTGAAACCTGTAACTATTCCTCGCTTGGAATTATGCGCAGCTTTACTCGCTGCCAGACTATGTAAAAGTGTCACCGATTCGTTACGAGTCAAACCATCTCGCTTCGTACACTGGTGCGACTCCACTGTAGTATTAGGATGGCTTAATAGCCACCCCGGTAAACTTAAAACCTTTGTCGCCAATAGGGTAGTCGAGATACTCGAGACAACACAGCCTTCATCCTGGCGCTATGTGCCTACTGATATGAACAGTGCCGATTTGATCACAAGAAGCGTCAACGCTAGTCAATTACAAAATCTTGAGTTATGGTGGTCAGGACCAAGTTTTCTGTGTTGTGACGAATCCGACTGGCCACTTTTGAATCCAAACTCCATTTGCAAGGACTTACCTGAAACAAAAAACAATAAAATTAAGGACACATACACATTAAAAAATAGTAATTCTAAATACTTACCTGAAATAGTGGTCAACCCAGCCGCTGTAGTAGAACCTGCAATAAAAATACAAAATTATTCTAAACTGATAAAATTACAAAGAACATTAGCCTATATTAAACGATTTATACACAATATTAAAAATTCTAAAAATAAACTTAAAGGAAACTTATCAATTGAAGAACTAGATGAATCATTTACTTACCTTTGTGTTATTGCCCAAAAACACTCATTTTCTCTAGAATACAATGCTTTAATTCAAAACAAACCTTTAAACTGCAAATCAAAAGTCTTATCACTTTCTCCATTCTTAGGCGAACACAATTTAATCAGAGTTGGTGGTAGAATTGATGCCTCCGATTATTCGTATGAAAAGAAACATCCTATATTGCTTGACTCATCACACCATCTAACTAAACTAATTTTCGAACATGAGCATTTACGAAACATGCATGCGGGCCCTCAGCTATTATTAGCCACAATAAGAGAGTACGTATGGCCAATCAATGGCAGACACCTTGCTCGACGTACGGTCTTTAAGTGCGTACGATGCAGACGCATTCAAGGTAAAACCTTGTGCCCAAAAATGGGTGATCTTCCACCTCAACGCATAACCCCTGACTATCCCTTTCGATCTGTAGGCGTAGATTTTGCCGGCCCCTTTCTAACACTAAATCGAAGGGGACGTGGCGCTAAACTAGTAAAATGTTACTTGTGCTTGTTCGTCTGTTTACGCTATAAATGCTTACATCTAGAAGCAGTCAGTGATTTAACGAAGGATGCCTTCGTAATGACATTACGAAGATTTGTTTCACGTCGGGGAAAGCCAGAGGAAATATTCTGTGACAATGGACGAAATTTTGTGGCCGCAGCTAAAGAGCTGGGTCAATTTTTACAATGTAATGCTCAACATCTATGTAACTTTGCAACTCAAGAAAAAATTAAATTTGTTTTCACACCAACATACGCTCCTCACTTTGGCGGTATCTGGGAGGCAGGCGTAAAATCTGCTAAGTTTCACATCAAACGCGAAATGGGTAACAGCCATCTTACATTTGAAGAACTTACAACATTATTTGCACAAGTGGAGGCTATTCTCAACAGTCGCCCCTTGTACCCTTTATCTTGTTCGCCGGACGACTTCCTATCCCTTACTCCAGGGCACTTTATAATAGGAAGACCACTCACTGCACTTCCAGCACCAATTTTGGACAATAATGACAAACCTATTCTGCAACGATATGCACGGCTTGAACAAATCCGCCAACACTTCTGGAAGAGATGGCAGAAGGACTATATTTCCGAATTACAGCAGCGAACAAAGTGGAAAACCAACTTCGCCAAACTAAAGGTCGGAGATCTGGTTCTCCTTCAGGAAGAATATGTACCTCCACTATCTTGGCGTCTCGGACGCGTAGTACGATTGTTCCTGGGACCCGATGGAGTATCCCGAGTTGCCGAAATCAACACCATACGAGGCTGCGTGCGACGGCCGTTGACGCGTTTATGCCCTCTACCTACAGAGGAAGACCTTTAGCCTTGAAAGAGGATGCTTTCAACGAGGGGGAGCATGTTCGCGCCGCACTCAATTCCAGAAAGTTTTGGGGCAGCGCCATCTATCAAACGCGATGTGACCCGCCACCTGACGTTTATTAATTTATTGACAATTCTGACAGCTGGTGTGAACTCTCTCGAAAATCTATTGCAAGTCAATGTTTCTTTATATATAAATTAAAATACTTAAAAATCTACCAAAAAACAGCTTTTTCTTCTAAAATACTATACAAGAACTAACACCTTATATCACCTAGTAAAGTCTTCCCACATTGCTGATAAATGTTAATTTCCATTCCTTTCTGATCTATCGATAGCTATTAGTGAAAGGCACTTTGTCTAGGCTACCTGTGTATTCTGGTGACGGCCGAAGCCCAAGTTCGTACCCATAGTACACCCCATGACCCAGTGACCTTGAACTAGTCACCAAACCAATTTATAGAGCTAAGCGCTTTCTGCAGTTTCCCATCGTTCAGCTGTAAATGTCAACCAAATCTTTCAAAAATAAACAAGTTTTTTTTGTGGAAAAATATTTTTTACTAGGCAAGCTTTTATAAAATACGTAGTTGGTATTGTAATTATGTGGCCACCTTCCGGCTCCATCATCATGAACCTAGATATCCGCCCGCGTGGGTGTTCACATGATAAATCCACGACGCGCGGAGAGACGTAATTGGAGTAACCGTGAATGGTGAACTTAGGTTGAGCACGCTAACCAATGAGATGCCTAGGTAGTAAAAAAATAATGAACAAATAAACTTTTTTTGTTCCAGATCATGAATCCCCGGAGGCGTTCAAAAAATTGACCTATAATACTTAGACACCTAATAAAATATACACATAACGATATATTCAACAGTCAACAAATACTAGTATTTACAATAAACATAATATTTATTAATGGTAATATTTTTTCTACTTCACCTTAACTTATTCTAGTAGCATTCGATTTTGTTAACAATAACCTTTTGCCGACGGCCTTTATGTTTCAAAGTTCTGGGTGGCACTGCAATTGTTATGGGCCGGCGTTATGTTTACCATCAGGCAAACGACCAGCTCGTCACGTCATTAAATAGGATAAAAAGTATTGGGTGACACTTGATACGTGTAACGCCTACTTGGATTATAATAGCGTATATGATACGAGCGTCACATGCTATCCTTAGCTTTACTTCCTAATCACTGGGTATATTATTAAAACATAGAAATATTATCGACAGGGACACTTCTGTAGGTAAATAATATTTAGTGTTCTTGGAAATTCTTTTCTCAATCGCGAAGTGTTTTACCTGAACTAGGTACTACCTTTGTGACAACCGTCCTGACTCCTGTGCAGTACCCACACATCCATTACCAGTTTTATCTTGCTAGATAAAGTGTTTCTCACAGGAATCCTTTATTTTCCGGGAAAATAGCCTACGAGTATTACACTCTCCGTCCCCACAAACTATATCTAAGAAAAACCAAGTCGATCCGATGCTGCATTGCTGGCATTGCTGCGTGCAATGAAAGACGGACAAACAAACAAACACTCTTTTCATACAAGTGTCTGTTTATAATATTAAAATAACGGCCTTTTACTAAATGCATATGAAAGTACCTGTAACATACGGTACCTGTAACAAAACAACCATTTTTAAAATTTTTGTCTGTCTGTTTGTTCCGGGTAATCTCCGAAACGGCTGGGCCTATTCTGACGGGACTATCACTGGCAGATAGCTGATGTTACAAGGAGTAACTTAGGCTACGTGAACAAAGCCGCGGGGCACAGCTAGTCTATAATATAATTGCGCATGGCAGCATAACAAAACCCTAATGAAGAGAGAGTATTATGCAGCTGTCACACATGCTAAGCATGTTAAAATTAAGCGCAGTGAACAAAACATTGCGCTGAAAATAGGGAAGCTGAGTGACTGCGAATGGATAAATCTCATTTGCGCCTCCCTGACCGTTTCAACTGTACACTCAATTAGGTTAGCTGTGTGGAGCGAGCCACAAGCTGAAGCGAGAAGGACTACTACGCACCTAACTTTATAACTGGAGCTGGATCTACGATAAGATGTGCTAGTGCGCAGGACAGGCTTCAATATTCAAATCGGCCCAAGTGTTGGGAGTACATTAAATCTAATCTAATGCCCGTCTGCACAAAAGCCATATAAGATAAAACTTATTGTGTAGCTTACACTTAAAATAAGTCGGACTTAAACACCAACTTCCTCTGCACCAAACAGTTTAAGTTATTCCTACAACTGACGTTTCAGAAGGGAATTAAATGAGTGGAAGGATAATACTTTTATATGTAGTAGGTATTACGTGGTTGAGGTAGCTTTGATACTTGACGGGCAGTGAAAATTGAAATTGCGCGAAGTTGTGAATTGTGGTGTTAAACTAGATAATCTTTGATGTTTAAAAATGCAGCAGTTGTCGGAAAACAGAAAAAGATCAGTGATTTTTTCTGAAACGGTGAAATTACTACGTTTTGTTCGGCTTTTACCAGAAAACGGCAATATTAACATGAATTAAGTAACTTCCCATAATACGCGAGATAACAAAAACGAAAGGAATTCCTTTCGTTTGTCTCAAGAGACATGGGAAGTAATTTTCCGGGACCTAAACTCTAGTTGATCTGTATTGAGTTACGTTAAGCGCTTGCTTAACGTTAAGACTTGCAAAATAGGAGTCATTAAGACTGTAAAGTTTAGGACATGCTTTGACACTATTAACTAAGTTTGGTGTACCGCATTTTTCATTCCTAAGCACATCCTAGGGAGATAAGTGCGAACTTCGCAGTTGTATACGGGAATAAGCGTCCCCTTATGAAGTTTATGCCTCAAGTAATGAAATCCCACCTCGTTAATTTGCTTGTTTCAGGCGCTTAGGCAATCAAGGCACTGATCAATCATCGCGTTCAGAATTTTATAGAAATTCACGTGTGAATCGCTTTAATCTCGTCACTAATACCAAACTAAACCTCAAATGAATGCGGAGAAATAGTTTTCCATTCGTCGGAGCCGATGTAGAAAACTGGCATAACCGAATTAAGATTTTAACTTCTGGACGGAACACTTTTATTCATTAGTACCTACTCCGTAATGCTGACTCAGATTTAGGAAATTACGTCACAGGGTAGTTCAACTGCTATCTGCTACCTCGGCAGTTAGTAGGCGGTACTTAGTGGAAACATATTCTCGTTCAAATTCAAAATTGATTAGGCCCCAAGGGAACTCATGAAAGTTTTAATAAATTACTCTAAGCGCCCGTTCAAAATTGGTATAAACAGATCAAGAATAAGGGCAAGAAACTCGTCGGCGTTCTTTTCAAAAATATTTTTTAAAATTCTAACAATCATGTTTAAAATTTAAATAAATACTATAGTAGTCACCAGCAGGCTCCTGAGCTGTTTGCCTACATGCATCTTTGTCATCTTCTACATATTCCTTAACTTAATAATACGCTGTTTTAATTAATAGATTCTTAACTATAATATGTTTAAACTTTCCTTGTGGTAATTCGGATAATGTTTTACGTATTTTATTGTAGAATCTGATACCGTTAGCCAGGAACGATTTATTAGTTTTACTTTATCTGATGCCGAGTACAATTTTATGTTTATTTCTAGTATTTAAATCATAGGACATACGAGCCAATGTTTTAGAATGAAGACGTAGTTTTATGAAGCGATGGTATGGTAGCGGCGTCAGCCGCTGAAGTCTATGGTTCTTTCGCTGAATGACAACCGTAGCTTGGTGGTAGGGCTTTTTCTAGTAGGGGAGACCGTAACAATTTTCATATTTCTCGTAATATCTCACAAAGCTTTTTGAATATCAAAATTCTAATCCGTACACATGATAGATTGGTCTTTTAACTATCTTTTAACACCAGCTTAAATGTAACCTATATTACAGATTTTGAGAAATACAACCAAACAAAAAAAGTGGAAATTGTTACAACTATCCCTACCCCTAGGGTTGGTTGTAACAGTGTAAGGGGATGGTTGTAACATTGTAAATAAAACCAAAGTTACTTTCATATTCAACATATTAATTTCTAATCAGCCTTTTAGATTTTACATTAGAATCACAACAATTAAAAAAAACTAGGAAACATAACAATCTTCTTCATTTATAAAAATAATCAACATTATTTAAAAATTAGATCTCAATCTGGTAAACAATTAAGGCGTAGGTAACTTATTTCGTTATTAGCACAATCTACTTGAGCCCACAGCTCATAGTTTCATAGACTATCAGCTGTGGGCATTCTCATGATTGAGATCTCATTTTTAAATAATGTTGATTACTTAAAAATAAAGAAGATTGTTGTTTTCTAGATTTTTTATTGTTCTTATTCTAAGGTAAAATCTAAAACGCTGATTAGAAATTAATATATGTTGAATATAAAAGCAGGTAGCCACAATGCTTAGTATCGTTAACTAAGCATTGTGCCTACCTACTTTTCATTTAACCTACTGTTAGAAAAAGATTTCATACAAATTAACCAGAAGCAATCTTCGCTGTCTGAATGATCACTATTCTTAGTTATTTTAGTACATTATTTATTTATTCTTTTTTAGTCTTTTATTTCAATTTTTCACTAGTTTTATTATCAACTGCAGCCCTCGGCTTTTTTGTCTGTTTAGCAGTTTGTAAAATAGGTTTCTTAACTTCTTTGGCTCTACGCTTTCTTTCTTCTTGTTCTTGAATTTCAAGCTTGTTTGGAGTCAAATTAAGCTGTTAATTTTCAAACAATGTCTATTTCTGAAATAATTTTCAATGGCAAAGCCATTACTGGTGGCAAAGTTAATTCAGGAGGGGTTCTTGGCAGTAATAGTGAAGCTACCGAAGCCGGTGAAGCTACCAATGGTGGTTTTACTTATGGCTGATATAAATTCACATCGTCTCAAAATGATACATTTCTATAAAGTACTTCTGTAGCCAAATCCATTATTTCTGCAGTAACTAAACCTCGGCTAGTCGTTCGTTTATATATGTTAGGTATTCAGGAGAAAGAAAATAAATCTGTATTACTTTGAAATATAAAAAAACACAATAAAATCGTTTCGAGATATCACGATCATAATCGGGATGAAAGTAACAAGTTGTTACTTTCATCCCTAACTATAAATTTCCCTCAATTTGCCAAATACATGCCTATAACCTAAATAAACTATCGTTTTGAACGCCAAAATAGAAAGACGAATACTTATGCTATTTTACTGTCACTAGACACGCAAGCAAGAAACCTCCCATAATAAAAAAAAACATCGTTGAAAAAACGGTCAAACCTTACTTTGGGGGTACTTTTGCAGCACCAGCTTGCTACCTCCACAACCTGACGGCACAGTGCCAAGAGGGCAACTGAGGTAATAGGTGGTTCAAATTGGAACATATCGGTGGTACCACCCATCAATGTAGCTAACATAGTTTGTTCAGAAACTCATTTGTTACGTTCATCCCGCGTTACTTTCATCCCTGGTCTCCCCTACGCAAATGGCTATATAGCTACCACACTAATGGTAAAACCCGGCCGAAAAAAAATAGGTACGTTTGATAGAGGTTTCCAAAGCAACCCAAAAAAAACCAAAACTATTTTTTATTGGTTCGGCAGTATTCATACCGGCAATACCGGTGAATCGCAAAAAATAAAAATTGCGGAAAAGCTCGTTCGTACATCGAAACGTTTTTATAAAAACAAGGGAAAAACTCGCGAAAAAAATCGTGTCAAAGTTTTTAAAGATTTTTCTGTATATAAATGTTTTCGCCTAAAAGTTTTTCGAAGTAGGTACCTATTGCACGTATCTACACATGCATATAATGTGTATAGAATTCGTTGTGTATGTATATATAATATCTACGTATGTGTAAGGTATGTATCATTATCAGCCTCTTACGCTCCCGCTGCTGGGATACCGGACTTCTCTCAGAGAGAGAGGTATGGGCCATAATCCACCACGCGGGCCCAGTGCGGCTTGGTGGATGTCACGTGTCCTCGAATTTTGTGGTCCTTGAACGTTGTGGTGCGGTTTTCCTCACGATTTTTGCCTTCAGCGTTTTAGAGCGAGTGTGAATAATCCGCACATAACTTGATATAAGTCATTGGTGCGGGCCGAGTCGAGATTCGAACTATGGTGCGTCGGATTGAAAGTCGCCAGTTCCCGCTCGGCCACACTCGCTAAGGCATGTATGCGGAATCCAAATGTTCTAGCCCATTACAATTTGGCAGGATACCCAGCATGCTGGTAGCATGATGTCATTCGATCACAATGCTGATCCTTTGAGCCAGATAAGTACCAGCATTATGGTTACGCGTCGCATCAACCATCAGGCACTCAAACAAAATTTAATACTATATGACTTCCCGGCCCTCACGGGCGTGTTTCAACACCAAATGGCTCAAATTTCGCAGGTTTTATGTTCATTATATTGGGTACCTACAGAAAAATAACCGCAATTATTAATGTCGCCTGGGGTAACGTAGTCTTTGGAGAAGTCGTTCAAAAAGCTGCTAAATATATCCCAACTAAATACTACTATAAATATTATCATGTATGCGAAAGTGTGTTTGTTGGTGTGTCACACAGTTCCTATGGGACTCTCCAAGCAGGTGAAACCGCGGGCATTAGCTAGTCTATACAAATAAATAAAATTGAAGTATCTGTTTGTAATATGTATAACAGCTTTTTACTAAATGCATAATATGAAAGTATATACGGTACCTATATAAAAAAAACTATTTTTTAAAATGTTTTGTGTCTGTCTGTTTGTTCCGTGTAATCTCCGAAACGGCTGGGCCGATTTTGACGTGACTTTCACTGGCAGATAGCTGATGTTACAAGGAGTAACTTAGGCTACTTTAATTTTAGAAAAAGAATTAGGGTTCCGCGCAAGAAAAAAAACCCATGAAATCCAACCGGGTGAAACCGCGGGCAGCAGCTAGTTATTTCATAAAGCACCGATTTGGGTAAATAATAAATTATAAAAGCCTACCTTAACACATTTAGTAAGTAAGTAGATATTTTTCCACCGAGCAACTTAAAAACTTAAAATAAAATACGAGCTGTCCAAATGATAGTCCATTTCTTAGTTTTATGACTTACTTGAACAGTTTAATTTGTGATGTCTGGTGCTGCAAACACCTCCAGGGACTTTTATATAAATTTTATGTAATAGATGGTGGCTTACATAATAAGGGTTATTAGAAATGACAAGGTCCCCGATTCCACCCTTTTTTGCACGCTTTTGTTTAACTTCCTTTCCGGTTTGACTATTTCATCATCAGGCCCTTACTGTTACTGCTGTACGTTTTAATAGTCAAAAATTACGAACCAAAATTTGACTCTAGGCTTTAACACAAGTTCAACTATCTAGGTTATTCGTACTACCTACTAATAATATGTATTTTAACAGTTCCCAGTAAAGGTCGAAGCTTCGACCTTAGCGCGATCTTGCGCGATCTTCCCAACTTGAGTACAGCCAGAAAAATGTACCTCGTAAAACACGCAAAATAGCGTCGCATTATACGAAAAGACAGTATGGAAACTTGAGCTAAATTTTTAACACAGTTAGCTGTGTGTGTTTTACTTAAGTAAAACCAATTTGAATAAAAACAAGTAATTAAAATGCTACATATAAAGCACCATAATAATATCTACATAACATTTGTGCACGTCTACGTATATAGTAACGTAATATTACTGGATAACTTAGTCGTTGGCTAAATTTGTGTGTCTGCCAAAACAAAAAGCATAAGTGTGGACTGGTAATGGGTCTATTAATATAGGCTGACGTTGATTGATGTTTTCATCAAATTCAAATTCAAAGTGCTTTATTCAAATAGGCCCCAATAGAGCACTTATGAAAGTTAAAATAAATGACTCTAACAGCGGACCTCTGCAACATTCGTCTACCCGAATCACAGACTGAAACTATTTCTGTCTTTATCAGAACATAATAAATGACAAAGACACCAACAGACCCAATCCGTGCTCAAAGTCAAATTTTGTTAGTGGGAGGACTAACTCTTCTGCGAGTATCCATCTGGGTTGTTACCACCGCTTTGCTCGTGAAGTCTGCCGCCAAGCAGTAGTGTGCAAGCATTACTGTGTTCCGGTTTGATGAGCAGAGTATCCAGTGAAATTACTGGGCTTATGAGACTTAATACCTAATGTCTCAAGGTAACGAGCGCACAGCAGTGCCGCGCAGGCCTTTGTGTTTCAAAGTTCTGGGTGACACTGCAAATTTTATGGGCCGGCGTTATGCTTACCATCAGGCAAACGACCAGATCGTCTCGTTACCAAATAACATTAAAAAAATAATTCCTTCCAGAAACCCACCGTGCCCGTTCCAAATTGGTATCATCAGCTTTTTCATAGGCACTGTGATAATTTTATGTATCGTACACGTATAAGCAGGACCAGTACAATTTTTGTGCCACCTTTCGATGTTTTCCAGCAGCTGCATTTCAGAGCCAGTTCTAAACCAGGTTTAGAATTATAATATTCACCATCTTTTACCGCATCATCGTTTTGAGTTGGGTGGAATTACAGTGACCAAATGTTAACCTATCCAGAAATCCTATTGCGAAATTGTGTTAGTTGGTTTGTTGATTTGTTGGTTTGTCCTTCTTTCACACAGTAACGGAGCAACGAATCGACGTGATTTTTGGCATAGATATAGTTTATGGACCGGAGAGTAACATAGGCTACAGTTTATCCCGGAAAAATGCACGGTTCCTGTAGGAACGTGGGTGAAAGCGCGGGCAGAAGCTAGTTAAACATAAATAGTCAACGAAAAGTTTGGCAGGGAAAATTACTATGCTCAGTGAGCCAACGAGTAATGTCGAACGAGTAGGATCAAAGTAAGAGTGTAAAAACCGTTGCGTCCATACTGTTATTTGCTGCCGTAATGTATAAGTATTGTAAAGTTTGAGAAATGTAGCCGAATTAAAATAAGTGGGTGATTTGTGTTCTTCGTTACTTAGATCGTTGAGTTATCTAAGAGTTAGGAGTTCTGTCTTATCATGAAAGTGATAATGATGCTGGTGATTGGTTTTGTTATATGAACATGATCACAGTATATTAACCTATAAGTATCCCACTTTTTATAATATTGTGTTTATCTGAGGAGTATAGAGCATTTTGTAGTGATCGACTAGCTACCACCCTCTAGTTGAAAAGCTGTCGCCGAGCACCTAAAAGGTTCTGGCAGTCACTCAGTCGTTATCCGACACTAGCGGATGTTCACACAAATATATACATCACAAAAATTTCGCTTCCAACAGGATTCGAACCTGAAATACATCATATCAAGAATTTCGCAGTCATCGTCGATTGCTCCCATAGCCTAGTTGGTTAAGGCGTCTGGCCCGGATAGCCAGAAGACGCAGGTTCGAATCCTGTGGAAAGCGAAATTTTTGTGATGTAAATAATAAGTTGCTACTTCATTACCTATTTAACAATTTTCGTATTTATGCGCGGCAGTTCTGTCACGGCCTGTCAACCTGTCAGATATTGCCAGATGCCCACTTTTAATATCGGTGATCAATAATTTAAAACCGATATTATTTATAACACGTTTTCAAGTAAATTACTGTCGAGTTTTACTGAATTTCAGAGTTGGTTTTGCGGTATTGTAGTTTCATGAATTCGTAATTGTGTATTCAACGTATAGGTAACGTATTTCTGATGATAATAAATACACATGTACTCGTATAATGTAATACACATTTTTTATATCATTTGATAATGAGACGAGCTGATCGTTTGCCTGATGGTAAGCATAACGCCGGCCCATAACAATTGCAGTAACACTCAGAACTTTGAAACAAAGGCTTGGGCGGCACTGCGAGACAGCCCCTAACCCCTAGAGATGCAGTTTTGCACGAAATAAATTCCACCATTTTTGCCTACACATAATGCGCTCTGATTGGCTAAGTCACCGCCTCGCGGCGATTCCCCGTGTGCTGTTACGCTAAGCGCTGATATTAATTATAGCAAAATCAATACTTTGTTGTGAGATCGGATAGTACAGTATTTCATCTCTCGGGGTTAGTATCTCAATGACCAAGTTAGGTAACGGGCGCACTGCAGTGCCGTACAAGCTTTCGTGTTTCAAAGTCCTGACCGTCACTGGAATTGTTATGAGCTGATGTTATGCTTACCATCAGGCAAATAAGCCGCTCATCTTAATTATCCATCAGTAAATAAAAAGGCAGGTACTAAAAACTACGCTTAAATCGGTTCACTCATAACATAATACAGCAAGCAACCAAGCTTTCAAAATTAGAGGTTAAAACAGTAACAAAGCAATATTCAATTATCCAATTCTACGTCAAATACAGCTCATAATCGGAGTACCATGAGTGCATTTCTGTGTACAGAGCCAGACATGTCATAACTTCCTGTGCACTTAATTGGACCGGAATTATTTGCGGTGCATTAATATTTTGAATAGCAGGGTATCAAAATTGGTGGATATTATGGTGGGATACATTTATTTACCTGCAGACATCAACATGGTCTTCTACTGATGCTGGATATCCGATAACGTGGCGTTTTCAAGCGGTCAAACTTGGAATATTTTTTACCAAAAAAGATCAATGTCTAGTATACATTTTGAGAGAAGTAACATATTGTGTCGACGTATGTACAAAAAGATATAAGTAATACCCTTTTTTGCAATAAATTGTAACGTATAATGTCAGATCTGTTGGCTATATTCTGGGAATCTGCATGTGAAACTGGTAGAGTCAGCAAATTAAATATGAAAATAAATGAGTTTCACTCTCTCTTACTAAATAAGAACATGAGAAAAGGATGGAAAACATTTTTATACTTGTCAAATTCATCCACTGTCAATTTAAAGGCCATGAATTAATTAGCGTGTAAAAGGGACGTTGACTCAATTTTTTATGATGGTAATCAATTCGTTTTCTTATGAGAATCAAATTGACAAGACATCGAAAAAACTGGAAATCGAACGCTAGAAACGTAGAAAACACGGTACGAAAAGGGGCTTGTGCCCATCTGCGGCTACGCTTAGACGTTATGCATACCATCAGGTCAGCGGCCTGTTTGTCTCATGACCTAGTAGAATAAAATAATCTCGTCCTGTTTTGACCCCAAATTTTGCACCATACCAATGACTTATATCAAGTTATGTGCGGATCATTCACACTCGCTCTAAAACGGTGAAGGAAAACATCGTGAGGAAACCCGAATGTTCAAAAACCACATGTGACATCCACCAAGCCGCACTGGGCCCGCGTGGTGGATTATGGCCCATACCTCTCTCTCTCTCTCTGAGAGAAGGCCGGTATCCCAGCAGTGGGAGGACAAGAGGCTGACAATGATGCTATGGTAGCATCGCAATGTTTTCCCTCACGGAAATCTCAAGTTTTACCTACGCGAAGCCTTGTTTTGCGGACCGTAAAGGCCCACTTTGTCTCGTAGGTGTTTAGATAACAGGTAACATATTAGACAGATTGTACGCGGACAAATTTATACCGCATTTACTGGAAATACAGGTTTAATACCGGAATTTGAGTCCTATACATACTGAGGCAGGTGAGGTGGAGTAAATGAAATTTCGAAAAACGACATGATTATTTTTCTATTTAATTCGATGAAGATGTGAAATGTTTCTAGAGTCATCATCAGCGGGAAAACGTGGACTGCTGCACATCACCCTCCCCCACAAAGGGAGGATTTTGCCATAATACAGCACGCTTGGCAGGCCTCTTCTTGATCACAGTTGATTATGATATTGATCAAGGATAATTCTGATGCCCATTCTCTTAGCCGGCTGCATTATTACCAAAGAAACTTTCTTTATCTCAATGTAGTAGTAGAGTATGGCGGTATTTTTAGGTTGGTACTTTTTGACCAGATGATGTAGCCGAAGGACCAGAATCTAAATCAGCTGGCTCTCAAGTGGAGCAGTCGGAACAATAGATGCTTTGCGACAGATGTTCAACGACGGAAGGTAGCCAGGTGAGTACTAGGAAAGGGCCTTCATACCATTGATTGCATCACAATGTTTACCTTCACAGAAACCTCAAGCACATTCTAGAATTCGAACCATCAACCTATTCTCGGTGGATTCACTACCATCGCTTTTTGCAACTCATTTGGATCAAAATTATTTATTCACATGGGCTGCTGGAGAGCGCTCATGAAAGATAAATTACTCCAAGTACCTGTTCCAAGTGTACAAACGATAGAGAAGTAGAGCAAGAAACTCGTCAACAATCTGACTTTCAAAAATGTTATAACAATATTTCTTTATCCTGGTCTACTCCTGATTAACGATAGGTATATCTAATATATTTATGATTTATCGTGTCGTATTCTGCTCTAACCTCCGTACCCTATAACACAAACTCCAACCTACCTCGACTCAGTCAAGGGGTTTTGGTTATCTTTATCAACTTTCGATTCTACACAGAGGTAGCTGGGAGTAGGGTCCATCTTTGTGAAGTCAAGTCTGTGATTCGGGTAGTCGAATGTTGCAGGGGCCCGCTGTTAGAGTCATTTATTTTAACTTTCATAAGTGCTTCTTGGGGCCTATTTGAATAAAGCATTTTGAATTTGAATTTGAAAGAAGCAAAGAATCGTCATCTAAATCATTTTAATGAAGTACAAACTATGGAGCTCTTGTTAATTTAAGTTCGTAAAGATGCCTCACAAAAACTAGGCACCTGTCAACTACCCCGAATGACAAACGACCCCCAGTGGCTCGGGAAAGGGTGAAAATATAGTTTTTGCTCAGGGGTTGCTAGCAGAAAAATACTGAGCACATAATTTCGTATTGTCTGTTATCCAGGTGACGGCCGGACACCTGAGTGATGGAGGTAGAAACAAGAAGAAACATGGTAGGTAGAAACAAGAAGAAACTGTGTTAATGTTAAGGTTAAGTAACTCTGTTAACTGTGTTAATGTTAAGTTATACGTCTGCTCAAAGGATCAGAAAAAATACATTTTCCTTTCAGTAGGATTTTCAACCAATTCAATTTTCAATCAATTGCAATTATAGCACATACCTAAATGGCGCTTTGTAGTAGTAATAGTTGCTATTTTTTATGTTATATGGTAACGAGACGAGCTGGTCGTTTGCCTGATGGTAAGCATAACGCCGGCCCATAACAATTGCAGTGCCACCCAGAACTTTGAAACACAAAGGCCTGCGCGGCATTGCAGTGCGCTCGTTACCCTGAGACATTAGGTATTAAGTCTCATGAGCCCAGTAATTTCATTGGCTACTCTGCTCATCAAACCGGAACACAGTAATGCTTGCACACTACTGCTTGGTGGCAGACTTGACGAGCATAAATAATAATGAAACAGTGAAAACTGCTTTGGCTCAGCCCTTATATGAGTTTCTGGATAATTCATGTGATTGTTTATCCATGACCTTGAATGTTATTGTTTTTGGATTTGTGCCGATTCACTTCTAATGATTTCGTTTGTAATCTGGAATTCTAATTAATATTTCCTGAACGTAATAAATTATATTATTATGTGCCTAGTTTATAAAACACGCTATCCACATTCTGGATCCATCGTCAGACCCTCGACACCAAGTGCAATCCATTAGATTAATCAGAACGAATCATATGAGCTCAAACTTATGTAGACAAAGTTTTATTTAAATGTGACAATTTGCTAAGTAGGTTAAAATTTACTTCCAAGATTTGATTGCATAGTTATTCAGTTACTAGTGAAGCTAATAAAAGTTTCTCAGATATCAGAAACTACGAAGACCATGATCCAAATATATTATTATATCGTTTAATAATAACTCTGTATAGTAAACGTTATGATTATATGACACGCTCACAGCGTACAATCAAAGTAGGCGTTACACGTATCACATAACAACGTATAGTTAATATGGAATCCAACACAGACCACTACACCATTACCAGTAATTCACCGAAAATGAGAGAGCTCACAGTGCTGCTGTTGTTCCATCAAACCCTGGGACAGTTCTTCAATATGGAAGAATGTCTCATCGACTACCGATCGATGGAGAACATGTGGGAACACAAACTAGTGCATGATCTTCAGGACTGTGAATACAAACTGTACGGACCCCCTATCCAAAACGGCACGGAACCTCTGCGAGTGAATATGAGATTCAGCATGAAGACCTTTAAATTCGACAGCGAACACCAACAATTTTCTATGTACACCTGGACTATCATCAAGTGGCACGATGAAAGATTGAAATGGGATCCTAAGAAATACGATGGTATTGAATCGGTAGTGATAACGAGCGCTACAATATGGATACCAGCCATCAGGCTCATGAACCGCATTGACGATGACTATGACCAGAGGTATCTATATGTACCTTGTGAGGTTGACAATTTTGGAACAGTGCAGTGTATAGAGTGGATAGAGTGGATTGCGAAATGTGGAACTGATTTGAAAGACTGGCCATATGATGCACAAGTTTGCAAGTTGGAGTTTGGCTCTTTCACAGAAAAGCGAGTAAAACTTCAGCTGGATGCTGGTCCTAGAGCTATAACTATGATCGGAGCAGAGTATGGAGCAGAGTGGGATATAATGGACTACCAACAAGAAATTGATCAGACTTCGGAGAAACAACTCATCATGACGTTTAGATTAGAGCGTCACGCGGACGTTCTTTCTGCTATTGTTATTTATCCTTCTATAATCTTGACTGTGTTGACTCTTTCAACTCTTCTCGTTGATGCTAGGCATAGTAGTCGTTTGCTAGTAGTGTGTTTCAGTTTAATGTGTCATTTCTATTTCCTATCAGAATTGGCATTAGATATTCCAAAGCACAGTAACGAATCTCCCAGACTTCTTTTGTACTATCGCGGGTCTTTTATCATTACTTGTTTATTGATAGTTTTGAGCCTTGTCATGAATTTAGTTTGTATAAAAGAGACAGAATGTCCCGCATGGATCATTTCATTCAACGATTTTGTTTATACCAAATTTGTTAAGTATTCAATTTTACCTCGATGGGAAACCAAATTTGGAAAAGATACGGGTACAAGTAAGTTTGTTAAAGATTGGACAGATTTCGCCAATGTAGTAAATACAGTCTGGATAGTAGTGTCAGTCATAGTTTATGTAAGTCTGTATTGTGTGTTCATGCCTCATCCAATACCTTTTGACGTTTAATTTTTAATTAAATCGGCTGCTGGTGATGTTATTAAATTTAAAATAAACAGGCTTTTTTATTTACGCTTGACCGAAACCTGAGTTGCAGTTTACACAGTGAATTTGAATAAAGGTAGTAGCATAGTATTTGATATGAGAATACACCTATACCACAACAATGTGTAAGTACAATTTTGTAGATGTTTTAGAGACACTGCTCACTAAGAACACAATGCAACATGAAATGAAATTTATTCAGTGCAAAAATATGTTTTAAATGCAACAAAGAGGATAATTTACTGAAGCGTGAAACCAAGGAAGGTTATAATACATATTATGACTCTGTGCGTCATACTAGGCTTTACAGATTTCGTATATTTTTAGTTACGATTTGCACGGCCGAGGCAGTGTGACCAATGCGGAATAAGCAGTATAATGTTGAGATGTTTATTCACTGTGTACACAACAGTAATACAAATGAGCTTGCGGATATGACTAAAGAAAAAAAAAATGCTTTAAAAAAGCGACGAACCGACTGCAGTGAGAAACTACTGAACCGATTTTGATGAAATTTCTATGGGACCAATCTGAAAGTATATCCTTTCAAATAAAAAAAGAATTTTCCAAATCGGTTCATAAATGACAGAGATCTGAGGTAACAAATATAAAAAAAAGCCGAATTGATAACCTCTTCCTTTTTTGGAAGTCGATTAAAAAGAGACGAACTGACTTCAGTGACAAACTACTGAACCGATTTTGATGAAATTTCTATGGCATCAATCTCAAAGCATATCCTTTCAAATAAAAAATTGTTTTTCCAATCGGTTGAGGAAACAAACATAAAAAAATGAAGAAAAAAAAATACACACCGAATTGAGAACCTTCCCCTTTTTTGGAAGTCGGTTAAAAAATGGATCTTCACGCAGTCAGCCAGCACCAGCTGGACATCGGAACCGGTACCGGGTCCCCTCACTTTGCAAGCTAAGCTACCAACTTAACCACAGAGTCGTCAGTTGTAGTCAATGCCTCTTTTATTATACCATTTCTAGTAAAAAGGATCTACGAATATTTGTAATAAATAGTTAGCTGTAATTGACATAGACCGTAATAAAATAAAAAATATAATAAAGGCTTATTACGATAAGTATGTACGTGACCAGAGAGACGGCTTATATTTTAACAACCTGAATAGTTGGTATGACTGATAATAAGACGAGGGAGTTTTTTGCCTGATGGCAACCCTATAAAACCTATGTTCAGCACTGGACCTCTTCCGGCTAATGATGATGATGATGATGAGCCCTATAAACTACAATTTCACCTCTGGGTGAAACATCCTTTATGTTTGTCTGCGCGGCAGTGCAGAGTGCTCAATTACCTTGAGACATTAAGGAAGTCTCATAAGCCCAGTAGTTTCACTGTTTACTTTGTTCGTCAAAACGGAACACAATAATGTTTGCATATTACTGCTTGGCGGCAGACTACACGAGCAAACCGTTCGTACCCACCTACACGGATACTCGCAGAAGAGTTAGTTCTACCACCTAGTAAAATGCCTAAACTGCGAAATACGCTAGCCTTGGCCTGTCCTGTCCCCCTATCTATGTCTGCTTTCATTAGGATTAAGTTACGACATGCTATCAAAGTGGGCGTTGCACGTATCTAGTGACACCAAGGTAAACATGTCAAAAATTTCGATGTAGACCAGTAGTACACCAAAAATGAGACAGATCACATTGCTTCTGTTAATCCACCAGAGCCTAGCCTCTTATAAATTCAACAACCAATGTCTCGATATCAACCGAACGGTATGGAATTTCTGGGAACACAAGTTAATTCTTGATCTCCAGCACTGCGTCACCGAACGTTACAGGGCTCCCATCCAAAATGAAACAAACATTGTAGAAGTGCAACTGGAAATCGTCATTAAGAACTTCAAATTCAACAGTGATAGAGAAGAGTTTTCCGTATACACCTGGACTTTCTTTACCTGGCATGATGAAAGGTTTAAATGGGATCCTAAGAAATACGATGGTGTAGAAACTATTGGAATAATGAGCCTCATCATATGGATGCCAGCTGTCCAGCTTATCAACAGCATTGCTGAGGAACAAAAGCACCTCTATATTCCCTGTAAAGCGTCAAGCTCTGGTAAAATGAGGTGTGTCGCTTGGATGGTTATGGAAGCAAAGTGCGGTACAGATTTGAGAGACTGGCCTTTTGATGCCCAAACTTGTAAGCTGGAATTCCGTCCTTTTACCGAAGCAGGGGCTAAAATTGTGCTAAATGTTGGTTCAGTAGGTATAATAATGATCGAAGCGGAGAATGGTGCAGAATGGGGTATAAAGGATTACAAGCAAGAGTTGAATCAGACTTCGGAAAGTCAGCTGACAATGACGTTTATGCTAAAGCGTCATTCAAACATTCTCTCTGCTATTGTCGTTTATCCTTCATTAATTATATCCTTGCTAACTCTTTCAACCCTTCTTATCGATGCTAGACGTAATATTCGTTTGCTAGTAGTATGTTTCAGTTTAATGTGTCATTTTTATTTCCTATCAGAATTAGCCGAAGATATCCCCAAACACAGTAAGGATTCGCCTCGAATTCTTTTGTACTATCGAGGGTCTTTTATCATGACTAGTTTATTAATAGTTTTAAGTTTTGTTATGAAATTAATTTGTAGAAAAGAGACGGAATGTCCCAACTGGATCGTTAATTTCAACGATATTGTGTATACGAAATATTTTGAGTTTTTTATTTTGCCTCGGTGGAAAAGCAAAATAGGAGAAGAGACAAGTACATACAA
This sequence comes from Crocallis elinguaria, assembly GCA_907269065.1. NCBI lineage: Eukaryota > Metazoa > Arthropoda > Insecta > Lepidoptera > Geometridae > Crocallis > Crocallis elinguaria. The sequence goes on along the minus strand of OU026071.1, from coordinate 13,638,880 downwards.
GTTTGTTAAAGATTGGACTGATTTCGCCAATGCGGTAAATACTGTTTGGATAGCTGTGTCAGTCATAGTTTATATAAGTCTGTATGGTGTGTTTATGCCTCATCCAAATACATCCTGATATAAATATGAAAAAAATTTCATATTATTAATATGTTATGTTATTAAATTAGTTCCAATTAAAACGTTTTTGTATTTAAAAGTTAAGTTAAACGGAATGCACAGACAGTTAACGGGTGCGTTGTAGTTGAAGCTAAGTTTTTTGTTGTTGAACCTTCATGAAATACCCGGCTGCCAAGGGGAGCAGCAGGGCCATGTTTGATATTTACCCACGAAACCCCCAACGTGGTCTGCCTCTGTGCTACACACAGGAGATTCACAGTATCTCCCAAGAACCAGACCCGCAGGTGACCCCCAGCACTACGCCTTTCCCTGCCAACCTGCATTCCGTTTGAGAATTTAGAAATAATGTATAGCATTTAATTTTTTTTTATTACTTACTGTGAAGCAGCGTTCATAGACAGTTCATGTCGGTGCAATAGACTTTGAATCCTGGCTTCGACCAACGCGACGTTATTAATAAGCTTTTTAGCTCATCGTTCAATTGAATCTAAGCTGAATTGAATCTGAGCTGGTACTTGGCGGATCCGTCCTAAAGGTCACAGTAGTACTCCATCCACGACCGGACTTGTGCTTGGTAGAGATTTAGAAGCTATCTCGGTGTATTTAATATTTATAGAATCCATTAGCTGTTTCAGCAATGAAATGCATAATATTAATTTGCTAGTACCTACTATGTTTCAGTTTATTTCTATTTCCTGTCAGAGTTAGCAGATATCCTCAGGCACAGTAAGGAATCTTCCAGACTTCTTTTGTACTATCGCGAGTCTTTTACCATTAAGTACTAGTTTATTGATAGTTTTGAGCTTTTAAATGTCTGAAATATATTCTATCTCTTTCTAATGTTTTCATTTAGAAAGAGAGATTGCAACTAAAATTAGGTTTAGGCATGAGATGACAGAATCGACAGCATCGTTTGGATATCTGTGATCATAGTTTATGTAAGTCTGTATTGTGTGTTGATGCTTCATCCCCGTTGGTATTTTTTAATTATACGTTCAAAAATTAAAACAAAAGATAACCGTGTATCTTTTGTCGGTAATTATATTAAAAGAATAATTAAGAAATGAACAAATTCAAATTCAAATTTCATTCCTCGCGTGTGCTCCAAGGGAGCAACTCATGTAAGTTAAAATATATGACTCTAAGTGCCGTTCCAAATTATCATAGACTGATCAATAGAAGGTGAAGAAATTCGTCGGCGTTATTTTTTATATTTAAAAACAGTTTTCACAATATTTCTAATGTCACAATCATGTTTATAATTTAGGCATATGTAATAAAGTAGTCGCCAGGAGTTCGCCTTCTAATACAGATCAGGGGAGAGAGTAGTCAAGGGCATTATGAGTTAAAATAAAACTGGACGGAGTTACTGGTAAAACCATGTTTAAAGTTTATTATTAACTAGCTACTGCCCGTGGTTTCACCCGCATTCCCACAGGAACCATGCATTTTTCCGGGATAAAAAGTATCCTATGTTACTCTCCGGTTCGTAAACTATACCTATGCCAAAAATTACGTCGATCCGTTGCTCCATTACTGCGTGAAAGAAGGACAAACCAACAAACAGACAAACACACTTTCGCATTTATAATATTAGTTGGATTATTTATTATTAATTTTCTATTATTAATTATCAACTCTATGAATGAAAAGTTAAACTTGATAGGTATAATAATAAAGGTATTTGAATTTTATTTTAAACAGCAATAAGTCTTTATTAAATGCACACCTTTATAAAATGCACACCTTTATTTAAAGCCTCGCTAACAGAAATATCCATCAGAAAAACAAATAAAAACGCAATTTGGGAAAATTAGCCATCATTTCAAGTACGAAATTGTTTTTGTCACTCTTGTACCCGACGACGTCACTCGGTCCCAAAGGTAGACTGATAAATGACCCGCCAGGGTGAAAAAATAACATTAGTTATCTTACCCCCACTTTGCCTCCTTTTCCACCCCGGTGGCTGACCTATTCCACCTACCTGAAATCTTAAGGACTCGTGTGCCGTGCCTACTGGCAACCCAAATTCAACTGTTCATAAAGAACAACTTATACCCTGTTCCAAAATCTTAGATATTTTATGTTAACAAAGGGGTTGACAGAAGGAAAAATTTGATAGAAAACTGTGCAATCCCTAATTGTATGATAGACATTATTATTAATTGATTTTAAATTATAACATAATAAACTTCAGTTATTGAAACATTTTGTATGGATCGTTTTTAAAAGATTGTTATTTTAAACAAAAATAATAAAAGCGAAAGTGCGTTTGTTGGTTTGTCCTTCTTTCACGCAGTAATGGAGCAACGGATCGACGTGATTTTTTTGCATAAAAATGCACGGTTCCTTTGGGAACGTGGATGAAAACCGCGGGCAGAAGCTAGTTCTATATATTTTCAAAAAACTATCTATACTAGGAATTGTTAGCTAAATAGATAATACACAATAATTCTACTTAACAAATTAAATATAAAAAAATGTAAAAAAAAAACAAATAAATCATGCTTCACCCGATGGCAACTTACATACATCATAAATACGAAAATGTGTTTGTCTATTTGTTGGTTTGTTGATTTGTTGGTTTGTCCTTCTTTCACGCAGCAACCACAAATCCTGATTTAAGTAGTGTCTAACCAATGTCTAACTCAGTTCTGTTGTGACATTTCATATTAGACTTTTATCTTTAGACACTGTCTAGCTAAACAGGCATCTAAAAGTGTTTTTGTGGTAACTCTTTAAAAGTTGGTTAAGGTCCCAATTCTTTAGTCTACAACAAATGAATTGGGGCCTTCTCAAAATACCGTATAATTATTCTACAAACAAATAAATAAAAATGTATCTATTTGAAACTGGTTAATTTGCATGTTACTGCATGATAATAACTACAGTATAATTTCAGTTTTAAACACACTTTAGATTATTTTATATTAGCCTCTTATTTTTCAACCTACTTAAAATATAAGTAGGTTGAAAAATAAGAGGCTAATTAAAGATTTTAATAAAACTTTGTATGCTTATTATATTTAAATTTTCAAGTTGAACCGATTTTAATAAAACTTTGTATGCTTATGCAAGATAATAGATATAAACTTAAGTTTAATTTAATAAATCTTTTTCTGTTTTTATGAAACCTAAAATTACTTAATTTTTTTTTTTTTTATCAATGTTATATTGATTCTGGCAATTGATTCTATATTTTTCTGTCTTTGATTAGAAATATTGAGATTTCTTATTGTAAACGTTTTATCAGTAATTAATATAACATTTACCAATCAAGGATAACGAAGGAATTTTTTAAATGAGATTTTTAAAACAAATTTTGTCTATTTGTTATATAATATTAAAATATTATAATTTCTGAGCAATCCGTTAAAAAGTCGATGCAATTCTTATAGCATTTCAATTTTCGACTGCAAATAAGATGTAGGGTTACCATAATAAATATATTTTAGGCGCCTGTTACCTAGACAGTGTTTTTTTTTATGTTATTGGAAACGAGATGAGCCGGTCGTTTGCCTGATGGTAAGCGCAACGGCGGCCCATAACAATTGCAGTGCCACTCAGAAGTTTGAAACACAAAGGCCTGCGCGGCACTGCAGTGCGCTCGTTACCCTGAGACATAAGGTATTAAGTCTCATAAGCCCAATACAAATATATAAAATTGAAGTGTCTGTTTGTAATATCAAAATAACAGCTTTTTACCAAATGCATACGAAAGTATATACGGTACCTATAACAAAACAACCATTTTTTTAAATTTTGTCTGTCTGTCTGTTTGTTTGTTGTTAATATACTATAGAGTACTATATTAACTTGTACCTAGATGATATTAATATAGTAAACCGCTGGTAGAAAATATGAAAAAAATAAGCCATTGGCATTGAGCAAAAGCAGAATTAACGGGAAGGATTGTCAAACGGTAAACTCTTAGCTCAGTCATCGCGTCATATTCGGAAGAAGCTAGGACTTATGAAGGGAAAGTGATGTAAAAAGAATAGTCGAAGGTATTAACAAAAAATAGGTGAAAATTGATCGGTCTATCGAGAGTCATTTATTTTTACTTTCACGAGTGCTCTTGTAGGACCTAGGAAAATAAAGAATTTTGAATTTTTAACATGTTACCATCCCAAAGCACATCGTATAAATAAATAAAAGTTCGCGAACCATAGGCCGTTGTATGCGTTGTCACTGTAATTAGCTGTACCTGTATTTATGATAATTGAAACATAGTTCCTGAAACACAGAACAGAACTGAAACACAGAACAGAACTGAAACACAGTTCCTACTAGTTCGGGAGCCTATGGATTCACTAGTTGTTGTAATATTTATTTATGTCAATAAATAACTTTTTACTTTTACTTTTACTTTAATTAAACTTTACGAATCTGTGCAAAGATACTTAAAAGAGTTGTCGTGTTTTTTTATCTACTACTATAGACATGTCTATGCTACTAATTAGTTGACTGGTGATCACTGGTCAAAGCAGTTATAAAAGTGATCATCGGGTGAATAATAACATTGAGAACCACGAATCTATTGGAACAGAACATAATTAATTGCTGCACTTGGTTACTGAACAAACCGGTCCACCATGTGTAGGTTTCCACTCAAAACTAAACACAGCGAATTGCAATAGGTATCATTCAAACTAATGACATACAAAAAGGATGTTCAACTTTAGGGATCTTTTGCCTTATTTAGCACTATACAAAATTAGTCTGCATTCTGCCTCGCAAAGAGCGTGTTATAAATAGTTTAGGTTTCATAAATAGTTTAGCTTTGCCATCAGATATATAAAACCAGTTCCTAAAGTGTTCCAAATTTAACAAAGCGTCCTCGTCAGAAACTTATACTATAAAAATGACTGACGTTTATTTTTGGAGGCAGGTAAGTTAGCATTTTGAAGCTCTTTATCAGATTACAGCAACCAATAGGAAGGACTATGTTTTTACACGACTGCACAAAAAAGAGTGTTCATGTAAATATGTACTATGTGAGTGTTCTTTATTTCACCATAGCTTTTAAACCTGAATAGAGCTGGAGTTTTGAGTATCGTTATAATCCTTAAATCATCCCGAGTCACACTGGCTGGCTAGGGCAGTCGTGTTTTTTTTTATGTAACTTTTGTTACATCGACTTTTTAGGAGTCTGTTATTTTTTTTGTATTTAAGTTTGTTCCATCGTAGCGCCTAAACTAGTTATCCGATTTTGATGAATAGGGTGCCAGTCAATTCTTTAATATATTCTAATTCAATTCTTTATTATATATTGCTACATTTTATACGAACAAAATCAATATTACGGATGTTACATCTAAAAAGTTTTATATATTGACATCCAGTTGAAAATAATATCAAATACTCATGTCTGCAATCCCTTGCAGCTGTGAAAAATCAAACTTCTAAGTCAACGCACGTCAAAAGACGCGGCCTTTTATGGTGGAACTTTTGACACTCACAAGTGAATCAAAACCTATAGGGTACTTCCCGTTGGCTTTTTGTTGTCCCCCTGTGAAAATGATATTGCGCAAAAGACCCCTCCGCGCTCGGGGAGGCTAACGCGGGGAGTGTGGGAGCGAGTGTGGGAGGAGGTCTTCTTCTACGCTGTCTCGTCCAATTTCCGCGCGCTTGCTTGGTCGTGCCACGGGGGCTGCCGATAGATCCCCGTGACGGGGATCTATCGGCAGCAAAACAGCGCGCACCAACACTTTAATCCCCATCCCAGGCGACGGCCAAGGGCACGCTGGTCAGAGTGGGGGTTTAGTCCTCCTGTGTACGGTTATTTGACACGCTGCCATGTTAATCCTTAAACACTGGTATCATAATGTACGTTAGTTGTTAATTAACACTGATTTTTATCAGTGATTTTCAATTAATTTTAACCATTTTTTTCAGTGCTTCGTCCTGTCTACTAGTCTTCTCTACTCTTATTGCGTTGGGTTCACGTTGACGTTCCCTGCGGTCCTGAGCCCTGCCATTCTCTCTGGCAACAATACTGACATCAGGACCACCACGGACCATGCCTCTTGGATTGGTGAGGAATTTAGCTTCTGCTATTCTAGTTTTTTTTTTGTTTTTGGCTCCTCGCGATTAGCGTATTTAGCCAGTGTCGAGTAATAATAACGATATATAATAAATCTCTAGTTTTGGTGCATGAAAGTCGTCAAAGTCACGTTAAAGTTTAGTCTAGGCGCGGTCAAGTCGAAGTAATGCTTCAGTAAAGCGGTGGATACTTTACTGAACCTTCTATGGAGTTTTGGATAGAATACGAAAATACACGTTTTTCGTCTTTGTACTATTTGCCTTTCACTCATGCACGTTTACGAACACTTAATGGTTAATAATCCACCATTATTACACATTAACACTCGATTAAACACAGGTTTTAGTAAATAACACAAAATCAACAACAGTATATTTTTGCATTCCCGCCAAAACTCTCTGCTATTCTATAAGATCTTATTTGACTTGCCAAGTAGAATAAAGTGATGTACTAGTGAAGTGAAGTAGTCTATGAAGCTAGACTACTTAGGACCTAATTGTAAGTGGAACATTTATGGCAACGTCTATTTTCGCAATAGCTATAAATAGATTTAGTTGGAGCCTTCCTTAATCCCTTTACTGCTGATTTAGGACCATCTTTAATTTTTTCATTTCTGTGGCTCCTTGTTAGATCATGTAGAGAAATCATATAATAATACTGTTATTTTTGCAGCTGCTATCAACGGCATTGGAGGTCTCCTGGGTCCTTTTGGACTACCTTTTATCATGCAGACTTTTGGCAGGAAAGCATCCAACTACAGCATCAACGCGTTCCTTCTTATCGGTTGGATCATATTCCCCTTCGCCAATAACATTGCTGCCCTATATGTAGCTAGGTTCATTCAAGGCATCAGTATTGGTAACGTCTATATCGACAGCATCAGCATTTGTGAATATATTCATCCTAGCCGAAGAGGATACTTTATAACTTTGAAGAAAATCACGATTGCATTTGGAACTTTGTGCTGTCACGCTTTTAGTACTTTTTGGACATGGAGGCAGATAGCTATTGCTGCAGCTATACCTCCGTCCATTGCTATTATATTGACAATCTTCTGGCCAGAAAGCCCATCGTACTTAGCACTGAAAGGCAGATTTGCAGAGTGTGAGACAACGTTCAAATGGTTAAACGGAAACTCACAGGAGAGTCAAAATCAATTGAAATCGTTGGTAGATGCGCAAAGGGAACGAATTGAAAGGAATAAAAAACGTACGAACAGTAGTATAGTTAGTTTGAAGGTATTGAGTAAATTTCTAACGAAAGACTTTCTCAGGGCGTTTTTAATAACTTCAGTACTGACTCTGTCATTAGATCTATGTGGTAGATACTATTTCATAGCTTATGCCAATAAGATAATGATGGAACTATTAGGCAACCAACTTTCAGCCCTATATTTTACCCTTATTGCAGATATATTTATAATAATGGCATTGTTACTGTCTACTGTAGTTGTACGTTGCGTCAAACGTCGTACGATATTATTTTCTTCAGGAGTATTTGCTGTTTTATTAATGTTATTAATCAGTGTTCTAGTATATTTGAAGACTGTCTACACTTTTTCTACATACTTCCTTTGGTTTACAGCTTTAGTAATAATCATACAATGCTTCATTGTTAACATTGGATTGATACCCATAGCGTTTATGTTATCTGGTGAAATATTTCCTTTAGAACATAAAGGTTTAGGAGCATGTGCATCTGGTGTGGTGTTCACCATTCTTTATGCACTATCTTTAAAAGTAACTCCAGTTTTGATGGAAAAATCTGGATTACACGGTACTTATGCAGCTTACGGTGTAGCTCTAGCATTATGTTTAATGGTTTTATATAAAACTGTACCGGAAACTAAAGACAGGACGTTGCAAGACATTGAAGACGAGTTGATAGGCGCTCGAAGCAAAGAAATTAATGTCCCAAAGGAAAGAACAAGATTAGTGTATTCAAACTGAAAGAGAAGAGGGGAAATTTCTTGTCAGGAGGACTTTGGAACACGACAGTATATATTCTTTTTTATATTATTATTCTTATATTCTTTTTTATAATAATTTAGCTGTGCCCCACGGCTTCGCTCACGTAGCCTCAGTTACTCCTTGTAACATCAGCTATCTGCCAGTGAAAGTTCCGTCAAAATCGGTCCAGCCGTTTCGGAGATTACCCAGAACATACAGACAGAGAGACAAACAAAATTTCAAAAAAAAATTTATTTGTTATAGGTACTGTACATACTTTCCTATGAATTTAGTAAAAAGCTGTTATTTTGATATTACAAAGAGACACTTTAATTTTATTTATTTGTATAGATTAGTACTTTTTGTAGTAAGTAAATGTTTACCGTGTAAATGAAGAGGATCATATACCTATTACATCTTACATACCTGTTTATTTATGTTCGGTGATTCAAAACTTATTAATTTTTGTTCTATATATTTAAATATTTGTTTTTGGTAACAACTTATTAAAACCTTAAAAACTTGGTAAAACTTATTTGGTTTTTGTGATGATGTTTTTATTGAATAAAGTTACGCTATAAATTGTGGGTTTTGTTTGTTTCTTACTCGCCTGACAACTTTTTATTTTACTCTCAATAGAAAATGGTCAACATGTTTAGCTAACAGAATACACCAATCTTCTTCTTTTTGGTCGATGATTCAGCCTAGAGAAACTATTCCTTTTGCCCAAATAGTGGCCGCTTCTATTAGGTACGTACTCTTTCCGTGGCCGCCATTTAGGTCCCTAAGGAAAACATTTGCTGGGACTGGAAATACATGATAACAAAAGGGTCATCACAATGCATAGTTTATCTACAATACAAAACTCTTTATTGAACACTAAATAACTGTATACGTAGGGAACAATTTGTATTGATTCAAATCAATTTATTTATATATTTTTATTTATTTTATATTTTTATTTGATATCTTTATATATGATACACATTTTATATGATGGCTTTATAAATTTTACATGTATTATTTTACAACTTTCTCTCTATCTCTCTCTCTCTGAGAGAGGCCCCTTTCCCAGCAATAAGAACGTAATGGGCTGATGATTATGACGGTGATCCTTTGACTCATGATGACTTCCATCACCGAAACCTCAAAGTCATTGTGGGATTCCAATACAGACCTACTTATGGCAGATGACATTAGGCAATACTTAAACCAGGATTTTTGGTTGCTCCTTTTTAAACACGCTACTAAGACATGTTTAGGAGTTAAAAACTGTTTAACACAGGTTTAAAGTGCGTTTAATTTTTTTGTGGTAAGACCGTTAGTATTTTAGTATTTCTATTTTCTTGTTTATACAAATAAATGAACCATTATCTTTATAGCCTGGCTCAAGTCTTCAAGGCTCGAGTGAATAGGTATCTTCTAGGCCAGCGTGCTTCGCTGTCGGCCATATCGTCACTTGCCAGCAGCTGAGATCGTGACCAAATGCACTATTATTATGTACTTATAAAAAACCGTTGTCGTCAATCTCTCTCACAGCGAGCGTATTTTAAAGTAGTAGTGTAGTTTTAATTTGGCCTCAGATGGATATGTATGGAAGGCCGGTCCTAAAGTCGTCGAAGTGTGTATGAATCTTCATCAGGAATTGTATAATTATAACTATGGCTGACGTTTATTTTTGGAGACAAGTGAGTTCGCCTTTCTTTTTTCGTTCGGTTTTTTTACTAATTTACTAATTGCATGTCACGGCAAATAAATGGCTGTAACGATAGGTTGAAAATATTCGATGAAATAAGATGTATAATGTATATGTTTAAAAAAAACTTTAAATACAATCTGTCAAAGGAACATTAAAATTTGTGAACGCTTTCCTTTGATTTCTATCGTAATGATGTATTTTGAAATATGAATATATATGTAAGTACCTATTGCTATGACTGGGTGCCGGGTAGTGTGGGGACGCTGCTGGTAGTGGGCTAGGACCGATTATCCGACTGTTTTATGCAGTGTTTATGTAGGTATAGCTTTTAGCCTGATGAAAAAAGGTAGGAACTTGCTTCCTTATTATAACAATATAAATAATATATAGCTAAAACTAACTGCGCACCGCGGCTTCGCCTGTGTCAAAAGTTGCCTAAGTTACTCCTTATAACATCAATAAGGGAAAGTCCGGCCAAAATCTGTCCAGCCATTTCGGAGATTAGCCAGAAAAGTCAGCAGACAAAAATTTTAAATATTACTTTCTGTTTTTAAGTACCTACCGTATAATATACTTTTATATGCATTTAGTAAAAAGCTGTTATTTTGACATTACATATAGATTATTTATTTGTATAGAATATGGTTTTCATTACATTTTCTATAAATTCTTTAAGGTCAGCGAAATTTGTCGTATGTATACCCATAATTTCTTCAGCATCCAACCACTCATCTTTTTTATTATTGACCACTAATTTCAGTGTTTCATCCTATCTGCTGGTCTTCTCTACTCCATTTGTGTTGGCTTCACGTTGACGTTCCCGGCGGTCCTGAACCCCGCCATCCTGTCTGATAACAGTACTGACATTAGGACCACCGCAGACCATGCCTCTTGGATTGGTAAGTAAACTTATAGCTTCTGCGAAGATCTCTTTTGCCTTACCAAGCAGTAAATTACTAAAGGGCCATAGGGAACTAGAGCTATTGGAGCTATTGCTAGAGCTAGATGCGGAAGAACTTACTTATTAAGATATTTCTTGTTGTCCAAGTAGATGCCACCTTTTTGTCACTAGTATCAATCAATAATCATGATTTATGAATAATCTCGTTTGTTTTGTATCTAGAATGTGCTGCGAGATGGATGACTCATCCTAAACTTCTTAAAAGCTTCTACTTCTAGTTATATAAGTCCTACACTGAACACCTACGAGCAGCTCCTCAAACAAATAAAATAATCTAATATGAATAATTGTTCCATTTTTGCAGCTGCTATCAACGGTATTGGAGGTCTCGTGGGTTGCTTTGGACTGTCTCCCATCATGCAGACCTTTGGCAGAAAAATGTGCCACTACATCATCAACGCATTTCTTCTTATCGGTTGGATCATTTTCATTTTCGCCAAAAACGTTGCTGCTCTATACGTAGCTAGGTTTATTCAAGGCATCAGTATCGGTAACATCTACATCAACAGCATCATCATATGTGAATACGTTCATCCTAACCGAAGAGGATACTTTATAACTTTAAAGAAAGTCACGATTGCATTTGGGACTTTGTGTTGCCACGCGATGAGTGCCTTTTGGACATGGAGGCAGATAGCTATTTTTGCAGCAATACCTCCAAGCGCAGCTATTTTGCTAACAGTATTCTGGCCAGAAAGCCCATCATACTTGGCACTGAAAGGCAGATTTTCAGAGTGTGATACATCGTTCAAGTGGTTGAACGGGAACTCAAAGGAGAGTCAAAATCAATTGAAATCATTGGTAGAAGCACAAAGGGATCGAATTAAAAGAAACAAAAAAGGAAGCAATAATTTAGTGAAAGCATTGACTAAATTTCTGTCAAAAGATTTTCAGAAGGCGTTTTTAATGACTTCAGTTCTGACTCTGTCATTAGATCTTTGTGGTAGATACTATTTTGTAGCATATGCCAATCAGATAATGATGGAACTATTAGGCAACCCAACTTCAGCTTTATATTTTACCCTCGGTGCAGATATATTTATAATTGTAGCTTTAACTTTGTCTACTATACTTATAAATTACGCAAAACGTCGTACGATATTATTTTCTTCAGGAGTATTTGCTGTTTTATTAATGTTATTAATCAGTGTTCTAGTATATTTGAAGACTGTCTACACTTTTTCCACATACTTCCTTTGGTTTACAGCATTAGTAATAATTGTACAATGCTTCATTGTTAACATTGGATTAATACCAATAGCTTTTACGTTATGCGGTGAAATATTTCCTTTAGAACATAAAGGTTTAGGAGCATGTGCATCCGGTGTTATGTTTACTATACTTTATGCATTATCTTTAAAGTTAACTCCAGTTTTGATGGAAAAATCTGGATTACACGGTACTTATGCAACTTACGGTGTAGCTCTAGCATTATGTTTAATGGTTTTATATAAAACTGTACCAGAAACTAAAGACAGGACGTTACAAGACATTGAAGATGAGTTGATTGGTGTTCAAACAGGAGCACTTATTTCTAGGGAAAGAAAAAGATTAGTGCATTCAAATGGAGAGGTGGATTAATGATCAGATATTTAGAAAAAGATATAAAGATATATGTAGCATATTGTATCCTTTTCTAAGCATCTGGTGAGTTAGAGAACCGTAACTATTACCGAAATTAAATACTTATTAAATAGTAAATACATAGTTGTTCAAGTCATTAGCACAGAGCTGAGCCTTCCCCTATTGCCGATATGCAAATTTTTAATTAATCTTAACTGTGTCCAAAATATAGTGTACGTATGTTATAATTGGTATTAAATGTTTTTTATTCTTATTCTATTCTTATGTCGCATGACTCAAAGGGTCAGTCTATCATCATATATATATTTTTCTGGAACTTGATGAGAGGCTGTGGTAATCCCTACTTCCCTACTGGTCCCTACTTCCCTACTAATATTATAAATGCGAAAGTGTGTTTGTTGGTTTGTTGATTTGTTGGTTTGTCCTTCTTTAACGCAGTAACGGAGCAACGGATCTACGTGATTTTTGGCATAGATATAGTTTATGGACCGGAGAGTAACATAGGCTACGTTTTATCCGAGAAAAATGTACGGTTCCCGTGGGAACGCGGGTGAAAACCGCGGGCAAAAGCTAGTTATGAAAAAATGTTGTAAAAGCCCACTTATCATATTACTTATATCATAGAGATATATAACTTATATCGTATTATATTATTCAACTTACACCTAACTACAAACGTCTTATAGCTTCCAGCTGTTTTATTTCAATCTTCGACATCTTAGTTACAATTTTTTATTAAGTTTCAAAATGGCGTCACTCCATTGTGCATTGTTTATATGAGCGTTATCGCGTGGTTATCGCCCTTGGTCTTAATTTGAATTAATGTTTTCATAGTTATTAAAAATTATGTATTTAGGCTAATTATAGACTAATTAGATCTTTATTTGGCTTTACATCTTAGTGTGCTCTCTTGATAAAAGTGTTATATTACGTTTTGAGTATTGTTAGTGGTAGGACTTACTCTTCTGCGAGTGTCCGTCTGGGTTGGTACCACCGCTTTGTGAGTTAAGTCTGCCGCCAAGCAGTAATGTGCATGCATTCCTGTGTTCCGGTTTGATGGGCAGAGTAGCCAGTGAAATTAGAGCTTATGAGAAATGTTTCATAGAAACGAGCGCACTGTAGCACCGCGCAGGCCTTTGTGTTTCAGTTCTGAGTGGGACTGCATTTGTTATAGGACAACGTTTTGCTTAGCATCAGGCAAACGACGAGCTCGTCTCCTCATCAAATAGTATAAAAAAACGTTGCAACGCATCATCGTAAACGCCAGAGCTATTTTCGCTATATTTTTATTTCATATTGAATAAAATTCTATTAGTTTCATTTATTTACTTGCACCGGTACTTTAATGCATAACACCATCCAATCTCATCAATAGTGTCCCCTCGGTGACACTAGGAAGAGTAACCGAGTTCAAATACTTAGGGCACTGGGTCACCGCATCGCAAGGGGATGGCGTAGATTTAGAAAGGGAACGGAGGGCGCTGGCAGTCAGTAGTAATACCTATGTTGATCCGTAGGTTTGCTAAGTGCTCAAAGAAAGTAAAAATAACCTTATTTCGAGCGTACTGTCAATCATTTTACACTTGCAGCCTATGGATTAACTATACTCAAAGGACTTACAGCGCCCTTCGTGTCCAATATAACAATGCGCTCAGGGCGATGTTGGGACTGCCGCGGTACTGCAGTGCATCAGGGATGTTCGCAGAGGCACATGTTGATAGTTTCGATGCTATCATTAGAAAGCGAGTTGCCTCTCTGATGCGGCGGGTACGGGGCAGCGACAACAGCCTCCTGGCGACGGTCGCGAACAGAGTAGAAGGACCAATTCTTAGGCACTGGATCGCAACGCATGCAGCGATGCGAGCGAGTGTCTTAAAATAGACGTAAATATTTTTTGTTTTCATTTTTTGTTTTGTACTAACATAGTTCTAAGTAATGTTACTAATACAATATGGAAATTTAATTCTTTTTCCGAAATAAATAAATTATTATTATTATTAATAGAAATATAGAAAAAAAAATTTAAAACTCAGAGATAAAGATAAACATCGGATTATTTTAAACGATCATTTTTACATAATCATGTCAAAGCTAATATTTAAACTTCAATATACCTACTTAAGTTTATCAAGTTTAGGTATTTTAACAAAACTGAAATTATTAACAAAACACTATCAAAATAAAGGGACTAGGAAAAAAAATACAATACAAATACTCTTTATTTAATACCATTACGTAAAGGTACAATATATACATTATTACATACATAATATACAATTATACATACAACAGTTAGAAGAACACACAAAAACTTCAATCTCTATCAGAGTCAATTCCCTTTAAATCCACTCAAAGGAAATTGAGTCTAAGTAGAAATAATTGTATTTTTAATTATCTAATAATGTCAAATATAGCAGATTCCAACCAATGACATAAATAGGATGGGATTTCTATCTATCTCATTGGTTGGTGATCAGCCGTATTTGTTTACATTATTAGACAAGTTAAAAAACATGGACCGTAAGTATACGAGTAATGGTGTACAAAATATGAAATAATCAAGGGCAGTACATAATGAATGACCGTTTATTATTTTACATTTATTACAAATCACAATTACATACATACTCAAAGCACATATTTTATTCTACTACACTTTTACTTATAATTAAATCAATAATAAATGCAAAGTAGGGACTTATCATGTTAAGTATATAAAAAACAACATACTATAAAGGTTAATTAATTTATTCATATTTTTTATCTGTGCTTTTATTGAGATATATTTGCGTCTGCGATGTCAATGATTGTTTAGTTTTCGTTCCGCAATTTCTACTGAAAGTCGGTGCAATTTATAAACGAAAATTAATTACAAAAATATATTTTTTAATGTTCTACTAAACATTAATATGGTATCTATTTTTCATATAACAGTAAGTATATGTAATTTAAATATTTTTAATTATTATCATATTATTAATAAATGATTAATTAGCAATTATCACTACAATTACTGGTTTATTTATTAGTATCTTTTAGATATTATGTATTAGTACATAGTAATATTGTAAATGCATTTTCATCCTGAGAATGGTAACTTCTTCACCTAAAACCAACCATCGAGTAATGTATCGGAGGACAGCCGTATCGCTGAGCGATCAACGTTTCTTGTTAATAAAATAAATTTAATAAGACACAACAAAAACCCTTACTCCTTGTAACATCAGCTATCTGCCAGTGTCCCGTCAAAATCGGCCCAGCCGTTTCGGAGATTACCCGGAACAAACAGACAGACAGACAAAAGTTTTAAAAATGGTTGTTTTGTTATTCGTACCGTACATACTTTTGTATGCATTTGGTAAAAAGCTGTTATTTTGATATTACAAACAGACACTTCAATTTTATTTATTTATATAGATTTCATAACAGTAATGACACGTAGTTTAGATAAAGGTCAAATGCAATGCATCTCGGATGCGTCGCATATCTTGGACGCTTGTCTTGTTCTCTCAGGAGAAATAAAGTCAATATATTATAAGTAAGTATTATATTATTTATTGATAGTGTACGAAGTTTCTGGTTGTAAGCTTAATAATTCCACGAGTCTCTCTCAGGTAACTCGTACAAATGTGGGATGCCGGCGTTGGCGATGGCTTCAGCGCTGTTGATTTCATCCGCATAGGCTGAAATTTATTTTTTTATTTTATACATTATACATTACATTTATACATTACATACATTTTTATGATGATGTTGGTTGATTCGACGCTTAAACAACAGTATTGCGAAATCACGAGGCCATGCCGCCAGTATTCTGGGTGGGTAGGGGACAAATCGTCCCATAATAAAACTGGGACCTGGGACCAGTTCCACCTTTTCTAAATTGATAATAGGCTATTGGGCCCATCTTAGTTTACTGTTGGGATGGGATGCACTACTGAATATTTTCAAGAGCTTTATTGGTCCTAATGATGTTGTGCTGGCTTGAGCAACCGGAAATAAAACATATGTTACTTGATATTGTTAATTTTTCTATTTTACTTAAGGCGTATATACCAGCTAAATAAACACTTAAAAGGTTTTTTAGCAAAATCAGATGAGTTTCTGGCACTGACTTTGCGAGGGTGTTCCTCGTGATATGGAAAATCCTAAAGAGGTTTTATTATCGTTTTCAACAATGCTCAAGACCTGAGAATTTAAAATAAAAATTCCGAAGCAAGTTTGTTTTTGGCCGCCGGTGTGGCCACCATATATGGCCACCGCGAAGCTTTTATTTTCTTTTTTTTTATTTTTATATTTTCTTTTTTTATTTTTATTTTTATTTAAATAAATAAAAATAAATAAATAAATTCCTGAGCGGGCCGCAAATGGTCCACGAGGTGGTTTTGGCACCACACGATGCCGCCTCGACCGCAGCCGAGACCACAGCTTCCGAGAATGCCCGCCGCGGAGTCCTCACGCCCGTGAGAAGTAGAATTCCACTTCTCGGACTTTAGATAGATTAGGGCCCACTTCAAACGGACGAATTAAAATAATGTTACACGGAATAACTAAGGCTAAGGCAAAGCCGCAGGACACGGCTACATAAAATAAAATACTTACTAGTGAAGAACAGCCTTATAGGCACCAGCTTGCAAGGAGAGAAGTCAATCCATCTTATCAGCTCTTCATATATAGCGGTCTTATTGTTGGCCTGCTTTATTGGGACCCTTATCACGGTTTCTAAACTTTTTTCTATTTCTCTCCAGCACTCTTTGGAGATCGGAACGGCTGTTGGACTGATTGCTCCATCACTATCAAATGAGAGTTCTGGCGATGGGCTAGCTGAAGACAGAGCCAAGCATATCAGAAGAACGTTTTTGTACATCTGGAATAGAATTGAAACCATTTAGAAAACACTCACATAACCGCAAGTTTTTTTATATTCGAAAGCTTCTGTCCGTAGTTTCCACCCGCTTTCCCACAGGAACCGTGCATTTTTCCGGGATAAAAAGTAGCCTATGTTACTCTCCGGTCCATAAACTATACCTATGCCAAAAATCCACGTCGATACGTTTACTCCGTTACTGCGTGAAAGAAGGACAAACCAAAAAATCAACAAACCAACAAACACACTTTCACATTTATATTATTAGTATGGATATGGATTTTTAGCGGTAGATCTCTATCAATTTACCAGGTTATAGGACTAGTTCCTCTGCGAGTGTCCGTCTGGGTGGGTACCGCTGCTATATGTTTTTGTAGTACAAATTCCACATTCTTTATTCATATGGACGCAAGGGAGCAATCACGAAAGATAAAATAAATGATGGAATAGGCACATTCCAAATTAGTACAGACTGATCAAGAAGAAGGACAAGAAAACCATTGGCATTCTTTTTAGAAATAGTTTTTGAACTACTTAAATCACGTTTAAAATTTAAGTCTAAGTATAAGAGTAGTCCCCAGGAGGCTCTTGAGCTGTTTATTTCCAAACATTTTCGTCATCTGCATAATCCTTAAATTTATAATACCTAGATACGCTTTTCAATTAACGCATTCTTAACTATCTATCCATGCTTAAGCTTGTTTAAGCTTTCCTTGTGGTATTTTAGTTATTGTTTTAGGAATTTTGATTTAGAATCTAACACCATTAGCCAGGAACGATTTACGAGTATTAGTTTTTTTTTATATTCTTTATCCTACCTCTCGCGTCACGCTGGTTTGAATATGTCATACGTCGGGTTTTCTGCTTCTTTCTTTATTTCCTGGCTTCTGTGGAATGTTAGCCACAATTTCGCCAATGTCAAGTCTACGTCGGGTTTTTTTGCCCTACCTGCAGAAGGTGTCGTCAATGCAATTTTTTATCTATAAAGTTTTTTTTGTTTCATAATTGTTTTGTTTAATAAGTACGTTAGTAATTTAGGATAGGTCATAGTAATTATCATAATTTTCTAGAATCTAGGCCTACCTAAACACAAGCTCAGAAAGTGAAAAAAACAAAGAGAATCTATGCTGGTGAGTGATTGAGATAGAACGAGTCCACTTCGTCTACGATCCTTCTCTTCTGCGGCTAAATGCGATTAGATCCGTTAAGCAAATGAACATCAATTTTATTAGGGTTCTTATGTTCTAGCTGGCTCTCGTCCGGCTTCACTCTCCTCTACTCTCACTTCATTTTTTTCCTGTAGAATCCTCTGTTTGCGCGCACCATTGGTACATATAGTAGTACCTACCCCTCATGAATACCAAAAGAGTTGTTCCGTTTTGGTACTAAAATTTAACTAGCGTATCAGTTGGTTTTTTGTAACGAGCTCTAAAAATTTAGATATTCTGAAATGAAATTACAATTTTATAGGCCTGCAATTTCCTGAAAATATAAAGTTTTTTTTGGTGCGTAACGTGAAACGGAACGCTATTTCTCGAAACGTAACGGTTTTTTCAGCTTCTTTTTGGCAGAAAGTGATAATGTGCAAAGACAATAAAAAAAAGTTGCCAGAACAGATGCCAACACAGCTTATTATTTGTCAAAACTGTCAAAAATGACGTGACGATGACGCCATACTTTTATAATGTTGCTGCTTTTTGGATATTTTTAGGAGCGCAGTGTTGCTGTTACTTAATTTTTCATTTCTTCTACGCGTTTCTTAAAAACCAGATTTAAAAAAGGCAGGAATAAAAAAAAATATTTTTTCATTTTTCTGCTGGGCTCTTTATTTCAGGCACATATCTAGAAAAAAATTTGAGGCTAGTTAATTTTTTCTAGGAATAAAGTACCAAGCTCCATACAAATTTGGTACAAGTCCTTTCAGCTCTGTAAGTCGTATAGTTTTCGAGATTTCGTAATTTATCAGGCATTTTATTAAGTAGCTATTAAATTGTTTCCTACCTTAACCGATCCTCAGGCGCTGGTTATAATAAAACTTTTAACTGATCCAAAAAAAAACAAGTGCGCCTTATTTATATAGAAAATATTAACAATAGCTGCTGAAAACACAAGGCAAGTTGATTTACGACGTCGTTGTTAAACAAACGTTACATTTATACAATTAAATAATTAATGGTTTAAAAATTCTTACGTCTTAACCTTGTATTGAAAATAAATATTCGTTTTAGAATGGACGACGAAGCATACCATGATACGTGGATACACACCTAACTAAAATAAGTTTCGCGTGTTTTTCAAATTTTCTATTCATTATAATTATTATCTAAGTATAAAGTAGGTTCTCTATAACACTCAATCCGACTTATCACAAAAACACAACTTTTAGACGCCTGTTTAGCCAGTGTCTAAAAGATAAACGTCTCAATTTTTTAATTTTTATTATTCTAATGAAAACAGCAGTAAACGCAAGCCTAATAATTTAGGCTTGCGTTTACTGCATATCTCACTTGATGGTAAGCGACGATGCGGTCGAAGATGTAGCACGCTTGCCTAGAAGATACCTGTTCACTCTTGACTTGAAGACTCCCAAATTGTACTATTCAGGAAACACAGATGCTGGCAATGAATTCCATTCTTTCGCTGTCCGCATGATGAACGTTGAAGCAAAACGCTTGGTGCGGATAGATGGTACGTCAACCGTAAATGGGTGACGAAACGCCGTGCGTCTTGTCGTCCGATGGTGGAATTGTATGGTAGAATTAAATCGTATAATGCCATAGCACACTCTCCAAAATGTATCCTGTATGTATCCTGTAAATGAATATCCAATAGAATGCATAATTGCATTTAATCTGGTCTCTATAATGATGGGACACTGCCGGAAATATTTCCAGGTAAGCTATACCCAAGGCCTGGTCACTCCGCTGCGCCCGTGGGATTTCTCACTCTGCTGTTGTATTTCTTTTTCTTAACTTTCTTTTTGATGGTGTAAGGGTTGCGAACGAGAGAACTAGAGTCACCACTAGAGACACTTCAGTGAGAGCCCACCTCGGTCCCGCGAGAAATAGCTGAAGCTAGATTAGGGTCCTTTTCAAACGGACACATTCGTGCGCCGGGGCTATTCTTTCCCAACCCCTGTAACACGGTGATGCCGACGCCTAAGCCGTGATTCGTAGTTCGTACTGCGTGGTTCACCCCACACAGCGTTTTTTCTGAACTGAACGTCATCTGCGCTCTCCCGCCGTTCAGAGACGCCGCCACAGAGCGCAAAATTCGCTCGCGCTCCGTTATCTACTATTATCTATTCTGTGCCCCGAGTTAGTTTTGTTGAATTTGTAAGGGTATGGCACGAGGTCCTTAAAAAAATCAATGACTCTACTAATGGGTCATTTACAAGTTCGAAATAGTCAATAAATTATTTATTTATTAGGTATATTATTTACTTTACTCATCACATTATGTCTAATATTTTAAACAATGACAGTTGTGTAATAAGTATCGATAGATCTTATATATGATAGTAATTAATTTTGTAGCTATTGTTTCACTGACTAGAAGTAACAGTTAATTCTTTTATCACAAAAACAAAGAAGACAATTTCTTTCAATAGATATTGTTTTATTAACAATAGCAAAGTACATAGTCAATAAATTATGCCTTGCCATAGGCACATCATTCCTTCAAGCTATTTAAAGCTAGAAAATGTGGTTACTTATTTATAATTTCTTGTAGGTACCCGTCAGATCGTCTGCTCATTTTTTACAATTATCCAATCTATCCTAAGGTTTCCTGTAAGAGATTGCATATAGCGATAAGACCGCCGTTTGTTTTATCGGAATTTGTTTTTTTTTGTCATTGTATGTTTCAGAGCGAGTGTGGCAGAGCGGGAACTTGTGCGACTTCCATTCCGACGCACCATAGTTCGAATCTCGACTCGGCCCGCATCAATGACTTATATCAAGTTAAGTGCGGATTATTCACACTCGCTCTAAAACGGTAAAGGAAAACATCGTGAGAAAACCGGCATGTTCAAGAACCACAAAAGTTCAAGGACATGTGACATCCACCAAGCCGCACTGGGCCCGCGTAGTGGATTATGGCCCATACCCATAGAGATCTGTGCCCATACCTCTCTCTCTGAGAGAAGGCCGTGATAATAATAATAAAGTTTATTGGTATAAAGGTACTTAACAAAATATGACATTATTGGTCCCCAAACTAGGTTAACCTGTATTTTGAGGACCTCCACAAAAAACAGGTTAACCAATGATGGATGGATAACGTTCAATCATGCTGGAACATGTAATGCAGACCGTAGACGCTTACGCAAACATACGTTAGCAGAAGCGTCTACACTGCCCCTGATGCGTACGCGCCGCTGTGTGAACGCGCTGTGAGATAGGAGGCTTCATGACACTGACACAAGTGTTATGAATAAAATTAGTTTTAATTTAAATAAAAAACACAGAATTTGGTCACACTAGTAGAAATTCTTCATAAGTTATCATTTGAAAGAATCTCATTAACCACGGTTTGAACATAGTGGTTATTTCCGAGTTCCGAGGAAAACATCGTGAGGAAACCCACATGTTCAAGAACCACAAAAATTCGAGGACATGTGACATCCACCAAGCCGCACTGGGCCCGCGTGGAGGATTATGGCCCATAACTCTCCGAGAGAAGGCCGGTATCCCAGCAGTGGGATTGCAAGAGGCTGATAATGTATAAGTGTATCTGGTTGAAAGTGGAGTGATATCTGGTAGAGATCCTATTTCAGCATTACATTAATCAGTATTTGGTATTACTTCGTGCTTTTATTTTTGTGTAGGTTAAAATCTCCACTTATATAAACACGTGTTTATTTATTTTTAAGGCTTTAATTTTCATTAATAAACTATTTAGGAAGGTAAGGTATCTTCTCTATCTTTAATGAATGAATAAGGAAAGTAAAAGCACTTATTGGTGTTGGTAAGTAATACCTACAGTCCTACAGGGTTACTTATGTACCTCACATGGTTTCTTACTATTTGCCGTGCTTTTTATTGTCTTGCAGTATCTAATCGTCGCCCATCAGGCGAGACAGTGGTCGAACTGTCAAACGCTGTTTGTAGAAAAAATATTTAAGAACTTTTATTTTAAGACACGGAACATTATTGTATGTTCTATGACGGAACTCTAAAAACTGAACAGCTAACTA
Organism: Crocallis elinguaria; assembly: GCA_907269065.1. Lineage (NCBI taxonomy): Eukaryota > Metazoa > Arthropoda > Insecta > Lepidoptera > Geometridae > Crocallis > Crocallis elinguaria. The sequence continues at coordinate 13,616,457 of OU026071.1, read as the reverse complement.
CGCATAATAAGTATCGCGAAAAAATTTACCATTGTGCCTCAGAACTATTCTTCACATTTACAGCATAAATAACGCGTAGTTTCAACATATTAGTCTGAATCTTTGTGTAGGGTCTGTATGTCTATTTAACTTTACACTAAAATATTCACAGTCTCTTTTACAATGATTAGCACTGCGTCTGACTGCAATATCGAGTGACTATACAGTTGACGATGTACCAACTAAACCAGATCCTGTTCACTCTTGTCTCGAAGACTCCAAGATTACTTCTTTAAGGTAGAAAAAAATACAATTATTTTACCACCTATAGATAATTTAGCTTCCGGTATGCGTTTTGCTGTCAAAATAACCATGGTTTTGCACCAAGCGTGGATTACGAGGCTCACGCTCACGGGCGGCTTGAAGTAAACCAAGAAACAGACAAGTATAGCAAGACGTCCAGATAGTGCTATATCTTTCACTCCCTCGAACCCCTGCTGGGCTCAAAGGGACGACTGCTCCGCTACATACATCACTGGCGCACCTATTTACCGCGGCTTCTGCGTTCTGAACACGCAGTGGTTGTGAAAATATTTCTTTTTGAGTAGAGGTTGTAGAAGCGGCAGTGATCGTGGTTGCGCGAGGTCCATGAATCATGGATTAGCGTCTAATGTGTCCTTTACGCAACAACCAGGACAGTCCACTCAACGTGCCCTCATATGCGCGGTAGTGCTCAACGCCAAATACCACAGGACGAATTATTAAATACTTACGCAAAATTACCTACAACAGAGTATTGAATCGAACCACCTATTGCTTAACGTCATAAGCAACATAATATAGGTTCAAAGATTTTATACAAAGACCAGATGGTGCTTTGTACAAACAACGGACATCTAAATTGATGTCACTATTTTTTAAGTGTGTGCGTCAGGGATGGTTCGCGCATGCACGTGGTAATACCATCACTGAATGTTTTCCCGATTTTATCGGGTAAAATTAAAAGATCAAAAGGTACAATTAAAATTTAAAATGATTTCTATTAATGTAATTGCATGTTTATAGCGCTTGCACACTGTTTTACTAGGATTCCTTGTATCGTATGCGCTCAGCGTATCAGCGCACGGGGAATTGGCGCAAGGCGGTGGCTTAACCAATCAGAACTCATTATGTTTAGGCAAAAATGGTGGAATTTACTTCGTGCACGTCACTGCATCTCTAGGGGTTAGTTCCTCGATGAGTATGTATGATGATGATTAGGATCCAGGCCAATTTCGGCGACTGCGTTTGACTCCTTTGAGTATTTATTTCGTGAGCTCTCATGTAGTTTATATTGCCAACATCCTTTGTGAATACCCTCAGGCTTTCCGTGCATGGGAGCAAACCGTTAAAAAATATAATTAAATAAATTTATAATTTAAATATTACCGGAATCATTTAACAAAATAAGTTTCAACTATTTTTATCGAGAACATTTTTACAACAATAAAAAATTTGGTAAAATTATCATCTTGTCTACTCATGAAAAAAACTTTTGGTTTGTTTCTAAACCGTGTCACAGTAATTTGGGATAAAATAGCAACAGGGAATTTTTTTTTTACGAAAATTAAACCAACAAACGCATTTTTTTTTTCAAAGATTTCTCTGCTTGCATGTTAAATAATGAAAAAAAAAACATAAATACTCCGTAAAAAGCTATAGGTGACCACGTATAAAAAATAAACGGCTTCGGAAGTTCCCCCTACGTTTTTATTTAAATATAATCTCAATTCATTGAGAATTCACTTACAATGAATTCAGAATATACTAGTTTGAGAGTATACTATTTATTTATTTATTCATTAATCATAACCTCAGAGTGAGCATTACAGTTTCCCAATGCGCCCACTCCAAGTCCTTAAAAACTAGACACACATGTTATAAAAAACAATAAAATTAATAATTAGCCTAATTCAACAAAGCACTTCAGTAAACTTCATAGCTGCGCTATGAAATTCTGATTGAGTGCAATGAAAAAAATCCAAATGATGGCCTTGGTACAAAAGAGCGTTGAGCAGTCGCAACGCCCGAGGAAGTGGGACCTTTATAGTATAATTGAAATATACTCTCAATCAATCCCATCCTCCCATCCTTGTTTGAATCAAACAAGGACGGGAAATCGAATTGATTTTAATGACAACTTCGTGGTTTGGTTTCATTATGTTTTGGTAATACTTGTAATAGCCGTAAACAATAATTATTAAGAGATTGTCAAGTGGGTGTCAAAGAGAGCGGTTGCTTTGGCAATCTTTTTAATTTGAAAATATCCTATATATAGTATTTTGTGGTAAATATTAGTGTGTAGCTTATGTAGATAACGTTTGTAACATCATTCATCGGTAAGATCTTGTAAATTTCCGTATTTTCATTTCATGTTCAACAATTTTGTGCCTATAATTGTTAAGTCCAGAAATGAGACACTCGGTTTAAATAATTGATACGTGTATTATCGCTCGTAGTTCAATGGGGACTGCTGTGAGCTGTCCTTCTCCGCGTCTTCCCCTTGCGTAGCACTGGGACGACTACGGCGTAGAACTGAATTGCAGACGTCATAGCGTAGCACTGAATTGCTGACGTCTTAGCGTAGCACCACAGCACCACACCATGTTCTACCTTTATTCTTACACTATCTAAATTATGGACTCCTGAACAAAACTAGTTTATCATTTTAGACTCCTTCAAAACTATTCTATTGAGTAAGCATTTTCTATGTTGGTAATTATAGTCCACAAGAATAATAAAAAAGGTTGCCCCTGATATGTTCTTCTAAATGATTTAATTCCAAGGTGAACAAAGGACACCATTTATGACGAATCAATTCATCTGGGTGATAGGACCTAGGTGCAATGAAGACACTATGATTTCCACTTTGTTCACCCAGGTGAACATAGTGGAATAAAACATGATGCTTGATGACCGATTTTTGACTTATTGAGCTCATTTTATAAATCGATCCCCGACCTACAGATCGACGAGCCACCTATCACTGAGCCACCTATCACTGAGACATCATTGTACCTACAGTAGGGTAGATAGTGTAGGTACGTACAGTAAGGTGTGTTGTACTCTATAATGTCGCGAGTTGCCGACACTTCATCATGAGAATTTCCATATAAATACGCGAGAGGTCTACAACCGTATATTGTTACATGGAGCTATACATCTACTGAAAATATATGGACTGGAATGGATATCTTTTCAATTGTTTTTTCTTTTGAAGAAATAATATTCTGGGCGAAGCCGCAAGCGGCGCGGACTGAGGGGCTCGAATCAATCACACTGGTGACACCACAGATCATAGAAACAAGGAGATGTGGTAAGGCGTGCGTAGCGGGTGCGAACGCATCAGGCCCAAATTCACTTAGCAGACGGTCTTGCTGTCCCATTTTTTTGTCTTTGGACTATTAATAAGTTTATTTGTGTGTCTGTAAGTCTCTTAGTGTGCATAAAAAATGAGTAGGTGTGCCGTACTTACAGATTTTGCATTAAGCGGTTTAGCGGAATGGTAAAAAAATGTATGAAAAACGGAGACATATTTTGAACGCGTACGGCCCTCCCTTGGGAGACACAGATCAGTTTACGAGACTTATTGGGTAAAGAGTAAAAGTAGGTAAGTAATAGCCTAAATAAATAAATAAATAAGTTACTACTTATAACATCAGCTATCTGCCAGTGAAATTCTCGTCAAAATCGGTCCAACCGTTTCGGAGATTAGCTAAAACAAACAGAGAGACAATTAATATTAGTATAGATATGGGTAAACTTACCAGTGTGACTAAATTCGCAAGATCATAGAATAGTTGTGTTTTTACAGAATCATCTAGAGAGTTTGCATCCGTGTAACGTTATACACTGCCTTTATGATACTAGTGTTTAAATCATCGAAAACGTATCACCGTGCCGCAATGGTGTTTGTCGCGCGCTTTACGCACCGTGAAGTGAACTACGGGCGTCAAATAGTAAACTATAGGCTATTTGCCACACTATCTTTTGTTCCACGATCACGACACTACAAAACAGTACTTATTAGAGTTTGTAAAAAATACATGAGTTAGGTACTTAATATGTATCTATTATTCATGTGGTTTCTTACTATAATTATATACCTTGCTTTTAACTGTCTCGCAGATGGTGTATAAAGTATGTCTCCATCTTGGGCTACCATGAATCCCCTTCAATCCCTCGCTTTGGTCGGGACAAGAAATCTAACCTCTCTCGCTGCTCTCGGGACCTTTCAGTATAAACTCACGGGACTTAACTCTAGGTATTATTATGTTCTGCGCTCTAGATCTCTAGGCTCCTTCGTTATACGCTCGGGTTCTTGATTATAAAATATCCTCTCAGTGCATAATCTACTATTCTTTTTTTTGTTTTTGCGCAGCAGAGGGCTTATACAAAAGCCACACGCTTCTTTTTTCACTGTTTTTAGTGGTTTTGTGTTTTTGGTGGATAGTAACTGGTCGTATTGGCTTTTTACTCTGTGGTCAATACCATAGATGGAGTATCGTATGAGTTCTCAGTAAATAACTGATAATAATATTCTGCTGAAAATATTCTGTCTAAAAATTAAAATAAAGTCAAGTAAAGAAGAACAACTTCGCGAAAATTACTCGGATTTTAATTAAATGTACTTTATTTGTATTGAATTTAATTTAACTTCACTTAACTTATGGTCAATACCATAAAGTAAAAAGCCAATACGAGTTACGACCAATGCGTTAGTGTGAGCGGAAAAAGAAGCGTGTGGCTTTGGTCTATCAAACCAGGGGCCTTACCCTGAAAATCTAAACTTTGGCTGTCAGATCGGCATTTTCCTACCATGAAAGAGAAAATGTCAAGTATGAACATCGAATCGTTGGACCCGAAACACTTTCATAGTGCGAAAACTGCGATCCGCCAGCCGAAGCTTCGATGTTCGATTTTCGGAGTAACGCCCCAGATACTTTTTTCGTTTTATCAATAAATTGTTTGCTCATTATTTATTAATTAGCATTTAGCATACAAATGTACAGAAAATGTAAATTTTTTTATACATATTTATATCTATCTAACCGAATTCACTTACGTGGTGCAACCGAGGTCAGGCAATTGTCGCGAAGCTCGGCTGTACCACGTAAGTGAATCCGGTTAAATACATATAAATATTAATAATACTAACGAAAAATTTTTATACACTTAATAATGTGAAACATACGCATTATTGGCATTTAAACATTTTGAATTGACATTTTATGGAAAGCCTAATTACTTAAATAATTCAAAACGTTATTAAGTAACTGGGGCTGAAATGCTCACGAAAAAGGTTCTGCTCGCGGCGGCATCGTGTGGCGGGTCGCCCTCTTCCCTCAATAATGGTTGAGGAGAGCGATGGCTGGCACATGGGTCATACGGTGCCGCTTGTGGGGTCTGGTCAACTCCAGTTGTAATCCTTCTGTCGTCTTGTAATTTAGTTCTAACGTTTTATTAATATTTGACCTAATCTTATAAGAGTATGGGCCACGTGTCCGTAGAGTGTAACGACACAAATAATAAAAAAAAGTTAACAAAAAATATATTTAATTTTTTTTTTTTATGTTATTAGGTAACGAGACGAGCTGGTCGTTTGCCTGATGGTAAGCATAACGCCAGCCCATAACAATTACAGTGCCACCCAGAACTTTGAAACACAAAGGCCTGCGCGGCACTGCAATGCGCTCGTTACCCTGAGACGTTAGGTATTAAGTCTCATAAGCCCTGTAATTTCACTGGATACTCTGCTCATCAAACCGGAACACAGTAATGCTTGCACACTACTGCTTGGCGGCAGACTTCACGAGCAAAAATTATTTTTGCTACTTGCTACAAAAAAAAAATTTTTTTTTTACAACGTAGGTATATTTTATTTATTTGTATAGATTAAAAAATTGACATTACTAGTACTTATTAACTAGCTAATACATAAATAAACACTACATCTAACGTAGCTAGCTACAAAAACAGTTGGGTAATCTGCAAGTCTAAGTAGGCCTATAGATAATCCAAATGTTCTAGCTCACTACCAGTTGGAAGCGTACCCAGCATGCTACGGCATTGCATTACATTTTTAATTGAATAATAATGTATTTAACTTTAAACTGTTATATTGTACAAATTAAATATATTTAAGCCTATGTTTAATCGCGCTACGATTCGTCGATGCTGCAGCACGCTCTGTGTCACGCATATTATTATATTATATAATATTATTATTGTATATTACATTATTTTAATTTCCTTTGCAGTTTTCGTGATCACGGGGTCATATTCCCGGTGTCTAAGAAAACACTATACCTAATAAACACACAGACAAAAACTTGAGTGCAAGTCTTGAAAAACTTCACTATGACTGACATCTACTTTTGGAGGCAGGTGAGGTGATTTGACATTGTTGTTATATTTTAATTTGGAGCTACAATGGTTCAGTGGTTGTAAAGTCTCCCACGGGTCGTAGGTTCGAATCCTACAATGACCATGAGTATTTTGCGAAGTACAATATTGTATAATACATCTAAAGATTCTTAAGCATGGTAGTAAGGTTTGCAAGTTGAAAATCCGCCACCTGTCGGTGAATTTTGGCAGTTTCATTTGAGAGGTAGTTTTATACTAGACTAGTTGTGCCCCACGGCTTCGCCTACGTAATAAAAGTAGCCTAAGCTACTCCTTATAACATCAGCTATTTGCCAGTGGAAGTCCTGTCAAAATCGGTCTAGTCGTTTCGGAAAATAGCTACAACAAATAGACAGACAGCCAGAAACAAAAAATTTAAAAATTGTGTTTTATTATATGTATCGTATATACTTTCATATGCATATAGTGAAAAGCCGTTTTTGACATTATATGTGGGTCATAAACTGTTAATGATAAGCAAATTGATCATCGTATATCACACCAACAACGTTACAATACGTCCCTTCACTCGACTTGTTTTAACTTTTATCAAAGTTCAGGAAGTAGGCTAAAATTATCTTCCAAGATTCCACACAAACACAGTAATTAAAGATACAAAAAAATTAATTAGATTGTAAATAAATTAGTGTGTATTTTATTTAGTTATTTTAGTTTATGTTGTTTAAAATTAATTGTGTTTGTAAAAAAAAATTAATTAATAACCTAGTAAACCATCACTGGCGTCCCACACCAGATGTCTGTAGCTATATCTATTTTTCAGCTCTTCATACTAATGACTAGTCTTCTCTTCTCCATGAGCATTGGCTTTATGTTGGCGTTCCCCGCTGTCCTTAACCCTGCAATAATGTCTCGTAACAGCACTGACATCAAAACCACAGGGGACCATGCCTCTTGGATCGGTAAGGAATGTATAATTAACTTGTTTTCCTTTGAACAAAATCAATCTCTTTAAAATATGTAAATTTGTATAGCAAATGGGCTTGCGTTTGACCACTGTCTAGCCTGATGTTAAGCGACAATGCGGTCCACGATGTGGCATGCTTAGTGTTTACCCAGACGATACTTATTCGCACGTCTCTTGAAGCCTCTTATATTATATTGTGGTGTGATTAACAATATTTAGATTATAAGTGGTTTAAATTAAAAGTGGGGCAAATTAATCAAGGCAAGCTAGTGGTAGATAAAGAGATTTCAGATTTTATTTGCAATCTATATTCTATTCAAAGATTACAAACCAATGATGTGGTAACACTTGCAAACTATCAGTGAATTGGTTTTAGAGTTATGCATTTAGTTGACATAAACATTGCAGTTTTCTGTTTTTAATGCACTTATAATATTTGTGAAATATACAGACCTATGCCCAACTGTTGTTTTTGTTTTCTAGCTGCTGTCAATGGCATCGGAGGTCTCCTCGGTTCCTTTGTACACCCTCTCATCATGCAGACACTAGGCAGGAAAGCATCTCACTACAGCCTCAGCGCTTGTCTTTTAAGCGGCTGGATTATAATTCCATTTGCCAAAAATGTAGCTGCTTTATACGCTGCCAGGTTTATCCAAGGGACGAGCGCTGGTGGAGTCTATATAAACAGTATCCTCATAAGCGAATACGTTCACCCCAGTCGGAGAGGGTACTTCGTAACTTTAAAAAAGGTCACGATTGCATTCGGGGTGTTGTGCTGCCACACGATGAGTATCTTTTGGACATGGAGACAAATAGCCAGTATAGCAGCAGTTCCTCCTTTCGTAGCTATCATTCTTACTTTCTTCTGGCCAGAAAGTCCATCTTACTTGGCACTAAAAGGTCGATTTTCAGAATGTAAGACATCGTTCAACTGGTTGAACGGGATTTCGCAAGAGAGTCAGCGCCACTTGGAATCTATGGTGAATGCACAAAGGGAGAAAATCGAGAGAAACATAAAAGGACAAAATAGTTTAATGGCGTTCACGAAAATATTAGTAAAGAAAAACTTCCAAAAAACGTTTCTTATAAGTTCGTTTTTTACTCTTTCCATAGATCTATGTGGCAGAATCTACATCATGGCGTACATTATTCAGATAATGACAGAACTATTAGCCAACCAAAGTTCAGCTATATACTTTTCCATTGGAGCAGATTTAGTAACTCTCACAGCCTTAACTTTTTCTACAGTAATTATAAGTCACGCTAGACGTCGTACTATATTATTTACTTCAGGATTATTTGCTGTTTTGTTAATGTTGGCAATCAGTGTTCTGGCATATTTGAAGACTGTTTATACATTTTCGTCTTCTTTCCTTTGGTTTATAGCCTTTATATTAATCCTCCAATGCTTCATTGTTAACATTGGTATAATACCTGTGTCTTTTACAATAGTTGGTGAAATATTTCCCTTAGAGCAAAAAGGTTTAGGAGCAGGTACATCTTGCGCTGTCTTCACAATTCTTTATGCTGTATCATTAAAGGTTACTCCTGTTTTAATGGATTACACTGGATTACATGGTACTTATGCTATTTACGGAATAGTTCTAGCAATATGTTTAGTGTTTTTGTATAAGACTGTACCGGAAACCAAAGATAGGACGTTGCAAGAAATTGAAGATGAGTTGACCGGCCCAAATCCAGTAATAGAGCTTACGGAAAGTAAAAAACTATTGCAATTAAAAGATACGAAACTAAAAGTTTAAGGGCCAAAGAGTTTATGGACTGCCCGTCCTTCAGCGGAAGATAGTGGCCTCTGGTAGAGAAAGCAACCCATATGGCGCCATCAAAATTTTTAAAAACAAAAAATAAGGTTACTTACAACTGCAGTGCTGTTCAACTTAAATTATTATCATCTGAACACGATTGCGGCAGACAATCCTCTGTGCTGAGGCTGCATGCAGGAAACAAGACTGTGCAATATCACAATGGATTGTGTCATAATATGATGTGAAGTTTTATTGATAAAATGCATTTTTTAACTATAAGTTATGCATCTCATCAAATAAAATTGATCATTGCTGGTAAACTTAGACTGTGTTATGTCACGTATTTTGTGTAAACCTTTTTTACTGTACGAAAATAAAATTAAAAATAAACAAAATTGTATAAAATTCTGTAAAATAGTAATAATTTAGTTAAAAAAGGCTTCCTGCCGATTCAAAAGAATATATTTATCAGTACTGTATAATATATATATTATTTGAATTTACCTGTCCAACCATACTCATGCAAAAATAAATTCTTCATTTATTCTCTAAGTATACTATTATATTTTATTCTAAAGAAATAGTTCATATTTCTTTTGCCACTACTTTACAGCCAAATATAATAATAATTTAAATATACTTTAAATACTTTACTTTTCTTTTTTTTTAATTGCATTTTTTAATAAATCATATCAAATCACATCGTATTATAATAAATTAAATGGATTGCCGGTGATCATCTTCCGACTTCATCATCAGATTAACTAATAATATTGTGGTAATATTGTATTACCAGGAATGATTTATTCATCCAGGGTTCTACAATTTTTACCCAGGCGCTTTTGGTCTTAGCTCTTGCGGTCCACACTCGGACAGCCAGTTAAGGCAAGACGAAGGTCAAAGGTCTAATTTAGCCCCAGGGAGTCCAAGTACACGGTGTCGTCACTCACAGATGGCTCGCCACAAAGCCGCCCTTGTGATATTATTATTATTATCCTTCAGTACTATAGGATACGCGCGCGGGCAAAACCGCGAGACGCAGCTAGTTTTTGTGACCGACATTGTAACTAAAGTTTTAAGCTATCTCCCTAAACAATGTAAATTAAACTTTTGGTACGGGCATGCTGATATTTGACAATTATTTAGTGATAACCTGTGGATCTTCACGCATTTAGAATCTGTGAAGCTCAGCGTAGAATGCAATTGAATTGAATTAAATCGAACCACGTCGGTACGGACCTCGGCTTGGGCCGTCGCGCCTTGAGATGGGGAGAATCGGGAGAGAATAGCCCCGGCACACGTGTTCGTCCGTTTGAAGTGGGCTCTAATCGGTGATAGGTCCGCGAGATTCTCGCGGACCGAGGTGGGCACTTGCGGGTTTGTTTTTTAATTAACTATAGGCTTGCGTTTGACCACTATCTCACCTGATGGTAAGTGACGATGCGGTCGAAAATGGAGCAAGCTTACCTAGAAGATACCTATTCACTCATGACTTGAAGACACCCAGGTTATAGCGATCAGGGAACACAGACTCAGGCAAGGCATTCCACTCTTTAGCGGTACGCAAATGCATGTAGAAGCAAAACGCTTCGTGCGTAAAGGAGGAATATCAACAAGGTATCGATGTCGTCTTGCCGTTTGTCTAGTCGCCTGTTGATGTTCCGGTGTGAAATACTGCCTCACCTTCGCTAGGATACCCAGCTTCTTCGCAGCCAAGCGAGAGAGCAAGGGGATTAATTTGTCAGGTGTAATATATAATTGTACTCCATCCTATTCTCATGTCCATATGAAAAATTAGGTTTTGGTATAAAACACCAAAATTGACATCAATGTCTATAACATAAGACCTCCCCATAATAATTTGTTTTTATTATAAACTAGCTGCTCCCCCGCGGTTTCACCCGCGCAGAGGTAGGTATTGGATTTCATGGTTTTTATTTTTTTGCGCAGAACCCTAATTATTTTTCTAAAATTAAAGTAGCCTATGTTACACCTTGTATCAGCTATCTGCCATTAAAAGTCCCATCAAAATCGGTCCAGCCATTTCGGAGATTACCCGGAACCAACAGACAGACAGACAGACAAAAATTTAAAAAATGGGTGGTTTTTTATAGGTTCCGTATAAACTTTCATATGCATTTGGTAAAAAGCTGTTATTTTGATATTACAAACAGACATTTCAATTTTATTTATCTGTATGGATTGTGGTATTACATTTATAATTAAAAAAAAATTATAGTAGGAAGTTAGCAAATTCTTTGCCACATTATTTTTGTAAAAATCCAGCTCTGACGTCTCAACTAGATTCCTCATATTTTAATCTCATTGTAACACGTTTATTCCGGATTTCTATTTCAAGCCAGAATTAATTTATTATTTACATTACCGATTTAATTATGTCAACGAGCTGACGTGTTATAAATTTTTAAATATATTTAAAAATAACTCATTATAATATTACTCAAATGGCCATTTTTGTGAGACGCGTTGTGATGAATTAAGTTATTTGGAAAAAAACATTTATAGACCCGCTAAATTTGAAAAATAAACACAGATAAAATCCGCACAAGATTGCATCGTCAAATATTTAATTATGGCTGATATTTACTTTTGGAGACAGGTAAGTCTTTGTTTGTAGCAGACTTCAGAAAAAGAGATTTTCGACTATACCCTTTGTTATACTATTCAGTAACGAAACGAGCCGGTTGTTTGCCTGGTGGTAGGTAATCATAACGCTGGCCCATAACAATAATTGCACTGCCACTCAGAACTTTGAAACACAAAGTCCTGCGCGGCACTGTGGTGCACTCGTTACCCTGATATATTAGGTATTAAGTGTCATAAGGCCAGTAATTTTACTGGCTACTCTGCTCATCAAACCGTAACACAGTAATGCTTGTACATTATCGACAACGATGGTCCTAATCACCCCCTACCAGGATAACACCAATTAAAACTAACCTGTATAATTAAAAAAAATCAACAACTCGGCTGCCCAGGGTCACTTTAGATGATGTAAGTATTCTAGCGATATTCCACACAACCAGATCTGTCCCGGCGTTTAAAAGTTATGGTGGAATAAAGAAACTCACATGAACCCTGAAAACATTACACTCCTAGGTAACGAGCGCACTGCAATGCCGCACAGCCCTTTGTGTTTTAAAGTTCTGAGTGGCACTGCAATTGTTATGGGCCGGCGACCAGCTCTTCTCGTTATCAAATAGCATAAAAAAATCATATGAAAATTAATAATGATTTATTGATGACTTGATGATCGCAATTGTTTTTTTTATATAACAATTGAAATACATTACATTTACCTTGTTCTGCACTTGTTCGATTTTAACCTTTTATAACAAAGTATAGGCTTCATTTAATCACATCCTTTTTTTTCAGATTTTCATTCTGTCCGCTGGCCTTTTCAGCTCCTTAAGCTTTGGCTATATGTTGGCCTTCCCAGCGGTCCTTAATTCTGCCATAATGTCTCGGAACAGCACTGACATCAAAGCCACAGCGGACCATGCATCTTGGATCGGTAAGGAATCAGCATCATAATCTTTTCACTCTTATCCAACTATGTGATGCAGGATCGGTACAACATGGTCGACTCTGGAATTCATCAAACCTGCGTGCGAGATTGTTCGTAATGACCCTCGAGAACAGCTTGTACACGTGGCTCAAGAGCGAGATGGGCCTATAATTCTTCAATAAGGTTTTATCACCTTTTTTTGAAGAAAAGCATCACCACGCTTTTATACTACGCTTCTGGCGTTGTACCTTCAAGGACGACGGAATTGAATAACTTAAGTACCGGTAAGTAACTAAGTACCGGTCTACCATCCGCTCTCAGAAGTTCAGTCGTAATTCCGTCCTCGCCTGGTGCCTTGTTGCAAAAGAATTTAAATCAAACTTAAATTCCTTTAAGTGTTATGTTATGTTAATGTTATAATATGTTAGTAAATCACTATAAAGAAACAAAAATTAATTAATTATGGGTAGGTATTTCGATTGTAAGTGTGGATAAAAAGGAATCAAGCCATTGGTCAGTTCGGTACAGAGATTATCGACTAGGTTACTCGGTAATGTGGTTCCATTTGCATTTTATTCTACTCAAGTCGTTTGACCTTGTTGCAAAAGAATTTAAATCAAACTTAAATTCCTTTAAGTGTTATGTTATGTTAATGTTATAATATGTTAGTAAATCACTATAAAGAAACAAAAATTAATTAATTATGGGTAGGTATTTCGATTGTAAGTGTGGATAAAAAGGAATCAAGCCATTGGTCAGTTCGGTACAGAGATTATCGACTAGGTTACTCGGTAATGTGGTTCCATTTGCATTTTATTCTAGTCAAGTCGTTTGACCTTGAATCCTAATTCGCATGCTTTATGCTAGCCTTCTATTTTTCTGTTGGCCAGTGACTTAAACCATGTAGACCGATAGTTTTTCTTATTATATACAATAGTAAAATTATTATCTTTTTCTTATTTATTATTGCACTAGTAAAATTTATGAGATACGCAGACAAGACATAAACTCATACGATGTTTTTTTTTTCAGCGGCTATCATCGGCATCGGAGGTCTGCTCGGATCCTTTATTCATCCTCTAATCATGCAGACACTAGGCAGGAAAGCATCGCATTACAGCATCAACGTCTGTGTTTTCACCGGCTGGATAATAATTCTATTTGCGAAAAATATAGCTACATTATATGCAGCCAGGTTTATCCAAGGAATCGGTATGGGTGGAATCTATGTGAACAGTATCATCATAAGCGAATACGTCCATCGCAAACGTAGAGGGTACTTCGTAACTTTAAAAAAAGTTGCGATTGGAATCGGGGTTCTGTGCTGCCACACAATGAGTATCTTTTGGACATGGAGGCAAATAGCCATTGTAGCAGCAGTGCCTTCTTTGGTAGCTATCATTCTTACTTTTTTCTGGAGAGAAAGTCCTTCGTACTTGGCACTGAAAGGTCGATTTCAAGACTGTGAGGCATCGTTTAAATGGTTGAACGGAAACGCGCCAGAAAGTCAGATCCACTTGGAATCTTTGATAAAATCCCAAAGGGAGAGCATCGAGAGAAACAAAAGCAAAATCAGTTTAGTTAATGTTGCAAAGACATTTTTGGAGAAAGACTTTCAAAAACTGATCATTGTAAGTTCGGTTTTAATTCTAGCTGCGGACCTAGGTGGTAAATTATATATTATAGCCTATGTTTTTCAGATAATGACCGAAATATTGGGCAGCCATAGTTCAGCTGTTATATACTTTTCTATTGGTGTAGATTTATTATCAATCACAGCTTCATCTTTATCTACTATAGTTATAAGTTACGCCAAACGCCGGACTATATTATTTTCTTCAGGGATATTTGCTGTTCTATTAATGTGGGTAATCAGTATTCTAACATACTTGAAGACTGTTTATACATTTTCCACTTATTTCCTTTGGTTTACAGCCCTAATATTAATCCTCCATATATTTATAGTTGCCATTGGAATAATTCCTATAGTTTATGCGATAATCGGTGAAATATTTCCTACAAAGTATAAAGGTTTAGGAGCAGGTATATCTTGTGCCGTTTTCACAATATGTTATACCGTGATATTAAAAGTTACTCCAGTTTTGGTAGAAAATACTGGACTGTACGGTACTTATGCTATTTACGGAGTGGCTCTAGCGATATGTTTTTCTTATTTATATAAAACCGTACCAGAAACTAAAGATAAGACGTTGCAAGAAATTGAAGATGAGTTGATCGACCCAAGGCAAAAAACAATGCTTGTGGAAAGGGAAAAATTTTTGGAAATTAAGAAGACAAAAATAAAGGCCTAAAATCTGATAAAATTACCCTCAGAAGGAGAAGCCTTTGGTGAGGAAAGCTATCCATATGGCGTCCTCCAGTTTTTCAGAAACACGATACACACTCAACTCAATTAGTCTAATTTAAATTATGCAGAAATTAATAAGAGTCAAGACAGCCTGCCTCGGGGCTGCATGAAGCAGAACGAGACTATGTTTTATTACGTCCACAGCAAATCTGTGATTACGTCCACTCATACGTGTCAACATGACATACCTATGTAGTCATTGCGAGGCCACAGAGGAAATAAAAACCGTGATTTATATTGTAATCATTTATTTACGAATAGGTACCTACATACATGTGTTGCACTGCCAGATATTTGCGTTACTGCAACTGTTATGGGCCGGCGCGGGCGTTACCTTATGCTTAACATCATCAGGCAAACGACCCGCTCGTCTCATTGTGAAATAGGCTTTTTTGTGGAAAATATATTTTTTCCAAATAAGCTTTTGTTAAAAATCCTTAATTGGTACTGTAATCTTGTGGCCACCTGCTGGCTCCATCATCAGGACCCTGGACAACAGATCTAGGACCAGAGTATATATAAGTATCTACTTGTGAAGACAAATCAAACAAGCCCAAACTCGATGTGATTACGTTTTTCCTTACATACTTCCTTTGGCCATCATACGGTTCCATCATCACACCAGCTCTGTGACATCATTACCTACATTGAGTTGTCATCCGATTTATATGTATGTAAAATTTCGGCTCAAAGCACACCGAGAAATGGGTCAAATTTAGCAACAAAATTTGACCGAAACAAACAATAATAATAATAACCACCGGTAGCTTTGGCCCTGCTCCGCTGCTGGCGGCACTCTAGGTTTAGGTTTTTTATAATGTTTTGTTTTTTATAATAATGTTGTAAAAAACTTAGGTCTAAGAAATCAAGTAAATAAAGTGGATAATAATAATAGCCATTTATTTCCAATTACTTGAATAACATTTAATTCTTAATTACAAGATGCAAAAAAATATTTCATTCATTTCTACCTACATTGTTTGACCCTTTTTTGTAGGTAGGTACGGTATTTCCGATTATGTAGCAACGTGTACACTGTAATAAATAAAATCAATTTATTTCAGGTTAACATGTACCCATAATATAAAAGTACAATTTAAAACAAAAGAAATCAAATTAAATTATAAATCAAACGTAATCATACGTTTTATGTACTTTATATTTTTATAATAAACTGACCTATTGATAATAAAACTATAAATTTCTTCTGTTTCATTCAATTTATATATCTCGCTCTAAGTTCAAGGCCGCCAGCTGACATTTTGTAGAGCCAAATAAAATTGCGGATGGCATACATATAATCTTAAATTCGCACGTGTTTTGGTTGTATATGTAAGATAAAGATAAATGTATTAATTTATACACTAAATGACAATTCTTATTATACTTAAGATTATTTTAAATATCACACGATCACACTTTTCAACTACATATTTGGCTTTATACACGTTTAAAATTTAGATAAAATAATCATTTATTTTTCCATTCTTATTTCTTTTTAATTCTATTTGGTAGCGCATTCGATTTGGTTAGAACGTGCAGCAGCCGAGACAAAGAAGGGAAACCCACGGAAAATAAAACACAATATTTAGTGTGGTTCCAGTACTACTGACGACGGCAAAACAAAACCCCACAGTACCATAAATGGTACATTATAATACCACGGAAAACAAACGATTATCTATATCTATACAAATATATAAAATTGAAGTGTCTGTTTGTAATATCAAAATAACAGCTTTTTACTAAATGCATATGAAAGTATATACGGTACCTATAACAAAACAACCACTTTTAAAATTTTTGTCTGTCTGTCTGTTTGTTCGGGGTAATCTCCGAAACGGCAGGACCGATTTTGACGGGACTTTCACTGGCAGATAGCTGATGTTACAAGGAGTAAATTAGGCTACTTTCATTTTAAAAAACGAATTAGGGTTCCGCGCAAAAAAATAAATACCATGAAATCCAAAATCTCCACGCGGGTGAAACCGCGGGGCAGCAGCTAGTCCAAGATATAATTGCAAGATATCTCCCCTACTACTTACCTGCTCGTAGCGGGCGCCTCCCTGAAAGATGTTTTTCTCTGAAACTGTTAGTAATTAATGATAGCCCATTATTCTGTGCAGATCCTTGGCGGTTGTTACCTGCTTCACAAGTGATGCCTCGGTTTTAACGCTTCTATAACTTACCCATTTCGTTTTACAGAGTTTTTCTAATGTCTGAGGGTGACGTTGAAACACAAAGGACTGCGCGGCACTGCATTGCGCTTACCCTGAGACATTAGATATTAAGTCTCATAAACCCAGTAATATCACTGGGTACTTTGCTAATCAAACCGGAACACAGTAATGCTTGCACATTACTGCTTGGTGGCAGACTTCACTAGCAAAGCGTTGGTTCCAAGCATGTTCCAAGCCAGAAGGACTCGCAGAAGTGTTAGAAAGAAAGAAAGAAAGAAATGTGTTTATTCGCAGCATCAAGTATACCTACTTAATACAAAAATAATAACATAATAAAAGCGCATCTATCCCACAATCAGGAGCCGTAACGAGAAAAAAGACAAATAGGTAGGTACGCATAGTATGCCACGTTAGTCCTACCACCTAGTAAATAATTTAAAACACCTACTGTACCACAGCTGAAAGGGTCACATTTTTATTGCCAGTATTTAAATAACTCCATCGTATGTTAAAACCGCCCCTAAACTAGACTGAGACGATCTACTTTAATTTATATCTCTTAAAACCCTAAATAAAAATTCAAATCAGGCAATTCAGTGGAATAATGAGTGACAATGAAACTTGATAATATGCATACTTGGTTAGCATATTTATATAATAAATAAAACTTATACTTAACAAAAAAATTATCTAAAAAATAACCTTAGCTAATGAAAAAAGAATCATCAAAATAGGAGTACGCTGTAAAAAGTTATGCCTGATCAGCTGACCAGTGATCAATAATACTGTGGTTGAATTGGTACTGTAATAAACCTGGCTGCGAAACCCCGGCTTCGATTCCCGGCCGGGGCAAACTTTGTGCGGTGGACATAAAGTTTATTCACGGATCTTGGGTGTTTGTGTTGTGTATCTGCGTTTGTCCATGCGACACAGGGAATACTAGTCCAGGGGTATGAGTGTGTAAGCATTTATGTTTATGGATTTAATAGTGATCAATTCATACACAAAACACTATTAAAAAATAAACGGATAGACTTGAGGAACCTACTCCATGTTTTCGTCGTTCGTTAAAATGTGAAATAGAAATTATAAGAATATTTTTTGAAAGCAAAAAGGCTGGTTTTTTATAAGGACACCTTACCAGTTTGCATATTTTTGGGTGGTAATATGAAAAAACATATTATTTTCAGGCTGGACTAGTGTGGATACGACTAATTTATATGCACACATCGAAGCTTTGAGCTATTGTAATTTTTTTCACAAGGATTTATTTAAGTTTGAAGTTGTGAAGTGACATGTGATTGATAATAAGCACTTACGTATATGTAATTTTGTAATGTTATTGTACATGGATAGTTTCGAAAGATAAACTGTTTATTGACACAGTATCAAAAATATTTAAAACTTAAAAACAAATTGTTAGTACAATGAATGGTCTTATCGCTCATAGCTATAAGTTTCAGACAACCCTAAGGCTAAATTGTAAATTGACACGAAATATAAGTATAATATATTATATACCTATATATTTATACTGATTCATTTATTGCAGGGTACCGACATATTCTTTTGACATTGTAATTTTTCTTTTTTTTCAAAGGGCTAATAGCCTTTATTAACTAGCAAATATATATATATACACTACATCTAACCTATCTATTTATAAAAATAGTTTAATTTAGGCATTCAAATAAATATAGTCTTAATTAATGTGTTAACAATAATTTACTAAAGTTATTAAACAATATAAATTACCTACATACATACATTAATACTTGTAAATATCGTTAATTTCTATTAATATATGACCTAATCCAAAAAGAGTATGGACCACGTGTCCGTAGAGCGTAAATTACTCAACACAAATAACAATACATACATAACAGACGTGATTAGTATCTACCATTCATTTTGCAATAAATAATTTGAATTTGTTGGATATGTGTGTCAAATTTCGCAACATAATTTTGAATCAGTTCCCATGTGAAATTTAATCATAAACAATTATATAGTTGGATGGTAGTTAGTAGATAGTTGTTAAACTTTTTGTTGTTTCTGGGTATGATTATACGGCTCCGTGGCTAAGTTGGTAGTAACCCTGCCTGGAAACCAAGGGGAACGGGGTTTGGTTACCGGCCCGAGCAAAGTTTGTGTGGTTGAACATAAAAGCTTGTTCCCGGGACTTAGTTATTTGTGTTGTATATATCTATGTGTGTTTCGACCATCCGTGATACAGGGAATCCTAGTGCAGGATAAGTAGATGTTTTTGCTAATGTTTATTTTGGTACGCAATTAATAATTGTTCTATTGCATGCGTGGTGTGTCCATACAATGCTCATGCAATGACAAGCATTAGCTCAGCTCTGCTGATTTATTTGTGTCAGAGTGTTATAACTCAATGTGCGTTATTTCGTTCTAAAACGGAATATTAGCCGGTGAAAACGAGATGATAATATTATAGGCACGATAACTTTTCTTACAAACATTATTTCTTGATTTACATTTAATTCTTGACATACACGCAATAGGTATCATAATGATTATTGTACTATAACTTTTATCTATACTAATATCATAGTTTGTTTTGGAGTTTGTTTGTTTGTTACTTCACAAAATAACTGAATCTGCACTAGTGCCTTGTAGTCCTGTGGTCGTAGACCTTCTCTGTCTACGCCTGTGGTCAAACAAAATCCGTAACTTTCCGACAACCACACTAACATGATAAAAACTACGCGTTTGTATAACGTTGTCCTTTTTTAATTTTTGCTATAGAAGTGTCAAAGACAACTTTTGTTCATTCTTTCGGGTGCTAGCGATACCAATGCCGTGGGACTCATGGGCACGGACAGTCTGAAAGTAAACTTGATATGATTAGATACCTCTTACCGACTACAGGGCATTGGGCTCTCAAGCTTGAATTGGACAGTAGGCCCCTTGGTGTGAATAGTACCACCCGATGTCTTTCCGTGGGTGCCGAAAGCACCGGCTAAGGTAATATCCAGGGAATGGGAAGTAGCGTTCCCGTAGGTCAACGTCATGCCAAGCTGGTGTATTATATGGCAAACCTTCTGCCCAATGCCGTTAATAGGGCGTTGCCAGCGGAGCCCTGCAGGCAAAGACCGCAGGCCTTGGATGGACGCAGAAATGACCAGACCCGTGCTAGATTAGAACATTAGGGTACCTACAGTTAGAAGCTTGCACCGGGCACAGAATTGGCTAGTAACGGCACTGCTAGAGCCGCTCTACCTATATTGTGATTGTCTATGTTCAGCAATGGCCGTTTTTCGTTGAAGATGATAAAATGCACCTCCTTTAAAAATTCCAATATCCTGCGCTTGCAAAATACACAAACCGTGTCTGGCCATGAAAGAAAAAAAAATATCCTGCGCTCGTGTTTACCTTCACATCTAATAAATCTGAAACTCATTTTGATATCTGTCAATTAGATATATGGATCCGATAAAACCGAACGGATGGCAGCACGTTTCATTTCCTTTGCAAGTATATTTTTTTTTGCAATTTTGTTGGCAGAAAAATTTGCGGAAATTTGAATTGTTTAATTTGCAAAGCGATGAAACGCTGGATATTTGTTTATTTTTGCAAATAACGTTTTGCAAATATTGTGCTTCGACTGGATGCTTTTCATTATTTTTGTTTTGTCAAATATTTTCATTCAATTAATTGATAGTATTTCGGTATTAAGTAACATTTTGACTTAAATTATAACTGAGATGGGATGGTCCGTGAAGTAGCGCGAAATTTGAAAAAAATGTACTTCTTGTGATTTTATTTGTGAATATTTTGTAATTCGCGTAAATAACAAGCAATATCGCTACTTTTAATGTCAAGTTATGCGCGGATTAGGTACTGACACTCACTCTCAAAAAGCTGAAGGAAAACATCGTGAGGAAACAAGCTTTGTTAGTGGGAGGACTATAACTCTTCTGCGAGTGTCCGTCTGGTTTATTACCACCACTTTGCTCGTGAAGTCTGCCGCCAAGCAGTAGTGTGCAAGCATTACTGTGTTCCTGTTTGATGAGCAGAGTATCCAGTGAAATTACTGGGCTTATGAGACTTAATACCTAATGTCTCAGGGTAACGAGCGCACTGCAGTGCCGCGCAGGCCTTTGTGTTTCAAAGTTCTGGGTGGCACTGCAAATGTTATGGGCTGGCGTTATGCTTACCATCAGGCAAAGGACCAGCTCGTCTCGTTACCAAATAACATTAAAAAAAAGCATGTTCAAGAACAAAAACACTCGAGGACATGTGACGTCCACCAAGCCGCACTGGGCCCACGTGCTGCATTATGGCCCATACCTCTCTCTCTGAGAGAAGGCCGGTATCCCAGTAGTGGGAGCGTAAGAGGCTGAAATGACTATCTTAGTTTCACGTTGAAATTAAACCAAATTTAAATATATAAGTGACGATATGGTCAAAAATGGGATATAGGATAAGTCTAGATTCAAACTATCTCTCAAGTGAAACCGTTGGAACTCACATAAAGGTGCGGCAACAGAATTTGAACTTGAGAGTGGTATCTAGCCAGGCTAGCAATAGAAAATGCCCTACCACCAAGCTGTATAGTTGCATTATGATGTTTTCCTTCAAAGAAAGCTCCAGCTTATTGTAAGATTCGAACCAAATACCTACAAATCGACCGAAGTCCAGCCAAGCCCCATGTTAAAATTACGTTTCATTAAAATTATTTTACAACTAGCTGCTGCGGTTTCAGCGTGGTGATATTGGATTTCATGCCTTTAATTTTTTTGCGCGGAACCCTAATTATTTTTCTAAAATTAAAGTAGCCTAAGTTACTCCTTGTAACATCAGCTATCTGCCAGTGAAAGTCCCGTCAAAATCGGTCCAGCCGTTTCGGAGATTACCCGGAACAAACAGACAGACAGACAAAAATTTTAAAAATGGTTGTTTGTTATATGTACCGTATATACTTTCATATGCATTTAGTAAAAATCTGTTATTTTGATATTACAAACAGACACTTCAATTTTATTTATGTGTATAGATAAAACTCAACTGCGTTATTGCTATAATTTTTAACGCAGGCGCCTATTCTCAAGTAGAATTAAAGCACGCAACACACTGAAATCCCGATTCTGTCGGATTACTTCCAAGATACTTTAATACGACAAGCCCAATTTAAACTTTTTCCGGGCCCAACGGGACCTGACAGAAAAATTTATTAACTCCACCTTGTTATAACTTCGCCTCTGATCCTTTTTTGCGAGGCTCGGGTAAATATATTGAGATACTGGTATTAATTTGATACGAAATAGGATCTCGTAAGATTGACCTTTAAAGTTTTTGAGTTTTATCTATGAAGGTCGTAGACGTTGGTGGATCAAGAAATTCGGGAGGACAAGAGGTAGATTTCCACTAATTTTCCCTCCTGAATTTACTACTACAAAATTTAATTTATGAAGCTACCGCCTACCGTGCAACCTTAATCAACCGTTTAGGCAGTTTTTATTAATAAGAGCATAGGTAGGTATTGCTTGGAGACAGGCTACACGAGCAAAGCGGTGGTCCGCGACAGTTAGGTTCACACCCAGATGGACACTCGCCAGAAGAGTTTGCTCGTGAAGTCAGCCGCCAAGCAGTAATGTGCCAGCATTACTTTGTTCCGTTTTGTTGAGCAGCCAGTGAAATTACTGTACCGAATGTCACAGGATAACGAGCGCACTGCTGTGCCGCTCAGGCCTTTATGTTTCAAAGTTCTGGGTGGCACTGCAATTGTTATGGGCCGGCGTTATGCTTACCATCAGGCAAATGACCAGCTCGTCTCGTTACCAAACAATATAAAAAAAACTACGGCAACAACAAGTTTTATATTTCTTCCGAGTCCGATCAAGTGTGGTTTGAGCATAATAGTGATACAATTTCATCTCGAATAAGTCCCGACCCTAGAGGTTAGCACTTCGGAACTGGTTTCGCAAGTCCATTTCAGTTTTAATGCTATTTTCCAATTGCATTGCTGTGAGTCGTAACTTGTTATTGGTTTGCGAAGTTTGCCATCGAAGTTTAATGCTTGTATATTAACAAAAGCGGTGATGATGGAGGTTTGTTGTTATTCCGGCTAACGTGTTCTTTTTTTGTTTTGTTTTGTTTTTGGCTCTACGCGATTTGCGTATTTAGCCAGTGTCAAGTTATAATAAATCTCTATATAAGTCGTCAAAGTCACTCTAGGCGTGGTCGAGTCGAAGTAACGCTTCAGTAAAGCGGTGGATACTTTACTGAACGCTTCTATGGAGTTTTGGACAGAATACTAAAATACTCGTTTTTCGTCTTTGTACTATTTGCCTTTCACTCATGCACGTTTACGAACACTTAATGGTTAATAATCTACCATTATTACACATTAACACTCGTTAGAATATAGGTTTTAGTAAATAACAACAAATCAACAACAGCACATTTTCGCATTCCCGCCAAAACTCTGTTCTTTTTTTAGGCAATATATTTTGTCCCGCGATTTTTTTAAGAATGATCATGGGTGGCATCAGAGACGAGTATAAAAAAAAACACGTCTTTCCGCGATTGAAACTCGAACAAGCACGAGTCGAGTCACAATCGACCAGAATTCTACAATGTTGTTTGTTCTATAATAAGAACGTTCTTATTACTTGAAAATCGCGCGATCAATGTTCACAGTCATCAATGAGTATCATCGTTCCACGCGGACCCTTTTTAAAAATAAAAGATCTATTTTAAAATATCGCTAAAATCACTAAAATATTTTATTCATTACTTTGATCACTATCTGACTGTAATGCTAGGTTACCGTTACACTAAACTAAGGTAAATTCAGTAGGTTTATAATTATTATTATTTACCTACCATGAACCTACAATTCCAAACTCAAATTTATGCTATTTGCCTTTTGCTGTTTTGTAATATTTTATGGTACCATACCAATAATAGTTATTCCCTGTCGTATATAGAAAATCCGTTGCGTGTAATCTATGTGCTTACGTTGTTTTGTGTTTTTCGATAAAGTATCACTAAACAGGCACTTAACTATTTTATACTTATAATATTTAGGGAAGTTGAAGAAGCTAGGGCCAGGAGTCAGGACTGAAATAATTGTGAAATGGCATTGGTGATTGAACGCTAACTATACCGGGCGTCGCGTCTGTACTTCCGATGTTCCCTGTCTAACTGTCTGTTAGAACAGTACATATGTCTAAGTACATGTCTAAGTACATAATAAACTTAGAAATTAACTTGTTGCAAACGTGACTCAGAGGAAAACTTGTGCCAATTTTCGTATTTCCCGCTCTTCCTAACAAAAAGCAAAACAAGTGACGTTTGTGTTGCCACTACCAGTTTTTTGAATTCTACTGTTAAATTTTAATATGTTTTGTTATGTTATGTATAGTTAATATGATATTTACTGTTCCACACGTCGTAAGTTTAAATCCTGCTTCATCACAGTTTGCCCTATGTTCATTTTTATTCTTATCTATTCCGGTAAAGAAACACGTATATATTATTATTAAATTGGCAGCCTTGATAGCTCACAAAAAACAAAAGAATTCACAAAACACCAAATGATATGAAAAAGATCGCTTCCTTTTGTTTACAGTGAGTTGGCCTATACGTACTTATTAAATTCGTTTTCGATATAAAAATAGTAGAAGAAAACGTCATATACCTAGTCGAAAGTGTCCCTGTATTTTTTCCAAATATAATAAGATATTTACCACCGTTTTTTATGCAAATACATGACGTGCTTTTTGTTAGAAAAATTACAATAAACACGCCAATAATCCACCTCGACCTTTTTATAAACACAAAAATAGTGGAAATAAAGAAGATTTAATCATTCTTGCTAAAATCTTGTTCAAGCTTTTCACATTATAGATCGATACGCAATTGTTTTAATTCAAATCTATAATAAATATAATAGTATACATATATATATGGCACTATATGAAAAATCTAAAACTTTAACTTTAAAGTTGTTAAACTTTTCATCATTTACATTTACCTACAAACGAAACTGTAAACGAATTATGTTTATTAAAATATTATAACTTATTATTTAGTTGCTTTTATCGCTACATTATCCACTCAATTGAATTAAATCAAGATTACCAAAATGGTAACTTTTTAATATGTGTGGCTACCCTAAAGCTCTGTAGTCTCTACATCTGCAGTGCTACCAGAACCAAATAACAAGAAATTAAATGACCGTATCCTTTTCGCCCATGAAAACAACAGTTATATTTAATGAAAAATAAATGAAATGCTTCAAAATATTTTAGGCTTACTTAATTTTTCTTTTCCATATGATTTGTCCATAAACCATTTTATTCTTCGCGTGCATACAATACAACATAACAACATACTATCGGCGCCCTCTAGCGTGTTTAACCTCAAACTTCGCGTTGGCGGAAGATGGCCGTCGCGTGCCGAACGAAGCTCCGATTGTTTACTACGAAAATTAAAATTTTTACGCTATAAATCGAAACTTTTAACACAAAACTACATGTAAAAGTTCTTTGTGATACTGTATCGGTAGTGTTTAGTGTCTTTCAAAAGTGTTCTAAGTTAAATTTTACTTAAAAAAGTGCGGCTAAGCTGGTGTGAGTGTTCTAACTAGTTTTGAAGTCAGTGTTTTTGGAATGTTGTGAATATCTCTAGTGAATAGTGCTTTTGTAACTGGAGTTGGACTTGGGACAGCTGCATACGACTCTTAAGGTTGGTTTTGTTTAGTTCTGAAAAGTTTTCAAACTTCGTTTGTTTACTTCCCACCGCGCATGATCAAGAGTAAAGTAAAAGTTTACCAAGAAAAACTTCTAGGTGCGCAAAGCTTTTGAACACTTCGGATAGTTTACTTTTTTTCTAATGATTATTAACTTAGGTATCTAGTGCCAACTACCTATACTCTAAGTAACTGTTTCTATTTCGAAAAATAATAAATGGTTTTATTACATTATTAATAATGTAATGTAGGTACCACAGAATTTAGATTAGGTACAATGTTGAATGTAGTAATATCGACAATTCCGTCCGTCTATTACAATAAGACACTTTTTTTCTTTTAGTGTGCGGGCGATGAACTCTGCTCGCAATAATCGCATTGCGTATCATTCAATCTTTACTTAAAAAAAATATAGGTACCTACCTGTAGATTACATACCTACTAGTAGATAGACGTCTCTGATTTACTAGCTGCCTGTCACGTTAAGATACGAAACTAAGAAGACTAGATAGGTAGGTAGGTATGTACTGTACCTACCTATACTACACTATTCTCATATTCAAAAATTTTATTCACATTGGGCCTAACTTAAAGGCTATGCCCATTGCACAATATATTGTATTATTTTCTGTTATAACAATATAATGCTGTTACTGAAATGTATACTGAATGTAACCTAAACAAATAAGTAGCTATCTACCTTTTATCTATATGTATGTATGTCGCTACATAAGCAGTACTTTTTATTTTGTAATTAAGAACCTAAACAATTAGACCTTCCTCCACCTTCCTATTTTAGGTGATCCGGTAGGTAGAAGACAAAATAATAATCACAGTAAATATCCCATTACAATGTGTGAATTAGGTGGAAGACAGTTTAATTTACAAATGAAATAGGTCGCTTTATCTTTTCCTGAATGCTTTAGTTCCTATATATATAAATTATGAATGTTAGTAAATATCTATGAAGCAAAATAAAAAAACGACAAATTGATAAATTTTTCATATTAGAAATAGAGCTATTTAACTCAATAAATGAAGTAAAATCCTGCAATTCCTTACTTATATTTTACTGTCTCTAAAGTTTAAAGCCTGCGCCTTAAAATAACCGATTCATATGGGGTTGAAAGTTTTGAATGGAACAGTAACCTATGTTGACTTTCATTCAAATTAATATTCTAAAAAACTATGGCAAAGCTTTTCTGATGTTTCTAATAAAGTCTTAAAGTTAGTTCGATAACTTTTAATCCTTTAACATTTAGTCAATTTACTTAAAAAATGAAAATTGGTTTTTCCCCTTTGTCATTTTATCTTTTGTAGTGAAAGATAAACAAGACAACCGGACAAAATACTATTTAGGAACCTGTTATATATTGGTACTAAAGGTTCAAACATATTTTCCTGCGACTACATATAGGTGAAGGCTGTCCCTACATAAAAACAGTTTGTGTTTTTATTTACAACGGTTACACACTCATACCCCTGCACTAGAATTCCCTGTGTTGCAGGTGGCACAGACATACACAACACAACCAACCAAGACCAGAGACAAACAAGAGACAAGACCGCAGACCAACCAAGAACAAACTTTACGCTCACCACACAAAGTATGCCCTGGCCGGGGAGCAAACTCAGGCAGGGTTGCAACCAACTTAGCCATAGAACCTACTTACTGCTTTATTTAAAATTTCCATCCTGTACCATCCAATGTAAAATTCAAGAATTATAACTAATTCTACACATTAAAGCACAACAATCATGCAATCAAGCTGTTGCAAGAGTGGTATATTACATTATACAGTATGTTATAATTTAGGATCCATTAAAGAGTTTTTGTATTGAATTGTAATCAATAGAGATATAAAAATCTTTTATGGTACATACAAAAATTAATGTGGTCTACTATACTGTACTCTCCTCTTCCAGATAATATAATAAATAACTTCTATAATTACATATATTAATTGATTACTTACATGATAATTGATAATATTATTACCTTTAGTATGTACTTTTTATTCTATTACCATTTATTCCAAATACCATAGAATTCTGTCTCATCATGGGAAATTCCAAGATATAGAATGTCAATTATTAAATAGTAACACAATGTTAATTTTTCTTACTTTGACATTTCATAGAAAATTAAAATGAGTTTACTATTTTACAGTATATCTGCCCTATCCTGTAAACCTTGAAGACCTTTCCTTACCACATCCTGAAGAAAATGAAGATAGCCATGATCATGATGCTGGCAAGAAATCATCCATAGTTTCGCTTACTGTATTCACCATCAACAAAGATTTTTTAATAGATATTCAGTCCTGTTGTACCAAATAGATCATCACAAAATACATCCATTCCCTTCAGAAACTTTATTTATGTACTGTATATTACCACATTAATAAAGTATTTCAATTGTTCCTAGTTTCATTCTCTTACTGAACGTAATATTCTATTCTGGTGCTGTGAATATTTGATATTTCAGTTCTTCAATTTCAGTGTAGGTAAGGTGAATTTAGACTCGTGTGGGACTGAAAAATAGATTATTAAATTATGCTACGAAGTAATGGTACCTTCGTATTGAGCGCTATGGTTACTAAGGCTAACATAATACTCGCGCAAAACTGTTGCCGTTATGGTTCATCTCTCTCACTCTTATACATCATAAGCCTCCACTGCTGAACACAGGCCTGCCCCACGAAGGAGTTATTTTGCCATAAATAATATAACCAGCAGGGCTAACATGCGCGCCACGACAAAATTCTGTCGACTGTTTTGTCTCGCTCTTTCTCTCACGAACATGAGACAAATGCACGACATAAGCATCGAGAAAATTTTGTCACGGTGCGCATGTTAGCCCTACAGGAGAATGCTGCTGCCTTCTTGAATTCGCATTGTCACACTACGATGAACTTCAAACGCGCATTTAAGCCCTGTACCTGCGTATAGTCCTTTTTTGTAGCCTTAATACTAACTTAAAATAGTCTACTACCTACGTAAGAACAATAACATTATTATAATTACTGTTAATTAATCTTTCTGACAACTAAGTCAGGAGTCTATTCTGCCTGTTGCCTAGAAAAGATCGCAGCTTAGTGATAAGTCCACCGATGGTACTATTTTTTTCTATTTTAATTTGTTTTACCCTGCCATTTAAAAATGTTGTCAATAATTATATTAATTATCGTATCCCTGCCCGTCTATTAATCCCAGAATCTCCTTGGCCTGAAGAGGACTAATGGAGATTACCATGTACTATACAGTTACCACATTAATTTTTACATAGCTATTACAATCAATCGTTAGCATTCACGTCACCTGCATCGCTTACCATTTTTACAACCTGAACAAAGACGATTGTCCCAGTGCAGTTTCGCATAAAAATTAACCAATCACGGACCTCGGTGCGCCGCCGGTGAAATATTGAAATGCAGTGTTGAATACTGAATACCAATAGGCTGGCGGCATGCTCCTGATTCCTGCTGAAGTTTTTAATAATTTCCTGTCTGGTGCAGTCATAATTTATTAGTTTTACCTAGCCCATAAGCATTTAGGTAGCCTAATAATGTAAAAAGGAAACAAAAAAATTAAGAGGGCGTAATAGTCGAATAGGGAGTTGAAGCGATGGCGACTCTGTGGTAGTACCTAAGGTTCACTGCCGATCTGTCACAATCTATTTTTGACAAATGAGCTTTAGGCAAAGAAAAACACTTGTTATCATAGCATAGTTTTCCTCTAACCCTAACCCTTCAACCCTTTCAACTTTTCGGTAGCTTTAGGCTCCCTCTAACGGAGACACTTATACTCGTTCCTTACTGTATCCATTCACGTCACTCCCCACATCTCATTCAGCGACCAGGATAAATAATTCTGCAGCATCCGCATTAAACCTTCCAAAACAGGCACCAAAATTAAAAAAAGCAAGATGACTCTAGTCAAACGGGTTTGTTCGACTCATTCGCTTCATTAAAAGTGTTAACTAATTGCTTAATCGGTTGTTAATCAAGATTGGACCGCGCCGTGAGGCCATGAAAAAAGCTGTCAAAAGGTTACCCATAATTCTAAGATTGATAGTAATTCACAGTTGAACGACAAGACACTAACTCTATCAAAAAGACAATCACGATCGCATACATATTCAAATTTCTTTATTCACCTGGATTCAGGAATAACTTGGTGCCAGTTGCACTTATCAAAAAGAAGAATAAGAAACTCGCCGACATTTCAAATGTTTGGTTTTTGCATTGCATACAATAGTAACAATTATAATAGTGTTAATGTTAGAGTACATAATCGAACCTCTTATTTACTTATTTATTTATTAAATTAGTAGCTTCTGACTGCGGTTTTATCAGCGTTCTCACAGGAACCGTGCATTTTCCAGGGATAAAATGTAGCCTATATGTTACTCTTAGGTCTATAAACTATTGCCAAAAATCCCGTCGATCCGATGCTGCGTGAAAGAAGGACAAACAGACTTTCGCATTTATAATTATTAAAATAATAATAATAGTAACTAGGAATAATTTATAATAATAAGTAGGATATAGATAAATAATAGCTGTCTTACCACAAAAAACAACTTGTAGACGCTTGTTTAGTTAGACAGGGTCTAAATGGTAAACGTCTAAAATGATTAGAAATGTCACAACAGAATTGAGTTAGACAACAGTTGGACACTTCTTAAAACAAGTTTAGTGGTTGTTAACAAACGAACGAACTCGAAGCTACGTACCTACGAAGCCACAGATGAGATAACACAGACACAGCATACATTATACTTATTAACGCCCCTCTACGTCGGGGTTTAAAAAGCAATTATCTAATAAAATGCTCTCATGTTTATTTCGAAACAAAAAGTAAACAGACTTCCTTATTCTTAACTTGTTAAAATCCTTTTCCATTATGATGTTTTTTATCTCAATTGTTTGACACGACAGCGAAGTATTTGTATTACAAAGCCAGTTGCAACTGGCTTTGTGTTACAAAGGAGAATTCTCTTACAAGTGGTGCTACAGCTTCTTTATCATTTCCAATACATATACTAGGTACCTACTTCCTACTAATATTATAAATCTGAAAATTTGTGTGAGAATGTTTCTTGCCATGTACCTATCTCCGTACCTACTAAACCGATCTTGATGTTTGGAATGTAGATAGTTTAGGTTCTGGAATAACTTATAGGCTATTAAAGATATATATACCACGTGGGCAAAGCCGTGGGCGGAAGCTAGTTTTGCATATTTTAGACTGCTGAGTTGGTAGTAGAGTAACCTGCCTGCAAAACGAGGAACCCCGGGCTCAAACCCTGGCCGCCCTGGCCGGGGCAAATTTTGTGTAGTGAGCGTAGTTGCGTGTGTTGTGTATTTTTATGTGTTTACATACCACTTGCAGTCCTTGCGGAATACTGGAAATGCGTAACGTTTTTTTTATTAAATGCAATTAATGTGTTTTTGGTTTGTCCTTCTGTAACGCAACAACAAATCGACGTGATTTTTTCCATAAAGATAGTACCTATATGGGCCAGAAAGTAACATCTTTATACTTTTACCTCGGAAAAATACATCGTTTCTGTGGGAATTTCGCGGGTAAAACCGCGGACCTCAGCTAGTCTATGAAAATCTGAGCCGGGTAAAGCATTGATCACATAATAAACAAGTACCTAGATGGAGCATAGCCACATAAGATAAAAATAATCGTAAGTCATGCAAATATGTACCGCCTCAAGATCTTCCCCAATCGAAAGCTTTAGAATAAATACGCATCCGAAACATGTAAAAGGGTCCCTTCATAAAATAACCAGGACACATCAAGGTCCGTGACTGGACGACGGAATCGGCACTGAATTATTTAAGGCAGCGCTGTCCAGGGTAAAGACGATTACGGGCTAAAAATTACGAGAACTCGGTTAGAGCCAGAAAAATAGATGTCATCACTCTTCTAAGAATTAAAATAAATGTAGATAACTACAAAATTCAGCGGATATTTTAAACATTTTACTATCTTTATTTAGAAAATATGCCACTCAGTATGGCAACACGATAACGTGTACAATATGTATATCTTGAAGTTAAGCAATTTGCATAATGTTTGAAAATACATTTAATTTACTAAAATAGAGTTTTACTAAACTATTTCTTGAACTTGATTATTTTTCAGTCCATATATAGTACCTATATGTAGGTAGGTACTAACATTTTTTTACAATTCTTTAACAATAATATAATAATACAATGCGTATTATATGTAATCTAATGTGGATGGGCTTAGGCTTACTAATAACTATATATTTTTAATTTATTTCTTGATCTGGATACAAAGTTCTTCAGTCGACGATGAAAGAAAAAACTTATGTAGTTGCCATACCTGCAAAAAATCCATTATCAGGGCTGCCAGAAGACTTTTCTAACTAGTAATATAATGTATAATTGTGAATACATTTTGTGACTAAATTCACAAATTTATATTGAAAATTAAATTTTCTTGTTATTGCAATACTATTTTATTCGCTCTACGGGCCGCTGACTGCTCAAACACGAGGTGCGGGCCGTGGTTTAGATAGCTCTGATTTCGGGTATTTTTTCAGTTCGTTTCGGTATAAAAGTACTATTCTGCTGACAGGGCTCCAGTGTCCCGCTGGGCCTTGAAACTGAAAGATTGTTTATATAATATTGGCACTGAACCCGTATTTTGTATCAAGATCCTAGATAAATCAAGATTTCTACTGACTAGACTGTTTGTTAACGTATAAAAATATATCTGGGTGGATAGATTTTAAGTCTTTTATTGTTAAACCGCTAAGCTGTAGCCATAATTTACTTTAATTATACTTTTGTAACCATAGGGTTACAAAAATAGAAGATCTGTCATGAAAAAAAATAACGAAAATTATCCACGCAATTCAATTTACAACTAAGTACTTGTATCCAAACATCTTATTATATAAATAAAAATAAGATAAAATCAATAATATTACTAGATTAAACAATTGCAAATTGGAAACAAAAGACCATGTAACAAAAAAAATTGCTTTAAAAAAGCGACGAACCGACTTCAGTGACAAACTACTGAACCGATTTTGATGAAATTTTTATGGGACCAATCTGAAAGTATATCCTTTCAAATAAAAAAAGAATTTTCCAAATCGGAAATGACCGAGATCTGAGGTAACAAACATAAAAAAAAAATACCCGACGAATTGATAACCTCCTCCTTTCTTGGAAGTCGGTTAAAAGTAAGCAAGCTTTTATAGCCACCTCAAAACTACCCGCTTAACTGAGAAAAATGATCACACACACGAAAGTATAAGAGATGTCTGTCTCCTGCCTACCGATAAAGAGTTCAGACACTTCGCTTCATTATCATCATCATGAAATTTTGATCAGCACTCAACATCATCAGTTTTGTTAGTGTGAGGACTAACTCTTCTGCGAGTGTCCGTCTGGGTTGTTACCACCGCTTTGCTCGTGAAGTCTGCCGCCAAGCAGAAGTGTGCAAGCATTACTGTGTTCCGGTTTGATGAGCAGAGTATCCAGTGAAATTACTGGGCTTATGAGACTTAATACCTAATGTCTCAGGGTAACGAGCGCACTGCAGTGCCGCGCAGGCCTTTGTGTTTCAAAGTTCTGGGTGGCACTGCAATTGTTATGGGCCGGCGTTATGCTTACCATCAGGCAAATGACCAGCTCGTCTCGTTACCAAATAATATTAAAAAAAGCATCAGCCGGAACACGTCCACTGCTGAACATCGGCCTCCGCCGTAAAGCGAGGAATTTGGCCATAATACATCACGCTTGGGAGGCGTCTTGGTAATCGCAATTCGCAATCGATTCTGATGTTGACCATGGAGAAGGATCAGCTCTCACACAGCAACAAATCATGCTTAAGTACGGCACTGTTCCAATCCGCCTCAACGCTTTCCCTATTCTTATTTTGTTAGCTTGTTCAATCTACCCGCAATTTCGATATTCGAACAGGAAAAGTCGACAATAACAATTTAATTTAAAAATACAAGTGCCTCTCGAAAGTTAGCGAAGAAGTAATAACCCCCACCCCAGGGGATGTGCACAAACTTTTAGTTGGCATGCAGTTAAACCTACGAGCTTCGTTACAACTTTGTCCGTAGTGTCGGGGAACATCTGTTTTCTGTCAACCAAAGTTAGTATTGCTTAATTTGCTGCACTATCCTAATAGTAACTTAGTTGCGGAATTAAACATGTAACTGTTTGTAATGGTGACCACAAACACTAAGCTGTTCTATAGTTGTGGAAAATACGCGCGGTAAAAAGTTAATGATATAAATTGCTTATTATATATTAACTAGCTTCTGTCCGTGGTTTTCATCCGCGTTCCCACAGGAATCTTGCATTTTTTCAGGATAAAAAGTAGCCTATGTTACTCTCCGGTCCAAAAACTATATCTATGCAAAAAATCACGTCGATCCGTTGCTCCGTTACTGCGTGAAAGAAGGACAAACCAACAAACACACTTTCGCATTTATAATATTAGTAGGGATTTCATTTGTAATTAGCGCGAAAACTTTTTATCAAAAACTTTGTTGTTAATCTCATTCCATATCTATGCCTTATAAAGTTATTTTTTAATTTTATAAAGGGGTAAATTTATTTATTTGTAGGCGGTAATCTCTGGAGCTCCTGATCTTATTTTGAAAATTCTTTCGCTGATTGAAAGCTACTCTATCACTATACGAGTATAAGTGACAATGATGCTAGCTGTGCTTTCGTTACTAATATGTTTTAGTTGAAAGAATTTTAATAAAATTCGGAAAGTATGGTCCTAAACAATTAGACGTCGCGTCTGAGTAAGCTGAGACTGCGGCACAGCCAAAACGAAGGATTTAAATATTTTTAGCTGTCTATACAGTATGTTTGTATTTAACTGCTCATCCAATTTGATGAATGAGGTGTTAAATGTCAATAGATACATTCTTAAGGTTTGGGTCACTGATAAAGCTACACTTTTTACGCTCAAATCAATATGACGAATGTTATTTAAAAAAATGGTTTTCTGAAGAGTTTTTTTTAATTTGTAATCTCGTCTGATTTTTTCGATTTACAATCTTAAAATACAAACTTGACCTTTTGGTGAAGAAAACATCATGGTGCAACTATATCATCATAGTACTATGATAAGCATGTTTTAGTTCTCGTCCGGCTAGCTACCACCCTCAAGTTGAAAATAATTTAATGGCAATTATTGCACATAGGTACAACTCTTCAGACACCTATTTATATAAATACAAAAAATATACAAATCTATTGACACGTTGACTCCTTGCCTGCTATAAGTAAAACTACAGAAAACTATCACACAAAATATAACTCTGCTTTGACGCCAATAAAATGGCACCCATATAAACTTCGCCATTCCTACTCTATTGCGTTACTAACGCAATTTTACACCATTTTCGCTCCGCTGACGCAAAAACCATAAATAAGAAAATATTCATAATCTTCCAACCCCAAATGTTGCGACTTACTGCAATAAATATTGCATACAATTGCTCTACAACATGTTATTTGCTAACTCAAAATCCCCTTTGCTACAGGGGCTTCTATTCGTAATATTGCCATAATCTCTTGAAACAACACCCCTTCTAAACCCAACCTTAAACGAAAACAAATAAAGTTAGTTTTTGAGACGCGACGCTATGGCAACCCTAGATTTATGTTGCTTATTACATTTTATACGCGTGAAATGAACACGTGAAAGAAATGCAATTTTCTGCCTTATTTATTACAGCGTAAAAACTATTTGGCGCCAAATCGAACCCTTTTGTCGTTTCGATCATAAATTATCAGCTTTTAGGCTGCGATGAGTTGGTTTTTGTTTGCCGCGTAAAAGAGTTGTTGGCAATTGAATTTAATGTTAGTAGAAGTCGTGGACCGATCACAATTTCTATTTTATATTTCTTTTAGACTGGTCATAAATTGACAATACATTTATTTATTACTTATATCATTTATTATAAAGGCGAAGGTTCTTAATTCGTCTGTATTTTTTGTGGCCATGTTACAATTAAATAAATTAAAATTATCGTAGAAGCAGTATTTTGAATGAAACTGATTTTAATCTCGCAAAGGGCAGTGAATAGACCTTATTAATTGTAATAATCCGGCGAGCGTTTGAGCCAGTGTTGTAACAACTACCGATTGGGCCCATGAAGTTATTACGGCCCCTATACTCAGCCATAGACTGTGCAGATGCTGATCTATGTGGTAGTGATGGGATGGTGTTGTCTTTTTAATTGACTTATCGGTACAGTAGCATATCGACAAGTATTTTCTTTTAAATTTATGTGTACGCATAAATAAATAACAAGTAATAGGTACTTTTATATTAACAAGCTCAATCTTAGTTTGGGAACGGGGGACTCCCATCGGTAATATGGGCTTCAACTTTACTTATTGTTGCACATGTTTACTACATTAAGGTTTAATGAATCTTTAAATATATTATTATAAAACCTGGACAGTCTGACTGCTAGGCAAGCCTCCAGATTTCTACGTATCCCTAATTTTTCTAATACTTTCTACCCATTAGGATCATCTTCAAATGTTGCCTAAGTATCTGGAATTCACGCAATTACAAATAGTTATTGTAATTGTATTCATTCGTGCATTATATATTTATTCAAAGTTATTGTATAAAATGTTTAAGTCTCATAGAGATAGGTATTATGATAGTAGGTTTCAAAACAATTTCTGTTCAAAAGTCACATAATTGTAAAATAAATTACACTATGCTAAGTAATACACCGCTAAGTTATTACAAAACTGAATAAAATCTCAATTTCATTAATATTTATCGATTCTCAAAAATCGATAACCATTACTTCACTATCAACTACATGCCTAATCTGTTCTGCTCCTATCTCTGGGTCATAGGCCAACAGATACCGTAAGTCGTTTCTACCAAGCGATTTTGAAATCTATCCATCAAAGAATTAGATTTACTTTCCCCTTCAGTAAGTTTTAAAAGAACTGCATGAAACTCGACCTATATCTAGTGATGGATGATTTCTACCCTCTAGTTATCGGAGATTGAATGATTAATTTTGTGCCGTATCACGTTGTGATACGGTTTACTATTTCACGGAAAACCTTATCACGCTATTCAGGTTTTATTAGCCCGGGTTCTCGAATTTTTACTTTTTTTATTTTATGTTTGGCTGCAGTGCTTTTCGCCCGACGAGCTATTAGTATTTTCTTTTTTATTGTATTTGCCGTATTTTTCATTTGCACATTTTATTTGAAGACTTGAAGAGTGTGTTCACACAAATAGTTTCTCAAATAGGTACTTTTTGCTTGGGGTGCATTTAAAAATGTATGTGCTTATTTTATTCTCCGAGTTCGACTCTAATGCTAAGATTCAAAGACGAGTCTAATGGAGTCGGACTCATTCTTCCATAATGTCAAAATTCTGTAGAATTCTGACATATGAAAGAAAGAATCTTTGTTAGTCACGTCGAACATCTCTGAATCGTTGTCTATACTACACGTCCTGTTTAAATAAATTATCGCATCGATTATGGCTTATTATATATATTATACTAGGTACACATACACTTATTATTATTTAAATATGTTGTCTTTAGTCTAAACAGATCATTATTATCGACGTTATTATGTTTAGTACAATAATATACCGTAATGAAGTAACAACAAACCCTTGACATCGGTAATCCCACTTCCTGACAATCAACTTATCAGCATTCATTCGGAAACACTCAAATATTGGTGGAATAACTCGAGCGTCAAACATTCATCCGGCTTCCGACTAGCTGCCCGGTGTTTCCTTACATTTTTCCGGTTTTTTCCGGCCCGTCGCGTCCGGTCAGCCGGACAATTAGCCAGCTACCGTTTTTTTCCACTCCCTTTTGCATAACAACGCCCTTAACGACTTAATTTAGGGCGTAGTATTGTTTTTGAGATAAATTGAGAGAGGACATTTCTTTTTTGTTGGTCCTTCGCGAATCGGAGTGTAAAAGGGAGGAAATGATTTGACTTCTTTTGTAAAAAATATTCATTACAAATGTCTTTGTTGGTTAAACGTTTTATTTAATTAATTTAAACCTAAAAATCTTGTGAATATTTACAGTATTTCTGTTTCAATAGGAACGTAATGTAAACGGAAGGAACTGGTCTATTAAAAAGAAAATTATTTTTCACATCACTCAGGCATAATGCAAAAGAATGCCTTTGCCAAATACACTGTAGACAGATCGAAGAGATGCAATGTTCCTTAACTGCCTATTGTATGTATTATAATTATAGCACAACGTGTTTTAAAACAACCTGTTCCACAGAAAATTCAGTCTCAAACTTGTGCTATTTTAAGCAAAAGCTTTATCTTCATCGGATTTGAAAATCAAAGAGATTCTAGAGAGAAGATTCTAATCCTACTATCCTACTAATATTATAAATGCAAAAGTGTGTTTGTTGGTTTGTCCTTCTTTCACGCAGTAACGGAGAAACGGATCGACGTGATTTTTGGCATAGATATTGTTTAAGGACCGGAGAGTAACATAAAGGCTACTTTTTATCCCGGAAAAATGCACGGTTCCTGTGGGAACGCAGGTGAAAACCGCGGGCGGAAGCTAGTCGAAAATAAAACCGAAATTATTGTTGCCCAATGAAAAAAACAACTGAAAAAGACGTCACTAGAAAAAATGCCAAGTGGACAATTATTTTTCCACGCAAAACCTAGATAACAACTAGCTGAAAAGCTTTTGCCGAAACACACCGATCCGCTTACTGACATATTTTCATCTTGAGGGTGGTAGCTAGCCAGGCCAGGTTAGTAGAAAATTACACATCACCATGCTGTAGTAGTATCACAATCATCCCTCGAAAGCTCAAACACATTGTAGAAGGCCAATAATCGATCTATGGATCGACTCCGGAAGTCGGTACAGTAAACCACTGATTCAATGTTATGCTCCTTTTAGACTAAATAGACACTACTATTGAACCACCATTAGAAAGAAAAGAAAGAAAGAAAGAAAGAAATGTGTTTATTCGCAGCATCAAGTATACCTACATAATACAAAAATAATAACACAATAAAAGCGTATCTCTATCCCACAATCAGGAGCCGTATCGAGAAAAGAGACAAATAAGTAGGTACTCATAGTATGCTACGAACCGGTCCCAACTCAGCGTATGCCGGCCAATCGACCGGCGCTGGTCTTCCGCTAGAACCGCTTCGGTGATATCACGGAAGATATACAAAAGCAGATCATTAAATAAAATCCGAAAATTTCTACTGAACAAGAAACAAGATGAAACTAATAAAATAATTTTTGACATGACAGTGATAGTTATGTGATTTTATAACAAAGAAAAACCAAGAAAAGCCGTACAAGGAAGAAAAACGTTGCGTAAGTACCAGAATCACTACTTAACCACTTTATTTTAATCTAATAAATAAATAATTCTAATTGCAATAATAATATAATTATTAGGGTGTCCCTTAAAAATCAAGTTCGTTTTTTTTTCACGCATACCCTCTAAAAACTTTCGTAATGACCCAAAATAGTCTAGAAAAAAATATTAGCCCGTTTTAAAAACGGGAACCCGTGCCGACTTGCGATTTTAACTTTTTCATACAATTTGCTTGGGTACTGCACTGCGGCCTGTAACTACGTGTTGTATTTGTCATTTTATACGTGATTTTTTTTCAGATTATTAGTACGCTGTATTTATTGCAAAGATGTCGGTTGAATTACAGAGTGATAACCAAAATATTTTCCGTCTAAAGCCGGTAAATTTCCTTATATATAGTCGGACTGCCTAACCATAAAATGGTCAAATTGTGCAAAAATACCACCTAAGTATTCGACAAGTTTTCGCTGTCTTATTTTACAATTTTTTTGTTATATCGTTGAGTATCTTGACGAGTCAGTCGTTTGCCTGATGATAAGCATAACGCCAACTCGTAACAATTGCAATGCCACCTAGAACTTTTAAACATAAAGATCTGCGCATAAGTGCATAAGTCCATAAGTGCGCTCGTTGGTCGGTAACCTGAGGAATTAGGCATAGTAATTTTTCTGTAATATTCGTGAAGTCAAACTGGCTGTCAGTGAAATTGCTAATCTTGCGATTAGGGAGTAAGCAGTGAATTATATTTTGGAAAAAAAACAAGAATTGCCACAAAGGCATTTCGTTACTGCGTGAAAAAACTTGTTGATTTACATCATGTTTGGAGAGAACTGCAGAAAAATTTTCGTCACTTATAGTAACCGTAAACTTAATTTTGAAAGATATCTTGACAACATATTTCATGTTACACATGCTGATGCCTCTGAAGTAATAAAATTAGACGAAAGACAAAGTATTTATGAAAGAACATAGAGAGAGAGACAGCTTGGTCAATCGCGATGCTTAGCTGCATGGTGTAGACAAAAAGTTGGTGGACATAGAATGAGGTAGACAAAGAGGAAGACTAAGAGGTATGAAAACTAAGAGAATGAGAATAACAGTATTGTCTGTTGCATCGACTTCTATTTGGAACACACATAACTTGGAACATCCACAAGAATCAGACGAAAAACAGATTCTGAAGTCAGCTTGCCAAAGATTGCCTGTCCTGAAACAAGTTTGAAAAGAGGTAGAAAGAATCTGACAACACCTATAAACTTGTGACAGCTTTGAGATCGATGCCAGCTCGATCGATGTCAGATCAGCTAAGTTATAAGAGACTACGTTTAAATTCTTCATGCGGTCACAGAAGCGCTCGGTCTGAGCAGTGATGATTTCCCTATTAACAAATCCTCGATTCGGCGCATTCGTACTTAGGCGAGAAAATCCAGGGCAGAAGCAATGAGAAATGACTTTCAGAACAATTTACCTGACTCAGTCACAGTGCAGTGCGGATGCACTGAGCAATTTTGTATCGGAGAAGAGCAAACAATTCTCGAGAGCAGATCAATGAAAGTTTTGTTCAGGAAGACATGTCTTCATGGGATGATAATGTTACTTGTATGCAAGCTAATAGAAGAATAACGCTTGAAGGTTGTAAATGACTGACTTATTGTATCTGTTTAAATAAAGAAATATTTCTCTAATTTCATTTTGTCCTTAATTCACTACATTTCTGAATTTTTATCAATTTTGTAGGACCAACCAAATATTAGGGCAAACCATGATTTTTGATAAACTTTGCGGCTTGGTCGGCACGGGTTGCAATCATGGTAGAAAAATAAAATTTCATGTTTAAGTATGTTTTTGCATTTATAAAAGATATAGAGGGTATGCATTTCAAAATTCGAAAAAAAAATTTTTTTGGTCATATAAGGGACACCCTAATAATTATATATTAATATTCAACTATAATAATGCATACTGCCATTACTGCAAGCTGCCATTACACGACATGCATGATAGTATGCATCAAACACGGACCACGCACAAACATATACTTGTGAACTCACAAAGATATGTTTGCGCGTATATGTGTGTGTATGCGTGGAGTGTGTGTGTGTGTGTGTGTGTGTGTGTGTGTGTGTGTGTGTGTGTGTGTGTGTGTGTGTGAGTGTGTGTGT
The DNA here is from genome assembly GCA_907269065.1 of Crocallis elinguaria. Lineage (NCBI taxonomy): Eukaryota > Metazoa > Arthropoda > Insecta > Lepidoptera > Geometridae > Crocallis > Crocallis elinguaria. The sequence goes on along the minus strand of OU026071.1, from coordinate 13,574,970 downwards.
GTGTGCGCGCGCACGCGCGCGCGTGCTTGAGTGCGTGTGAGTTTGTACGTGTGTGTGCGTGTATTTGTGTGAGTGTGTATGTGTTTGTTATGTTAGATCGCACTTGTGTCGTGTCTTTGCCTTTCCTCCGCTTTCTGGTGGTCAAACATAAATTTCTTTAATTTTAATCTAAATCCGTGAATACTTTGCAGGTTCCTTATGGGTGGAGGTATGTTGTTCCAACATTTTGAAGCCGAGTAGCGGAAACTACCTCTAAATGCAGCCGAGCTGTGACGCTGCGTTGCAAGTTGCACCGAACACTGCCGTGACTCCTGAGATCTGCGGCTCTCCATCCAAGATAATTTCTCATAGAGATAACTAGGAGTCGTAAATTTTATAACGCCGAAGAGGAGGCAGGCTAGATGAAGCTTCCGACGGTGTCTCATTTTTAATAGAGAGTACTTGTTCAAATATGGCGTCACATGGGCCCTTAACGGAACGTCAAAACAGAAACGGGCACAAGCATTCTGGACTCGTTGAACCAGCTTTTGTGTTTTAGCTAGCAGACGCGGTCCAAAAACTACGTCCATATAGTTTAATTTTGATAGAATTAGGGATTCTGCCAGTTTAACACGTAAATTTTCGGTAAGATATGGTCTCATTCTGTACAAGACTTTTAATTTGTAAAAACAGTTTTTTACTGTATTGGCAACATGCTTCTCATAACGTAGATTACTGTCCATCAGCAGTCCCAAATTACGGGCTTCGTATACTCGTTCAATTGGTTCATCTCTGAGCATGACGCTGAGTGACGGACCAATATTAGCCAACTGATGGGTACTACCAAAAATTAAATACTTTGTCTTGCAAGGGTTTAGAAGCAAACAATTGTTTGAAGACCAGGTCGCTATTCTGGAAAGATCCTCATTAAGTTTCCTAATTGCACTGTCAATTTCAGATGGTTTGAAAGAAATGTACACTTGTATATCGTCCGCATAGATATGAAATTTACAGTTCGAAATCTGTGTTTTAATATCCGCCGAGTATAAAATAAAAAGAAGTGGTCCCAGTATCGACCCTTGAGGTACTCCTCGGTTAACACGCACTTGGGCTGACATGAGCGATGATCCGTCATTAAGGCTTAACTTTACATATTGACGGCGATTATTAAGGTAACTATTAAACCAGTGTAAAGCTTCGTTATCAAATCCATAGTAGCTGAGCTTAGAAATCAGTAGATTTATGTTTATGGAGTCAAAAGCCCTTGAAAAATCCAGAAGTACCAGCAATGTACACATACCCTGGTCTTGGGAGCAAAGTATATTGTCGGTCACGTCCAGTAGGGCTGTTACTGTTCCCCGTCCTTTTCTAAATCCCGACTGTACTTCAGGCAGAATGCAATTCCTCTCGAGGTATTCAGTAAGTTGTATACAAACAGCTTTATCCATAATTTTGGACAAACATGGTAATAGACTTATAGGTCTAAGATCTGTAACATCGACTGGAGCTGAATGTTTAGGTAGAGGACGCACTATTGCAAGTTTCCATATTTCAGGAAATGTGCAAGTAGTAATTGAAGCGTTAATGACATTTTTGATACAGTCTATTGTATAGGGGAATGTCATTATAAGCATATCTAAGGTAATTTTATCACAGCCTTCAGCATTTGATTTTAAACTTTTAATTATGTTTACTAATCTGTCCAAACTAATCGTTTCCAAGTGAAAGATAGCATCACTAAATTTATGGTACTCATAATATGTCAGCTGCGAAATAGTTACATTTTCAGTACCTGGTATGTTAAGGAAATGATTATTTATAATGTTAGGGTCATTAAAAAGGGTAGGAAGCTCTATTCTATTATTATTTATTAATGTCTCTTTGAGATTTTTCCATAAAAGTTTAGGGTCGTGAATTTTGTTATTTATGTTATATTTAAAATAAGAGGTTTTTTCGTGATAAAGTGCTTTATTTACTAGTGTTTTAAGATCCTTGTAATATTTCTTTTTACTATTACATTGAGATTTATGATAGTCCGCTGCAGCCTCGTCACGTAACCTCATCATAAAACTGACAGTGTCGGTAACCCATGGGTGGGAACGATGCTTGATGACAATGGTCTTCACCGGCGCGTGTAAATCAAATATACTTATGATGTTGTGATTCAAAACGTTTACCATGTCATTAACGTTATCCAAAGTACTTATTAGATCCCATTTAACCGTTTGCAAGTCACAATTCAAAGTATCCATACAAATTTTTTTCATAGGCCTTTAGGTCAAGCTAAATGGGGTGGGTTTCTCACGCCTGATATTGAATTCACACATCACGAGACAGTGCCCAAAGAGAGACCCTACATGCTCTAATGTGATCTTTCTGGGTCGTAAATCGGTACATACCACGTCGATTAGTGTCTGACTTGTTTCAGTAAAATGCGTCGGCTCAGTGATCAACTGCGTCAAATTAAAATATGCTAAAAAGGTCATCAATTTCAAAGTTTTACCTTCATTATGAATCGAATAATTAATGTTAAAATCTCCTAATAAAATTAAATTATCATAAATTGGAATTGAACTAATAGTATCTGTAATTGCATCAATAAATAAATCAACATCCATCCATGGTGGACGGTAAGCCGTTCCGATAACCAACTTTCTTCCGTTAAGGGTCAGAGTGAGCCACATTTGCTCAACTAGTCTATGCAGCGGGTCCACTGGATGTGCCCAGGTGCGAACACTCATATTAGAATTAGTTTTAAGAAAAAAAGCTACTCCACCGCCACGCGAGCGCCCTCCTGGCGGCCGCGGAATGTGACGCAGTTTGTATCCCGGAACTTGGGGGGCGCGACCTTCCTCACCCGCCCGTAGCCAAGTCTCATTAATAGCCAGTAAGTCAAGATCACTTCTAGATAGAGATGCTATGAGATTGTCATGATCTGTGCCTAAGGAACCTGCATTATACAAACCTACTTTTAAATGTTTGTGATTAACCATAAATTGGTGATATTAAAAATTCAAAAAAATGTGTAAAAGACACAAGTGCGTTGTAAATATTGTGAGTGTAGTGTAAAAAAGTGTAATAATGTATAATGGTGTAATATGTTAATAATGTGTTAATGGCGTAAATTATGAAATAAACAATTTGTATTTTTTTAATTTTAATGTAGTACATTTTATGAAGGGTGCTTTCAAGGTTAATTTGTGGCTTACTACCAAGACTAAGTACATGTTTACACGAATGATCACAATTTTTTATTTCAACTATATAACAATTTACGTAACAATTTGTACCTATGTAGAAATATATTATAAAGTGCATCAATATACAAATAGAAGCCAGGGTCTCAAACGCTATCCGTTCCAAAAACCTTAAAAAAGTCTGCGTCCGACCGAATACCAAACGCCTGTTTTCCGTCACCTTGTCGCGCGTAGATACGACCATTTTTGGTCCACGAATAGCGCCACTGGCGCTTGCGACATTCTTCACGGACGCGATGAAATAACTGGCGGTTGTTGCGCGTCAGCCGCTCGTTGACGTACACCCGACGTGGAGGACCCTCCAGGCCAATGTCAGCTGTACTAAAATTGCGGCGGACGCGCGCAGCGCTCATCAGCTCGTCGCGCAGGCGGCGCCGCGCTAGCCGGACAACGACGCGGCGCGGGCGCCTCCTCGCTTCTCTTTCGTCACCAGCGCCGCTCGCCTCGAACGCTCCGACACGTTCCGCGAAAACAATGTCCCGATGCTCAATCGTGACCCCCAGCTTTGCTGCTATTACCGTGACATTGTGCAGAAGGTTTTCATTTTTTTGTTCCGGTAGGTGCCCGATGTCTAGGTCAGACAGCAGACTTTCCTGTTCCCGCTCATTCAATTCCTGTTTCAGCTGGCCCACTGTCCGCTGCAGCTCGGCTACCTCCTCGTTTGTTGCGGACACAGTCACCTCCCTGCTCTCGACTGCCTCGAGCCTCCGCTCGAACCTATCCATGCGATCAACTATACTGGCCATGGAGGCGCGGAGCTCCTTACGAAATTCCCGCTGCTCCGCCATATAATCAGCCAGCTCACGGCGCATAGACCGAACATCTGTGTCATCAGCCGTGGTCACGGCGAGTGTCGGCAGTCCGATCACCAATGCCTCGTCAGTCTCAACGGAAGGCGGTGGTGCGGGTTCCCCGGAGCTACTTTTAACAGGCGTGTTGGTGTTGTCGCCTTTGCGTTTTTTTTTAATGCATTCCGGACACGTCCAGTCACTCGGAATAGCGGTGCAATCACTTAAAGCCACACACCCTCGATGAAATTTGAGCGGACATATGGCGCAATTAGCTGCCCCTGTCGGGGACAAGAACTTTCCACAAGCTGCGCACTTCGCCATCGGAAGATCACAGGAACAAAAACGGATGAAGGCCTGGCAGTATGGTAATCAACGCTAGATGGCTAGAGATCTCAATTAAAAAAAAAATTTTTTCAATCTACCCACTTTAAAAAATATCAATCGTGGTTATTGAAGATTTACAATTTACTGTAATTCAATTTATCGATGATCTCAAGCACGGTAGGCCTCGCGAACACTCACACAGTCACTGCAGGTGCATATGCACACACTAACACCACTGTCACAACAAACTATAGCCGTTTACTATTTTTAAGATCGAAATTTTACGCTCGCGTATACTGCATGTATGCCGTCCGTGACGTCACTCTCACACACATTAAACCTCTATCAATTTCGAACCCAATTTAAAAACGTTTATAAGTACCTACCAAACTAAAAAATAGTACTAGGTATGAATACACTGCTCCAGTGTTGCCACAGACAAAAAAACACTGAAGAACGTAATGATCGAGATTCCGTAACCACAGTTAATCTCGCGCCCAAATTTTTTAAATCTTATTTTATCTACATTTTACACTTTTCAAGCCACATCCGTCTTACTCGTTTGAATGTAGTCCATTAAAATATCTACTGACGCCCTTAAGCTTCTAAATATAAAGTAAACAGTGTGCTTTGACAGCTAATGTTTATTTGTGGCTGTTTTTTGTAGGATTCAACGTTTCTAAAAGTATAGAAAGTGAGGGATTATGACCATTATAGTAAAATGGTGAAGGGTTTCGGTGGACTGTCGTAGAGTACTAAAAATCAACTCATAATATTAGGAAAGACATGTTGTCTCTTAACATTATAGATAGCGGTTAAATACAAGCTTATTATCTACAAAAAACTTTAGAAAAGCGCAGGTTTTTTGGCTAGTGTAAAGTTGCTGAGTAATCGGATATTAAAAAAAGGTTGCCCTAATCCGATCTGAGTTCAGAGTTGCCATCATTGTTTAATTTTCAAATCGTTTCACAAATGCAGGAGATATCAAATTCCGAAGAGAACCTTTTTAGAAACTGTAATAATTTTTATTCATTCTTCATTTAGAAACTTGATTGCATGAAGCTATTGCCCGGCCGGTTAACTTGACTACTCGTTGGTACCCTCGGTTAGTGTAAACAAAACTTAAAGTGTTAGTCATAATATGTAACGCAGCGCTATCTTGGTCCAACATGAGTTATCTTTTGTTTATTTCAAAGCATTCTTCCAGATATAAAATGGCTGGAGTGTGAAGTAATGTTAAAAGAATTGGATTGACTGTTTATAGAATGACTAGCTTCTGCCCGCGGTTTTCACCCGCGTTCCCACAGGCACCTTCAAACCGAACTGTCAAATTAAATCAACTTGTCAACATTATAAAACTTTATTGACAGCAGTCATTGATGTCAATTTTATGTCACACTAACTTCTGCCCGCGGTTTTCACCCGCGTTCCCACAGGAACCGTGCATTTCTCCAGGATAAAAAGTAGCCTATTGTTACTCTCCGGTCCATAAACTATATCTATGCCAAAAATCACGTCGATCCGTTGCATCGTTACTGCGTGAAAGAAGGACAAACCAACAAACACACTTTCGCATTTATAATATTAGTAGGATTAGTAGGATTCTCAATGGTAGGTACCACAGATTGGTATATTCCCAGAAAGTTACCAATATTATAGTGGGGAAAATGAGAATCTAATGGTCTGTATGGCCTCGTCTAAGAATAGTATCACCCCATTTCCTACCGTAGTAGGTGTCGTAAGAGCTTGCCAAGGTAATATCCAGTTAATGAGCACCAGCATTCTCCTTGATCACCATCATAACCTGCTATGATCTCCGAGACGCCTGCCAAGCGTGCTGTTCCTATTAGGGCAAAATCCCTTAAAAATGAGGCAGGCTGATGTTTAGTAGTGGACGTTTTCAGGCTGATGATGACCCCTACATTCTACAACCCCTACTGACCCCAGCAAACGTTACTTAACTTTACCTATGGGTTAATCGATGGGTTAAGAACCGGTGGTTCCAGCTACGCTATGACAACTGTATCTTTGGATCTATTATTATACCTATTACCTATCTTATTGTATTATTTTAGGGATCTATTATGATTGAATCTCGCCTGGCAGGCAATTTTTTTTATTGGTAGATAAGATTTGGGTTCTGAATATTGCGTTGTTATTAAGTTACTTTGGGGCGTAAAGTATTGATTTATTAAGGATCTAATATCAAATTCCAACTCTTAGATCGACTCGTGACTTTGATTTGAAGCCATAACCGAAAGGTGAATTGTGTGACTTTCAATCGACCGTGTTCGATCTGCTGTTACCCCGCCCTATGAAGTATCGTGGCCTTCCCAAGGAGGATACAAGGTTTATAGGTTTAGCGTGCTCAGAACCTTCGAAACGTCAATTATTACAAAGTTGCAACATGTTTTGCCCATCTGGCGTACAAATATTGTGAGATGACGGTCATATTCACATTCTCAAAGAATGAAATTACGTATACATAATTAAAATTACAATTGAAATTATCCAGTAAAATTATTATTAGCGAAAACAAAACAAAAAATTCATGCATAAAATTTGTTTTTTGTCCTTGACTCTTACGTAGTATTTGTATTCTCTTTGGCCTTAATTTGTTCATGTTGTGAGTATTTGTGGAGCTAAATGAATTAATAAGCACTTTTAATGGTTCACCTTAATGTTTTAAACTGAGACCATTTTGTAAACATACAATAACCTAAAAAAAATTTGTTTGGTCCATTGAGGTATTATTAAACTCGCGATGTGGATGAAGGAAATCTACGAAGTAGGTACCTACCAAAAGAATTCTTTTAATGGGGATGTTGACTGCCAATTTATCACGATAGGTGGCGTATCGTCGCCATGGCCATTGAAAACTGTCAGTTTCATACATTTTATAACCTATAACTCAGTAAATCTTAATTTTATTTAATTATATGCCACTGTGTGCTGTACCAGGATGTTTGAACCCCGGTGTACATTTATTTCCCAAGGATCCAATAATAAAAAAGAAGCTATACGTCGCAAAAACTTTGTACTATACAGCATACAAGGTTATGCCGGAGTCGTTTCCATGAATCTGATTTTGTAGAAGAATCAGCTTATACAGGTGAATTATTATGTGTTTATTTCGGTCATCAAGTGTCACAGATCGTCTTATCTTAATCTCTGTGGTTATTTTTAATAAGTAGCTTGTAAGAGTTTGAAACTTTTTATTGTTTTTCAGGTGATCCTCAAATATGCAGATATCTCAAAAAGGGACTGTACCAAGCGTATTCCCTTGGTACACTTGAGTTTCAACAACACCTACATCAAGAAGCCTTCGGTGTTTAGAAAGAAGCAAGAAGCTATTCATTTTTATACGGGCCTAGAAATCTATGATAAATTCATGCTGGTGTTAGACACATGTGTAATAACTTAAATTACAAGGGAACTCAAATTATTAATGTTTGTGTTGGTGATCAACTACAAAAATACCCATAACAAAGCCTGGGAATCCTGTAGCACAGCAAGTGACATTTAGCAGCTACAATCACAAAAATACTGTGAAGGCAATGATTGGGCTATGACTGGTGGTCTTACATCTTATCTCCGAATGTTATGGAGATTCAGTTAGTGATACAGATTATAGAAAGATCCAAACTGGAAAATCTTTTTGCCAGTGGTGATTCTATCATGACAGACAGAGGCTTTAATGTTAAAATTACAGGACATTTTTGTTTCAAAAGACATTAGTATAAATATTACGATGTTTTTGAAAGGAAAGACAAATACCAAGTGTTAGAATAATACCGGACCGGAAATTAGTGAGCAAAAATGTTCATATAGAACATATTATTGGTCTAGTTACGTACAAGATTTTAAAAAATGAACTAAGCCCATATCATGTCCCCCTAGCATCTAGGATTTTATTTGGTTGTGCAGTGTGCTATGGTTTGTAATTTTAGAGAGAATATAGTGAAATAAAAGTTTTTGTTACTTTTCATTGTTTTATTATACAGTATAATTATTCTTTCTTATTCTTATTCAAGTCGGGGCGATAAGGCCTGCACTGATGTCCCGCTTGAGGTTTATTGTGCATTTCCCCCTGCCAGTATTTATCCAAGCCATCCCAACTCCTTTACATAACAGAGCGCGGCTTTGGGTTGCTGGCACAGCTGTTCCAGTAAAGTTGTAGGTGGTGAACATTTTCTGGAGTCCAATCTTGGTCAAGCCTCTCTCCGTGGTTCGCCGTGTTGCTAGAACAATCTGAAACAAGAGCCATCATGTTAAAATAAGATCCGGATAGGAGTATTAAACATCATTTCATTTACCTATAGCATTGTATAGATAGAAACTACCTGTCAATTGTATAGAAACTACTTACATTGCATTTGATGCTTGATAATCTTCGGCAATATGGTGGAACTATTGATGTCTTGGTAAAGTTCTACAGCGGAAACGTCGACTGCTCGGCTTTCAGACGCTGTTAGGGCTTTGATGGCCGAAACTAATATTTCAGTCATAAGCTTCTAACCTAAAAATAAAAAACCACATATTATTATAAGTAATGGTCTATGATTTTTCGTAAATTTTCCTAGCATGAATCAAGTAAGTGTTAACGTGTTACATTAAAGAAAAGCTGTAAATTGTGTAACTTAACACTGTTAAAAATATTTTATTATAAAAACGTCTACCTCTGTAATAAATCTAAATAGTTCTTCAAATACTGTGACGTCTTCCTGTTCCACGCGTCGACAGGTGGCGCCGCCTGGTGGATATCCAACTGAAGCAAATCCAGCCAATGCGAGAAAAGTATTGTGCCGCCACAAAAGTGACGTCATCGTGAACATAAATTGATACCTTGCCATTTTGCTCGTTCAGTTCTCCTTTGGATTTAGAGTAAGCCAGATCGGCAAAGAAGTCTGTATAGTTTTTGGATTATATAAAGCTAAGTATTCTTCTAATTAAGTAAAATTAATGTGCTAAATATCAAAAGTGTACTTATGTAATTACTGATTGTATTGAATTTTAAAAGAGTTCCATCGAGTTTCTTGCCCATTCTTCTCGATAGGACTACATCTTTGGAATGGGCACTTAGAGTCATTTGCCTAGTAATCTTGAAGTAATTGAAAATGAAGTAATTGGAAATACAAAAATATTAAGTGATTTAAACTGTGTCTTATTTATTCTTGTGATTAATGCAGGTTGTAACATTTTCATAAGTGGGATGACCTCATCCATTTCTGCCCGGACATGCAGCCCCAATGTGAGATCTGCCTGGGAGTCAACATCTTGCTGTACTTCGAGCAAGTGCGCACCGTGACATCGGCCTGAGCTTCGGCCTGAGCTTCGGGATACCTGCATGGAGAAGCTGGAATAATCTGGTAGGATCAATTCAAGTTGTAACAAGTAATAGGCAAAGCTGATTTTAAGTATATCTCGGGTCACATTGGCCTATGTTTTTATTCTTTCTTTGTTAAGTTTGGTAGGTTGCGTCGATGTAACAAAAGTGGATAATGTAAGGATTCTAACGATATCCGAAGCATCGACATTTGTTCAAGCATTTAAGTTCTAGCGTAATAAAGAAACTTGCATACAGATAGTCATACATACACTCCTTTTTGTTTTGTGCATTCGTGTAATAACTGAATAACTTCTTTCTTTCGTGTTTTACAATGATTTATTTAAAATCAATCTAAAAGTCATGTAATTGAAACGATTGATTCGAATTTATTTTTAATAGATTGAAATAAATTTAAAATGTTTAAGTTTGTATTTGACCACATCAAGCTCATTTTATACTTAAAGAAAACTTATGTAGATATATCATTATGAGCTGCAGTATAAGTAATTATTAAGTAAAAACTCTTTTGCAACCCACCCTCTTTATAATTAAAAAAATTAACAACTTTTCAGTACCCACTTGTATGTTTCGAATTAAGCGAAAAAAAAAGAGAAAGCCAAAGAAATTTGCAATTACCCTCCGAACTCGTGATAATTGTATGACGGCAGGGCATCTCGCAGTATGAGCTGTGTTCATTATTCATGACGTAACATAGCATACATAAAAAGAGGATATTATAGACCTAATTATTTTGTAAACAAATTTGTTAATGATTAGGTATTTTTAGTACTTATTTATTTGATTATTATTAGATTGCTTTTAAAAGGACGGTACGGTTCCTAGCGTCGTATTCCTTCTTTATCGTCAGAACGAGAATTTGTTTTAAACATTTAAAAACATACGAATGTAGAACTTAACATTGGACTAATTTGTTACAAATCTTGCAGACTATTATTTAATAATGAAAAGTTGGTGTATTTGAATTTGTATGTTGATTGTATGTTCATGTGAGTATTAGGTATGTGTGAGTGATGGGGAAAATGGTATGAAAGTGGAAATATGAGTGTAAATGTAGTGTACGAATGTATGAGTGGATATGAGTATATGTTGGTGTCAGCTCACTAATAAATTGTTTTCAGTCTCGAGATATGACTTGGGTCAGTAAGAATTTCTGTACCAGTAGTTTAGTAGTGCGTTCGTACTTAATGTCGTAGATGCGAGGGAGAAGAATGCATGGGTGACGAGAAGCACGGCTTGATCTTACTGTCGGTACTGGAACTCGCAAAACTCTTTTGTGATAATGCCAAAAGATCTTGTGACTTGCTATTTTTATGAACTGAAACTATGGCTTTTAAGATAAATAACTACCGCACTATTAGTACTTTAGTTTCCTTATATAGTGTCAGTAGGGTAAAAGAAAGACTTTCCCAGCATCACTTTCAAAACCGCACGTTGGGCTCTTTCAAGTTCTATAAAAACTGTTTTACGAGCACCACCCCACACCAGTGCACAATATGATTGGCAGAAAAGCAATTGTTAGGGATAGACCTTGTTAAGAAAAATAAAGTTTTCAGTACATAAAGCAGCAATTATAGATATATTACCGAAATAAAGGTTCGTACGTAATTTAGCTTAGTAATTAGCATGAATGATCTTTTAGGAAATTTGTTCAAGACTTTACGCAACCACAGAACATATTGACGCAAAAGTAAGACATTGAAGTTGAACATAGACTGCGCCAGTGTTCCTTTATGTAAATTCCGCTATACCTTTATTTTTTCGGCTGGGTGGTATGGTATGACCTTAAAATCAATATGAGAACTTTTTCTTTTAAACTAAGTTGAATACGGGTAGTGAAATATGGGATACTATAACGTAAAAATGGATATTGCATAAGGGTTCACATAATAATAGATTAAATTGTAAATAATAGCGAAAAATAATAGTGGCCCTTCAATATTGTAGAATGTTTTTAAGAAAGTATCTATGGTAACTGTTAAATTCTAGGTTCGAGCAAATAAATAAGAATAGCTTTCGGTTTGTTAGGATGACTAAGTTTGCCCCTTAAACTTAAAATCGTACGTATCTAAATGCTTGTTTAGATTTCCTTTATTAAATTAGCCGATAGGGTAGATCTAAACAGAAAGATAACCTAAGGGGAAATGCTAAAGAGTGCTGAGGGACTAATAATTGGAAACAAACATAAAATAAGAGTGTACAGTTAAGATTCTTATAAGTAAATAGGTGATGCGTGGATAGTATAAGTGTGTATATGTGTATGTGTTTGATTGTGTGAAGTATATTTGAATGATAATGTGTGTTTACGAGTATCTTTGGTTACAAACCTTACTCATTTTTCTAATATGATGTTACTTTATACAATTAATGCTACCAATCTTTCAGTAACAGCATAATTAAGACTTTCTTAGTAATCAGTTATTAGTCATTTGCATTTATAACGTATTGACTTCACTATTTCTATTTCTTTGCTAATTTTTCCCAAATTTAGTTTTCATGTTCTGTGTTTTGAACACCATATCTCTTTTTCGTTTATAAGCGACCTCTTGCATCACATGTTCATTACCTATAGGGAATGCTGCCTACCTACTATGGCTTTAACAAATAGTTGACTAATAGAAAGTACTGCGCATTCCCTGTACAATTTCACGGAGGGATGGCATGGCGTCTAAGCTTAAAAGTTATTACTTTTAATAGTGCTCTTTGTGATCTTTCTACTTGTAGTAAGTGGGTCTGAGCAGCGGACCCCCAAACTGTAATGCAGTATGCCAGGTTGGATTGTGCAAGGGCGTAATATACTAAGATCAATGCATCAAGGCTTAGTACATATCGAAGTTACTTGAAATTTAACACTAGTTTTCTTGCACGTCTCGAAAGTTTTTCAGATGTTCGTTGCATGATAAGTTTGTCTAATATTACTCCTAAATATCTGATCTCTGTAGTTTTCGTTAAGACTGCACATTTATACACATTGGGTTCATATGAAAGTATATGCGGTGCCTGTAGCGGAGCAACCATATTTAAAATTTTCGTCTGTCTGTCTGTTTGTTCCGGGTAATCTCCGAAACGGCTGGACCGATTTTGACGGGACTTTCACTGACAGATAGCTGATGGTACTCCAACTTAGGCTACTTTAATTTTAGAAAAAGAATTAGGGTTCCGCGCAAAAAGATGGAAACCATGTAGTCCAGAATCTAAACGCGGGTGAAACCGCGGGGCAGCAGCTAGTAGCATAAATATAACCTGACCATTTTTAAATTTGTTTATTGGAAGGCAAACATTAATAACTAAACAGGTTTCATTAAACATTTGAGACGCAATTTTGGAGAAAATAATTAATATTGTTAGTTCAATCCGTACCCGATAAATAATATTGGATTATCTTACTTTGAGGGATGCATAATTTTGCTTACACTATTGGTTGCACTTTTGGTTGCAATTTTGTTGCACTGTGGTTGCACTGCTGTTGCACTACTGTCGCACTGCTGTTGCACTACTGTCGCACTGCTGTTGCACTACTGTTGCACTACTGTTGCACTACGGTTGCACTACGGTTGCACTACGGCTGCACTATTGGTTGCACCATTGGTTGCGCTGTTGTTATACTGTTGTTGCACTGTTGTTGCACTATTGTTGCACTATTGTTGCGCTATTGTTGCACTGTTGTTGCACTATTGTTGCACTATTGTTGCGCTATTGTTGCACCATTGGTTGTGGGCTCATTATGATGTCTTTATAATTATTGCCAATTATATTATACATATTGGATAAAATGGGTGCCTACATGTCACGTTATGTTGGGTGACTAGATGTCACATTGGATATTTGAAATGGTTGATAAAATGACACATTGGTAATAATCAGGGAGATTCCAATATATTAAATGGGTAACAAAAGGTCACAAATGAGTAAGTCACTTTGGAATAATGGAGTGATCAATTAATATTCTTAAAATTGCGTTTCACAAGTGTTGACGTTTTAAAATCCTGGGCAAACATTCTTAAATTGTGATCAACATTTTATTGCATATTGTATTTTAATAATTGTCGAAAATAATTTATTACTGATGTTTGTTTTGTAATGGATTTTGCTTTCTGATAAAGAAATTAACAATTAGAATGTGATTTTAGGTTATTAAACTATAGTTCGGTAGCGTTATAAAACCTGTGGTGCGCAGCAAACAGAGTCTATTAGAAAGGAATACCATCATTTAGGCCTTGTGAAATATTTATTTCATATGTCAACGAATATAATACGTATTGTTATAGTGGGTAGATATTATACGATAAAAAATATGTTATACTAATTTTTAATAGGCTACGTGGGCGAAGCCGTGAGGCATAGGTAGTCGGTTAGATATTTTTATGCACATAAGGGCCAGTTGAGTGTTAAGTACACAAGTCCAGGAGTTCGGTAGTATTAACCAGTTTTGATGTCACATACTTGTCAAAATTGGGTGACCATATAATCTTGCCTCGTCATATTTTTGACATTGCTTTGGGCATAATAAGTTGATAGTTAAAATACTGATATATCTGTTGATGTAGACTAAATAAAAGGTTATCACTATGAATATATATATGTACACATAACTTTATCCTTTGCAGGGACGCAAAGCTATCAGGATGGACGAATGTAATAAATCTAAATAGTTCTTCAAATACTGTGACGTCTTCCTGTTCCACGCGTCGACAGGTGGCGCCGCCTGGTGGATATCCAACTGAAGCAAATCCAGCCAATGCGAGAAAAGTATTGTGCCGCCACAAAAGTGACGTCATCGTGAACATAAATTGATACCTTGCCATTTTGCTCGTTCAGTTCTCCTTTGGATTTAGAGTAAGCCAGATCGGCAAAGAAGTCTGTATAGTTTTTGGATTATATAAAGCTAAGTATTCTTCTAATTAAGTAAAATTAATGTGCTAAATATCAAAAGTGTACTTATGTAATTACTGATTGTATTGAATTTTAAAAGAGTTCCATCGAGTTTCTTGCCCATTCTTCTCGATAGGACTACATCTTTGGAATGGGCACTTAGAGTCATTTGCCTAGTAATCTTGAAGTAATTGAAAATGAAGTAATTGGAAATACAAAAATATTAAGTGATTTAAACTGTGTCTTATTTATTCTTGTGATTAATGCAGGTTGTAACAACCTCTCAATAAGATCTGCTTTCCTTCCAGTTATCTTTCCTCCTAGTTTTTTCAGTTCATCTTTCAATTCTTTAAGCTTCCAGGTACCATACACGTTATACATTATGATGATTCGACCGGTTTCAACACAAAAAAATATAAAAAATCTACATGTAAACAAAGCGAAGACGATTTGACAGTGGCCATCGCGCCGCTGGCGCCATCTGCTCTGAGCTTTGCGCGTGGATCCCCATTGTAAAACAAACTTCACCCAACACTCCAAATAGGAAATCTAGGAACATTTTACTACTTCAGATTTCATATTGTAACTGTGACACGCTAATGGATTTGTTGTCAAACACTTGTCAAACTCGTTTGACAGATGTCCAGGAATCCAAGATCGTCAGATAGGAGTTGAAATTGTTTTTTTTTGTTGCCAGGGTTACTATGATGGTAAAAATGTCCCAAATTTATTTTTTATAAGTTGCCTAAAATATCGTGTGCTGGTTCAGAAAACCTTCAGCTGAGTCAATATAAAATCAAATCAATCCAAAGAAAATCTTTAGTTGAATTCTGTAGAGCTTATTGTGGCATACCTGCTCACTGTTAATTTTTCTTCACCGTTTTTCATAATCTACATTCACCTGAAGCTCAAGTATTTTACCAACATGATGACGAGGATTTTTTTTTCAAAATTGATTTACTTAACTACCAGATACTTGCAATTTTATAGTATCAGCAGAAACTTATTTATGTTTAAGCGACTCGCGACTCTGCTACAATCGGAACATAATAAGTTAACATTTAAACACTTGTGGCAATAGAAACGTAAGTTATAGACCACAAACCAGGGTGCATTGAACTAAAACAAAAGCATAAAATAACATTTATATAAATGTCGTCTTCAAACGATTTTACTAAACTTCCCGTAAGCCGCGATTGTGAAGTCAAATTATGTTCACAAGATTTAGTACAAATGGCCGACGGAAGCGAGCTTTGATCTTATAAGTTACAATTTCATTAAGCTTAGAGCTCTTAAAAGTCTATCGCTTTTGAAGCATGTTAAGTGATTCCAATGTAAGTATTTACCAAGTTATAAAGATCGTTGACGGCTAAGTTAGTAACCCTGCATGCAAACCCCTGGGTTTGATCTTAATCAATCGAATTTAATATAATCAATCGAAGAAAGATTTCTTAAAAAATATTAGTCTTATATTATGTGTATTAGCCTCATATTATAGATGAAAAAAAAGCTGATTAATATTAGACTAATATTTTTTAAGATCAGGCCCCTGATCGTCACTGTTATATTTTACTCTTTTTCTAAAAAAAAACAATTGAATGATGAAATATGAATACAAACTACAAAACGGCGGCCGTCGTGACGACGTCACTACATCGAAAAATTCAAATTAAGGTCTTTTATGTAATGTCATGTGGCTATAGAAGAAAAAGCAATTGCTTTATTACTACAACACAATCTTTAAAACACCCAAGCAGTTGTATAGAGGTACATCAAACGCTTCTCAAAGTGTGACTTACAAAAATACGCACGAAAAATAGCACTGGCATATATGTACACTCAGGAATTTCATATTCTCTTTTGACATGCAAATTCTTTTTCTAACATTAAATTTAATACACCCTGTGCTTATACAGGATGTGTGTAACATGTGGCATCGTAAAGGCCTACGAGGATTTTAAGTCATGCTTGTTTTTATGCTTATGTATGGTTATGTTTGGTGCTTAGACTCTTAGAGAGAATTACTTTCGGTAATGAAATGGGTAGGTACCTTCTTGCGGTTCTTAGAAGTTTTAATCCCTTTTTAGAAAGATGCAATTATATTTAAAGTAATAAATAAAGAAAAATATTTAATTATTACTTCTCCAGAAACTTAGTATTATATGGGGGGGGGGGGGGGGGGGGGGCTGATGGCGACTAGGGGCAGCGAGCGTGAAAGGATGAAGAGAGACCTTTATCCAGCAGTGGGTAGTGTGATTTTACGCTTATTAATAAATAAATTTATTTATCCCAGTAAGTACACCCCTTTTCATCCAGAAGGGTGGTTTGTCGTGAAAAAGGCACACGTGCTTGTAAATCCATATTGGATTTTACATATTTAAATAGCGTAATAAATATGTTATGAAGTTATTACGAGCGCCGTACCTTAACATTGTACTACGTAGTACGTACCTACCTAATGCATTTTTGCCGAAGCGAAGAACGGAAGAGTAAGGCTTTGGATGTAGTTAATTTTTGTTGAATAGATATCAACTTACAAAGCCGTTCTGGAGAAAATATTGTTTACAGCGCTCTCTGGCGAGTTTATGCCGTAACGTGTATCTAAAAACCATCGCCGATGAATCACAAGCTCTGCAGAAAACCCCATCTAAATCAGTCAAATTGTTTTGGAGATTAATGGGAACAATTATATGTGCACAAACAAACAAACAACCTCTCACCCTAAACGCATATACCTTCTCCGTTGCATCGTGGGTAAAAATAGCGTTAAATACCTACACACAGTTTACAAGGCCGACCCCTACCCCTAGCAGGCCTAGCACTAACTAAATCAAACTGCGCATCTTGACGCTCGACAGAGGACACCTCTAGTGTGGAATAATTGGAGTATGCCGCCACGGAACTACAAGCAGTCGCAATATATCCGGTCACCAGCATGGAATCTCCGAACGAGCGTGTTTCATCTTCGTGTTTCTTTCATTATCTTCGCTCTGATCGCGGATAGGTACATGATGAAAAGACTGAACACAATTATTGCAAAGAGTTTTTGCTGGCGAGGTTCGCAGAGTGTGTTTAAAAAGTAGAGAATATGTTTGGGCGGCATTAAACTAAGTACGTTTCAAATAGAATTCCAGTCATATCTGGATCGCCTCGTTTTTCGTGTTTCGCCGAAAATAATTCATATTAGCTACTGTCTACAAATATACTGCGTCAGGTAGAGCTAGAGTAACCACTATGTTGAAAAGTACCTACTTGCATCTTGGGACGCAACCTTCCACAAAATAGAAAGCAGAAGGTACGCTTAGTAAGTACCTACTAACACTTGCCGAACTAAACGGGCACGGGACAACCTCACCCGCGTCAATGTCAGACGGTTTCAAAAGAGTTTTTAAGGAAAAGAATCGCGAATTTTTAAATTAAATAATGAAGTAATAAATAGTACCCACTCGTACTAGGTTCTATCTCTTTATTCTGGCATCTTAGCTTAAGGATCCGTGTATTTTTCCGGGATAAAATGTAGCCTGTGTTCTCCGGCCCCATAAACTATTTTTATGTAAAAAAATCACGACGGTCCGTTGTTGCGTGAAAGAAGGACAAACACGCACTAGCGCATAATTTATAATTGCAGGGAACAGAAAACACAGTTTTATGATTTATCCCTAAGTCGTACTAATATTATAAATGCGCAAGTATGTGTGTTGGTTTGTCCTTCTTTCACGCAGTAACGGATCGACGTGATTTTTGGCATAAATATAGTTTATGGACCGGATAGTAATATAATAGGTTACTTTTTATCCCGGAAAAATGCAAGGTTCCTGTGGGAACGCGGGTGAAAACCGCGGGCAGAAGCTAGTGTAAGCTATTAAATTACAGTACTAGCTACATACCACAAACTATATAGATGTACTGGTAGCTACTCTTGCACATTATTGCTTGGCGGCAGACTTCACGAGCAAAGTCGTGGTACCAACCCAGACGGACACGTGCAGTAGAGTTAGTCCTACCACCTATCATATCACTGTCGCGGTAAACTTAGGCCAGACGGGCCTTTGACGAACGCAAAATACAGTCTAAATGAAGTCATGACATAACCTAATCTTAAAGGCATCAAGAAAATTAGTTAAAATTAGACTTCTAATTTGTAATTAGAAATTTAGCATTCGTTGAGAAGGCGAGTCAGAGTCACGTCGTGGTCCGCGGCAGCCGCGGGTCACTAATTTAGCGAGAATTTTTTTCTTGAATGAGTAGGTAAATTTATATCCGTAATATGTTAAATGCGAAAGTGTGTTTGTTGATTTTTACGGGTGAAACCGCGGTCAGCAGCTAGTATGAGTTTGGAAACTATGGATTCATTAGTTGTTGTAATATTTTGTTATGTCAATAAATAACTTTCCTTTTTTTTATATCTTAGTAGCTGCTGCTGCGTGGTGATTCACATATAAGAACTGTCCATTTTGCCGCTTATATACTCCGGCTTTTAAACTATATCTATGCAAAAAATCACGTCGATCCATTGCACCTTTGCCTATTATCTATTCTGTGCCTATGCTACCTGAAAGAAGGACAAACCAACAAATCTACAAACATTTTCGCATTTATTATAGTAAGGAGTACGGATACATCATTACTCAAAAATTTCGCTGCCAACGAGATTTGAATCTGTGACTTCTGGTTTTTGTAGGATTTTGAGGTAATTCCTTTTTTGAAATCACCTTTTGAAAATAGCTTATCGCTAATTCGATGGCTCCATATCAACATCCCGCGATTATGCAAACCGCTCATAATTGCGTTTAACATCGGGGGAACCATTTCGCTCAAAATGTGTTTGACGTGTAATTTCATTATTTTATTGCGGTAGGTACAATTGAATTACTTGACACTCCGTCGAGTTTTCGCGCCAATTTGATTACGCGAAACTTTTTGCACCCGCTTTTTTAATTTGATCGTGAATTTTCAGGTTAGGTTTTGTGGCGGGGTACTAACTAATTAGGTTAAAATGGCACAACAGCGAACGTTAACTTTTTTACTTTGTTTTCGTTTGGCTTTTTTATCTGTGGTGTCGTGTGAAGCAACAAAGGTTCGTATGTTTTTTAACGAAATAGCGTTTATTATGTGGCAATATGCGAAGCAACAACGAAAATTATTTTAAGCTAATTTATTCCAGATAGATTAGCGTTTAATGGGTTATTATATTTTTTACTTTATATTAAGCAAAGACGTATAAGTACTCAAAGGGACAGTTTAGCTACCAAATGTGAAATTTAAAACAACGTTCTTGTGATCGGCATTGAAATTCCCAAACCTAGTTTAAACTAAAAAAATGAAAACTAGTTGATTTATATCATCGTTTACCATCAGTTGAGATAGTGGTCAATCGTAAACCTATTCAGAATTAAAAAAATAAAAACAAAAGAAAATCGACGGTTCACGAACAATTCAGAGCTAGTTTTGACAGCAGATGTCAAAATGTTCGTTTAAAATAATCCGAAGTTTAAGCTTATGTGAACTCTTGGGTTCATAAGTTAAACCTAGTCCATAAACAACTTCGGCCCTAGAAAGGCTATTGACTCAATTGCAGAAACTATCCTAGGTTATGGCTAAGATTCGTTCGGCTAATCTAATTTCTATGAGGAAATCACGCGGCTGCTCGTAAGTACAATCTCGTACATGACAAATATCGTCCAGAACTTTGCACTACTGAGTTCTGTGCCAAATGTTCTGTAAGATAGCTTCCTACAAGTGCGATAGCTACGCAATTACTGCCGCATAGCTAACGTTTTGGACAACGAAGATTGTGTAAGTTACGCCATAGTAGTGTCATGTGGTCGTGCGATACTGGCTGGAGTGGTACGAATAGTACCACCCCATCTTTTCCTGATTCCCGTGGACACCGTAAAGTTCACCATTCACGCTCACTCCAATCCCATCGCTCCGCTCCTCGTGGATTGAGTGGAACGATGGTCCAATTTTTTACCGCACAAAATGTCTTTCCATTCCGGGCGCGCCATCGCTCCATTTTTCGATCATTCTGCGTCTTGAGTACTACCAACTGAGCGCCAAACCAAATGGATCGTTTTATCGGCCACACACGATGAGTTGGAATCTCGGGGAACGTCGGATTTGAAACGTTTGGAAATCCAATATCACTCCACATAATCCACCTGAGATTCCCGACACAAGGACAGTTTTTGGAACGTTGCGTGGAAAGTTTTGGGAGTGGAGTGCTCTTGTATGGTGGATTTAAAAGCCGGCTGAGAGAAAACGCTGTGCTGCAGCGTTGTCCTTGACTACATCATTATCTACTGTGATCACCAAGATGCCTAGCAGGCTTGGTGTCTTATGACAAAACACTCCCTTTAAGGAGAAGGTCTTATGTTCAATAGAGGACGTTTTCCCGTGGATGGTGATCGAGTGCCATACCAAAATGTGAATCGCGATAAGACTAGTTTAGCTTTAGGGCTTTTTTGCATTTAAGAAGTTAGAACTAATAACCAAAAAGATAAATAAAAATAAACCGAAAGTCGGCAATATGGATTTAAATAAAATGGATCTACATTCAAAATTGAATTCAAAGTTTTCTGAACTATATTGTGTCCCACATAAATAAACAGATATAAAATAACAAGCTTAAAACACTTCGCCGTCGAGTTTCTTGCCCTTGTCGATTAAACGAGTAAACTATTGTCACTAAAACTTCCATGAGTAAATTAGGGCCAATTCCAAGTTCCAACAGATGCGTTTGGGCGCCGGGTAATGATCTGACCTCTGTATTCCGGCAATGGCCTAGGCCGAGGTTCGTACTTAGGCTGAGATTCAGAGACGAATCTAAGCGTGGACTCACGCTCACGCCCATACGTCAAAATTCTATACAGTTTTGACATATCGAAGCCAAAGTCTACGCTTAGAATCGTCTCTGAATCTTAGCCTTAGTGTTGCTATCATTCAGTACGAACCTAACCGAACTAACCTATAAAGACACCGGATGGCGGAAGAGCGCAGAAGTTTAGCCCTAAAATATGCTACCACATACACCTTCTGCGCTCTTCCACCTTCCGATGACTTTGTAACAGTCGTTAGACAAACAGTCTTTCCTTAAAAGTATGTTTAAATAGGTAGTCGAATAAACCTCCATTTTTAGAAGTAGTTTTCAGAACCCCCATTTCTGTTGCTCGTCGTTAATGATTTCAAGCAGCATACAAAAGCGATCGTTTCATTCGGTCCAAAGCCAGCAGGAGTTTTCAATAACCACAAAGTTTGTTTTAATCCGTTTTTGAACGGAACCGTTCAAAGTAAGCGTGGCAAGTTTTTAGTGCGCAGTAAAACTAACTTGGCAACACTTTGAAATGTTCAACACTGTTGTTTAACGCATCGTAATCGACTAACCGGAGGTTTTCAAATTTAATTCTGCTTGCTTTAAGCAATACAGAACCTGATTTTGGATTTGGATGACCGACAACCTGGTCAAAGCCGCGGGAAACCGTTGGAAGAGGCGTTGAGTGGAGGAAGCCTATGTTCAGCAGTGGACGTCTTCCGGATGATGATGAAGCTGATTTGAAGCGATGATGGCTCAGTGATAGTGATGGTGTGGTGTGAGGTATATGGTGCCAGATTCTGACCTGGTACCGGAACAACTAAGTACCGATAAAGAACCTCTACTTTTGCCACTTTTCTCCTTTTTTTTTGCTTTTCTACCAGTTCCAATTCCGACGCAATCCCTGAGAGAACTCGTCTCCATTCTCGACTAATTCTGTCCACTCTTTCACCTCATTAACGAGCGTCTCGGACACTTACTACCTCATCAGCTGTAAATATGTCGCGGCGTATTATGACAGAAATAATTCTCTCACATGACACGCCTTTGCGGGGAATGGTCTAATTAGACGCAAATAGCAGTGGTAATTAGGAGAGTTAAGATTTGGTGTTAAATTTTGTGATGATTTGATATCGTTTTGGAAATTGATTAGGTTAAGTACTTCGACCATATTCAGTTAAAAGAACTACACAGTCACTTTCTACAATCGTTATCGACAATAGAAAAGTTAGAAATGTATGGAATTGAAAATGTAACGGATCGATTTGTGAAGTGATATTTTTATTTTATTTTATTTATTCAGGCAATTGATGAAAGTGACTTTGTCCCCGTTGAGTCGAGGTGAGTGGTAAAATAATACTGAAAATCGATCTGATCAATATTTTCACACAGATATGATTTTCAATTTGAGGATCGGAGGTATAGAGCGAGCACTAGGTAATTACTCATACCACCATTGTTACAAATTTTGAAACGTTTGCACTAGAAACAGCAAAAATCAAATTTAATCTAAAATAGAAAAATAAAGATTAAACATTTTTGCAGTTATTTTTGGTAGATATGATATGATTTTTGTTTATTTAATTAGTTAAGTAGATTAATTAATGTGTTTTAATATGTTTTTATTTATATTTCCAGTATTAAATTCACAGTTTTCATAAGTAATAGAAGTGCTAATGATATTTTGTAGTCCTAAACAATTTTGGTTTCAAAGTTACGCAAAAAAGGTAGATTTCTGTCTTAAATAATTGGGATGTTGACTGTATTAAAATAAAAATATAATTTTGCCGCGAAACGGTAGTTTTTGTGACAGAAATAATAAAAAACACAATATTTATGTTTATTTTTAAGGAATATAATTTTAATTTAATAATCAAAATGTAATCACAACATCACTCCGAACTCACGTGACATAAAACGCGCGTGACGTCACATTCTCAATCGGAATGAGTATACAATATTGCTCTTTCTGCCTAGTATTTTAGAGTGATTTCTGTGAATATAGTTATCTGTGCCAGGAATCGTGACGTCACATCGACCACGTGACCAGTATTGGCGTTTTGGAGCGAAACTTGAAATGGCATTTAAAATACATGAAAATTAAAGTATTAGCTGTATTAAAAAGTAATTTTAAATATCTTGGGTTATATTAGGCCCATTCGCATCGTTTTAAAACACTTTCCCAAAATAAAATAATAAATAAATAAATAAACGCTTACACTCATACCCCCGCACTGGGATTCCCTGTGTCGCAGGTGGCATGGACACACACAGATACACATCACAAACATCCAAGACCCGAGAACAAACTTTATGTTTACACAAAATCTGCCCCGGCCGGGAATCGAACCCGGGACCCCTCGCTTTGCAGGCAGGGTTACTACCAACTTAGCTACGGAGCCGTCAAATCAGTATAAAATCAGTCAACATCCCAATTATGCTTTAAAAAAGCGACGAACCGACTTCAGTGACATACTACTAAACCGAAGTTGATGAAATTCGGACCAATCTGAAAGGATATCCTTTCAAATAAAGAAACAATTTTCCAAATCGGTTTATAAATGTGACTGAGGAAATAAACATAAAAAATACAACCGAAGTATCGTCTCCTTTTTTGGTAGTCGGTGAAAAATTCAATTATTTCAGCATTAGCGCCAGTCAACACATTGTAAATTGTTGAGATTGCTGTCCGCAGTTATGACATTCAGCGGGCATTCCTCTTTTATTGCTCCCGTAGCGTAATTAAATTTTACCCTTGTTTGCCACATTCCTTTGAAACATTTGAAACTAATTGGTGCAATAAAGGTAGCTGCAAACCATCTGCAAACAAACAACACTTCCCTGTATCCCAGGTGTCGTGGAAATACACTAACATCAAGTAAGACTAACTCTTCTGCAAGCGTTCGCTGGGTGGGTAAAAGGTAACCAGGAAAATATCACCGATAAGGATATATATGATCTTTTTCTCACAACGTAAGGATGGACAGGATAACACAATAACCCACGATTAATTAATGAAACTGCGTTTCAAATGTTTCAATAATTATAACAACAGGGTTGACGCGCACATGCAAGTTATGGATGTCACGTCGCGCGCGAGTCACGCGCCATCGCGTGCCGCTCGCAGGGCTGCCACGCAATCTAACGAGATTATTAGCGCTTGCGGTTGTTGAGTAAATGGCTTGACAATTTTTCAAAAATGGGAGTTTATTTAAAGTCCACAACTACATTTATTAATTAACCCGTAGCAATGGAAAAACGTTTCAGTTAGGTTTTAACACAGACCAGTAAACCTAGACGCCGCTTAATTCAAGTTTTGCATGAGAACACAATCGTGAAATGTTGGTGGGGAACGAGGGAAGCAGCGTGTTGTGATTGGTCAGTTAAAAACTCCTACTCAGACGAGTGAAGACGGCGTTTTGTTGTGGTTGATTTGACTGGGTTGACGCTCTATTACTCTTGGTAGATTAAAAAAGCGGATGGATAGTTTGACTTCATACCTCCATAGAAAAGATTTTATTTCAAATCGTTTCCAAAATTTCTGCTGTGTGCTTCGGGCAGCTGCTCTTGAGCGCCAGTTCTATTCTAAGTTTGATTTTGCTCTGCAGCCATTGCAGGAACGCGCGACTGTGTCGTTGCAAAAAGTCCACCGTGGTCCTAAAACATTACCTACCAAACAAGATAAATTAGGCCCGTTCTAAAAGGCTCGATTATTTTCAAATGCCTGAACATATCTTTTTAATCATGGTAAAGAACACTCGATTACATTTAAAAAAAAAACTAAATCAAGATCGGTCCATCTGTTTAGGAACTAATATGCCATAGACAGACACACATATAAAACGTTAAACTTATAACACCTCCTTTTTTGCATCGGGAGTTAAAAATACGACTAATGTACTAATAGTGCACAATTCTGTTTTGCAAATAAGTATTCATTCTAGTAAAGTTGTAAACAGAAACAGAGATCGCTGACATACTCAGCTAACCAAAGGCAGTTTATTTGCTCGCCCCGTTTCTTAACTAATTGTCCACATGTGGCGAGACGACAGTGTAACAACCCTGACGGGAAGATGATGTATTAATTTTGACAGTGACATTTGATGTTTTAATTTAATGACACTTGTGACGAATGGTTGGTGTAGCTCAACCGTAAACTGAAGCTAATTAATTTAAAACTCTTTTTGTTATGTAAAATAGTAAATTAGCGTTAAAATATGTAATCTCGAAAATGTTTCTTATATTTTTTATTATTTATTTACTGTCAATGTATGTCTTCCAATACCAAGGTAGGTCTTCCAATTTAGTATTACGATTAACCTGGATTGGCTCATAAATGTGACTACCAAGTTGACGATAGATTTTCAACTTGAAGTTGGTAACAGCACTCCAAAGTGTGATCAACTCCAAAACATCCGCCATGCTCGTAGGTAACACACATGTCAAATGAAAACTATTATTTTGACACTTGCCTATGTCAAACGTCATTGGACCGTTTCCCTCGCATTAGTCATAAGGATTTAGTGCGGCGACAAATGACACGAATTTAGAAAGTAAAAGTGACAACCATAAAATTTATGTCAAATTGTCAAGCCATATTATGAAACATTTAATTTTGTTTATCTTAATTTTTATTTGCTATCATTGAATGCACTATTGATTATAAGTGCAATAAAAGCGGGAACCGACTTCACAACGAGACTGATGTATACAAATTCGCATCACATACAGTAACGGTACCACTGGTGGATGACGGGAATGATTCAAAAAGTTGTGTCGCTGTCCCCCTGTGGTGGACAAGCAGGTGAGAAACAACGGGAATGATCGGACAAAAATATTGCCAAATTTAAAAATTTCATGCTTCATTTTCCAATCTTAGGGGTTCTTTTTTAAGAGGACTGACTACCCACAAGATCCTGAAGTATCTTACTCATGGAAAAATCTAACAAACATCGGTTCAGTTTAAAATTGGTAAAGACAAAACATTGTGTAACTATTATACAACTTATACCTACAGTGTTTAGTAAGGCTTATTAGTGTGTAGGTAAAATCATGTAATTGCTAACTTCAAATAAATATCTAACCTTAAAGACAATGCCGAAATTTGATTCTTATTACATATCTCGGCAGGTTACACCCTCGTAAACAACCCTAGACAAAGGGTGACATTGTCACATTTAATATGTGATCACTTCTCTGAAATGTGTCACTCATACACAGGCTCCCAAACTTGTTTAATATTTCACCCGTTTTCAGACACACAATAATTTCAGAAATAGAGGTATGTGTCTTCGAAACAGATGTCTCTAAAAGTACCATTTTGAGAGTAACTTCGACGGGTATCGTAAGCAATCTATCAAAAATGAAGCTTTGATGAACCCTTTAATTTACACATATAATACATGTACTTAACATATTTTTTTATTATTTTTATATTCGTGCCTACACCTATAGTCTATAACTATCTATACATACAAATAAATAAAATTGAAGTGTCCGTTTGTAATGTCAGAATAACAGCTTTTTACCAAATGCATATGAACGTATATACGGTACTTATTACAAAACAATCATTTTTAAATTTTTTGTCTGTCTGTCTGTTTGTTCCGGGTAATCTCCGAAATGGCTGGGCCGATTTTGACGGGACTTTCACTAGCAGATAGCTGATGTTATAAGGAGTAACATAGGCTACTTTTATTTTAGAAAAAAAAAATTCTAAGGGTGCCGCGCAAAAAATAAAAACACGAATTCCAATAAATCCACGCAAGTGAAACCACCGCTCCTTTTTTCGGTCATTCTGCGTCTCGAATATTGCCAACTGAGTGCGACTATCGAATCGGCCACTAACGTTGAGTTGGAAAGTTGCATTTGGGACGATTGGATTTTTAATATTTCATACACTCCACGTAATCCGTGTGAGATTCCCCACCCACGGGTGGTGGTTAGAACGTGGGATCGGAATGATGGAGTGCTCGTGTATGTGGGCTGTAAATCAAACATTCATCTCAAACTTCTATCCCCCTCTTTGCCAATGAAACTCACAAGGGGCAACGCCATTTTGAGGACCTCTGCCCTAAAATATAGCAAGTAATTAACGTCCCAAAGCGACTTGAACAACATTGTGATAGTGTCTATTGCAATGTCAAATTGTCACAAGATTAAGCCAGAAGGTGACCCTTGAGAACCACTGAACACAGATAAACACGTGAGATCAGTCTGTCATCTAAGAATATCCCTACTTATTAATATATATTACTTTCTGCCCGCGGTTTCACCCGTTTTCCCACAGGAACCGTGCTAAGTATTTTCCGAGATAAAAAGCCTATTGTATATAATAAGACGATACAAATGGCCTATGCTACTCTCCCGTCCATAAACTATATCTATGTCACGTTGATCCGTTGCTCCGTTGCTGCGTGAATAAGGACAAACCAACAAACGTACAAACACACTTTGCATTTTTGTAGTACGGATAATTGTGAAAGTGAGCTTTTATATATTGCCTGATAGTAAGCACCATGGCCTCAAACAGACATTAGCCATGGGGAACGGCAGTGCACGCGTAACTGAAAAAAAAAGCAACTAATGCTTATATATACGTTGAAAATCTATCGCCAAGCTATCGGCGTCTACGTCGTCACGAGTTAGTGCTCGAACGCAAAACCATAAGTTCAAAGTCTATGTCTAGAATTCAGTAATAAACCCCTCTCCCTTAGAAGATAACTCAAATTCAAGCATATATTAGCTTAATATTCAATTTCAGATAAGACAGTCTTAGGTAACTGCCTTTATCACACGAGTTATATAATTATTAACTCTATCCTTCAGCCATCTTAAGCCTTAGACACATCTGTGGGTAAATGCGGTCGTCCACTCAAAGCTGCGCGATATAAAGGTTCTTTCAACAAGGACGGGCTGATGTTGACAGTTTGTGGCGGCCATGTTGTTTTTGTGACATCTGTCAAAGCTGTTGTTTTTTATTCAGTCATATACAGATTGGAACTCGAGTTTCCTATGATCCTGTCTAACATATTCAGGCAGGATGAGGTGTAGGTACACTGGTACAGGTAAGAGGTAGCTACCACCAGGTAAACGACCCCCTGGCCTCATTATCCAATAAACAAATAAAATTTAAAAATAAACCAGCACCCAGTTTTTCATGCAATCAACTTTACTGAGATAAATTACCTTCAGCCGTGCTAGCATGCGCGCCGTGACAAAATTTTGTCGATGCTTATATCGTGCATTTATCTCATAGTCGCACGAGAAAGAGCGAGACAAAACAGTCTACAAAATTTTGTCGTGGTGCTTATTAACACGGCCTGGCAGGTGTCATATGAATGTCGTTAATTTATCAGTTTATTTATTTATCGTTATTGTCGTTCATTTATGTCATTAATTTATTAGCATCAAAAAAAGGAAAAACAAATTCAAAACAAACACTTGTAAAAGAAAAGATATCGAAATTTATCTTTCTTTCTAATTAAAACGTTATTTTTACAACAATTAAACACCTTCAAAGCTACACCGCCACTGAAGCCTAGCTCCTAGAGGGCAGCCACCCTAACCAAGCCTAAATTGAAACTCTCCGGCAGATACATTTTGTATGAGAACTCGTATGAGGTTTCACTCCATTATTTACGACCTGTGTTTTTGCAATATGCATAATGTTATGATAGACGGACGGATTATGAAGTGTGTTTATGAGAGGAGAATAATATGTTTTTGCAATTATTAAAATTGTTTTTATATAGAACTAGCTGCTGCCCGGGTTTTCACCCGCGCGGAGATATTGGATAATATGGTTCTTATTTTTTGCGCGGAAACCTAATTTTTTTCTTAAATAAAAGTTCTAAGCCTAAGTTACTCCTAGTAACATCAGCTATTTGCCAGCGAAAGTCCCTTCAAAATCGGCCCAGCCGTTTCGGAGATTACCCGGGAACAAACAGACATACAGACAGACAAAAATTTTAAAAATGGCTGTTTTGGTGTAGGTCCCGTATATACTTTCATATGCATTTGGTAAAAAGCTGGTATTTTGATATTATAAACAGACACTTCAATTTTATTTAGCTGTATAGAGTATAGATTACTAGCCGACGAGTGTACTATCTGCTAGTAAACTCTCGCAGTGTTTTTTTATATTTTAACCATCGAGCTGCCTAAAAAATTGCTTCTTAAAGGTTAACTAGTCTCGTTAGTGGGAGGACTAAGTCTTCTGCGAGTGTCCGTCTGGGTTTGTTACCACCGCTTTGCTCGTGAAGTCTGCCGCTAAGCAGTAGTGTGCAAGCATTACTGTGTTCCGGTTTGATGAGCAGAATAGCCAGTGAAATTACTGGGCTTATCAGACTTAATACCTAATGTCTCAGGGTAACGAGCGCATTGCAGTGCCGCGCAGGCCTTTTTGTCTCAAAGTTCTGGGTGGTACTGCAATTGTTATGGGCCGGCGTTATGCTTATCATCAGGCAAACGACCAGCTCGTCCCGTTATAGTTAATAGTATAAAAAAAGGTTGGCGAAGCAGTGATATTACTTACGGGCTCGCTCACATGAAAAAATTATTGCTGAAATGAAAGTATCTTTATCCCCTAAATAAAACGCAACCCCGCAATCATCCCGGAAATTGTCGAAATTGGGTTCAAGACACAATTACGGCAAGTGGTGGTAAAACGAGCGAGTCTTCACCACCTGGGTGTGTACACGCTCTCAAGCGAATTAGGGATACCATCTTATGTGTATATGCCTTTTTACAATTGTGTATTATGCTAGCATTGACCTCTATCATCTTTTGTTGAATGGTTGAAAGTGGTCAGAAGTTAAGCGTTTCGTATTTTTTGGGTTTTGTGGGATTTTTACTCACTTACTCCCCGCGGTGGTCTATCTCGGTGCTACACACGAAAGGGCCCCGGGCTCTCCAAAGGATCGCATGGTGGAAGGGAAGAAGGGAGAAGAAGGGCACAGTGCTCCCTAGCACTGGGCCCTTCTCTGCCGACCTCCATCCTACAACAGCCCGGGCCACACCGAGCTGCCGTCTTAGGGCTTGCGTCTAACCACCCATCCAAATAGATGGTTAACGCTCACCTCCAACCACCCACAAGCCCAAAGGTCCCCTCTTAGTCACCTTTTACGACAAACTATTAACCTAGAAAAGATATAAGGATCACAAATCTCTTGAACCATTTCCAAATTTTAATCCTAAATTTGGAGATGGTAGCTATGATTATGTCCAACTGCGTACATAAGAGACTGACGAAACTGCTCATAAGTCATAGTCCTCATATAGTATATCCAAGCAGTTAGGCGTGTTCCAATCGAGGGGACCTACTATTTAGTACCATACGTAGTATATTTAAAAATAAAAATCAATTGCCACGTGTATGACGGAGTCACTGGAGAACGGCTCGATCGACTTGGTTGATGTTTTTTGTTATTTTCGTAATTGTTAGGATAACGTTCGTATTAAAGAATTTAAAAAAAAAACACGAGATAAGTCGAAAAAACAACAGAAATTTTCATAAGAAAAACAAAACTGATTTTAATGGATAAGGCATTTCTGCTGTCACTGTTAGAAAGAGATGAAAAATTCAGTACGTGAAATGAGGCACATGTTGTCACTGTCAGAAAGTTACCCAAGCGAAGCCGGGGCGGGTCGCTTGTTGTTTTGCCTGAAAACGCACCTCATGGCAATCCTACAACTACGAAAATCGCAGCCACCAACGACCCGACCCGTGAATTTACTTAACACTCTCGCAGACAGTAAAGAGAAGCATAAAATCGAATATAAAACTGTCATTGAGCTGTTTTTATAGCACGAAGCGAGCACGTCTACCGGCGAGGTGGGTATGGAAATAGGGCAAGGATTTTAGGGTTAAAAGATTTGACTATAAGCTTATTCGTACTGTGTCGAATGTAGATCACTTATAAGTATCATCAGCTTTTATGCTACAAGGTGGTAGGACTAACTCTTCTGCGAGCGTCCGTCTGGGTAGGTACCGCCGCGCGCCGCTTTGCTCGTGAAGTCGGCCGCCAAGATATGTCCAAGCCATAGAGTTATTGGTCCAAGCAGTACCGTATTCCGGTTTGATGAGCAAAGTAGACAGTGGAATAACTGGGCCTATGAGACTCAATACCTGTGTCAGAGTAACGAGCGCACTGCAGTGCCACGCAGGTCTTGTGTTTCAAAGTTCTAAGTGGCACTGTGATTTTTATGTGCTGGTGTTATGTTTACCATTAGCAAACGACCTGCTTGTCTCTTTATCCAGTAGTGTATAATATACTTAGCGGCTTCCCGCGGTTTCACCGCGGTTTATTGGAAATCATGGGTTTTATATTTTGTGCGCGGAACCTTCATTCTTTTTCTAAAATAAGTCTAAGTTACTCCTTATAACATCAGCTATCTGCCAGTGAAAGTCCCGTCAAAATTGGTCCAGCCGTTTCGGAGATTACCCGGAACAAACAGACAGACAGACAAAAATTTTAAAAATTGTGTTTTTTTTGTAGGTACCGTACATATACTTTCATATGCATTTAGTAAAAGATATTATTTTGATATTACAAACAGACACTTCAATTTTATTTATTTGTATAGATATAGATAGTAGTAGTTTTCTCTCACCATCTCAATCTCAATATAGTACTACAAATAATTCGAACAATTGACCCTACATCAGCAGGCGATGTTATTACCACTGAGCTATCATTGCAAACATGCCACATTTAGTAACTGTAACTGTAACAGACATACTATTACTCTTTAGTAAGTGTCCATAAACACTGAATTCTGAAGAGCATCGAATCGCAGAAGTTTTTTTGGCAAAGCTTCAGATCGTCCACAAATATGTACATGGAATTAAAAATTTAAACGCTGCATGTATGTTGCTCCTTTTATTCTCGGATTTTTTTACTTTACAAAATAACTGATAAGAACGTCGGTTGCTCAAAATGTTAAAATTGGTCACCCTTGCATAGAAAAAACGCTGGTTCATTCTGGTCTTGAATACTTTCATATAATTGTAGTTTTGAGGAAATACAGATGGAGGGTACTTGGTACCACAAGGCTCCCATCTGTTTACTTATGCTCTAAAATAATTTTTTTTATGATTTTTGGTAACGAGTCGAGCTAGTCGTTTGCCTGATGGTAAGCATAACGCCGGCCTATAACAATTGCAGTGCCACTCAGAACTTTGAAACACAAAGGCCTGCGTGCCACTGCAGTGCGCTCGTTACCCTGAGACATTAGGTATTAAGTCTCATAAGCCCAGTAATTTCACTGGCTACTCTGCTCATCAAGCCGGAAAGAACACAATATACAATAAGTAATGCTTGCACATTACTGCTTGGCGGCAGACTTCACTCACAAAGCGGTGGTAACAACCCAGACGGACATTCGCAGAAGAGTTAGTCCTACCACTAACAGGACAAAATCCTCTCTTTATAGGGGAAGCAGATATAGCAGTTCCCCAAGGCACTACTGGCATCTTTTGATTGTATCATTAGGAAAATATATTTCCCTTTCATACAATTGGTAGGGCCTATAAGGGAATAGCAGTTCCCCGAGGCCTATTGGTAGTGTCACGCAGTTGTGTCACGGGTAATTTTTTTACCATACCAATAAAGAAAATCGCTGGTGAAGTCATGGGAGTAACTAGTTCTATATAATTTTTATGGTTCAGATATCAGATACTTGATCTGAAGACCATACTGGAGATAGCGGTTTTATTTCCATCACACATGGTAATGTTTTTACAACTTTTATACTGCGCCTTTACGACAGAATAAAACGGGTGGTTAGTAGTTTTGAAGAGTTGTTTACGTTTCAAAAAAGCTGAATTGTAATTTTGAAACTTGAAAGTCGTAAGTTTTCTTTTATGCTATTGGGAAACGAGACGCGCGGGTCGTTTGCCTGGTGGTAAACATAACGCTAGTCCATAAATAACAATTGCAGTAAAAACACAAAAATCTCGTAAGTCCTGTAATTTCACTAAGTACTTTGCTCATCAAACCAGAACTTTTTCTGTGCCAACACACACTAGATAATGTTTGCACGTTACTTCTTTGCGGCAGGCTACGCGAGGGTGGTACCAACCCAGACTGACATACGCAGTAGAGTTAGTCCTATAACCTCCTGGTAAAACCTTACGGTCTAACCTTTTTAACTTCCTAAAGATACAAAAACAAATGCAAAATCGGTATTTTGGGCTACCAAAAGACTCTCATCAATCGTAACCCCTAGGTTACGGTTCTAGAGTGTTCTAGAGTGAATCTTGCCGTGCGGGATCTTGTGCGACTTTCGATCCGACGCACCACTGTTCAAATCCCGGTTCGGCCCCGCACCAATAATTTAAATCAAGTTATGTGCAGATTTATCACACTCGCTATAAAACAAACAAGAAAAACACCGTGAGGAAACCCGTATGTTTAAGAACCACAAAATTCGAGGACATGTAACATCCACCAAGCCGCACTGGGTCCGCGTCGTGGATGATGGCCAGTTCTCTCTGAGAGCGGGCCGGTATTCCAGCAGTGGGGGCGTAGTAGGCTGATGATGATATTTTTGTTTTTGATAGAGTTCTCCGTAAGAGGTCAAATGCAAATCTATAAAAAAATTACCGAGCCACTCCAAATTTGCACTTTAGCACTGCAATTACGAAGTAGTGAGGGAAGTAACATCGCCTGCTGATCCGCCGATAGGTCCAGAGTTCGTATCCTATGGAAACATCGTTACGGAAACATGTAGTATTGCATTTTTGGTGTCTGCCCGGCTAGCTACCAACTTTAGATGAAAATATTTCGCCCTTGACAGTTCCCATTTAAGGTTAGAATGTTTACCATTTTCAAACACAAGCTTTAGTCATTTTCATGTCCATGAAATTAGTTAACAGTGAATCACTCTTGTAAAAACACTCATTACTGAACCTCACTAAGGTTGAAACAAAAACTTCTTTGTAATATTCCAAGAATTAAACAAATCTATCATTGTCACTATTTTGAAGATTTATACCTACATGTATTCGAGTAACCACAAACTTGTCAAAGCAAAATTAACTTTACTCCCCAGTATTAAGAAGTCATAATTTGAAATGATAGGTATTTTTGTGTTTTCGGTATAAAAATGGGGCTGAATTGTGGGAAACTGAGGTGTACAAATGATTACGTAATTTGCCTGTGGTTTTGTAAATAACTTATTTAGTTTGAAGAGGGGCTACCGTGAAAGATGTATAAGTTTGTCTATGGACCGCGTTGTACCACAAAGAAGTAATGTAACATTTATGTAAGTACATGATATTCGTAAATGCTAAAATATATCCTACTAGGAAGTCGGATATATTTTATATCACCTACTAATATTATAAATACGAAAGGTTGTGTGTGTGAATGTTTGTTACCACGTATCTCCGTAACAACTAAGCCGATTTTGTTGAAATTTGTAATTTAGATAGTTTAGGTTCTGGAATACACGTAGGCTATAAAGATATATATTTCGTTTCGAAATTACAATGAGTTTTAGGTACAAAACGTTTGACGCTGATGGTGTGGTCATATTATACTTACGCATATGTTGGGTTAACAAATTGGTAAAAAAAGACATAACTTTAGCGATTACTACAACTTTAACAAGTTTTTATCGTATATTTTTGCATTATGCAATCGCTAAAGTCATGTCTTTTTTTACAAATTTGTTAACCCAACATATGCGTAAGTATAATATATATATATATATATATATATATATGAGTAAGTATAATATGACCACACCATCAGCGTCAACGTTTTGTACCTAAAACTCATTGTAATTTGTTATAAAAGCAATAAAGCCTAAATTGCCATAGGGTTACTACAAAAATCGTCATCCGTTGCCAAGTAAAACTAGTTGGCGTACGACATCGGTAGCCCCTAGCTTGTCACTCAAATGTCAGCTTAACTGTGGCTTGTAAACATATCTTCTTATATTTAGTAAAATCTCAAACTAAGGGCCGATTTTTCAATTGCACGTTAACGAACTGATTGCTATTGAATCGATAAATTTAACTTATCTCTTTAATATCTTTTTTGGGCCTATCGTTTCGAAATTATTGGACCGTTAGGTAACTAAGGCTTATTTCTTTAGAATAGCAACATTGATACTTAGTATGGTTGTGACGATTCAGGGAATTATCTAATTGGACGTTTTTTCTGACTGTTGAAAAATCGGACGCTATTCTATTAGGTACTGCTCCAGGATGGACCGTTAGGTAACTGATTGTTTATTTCTTTAGAATAGCAACATTGATACTTAGTATGGTTGTGATGATTCATGGAATTATCTAACAGGACGTTTTATCTGACTATTGAAAAATCGGCCCTTATTCTATTATTGATTGAAAAAAGGCACTAATAAACTAATGTCTAGTGATTTTACCTAAATAAATATCTGCAGTGGCAAAGATTAAACAATTAAATGTTATGCCGATTGTCAGTTAAAAATAAACGTGATGGTCACCTCTTTATGATAACTCTTGAATCCAAACTCAGTATGAGAGAGAGAGAGATAGAGAAAGCGACTTCGATCAGCTGTTTTGTGATTGAAGATAATTTTGACAAGGACAAGAAAACAAACCAAGTTATACATTTACGTATCTTACTAAATAGTTAATTTCCCCGTCATGGTTTTTTTGCTACTTCCACGTTTATTGCAAAAAAAGCAAGCGTGCTATTGAAAAAATAAACGTGGTATACAATCTGTGGCTATTTAATTCTTGCTTCAGTATAACATCAGCTCTTCCAATGTAAACGACCACAGTGACCGTAATTATAATCACCGTCAGCTCTGCGACTAATGCCTGATGAATCTGATGATGCTATTAGTGCGGGAGCTGGTAACGCGTTTTTTACGACTTGATTTTTGATTGTTTATATTGAGATTACGGATATAAGTAATCAGAGGTTCAAAGTACAGTGAATAAGTAAATTCAAAGGTACGTTACAATAAATCTTTTTTTCTTCTCGTCCACAAAATATCTCGAAATTTTTAGCCAATTAAAAATATTCGATTTTAAACCTGTCTTAAGATCTTACGCTATCTAGGACTGACATTTAACTATTGAAGCACGCTAACGCTCCGTTTTAAATATTTTCTTTTTTTTTCGTCGTTAATCGTCATGTATACCTCAGCTGCGGGGGCGACAGAGAGGTTATGCCAGACTCCTACTGGATAAAACCCCACGTTTGTCCTCCTTACGCCCTTATTTGTTTGTCGGGACTACGGGAACTCTTCGAACTCTTCCGCGGTCCGTTGTAAATACCTACCCACAGATCTCTTATACCTCTATATCTCTGTGTACCTACCACATAGCAATCATCCATCCAGATACTGGCCGCATTGAACGTCTGTTGCTCCGTTGCTGCGTGAAAGAGGGAACTAACAAACACACCCTCTGTTTTATAATATTAGCAGGGATATTATTTTTCAGGGTTCAGTGGCATCAAAATTCAATATAAAATACTAGAGGGCGTGGTCGCAAAGTAAATTGCGTCCCATCACACCAGATCTCAAAATAACCGTAACACCTTAACGGTTTAATATCGATTTTGTCTATTTACCGTCGTTTAGAGTTCCGTGGTGGCATGGACTTACATCATAAGTACAAAAAACTCAAGAACAAAATTTATGCTCGCTACAAAATGAAGTTCGCATCGACCACGGGGATCGTACACAGAGCCGTCTTTGAGCTATGCTTTTTTTTATTTTTTACTAGCTTCGCCCACGTAGTATATATATCTTTATAGCCTATGTACACAAAAATCACACAATTTTTCGCATTTTAATTATTAGGGTAGGAAGTAGATACCGTTAGGTAACGAGACGATTGAGTCGTTTGCCTGATGGTTGCAGTGCCACTCAGAACTTTGAAACAGAATGGCCTGCGTGGCACTGCAGTGCGTTCTTTACCTTGAGATATTAAGTCTCATAATCCCAGTAATTTCACTGACTACTTCGTTTATCAAAAAGGAACACGGTTATGTTTGCTAATTATTGTTTATTGGCAGAGAAAAGAATCTTTAGTTTATCTACCTAACTAACTGCAGACAACAGCAGAAATAAACTACCATATATACACTCAAAGACTTCGAAGCAAACTTAAACCAATAAAAAAACCGACCCTTTCATCTCCAGACGAACTTTGCCATGACCAAAGATCCCTCGGCCCTTTGCGTATAGAACCGTAAACATGCAGAGAACCAAGATATTATAATTCATAATTCAATATTCCTGTCTTCATACGGACTCCTTGGCATCAAAGAGTTATTCGCACTTGACTCGTCATTTTGACCGCATACCGCGCTATCTTAAGAATCCATCTTTTTGTTAATAAGCTTCGCCTTAATCTATATATAATGGGTTCACATGTTTCGTAATTATACCCAGGATATAGTTTTCGACCATATCTTATGGTACAATAAATTTAGTGTGGGTTAGGTTATAAGACGTAGCGGAATGGCATTGAATTTGTTTATGAAGTGTTAGCTTTTTTGTGTTTGTTTATTCAATAGTTCTAACACTTGACGTGGAATGACACGCGATGTAACATAAACTGGTAATTTTTTTCTTTCTATAATAATTTTAGTTCAATTACGAGTTTAAAAACACTGTGTATATATGTATAGAAATATATAAGTCAAACGAAACAATTTTACAATCAGTTCTACAATTGGTGGTCTAAAGATGGGCGGCGATGTCTAAGGCTAAGATTCAGAGACGATTCTAAGCGTAGACTTTGGCTTCCATATCAAAACTGTATAGAATTTTGACGTATGGAAGCGTGAGTCCACAAGGGAGCACTCATGAGAGTTAAATACTCTAAGAGTCTGTGCCCGTTCCAAATTGGTATCGAGACTTTTAAAAATAATTAATGATAAAGTAAAAAACCGTCAAGGGAGCGAGATCCTTCGTTGGATACTAGAGGTACTTAGAACTAACTCTTGTGCTAGTGTCCATGTGGGTTGGTACCACCGATTTGCTCGTGATGTCTGCTGCCAAGTAGTACTGTGCAAGCATTACTGTGTTCCGGTTTTATGAGCAACGTACCCAGTGATATTACTTAAACTAAAAAACGCTGTCTCTTATAACTTGTCTTTTCATTTAAGGTGGAGCCAAGATACGATGTGGGCGTGATTTTTAATACAGGTTTTGATTAGATTTCCACAAATTAGTTTTATCTAATTGTATTCTAAAGTTATCAAATTCCGTTTTAGAATTCATACTTTAAATTTAAATTCGTCATCCGGACTTTTTTAGAAAATTATTCTTTTTATGGATACAATTTATGGCGTATTATATTTTTATGGTACAAATTAACACAGGCTATTTAATTATGTAAAATATACTTAAAGATATTAAAAGGTGTTAGATCTACTGAATCTTTAACAAAAAAATAATAGGATAGGTTTTTCGTATACATTTCGTATGTATACATTTTTTTTTTATGTTATTTGGTAACGAGACGAGCTGGTCGTTTGCCTGATGGTAAGCAAAACGCCGGCCCACAACAATTGCAGTGCCACCCAGAACTTTGAAACACAAAGGCCTGCGCAGCACTGCAGTGCGCTCGTTACCCTGAGACATTAAGTATTAAGTCTCATAAACCCAGTAATTTCACTGGATACTCTGCTCATCAAACCGGAACACAGTAATGCTTGCACACTACTGCTTGGCGGCAGACTTCACGAGCAAAGTGGTGGTAACAACCCAGACGGACACTCGCAGAAGAGTTAGTCCTCCCACTAACAAAATACATTCACTAGATGTTAGGACTAACTCTTCTGCGAGTGTCCGTCTGGGTTGGTAACACAGTTTTGCTCGTGAAGTCTGCCGCTAATCAGAAATGTGCAAGCATTACTGTGTTCTCGTTTGACGAGCAAAGTAGCCAGTGAAATTACTGGGCCTATGAGACTTAATACAGAATGTCTCAGGGCAACGACTGCACGGCAATGCCGCGCATGCCTTCGTGTCTCAACGTTCTGAGTGGCAGTGCAATTGTAAATCCGAATTTACATTTACTCAGTTACTGACTTCAAATTCAAGACAGTCCGTCAGTCAGTCAGTGCTGATCTGATCCTGGC
Source organism: Crocallis elinguaria (assembly GCA_907269065.1). NCBI lineage: Eukaryota > Metazoa > Arthropoda > Insecta > Lepidoptera > Geometridae > Crocallis > Crocallis elinguaria. The sequence continues at coordinate 13,535,491 of OU026071.1, read as the reverse complement.
ATCGTGTAAACATTTTTCAAGGCAGTACAGTGCTGTCACGTCATTGCTGATTTAAGTATTCTGGTTGCATATTTTGAAGTCAGCCTGCTGTCCCCGCCACCCGCGCTAGCAGCACTGACTTGGAACTAAACTTGTGTAAACAAAAAAGTCAGTAGTCTTGTCAGTATTTTAGTAGTAGTGAAAATGACGTGTATGTTACACACGCCTTGAAGAAATAACCAAGACTGACTGATATGTAATGTTTGAGTCAGTTCTTGGTGTCAGTAATTGACTCAATGTAAATGCCGCCTTTATGATAAGTATAACGCTAACCATCGGGCGAATGACCTGATCGTCTTGGTAATACTCGCTGTTAGAGTAATTTATCTTAACGTTCATAAGTGCTCCTTTGGAGCCTATTTGAATAAAGAATTTTGAATTTGAATCAGCACTATAAAAAAAGAATAATTTACAATACAGGAAGTGTTCAAAAGTAAAGATAGCTCTTAGCGATTTCTTCCACATGACCAAAAAGCAACCAAATAACAACAAAAATATACGTTCGTTTGATAAAAGCTTTCTCCTTCAAAACCTTTTTAAAAACCAACCCTTTCTTCACAGTAGTACATCAAAATAATACATGTATTGTCTCTATTTCAGGTAAATCTACCCCTACGATCAAAGGGCCACCCAGGGGTGGTTAAATAAAAATCATCTGACCGCAGTAACGGGCCAGGGTCACCTAATAGCACATTAAGGTAATAAGGGTCCCGGACCTTAGAAGTTCACGGAGTGATCGCTTCGAACGTTCGCAGTATTATGAAGAAACTTCGTCTTGTACTTTGGTTTGGGGTGCGAGGGAAGAGATGTAGCAGTATTTGTAGAAATAAGGGTTTACTTCAACGAGATTCGAACCCGCCAAGCCGTAATTGTTATAGGCTGACATTATGCTTACAATCAGCCATCAACAAACCCCTAGTCTCATCATCGAAAAGAATTTAAAAAAAAATGTCCCTATTTAACGGGATAATGACCGGCATCTTCAGCTCTAAATAAATGTATTTTCTTTCTTCTTCTCTCTTTCTTTCTCTAGAAATATACTTAGATGTAACTTAACAGGCAAACGACCAGCTCGTCTCGTTAACCATCAGTATTAAAAAAAACTTTGTTGGGTGCGAATATTGGTGTGAAACCTACGCAGCTACTTGTAGATTCAGAAGTGATGTACATGTATGATTCAGTTAAAAATGGTTTCTATTTACGCTTTTTTTTTTCTCTCCAGCAGGGGAACAACTAGATAAGGTAGGCCGGGACAACTTATAGCTCATATTTTAATTAATATCTTGGAGTGAAATAATCTAAACAGCGCAAATAGTTTATAATCAGTAATGAGAGTAATAAATTAACTCAAATGGCCTGTAAAAAAAGCTTCGTTTGCAGAATCTACTAATGTTGATATTTTCTTATTGACGATAATACTACATTTTATTTCAAATCAAAACAAGAAAATATTGTATATAGCATAGCACAATGCGCTCATTTTTTACTGCAATCTCAGCTAAGACTCTAAAGTACACCTAAATTTAGTCGATGTTGGCTAAATCCCTAGATTTCCAAAAACGCTGAAGCTTGTGATTTGCCCCATCCCCATTACGATAGCGGAGGCGGGCCTGCGGTCAGCGTCCCGGTTTATTGGGCCGTAAGTCCAGCATTGGGACTCACAATCATTGATCCGACCTGTTGAGTATCGGGCCGTTGTAAGGACCACCGACTTGAAACAAGGAGGCACCGCTGAAAAGTGGTCGCTTTGGTACACTTTCAGGGTCAAATAGATTGGTTAGGTCCGGAGTAATTTGGTTGATGAATTTGTAGGTTTGAGCTTTGAAATGTATACAAAATAAGTAATGCTTTATTTGTGCGATAATTTAGTACAACACGAGCTTCTGTCCGCGGTTTCAATTTATAATCGACTAGCTTCTGCCCGCGGTTTTCACCCGCGTTCCCACAGGAACCGTCAAACCAATTTATCAAATTAAATCAACTTGTCAACATTATAAAACTTTATTGTCAGCTGTCAATGTCAATTTTATGTCACACTAACTTAACCTAACTTCTGCCCGCGGTTTTCACCCGCGTTCCCACAGGAACCGTGCATTTTTCTAGGATAAAAAGTAGCCTATGTTACTCTCCGGTCCATAAACTATATCTATGCCAAAAATCACGTCGATCCGTTGCTTCGTTACTGCGTGAAAGAAGGACAAACCAACAAATCAACAAACACACTTTCGCATTTATAATATTAGTATGGATTTCCAAAAAACGAGGAGGGTCTCAAACCGTCTGTATTTTTTTGTGGTGATGTAACTCGATTTCTACGTCAATTCTCAACCAATTTAAATAATTCTTTTTCTCATGATAGCGTATATTACAAGAATGGTCCTTTTAAAAATTTAAGGGAAGAATTGGTATTCTTAAGGGCGGAAAAATGAGGTATGAAATTACCAACACAGTGGTGTTGGTAATTTTCTCGTGGTCGCTGGCTAATTATCCTCAAGATACAGACACAAAAATATTTGTCCATTGGGTTTTGAACCCTTTATACAAAAGTTTAGTCCATCGAACTATCAACCAACGTAGTATCTACTCAATTTAATATCATTTTTATGCTAACCAAGTACAAGAAAACTCAATCGAACAAACTGCATTTTACGCACAAATACCTATAAATAAGTATCCGATCGGTCTCTAAGTACATAATATAATAGTACCTAATCATCGAAAGCTCGTAAAAACGAAGTTATAAAAATATAATAACTAATAAAAAGTGTATTTAGAGTACGTCTGCCAGACAGACGTAAATAATAAAATTGCACTCTGCAAGAATTCCCGTCAAAACAGGCAAAGGAACGGTTTCACAATCTCTTGATAAATGCTGTTGGGCATCAGTTAAATTATAATTATTGAGTAAATGTATTCGACAACTGAAATTGATCAGCTCCGTGGCTAAGTTGGTAGTACAGTGGGTACATTTACCTACCTACAAAGCGAGGCAACTGAGGTCGATCCCCGGCTGGTCTCACTTCGTGTTATAACCACAAAGTTTCTTCTCGGGTCTTAGATGTTTCTGTTGTGAATCCGTGTGTGTCCATACCACCTGCAACATAAATATTTTGTACTTTTATTTTTACTATACTTTGCAACCTTTTCTCCTTAATTCGGTATTGATTTTGTACAAACTAGCTTCTGCCCGTAGTTTTCAACCACGTTCCCACAGGAACCGTGCATTTTTCCGTGATAAAAAGTAGTCTATGATACTCTCCGGTCCATAAACTATATCTATGCCAAAAATCACGTCGATCCGGTGCTCCGTTGCTGCGTAAACAAAAGCTTGTAACAATCATCATTACCAGTCGGAAAACGTCTACTGCTGAACATAGGCCGGGGAGGCCTATGTTCAGCAGTGGACGCCACAATAACAATAACTTTTGTAACTATAACTGCCAGTTATAGAAATCAAATTTAATTTATCTGAAGATGTTGCAACTAGGTCTGCTTTTGAAAGAAGCAAATGCCGTCTCGTATTAAGCGTACAATTCACATAAAAGGTAATAATAAAATATCGTATGAAAAAATCTCGAAACTTCGTTTGTATTCGTGCGCCAGTGCTCAGCTTCCGCCTTTTTTATATTCTGTTTCTCTCCGTTTCTAATGCGGACCTGATTTATTGGTCGAAGTAACGGACTAATAGCGAATTAAACAGTTTTTGAAAGGATAAGACCCGAGTTCAGAACAGACGTTTAAATAATGTATTAACAATCGGTTAATCTTTAAGGACCCATGTAAGTGTTAATCGGTGGTTTTGTCTTTGTTGTTCTTTGACAATTTTAAGCTGAATCGAAAGAGACAAAACTTAATTTAATCATTCAACCGATTAACACTGTTAATCTCATATTAACAGTGTTAATCGGTTAATAGGTGCGAAAATCGTCTATCCTATCATAATGTTGAGGATAGTGTTTAGTGAAGATGTGCTCAAAGGTGGTAAATAAGCTAAGCTTAGAATGATTGGCTTTCAAAAGCGGCTGCTTGGATACATCGATTGGTTATATTGTCATCTTGAGAGTGGCTTAGCCAGATCAGCTCAAAAATGCTCTACTTACTACCTTGCAGTCCTTGTTATCGTTGAATCATGATGTGTAGCCTCACCGAAAACTAAGGTCATTACAGTATCGTATGACTTAACCCATCCATCCGTATATTCCGGTCAATGTTTATAGAAGGAAAAACCGGGATCCGACAACGGGCCGGCGAAGTCGGCAAACAGCGAGAATGCGAATTGCACTCCCATGTCTGCAAATACTGGGACGTAAATAAAAACCGGGGGGCGTATGGGTGCGCTGACCATTGGTTTTGATGGCGAAATCGGGACGAGAGTTATATTTATTTTGTTTGTTTTGCGAAATTAATATTTAAATTTTATAATGTACATAGCTTCTGCCCGCGGTTTTCACCCGCGTTCCCACAGGAACCGTGCATTTTTCCGGGGTAAAAAGTAGCCTATGTTACTCTCGGTCCATAAACTATATCTATGCCAAAAATCACGTCGATCCGTTGCTCCGTTACTGAGTGAAAGAAGGAGAAACCAACAAACACACTTTCGCATTTATAATATAAGTAGGGTAGGATTTGAGGTACCGCAAAAAAATAATACGGCAAAAAAATAAAAACCATGAAATCCATTATCTCCACGCGGGTGAAACCACGGGCAGCAGCTAGTGGAAAATACAATTATTAACCTACTTACTTATAGATTTTTGTAAGCATTTTCAAATTTTGCTTTCAATGACATCTGGAATGATTACTTTCAAGTTGCAATTGAGGGACACTGTAGGAAAATAAATGATGAAAATACATATTAGGTTCGTTCGGCTCAAAACAGTCACTAAAAATGGATTACCTAGCGCGATTGTAAAAAAAGATAAATAAAAAAAAGTGGGACACAAAAGTACATCGTGTAAACAATATCTCCCCGATTTTAGACATAAAAGAAGAAAAGAAGAAACATTTTTCTTTCATTCTAAATATGAGTAAAAACACGTGAAACACAAAACCGTCCCGCTTAAACCGGGACACATGGTCGTATACCGATAAAGCACATTACTGTTACTTTATGTACAAGTTGGTAAAATCTTTATGTTATTTATGAGGCTGAGAATGATAAAACGGCGTTGTGTAAGTAGCGTGGCTACGTTGGTATAGTACGTAACTCTCCCTCAAAGTGAGTGCTCGGGTTTGATACCCGGCCCGGGCTTTGCGTGGTAAACGTAGTTTGTTCTCGGGTCTTGGATTTTGGCGTTGTGTACCTGTATCAACAGCGACAGGGAATCCTAGTGTAAAATATGAACGCGTAAGCGTTTGTTTTTTGGCGTCCGAATAATATAATAAAAATTAAAAACTGGTTTAAGCAGTTGTTGAAATTTTAATAATAAAAACTATTTGGCCCTAAAAAGTCGACTAAGTAACTAATGTCATGTTAAACTTTTTTTATACTAGGTATTTTATAAAGAGACGAGCTGGTCGTTTGCCTGATGGGAAGCATAATGCCGGCTCATAACAATTGCAGTGCCACTCAGAAGTTTGAAATACAAAGGCCTACGCGGCACTGCAGTGCGCTCGTTACCCTGACGCAGAAGATAGGTAAGTATTAAGTCGCATAAGCCCAGTAATTTCACTAGCTACTCTGCTCATCAAACCGGAACACAGTAATGCTTGCATATTACTGCTTGGCGTCAGACTTCACGAGCAAAGCGGTGGCAACCCAGACGGACACTCGCAGAAGAGTTAGTCCTACCACCTAGTAACATGTCAATCAGATCAAATGCTCAAATTACTGACCTTATGAGACTTATGCCTACATCACTCCACGGGTGCGTAACCTCGGGCAAATCTTGTTATTAATAAAAGCAAATATCGTTTTTCTCTCTAAAGATAAAGAGACAAGATCTTCTGTCTCTCCTCACCATAATCTTCGATCCAAGGTAAGCCGTCAGATTTAATTCTATATAAATTCAAGTCCCGCGGTAACCACCGATAGCAGATAACGGGACCGTTTACCTTAGCGTGTGTCGCGATGCGGAGATATCTTGTGGGAATTTTACTTTCGGCCGGCTCTAGAAATTCTTTTACTTGCCGTTTTTAAATTAAAAAATGAATGGTGAAATTATGTTTTTTCCGATTTCGGCGCACGACCAAGTTTTTACTCGGGCACTTAGGCTTAAACTAAGGCTAAAGTTAACTAACTTAGGATTAAGTTTTAACTCTCTGGATGTGAGAAGGATGATTGATCAACCCACAATCTTTCAATCATATCACAGCCTCAATGTGCTGAGGGGATCAGTTGTTTCTAACCTTGCCATCGCTATACATTTTAGAAAATATAATGGATGTACGGAAAAATACTAGTCAATTTAACTTAAACTTAATAATTTAAATACTAGAAATAAACATAAAATTGTAGTACCCGCGTTCATCTATACAAATAAATAAATTGAAGTGAGTAAGTTAAATAATTAGGGTTCCGTGCAAAACAATAAAAACCACGAAATCCAATATCACCGCGCGGGTGAAATCACGTGGGTGAAACCGCGGGCAGCAGCTAGTATTAAGTAAAACTAATAAATCTTTCATCAGTTATAAGTTTTATAAGTCAGTTTCAGTAGGTAGGTACTAACTTTGATGATGGCATTAGTAAACAAAACACACGCTTCGATTAAACTTCGCGATACGAACACGAAGGACTGCACGAGTGTTCCGAATAATAAATAATAGAACATAATATTGTTATAATAGAAGTTATAATAATAGAACTAGATAGAAATAGAAATAGGCTAACTGGAGTAAAGCGAAAAGTAGACGTAATTAGTATGTACGACAAAAAGCATTTTTTGTAAGGCTTAGTAGGCAATTTCTCTAAAGTGAGTCTAAACTGTAGCCTCAGTTGTAGAGTAGTGGACTGTATATCTTGGTGGTTGTCGTAGTTTGAGAGAAAACACTTAGTTTAGCTTTACTGATTTTATTATAATAGCGAAAGGCCACCACACCCTTTCGATAGTACGGACACGTCAAAAGAGAGAGCTGGGTTGCCCGATACATCTACTAAAAACACCTAATTCAATCTGGGCAACCGTATAGTTAGAAATAATTAATTCGTTGTTTTGCCAACATAAACAGCTTTTCGCTTTTTTGTAAGGCTTAGTAGGCAAGTTCTCTAAAGTGAGTCTAAACTACTTTTCACTTTTTTGTAAGGCTTAGTAGGCAAGTTCTCTAAAGTGAGTCTAAACTACTTTTCGCTTTTTTTTAAGGCAAGTTCTCTAAAGTGAGTCGAAACTACTTTTCGCGTAGTTCCCTCGATGACATTTCGATGCCTCAATGGCCTTCAAACACTCATTTTAAGGAAACTTTGGTTCATCAAAAAGCGGGTTGGCAGTATTATACTTTCTGAACGTTCTTAAAACTCGTTCGGAGAAGATTTTTCTGACGTTAGTTGAAAAGTTTTCGTTTTTTTTAAACTGAACTAGCTGCGGCCCCGCCGTTTCACCCGCGTGGAGATTTTGGATTATATGGTTTATTTTTTTGCGCGGAACCCTAATTCTTTTTCTAAAATTAAACTAGCCTAAGTTACTCCTTGTAACATCAGCTATCTGCCAGTGAAATTCCCAAAATTCAAAATCGGTCCAGCCGTTTCGGAAATTATACCCGGTACAAACAGACAGACAGATAAAAATAGTAAAAAGGGTTGTTTTGTTATAGGTCACCGTATATACTTTCATATTCATTTAGTAAAAAGCTGTTATTTTGACATTACAAACAGATACTTCAATTTTATTTATTTGTATAGATTACTCACAAATAAATATCCATGTGTATAATTAATTAGTTTACCCACAAATGCCTTATTTACACCTCCTTGCCCATTACATCAACCCAGCTATCTCTGCACCACACTGGAAGACCCTCATAAACCACCACTCACTGAAGTACCAACCCTTGAACCTATTTGTACAGCTGTTAAAATAACCCTTATCACTAAAGCAATAGGGATTTTACTGTAGGTCATGTCGCGCGTCGTAGAGAATTTGCACATCTGCTGCGTTAAGGCGCTCCTTTAGGCATATCATTCTTTTCTATTGAAATAAGGTTGAAAATGGCGATGCGTTTGGTTTTAGTTGAACGTTATTTCCTTATTTTTATTTAATTAAGAAAAAGAGACGCCATAAAGTTTAAATATTTTTACATGTCTTTACATGATTAAAATTTCTTTTTTTGTTACAAAAAATATGATAATTGTCGCTCAACATATTGAGCATTGACAAAAGAAATATTTCGGGGTCTTTCTTGCGTTTTTCTACAACATTCTAGGCCATTTCTACACAATATTTTATAGATAAGTCTTTTCTATTACATTTGGCTATACTACTGTATTTTGTGTAGCTTGTAATATCTAAGAAAACGGAGATTTGTGCGACGAAAAACAGGACTTTTTGGACGTCTTGCTTTAGCCGCCCCTCAATATTAAAATTATGCATTGATTTTATTAAAACAGCGATGAAAGGATTAGCAGAGACTGCTTTTAAAAAAAAAAGGAACCGACTTCTCGCGATGCATGAAATTTCGTTCCCCATTTTTCCACCTGCAGGGGTGCTTTCATAAAATGTATATGGAACCACCTCGAGAGTACATACAATTGCACACAAAAAAAGAATTTAAAAAATTTGATTAATCAATTACACAACAAACGACAACCTAAAATGTGTTGCTATTGCTACGCAAGTCACGCCTCACGAATTCACACAAAAGAAAACCAAACAAAAAAATAAAAAATACTCAAAAATAAATTACCCCATAAACAGGCGAAAATATGACGCATTAATAATTCGGAAATCCTCAAAAAGTCATTAAAAATAACACTTAGAAGTTATAATCGGTCGCGCGGGCCGTCCGGCCAAGTTTAAATTAAAGTTGTCACCCTACTGAGGGTTGCTTGGTATTTCCTTGAGACATGGGTAGGTGGTTCCGTAGGAAATTCCGTATTTATTTTTTAACATGCAATGACACTTGATTGTACAGACACGTTGTCCATACGCTTTTTACAGGACCGCCCAAAAAAGGAATGTACCTAGGAACCTGAGACATTAGGTATATCAAGTCTCATAAGCCCAGTAATTTCACTGACTACTTTGCTCAGCAAGCTAATGTCTCAGGGTAACGAGCGCACTGCAGTGCCGCGCAGGCCTTTGTGTTTCAAAGTTCTGAGTGGAACTGCAATTGTTATAGGCCGGCGTTATGCTTACCATCAGGCAAACGACCAGCTCGTCTCGTTACCAAATAAAATAAAAAAATACCTAAAAGGCATTTATAACTTCTATTACAAAAAGAAAATTTGATTGACGTCATTTTAGATACACAATATAAAATGACGTGACGAATGGAGACCGTTCTCCTGTTTGAAAGTCCTGTTGAAAAGTGAAAACATTCGGCCTGTGATAATTTTATAAACCTCACTCAAAAATATAAAAATACCTACTTTCAATATTATATTAGTGACAAGATGCAACATATAAAATTTTGTATATCTATTTCATGAACCAATTTCGTTGATCCTTCATAACAAGCCACGGAACCCCGAATTCTTTAAGAATATTCTCAACGGCCGCGACAGAACTGATGCATACGAAATTAGGAGTTTTTGAGGGTAATTCCATTTCGAGGGTCCGCTTTTCCCCCTGCGGATCCCAATTTAATTGTGAACGGAAATCGACTTTTGATTGATGCGTTACGGCAACTGATTTTTGATTCAATTTGTGTCTCATATCTGTAGATATTTAACTTTTATGTCAATTTTCGTCAGCAATACCTATGTCCTATATATCTAGCTTTCCAAGCGATAAGGATGTAATTAATATATGTCTTAGAGTTATACGTATCTCGAAATGGAAAACGATCAGAAATCAAATTATGTTCACATTATAAATATCTATACCTATTACCTATGCTATTTGTATTATTCGGTGGCTGTTACCTATTAGTAGTTTTCAACCGTGAAAATTTAACAGTGAGTACGTGGCTTAGGACACTCCCAAGGTCAAAATCCTCAGCTGCACTTGCTGCATCACCTATCATCACTTATGATTGAGCAATTACATTTTTTATTTTAGGACTGTGTTTTTGGTCAAAACGTACCCTTAAAGTACATGTATAGAGGCATACATGAGCACTCACCACTCCACGACATTCCACGCAAACATTCCAAAAATCGCCCTTGTGTAGGGAATTTCAGATGGATTACGTGGAGTGATATTGAATATCCAAACATTCGAAATCCAACGTTCCAACTCATTGTATGTGCCCGATACACCGATCCATTTCGCGCTCAGTTGGTAGTAGTACTCGAGCCAAAAATGTAGCGATGCCACGCCCGGAATGGAATGACCGTCTATGTAAATTGAACCATCGTTCCACTTAATCCAAGACGCGCGGAGCGATGGATTTGGAATCATCGTGAATGGGAGTGGACTCTTGCTTCCATATGTCAAATTTCTATACAGTTATGACACATTGAAGCAAAAGTCCAGGCTTAGACTCGTCTCTAAATCTTAGCCTTAAACCTTCACTGAATGGTAACCATAGACCGTCTCTGAATTAGACCTTCACTGAATGTTAGCCCTTAGACCGTCTCTGAATTAGACCTTCACTGAATGTTAGCTTTAGACCGTCTCTGAATTAGACCTTCACTGAATGTTAGCCTTAGACCGCCTCTGAATTAGACCTTCACTGAATGTTAGTCTTAGACCGTCACTGAATTAGACCTTCACTGAATGTTAGCCTCTAGACCGTCTCTGAGTCTTAGCCTAGGCCTATTCAGATATCAGGTACCTGAATACCAGATTAGTTTAGAAGTAACGAGCACGCTACAAATTGAAATAGCGCGCACGATTTTTGCTTTCTAAGTTCTGGAGACACTTCAATTCTTGTAGTCAGACGATATGCGATACGCTTATCATCACACGAACGACTTTGCTCGTCTCGTAGTATAAAACTTTGTAGTAAAAAAAACATTAATACTATCTCGTGTTTCAATTAATTAACACTCTCACACAAATTAGTTATAATATCTAATAGACTCTAATAAACAAATTACATCTAATATATTAAATGCAATGACGAATCAAAATTTGCACCTAAGATAGCGATCACCCCTCACATTAACGCCTTTAATTAATAACTATTATTACTAGCGATTATTTAATAGTGCCAGATTATTATCTATCTTTATGTTTAGGCTACTATTAAGTTTTTACATGTTCGATATATAGTATGCAAAAAGTAGTTTGAAGTAGGTGCCGTGCTATACCTTTTTTTTTTTTTTTTTTTTTGGTTCCCCAGGGAAAAACTCCTTTGCGAGCTTACCCCTCCGCGCCCCGGGGGGGGGCAACGGAGAGAGTGTGGGACTCACGCTCGCCCACTGCGCAGCCGTCCTACCCACTAAAAAACCCTGGGACGTTTTACGGCTCAGCTTTTGGACGGGGTCGCGGTTCCGCTTTCGCACTCCGCACAGGACCCCGTCAGCCGTCGTCCGCCCCCCAGGGCGGACCCGCCTCGCGGGGAGAGAACCTCTCCCCCGCACGGCCAGGCGATGCGCCCAACGTAAGCGCATCGCCTCCGCCTCGGGAGGACCCTACCTATAAGCAGGTGCGGGACGCCGAATGCCCCCGCATCCGACGCCCCAGGTCCTCCCGGAGGAGACGGAGGGGTTCGACCGCACCCCCGTCTCCGTGCTCTACTGAGCACCTCCCCCCCCACCCACCACGCCACCCAAAGGGCGGCGCTTAGGGCGGGGGTCATCATAAAGGCGCGCGGGCGCAGACCACGGCCGCGCGCTTCCCCTCGTCTCTATCCGGTAAATTTGCCCCCACCCCGAGTATGGCGAATCAGAGTGGGGGCTTTCCTCCTCCTGTGTCGCGTCCGATAATTTGGTGCGCTGCCAGCGGGAGCAGGGGAGCTCCTTACCCTTAGGGGTATCCTCCTGGTCCCACGCTGGTGGCCAGCGCGCCCCTCCTCGTCAGTCTCCCCAATAAGAGGGGCCGTCCAGTGTCCCGTCCGGTAATTGGCGCGCTGCCAGCGGGAGCAGGGTGCTTTTCTCAGCCTGGTCCCACGCTGGAAGACAGCGCGGCCCTCCTTGTTGACCCCGCCCCAAGCGACAACTAGGGCACGCCGGTCAGGGCAGAGGTCCATCTCCCGGTCCCGTCTATTATTGGCGCGCTGAAAACAGCGCGCCCCTCCTCACTATCACGTCCCTGCGGCCTTCAGACCCCGCTCAGCCCCTTTGCCCCGTCCGCTGTGCCCTCTGCTGACCCATTCAGAGGGACACGCAGAGGGGCCCACCTCGCCGGGTTATCAGCTACCCGTCAGCAACCCCTCCGGGACCGAAAAGTCAACCAGGAGATGTTGCTGACGGGTACCCAGGGTACACCGCGTGGAGGTTACCCGGCATAGCACCCCGCCGTGCTATACCTACTGTAAGTGCTATTAATACATTATATATCCTTTAGATATATAATTGCCGGAAGTCAATCAAATTACTCTGTTATCTATACATCTACACAACTAAATAAAATTGAAGTATCTGTTTGTAATATCAAAATAACAGCTTTTTACTAAATGCATATGAAAGTATATACAGGACCCACACCAAAACAGCCATTTTTCAAATTGTCTGTCTGTTTGTTCCGGGTAATCTCCGAAACGGCTGGACCGATTTTGACGGGACTTTGACTGGCAGATAGCTGATGTTACAAGGAGTAACATAGGCTACTTAACCATGAAATCCAATATCTCCGCGCGGGTGAAACCGCGGGCAGCAGCTAGTTTTTTAATATAAGTAAAATGATTAGTTTATTGTTAACCTGTGCAAGAATTACCAAAAAAGGTGTTTTTTTTAAATAAAATACTGTGTGATAAGATACACACGTGATGCATTGCCTCTGTTCAAATTGTTTGCCGCAGTACAAAGGAAACTTATAATAAAAAACAATTATGATACGTAAACTCAATGCTTCCATAACATATTCACCCCCAAAAATTGAAAAGACTCCTTATCTGGCATCTTGTTTCCGACCCCAACAGATACTGTTATATTCTATTAATGACTTATTTACCCTTGCTCATTTTACCCCTCTCTTATTGATGTTATCGCGTTCAACCCTCAAGTAATTATTTGAGGTATTTGCCGATGATTGTTAGATGGTCGATAAAATCTTTGAGTTTTATTATTGATAGATTGTTAGAAAAGATGAACTTGTAATAATAAAATTAATGCTATACATGTTAGATGGATAAATAAACTCTTTATTGAAATACCATAGAAAAACGAAAATTTAAAAACCAAAATATTAAAAATTAAGTGTCATAATGTCTAATCGCTCATAGCGATCTCTTCCAGACAACCCAATAGCTAAATAAATCAAAAATATAAAAGCTAAATTAAACATCTAAAAGCATGTGATGGTGGCTTTTAGTTATTTATAGGTATAGTAATCATATACTATATTTGTGATTATAACATTATTAGTATTCTTATAACATCAGCTATCTGCCATGCAGTGAAAATCCCGTCAAAATAGTTCCAGCTGTTTCAGAGATTACCCTGAATTAACAAAAAATTATAAAAATTGTTTTTTTATAGTTTCGTATGAATTTAGTAAAAAACTGTTATTTTGACATTACAATTTCAATTTAATTTATTTGTATATAGAAAGAGCCGAGTTGAAGCAGTTTTGAATAATATTTAAAGATACGAAGGAAAAGTCCAAGTCTATAGCATTACCTATACATAAAGTTTCCAAAAACCTGGCATCATTGGAGATAATATTACTTTACACATAAAATTAAACCTAACATCTCCATCTCTCTCTATTATCTCTTTTTACGTCAAATTCTCAAATAAAAACGAACTGCATCTATATTAATAATACTCGAGTGAACGCAGAATAATAATTTCATATCGAAATTGTCTGTAATTCAATCAAAGATCTTATCTAAACCGCTTTTAAATCTCTACTTAACATGAAAGCGCATACTTAACATCAAATTCACGTTAATCCAAACTTATTAACACTTACGCCTACGATAGGTTAATCCAATAAAATTAGCACAATGAAGCGAATGAGCTTTCATTAATGATAGTGCCTTTCTTAGCCGCGCGGTTGGTCCGCTGCGTTTTTCATTGCATACATAATATTATATCATTCTATGAAACTATTATATCCTGACTTTTAATTTGATGCAGTAGATATTTTGACGAAATAAAAATAGTGACGTAAATCGGATGACAGTGCAATATAATGATGTCACAGAGCTGGTCTGATGATGGAGCCGGAAGGTGGGCATAGGAACTCTGTAACGAAACGACGTAATCGAGTTTGGGTTCGTTTGATTTGTCTTTACAAGTACTCTGATCATAGATGATGTCCAGGGTCCTGGTGAAGGAACAGGAGGCCACAAGATTACAGTACCTATTACCTACGTATTTTATAAAAGCTTGTCTGGAAAAGTATATATTTCCACAAAGAATTTATACTCGATCACATGATTCTATCACGTGACTACCATCTCGCCTGGTCTTAAGCGATGATATGGAAGGTCTACCATCATCTCCTGGTGGTTAAGATCATGAATATGCTAAACCTGGAGTCGAACTAGCTCTCAAACACTTCGCCAAAGTTTTATCGCAAGCGATTTTATTAATTAATGGTATATAATCTTCTTAATATATTATATATAAATTACGCGTCACGTTGTTTGTCCACGATGGACTCCTAAACTACTTAACCGATTTTAATGAAATTTGCACACCGTGTGCAGTTTGATCTAACTTAAAAGATAGGATAGCTTACATCTCAATTTATAGCCGCAATATTATTTTATTGCAAATTCTATTAGGGTTCCGCGTAAAAAAATAAAACCATGAAATCCAAAATCTCCACGCGGGTGAAACCGCGGGGCAGCAGCTAGTTATATATATATAAAAAGAAGAAAACTGACAAACAAAGACAAACATTTTATGTGTTGTAAAAACTTTTTATTAATAACTATAACATTTAAAATATCCCGACGTTATAGAGTTACCAATTAAAGTATTTCAGAGGTGATGGGTGTTACAGAAAAATGTTTTTATGACAGCAAACGAAATATTTTAAAATTTTATTATGAGGTTCTTTGTGTTGTGTATATTAATAATTTAAAAATGACTTGTTAATCTTTTTAATAATCACTTTGTCGTATATGTTTTATTATCATTCATTTTATTTATTTAATTCTTAACTCTGTGTTTTTAATAATTAAGAAGATCACGTCAAATTAATGAAAACCGAGAGTGCCACTGGCAGCAAGGCAGGGCCAAAGCTACCGATGGTTAAGGCTGCAGAGTGAGGAACCTCCTGATAATACGTGCTGTATCAAGGAGGACTGCCTTTATCCGACCCTAATGCAACCTTCAAGCGAGAGCCTCTTGAGATGTTGGTCGAGGCCCTTTGATAAGGCCGTTCGACGTAAAAACTATCGGGACAATGATTGATAATAACCAATTCTTCAATAGTAACTATTAAAGTACCTATATATATATAATATATATTATATATATATATATTATATATATATAGGTACTTTAATAGTTACTATTGAAGAATTGGTTATTATCAATCATTGTCCCGATAGTTTTTACGTCGAACGGCCTTATCAAAGGGCCTCGACCAACATCTCAAGAGGCTCTCGCTTGAAGGTTGCATTAGGGTCGGATAAAGGCAGTCCTCCTTGATACAGCACGTATTATATTATATTTAATTTATATTATAAACATATAAATTGCAAACTTTAGGACTCGTACCCCTTTTTTGCTAATTAAATAATTTTGCTACAATTTCTGATTTTAGACATCACGAAAAATAAATTATAGATGCCTGTTTAGAAGTGTATAGCTAAAAAATGGTGTCGATTGTTTCATACATAAACCTAATTTTAGTTTCGCTCTCTCTTTTTCGAACACATGAGAAAGAGATGAAAGATGTTTGACAGATCTAAATTTGGTTATAGTGCCTATATATAAATCTCTCAAACTGAAATGATTAGATAAGATTATAAAATGTGGGTAATTTATAGTTTTAATTCCGCGATAAAGAATGTCTATTGGCCTAAGTTCGATCTATACTGAATTTAACCAAATGTAACGCGCGACGCTGGACAACGAAATCTTATTTAAAATGGACTTCCGCAAAGTAACGCCTAATTCCATCAAATATATTGAAATGATTAGAAATATCACAGCAGAATGGAGGTAGACAACGGTTAGACACTATTTACTTAAAGATTTGCGGTCGTTTATGTTATGATCAACGGTGGTAAAGACGAAAATATTTATATTTTTACCTACCTCAAGAATACGTGTGCCATCTCCGATTGAGCTTTAAGATATTATAATTCAAAGGTATCACGAGGAAAATCATGCTTACAGCTGTGTGAGACATCTGTCTTTTTTACCTTCGAGATAAAAAGCACCGTTTGTGTTTCCGGTGCGTAACACAAAAATATTCAGACTTCCTTTCAAGTATGGGGGAGATGCGAAATATAAAAACAATTTCTACCAATCAGAAATTAGGTATAAACATACCGGGGAGATCCGTCATAATTTACAAATTAAAGAAAACTGTCGTAAAATATATATTTCCAGACCAGCTTTTATAAAATATGTAATTGGTATTGTAATCTCTTTGCCACTTTCCGGCTCCATCATCAGGATCCTGGACATCATCTAGGATCAGAGTACTTGTAAAGACAAATCAAACGAACCGAAACTAGATTATGTCGTTTCGTTACAGAGTTCCTATGGCAACCTTCCTTCCGGCTCCGGGGACACAGAGGAAATGAATCAAATTTAGCTTGCAGGATTTAACCCAAACAAACAAATATATATGCCTACATAGATACAAACATTAAGAATTGAAAGAAATGTAATAAAAAGATATTTGTAATACCAATGCTACTGCCTGCGGTTTCACCCCCATGGAAATTCTTTCATAAATTTTATAAAAGTACCACATTTGAAACACCCTACTCATGAAAAATGGTATCATTTAAATCAGTTGAGAATTGACGATCGGAAAAATCGAGCAACAAAAAAAATACAGTTGAATTGGGAACCTCCTTTTTGGAAGTCGATTAAAAATGCTCTACCATAGTTTTTAGGCCGTAGACAGTCTAGACCAGCACTGAAAATATTATAAGACAAAAATGCCCCACAAAACTATGTTTTTGGAAAACCGGACGCAACTAAAGCGGGGTGAAATAATCCTCAACTTGATGGTGGCAGCTGTAGCCTTACGATGTTTTCCTTCAGCAAAACCTCATTGTCTCAAACATCCATTCAAAAAACTTATCTTCACGTTATTTTTTAATTATCTTCTATTATTCTTTCAATAATAAAAATTACGACTCCGTTTATACATTTCCTCATACTTTTACAAAGATAAAAGCGTTTCCTGTTACTGGAAAGGGATCCACCTCCACCCCGGAGTTGCGTTTGACGTGGAAAATCAGTAACAATATCAAAGAGACGAGCTGGTAATTAAACATCCCTTGTGGATTTGATGTACAGACAGGCAGGTTGGCTAGCTTGTTCGGGGTTGTTTGATGCATGTTAATTGAAACGTTGAGGTAAAAAAAAATGTGTGCGAAGTTTAAAAATTAGTATTAAAATAAATACGGAACCATTGCGCTTATTTTATGTGCACAAATACGTATACAAGGTGTAAATTAAATAACGGAAAACGTGAAAGTAGTTTTTTCAGAATCGAGAGTAGAATTGATTACTTATACTATATTTTAAAGCAGATGTTTTTTTTAATTGCTTTTTACTGTGCTCATCCTAAACGTTGCAAATGCAACATGATGCCAATGAAATTTTTAGCAAGATTGCACATTTAAATATGCTAGAATGCTAGATAATTAATACTGGACTAAACTAGAGCGCCGTCAAACGTCATGTAGAAACAGCGAACCGCAGCTGACAAGTACAAATTACGAGTGTAGAATTAAAATTCTATTAGAATTACGTACTTAGCAAAACATACGAATATATTTTGAGATAATCAAGGTATTTGTAAATTAAACATTAAACTAACTTAAAATAAAATTAACAGTTGGGGTGTCTGAGGTTTTCAGTATGTTAATTTTCACACCTTGTATAAGTTAAGTCCATCGACCTATCAACGCCACGACGGCGCTCGTGAACCACTTTACAAATATATTATGTTCTCCTGTTCTAGACTAAAGAGTTTCAAATATGCATTTTTATTGATTTTCAATTAGGCTCCACGGCATTGAGCAATTGCGTATTTAGCCATTGTCAAGCACATATAGCAAACCATAAGTTTTACTGTACGTATTATAATCGTCAAAATTGAGTCACTCACGTCCCAGTAAAGCGGTTGCATACTTTACTGAAAAGAAGTTACTTTCTTGAAGTTTTGGACAGAATATGAAATTACACGTCTTCCGCCATTATATTACTTGCTTCACTCTAGAGCACATCCACGAACACTTACTGCTTCATATTCCACCATTATTACTTTTACAAATAAACAAGTCTTGGTAAATAATACAAAATCTACAATAGCACTTTTTTACGTTACCGCCAAAAATCCAAGCAGATAAAGCTCAGCAAACCAGCCGTCTGTGTGTCTCGAACACATTGGTATTGAGGCAAAGTGCGTTCGCTGAATTATGGATCAAAGCCTGATCGAACAGCTTTTGTTACTAATTGTGCCTCTTCCAAAAGCCGTGTTTTAAATCCATGTCATTTGCAATGGAAATCTGAGTTTGTGACACGGGATTTTAATCACTAAAACTGTATTACTTACTAAAGAATATTTTTCAAATTGAGAAGATCAAACGGTATTATTAATTAAGTTTAATTTTCTACGAGTTTTATCAAATGAATTTTGATTGGAAGAGCCATCTCACAATTTAGTGTTGGAAATAAACAAATCTTTTTTACTCTCTCCGGACACCCGGATTTTCTCTTGACCCATATATTCTCTCCTGATTCCCGTGTTCTCTCTTGACTCCCATTTTCTCCCGGCCCACATGTTCTCTTCTGACCATTAACTCTCCCGACCCAAGTATTCTCTCCTCACCCCCGCGCTCTCTCCTGGCCCCTGTATGCTCTCCTGACGCAAGTATTCTCTCCTGACCTGTTGTCTTCTGACTATGTTCACTCTTCTGTTCCACGGTAGTCTCTCCCAGCCTCTGTGTTCTCTCATGACTTCGTGTTCTTTCGTGAACCTGTATACTCTCCTAACCCAAGTATCCTCTCCTGACTCAAGTAAGCTTTAGTTTCTCCTAAAAGTTCCGTATTCGGGACAGTCAGCTCAAGCCGAGAATGGATCGAACAATGGCCTGGCTACATACTGCCCTGAAATCGAAAATCTATCTCTACCTACCGTATTCCGTAAGCTCCACTTTTGATCCCGTTCTATCCAAGGAATTTAAAATAAACTTAAATTATGATTAACGAATTACAATGCAAAATTTTAGTGGCAAATTGGCAATTGCCACCATTCTTGTATATCTTATAACCGATATTTTGATCAAATTTGACCAATATTTGGAAATTGGTTGTTCTAAACAAATATTGAAGCAAAAATATTCAGCCATTTATTTGAGACGCTTCACATTTCCTCTAATTATGAAAACTGACGACTCTTCATAATTTTAACATTTAACTTAATGCAGCTACTAAATTGTGAGGAGAACGCTAGAAATTCAATTCTTAAGCTATTCGCTCTAAGAAACACTGTACTTTGCCAAATTACTAATTTCAAATTCTTCCTAACACCCAACTATGTACAAAGACTAAAATTATGTGTCGGTGCAGATGTGACAGGTTTTTTCTAACTTGAATTTTACCTATTTTATTTATGAATAGCCTAGCTAGGTTACTATACTGTTTCTCTGTAACATAAGGATTAGCACTTCTGCGAGTGTCCACCTGAAAAGCTACCACAGTTTAATTCGTATAGACTATTCGAAGCCGCCGCCAAGCAGTAGTGTGAATTAAGAGCAAAGTAGTCAATGAAATTACTGGGCGTATGAGACTATCTCAGGCCCTCAGGGTAACGAGCGCATTTCACACCCGCGTGGGACTTTGTATTTCAATGTTTTGGCTAGCACTGCAATTCTTATGGTCAAGACTTACTATAAGTCAAACGACGGCTCGTCTTGTTGTCGTAGTGCCTATAAAAAATTAGCTGCTTGCGTGCTTTAATTTGCACTCACAAAACAAAGTAGACTAACTTGACATTAATTTTAATAATGAAACAGTAGATATAGTTGATGATTGTAAATTTTTAGGACTAACTCTTGACAAACATCTGAATTGGAAAATACATATTAATACATTGTGTGGGAAACTTGAACGCTTTGTATTCGCTTTGAAAAAAATCAGACTCACTGTTTCTATGGAGGCTGCGTTGGTGGCATATCATGGACATGTGTCGTCACTACTTAGTTACGGCCTGATAATGTGGGGTAACTCAGTCGACATAGACAGAGTTTTTAAGATACAAAAGCGATGTGTTAGGGTCATAAACAGAGCGTGGTTTTTGGACAGCTGCCGACCTCTTTTTAAAGCATGCAACATACTTCCTTTACCCTGTATGTACGTTAAGGACATCTGTATTTTTACCAAAACACACCCATATTTTTTTAAGAAACGAATCGATATTATTTCCCGTCAAAAAAGAGCAAAGTTCGCTAACCTATTATATCAGCCTCCTGCCCGAAAAGATTTGTACAAAAGGAATGTTTATAATATGTGTATATCAATCTATAATAATTTACCTAATGACATTAAGATCTTGGACGGTGACAAATTTAAAAAATCATTGACTGAATGGCTTCTTACAAACTGTTTTTATAGTCTTAAGGAATATATGGAATTTTGTAACTAGAATTATTTATAAAACATTTGCACGTCTGCTTGCAGACCAAATACATTGTACCAACAATTAATTTTAAGATCCTAATTTTCATGTATTTTGGCAAATAAATTATTTGATTTGATTTGATTTGATAACAAAATAACTTTTAAGATCCAAAAAAGAGTAGGTAACTTAGTAAACATACATTTGTAGTAGCACGGCCCGCGATTCCATTCGCATCTAGATTCCCACATGCATGTCACTCTTCATCCCATTAAAACTCATTAAAAAACAAGTCGATCCGTTGATTCGTAAAAAAAGGACAAACGAACATACTTTTAGTAGGTATAGATTTTGCCATCTTTAACGCTGACATCATTGTTCCACAGTCCCTTCTGCGCTTTAGAAACTCATGTCTACTCTTTGCCGCCCAACAGGCAGTAAATTAGTCGAGATAGTCCCAGAGGGTGTCGGATTCCCAGTAGATTCAGTTTTATGTATATTTAGATCCGAGACATGAGACTGAATGAAGATTTTACTTCGTTAGACGAGCGCCGGGAGTCGTTGGGTTAAATTGTATATTCGCTCGCAATTTGAGAAGAAAGGTCGGCAGTCTACGTGTTAAGAGTGGAAGAGATTTTCATAAGAGGCGCCGTAAAAATGTTTTTGAATGATTGAATCTACAAACTAGCTTCCGCCCGCGATTTTGCCCGCGTGACGTTTGCCCTGTGGTTACTTGTTGAATGACGTTTTTCCAAGGAAGTTCTCACAAATTGGTCAATCATGGTTCTTATCACTCCCTTTCGTGATAACATACCAATTCAAACTCAACCTGTATATCTCAAAGTAATTATGTCTGTCTGTCTTTAGCAATAGTATCCAAGAGTTAGTGCTTGGGATCTTTGGTCGCATGTTTTCAACTGAGAAGATTTATCATCAGGTGATTAATAGCCAGGTGAATACTGGAAAATGCTCTAAAGTTGGAACACGTTATTTTCTTTTACATCATTTCAAACTCATTGATGCTTCTTTATCTACGGTTAGAGGGTCATCATGCCATCACTATCACTATAATAAACATTAACCTATTTTTATTCCCTTTTAGAAGTTGCCTGATTCTTTATTGTTTCCTAAATAGTTCAATTATAAAACTATCGTGGTTAAAATCACATTAAAAATAATCACTACTAAAAGTAAATTAAGCACCTCCAAGGGCTATGAATTATACCGCATTCAACAGCCGTTTAACTAATAATACACAATTTATAAATAAAATTGATAACAACATTGTCACGGAAAACTGCGTTGAAATTAAATTAGGACCATTAAAACTGCCGCTTAGATCATTCGACACGAAAACTTAAAGCGCGTCGATCACGCGAGATGGCGTTGGCAGTCATAACATAACATACAAATCAAGTCAGTAGCGCGTCGACCTGCGTAGGGAGCGGACGTAATTTATGTGCCGTCTTTAATGGGATACGACACGCGATGTTTCGTTCGGATTTAAGTGGGAATAGAAAACTTTTTCTGTTGGGGAGGAAATGTTTGACAGGTAGTCCGTTTGTCTGACAATTCTTTTAAGTTATGTTTTCAGAAAGTGGTTGACTTTTTCGTAAAAGAAAATTATTTTAGTATTTATTTTCTGAGGTTATATTTAGGGCATCCGTAACTACGACGATTGTAGTCCCAAACAAGGACACGGAAAAAACGATTTTTGGTTTCCTTTCGAACGAGTTTTTTTTTTCTGGTTTTGGACTTGGAATTTTTTACCTACAAAACAGTTATCGACACTTCGGCAAAAGTGAAATCTGGAGAATATAGTGGTTATATATATTTGGTCCAGTCGTTAGAATCGAATCCTCGTGCGCTACATACAGATGTTAATTCCATCGAGCTATCAACTACACTGCCACAGACATGTATCTAGTATTTTGTGTAGGAATTCTACTCGTCGTATTATATTTTCGAGATATTAATAAAACGGTAATCATATTATTCCAGTCTGCTAGATAGAGAATAGAAAACTCCTAAATTAACAGTAATTATTCACACTTAAAAGGTTTCGTCGAAAATTTGCGTTGAAAAATAAAATATTCGTTTAAAAACAAAATATTTAAAATTATTCAGCGGCATGCCAATATGCCTGAGCCCTGAGTGCGGCCGCAGATCCCAGAATTAATGTAGACTTTTGAACATAAAATAATGGAATTCAGGGTCTGTTATTACTGCGAGCGGGAATTGAATCTCCTTACGCATAGATTATTGTAGTATGTATAGGTGCGTACTTGTTCGGTAGCAGAGTATATTTAGTGCTCACTTGGCTCTTGTAAAAATTTATATAATTTGTTTGTTGATTTAAAAAATAAATTAAAAACAGAAAATATGTTCAAGAAATAAACTGACTGGTACTAAAACCTGTAACATCGGATATCATATATGTTTTATTACCGAAACTACGCACGAGCGGGGCCTGTTAAATTTAAAATATGGCTACATATCAAAAGCGGCGTATTAGAACGCATAAATCATAAAATTTTTGTACGCTTAAAAAGTTGTCACTGCATTAAAATAACCCTTAATTATCGGCATCGTTTATCGCCGTCATTGGGACCACGCCCCACGACAAGTTTATTATAAAACAAGGCCCACACCCTACCGACAAAGCTTTTTAATAAAGACAGTATGGGAGCCCCACAAAATGACCCTATCCGACTCACGCACAGTAACACTTACAACAATCGCGAACTCACACATGACACGTATACTGTATAGGATTTCGTGTATCGCAGTTTTTCTTACATTAATGGATAATGAGACGTTTGCCTGATAGTAATAACGCTAGCCCATAACAATTGCAGTGTCACTTGAGACTTTGAAACATAAATCCCTCTCGGCATTGCATTTCTCTCGTTATGCTGAAACATTACGTATTAAAGTCGCATAAGGCCAGTAATTTCACTGACTACTTTGTTCTTCAAACCGGAATACTTACTAACACTAGCCAGTGTCACTTGGGACGATGTCAGGTTTCTAACGATACGAGATACATCCAAATCTGTTCAGGTATATAAAAGATATAGTGGAATAAAGAACACACATGAACCCAAAAAACTACACTTTTTTGTGCAGTTGTGTTATAAAAAAAACAGACTAAATTGAGCACCTCATATTTATAGAAAAAGGTCAAACAAAGATACTAAGACTGAACTGTAACTAAATCCGATAAAAAGTGTTTTTCACGAACACTTAAGCTTGTTACCTTTCCATAGTCGAATACCAGAGTTAGATGCCACCGACATGTCTGTTTAAGAGGCATTTAAATAACGCGCCATCACGCGTCATCTATCATGAGAGTTTATGAAGCTCACGTAATTATTATAGATTATCGTATGACGTTTTACTACTGAGATATTAGTTTGATAATTGAAACTAGAGGGCCTTGATCAACCTTAAAACGCACAAGCGAGATTCGCATAAATTTCTTGTATGTGACAGACGGATTCGTTCCGTTCGCTCTTTTCTTTTGGTTCTTGCGTTCTTATTGTTCTTTCGTTCGTTCTTTGGTTCTTCTGTTCGTTTCTTTTGGTGAATACAGATTGTTGAAAGTTGTAAAGTGGTCTTATTTCCCGCGAACAATGCCCATACTGTTTTATAATATACTGCAGCTACTTTGGCCGCTCATTAACGAAATAGTCCGTTGTAGAAATGAAATATTTTATTTGGCAGTATTGTAGCCAATGATCCGTTTCGTTTTTATAGCTAGGGGTATTTAGATAATGGTATTGTTGTTTAAGATATAAATAATCGTATATTTTAGCTAGCTCTTACGCAGAATAGGTTTAATATTCAAAATTTTACTGCTTTCTCATACTAGATTTTTTCGTATCTAAACGTTTGAAATAAGTTTGAAAGATTGTTTAAATGCTAAAATGTTTTTGAAAGCAAGATAAATTGTAGACACCTAAAAGTAGTTAGGTTAGCTTATGCTGTGTCCACATTTGTGACTTTTAAGAGTTATTTATATTTGGAAAAAATCTTTAGTTTTAAAATCTGAAAGCAGTTGTTGCGCAATTATTTTGTATTAAAATGGACTCGTCTTAAGACAAAATAATTAAAAAAAAACTGGAACAGATTTCGACCATTTTTTTTATTTGATAGTTAGACGAGCTGGTCGTTTGCCTGCTGGTAAGCATAATGCCGGCCCATAACAATTGCAGTGCCACCCAGAACTTTGAAACACAAAGGCCTGCGCGGCACTGCAGTGCGCCCGCTACCCTGAGACATTAGGTATTAAGTGTCATAAGCCCAGTAATTTCACTGGCTACTCTGCTCATCAAACCGGAACACAGTAATGCTTGCACACTACTGCTTGGCGGCAGACTTCACGAGCAAAGCGGTGGTAACAACCCAGACGGACACTCGCAGAAGAGTTAGCCCTGCCACTAACAAACTACACACGAAACGAGCGCCAGACTTTGACGAGACAACCTACTCGTCAAAAGTCAAAGATAATAGAATCATAAAACAGTGGGTTTTGGTGAAATTATTAAATTCTAAATTAACAATTAAGATTTCGCCGAATTGTTTTCTTTAATAAAATTTAGTTGCAAGACTTAGAGATTTAGTTGTAAGAGCCGACACTAATATTAAATTCTTAGAATTTTTTATGTTTTATAAAATATGTTCTGCAATTTATTATTTAATATGATCTCAAATTTTTTTTAATGTTAATAGTTTTAATAACCATGTTAAAATAAACTAAAATAACTAAATAAAATACACACTAATTTATATTTATAATTTTTTGCTCTCAATTGACTCTAGCTTATTATAATATTTTGCTGGGCGTGGCGTGTCTAGGTAAACTGTTTGGAGAGTTTTAGGTATCAGCGGTAATGGCTCAGAGCTATTTGGCTCGTCTATTTTTCAAGAATTTGGCCGGCTTTCTGGTTACCATCCGGCAAACAACCGGCAAAAAAAGATATCAAGTAGTAACTGTCATTTGCCCAGTCATTTTGTATGAAGAATTTTTTAATAGTCGTGTTTCTGTTACATGTACTTTAAAGAAAGAACCGTTACCGTTGTATACTTGCATATATATTTACTAAAAAAGCGATTGCTAATTCATCTTAGTAATTTTTAAAACATTTGTTTAGTAGAATTGGGGGCCCTGTATGTATACAGGGGCCACACATCGTCCAAAATGTTAAAATATAATGTAATTATCTAATAAATAATTTTAAAGTACCAGGCCACCAGTACAGCAGTGGAGCACAACGCGTAGAAATGAAGTCGTAAATAGGCGAGAATGACCGGGAGCAATGGGCCGTGCCGTACGACATGTTGTTTAGGGTTATATCTTATGTTTCGAAACGTGTTTTTAGAAATAAACAATAAATAGAGATGGGAGAGAATACTGTAGACTGAGACTGTGTCAAATACACACTCAGGAAAACAATTGTTTATTATTATTTCGCACTTGAATTATTTACAGTAAAATATTATTAGGAATTTACCTCAGAGCAATGCGATTTCAGCGAGAAGAGCGAGTGTGGCCGAGCGGGAACTTGTGCGACTTTCAATCCGACGCACCATATTTCGAATCTCAACTCGGCCCGCACCAATGTAGTTATGTAGTTAGTTATATATTAAGTTATGTGCGGATTATTCACACTCGCTCGAAAACGGTGAAGGAAAACATCGTGAGGAAACCCGTATGTTCAAGAACCACAGAATTAGACACCAAGTCGCACTGGGCCCGCGTGGTGGATTATGTCCCATGTCTATCTCTCTCAGAGAAGGCCGGTATCCCAGCAGTGGGATCGTAAGAGGCTGATAATGTAATGTAATGCGATTTGATCATTGCTTTATTCAAATTCATTTATTTCAGGCAAAACCCATAGACACAAAATACAGATAAAATACACAAAAAGAAATAGACAAAATAATGTAAATTGATAAAAACGTATAACGAAACTTTTATAGTTCGATAATTTTTGATTTTATAAGTTTTTGAGATAAAAAACGTATCTAATAATTGCTTAGTAAGTCAAAGTAAGTGGATCATGATACAAACACAGCATGGTGGTAGTGCATTTTCTACTGCCTGCCTGGCTAGCTAAGACCTTCAAGATGATAATTGGTTGCAAGTACTTAGCAATGTATTCAAATTCAGACCGTTGCACCAACTTGGGAGCGAGTTTTGCATTGATAAGGATACAGTTTTGCGATTAAAGTTTTAATTACACTTCATTGATGCCCAATATGTTACACTGTATCAACCGGCAAACAGTTTACATAGCGGGGCCACGCCCTAAAAATATTTTACTATATTACCCCCCTATATGATCCTTTACAGATCTTGTACAAGTCTATTCAGACCTGTATGCATTCACAAGCATCCTGAAGGTCTCCGAGCCCTTTGTTCAGTCCCCGACGGGTTTGGGTCCTTTGTGGCAAGTTATAATGAGGTTATAACGCTTGTATTGTAAGAGTTTGAATGAAACTCGGGTTTCTTGTGTCCGTGGCGTGAGTCATGTAACATAAAGTTTTTACAATAATTCGAATGTCCAAATGTCCTTTTTAATGAGAAATGTTTCTAAAGTTGCCATTAGATGGTAATGCATGGTTATGCTTCAATCACGCAAACCATGGAAAAACCACCGCTTCTACGACCTCTACTCAAAAAAATAGTTTCTTAACCAATGCGCGGTCAGTGCAGAAGCCGCGGCAACTACGCGATCGTACGCAAGTTATGTATGTTAGCGGTGCAGTTGTCGCTCTGAGCCCAGGTATGGCTTCGAGGGTGTGAAAGAGAGCACTATCTGTCCATATCGCTATTTTGGTCTGTTTCATGGATTTTTGATGGTTTTACTACAAACCGCGCTGGATCGAATACCTCGAAATCCGCGTTTGTTGCAAAACCATGATTATTTTGACAGCAAAACGCAAACGTGTAAAGGCAGCTTATATTAAGACCAAACTTGAGAAGATTCTATCATTGAAATCCACAGGTGCACAAAATCGGATTGTTACAAGTTGGGAACCGAGTTGTTTCTAGCGCTTTCATTACAATCCTTAGAATAGATATATTTTTAGTAAGTATAGTTTTTTTGGATTAGCGCTTCACCGCTATCTTGCCTGAGCAACGATGTGGTCGAACGTGTCAAAAGGTAGAATAGAACCGGCTCTCAAATGCAACTGCCGATTTACACGGATCGGTGCTTTGCGACAGATTTTCAATATCCGAGTGGTAACTAGACGAGCGTTATAAATATACTTCCACCATTAAGATTTTTTCCCTTATAGAAAGCTTAAACTTGTTGAAGGATTCAAACCTGTTTCTGTTAGTGGTAGGAGTAACTCTTCTGCAAGTGTCCGTCTGGGTTGTTACCACCACTTTGGTCGTGAAGTCTGCCGCCAAGCAGTAAAGTGCAAACATTACTGTGATCCGGTTTGATGAGGAGAGTAGCCAGTGAAATTACTGGGCTTATGAGACTTAATACCTAATGTCTCAGGGTAACGAGCGCACTGCAGTGCCGCGCAGGCCTTTGTGTTTCAAAGTTCTGGGTGGCACTGCAATTGTTATGGGCCGGCGTTATGCTTACCGTCAGGTAAACGACCAGCTCGTCTCGTTACCAAATAACATTTAAAAAAAACTTGCCTTTTACTGAGTGGTGTGCGACAGGCAACTAATTTACAACAAAACACGATTTACAAAAAAGTTAATAAAAATTCCCCATAATACTATGCCCTAATTGGCAGAGTCACCAATATATCAAGCCCATTACAAGCCATCAGAGTTTAACCCCGCACTAAAACTGACCCAAAACCGCTCCATTACTGTAGGACCAGGCCAGTAATGGTCCAAATCTGGCAACCTTTGCCAAGTGCCCGCGGGGATGCGAAAGCGCCAGGCGGTTATACAGCCTGTTTTAAAAATAGTGCCTGTTATGAGGGTTAATTATAAAAGCTGTAGTTTGGAGGTACACCGCAATAATAAGCTTAAGGTGCCCCTTTCCGGCCGACATAAGTAGAACGCAAGGCTTTTCTTCGATGAACCAACAGGTTCATCGAAGAAAAACAGGCACTACGAAAGAGGGACACAACGCCAGAGCCTTCAGTTGGCATTCTGAAAATTTTGAAATAAATTTTCAAAGAAAATTTTCGAAGACAGACATAAAGAGATATATCTCTATCTCGACAAGACAAAAGACGCGCATCTTAGCCCTACTGATTAGCCCAAGATGTACCTAATTCTTTTAATGAAAGATTTAATGAAGTTAAATAAAACCTTTTTCTACCGTGAACTGTTTTGTTTGGTGAAATTAGATATAACAATGTGTTTGTTTGCGTGAGTGTGTG
Organism: Crocallis elinguaria; assembly: GCA_907269065.1. NCBI lineage: Eukaryota > Metazoa > Arthropoda > Insecta > Lepidoptera > Geometridae > Crocallis > Crocallis elinguaria. Next base: position 13,506,116 of record OU026071.1, on the reverse strand, counting down.
TGTGAACCAAAGAGATTCCAATATATAGATAGAGTGGGCATAATTATCTATGGAAATATTGTGTTTTAGATATATCCATACAATTAATGACGTACGTCGTACGCATGTCCCGCCCGTCGGCCGATTTTTCAAGGCCGACATTTTGGTTTCTTGTCCAGAGCGAGTATTTGAAGTGTCATTGAATTCAATCGTGCGACAAAATTATATAAACAAATAGTTCTAGAGGACTATTAATGCAAGTGAGAAGTTGTATATGTGATACAGGCTACAATGCCAAAGTGCTGTGTGACAAGAGCTGTGGCTTGACATTTGACGACATTTTTGTTTCTGTTTCGGCGCGCAATACGTACCTTTAGTTCATATCCTCTACTTTTCTTTAATCATTGATGTGAACCGCTTTATGCTTCAGCTACACAATGTCCTATTGCAGTTTCAGAGGGTTTAAAAGTCTATATGTATCACGAAAATGAATACATTAGGTTTAAAGCACGTTTAACTGTACAAAGTTAAACTAGGTTTAACGATACGAAAATAGGTGAGAGTAGTTTTAACTGTCCCGATCGTAAAGTCGATCGACTATACAACATGTGCAGGCGACGCTGAATATTTAATAGTACTGCTTTGTGCAGTGCGGGACAAAGTTCTTGGGTTACTGGTTAAATCTGTACTGGCATATAAACATTAAGGCCATGGGCGGTACCCACCCTAAAGACACCCCCGCAGAAGAGTTGGTAAAACCTGGTTAGTTTCGTGATGCTACTACAAGCCGATTCAGGAAACATGTAAATGTGATTAATTTTTGCTTTTTATGACAGTATCTATTTGAAAAGAGTTCGTTGCCAACGCGAAAGTTTTTAAATAAAAACTTATTCACAAATCGGTCCGTCCAGTTTGTACAGTCATTTAGTTGCTATTGAAATTTCATCAGAAAAATGTTAATAGTATTTCCTAATCTACATACGATTGCACATTTCTTTATTTTATACTAAAAATTAACGAGTTGGTCCGAATTTCGCTCCAACAGTATATCGATTTTATGGCTCCAGGCGAAACACCGATAGGTAACGATGACGCAAAGCGCACAATCGATGAACATTGTGCATAATACTCATAAATGTTCCATAACTAGGTGGGTTTGTTTTCCATTTTTAAATAAAAAATTGCTTAATATTTTTATGAATGTGTGAAATTAATTTATTTGATCATCTGTTTTCTTTCAATAATTGAAATAAGAACGCAACTAAATTTCGCCAAAATTATAGGTGAAGACCACTTTCAGTTTGAAAGCTATGAGATAAAATTGAGTAGAAATGAATTTGAAAAATAATATTTTGTCAGGAGGTTCCTCGTTCTTCAGCCCTTACTACCCGCGTGGCTTGAGCCCTGCCCCGCTTCTGGCGGCGCTCTAAGTTTAAGCGTGTGATAGTATTTTCTGTTTTTATAAAAAATATTGTAAAAAAGTCTACATTTAAGATAGACAATAAATAAGGTGAATGGTGGTAGAATTTAAAAAATTCTACCAAAAATTAACTGGTAGGTCATTTTTCGGTCCGGCAGTGTATCGATTTTACGGCCCCAGGCGATACAACGCTATGTTGTACGATGACGCGACGCTCGTAATCGATTGCACTCTGCTCGGTAATGCAAATGAACATTGCCATCATTATAATGATAGTTAGTACTTAGTGCTGAGGTGTTAAAACGCTGAAGTATTAGTTTTGTGTTGCAACTTTTAATACTTGTATTCGTATTGAATCACGCTTTTTTTATTTTTACTCAATTTTTACGCGCGCGCTATCTTTTCTCTCTTTTACATCAATGCAAACCGACAGTATGTGTAAAGAGGACAGAATGATAAATGTCAATGAGTTGGGATAGCGCCTTAAATTTATATTGTACTAGCTTCTGTCCGTGGTTTTCACCCGCGTTCCCACAGGAACCGTGCATTTTCCGGGATAAAAAGTTATACCTATGTTACTCTCCGGTCCATAAACTATATCTATGCCAAAAATCACGTCGATCCGTTGCTCCGTTACTGCGTAAAAGAAGGACAAACCAACAATCACACTTTCGCATTTATAACATTAGTAGGATTGTAAAATACACCACACTTCTGGCAATTTCTTATCTATAGTTGTATAATAATATACGAACGAGTATTTTCAAGAACAAACCCATATTTTGCGTATTTTCGCTGGAGACGACGCTTTTATTTTCGATTGTACGGGAATGTATGGCAAAATTTAATGGGTTCCACTCTCCACGGTTATTCGCCTTTTGTTTTTAAGATATGACAAAATTAGGGATGTTAAAATAGATGACATTTGTCTGTCTGTCTCGTGTCACTGTAGATCGATATTCCCAATGTCTACACTAACGTCCCCAATATTGGGACGTTAGAAATTTTGCCCATCGGGCCCACAAATGTAAATAGTTTAGTATAGTGGGGGCAGAGTGGATGTAGGTAGCTATGTCAACTGAAAAAAACTACATCCAAACCGCAAAACCGAGTCGCGATTCGAACTGTGGTGCGTCGGACTGAGATTCGCACTAGTTCCCGCTAGGCCACACTCGCTCTACGCTCACCACACAAAACCTGCCCCGGCCGGGAATCCAACCTGAGGCCCCTCGATTTGCAGGCAGGTTAGGTATTAAAGAGATCTTTGTGTACTACCGACTAAACTACAGAGCCGTCAAATGATCAAAATTGAACTAATCGAGTATTAAAAAATATTCTTTTTTAATATGTTTTTCCATCCATCCGTATTTCCATACTAATATTATAAATGCGAAAGTGTGTTCGTTGTATAGGTTTTTAAACTGTCATGGTCATCAACACTTTGAAAATTATCACTAGAAACGTGCGTTAAAGTGTGTTCGTTGGTTTATCCTTCTTTCACGCAGTGACGGAGCAACGGGTCAACATGATTTTTGGCATAGATATAGTTTATGAACCGGAGAGTAACATAGGCTACTTTTTATCCCGGAATAATGCACGGTTCCTGTGGGAACGCGGGTGAAAACCGCGGGTAAAATCTAGTTTTGCTATACTTTCTATTCTAATCTTCATCATATTTTCCTTTATACACGTTCCAGCCGCACCATTCCTAAAGACAAAACTTTTTAAGCGTCAAATTATGAGTTTCTCCAAGTTCCAAGTTCTCGGGCCCTTTACAGAATTCACGGGCGAGCGGATCGTTAACTTTAATCGGCGAAAGATTTAATTGTCTCAGTTGACAAGTTGGGGCTTGAAAGTAGTTTATGTTTTGGGTTTAAAGGTTTTGCGAAAGTGTTTCTTACAAGTTATTAGTTTAGTTGTCATTTTAGGGGCTGGTAAATTGAATTTACCATCATCATAATCTAGAAATAGAACAGCTAGTGGCCGAGCCTAACATCATTGGCGAAACGAAAGCGCAGAGACTTCCCGTTTCACCCGCGTGGTGATTACGCGGGTGAAGCCGCGTGCAAAAGCTAGTTATTATTAATTTCATTTTGTACTTTGCCACGTGCTTCTTTTTCATATTTTTTTAGTATTATTTTACCTAATTTTTATTTCTTTGACCAGGTAATGTCACCGTACTTTCATCCCGGACGAAGTTTTTAATGAGGTCCCGGTCCCGGGTAGAGCCCAGATCATTTGCGGCGAAACTTTAATGAGCCTTATACTAGAGAATTTGCGGATTCTTTTCGGAATGGGTAAGTTTTTGGCGCGTCTGTTTTTGTTCAATTACAAAATAACATTTTTTTTCATGCGCTCCGACCCCTGACTCCGAGAAAATACGTCGGGTCTGCTATAATTGCTATCTCCGTTCCCAATAATGTAGCAGTAAGTGAAAAGACAGCAATGACGTGGAAGATATAAGTATTTTATATCTATGGCAGTCATAATAAAACCGGTCGAACTGAGACCATTCTCTTTTCGGAATTTAAAATTTTTAACTCATCCGAATTCATCCGTAAATGTGCCAGCTTCCTACCCCAAAATACCTTTAACAGACATTTAATCCTACCCTTTATTTGTAAATTGCATACTAAACAGAGTTAAAAGACACCCTAATCTGCATGGAATGATATTAACGTAGGCTAAGGGAAATGGCGTTGAATTAAAAATGAACAAACTTTGCATTTATAGGTGAGACGTTTCTGAAGTGGGAAAGTCTGCTAGGTGTGTAAATAGGTAGGGAATCCAGGGAGTAGGCGAGATATCTTAGAATATATTTTTATACTAGCTTCTGCCCGCGGTTTTCACCCGCGTTCCCACGCGGAACCGGATAAAAAGTAGCCTATGTTACTCTCCGGTCCATAAACTATATCTATGCCAAAAATCACTTCGATCCATCTCTTTCTCATGCTATGTATTGAAAAGAGAGAGAGTGAAACTAAAATTAGCTTTTTTTTTATAACTATTTGATAACGAGAAGAGGTGGTCTTTTGCCTGATGGTAAGCATAACGCTAGCCCATAACAATTGCAATGCCACTCGGGATTTTGAAATTCAAAGCCCTCGCGGCATTGCATTGCTCTCGTTACCCGGAGACATTACGTATTAAAGTCTCATAAGGCCAGTAATTTCACTGACTACTTTGTACATCAAACCGGAATACCTATGCCAGTGTCACTTGGGATGATGCCATGTTTATAAGGCTAAGAAATACAAAAGCCTGCGCGGCACTGCAGTGCGCTCGTTACCCTGTCTCATAAGCCCAGTAATTTCACTCAAATTGTCACTGCATCTCTTGAGGTTAGTATCTCGATGGCTGGGAATCATGACAGTCCCCCAATATGTATTGTGGAGATGGCCTGTCTTCAGCTGCGCTTGTCTCTTGGCTTATGAATAGGATGATCTTCCTTGTTGGGATAGCTTTTAGTGGACTGCCATCCCAAAGCTGTTGTTTTCCAAATTCTTTATAAAAAATGCAAGCTACCCTTGTATTATTTAAAACGTCAAGGGTGGATTTTTAGTAATAATTCACTGGGGATCCGGGGGATTTAATTAACGATTATAACTCGAAAACTTTGGGGGTTGTAATGTTGTTTTCCTTGGCTAGGGGGTGATTTATGGTTGGGTGCAAATGTATTTTTTTTACTTTAGGTAAAAACTTTTGGAAAATAATGATCTTGAACTAAAGTGCTTGCACTCTTCTTAGTTTTCGGAATCAAGATGAATCGGTATATTTTTTTTTTATTATTTTCTCGTTACCAACTAGGGGCTTACTGCACTCAAACCCTTGCACATTTTGTGTGCAAGCATTACATTGTTGCGCTTTGATGAGCAAGTTGGACAGTGAAATTACTGGGCTAATAAGACTAATGTCTCATGGTAATGCAGTGCCGCGCATGCAGGCCTTTGTGTTTCAAGATTCTGAGTGGCGCTGCAATTGTTATGGGCTGGTGTCATGCTTACCATCAGGCAAAAGACGTGCATGTCTCGTTCTCATAAAAAACAGTTCTATTTTTCATCAGGACATTTTCTTCTACCTCCTCCTTCTTCCCCTTGTCTCATTTTTACATGGGGTCGGCGCAATGCGTCTTTAACTCTTTACAGACATACTATTTAATTAATTTATATCTATAAACCGAATCGTGATTTCACACAAAAACACCATTCGAAAGGAGAACCGCAAAAAAAACGATTCGTCATATGATAAAAAAACGAATAAACCTTTCACACAACCACAAATCGATTCAGCGGGACGATTCATCATTACCGGATTCTTATATTTGCACGTAGGTATTCGTTATCTTTCGCGATACGTGAGCGTGTGAATTCGGTTACTTATAGGACAATAAGTGCCACTGAAAAAATAAATACGAACCGTATTACGTCACGATCCAGAAATAATAACGATTCGTCAACGTGTGCATAAGTCGGTGGTTTCAATATATATCCCGTGACAACATTATCTCGACTTTAGAACCGTGGCGATGTAAATAATTATCCTTTAATACAACATTTCCTATGCAAAACGATAAAACTGTGCGACAAAACTGTGCGACAAGGTAACACGATACTGGACGTCCGGCGATCAAAGTCGTTTTGTTCGGACTATTTCTGAAATAGATTGGTGAACTACTTCGATGCGTTTTCTTGATGGATTTAGTATTTTTTATCGCAGGAACTTTGGTAGTTCATCTTATCAAGCGATATGTAAATCTATAAAAATGTGGGAGTTCTGGGGTGGTAGGACTAACTCGTCTGCGAGTGTCCGTCTGGGTGGGTACCGCTTTGCTCGATGTAGTCTGCCGCTACCCATACTCTCTCTCTGAGAGAAGGCCGGTATCCCAACTGTGGGATCGTAAGAGGCTGATAATGACGACCGATGAAAAATTAAAGAAAAACCGACAAGTGCAATTTGAACTGGCATGGAGAGCGTTCCGAACGATTGTCCCAAGAACAAACTGAAAAATACAATAATACGCCAACATACACAAACATTATTTGTTTACGTTACACACCCGAGTTTGCGTCACAGAAATTCATAAAATTGTGTAGGTAACAAATTTCAACTTAATCAGTCCAGTAGATACGGAGCAAATTGATTGTGACACCGACGGACAGGCAAACTGACATACGAGTGAATAAGGGTTCCGTCTAAAAATCAACAAAACTTAAAAAGAAAAACGGCCAGTCCCCGCCGTAATTAAGTCTATTATAATTAGAACCTTGTCAAAAGCGTCACCGCTCTACCACCCCTGACACTCAAAAAACTCGTAATAAAGACATTTTCTTGTTAACCAAGCTTAAACTGTCATGATACATTTTGGGGACATATTTAAAAACGAACGTTTTTTACTGCGAGGCTCGAAAGCAGTCAATCCTAACTACAGTCCATCAAATCTAAGAAAATTCATTTTTACGTTTTACATTTTTCATAACGCAATACGCTTGTTCGAAAGTGTACACATGATTACAAACAAATGTCAAAGAATTATTAATTTATTTATATAATTATCATTATAAAATATGGAACATTCCTGTACAATAATCTAAAGTTGTATCTCGTAAAACTAATGTAAAATAAACACATTGGTGTCGATTCTGTCGTTTCATACCTAAACCTAATTTTAGTTTCACTCTCTCTTTCCAAAATATAACATGAGAAAGTGACGGAAGATGTTTGACGGATCCAAATTTAGTTTTAGAGCTGTCAAATATCTTCCATCCTTAATAAATTAGACGCCACTAAATTCTTTGCCGTTAAATTTACACTAGACACAAGCAAGTGGATTAATTTGACAGGTCTAAAATAAGTTCCATCTCTTTTTCATGTTCTCGTTTAGAAAGAGAGATTTAAACGAAAATTTAGTTTAGGTATGAAACGACAGGATCGACACCAATGTAGCTTCGTTTTAGTAAAATAATTTTTAGGATCGGACCAGTGGTCACTGCCCGTCGACGAATAAGGCGACACCTCGGCCTAACTAACTCCTAATGTAAGTCCTAAGTATAAACCTTTAGAGCACTTCTAAAGGTTAGCGAAACGTTTTTTGCCCTAAGCAACTCCTAAATATTTAGGCCGATTTAGGTGTCTCCTAGGGTTGTTGAAAACGGGCTTAAGAGTAACAAAAAAAAACTTGTTTTGTCAGGGGTGCGGGGACTAAGCCTTGGCATTTGTTTAGTAGAATTGGGGGCCTGATTCCATGCGTATCCGCAGACTAAAGCTATTCTACAATAATCTGAATAGCCATTGGAGCTCGAGATATTAATTAATCGATCGTAAACACGGCGTCTAATCATTGGGTGCTTGTACCTACAAATTAATGGAGGTGTAATGAGGACGGTTGGAAGGTGTCGCCCCAGTTTACTATCTTGCTTTGCTTTTTGAAACCGGTACAAATACTAATAAAAGTTGACTCGTGGGATTGCTGTCAAACGACTGTTTATAATAAAAAATAGTAACAGCTAATTGAATCTAGTACAGTCTAACAGGCCGTGGCAGGTCTATTGATACCTAAACGCTTGACAGGCGTCTTGCTGATCACAGTAGATTATAATGTCGACCAGCATAGTCATTTTAATTCACTCGGAATAATATCCGTTTCGGAAGCGACTGCCTTTTTTTTCTACCTTGATCGATTATATTTCGGAATCGCATCCCTTCAGAAAATTTTCCCGTTTAGTAGAAGCTAACTTCTACTAATCAGCTGCATAAACACGGATATAATCCCGAAAATTGTTATATAAACAATCAGAAAAAGTCGCTTCCTACACGGAATAATTCCGAGTGAATTAAAATCATACTCAGCTATTTTTTTTCCATTAGCTGCTTCTTACGTCACCCACGGTAAGACATGGGGTCGACCGAGCCAGATAAGGTCCCCAGCATTTATTGTTTTTTCAAAGAATAAGTACATCTATCACCGACTCTAAAGTGACGTACAAAGTAGTCGAGTTACTATCCCAATAGCAATTCGCACAGTCGAGTCCGGCTGGCACCTAAGGGGAGTGGAACTCAATTAATCCTGTACAGATTGTGTATTCATTAATCTTTTGATACAAATCAACCTGGCCCTGATCAAGTTTCAACTTGTTATTTAACGCATTTGTTGAAAGATTTCTGGCGTCTAGCTATCAGGGTTATGATGATAGTTGCTTTTGGCTTATAGTTTTAATTCTTTCTTTACAAGTTTTTATTTAACTTCACAAGTTTGTTGTAAAGGGTCAAATCATGCAATTGAATTTGGAACTAATTCCCGTGACTCCTCGAATAGGTTGTGTAGTCATTCATGTGGCCCGGGGGTTCTTCCCTTCAGAACCCAAAATAGTCCAAATCCTCTTAAATTTGATCCTGTCTGCGAGATCCCTCTTGAAAACCTGGGCATCCGTCTTGAAACCTTGAGCATTCATCTTGAAACCTCGAGCATCCGCCTTAAAACCTAAGCATACGTCAGCTTCAAAAGCATGAGTGTTTCCTATTCTCAGCCTAAGATATTCCTATGTAGGTCATAGGGAGCAACCTAGACAACTGGTGACATACCTCCGGTAACTATATACTTCAGTCAGTAACCAATCTCTCAGCTGGATGCATCCGTGTCGGGTAAGATCTGAGGTATTACCAGTTTACATGTTAATGCAAATGAGGATTGGTGCGGAACACTGAGTGTACTTGACAATTATTGCCTAGGGAGGTGTCCGGATTAGTTCGATTTGTAGAACATGTCATACGTTTCGATTAACTCCAACGTAACGAGGTATGGGATGCAAACGACAGAAAGTTTGCTAGTGGGAGGACTAACTCTTCTGCGAGTGTCCGTCTGGGTTGTTACCACCGCTTTGCTCGTGAAGTCTGCCGCCAAGCATTATTGTGCAAGCATTACTGTGTTCCGGTTTGATGAGCAGAGTATCCAGTGAAATTACTGGGCTTATGAGACTTAATAATGTCTCAGGGTAACGAGCGCACTGCAGTGCCGCGCAGGCCTTTGTATTTCAAAGCTCTGGGTGGCACTGCAATTGTTATGGGCCGGCGTTATGCTTACCATCAGGCAAACGACCAGCTCGTCTCGTTACCAGATAACATAAAAAAATAAAATAAGTAGTATTTTTATACTATCGTGTAAAGACGAGTGGGTCGTTTGCCAGATTGCCGCATAACCTGCAGTGCCACTCAAAACTTTGAATCCCCAAGGCCTGCACGTGCAGTTACCGTCCTATAAGCTCAGTAATTTCACTGACTACCTTGCTCATCAAACAGTAATGCATAGTTACTGCTTGGGGGCAGACTACACAAGGAAAGCGGCGGTTCCCAACCTGGGTAAGCAACCCAGATCACTCGCACAACAGTTAGTTCTGCAACCTGTTATAGGTACTACTCATATAATAATACACATTGTCATAAGAAATTACAAGAAGCATTTTTAATTACACGACTGCACAAAAATGTGTAGTGTTTTTAGGGTTCATGTATGTATGTTTCTATGTGCGCATGTATGTATGTAACTTTCTTTATTCCCCTATAACTTAAAAATAACTTTTTTTTTAATATTATTTGGTAACGAGACGAGCTGGTCATTTGCCTGATGGCAAGCATAACGCCGGCCCATAACAATTGCAGTGCCACCCAGAACTTTGAAACACAAAGGCCTGCGCGGCACTGCTGTGCGCTCGTTACCCTGAGACATTAGGTATTTAGTCTCATAAGCCCAGTAATTTCACAGGATACTCTGCTCATCAAACCAAAACACAGTAATGCTTGCACACTACTGCTTGGCGGCAGACTTCACGAGCAAAGCGGTGGTAACAACCCAGACGGACACCTGCAGAAGAGTTAGTCCTCCCACTAAACAAATTTCGATGTATGTGGTATCAGAATCCTCACATCAGCCCGAGTGACAATTTTTTTGAGTTTTTACACCTTTGTTACATCGACTTTTGAATATAAGTTACATTCTAGCAAATATATAAGAAGTTACTTTAAAATTTTCACGTAAGGCAGTTCTTTAAATTATACTGGGATGTTCCTAACATTTTTGTTGCCATTACAAAGAAATCTCTATAAAAGATTCTATTTCACTCGGCAACAATGTAACGTGCCGCGTCGCACGTCCTGTGGGGAACAGCGAACGACATTACAATGGGGCATGCAACATTTCAATCAAACAACATTGTTGCTCAATACGAACAAAACGCACAGAAATAGAGCAGCCGCACATAGGGACACCGAATGCGGCGACTAACGCGATCACAAGCTGCGGACAAGCTTTTTTATAGATTTTATCGTGTTACGCAAGAACCAGTTTTCCAAGAAACACCGTATTTCATGTTGAAGCTTCTGTAAATCAAACAAAAGAAGCTTTTCAGCAAGGAATCTCTTCTCCAAACGCTTCACAGAACAATTCAACGGTACAACTGTAGTTGTATACAGGATGCTCCAAATACGTACAACTTGTAACACAGGGTGCTCCAAACATCTGTTAACTGGCGCCCGGTTTGTTGCAATTATTGCAGCGCCTTAGCAGGTGTTCTTAGTAATGGTACAATTTGGGAGATAGCCGCGGTCTTAGACCACAGTGGTAGAATGAATCTATACAAATAAATAAAATTGAAGTGTCTGTTTGTAATATCAAAATAACAGCTTTTCACTAAATGCATATGAAAATATATACGGCGGCACATATAACAACACAACCATTTTTAAAATTTTTGTCTGTCTGTCTGTTTGTTCCGGGTAATCACCGAAACGGCTGGACCGATTTTGACGTGACTTTTACTGTCAGATAGCTGATGTTACAAGGAGTAACTTAGGCTACTTTAATGTTAGAAAAAGAATTAGGATTCCGAGCAAAAAAATAAAAACCATGAAATCCAAAATCTCCACGCGGGTGAAACCACGGGGCAGCAGCTAGTATACAATAATAATAGTAACAAAAATATCTAACAAATTTTTTATAGCTTTAATTTAACCCAACTAGACGGATACTTACAGAAGAGACAGTATTATTTATTAATTTTATTATTTAGCACAACAAAGTATAGCCTGAAACTGTAGCATTCAACTATATCACCACCTTTTAAAATTTAAGCCATAAAATGAATTAGCTTCATTTTGACAGTTAGAAAATTCGCTTGGCTTCACGCGTATGACTTGCACCAGCCGCTGGGTCTAATGAGACCCCTGCAAATTACACTAATTAGATACATTTGCGTGCAGAAAAGACCCGGCAAACAATGTCTGGCGAGATACTCCTCTAAAAATATACTTTTGTACAAAATTTGCGCACTTTCAAAGATAATAATGGTCGTTCACAGTTCCGATGTGGTACGAATAGGGATGGAGATAGAGTTTCCGGTCAATGATTATCCGGCAAATAATGGCCGGATATTGTACGGATAGTCGACATAATCTTAACCCTTCATCTCTAATTGGAAAAACTGGAGCGCTCTCAGTTTTAGTGGTAAGCTGCTAATTTGGCTTATGCTTTTGTTTCTCACGCACCTCGGAGCGAACAGGGTTAATAGGAAAAAGTGTAATGTGTATATACGTATATTGTACAGTGTAAAGTATAAATGGGTATGAGAACGCTCTTAGTCCCAATTAAGTCTTACTTTACCGTCGAAATATTATATGATATGGAGGAATGAAGAAAAGAGTCCTTCAACTCTCTTCTTGTAGTGACAAATGGCCAGTCAGCCCTGGTGTGAACTGACAGTATTTTGAAGTTTTGCTATCTCTAAAACTGCAAGTCATTGTCCTTTTACAGTGCCAGTTACTAAATAGTAGATTGTTATGTAAGGGGCCAAAATGACTCATTATACACGAGGTAGATTTACTCCCGAGCAAGGGAGGGAGTAAATAGAAACCGAGCTATAATGGGGTTTTAGCGCCGTGTGTTACACTCTACTTTTCAGTACGATTGCGAGAAAATAAAATAATGAAATACAATATGAAATAGTTTATTTTATTTTAAATCAAAAGTACAATTTACAATTCTGGATATTTAACGAGATGTTTTTCCCGGCAACTTAATTTCAGTCCTCTGTGAAGATGTATGTTGAGTTGTCTGTGGGGTAATCGTGGGAGATACACGTAGGTATCGTTGGTAACAGACAAAGATTTAAAATGAAAATACTTCCCGTCTAGGGGATAAAATAACACATTTTCCTCTAGGAAAATATGCTATTTTATCCCCGCTCTGGTACGCTACAATGACGAACTTTTTGCGCAAGAGGAGTGAAAAACGTATTTTCAGCTTTTATCGAACGAACAATTCAGTTGCCAAAAACAAAACAATACCAACCTTTCGACTTTCACAGAAAGGAACGGCAAATCTGAAAGAGACAGCAGATAGTAAAAGCATTCGTATGTTCCAACAACGAGAGTAGAATAATTGACCTACGGCTAAGTGTGTGCAGAAAATGTTTAGACGCTCTTAATTGGCGCGCGGCATTATTTGGAATGCACTGGAAATAAAGATTTGGGAGCGGTCATTGGTCTAATTTTTTTGATTTGAAATAAATTGTTAGAACTTTAGTATAAATTTTGAAAAGAAGAGATGGATTATTCAGTATTCGTAGTGACGTCGATTGACGATCTGTGGGGCTATATTAAGAGGTCTAAAATACTCTTAAGCTTGTGGTGAAGGAAAAAGCCTTGATGCCATACCATTGTGTAGGACCATTGCTCGCCTAGCACTTGAGACCCAGTTCCAATCTAGGTTCACCGTGATCATCTTCGCCACATCGTCATTTAAGATCAACAGCTGAGCTAGTAGTCAGATGCTAACTTATAAAAATACGACTTAGGTGCATATTGACTGCATAAAATTTGAATCTATGAAATAAATATTATAAAAATAACACAATATTTTTCAAATACAAGTTTTATGAATAAACTGCTGTGTCAGCCGAAAACAAAGCCTTCGCCGATATTAAAACTCACGACCTAAATAAAAATGAGAACTGTATTTAACTCGGTTATGAAACCACACAAAAACAATCAGCTGGAAATTAATCAATCAGTTCTGCACTCGACACGTTTTAAATATCCTGGATAGTATCTGACACACGCAGGTAATTATCCGTGAGTCTGTGAGTCGAGCGTCCACCAACAGGGCTATTTTAATTCAGTCGGAATGATATGCGTGTCGGAAGCGACTGACTTGATCGTTTATATTTCGGAAACGCATCCCGACAGAGAAATATTGTAGGGATTAAATCGGATTATATATGGGAAATTTCTCTGACGGGATCTGATTCCGAAATATAAACGGTCAAGACGATCGCTTCCGAGACGGATATCATTCCGAGTGAATTAAAATTATCCTACAGGTCGTAGCGGAGGGGCTGTCAAAAGAGGGAAGTCGAGCATCATTTGTTTTTTGCTTCTATTGGATAAAGAAACGGTCCTTTGCCTGATGGTAAACATAATGCTAGCCCATACAACTGCAGTGCCAATAAGAACTTTATAAGGCAAAGGCCTGCGCAGCTCTGCAGTGCGCTCGTTACCCTGAGACATTAGGTATCATAAGCCTAGTAACTTCACTTTCCACTTTACTCTCCCTCTCTCTGTGATTCGGGTAGACGAATGTTGCAGAGGCCCGCTGTTAGAGTCATTTATTTTAACCTTCATAAGTGCTCCTTTGGGGCCTATTTGAATAAAGCATTTTGAATTTGAATTTGGACTCATTAAACTGGAACACATGAATACTTGCTGGCAGACACAAGCAAAGCGGTGGTACCCACGTCTCACTCAGACGCACACTTTGTCCTACCACCTGGTTATGGTCAGGCGTTATGCTTACCATCAGGCAAATGCCCTCTTCACTTTGTAGTATAAATATTTGGCAACCCTTAGGGGCAGCGTAGAAGCTTATGCAAACGTACGTTTGCTTGTCAGAATAACAACACTTTTGCGTCAAGCGCGCATTTCGAGTATCACGAAATCCGCGCTTGACGCAAAAGCGTTGTCATTCTGACAAGCAAACGTATGTTTGCATAAGCGTCTACGCTGCCCCTTATTCGACAGTCCGCGGTGTCGTTATATTTCCGAAATTGAAATTAAAACGTCGATATGTTAATTAACGCGCATATAATCTTGTCGGCCGCCCGCCCTCGGCGATCGCGGGTTGATTGGGCGGAATGCGATATATTCAATAATTAATAAACTGAATTCGCGTTTCGTTGATGTTATGTTTATTTTTGTTTTGTACGGGGTATACATAGTGGCTGCGGTGGGTGGTATACAGGGTGGCTGCTTTTAATCTATACAAATAAATAAAACTGAAGTGTCTGTTTGTAACGTCAAACAGGTTTTTAATAGATGCATATGAAACAAAACACGGTACCTAATAACAACAAAGATTTTTTTGTCAGTCTGTTTATTTGTCTGTTTGTTCCGGCTAATCTCCGAAAACCTGTACCGATTTTTACGGGACTTTCACTGGAAGATAGCTGATGCTATAAGAAGTAACTTAATATAAACAAATAGATTCCCTTCTAGATATACGTACACACATTTCAGTATTGTTGCACTTTGTTGTTACACCCTGTATAAGTATATATTTAAAAGATGTCGTACACCTTTTTTAGTAACTGCATACATATTTAATTTTGTAACTTGTAGATAATTTTAAACCGAACTTACTTTACCTACTACATTACTTTGTTACTTTATTTTCAAGCATGTACGTCCTATCGGTGAGTTTCTTGCGTGAGCAGCTGTACTTGAGAGCCAGTTATGAGCTAGATCTAGTGTATCCGCCAACTTCGACCGCATCATCACTTAAGATCAAGCGAGATAGCCATCATCATCATCATCAGCCGGAAGACGTCCGCTGAACATAGGTTTCCCCCATAGAATGCCACTTGGATCGGCTACTCGCCTCTTGCATCCATTGCGGTTCTCTGCGAGCCTTCACTATTTCTTCCGTTTCTTGGCAACCTTGAAAAAATTGCCCTGAAAATTCCGAACACAAAGCCAACATGTTCCAACTACTGCCCATGTCCTCGTTCAAAATTATCATCCCCAATAACCCATTAGCCTGCTAAACTAAACTTCAATCAATATTCATAAACTACGTAAAATTTAGTCGGCAACTCTTCCCCGTAGCGTTCGACTACAACATTAGGGGAAGCTTTGGATGCATTAACGAATTTTGCAAACAATGTTTATATAACACTTAGCTGGATGGGGTAGTTTAGACCCCACGATATTGTAATGGTATTTGATATATCGATGTTTTGCAGAGAAACGGTTTAGTGGTAAGTCGGCAAACCGGAAGTCGGTGATTCCATTTTTGCAAATATCTGGAGCTTTCATTAAATAAAATTATAGAATGACTAGCTTCTGTCCACGGTTTCATCCGCGAGGCGCTTCACACAGGATGTATTCATTTTTTTTCTTTAGCTACTTTTTATCCTTTTTTCGGGGTAAAAAGTAGGTAGCGGTGCGATGGAGTGTTGCTTTGTTCTACTCGACGCAGCAACGGAGCAACGTATCGACGTGATTTTTTTGCATAAATATAGTTTATGGACCAAAGACTAACAGAGGCTACTTTTCATCCCGAAAAAATGCACGGTTCCTGTAGGAATCTCCACGTGATTGAAACCGCGGGCAGAAGCTAGTATCTATATGATATTTTTAGAACCTTCTTATCCCGTAAATATCGCCGGATGTGCAAAGAACCACTTTTAGTGTACATTAAAACTGATAAAGCGTTAATGCAAATTGAAAGCGTGCGGGCGTGAAGCAAGCCGCAACATGGGGTGAACTGGACATACGATTAAAGAGGTGTTACTAGGGTTAGGTTTAGTAAGGTAGGTTTGTAGGTGTTAATCTTTACACCTTATGCTGACTAGTCCAGTGTGAGGCTCTTGACACTGGAAATAAAATAACAATTAATTAGTTATTACGAGGCTTCTAACGTGATTAATCATTACCAGCTTAACGTCACCAGATTATCTTTTTGTATGTAGTTTTAAATATTATACAAAATGATTGAAAGCCACCGTCCATGTATTATAGGTATAACTTACTGTTATTAATGTCCATGCAGCGTGGCTATCTATCTGTTGGAAAACGTCCACTACTGAACTACCCATATAATTTGGGTTTGCAATAATCAGAAAAAAAATACCTACGCCACTCTTGGCAGGTGTCTTAGCTAATCTTTTTAATAACGAGACGTGCTGATCGTTTGCTTGATGGTAAGCGTAACGCCAGCCCATTACAATTGCAGCACCACTCAGAACGTTGAAACACAAAGGCCTGCGTGGCACTGCATTGCGATCGTTACCCTGAGCTTTAATTATTAAGTCTCATAAGTCACTGGCTCTGCTCATCAAACCGGAACACGGTAATGCTTGGCGGCAGACTTCACGAGCAAAGTGGTGGTACCAACCCAGACGGAAACTCGTAGAAGAGTTAGTCCTATCACCTAGCAAAAGATAGGTGGTAGGTTTAGCATATTCACTATCTTCGAGCACAACGCTTTAGAGCAGTCGAGATAGTGATCAATAATTATTGAGAATAAAAAAAAATAGTTAATTCCTAGTTGAGCGTGGGATCAGTATCGAAGGCAGTTGGTTATCCGAGGGTTATTCGCCCCTCCACAATATTCGTCCAAGCCACTTAGCCGCGCAATGTACGCAAATTTCGTAAACGCAAGCCCACTTTGCTTCTAACGCTGCGCTGTCCGAATATGAGAATTGATATCTAAATTTTGGATATCTTTGGAGGGGAAAAGAAAGAGCAGTAATTAATAGTAATTTCTGCCCAAAAACAACTTGTACTTTTCAATTGATTTAGAAGAAGATTGTGGTGTTTATAAAGGTTATTTTTGAGAAGAAATTACTTGTGTATAATAATAATTACCGTCTCTTGGCACGGTAATACACACACTTTATGCCTACCTCTACCTATACCTAGCTAAGAAACAAAACCTAATTTAAGTTTTCGTTGTCGGGAAAAAAGTTGAGTTATATTAAAAAAAAATCAACAACGACCCACCTTTTTCTAATTTTAACTTATAGAACTGTTATTTTATCGATCGCTATGGATCGCAAAGTTCCGTACTTGCGCCACAGCACTGATAAGCGCCGAACGTGGCCGACAAGTATGCTTCTATCAGCGTTGGCAGCCCCCCATTTGTTGCTTCACCTGCAAGGAAATAGTGCGTATTTTCTTATCATCGTTTCCGATAAGCGCTGGTAGATCGGCTAGATATCTACGTGAATACGCCCTTAGGTTGTAGATGTTAAAACAATGGTCAAACATGGCACTTACTACTTACTCTCTTTAAAACATTGTTGCAATACTGCACCAAAACCCACAGGCTAAAACGCAGTTGCAAACTTAAGTACCAGGAGTTCATAAAACAGCAACAAATGCTACCTCTCATACAGAGTGTGCAGTAATTGCCAGGCTGCAAAAAATCGCATTGAAGTGGTACGCGGCGCCAGATGTAATTATAGTTCCAAAGCGTTTGCGCTCAACTATTTCTTTTTTTAATTATTTAGCGCCTTAATATGGTTTGGTAGAGCTTGTGAGGGGAACGCGAAAATGTGTACTACTAAACTTTAAATTGTTAGTTGTTAGCATTAGAATCATTGTAAAAAAACTAATTTTTTAAAAAGAATGGTTTGACGAGTTTCTTGCCCTTCTTTTTGCTCGGCCTATACCAATTTAGAACGGGCACGGTGGGTTTCTGGAAGGTTCGTTGACTTTGAGCACGGATTGGGTATGTTGCTGTCTTTGTCACACTATCATTTATTCACATTTATCCGGCGCAGGCCTTTGTGTTTCAAAGTTCTGGGTGGCACTGCAATTGTTATGGGCCGGCGTTATGCTTACCATCAGGCAAACGACCAGCTCGTCACGTTACCATATAACATAAAAAAAAATAGTTTTAGTCTGTGATTCGGGGAGACGAATGTTGCAGAGGCCCGCTGTTAGAATCATTTTTTTTAACTTTCATAAGTGTTCCTTTGGGGCATATTTGAATAAAGCATTTTGTATTTGAATTTGAAGTGTTGTTGTTGATTATTTACTAAGAACTCAAATTTAGCTTGCAAGTTTTGACCCAGAATAACATACTAAAAAATTAAAGCTTGTAATAAGTAACAAGAATCACGTAATAGAGTCCTCACTACAACGGTGTTGTGAAACTTTTTCAAAACTAAAACGAAACTAAATGCAGCTAATTTTCCAGGTGTCTGGTTCTGGTGCAGACCTCAAATGATAATGACCCATATAAAAGCTGAACCCTTTAAAAACTTTGGTAGTTTAAAAATGACAAAACAAAGTTAACCTGCTTATGTTTTTTGAGTTAAATTCGTGTTTTTACAACTGTTTTTTAACCAACTTCCATAAAAGGAGGAGGTTATCGATTGGGTTGGTATTTATTTTTAATGTTTGTTACCTCAGATCTCCATCATTTATAGACCGATTTGGAATTTTTTTTTATTTGAAAGAATATATTTTTAAATTGGTCCTATTGAAATTTCATCAAAATCGGTTTAGTAGTTTGTCACTGAAGCTGGTTCGTCGCTTATTTAAAGCAATTTTTTTAATTTGAATAAATACAGTAATATGCAAGAATTACTGTGTTCCGGTTTGAGCAAAGTAGTCAGTGAAGTAGGTATCTAATGTCTCAGGGTAACGGGAGTAATTGCGCTCAATGCAGTGCCGCGCAGGCCTTTATGTTTCAAAGTCCTGAGTGGCACTGTACTGGTATGCGCTGGCTTTATGCATACCATCAGGCAAACAACCCGCTCGTTATGCAATACTATAAAAAAGATAAAACTCGGGATCGTCTCCCAAGTGCGACTTGCGGAACACATCAATATCTAATCATATTCTGTACCGGTAACTGATACCCAGAAGTGTTAATAGTATAACGGGTTTTATAATCCGGTATAGAGTACTTAAAAATAAAAATATCTACTTTTAGAAATATTGTTTGATATTTTAACTGAACGAAACTACACTACCAGTACAAAGCATGTGACAGGAACTGATATTTTAAACTCGTGTAATATATTATCACAGACAGACTAAGTACACAATATAAACCTATTGTACATCAAACCCTTAACGAGCCAGCTAACCCGCGGGCAAATTGGAATTCTTGCACTACAATTTCACTATACAGAACACCATTTTCAAACCCAAACTCCATCTAAATGACTCACTCAACCGTTAAATCGTATTAACATATTCATAAAGTAACCAAGTTACACATACTACTGATATGGAAACAACTTTAAGCATGATTGATCAATACACCTGCATAATATCCGACGTTCGCGAACACTACCCTGACACCCGCGAACACTACCCTGACACCCGCATACACTACCCTGACGCGATACATTTACACAGTTCTTGCACTGTTACATAATTAATGTACATCAATACAGTCGTTACGGTGTGCTCTTTAGCTTAACGTGGGTAGGGCGATGGCTTAGTGGCATAGGAGTAGCGGGTGATAAAAAAGTACTAAATCATCTGAAAACACGAGTATCGTGTATCCTTAAGAATAATTAGTACTAGTAAACCAGAGAAAAAAACACAAAGGCCTGCGCGGCACTGCAGTGCGCTCGTTACTCTGAGACATTAGGTATTAAGTCTCATAAGCCCAGTAATTACACTGGCTACTCTGCTCATCAAACCGGAACACAGTAATGCTTGCACACTACTGCTTGGCGGCAGACTTCACGGGCAAAGCGGTGGTAACAACCCAGACGGACACTCGCAGAAGAGTTAGTCCTACCACTAACATATGGAGAGGAATAGACGACGCTCATCTTGTAAGTTTTCTAGGTCCGGTAACACAATCGCTATTTAACAAAATCGCTCCCGCCTCCGCCTCTCACTTCACTCTCGCCCCCATTTTCCCCACGCGTCGTCGATAAATAATCCCCCGGTACATGTCGATAATTCACACCGGGTTCATAAGCTGTTCCCTTAATATGCTGCAGAGATGTGACTCCATGTCGGTCTCGGAACAGATGGAGAGAAACTTGCTATAACTTCCAGTTACATAGATAATACAAAAGGCTTGTAGAAAGTAATCATGGTTTTGATCCTGTCTGTCTGATAGAACTTGATGACGGATTTTCATATTTGTTTTTAGGCACGGTAGTTAGCATAATAATTAGTAGTCAGTTGTTTTTAGGGTTCCGTACGTTCGAATGAAATAAAAATGACCTTTATAGGATCACTCGTGTGACTGTCTGTCACTAAGAGATCTGTCACAGCCAATTTGCTCCGAATCTGCTTTACCGATTATGTTGAAATGTGATTCACATAATTATGAATTTCTGTGATTCAAACAGGGACGTGTAACGTAAATAAAGGCATTTTGAATTTGGGGTTCACTTTTGGGAGCAATTAGAAAAATAGTAGAAAAGGTTTTGTAAACTGGGCCGGTCCCCATTTCCACTAAACAAAAATTGCTTTAAAAAAGCGATGAACTGACTTCATTGACAAACTACTGAACCGATTCTGACAAAATTTCTATGGGACCAATCTGAAACTATATCCATTCAGATAAAGAAAGAAATTTGCTGGCACAAAGCAATAGTGAAAAAAAACTTACCAAGCGCAGATAATGCATAAATTATCTATCCGAAGGTATCTCATAATACCCAGTCAGGGTTATTAAGGGTCTTTTAAATATTATGACGCAGCGAAAACTGAACTACGGTATTACGCAGATTAGGGTCTACATTGTTGGAGCCATAAAACTTCGTCCGAGGTCATTAGGGGCCTGCTTTAGTGGAGTTTTGCAAGCTTTTTTAATGTAGAGGTTGAAACAATAGAACTTTTCTGAGATGATATTCTAAAACGGTGAAAGAAAACATCGTGAGGAAACCCGCATGTTCAAGAACCACAAAATTCGAGGACATGTGACATCCACCAAGCCGCACTGGGCCTACGTTGTGGATTATGACCCATACACTCTGAAAGAAGACCTGTATCCCAGCAGTGGGAGCGTAATAAGGCTGACGATAAGAAAGTAAACAAATGCTAAAACAACTGAAAAAGTTAAGACACTTCCACAAATCCGTACTAAAATAAATGCGAAGTGTGTCTGCTGGTTTGTCCTTCTTTCACGCAGTAACGGAGCAACGGATCGACGTGATTTTTGGCTTAGATATAGTTTATGGACCAGAGAATAACATAGACTACCTATTATCTCGAAAAAATGCACGATTCTTGTGGGAACCCTGGTGAAACGGCGGCAGAAACTAGTAAAAAATATTGTTTTCTTCTTTAATGAACATTATTTTTAAATGTTATTCAGCCTAATAATTACATTTAATTATAGTTGGTTTGATCCACACAATCAACTCGGATGATATGTAAATCTGATGTTGAATTTATAAGTAGTAAGTAACCGATAGTAAGTATCTTTGACATTGAACCGGGAAGTTGAACTTGGGCAAAGAATATGAAAGGGAGATATAAGAGACACTTTTTTTACCTAATACGTGAGAGATTAGATCTGTCTCAAGGTGCACTTTTTATTACGATGCAATAAGAAGAGGATTTTTTATTATCATACTAGATATTTTTCTTTTCACGTGTTTGAAAATTAATGTAAAGTAAGTTATACTAACGTTACGCTCATTCTAGCGTAATTCAAGTTATGCGGTCAAAATAACCATGCTTTTGCATCAAGCGCAGATTACGAGATAATACACGCTCAAGCGCGGCTGGATGCAAAACCATCAAAAAACCACGAAATAGACAAGAACGACAATACGGCCAGATAGTGCTGTCTCGAAGCCCTGCCTGGGCTCAAAGCGACGACTGCTTCGCTTTACGCTCCATACATCACTTGCGCACCACAGCTTATTTACCGCGGCGTCTGAACTGAGCACGCAGTCTCAGGTTTTAAGTCTCATAAGCCCAGTATATAATTTTATATGTCGATCAAGTGCTAACTGAATTCATAGATTAAAAAAACAAAATTCCTAATCCCAAAACAAGTTGTCACAAGTGTCACATCTACACCATTAGTCTTTGAAGAATTCGATGTGCTCAGACTCTCAGACCCCATTTGAATGTAAAATGACCGGTCCCCACTCGTTGGGAGGCGTGAGTGATTCCCAGAGTTATTATTTGTAATGCTAGGGGCATTAATTAGGATTTAGATTAGGAGATAAGAGGATTATAATAATATTTAGGTAGCAATTGCTACTTAGTAAGTTTGTGTAAATAAACCTTTTCGTTTAAATATACCGTTGCGCTTATTTCGACCGGTTTAATTAGAATGCTTTTGGGATATCTACTGGAACTTTTTTGACTCATATAAAATTTGACAGCTCATTGGTGTTTGAGACTCAGGTCCTATGGGCGTATTCACTAGCATGCTATCAGCGCCGACCTACCATTGCCTATCGGAACCGGCCCGCTTGTTTTTTTTATGCTTTTGGTAACGAGAAGAGCTGGTCTCTTGCCTTATGGTAAGCATAACGCCGGTCTATAACAATTGCATTGCCACCCAGTACTTTGAAACACAAAGGCCTGCGCGGCACTGCAATGCGCTCGTTACCCTGAGACATTAGTTATTAAGTCTCATAAGCCCAGTAATTTCACTGGCTACTCTGCTCATCAAACCGGAACACAGTAATGCTTGCACTTTACTGCTTGGCGGCAGACTTTACTCACAAAGCGGTGGTAACAATCCAGACGGACTCTCGCAGAAGAGTTAGTCCTACCACTAAGCTTTCAGTGAAGGAAAACATCGTGATGACTATAATAATGTCGTCGAGGTAAGGTAATTGAAATTTAAATAAAAAAGTGCATGATTTTTTTATTGTTGTTAGGGCCAAAGGTCTTTTTTATACTTGATAAATTAGCATCTGATCTTCACGACTATGTGGCCCAGAGATGGTAAATATGCTAAGGTTCGTGCGTTCTTATGGCAAATTCTTTTTTGACCAAATTCACTTGACTAAAGAGAAACCGATCACAGATCAATTGATATAGGACCAAATTATCATGATTTATGTCTCGTTTAGATTTATCCGTCCAAGAACACCTGCCTAACGTTATACAATTCAAGATCAAGCTTCAACCATGTTACTATACAAGTATACTTACACAGTATGGGTACTGCGTACAAAACTGGTCTGGTACAATAATGAATGAAATAATTAGGTGGTAGGACTAGCTCTTCGAGTGTCCGTCTGGGTTTGCTCGTGAAGTCTGTTAAAAATAGTTATTGAATCTAGTTTCATGCTCATCAAAACTCTCCGATATTGTTGAAAAGGTTGCTTAAATCTATTAGTGAGTACCAATACTTATAATTTTTTAGTTTTTTTTATAAATGTTGTATAAGTAGTTTGGTTTGGCAATTCATAAGTCTAACTTGTAAAATTGCTTTAAACTCGAATGTAAAACCGACTTCAGTGACAAACTACTGAACCGATTTTGATGAAATTTCTATGGGACCAATCTGATAGTAGTAGCCTTTTAAGTAAAACAAGAATTTTCCAAATCGGTTTATAAATGACAGAGATCTGAGGTAACAAATATTAAAAAAATAGCCACCGAATTTATAACCTTCTCCTTTTTTGGAAGTCGGTTAAAAAGTATCAACTGGCTAATGTAATCTGTGACTTTGTAGCGGTTTGAAATCTTGCAAAGATGTTCAAGTGCCCTTACTTTTAAAATATGTAGTGAGACCATACAGTACCCCACAGTGACCGTTAGAGCGATGCTATCTGCCGGCATCCTTCGGAATGCAGCGTGAAGATAACGCAGTCACGATCTTCGCTTCCTCGCTGGTCGGCTTTTAGCCTTTGTTCTGTTGAACGAGCATTGATGTACAGTCAGGTTCAATAGGTAAGTATCCTTAATGGTTTCCGGACATATTAATGATGATATTTCAATAAAAAAATTGTTCACACAAATATTTACATCACAAAAATTTCGCTTCCAATAGGATTTGAACCTGCGTTTTCTGGTTATCTAGACCAGACGCCTTAACCAACTAGGCTGTGAGAGCAATCGATGTTGACTGCGAAACTCTTGATATGAGGTTTTCCTTTCCGGCTTACAAGCCGTAGCTCCATCTAGCAGACCTCGCTTTGTAGCGATTGCCTACTCCATTGTGATACGTACAACACACAAAGGCCTGTGCGGCACTGCAGTGCGCTCGATACCGTGAGACATTAGGTATTAAGACTCATAAGCCCAGTAATTTCACTGGCTACTCTGCTCATCAAACCGGAACACAGTAATGCTAGCACACTACTGGTTGGCGTCAGACTTCACTCACAAAGCGGTGGTAACAACCCAGACGGACACTCGCAGAAGAGTTAGTCCTACACTAACAATGATGAAAGGAAATGATGAATGATGTAAGGATTCTAACGATACGCCAAATCTGATGATGAAGAAATAACGAAACTCACATATCTACATACATGAAGCCTGAAAACATAACACCCCTTTTTAGGCAGTCGTGTGATAAAATAAAAAGTCTATCGGGCCCATGTCATCTTTAGACTATATCAGATCGTAGGGTCCTGAGGGCCTAAAAGCCCTGTTTAATATTAATGCAAGGCCCATCGTGACACCTTTAGGGTCCAGGGATATATGTAGACTGGGGATTTCATTTTATCACTTAAAAGTGATTTATTCCATCCCTGTCTGTATTTATTCTCGTATACGATTAACCCTTTTTTACATTTAAAAAATCGCGTTTGATCATGATGATATTTATAGTAATACTTCTATACATTTTGGTGCCAAGCTAAGTAATATAAGAAGCTAGCGGCCCGCGGATTCACTCGCGTGACGATTCGCACTGGAACATTGCATTTTTCTCGGATACAAAGTAGCCTATAGATGTTACTCTCCGGTCCATAAATTATATCTATGCAAAAAATCACGTCGATCTGTTGCTTCGTTGCTGCGCGAAAGAAGGACAAACCAACCAACACTCCAACAACCTCTCTCTCTCTCTCTCTCTCTCTCTCTCTCTCTCTCTCTCTCTCTCTCTCTCTCTCTGAGATAAAGCCGGTATCCCAGCAATGGGATCGTAATAGGCTGATGATGATAAAGTTTTCGTATAGTTTTATTCCGGAATGAGCTAGTGATCTAAGAGAAGTTTGTCTGAAGGCTGCGCAAGCGCCGGTGTCACTGACTCGGCTTTTAGGGCGGGAACGCAGAGGCATAGGTTGAAGCGGTAGCGGGAACGGAAAGCCAAACATGTTTGCCCACTATCACTAATTCAGTAACTTTAACTAGGAGCCTCCTGGCGACTAGTTAACTTTAAATTGTTAGTTGTTAGCATTAGAATCATTGCAAAAAAAACTTTTTTTTTTAAAAAAAGAATGCCTTGACGAGTTTCTTGCCCCTTCTTCTTGCTCGGCCTATACCAATTTGTTCGGGCACGGTGGGTTTCTGGAAGGTTCGTTGACTTTGAGCTCGGATTGGGTCTGTTGGTGTCTTTGTCATTTATTATGTTCTGATAAAGACAGCATTAGTTTTAGTCTGTGATTCGGGTAGATGAATGTTGCAGAGGCCTGCTGTTAGAGTCATTTTAACTTTCATAAGTGCTCCTTTGGGGCCTATTTGAATAAAGACATTTGAATTTGAAAAAATTTTGAATTTGAATTTTGTTTTATAATTTCACGATTATTCACTACTTTATACATTGTAAGGGGATATTTATTCCGTATTCCCGTAACAGTATTCCCGTGAACATGATGCTTGCAACAGGCAGCGTCGAAATATCGGGAGCTCACCAGGTCACAATCACCACGATAAATATCCCGCTACAATATATAAAATAATAAATTGTACATAATTATGTATAATATAAAAATTACTTTCGAATTATTTAGATATTCATTTTAAGGTTTGATTAAATCAGTAAATAATTGTTTTTATTCTAATGATATACACTATTATTTATTGGTAAATATTGCAAGCCAGCACAGGCATAGAAGTAGAGAATGATCCGAGGATAAAATTTACTCAAATGGTAGTTATATTTCGCTACCGCTTATCCAGAAAATTGCTACCTTACGCCCGGCAGACGTCCCCCGAGCGAGTTTCCCAAACCGGTTACTCATACAACCAAATACACAATACACATTGCATTGTACATGTACGCGTTATGATATATGTTAATGTACAATTGTTGATTTTTTCAATACGGACCGTGGGTGGTGGAATGTAATAGCTTCCTGACAGAGAATGGGGTGTGTTGATTGGCAGTTGATTTGTTGACGTGGTGACATCATTTTTCTACTGAAACTACGCCCAACGATCTCATACACGTATAAAGGCTATTAATGCATACAGGTGCTTTACTAACCACAAAATAGAGAGAACAGTAGGTGCGCTCGGGTGCTTAGCCGTTTAGATCGCCGAGCCACGCCGTCTTCACGCGTCCTAAGGGGCACCTTAGACGCTCAAGCAAACGTACGTTTGCTTGAGCGTCTGAGGTGCCCCTAAGTGCTCCTTCTGTTCGCTCTTTATTTTGCAAGGGTGGGGAGCAGCCGGCGTTTGTCGAGTATGCGCGGGAGATGAGCCATAAACGCGGCCACCGCCTCACCTACAAAAAATCTTGCCCGCAGCTTGTGGTCG
This sequence comes from Crocallis elinguaria, assembly GCA_907269065.1. Lineage (NCBI taxonomy): Eukaryota > Metazoa > Arthropoda > Insecta > Lepidoptera > Geometridae > Crocallis > Crocallis elinguaria. The sequence goes on along the minus strand of OU026071.1, from coordinate 13,479,067 downwards.
CGTCAGCGATTCCGTTGTTCAATGTGCGGTGCACTAAGTCTTACCGATCTTGGCAAGGTCTTAAAAAAATGGGGTGTCCAAACACTTATCGTTAACACGTAATTGACAATTTCAATTATTATTTTGTCGCTCTCAAACAACAGTATCGAATTCGCCCTTTTCAACTAACTTAATCTAAATTGAGCTTCATTCAGCAATCCTCCCCAAACTCCCTATCAAGTCACAACCCCGGATGTCGTTAGTCGAATCCCGGGGGAGGACATTAGCACTGCACTATTACGTCACTAAGAGTGGAACTCATCGGAGTCGATTTGGTAATTATCTAGATTGCTTTCGTAACACTTGTGGCATTACAGATGCGACAGTATGGCATTCAAAGGTTTTTAAATTGGATAATCCGGGACGAACACGCTAAATGAGACAAAAAATCCGGTTGATACTAAGCCAAAGGGTAATATTAATTTATCCTGATTCCACTTGTACGCAGCCGCGGGCAAATGCTAATTTATACAAATAAATAAAATTGAAGTGTCTGTTTGTAATTTCAAAATAACAGCTTTTTACCAAATGCATATGAAAGTATATACGGTACCTATAACAAACCAGCCATTTTTTAAATTTTTGTCGGTCTGTCTGTTTGTTCCGGGTAATATCCGAAATGGCTGGACCGATTTTGACAGGACTTTCACTGGCAGATAGCTGATGTTACAAGGAATAACTTAGACGTCTTTTATTATAGAAAAAGAATTCGGGTTCCGCGCAAAACAATAAAACCCATGAAATCCAATATCTCCGCGCGGTTAAAACCGCGAGCAGCAGCTAGACGATAATAAAAACAAAAAAATATTACGTAAAAAACAATTCCTTTGAAATGCGCAGGATTAAAAATGTAGCAGCAATATGCTACGTAATCAAACGTGGTCACTTACTTACCGCCATAAAATGTAGACACGCCGTAAAACTTTGACATTTCCGCCCTATTCTTAGGGGTGGTGCTGTCAGGGGTTGAAGTCAATTATGAAATGGGGTAGTTCAATTGAATTAAGATGTTTGTCGCCATAGGTCAGTTTGGGAAAGGAGGACCGCGCCCTTGCGTTTAGGGGAAGACATTAGTTAAAAGAAGTTTATAGAAAAAGTCGTTAAGAACCCGAAGTATAACTCGCCCAACTCCGTGATGGGCCTAGCGCCGAGCGGTAAATATTGTTCCTGTTTCACCACGAGCAAGACGGGGCGCGGAAAAGAGCAAGACAGCACGTCTAGTCAAAGATCAAGAAGTTGGTGAAGCGCAGATGCGAATTTGACAGACAGGCCATAGAGTAATAAATAACCTACGCCTATGACGATGACGACATTATTATAATTTGAAATAATGGTTACCTACTGAAATAATGGTTAGTCATATATTGTAGGTATATTAATACTCTACTTATTGGATTCTACCTATCCGTTGTCCACCATGGAGATACAATGACACATTGCTTTTAATAAAATTTTAAAATTAGTAAGTATATAGATTTTTGAAAAAATCATGTTCATGTCCGTGACCTGGGAACTACAGTTGCTGGAAACAGGACTCGAAAGCTGAAGCCCCAGCTCAGTGGCGTGATCTTGAATAATTTGCCTTCGTTCAGCAATCTACAAGAATATAAGTTGATGGTACTATACCTATAATTCATGCAACTACATTCGACAAAGTTGAATCATGACCCACCTATTCGTTTTTTTTCATATATCAATTATCGAAGTATAGGAATTATAGGATAGGCTTCGGATTGCTTCTGACCGATTTTGACCTTCATTATGGACGTGTTAGATTAACAAATTGGCTGTAAGATCATTCAAAACTTTTCCGATGAGGGAAACTGAAAGATAAAGTCCAACTTGTCAATTATTATTACGCTATAAAGAAAATAAAATAAAACCTTTTTACAGAAATAACGTTGACTTTTTTGATCGTGAATATTTGTTGTTTTCTTCACCTGACTGACTTGACACTTATCACATCTATATCAATACTAGCTTCTGCCGGCGGTTTTCACCCGCGTTCCCACAGGAACCGTGCATTTTTTCGGGATAAAAAGTAGCCTATGTTACTCTCCTGTCCATAAACTATATCTATACCGAAAATCACGTCGATCCGTTGTTCTGTTACTGCGTGAAAGAAGGACAAACCAACAAACACACTTTCGCATTTATAATATTACTAGGATATATAGTAGGATTACTAGGATAAAGAGATAAAATTTGTTTGTTTGTGAAAGAAATTCCACCTGGCTACCATTCCAGATGCACTCCGCAGTTTAGGTATAAAGCTACAAGTACGCGGCGCGCGGGCTCGTACTGTCGGGACGAATTCAGCGTGTTGCCGTGCGGCCGGGTCGTACGTTAGCAGTACCTACGTAATCACTCACGCGGAGCAAAAGCATATTGCTTCGCATTCAGCTGCGAGGATCCAAACCGCAAGTTTTTGCAGTTTTAGAATTTTTATCGACTTACAATGTTTTTATGTACAATGTACATATAAACAACACAATATTTGTGTAATATAAAAAAATAAACTATTTTATCATCAGTCTTATTTAATAAAGTTAAATTAATCACTTCAAATAAGCTATTCTTGCATAATTATACTTTAGGGGATAATGTGAAATGAAGACGCGGCGGTGGCCTAAGGCAGCGCTTACACCTAATTCATGATTGATAGATAAGCATCAATCGTGGATCACGAGAACACCATGAAAAAACCACGATCCCCGTTTGACGCATATCGTATCGTCTATTGTGGTTGTGGTTGGGGCTTGATGGAATTATCTATTCCGAGCACGGTACCCGCTTCTACCTATGCACCTAAGCTTCTACGACCTCTATTAAAAAAAAAAATGGTTTCACAACCACTGCTTGCTCAGTGCAGACGCCGCGGTAAATAAGCGGTAGTGCGCATGATATGTATGTAGCGTAAAGCGGAGCAGTCGTTGCTTTCATCCCAGGCAGAGCTTCGAGACAGACGTTCTTGTTAGACGTTCGCTGTTAGAGTCATTTTAACTTTCATAAGTGCTCCTTTGGGGCCTATTTGAATAAAGACTTTTGAATTTTGAATTTTGAATATTGAAGTTCTTGTCTATTTAGTGGTTTTTTGATGTTTTTACATCCAGTCGCGCTTGCTCGTGTATTATCTCGTAATCTGCGCTGGATGCAAAAGCATGGTTATTTTGATACCAAAACGCATACTTGCATAAGTGTCAACGGTCTGCATTATGATAGCGCGGACTAGTCAGCTGCAGCACCCGTGCTGTGCTTGCGTTATGTTTGGTACGCTCAGCATAATAAACGGAATAATGAAATTTTGTTATCTAAATACGAGTAGAATAGATGTAGTAGTTTTATCCTGATTTCACGTGAGTAAAGCCGCGGGGGAAAAGCTAGTATATAACGCATTAAAAATATTGAAGCTAAATTCATTCTAATCCAACCAATCCTACTTCCTTATAAATACGAAAGTGTGTTTGTCTGTTTTTTGGTTTGTCCTTCAGCAACGAAGCAACGTATTGATTTTTGGACGATTTTTGGCATATATATAGTTTATGGACCGGAGAGTAACTTAGGCTAATTTTTATCCCGGATAATGCACGGTTGCAGTGGGAACGCGGGTGAAATCCGCGGGCAGAAGCTAGTATTATAAATGCGAAAGTGTTTGTTGATTTCTTGGTTTGTCCTTCTTTCACATAGTAAAAGTGCAACGGATTTACGTGATTTTTGGCATAGAAATAGTTTAGGGACCGGAGAGTAATATAGGCTACTTTTAATCCCGGAAAATGAACGGTGCCTGTGGGAACGCGGGTGAAACCGCGGGCAGAAGCTAGTTGATATTGTACAGCCTTTGATTATCTAGTTTATCACATAAAATAGCTATGCAAAAATAGCTATTTATCTGGGTCAGGATTCAAATTTGTTACTGCTCCCTGTAATGTCTCACACATTATACACTTATCAATCGTATATTATAGCGTACCCATACACGAGCACACTGTTTGTAATATCAAAATAACTGGTTTTTCACTAAATGCATATGAAAGCATATAGGGTACCTATATCAAATCAACCATTCTTTAAATTTTTGTCTGTCTGTCTTTCTGTCTGCCTGTCTGTTTGTTTGTTCCGGGTAATCTCCGAAACGGCTGGACCGATTTTGACGGGACTTTCACAGGCAGATAGCTGATGTTACAAGGAGTAACATAGGCTACTTTAATTTTAGAAAAAGAATTAGGGTTCCGCGCAAAAAAATAAAAACCATGAAATCCAAAATCTCCACGAGGGTGAAACCGCGGGGCAGCAGCTAGTCTATGGAATAAATCTGAAAGTGTATCCTTTCAGACAAAAAAAATGAATTTTACAAATCAGTTTATAAATAGCGGAATATACATTAAAAAATACAACCGAATTGAGATCCTCTTTTGTTTTGAAGTTGGTTCAAAATAAAATAATTTATTTTTTCCATAACATCGCAGTGGAAACGAACCGTAGCGCACAGTCTCTCGTGAGCAGTTATCGCTTGCCTCATATTATTATTTGTGTTCTGTTTTAACCGAATTAAAAAAGGAGGAGGTTCACAATTCGTCTGTTTTTATATTAGGGTTTATATCATGGGTGGTTTAATAAATTTTATGAAAGAATACTCCTTAGAATGGAATTTAATCATCACGATATTTTTAGACAGTGTCTAAAGATAAACATCTAAAATGATTAGAAATGTCACAACAGAATTAAGTTAGACAACGGTTAGATACTACATAAATCAGGATTTGTGGTTGCTCATATTTAAACACGTGACTAAGGCATGTTTAGGAGTTAAACACTGTTTATCACAGGTTTAATGTAATAACAATATTTTTTTGTGGTAAGACCGTAGGTAGGTTTCTACTCTCCAACTAGTCATAGATACTTTCGCGTTGAATCATCCATTTTTCATACCTCCGAAGTCCGAGAAAGTACCTAAAGGTTGAAAATGTAACTTACTGATACGAATCAATAGGTTCCTAAATACCTACCAAATCAACTGTCAAATACGTCTCTATAACGTTATAAATATTACCTAATCTGTGTCTCAGTTACAGAATACGAGTTGATAACTTCATCAATAGATACACTCTACGAAATTCGAAAGAATAAACGAACATGCCGCGTACAATTTGAGTTGAGAATTATTGTGTTCGAAGCGTAGACAGAGAAATAGTCCGTCGACCGCGACGGTTCGAAGACTGTCAGGGCTAGATCGGCAATTGTCGGGACTCGGGAGTTTCCGTAGCCTCACTGCGTCTCCCCGTTACCTCACCCCGCGTGTGACGAAGCGGTTGCAAAATGTCGACAATATTTTACATTTTTTTGATAACTTTTCGAAGTTCCTTTTTCATTTTGAATGTACATAATCTATTTCAATTATTATGTATTATTTTCAAAGTTGACTATATTACCGAGGGGTAAGGTGCAACAGTTTTTTGATTAAACGAGTTTATTATATGAAAATAATCAGTTCAAAACGAGTCGTTTTAGTGGTGGAAATATTGAAAATTCACTTCGCTCTAATTTGATTTTAGTTGTGTTTGAACCAAAACGAAAGCGTTTTGCCCCTAGATACTGCTTATCCGCTTATACATGCAAAATTTCATTTAAATCTGACCTGTAATTTTCAAATGAACAGGGAAGTTCGTTTGTATGGGACATTCGGTTTACGTACCTCTGTTAAGAGTTTGTCAATAGATGCCAGAGAGTAGCGTACTTATAGAATGATTAAGATGCTACTAGATGTGGTATGTCTTCGGTAGAAGAATAAGGATTTATTTAATCTTTCCATTTTTACACGACTGCACATAAAATGAGTGTAATGTTTTTAGGGTACATGTATATACACGTACATGTATCCTAAAAACAAAGATACTCACATAGATATCTATGTGAGTATCTTTATTCCACCATAACTATTAAATGCCTGGACAGATTTGGATGTACGGGGTATCGTTAGAATCCTTACATCTCGAGTGACACTGGCTAGGGCAGTCGTGTTTTTATGTAACTTTTATTACATCTACTTGTTTATTTTAATCTTTTACTATCATTGTTTCAGGTGGGTTCAAGTCATCTTTATATAAAAATGTGAAGAAAAAAAAACTACATAATATGTCATACGATAAACAACAGGGGCCAAGGCGAAGCTATGAAACAACATCGTGGGTAAGTTATCTATAGAATAAAGACTTACATAAGGCAAATTATTATTCAAACAAAAATGCTTTTAAAAAAAATACTTCCGTCCTCTAGCTTCGGAGTATGCGATCTTGACAAAAAATATACAGAGCCACCTCAAGATTTACCTTAATATAATACAGATTAAAAGCGCAAATCATTAAAGCACCAATCAATACAAAGTTAATAGATTCAGCTGCAAAAGGCTGCGAAAAGGAGAGCCTCATTAATACAAGTCTTGTGTATTTGAGTTTTGTACTGATAGCAAAACAAATCTACTAATGATCTAATCAGATCTATTGAGTGAACATTGAAATAGCTTAGCCTTAACTTGCTGTGTATTGCATTTTATCCCCACAATATGTGGTTATATTTTTCTTAATAATATTTCTGGTTTTTAAAAGTTGTTCACCGTTGCTTAACTGTGTTGGGTACCATTAAATGTAAGCTAAATCTGAGCTAAGATAGCAATAAATGCTGAAAAATTCCAATTTCAACCAAATTACAATTTTTGGACCGAACTACGAGTATATAACAAGTAAATAGTAGAAAAAGTCCGTAAAAAATTACTGAATATATTTACTTAAAATGGCGACAAGAAACAAGTTTCCAAGTCACCCATAAAACAGCTTATCACAATAACAACCAAACAAAATTTATAAGAACACATTTGATAACAAAAAGCTTTCCTCTTAAAATTTGTATGCGAGCTGTAGGTACTCCAGGTATTTTACAGCGAAATGAATTTCAGAACGCTCGTGTTGAGTCTTACAGTCTTCGCCACTTCATTACTACGGAGATGTTTGCGCAACTTTTGTGGAAGCAATAACGGACTAGATAAGCGCTTTTAAGACTTTCTTGTCTAGCCGACTGATGAAGTTTAAATTTAGCTTGTTAGTATGTTCATTCGACGCTATAGGGATGATGCATGAAACACAAAATACATAATTACTGTCGTTACACAGGTTTAAAACATCACATTAACACAATAAAAATGATCTAAAAGTTTCCCGAATTCAACGATTTTTTTTTCATCGAATAATTTTTTTAATGATAGTATCATATTCTTTACATTTCAATTAATAAAAAAAAATTACGACAACCATGTACTTAAATGCAGTTTTAAATGGCCAAAATCAACAAAATGCATGTTTTTAGTACATACAACTATACAGCCAGCGTTGTAAATGTTGAGTGACATAAAAAATGGAGTCCCAATTATTTCCGAAGTTGTATGAGTTCCAAATTTTAATTGTATTAGAATAAAAATACTTAATTAATAGTGAGACATAATGAGTTGAGCACTATTCGAATCTCGACTCGGCACCAATGACTTAATATCAGGTAATGTGCGGATTTATCACACTCACTCTAAAACGGTGAAGGAAAACATCGTGAGGAAACCCGCATGTTCAAGAATCACAAAATTCGAGGACATGTGACATCCACCAAGCCGAAATGGGGCCGCGTGGAGGATTATGGCCCATACTCCCTATGAGAGAAGGCCGGTATCCCAGTAGTGGAAACGTAAGAGGTTTGTAATGAAGTTTGCAAGCATGGTGGTAGGGCGTTTTGTAGTGCTAGTCGAAAATCTGTTGTCAAGCACGCCAAGCACCTATCAGGGTATTCCGGCACCTGTATTTGAGAGTCAGTTCTAATCTAGATTTGGCGTATTTGCCTTCCTCGACTACATCCGAGAATTCCGAGATACTAGTCAATCGCTAAATCGTTGCTGTAACTAAGAAAAATTAGTGTGTAAACAATTTCTACTCTCCGAGGCCAACGCACAAATTTCTAGAAACTACCATGCCTTAATGTTATTTTCCGCGTCTCCTTGCCTGCCTGAACCTTCGGTAACAGTATTAGGGGTCTTCCGGTTTGCTGATTGGGACTGCAGACATACGTAGGACGTAGGTATATACGTATCCTAGTCAAACGTGTAACTATACTATACATATGTATGTGACGAACGTAACTGGAATACAGTAATCTATATGTTTGATTATAGATATATAGTTTTTTATTTATTTAGGTACTATTGGATAACGAGGCGAGCGGGTCGTTTGTCTGGTGGTAAGCATAACGCCGGCCCATAAAATTTGCAGTGCCGCTCAGAAATTTGAAACACAAAGGCCTGCGCGGCACTGCAATGCGCTCGTTATCTTGAGGCAGCAGTTACTAAGCCTCATAAACCCAGTAATTTTCACTGACTATACTTTGCTCATCAAACCGGAACACATTAATGCTTAGTACTTCATTATGTCCGGTAAAAATATAAATACATATATGTATATTTCTAGCCGAGCCCTCGCTGAAACACAAAACAATAACACAAAGTTATAAATAGGTTCTAACCAGTCCTTCCAAATTCCCATTTCTATTCATACATATTTTATTACCCGACAAGGTCAAGCGAGGGTCCGATCGACCCCAGGTCGGTAATCCGAGGCAGACGTGGTAATCCACGGATCATATTGGCAGTTGAGTACGATCTGAGTACGATTGAAGTACGGTTTGTCAGTGGTGAGGACTGGTTAGTAATGGTTGACTGGTTAGTTACTGTTTAGTTACCTAGGAGCGTCCTTTCAAGTTTTTATTTAACTTGATGCCTTGTTAGCGTTGGGTTAAATGTTGCAAGATAACTTTGACCCACTTCCCAGTGTTCGATTGAGCCGAAATTTTATATACATATGTAAATCAGATGACAATGCAATATAATGATGTCACAGAGCTAGTCTGATGATGACGATTACCGACATTTTTTTAACCAACTTGCTAAAAGGAGGTTCTCAACTCACCTGTATTTTTTTTTGCTAGGTTTTTCTTTGTACTATTTGATACCGAGACGAGCTGGTCGTTTGCCTAATGGTAAGCATATCGCTGGCCCATAACAATTGCAGTGGCACTCAGAACTTTGAAACACAAAGGCCGGCGCGGCACTGCATTGCGCTCCTTTCTCTGAGACGTTAGGTAATAAGTCTCAAAAGCCCTGTAATTTCACTGGTGCCTTTGCTCATCAAACCGGAACACAGAAATGCTTGTACATCGTAAGAGACTACGCAAGCAAAGCTGGGTGATACGCACCCAGATGGGCACTCGCAGAAGAGTCTTACCACCTGCAGGCGTATTCTAAACTCAATCCGACAGGATTCCGTTCGGATCCGCATTCTTCGAGTCTGTCATCTCGATTCAGGATGAATAGAATAGAATACCCCTGCTTGTGGAGAAATACTGGAGCTATGAAATGTTTATTGTAGAGAATATATATCTTACTCTACTATATTATGTTCTGGATTTAAATTGAAATTCAAAATGCATTATTCATATAGTCCCAACGGAGCACTTATGAAGGTTAAACAAATGACTCTAACAGCGGGCCTCTGTAACATTCGTCTACCCGAATCACAGACTAAAACTAATGCTGTCTTTATCAGAACCTTCTTGTTCTTGATTCTTTGTAGTATGGCCATCCTACTAATATTATAAATGTGAAAGTGTATTTGTTGGTTTGTCCTTCTTTCAGGCAGTAACGGAGCCACGGATCGACGTGATTTTTGGCATAGATATAGTTTATGGACCGGAGAGTAACATAGGCTACTTTTGATCCCGGAAAAATGAATGGTTCCTGTGGGAACGCGGGTGAAAACCGCGGGCAGAAGCTAGTAGTAAAATAAGTATGGTGCTGTTGTAAAAAACGAGCTAACTTTTTGGTAGCTCCTCCGAAACTGCGGTAAGTCAAGCGGTGTGTAAGCCAGTCGCTATGGCTTACACACCGCTTGACTTACCGCAAAGTTTTGACACGAGGGCGATGTCTTGACCTCAAAGTTTGCTAACTATCATCAAGCCGAAGCCTCTTCGGGCTAGGCAGAAAGGTGCGAGTGCCACTTCACTATATCCTTACACACTTTTAGCTTCATCTTATAAAAGGATGAGTTCTAAAAGCGATGTTGGCCCAGTGGTTGTTATGTCGGCAATCGGTTAATCTAGGAGTCGAGTCCTAAAATAAGCAAAAAGTTCTAAATTCTTTATTTACAGGAGAGCACTTAATTAGGTAGAGTCCAAGGCCAAATTAGCGTATGTGTTGCAAACACACACATTTGTTGGTCAGTTGGTTTGTCCTTCTTTCATGCAGCATAAGAGTAACGGATCGACGTAATTTTAGGCATAGATATAGTTTATGAACAGGAGCCCTGCACGATTCCTGTAGGAACGCGGATAAAACCGCGCGCAGAAGCTGGTAAGCTTATAATTCTTACCCGTGCGAGGCCGGGGCAGGTCGCTAGTCTAATATCTATACATACGAATAAATAAAATTGTCTGTTTGTAATATCAAAATAACAGCTTTTTACTAAATGCATATGAAAGTATATACGGTACCTATAACATAACAACCATTTTTTAAATTTTTGTTCCGTCTGTGCTTGTTCGGAGTAATCTCCGAAACTGCTGGACCGATTTTGACGGGACTTTTACTGGCAGATAGAGGATGTTAAAAGGAGTAACATAGGCAACTTTAATTTTAGAAAAAAAAATAGGGTCCGCGCTGAAAAATAAAACCCATGAAATCCAATATCTCCGCGCACGTAAAACCGTGTGCAGCAGTTAGTTTATACTAATATTATAAAGCAGTAAAGTTTGTGAGTTTGTTTGTTACCGCAATCTCTGGAACCGCTGGACTGATTTTGAAAATTCTTTCACTAATATGAAGCCATACTATCCCCGAGTGCTATAGGCTACATTTTATCCTGATCACGTGCGAAGCTACAGGATTAAGCTAGTTTTATAAATTGATCGCTTTTACACCTTATTATGTAGTGTTATCGTATTACATAAAACGAAAGTTAACCTTAAAAATACACAAAAGGAAAATAGAAAAATAAAATTCTGACAAAAGGGTAAATATTTTGCCTTAATTTTCGCAAGATCCCAAAATGAATTTAGTGTAATGGCAAAAATAACACGGATGAAAGTGTTATAGTTTCCTCGATAACCTTTTCTCGATTGCGATCCAATCCAGGTTGTTTCTGCAGTCATACCTTTATCAAGCTTTGTATCGTCTAGCTTGATCCCGGTTGGGTATTATAGCAGTTATATCCGTAGACTACTAAAATTTAGAAGACGGCTGGCTTGAATTTCGATGGTGAAGATAAAAACTAATCTTACTGATATCCTTATATTATACCTATACTATCTAACTAAAAACTTCTGCATTCTGTGTATAATAATTACTTATTCTATTCTCGCAGAAACCTTGGCTTTTCCGGGACAAAAAATAGCCTATGTACCACTCTCCTGTTCATTATCAATACATGCAAAAAATTACGTCAATTCGTTGCTACGTTCTGCGTGAAAGAAGGACAAACAAACATACTTTCGCATTTGTAATTACGGATTTACCTGATGTACGGGTAATTGTGTTTAGTGAGTTGGCTTGACTACATGTAAATTTTTATTTCATAACAATTATATTTTTGATTTCTCTTATTATTTTTATTTAATGTAAAACATAATTCTTAGAAAAGCAACTTGCAATTAGTAATTGCTTAAGTTTTCCTTATTAGGGGGTAGGAACGTTCTCCACCACCTAATAAGGAAAACCTAACAACTAGCTTACTCTCTTAACGCTACGCTAGAGGCCTCACTTACGAATTACGATCTCGGCGTTCCGTCTATATATAAAATATATATATACCTATAATAGTCTATGGTGACACCCAATATCCTATTCATAAATCGTCTTCACTTTTTTCAAAGGTGATTGTAATTCGCTAAACCTGGAACTAGGATCTATCTGAACTCGTTGATTTATGCTTGGTGATATAATTTCAAATCGCAAGAGCTGCACACTAAGCGATTAACATATCAAATGGCGTTCTAATGGGAAGGCCTATGTGTATGAAGGTTCGGCAGGGCCGTCCGGCTGATGATGATGACCTAGCTAGCTACCCATAGCTAAAAATATGCAAAGACTCAATACAATCCCCAAATACAGGTATACACCTATACGGGGTATTTTGTTTGATAAGATGTATTCATCATTAATGTCGTCATAACGAACTTTATTTATATATACGCACATAATGTTGTACCAGTTGACATGTTTTTTTTAATAAACTAGAAACTTAGTATAATGATTCGCATCTGCTGCTCATTGCTGGAGGAGATCGGCTTCTCCGAGATACAAGTCCTCCCTGACGTAGTTCGGAGTCGGAGATCTCTGAAGGAAATGTGGTGGTGAGTTTGTGGGTTCTTGAAAATGAGTTTGTATTCGACATTGATGATGATGTAAGCTTCTTTATTATAATTAGAATAAGCATCTTTCTTATCATAAAGTAAATTGTAACATTTTTAGTAAATAAAGCATTGATTGATTGATTGACAATTCTCTACGACTTCAATGAAATTTGCCCAGACTGATCGAACCCGAGGCTCCACGCTTTTCGGGCAGAGTTACTACGAACTTGGCCAAAGAGACGACAACAAACCCAAATTGCGCTTCTGTTTTGTTTCATATATAGTCCCGGCGCGGAGATCAAAACCGCAACTCTTTACCACAAAGTACTTATAGTAAACTCTATTGACTCAACTTCTACACCATGCCACTTAGGCCTGTTCAAATCTAAGTATTATTCTCTACGGCTGTCAGGACAGAGCAATATCAAAAGTTATTCCGCCGGATATTTGTATGAAGTTTCGTCCCAGTCGGTTTTTTCTAGACATGCGGTAGCGAATGACGCCGCACGTTGGGCTAATGAACATGGCCACTAGGCACGGCTACCAGTCCCAGCCACTGAGCTACAAAATAGAGAGAACAGAAGGGACTCTTAGGCGCTTTTTAACGGCCTAAGTGCCTATTCTGTTCTCTTTGTATTCTGTGCGGGCGGGTAGATGTGCCGGCGTTTGTGGCCGAATGTGCACGGGAAACGAGCCGCAAACGCGACCACTGCCTCAGCTTGTGACTCGGTTGCGGCCACTCGAACGCTCAGTTTGCGCCGACAACATGCAAAATGTATAAAAAATTTTGTCCGCAGCTTGTGGACGCGTTAGGGGCCGCGTCGCAATGTATGGCAGCACTTATTTCCAAAATAGGACACGTCTCAACCCCGCTACCTTTGCAATCAACCGCGAAGACACCCCAAATATCCTTCTCCAAGGGAACTCTGACTCCAATCAATCTGCGGGATTGATTCAGGGTTTCCCTGGGATCCTTTATTAGGATTAATTGGTTGATTGAAAGCGATTGATTAGGGACGATTGTCAAAAGGAATTAATTTAGGTAAGATTAGAAAGGTTGTAACGTCTGCCCAAAGGTGTCTCGATTTTATTTCTGTTGTATTTTTGTATATTTAGTTTCTGTTTTATTTAGAGCTAGCTTCTGCCCGCGGTTTTCACCCGCGTTCCCACAGGAACCGTGCCTTTTTCCGGGATAAAAAGTAGCCTATGTTTCTCCCCGATCCGTAAACTAAATCTATGCCAAAAATCACATCGAGCCGTTGCTCCGTTGCTGCGTGAAAGAATGACAAACCAACAAATCAACAACCTTACAAACACGCTTTCGCATTTATAATTTTAGTAGGATTAGTACTTACTTAGTAGGATATTAGTAGGATTAGTAGAATTTCTCGTCTATCCTATTGTATTTAGTTATTTCTTTGTAAGAAGGGTTGGTTCGATTCTCGCAGCGGAACAAATGTTTGCTTATGGTTTTGCTAACTACAAGGAGTTTGGGCTTTGGAGGAGATGGAAAACATCAAGCAATCAAGCATGATTGAAGGGCCCTTTCTAGCTACCACCATCGTCCATCAGGTTGAATATGAGCCTTCAAATCACTCGATATATTCCGGCGCCTGCAATTGAGAGCCTAGTCCTAATCAAGCAGTGAGTTAGTAGATTTTTTAACTGAAGCCTGAAAACTACAACCACGACCGATGATATGATATGCATCAATCGTGGTTATTCCATGGTTTTCTCGTGGTCCGCGATTGATGCTTATCCATCAATCATGAATTAGGTGTAAGGGCTGCCTTAAGCGACGATGTGGTCAAAGATGGTTATTATGCATCTAGAAACTACCCAATCACTGACATCAAGTTGAGCTTTTTTTTTTCATTTTTTTCACGAAAATTTATGCACAAACTCGATATAGTTCCCTGCAAAGTCGCGTCGTTAAAAATCTAATTAAAATTACCCGTCGGCCGCCCGCGTGGCCTGCTTTATTATTGTCTTGTCCTTTTATGCCTTCTTTATATTGAGAAGCAGTATTTACGATCGGGTGTCCTTTTAAACTGGTTATAGTACCTAGTGTTTTTATTACTGTTATTTGAAAATAATCTCTTTATTTTAATGGCAACTTTGCATACAGTTAAACTTTCAAAATTTTTTATAGGGTTTAGTTATGGGGCCAAATGAAGAAGCCCGATTAATTAATTTTTTCTTCTTCTCGCCCGATTAATTGCATATGTACTGAGCGTTAAAACGCCCCATACAAATTGGACAGAACAATTGACGTCACTTGTTCAATGCGAGCCGTATAGTTGTAGTAAAAACATGCAGTTTGTTGATCTGACCGTGAAAATCTGCGCTTAATTACATAGTTGCCATACATTTTTTTATTGATTGAAATGTAAAGAATGTGATGGTATCATTGAAATTACTATTGGACGAAAAAAAAATGGTTGAAATCGGGAAATTTTTAGATGCAGTGTCTTTGTCGAAATTATATTTTTATTACAGTATACAGAGCACATAATTATATATAATTATGTACTCGCAATATAGATCAATATTTTTATTCTTTTTTTTATGTTACTTGGTAACGAGACGAGCTATTCGTTTGCCTGATGGTAAGCATAACGCCGGCCCATAACAATTGCAGTGCCACCCATAACTTTGAAACACAAAGGCCTGCGCGGCACTGCAGTCCGCTCGTTACCCTGAGACATTAGGTATTAAGTCTCATAAGCCCAGTAATTTCACTGGCTACTCAAACTGGAACACAGTAATGCTTGCACACTACTGCTTGGCGGCAGACTTCACGTGCAAAGCGGTGGTAACAACCCAGACGGACACTCGTAGTAGAGTTAGTCCTCCCACTAACATTCCGAGTAGATATAGTGCTATTTCAAGCCATTTGTCTCCTTGACGTTACTTATTTTATAAGTCTCAAATACTCCTAAGTGCTGTTATCCCAAATTAGTATTCAGCTTATTAATTTGAATCCAGGATAGCTTTAGATTTCCTGAGGGACCTAGCGCCACGCTCCAGATATTTGGAGTAAATTAATCTTTAGTACCTACTTTAGGTACAGTTAGTATTACAGTAAGGTAGAAACTGTACTCAGTAGTTAGGATAACTAAAAGTTAGGTAAGTCAAAGAAGTCCAAAAATCATAGATTTCTACGCAGATTTATATAATACTAGCTTTTGTCTGCAGTATCAACCGCGATTCCCGTAGGAATTTTTTCGGGGTAAGAAGTATCCTATGTTATTCTCGGGTCCATAAACTATATCTGAGCAAAAAATCTCGTCGATGCTTTGCTCCGTTGCTGCGTGAAAGAAGGATACTCGTAAAACAACAAACAATTTCTTATTCTTATCCAAGTGCGGGGACGGTAAGACCTTCACTGACGTCTCGCTTGGGGTGTATCCTGCATTCCCCTGCCAATATCTATCTACCTGAGCAATCCCAACTCCTTACATAACGGAGCACGCTACGGGTCGCTGGCAGAGCTGTTCTAGTGATGTTGCTGTGGGGTGAAAATTTTCTGGAGTCCGGTCTCGGTCGAGCTTCTAACAGTGATTTACCGCATTACAAGCCAGTAGTAGGTGTGATATCTTCAGTGGCCGTATAGTGTCACCTTGCGTACTTTCTGGCATGAGCCCTAAGATAAGATAAGATAATTTTCAATTAATGCTCGTGAAGTCTGCCGCCAAGCAGTAGTGTGCAAGCATTACTGTGTTCCGGGTTGATGAGCAGAGTAGCCAGTGAAATTACTGGGCTTATGAGACTTAATACCTAATGTATCAGGGTAACGAGCGCACTGCAGTGCCGTGCAGGCCTTTGTGTTTCAAAGTTCTGAGTGGCACTGCAATTGTTATGGGCCGGTGTTATGCTTACCATCAGGCAAACGACCAGCTCGTCTCATTACCAATAAGCAAAATACAAAAATGTTGCAGACCAAAAAATAAAATACCAAGCCACGGAGCCGTTAATTTCCATTACTTAGGTTACTCACCAATTTACTTCGCTCTTTTGATCATAAAATGAAACTCTGACCCCGAGGTCAATAGTTGTTCAGCTCAGTGCTCGCCATTTTCTAAAATCTATTTCTTGTACAAAGTGTACATTACTTATTCAGTTGCATAATATTTGGCCATATAGAAACGTTTTGTGTATGGTGCAAGGTATGAAGTTAGAGCGGATAGATTGTGAACAAAATAATACTTTGTTGATTTGTCCTTTTTGCAGGCAGCAATGGCGCAACCTGGTAGTATTTGCTCCAATGGTAGGACTTACTCTTCTACTAGTGTCCGTCTGGATAGGTACCACCGCTTTGGTCGTTTAGAGTCCGCCGCCAAGCAGTAACGTGCAAGCATTACTGTGTTCCGGTTTGATGAGCTTAGTAGTCAGTGAAATTACTGGGCTTGTGAGATTTAATACCTAATGTATCAGGGTAAAGACCTTTGTGTTTCTTTCAAAGTTCTGGGAGGCATTGTATTTGTATAGGCCGCTTGTCTTGTTATTTAATATAATAGCAATAAAAAAAAACTTAATGCTTCTGATTGCCTCTTTATTTTCATTCGAAGTTTAGAAACCTTTGCCGTTGTCGTGAACACGAGTTGACTTTTTGTATTATATTATTGGAGAACAAGATGAGAGGGTCGTTTGCCTGATGGTAACTACTCAGAATGGGTGATCGTTGCCTTTACAAAAAAAGTTATGAGATCTTCTATTTTAAGATTGTAATTAAAT
Source organism: Crocallis elinguaria (assembly GCA_907269065.1). Classification (NCBI taxonomy): domain Eukaryota; kingdom Metazoa; phylum Arthropoda; class Insecta; order Lepidoptera; family Geometridae; genus Crocallis; species Crocallis elinguaria. The sequence goes on along the minus strand of OU026071.1, from coordinate 13,461,859 downwards.
TAAATTAAATTATGCAATTATATTTTTAGTGACATTTTTTTATGATTTTATAATTTAAATTAAGTGTATTTGATCTTTGTTGTAATTCCTTTTTATTTTGTGTTGTATGTTTTATGGATTTAAGCAATCTGAAATAAATGATTATTATTATTATTATTAAAACATTCATTATGCAGTAGTTTCACGTGGTTGCCACTGGTACTGCAGTTAGTTTTTAAGATTTTATTAATTTGAAGACCGGATTCCAAGCTGCAGGGCATATTCTACTACTCTGTTATTAAAATTGATTTTATATACCACACACATCTATCTTATAACTTACACCACACCCGACGTTAGGAGTCACAGTAAAGTGGCTTAGTCAAATGGCTGATGCATAGATCCAGTTCGGAGTTGCCATGTACGGTCTGCTCTCAGAAGAATGTTTTTATGTTGCCATTTTATGGCAACACTACCAACGGGCGGGTAGCATACTAATCGCCTGCTTGTCCTCTGTATCGGTGTATTTTTATAGCTGAGTTTGTTAAATGGTTATTTAAATTGTACACAGTAAAACAACAGTAGGTCGACACATCAGTTTCTTTTTTCGTTAATCGACTGACTGCTCATGGTTAACTGCAGTAACCTATTACACCTGATGGCAAGCGACAGTGTTGATGGTGTAGCAAGCTTGCCTAGAAGGTACTTACCTGTTCTCATTTACGTGTATTTTCGTGCAAGGATCTAGGTTTGGACATAAAAAGTTATGAATTAACTATCGGTTTTATAATCCAATGAAATCCTTAGTTCATTTCCTGAGTTCGAAATTATACCAGCGTATCAGCGCACGGGGATTCGCTGCGAGGCCGTGGCTTAGCCCATCAGAGTGCATTATGTCAAGGAAAAAATGGTTGAATTTATTTCGTGCAAGAAAAACGTCACTGCATCTCTAGTGGTTAGTTCCTCGATGTATGCGGCTTAATACCTAAGCTCCAAGGTTAACGAGCGAAATATCTGTACATAATTGTTGATGGACTATAAACTTACATAAATTGCGTTCTACAGTTCAAAGCAAGTCGAGACCTTTTGTGAAGATGACTTTCTCAAAAGATTTCACTGTGTTCATCTTTAGTTCACTAATCTTTAGTTCTCAGTTCACTGAGAGATAGTTTTCTTTGCCGTTTTTCTTAGCATGTTAAAGGCTTGTTTCGTAAATACAGGATTCAAACTTTCTCTGTTAAGACCAGGTGCGCTTTCTTCTAGTATTTTCTGTTAGGAATTATATTCTGCTTAAATTTTCATCTAAGAATATAAAATTTTCCAGGTTTTGAAGTAATCATGGCTGAGTTGCTTATGACTTGCTGATTTGCTGGTTGCAAGAGGTGAGTTGAGCTACAAGAGAGCGCTCATGAAAGTTAAATTACTCTGTGCCAGTTTCAGTACAATGGTTCGAGAAAAAGGGCTAGAAAAAACCAGGCGCGTTATATAATATTATATTCATTATTACGAGTATATTCATGCTAAGAAATGCTTGTGCAGGTTCCTTCCACGCATCTGGATCACTATCCTAGAAAAGCAAAAAAAAACACTAGCTGCTGCTCGTGGTTTCGCCCTCTTAGAGGTTCCCACAAAAGTCAGAACCCACGTTTTTCTTTTAAGGAAAAAGTAGCCAAGTCCGACCCATAAATTACTCACAGGCAACCTGTCAATATTGATAAAAATCGTTTAAAACTGGTTTAATTCAAACAAAAAAAAAAAAAGAAATGAATAGCAATTGTGAACCTACATTTTGCATATGAATGCTTTGGAATAAAAATTAAAAAGTACGAAACTAGATGAAGATCCTTTCTTTGGCGCCATCAATCTGAGAAAGTAAGAACTTATTATACACCACGCGTTATTCAGTCTGTCTTACTGATACTGAAACTTGTGTAATAAGAGTTAGCCTAATATTCTGTCTATCTCGCTGTAAAAGCGAGGTAGACTGTATAAGACAGTCTGAATAACGCGTGGTGTAATGAGTCTTACGTAGCTCAAAGAACCCCAGCTAAAGAATCTCATAGAAAAACATCCAACAAAAAAGGCATTTACTCTGCTATTTAACTTGAAAATCGCTTTAAACTTTCTTAAAAGATGAAAGTAGATTCAGAAGCAATAAGTTCGAGAATTGTTTGAAGAGTCAATATTTTGACTACTTTTAATATCCTTTGTACGGGGTGCAGTCGGTAAAAACATAAACATAAACATAACATAAACGCTTACACACTCATACCCCCGCACTAGGATTCCCTGTGTCGCAGGTGGCATGGACATACACAGATACACATCACAAACATCCAAGACCCGAGAACAAACTTTATGCTTACACAAAATCTGCCCCGGCCGGGAATCGAACCCGGGACCCCTCGCCTTGCAGGCAGGGTTACTACCAACTTAGCTACGGAGCCGTCAAAAAAGAATTATAAATCAAAAGCGAGAAAGCTTTTTTAATTTAGCAGTTATTACCATACGCACCTATTATATTTAGTTACTCCGTCAATTTCTAAGGCTAAGTAAGATCTATTCTAGACTAACAGTCCAGTATGAGAAGAGGCGATGATGTAGTCAATCAGCGGCGCAAGTACGGAAGTCGGTTCCATAAGTTTGTCGAATCGAAAAAAACTGATAAATTTATCGAATGCTGCGAGTACAGAAGTCTGGTCTTAAAGTATTGTAGTAGGTCTATATTCTCTTTGGATTCAACCAAGCTATTCGATAACTTTTGTCGGTTGTATCGAGGTTCGATGAAGTATATAAAATGTCGATAAAATCCACTTTATCGATTTGGATTGTCAATTTTATCGAATTTTAACGATCGAAAAGATCCGTTCTTGCGCCGCAGATTGCTGTTAAAGCTTATAAATCATTAACGTCGTGACATCGGACGCGTGGAACTAGAATAGAAAGCCTATAGCATTCAGGGATAATGTAGCTTCTATTTCGTGAAAGAATTTTTAGAATCGGACCAGCTGTTCCAGATATAAGCGGTAACAAACAAACAAATAAAGTTACAAACTTTACTGCTTTATAATATTAGTAAATATAGATTTTAAAAATCGGTTTCATGATGTCTTTTTTGCCGGTAAGTTGAGAAAACCGTGCATAAGTTAAGGCTAACTTAAACCCAACTTCCTCTTTTTCCTGTTTCTCTTTCGTAAATATAAACTGTTCAAATCCCTTGTTTTCGTTCAAGGCACGTAAAATCTTAACTTTAAAACTTGCTGGAAAGCTTGGTTTTTCAAGGAACTCAACTTAGGTTACTTAAGTTAGGTATAGTAAAGTATTGTTTCGTCCATCTTTTCTCGGCCAGACTTGTTCTTGGATAAAGGGAATAAAGCTAGGGTGCTACTGTTATTAAGTCTGTACTTGACTTCGTGACTGGAAGACCCCTACTATTGGTAACCCGAAAGATTCAATTAACACGTATATGGCACATTCAAATTCAAAATTCTTTTTTCACAGTGCCCGTTCCATATTGGTGACCGTTCCGATCAACTACATCCGGGAAGAAGGGCTAAAAACTCGTGGGCATTCTTTTCAAAAAAACGTTTTACAGTGTTTCTAATGCTAATTCACACTCGCTCTAAAACGGTGAAGGGAAACATCGTGGGGAAACCCGCATGTTCAAGAACCACAAAATTCGTGGACGTGTGACATCCACCAAGCCGCACTGGGCCCGCGTGGTGGATTATTGCCCATAACTCTCTCTCTCTGAGAAAAGGCCGGTATCCCAGCAGTGGGAGCGTAAGAGGCTGACAATGTAATAATGTAAAATGCTAATGTTTTTAATCATTATTAAAATTTAAGCCTTACTTGAGTAGTCGCCAGGAGTCTCCTCCGTATCTATTTGCCTCCATGTATCTTTATCATCTACATAATCCTTTACACTTTTTTTAATTAAATACAATCACATTTAAGTGTACGTTTAAACTTTCCTTGTGGTAATTCGGTTATTGTTTTAGGAATTTTACTGTAGAATCTTCATATTGTGACGCATAGAAATGCGTCTCGATCACTGTTTGGAGACGCTGTAAAAGTTGACAAACAGCGCGGTCCTTCAAAAAAACTTGCCGTTCTAGTTCCCTTAGTAGCGACTCCGAGTGAAATAATTATGATCTTCCTCCACAAAGTGAAGGATACTTAATGGGATTGGCTGAATCTTACGTAACAATTCTCTTAGGGGTTAAAAATAAAACCTTTCTCGCTTGAATGGAGAAAATATTAGGTTTACTCGCATTTTGCTGCAAAAAATGTTATACTTGAAGAGTGAATGCAACTGACGGGCTATGGATAAAAAAAAAACAAAGAAAATCTTTAGAATAATTAGTTATTTTTATAATTTCAATACCGCATGATCAACGAGCAAGATATTCTTCAAAAATTATGACATCAACATCCAAGATCAGAGAACAAATTATGGTCTACACACAAAATGTGCCCCGGCCGGGAATCGAACTCGAGGCCCACTTTGCAGGCAGGGTTCCTTAGCTACAGAGCCGTCATCTTACTAACTACATAGTATTCCGTTTGCGTTGGATGGTCATAAAAACTGAGGAAAATGGGGCGTGATTGAATTTGATACACGACGTGCAATGTGATAGATTGTGACTGTGTTACCACCACAAAAAAGCGCTTTTAGACGCCTGTTTAGCAAGACAGTGTCTAAAAATAAACGCTAAAATGATTAGAAATGTCACAACAGAATGGATTTAGACAATGGTTAGACAATACTTAAACCAAGATTTGTGGTTGCTCAAATTTAAACACTCAACTAATACTTGTTTAGGTATTAGACACTGTTTAACACAGGTTTAAAGTGTGTTTATTTTTTTGTGGTAAGACCGGAAGTAAATGTTTTCAACGCTACCTAAAATCTTTCGCATATCAAATTCAATCACGCGCCATCGTCATAAAACCACCATATAATTATAAAAAACAACGTTCAATTATTAAAAAAATGTTAATGTTATGTTAAAATCGGATCAACTCATCAGGGACTCATTTTAAGATCCAATCTAATTTTTCGCGGTAAAATTTATTACTCGGACGGTCGAGTTATTTTTTGGGACGTTGCGTATTATGTACCTACGTTAATCGCCTTTCGATCGACTCGAGATGGATTGAGTTACACGCGTAGGGGTTGGGTTACATCAATCCGATGCGATTTGTATTATAACGATAATTTTATTTTGTTATTTCTTTTTAAACGATACTTAATTTACTAACGGTTTCACTAATTCTTCATTGTGTACAATTGTGTACACTTTAGTCTTGATCATTATTAATTATCAGACTTTAGTGTAAAAAAATGCCTATTAGACGAGAGCCGAACTAGAAATTGATCCAATGGGGGTTTTGGTCTCGTTATCCGATTGAAAAAGCGTTGATGGCTCTGTTGTAATGACGTTGGCCGCTGATTCGTAAAGGGCAGTCTAGATGCTCAAGCAAACGTACGTTTGCTTGTCAGAATAACAACGCTTTTACGTCAAGCGCGCATTTCTAGTATCACGAAATCCGCGCTTGACGTAAAAGCGTTGTTATTCTGACAAGCAAACGTACGTTTGCTTGAGCGTCTAAGCTTTTTTTTTTTATGTTATTAGGTAACGAGATGAGCTGGTCGTTTGCCTGATGGTAAGCATAACGCCGGCCCATAACGATTGCAGTGCCACCCAGAACTTTGAAACACAAAGGCCTGCGTGGCACTGCAGTGCGCTCGTTACCCTGAGACATTAGGTATTAAGTCTCATAAGCCCAGTAATTTCACTGGATACTCTGCTCATCAAACCGGAACACAGTAATGCTTGCACACTACTGCTTGGCGGCAGACTTCACGAGCAAAGCGGTGGTAACAACCCAGACGGACACTCGCAGAAGAGTTAGTCCTCCCACTAACAATACAACAGCTGCCCCTAAGTCGAAGGTTCGAATCCCATTTTGAGCTTGGTCAAGGAAAACATCAACCATGCTATAGTTGCAAGCTGCATGATGCAACTATAGCGTGATGGTATGGCATTTTTGTAGTCTCTGCCTGGCTAGCGGCCACAATCAAAATTAAAGTCTTTCGCTAATCATTTATCGATTTGTTTCACCTTCGACTATATCCTCAAGGTCAGGAAATAGTGCTCAAACGCAAACCGGTCCACAGTTAAAAAGGGTTCTGTTTTTATTTTGAGGTACAAAAAACAAGCCAAAAATTGGTGCCAGACTTCACGAGCAAAGCGGTGGTAACCACCCAGACGGACTCTCGTTCCTACCACCTAGTAGCAATCAATTAATGGAGAGAATAGGTACCTAAATAATGGAAATTATAGAGGTTTGAAACAGAAGCAAATAGGTAATTGAGATAGAAGTCCTTGAAGAGATTTTAATCAAAATTTCTATTTTGGTTACCTTTCATAACCTTAACAATACAAGCTGTTTATCAGTGGAATATTTACTAAATCTATACAAATAAATAAAATTGAAGTAGACACTTCAATTTTAGCTGTTAAGCAATTAAAGCTGTTATTTTGTTATTACAAACAGACGTTTGTAATAACTAAATAACAGCTTTTTAAGAAGGAACCAGCCGTTCATTTCTCCATACAACCGTACTTGGGTGATTACTCCACTACTTGACGTTTTAAGTCCAAAATTAAGAATAATATCGACTTATCTCTTCGTTATCTAGGTCAGCCTGCTAATTATACAGAAAAAAAATAAGTGGCTTAAAAGTAATGAGCCTTCAAACATCTGTATTTTAGCACGTATTTTAACGCAAGTTTGGACGTAAATAAATTACAAAAGGATTACGAAAACTCCAAAATAATGTACATACTGACAAGCTTTAGTTTATTGACATTTGAAATAACTTTGGTCTGACTAAATACATTCAATAGTTTTGTCGTAAAACCCCAAGCACCAGAAGTCAATTTGTACATTTTTGCGCGCCGGTTTTCGACTTTTCGGTTTTCGTCGTGACTTTACGAGAGTGTGTAATTGTGTATTTGCGAGCATTAGCTTTTTACTCCTAATCGCTGAGTTTTACCTTTTTCCACTATAGTTACACGAAATAGCATGCATTTTAGCCGCGCCCACTGATAAGTTCGCGGCGTGGACTCGTAGGCTCTTAACAAATACTTGAGAAAATAGTATATCCGACCTATAACAAACACATAATTTTTCAATCTTTTTGTCTGTCTGTCTGTTTGTTCCGGGTTATCCCCGAAACGGCTGGTCCAATTTTGACGGGACTTTCACTGGCAGATAGCTGATGTTATAAGGAGTAACTTAGGCTACCTTTATGTTAAAAAAATAATTAGGGTTCCGCGCAAAAATATAAAACCTATGATATCAAATATCTCCGTGCGGTTGAAACCGCGGGGAGTAGCTACTATATAGTATACCATAAATTCCCGTTGTGAAACAATAGCGTAAACGTATTAAAAAAAATAGGAACTATACCGTTTATTATTACCACCATCGACCAGCCTCCCCTCAATTATATTCTCAAAAATCGTCAGATGAAATCTCTGACCGTTTCCACGAAGTATTTTGCATATCAATCGGATGCATCCCAATTTTGGAAATTTCGAGCTACGTACGTTTTACCCCCACGATCAGATACGTGACTCACGGCTCTGACTGATGCCTTCAGAGTATCTGATTCTGGGAACCCGTGACGAATCTTCGGGCGCTTTGTTGCCTGTTTCTTATTTTATTTTTAAACGTTATAGTGAGTTTTGTTCGGTGTCTCACCTGATTTTAAGTAAAGAATCTTCCATCCCTTTCTCGTGTTATTTATCGGAAAGAGAGAGAGGCGAACCTAAAATCAGGTTGAAGTTTGTGACGCCAGAATTTGGGCTACACAGCGTGCCAAAGGAAAAGATGCATACAATCGAAAATCATAACCTCCCTTTCTTTCGGCAATATATTTCACCTTTGTAGAATTCTAACCTATTATATTAGTTATTTATTATTATAAACGCACAGCAAGCTAGTTTATACAATCTAAGTATAAGTGCCTACTTAACATGAACAAAAATTGCTAACAACTTTTTAGAATAAACGCTCAAAGAACAACTTTAAAACAGAATGCACTAAATAGCGCATAACTTTGTTATTTCGTTCTGAAAAGTGAAGGAATTGCAGCTGAAAAGACGATGGAACTGCGTTCGACCGTTTTATTTGGAAACATACGTGAGGTGTTTACGTTTGTAGTATATAGGCACCAAATTGCTTTTAAAAAAGCGGGAACCGCCTCTGATGTAAATATCGCGATATTTGAAACTTCATCCCCCATTTTCCCCTTTAGGGGTGGTATTCTTTAATGAAAGGACTTGTACCAAATTTGTATGGCGCTTGATACTTTATTCCCAGAAAAAAATGAACTAGAAAAATGAGCGTGAAATAAAGAGCTTAGCAGAATTTTTTTAGTGGCCTGCTTTTTTATATTTTGCTTTAAAGAAAAGCGTAGTAGAAATGCTAAATTAATTAACAACAACACTGCGTTCCTAAAACAACCTAAAATGAAACATTAAAAAAGTATGGCGTCATCGTCACGTCATCATTTACAGTTTGGACAAATAATAAGCTGTGTCGTCATTTCTTGTGTGATTTTTTTTAAATAGCTTTGTTCTCTATCTCATTCAGCCAATAACAAGCTGAAAAATCCGTTTCGTTTCGAGAAATTTTTTGTTGTGTTTCACCTAATGTACCAAAAAATAACTTTATGTATTTTCAGGAAATCGCAGGCCTTATAAAATTGTAATTTATTATTCATTTCAGAATATCTAGATTTTTAGAGCTCTTTCCAAAAAACCAACTGATAGCTTGGTTAGAAGATCTTCTCTCTCCCCCTCTCTCACACTTGAGAGCTCACTCATTAAAAAAATGACAATTGACGGAGAAGTAGAGTAACATCGCCGCAAAAAAATAAACGGACGAATTGAGAGCTTTCTGCTTTATTTGAACTCGGTTAAAAATAAAGAGTCACAACTTACAATCAAATTCATAATACTTTATTCATATAGGCCCCAACGGAGCACTTATGAAGGTTAAAATAAATGACTCTAACAGCGGGTTGTAAGGTAGGTCTACCCGAATAATTATGTCTTTATCAGAACATAATAAATGACAATGACATCGACAGACTCAATCCGTGCTCAAAGTCAACGAACCTTCCAGAAACCCACCGTGCCCGTTACATATTGGAATTATACTGTTAGTCTCTTAGTACAGGCTAAAATAAATGACGTATGTTCAAAAACAATTTTCAAGCTCAGTTCAAGCCTTAGAATGCTGTTGCCCCTGGATATTCTCTTAGCCAGTTCTTACAGCACCACGGGGTGCACAGCGGTGTCCACGGGGGTGGTACTATTGTTAGCCGGGACCCCGCGGCTGTAATACTCTCCCGTATATGTTCATAATAACTTCAGATGGAATACTAATTACTAAAATGCAGAACTCGACGAGTAAATATTACGCTTTGCAGATTACTCAAATATTGCGCCGAATCAAAATGATGATATTTCACTAGTTATTTTGAAAATGAATAAGAGTGAATTGATTTCGATTTGTAATTCTCGCGTTTTCGTTCCGGATTGTGTTTATGTTGTAACTAAAAAGCGCTTGAAAAAGTGTTGAAAAAATCAAGTAAGCGAATTTTCCGGATTAGAATTGCTTTATAACAGAGTTCCAAAGGAGGAGGTTCTCAATTATGTATGTTTTATTTCTTGTGGCGATAATACTCGATTTCTCCGTCAATTCTTAACCGATTTAAATGATTCTTGTTTTAATGAGTAGAATATATGTATATCTGGGTGGTTCTTTTATAAATTTAGGAATACCTCCCCCAAGGAGGATATATGGAGGATGAAATTTCAAATATCGCGATTCCCGCTTCCCGCTTTTTTATTTAAAAGAAAGAAAAAGTTTTATTCGTAGAAAAATCAGGATTAAAAATATATATGCAGTAATCCCCTATACTTGGGTGCGCGTTATCTTAATCAGGGATAATGTAACACCCTATGAGTGAAAGAATATCTAGATTCGGAGCAGTGGTTCCAGAAATTAGCAAACAACAATTTTTACCTCTTTATAAATTTAGTATGGATGAAAACGCACACAGATGCTTTAAAAATCTGTGGACGTACTAGATATGCCACCCACTAAATAATACCTAGCCAGAAGCTACCCCTAAATAACTACCCCACTGTAAAGTGAGTAAAGCACTGGACACCGGGGCCGGACTCGGATCCGGATATATGTGACAGAACCGGATATATGACGTCATAAATATGGGCGGACTTAAAAGTTTGAAATACGGGGCTTTAAGTGGTTTTTAGTTGGAATAAAACTTGTGAGTTAGTTTAGTTTTATTTTATTTATAAATAAAAGAATTTGTTGAACCGATAATGGCTTTCTAGTAATGAATGAAATCAAATCTAATCTTGATATATAAGCCCGAGTAAAACATCTTAAATTAAAGAACAATGGGCGGACTTATCGTTAATGTGATGATTGGAAGAGACTGGAACAAAGATGGCGAATACGTACCTAGGGTCCACCTATTCCTACCAAGGTATCGGTAGGGATAAGTAGAAAAAAAATCAAATTATCCCTACCAGGGATAAGTGTAAGTTCACTTATCCCTACTATAAAAATAAATTAAATAAAATACATATTATTATTCATTATGTTATTTATTACCATTATTATTGTGCCAAGACATACCGATAGGTGCTTGCCGACAGATTTTTGCCTTGAGGTGGTAGCTAGCGGACATCTTCACCACTGAACCATCATCGCATCAAGAACAAGTTAGAGTATCAATGCAGTCGTTCAATCGCTTATTTATAAAGTGTCTTTTGAGCAGAATACATATTTTTTTATAAATTTACGTTTATTTTTAAATTTTACATTTATTTTTAAAATATACATTAAATAACACAAAGCGCTGAAATGTATCAAAGTGTTTACAATGCGAGTTCCTTACATATTCCCTGTAGGGAGCGCAGGGCTTATCCCGGATCAAGTCTCGCAACCGGAGTTATGACTGTTCGGCCGCAGTGGGAGCGGGCAGCGGAGAGCACGAGCGGGCAGCGGAAAGTGAATTTTTTACATACCTATCTGTATATTTCATATATGCAGTGTTAACAGTTGTACAAGACAGCTTTTAGCAACCTTGCTAAATGGTTTTTCTAATGGTTCTAATGGTTGGTGTAATGGTTAAAAGCTTTTAAGGCGAATCTTCTGCGAAAAACCATTTAAGAAAAAAAGGGGTGTGCAATTTTTTTAATTGTATATGCCTTGGTCGGATAATAACAAACGTATATATATTGCACATGTATAAATCCATAGTTTTTCTTATTGATAATTTCGGCAAGTATTACATGCTCATTCATGCTGCATGGAAATTCATCAAGCATAAACCACGTGCCGACTAGAAAAACCTTGATCACGTACGGACGTATTATGTACCGAATAAAGTGTTGACAGTTATATTCGGGAGAGTGAATAAGACAGCACTATCTGCCCTATTGCTATTCTTGTTGGCTCGACAATAATCGGTTATTCATGATTGGTGGAAATCCATCAAGCAAGAACGTAATGTTATTAAATTTCTATCATGCATTCGTCATTAACCGCATCCTTGATGTATAAACGGTACATCTGAAATGTGTAATTTTATGTATTCTTGCAAATATCTAAATATTTGATTTGTACGCAAATATTTTGTTCTTACCATTGTGGCGATTACACTTATGTGTTAAACTCTAATAAACTGCTCAGTGCTAGCGGGACACTTTCCCGCTAGCACTGGCACCACACCCTCGACCGGTGGTATCATACCACCGCTTGTACTGTAAATTAAGTTCATTGTGCTGATATACTTGCTAACAATGTTAAGTCTTATTTAGTTATTTTTGTAAAGCCCGTCTCCAAGCATTGCCTGAAGAAGAATTCTGGTATACAGTCTTCGGGGTTAGTGGCATGTTTTCAACTAAATTTGATAGAAATAATGAATTTCTGCAAAAAAAATGACCTATTTATATGACAGAACAGAAACAAAACTAAAACAACATATTATTACATACATTATAATATTACAAATGGTATCACATTTGTTATTCAAATTATAAAAATCGTCTTTATTTTTTATTTATGGTTTTTAATACAACTACCGAAAACAAATAATAAGGTTTTACTTTTTCCTATATGAATTGTAATGAAATAAACTTAATTATAGTTTTTATTTTTAAAGGATTGCCCAAATATTTTTAAAGTTATCGCATTTTTTATAACCGACCCGCTTTCTTTGCGGCCCAGTGTATGAATGTCAATATGATCTTTAAACCCGTCAACGCCTCGACGGGATTAGAAGTTTCTAAAGTCTAATAAATAGAAACATGTCATGTTCCTTTCTAAAGTACTACGAAAAACCACAATAAACATATTTCCACCAAAAAACCCCTGTCACATAAAATAATCAACTGTACGACGTTACACGCATAATAAAACCATCAAGAGATAAACAGACGACGAAAAAAGTATCCCTTAAGTCCGAGATTACCATCTCTCCAAGCGAAAATCCGAAATATCGAAATAAAGAAATTTAGAATAAGGCTAAACGCACGCTTGATACTGGATGTTGCGGCGACAGACGGCCACAAGCACTTACAATAGTAAATGTCACGTTGATAATTAAATGACAATTTGACAAAAAAGTGTACACCTAAACTGGCAGAAACTTAATTTATTTATTTTATTTTATTCCGAAAACACAGTGCAATAGAGCTTAATTATAACTAATAAATATGCTTAAATCTATACACCATTTCCAAAGCAATGTCAATTTATTTTCCTATGATTTATAACATTTCATAATTATGAAAAATAATTTCATTTAAATTTAAAAGAACTAACATTACAAAAGAAGAATAGTAATCACCATCTTCTACCAAATGGTCGCTGGTGAGTGGTGAGACGACCGCCAAACTTTAAGCTATCGACCATAAAAAACCGCCGTCTCTAATTACCTAGACTAGCCTAAATTCTACTAAACAAATGGTTTTAAAAAGTGTTTTAAAAATGACAATTGTTTCGGCGCCAAATGATCACTTCAGACACTTCCGGTATTTTAAAACACAATCGTTTCTTTATGATCACCTATAACAATGGCAATTGTTAATTTTTGTATACCTTTTATCAAAGTGATAATTTTGAGACGAATCCTTTTGTTTAATAGAATTGGGACCAGTTACGGATCAAGATCTATGCAAACGACTACATAAAAAATTGCTTTAAAAAAGCGACGAACCGACTTCAGTCACAAACTACTGAACCGATTTTGATGAAATTTCTATGGGACCAATCTGAAAGTATATCCTTTCAAATAAAAAAGAATTTTCCAAATCGGTCTATAAATGACGGAGATCTGAGGTAACAAACATAAAAAAAAATACCAACCAAATTGATAACCTCCTCCTTTTTTGGAAGTCGGTACAAAGTAACCGATCTTTAAAATCTAAAGTCCCTAAACGTAATACAATCTTAATAAAGAGCCTTTTACCGTTGCTGCTGTTAATACTGCTAATACTGTATGTGGTGGCCAAGTGTGTAGTGGTCCTAAACGAAATACCCAAAAACCGGAACAATAATCCTGTCGATTCGATTGATCATAACTCGATAATACTTTATTCGGGGTTACGTAGGATTACGGCATGAGGAATATATCGGTAATACTTAGATCTCCATAGGGATTACTAACGTCGAAGTTTCGAAGTAAAGTACGTTCGAGTTCGAGAAATGACCAATGGTCACAGGTTGGCACTATGATCGATTGTTGATCGCGGATGCCATCGATCGACGTCAATTGATTGGTGTGGTAGTTTTTTCAGACCAATGGATATCGATTGATGCAATAAACTTAGGTTTTTGGTGAAGAAAACCATAGCAAGGTGGTAGAGCGTTTTCTAGTACTACCCTGGCTAGCTATCAACCTCGAGCTGAAAATCTGTCACCATGCACCTATGGATTTCCGGCAGCTGCACTTAAAAGCCAATCCTAACCTATGTTTGGCTTATTTGCCATGTTCGATCATAGCGTCCTCTATGTTCAGGCAAGGTAAAACGCCAGCTTAAACCTATCAGCCTAATATGTATAACGGTTGAATACTGATACAATGCTTCATCTCTTTCGATTCAGTTTAAAAGCATCAAAGAACAACAAAGACAAAACACTGTGTAACTATACCACAGTTATACACTGTTGATTAGTAAGACCCTTGTAAAAATAGTCCTTTACGAATAGAACAGTTCTAAAATACCTCAGACACTAAACAAGACTTTATATCAAAGTTCAATTTCTCCCCTTGCCACGATTACCGTTGGTTTAAAGAAATTGATAAGCCATGAAGTATGTCAATAATAAAGTATTCTAGAAGGTAAGATTAAAGATGTAGCATTTAAAAGCGTCTTGATGTTGCTCTTTCTCAAATCAAGTCGATAAGTGCTTTCTGGATTTACTTTTATTCCTTAAACATGTCCCGGTAAATAAATTATGGTTTACATACACTCAAGTGCGTAAAAGCTTTCATTCAGGAAAAATCTATTGTGTTTACAATTACAATTGTCAAGAAACTGCGAGCTATCGTTTGGTTCTTTCTTTAGCCATTATAATCACGGTAAATATCCCGTTACAGTGTTTGAATTAGTAGATAACCGTGAAAATTTAAAAGAGTATAAACTATATCTGTGCAAAAAATCACGTCGATCCGTTGCGCCGTTGCTGCATGAAAGAACGACAAATTAACATACCTAAACACACTTTCTCAAATTATTCCACTCGTACTATTAAGTACGGACGGATTGCATGGCTGTTATAGAGAAATAAATTATGGCTTAAGACAAATAATCTATTATAGATTATATGATATCATTTGAATCGAAATTCCCGTTCGAGTCCCAATAGTAACAGCAAGAGTAATCCAATAGTTTTCCCTCTCCATTCTACGCTGAAATTTGATATTTTTACCGCGGTATTGGTCCCAAACCAGCTTCCTTTTGCTTATTGTGAAGCCTACTGTGGTAGATAAAGAGTATTTTTGTGAGCAGATTCTTGTCCTTATTGTAAAAATATTTATTAGGACTACATTTTATCTAGCTATATTCTGCTATATGTACATATTTTATACATTATAACGGGATATCGAATGGGGTTTACCTTGATTTTTATTAGCTGAGAGCTCCCGATATTTCGACGCTGTTGCAAGAATTATGTTCATGGGAATACTGGCGAGCCTGGGGTGGTTGGTAGTCGAAATCAGGAGCAGACTACTTTTTTGTCGTTTGTTGCGCTCACTACCTGACCCTCACTGGAACTCACTCGAATGTCACGATAAAATACGCTCACGACTTTTCTCTCTGCTTTGTTTTTCGTATTCATAAGCGGCCCTTACGCGTAATGCATGATTGATGGATAAGCATCAATCACGGACCACGCGAAAACTATGGAAAAACCACGATCACCGCTTGCGTCAAACTCGTGAACGGGTGCTGCTTGTGGGATCTCGTCCGCTCCGATTGTGTACTCAATTCAGCATTCTAGTTTGTAATACTTGTATTGATATAAAACTATATATATAGTATATGTTATGTGTATGACACTTAGTTAGGCTTTCGAAGTAAGTTACTTTTGTTAAATAGATGATAAGTAAGAAATTTTTCAAGTATATTAATGTAAATATCAAACAAAAGGTGCGAGCCCTGGAGCTTGCAGAGCAAAATAAATTAAACTAAAAAAAAAAAAAAAAAAGCGGTGGTAACAACCCAGACGGACACTCGCAGAAGAGTTAGCCCTACCACTAACACTAAGTTTATTTACTTAGCTTGTCAGGTCACCCAAAGTCGTGACAGGAAACTAGTGATGAGGAAAATACGAAAAATCATACTGTAGGTACGTTGTACGTTCCCTGCTCATTATAACAGATGAAATGTGGTAATTACCTGTCTTTTGCCATTTATGTGCCTTCCTCTGTCATTAAATGATAGAGGTAAATACGACCGCAATAGTTATTAATTATTTTTATAATAATATTTAGACCGCATCAGTAATTAGTGGCCCGAGTATTTTAATTTTGTACACTCGAAATTTGTTTCGCAGGCTTGTTGTGTCTACAATCATCTACAATGAACGCAAGTTTTTTGCTTGGTGGTAGGACTGGAAGGGCATTTTCTAGTGCTCGCCTGGCTAGCTACCACCGTTGATAGATGAAAATGTGGCATCAAGCACCTATCGGTGTATTCCCGTAAGCTAGTTCCCATCATAGATATGTCCCGAACAGAGAAAATCACTGTGGCCAGCCAGTTGCCCTGTACCCTCCACCTATGTACGACCTTCTGAAGCCCTCCCGCCAGGTCATAACCTGCAATGGCCAATCTGGAAATCCCTCAATCGCATTCGGACCCGGGTTTGCCGCTGCAGGCATAACTTAGCCAAATGGGGCTTTATAAACCAGTCTTTGGAGCACTGCTGCTGTGGAGCCCCGAAATAAACAATGGCCCATTTATTGTCATGCCCTACGTGCCCAACAACCTGTACACTAGAGGACCTCACCGTGCCTCGGATAATGCGGTGGCCCTGGTCAAATATCTAGCTAGGATAATAAAGGTTTAACTACTGACTCGAAAAGAAGAAAAATAGATATATCATATTTTGTTAATTATTTAGTTATTTGCAACTTTTTAAATTAGGAGATGAAAAATTGTTTTGCGATGTGTTTTGAATTACAGAAAAGTGCAAAAGTGTTCCTTCAGTAAATGTATGATTAGAAGTACAAAATATTTTTTAGCGATCCAACCCAGTAACTGGATTGGCGGTCTATCGTGCTATCGTGAATCGTGCTGACGGGCAATCCCGTGCCATTCCAGTGCTGCCAGATATTACACAGCCATACATATTACATATACATAATTATAGACACACAGTAAATATGTGTTGTTGTTTCCTGCTGATAGACTGTTTGCTGTTCGCAAAAATTGTGAATATGTTTACTAAAGAACAAATTTTGCAGTTTGTTATTTTATACAGAGAATATGCGTGTTTATAGGATGGGGTATGCTGTCCTCAAAGAGGGTCAATCTAGGCCAGGAGGTCAACAACATATTTTATTTTGCGAGTTTTTGAAATTTAAATTTTCATAGAAGAAAAGCCATTTAAACCTGACGTCAAAATTGTAGTACAGACCTTCTAGGCCTAGATCAGCTGATTAACTTGAAATTGTTGAAATTTGTTAAATGATGATAAAAAGAAATTTAGAAATCGATTGAATCGTTGATCGTATTAAAAAATGTCGCAAATTTTGGGTGGAAATTTTGAATGACGTATTTACAAGGGAGGTCCGCAACTTGTGGACAACCATGGTCCTAATCACCCCCTTCTGGGATATCATACGAATTCAAACACATCCTGTATACACAAAGACATGCGCCAACCTGCTTTACAAAAACTCAATTTTAATATCTCCATATGCAAATTGAAGGATTCAAATTCATTTATGGCAGTAAACGTGCTGGATGTGAAAAGTAAAATCAAAAGTATTACTGTTTACTTATTGCTTTCTTCTTGAAGTAAATGTAGTGTTTTATGTTGAATGAAATGAAATGACTGGAATTATGTACACGACATCAATTCCAGTCCAATCCAGCGCTGGACTGACTGACTGGATTACTGGACTGGAATAAGGTGAACCGGCCATAATGCCCGGGTGAGATATAGGTATAAAAGTTGGTTCAAATTAAAACTTTTGACAAAACTTTCGACTTTGCGCACGTTTTGGATTACACTCAGAATTATAACGTATCTACTTCCGAGTGTACATAATTTTACAACAATTATAATGGATAGGGATAGCGCTTACCATCAAGCAATTGACCTGCTCATCTTATCACGTCCCCTAATAAAAAATCGAAAGGTCAAACGATAATACTGCAATAGCTTTATAATAGCTTTTTGATTTGAGAACTATATTTAGTTTTCAAATCTTTTTTTAAATTTGTTTCTTTACCTGGATACATATTACATGTAGTGTTGCCAACCTGAAACCTCTCCCGAAATTTCCGTTAAATTAATGTGCTCGCAAAGGGACAATTGAAAATAAAACTAATTCAACGGAACAACGATGTACGAATACATTTCAACGTGTGAACGACTCCCTCGTTGATATTTTCAATTAAACGGTGCGATGGATACAATTTGCTGTGAAAAAGTTATTTTACTGTGTAGGTAACCATTGAAGGGACAGTTCTAAACAACGGTATTAACAAGACTCAGACGATTTTACCACGTAATAGGACAAACTTTAGAATATCACTTACGCACACA
This sequence comes from Crocallis elinguaria, assembly GCA_907269065.1. NCBI lineage: Eukaryota > Metazoa > Arthropoda > Insecta > Lepidoptera > Geometridae > Crocallis > Crocallis elinguaria. The sequence goes on along the minus strand of OU026071.1, from coordinate 13,443,478 downwards.
CACACTTTTGCACACTACTTTATTATTATCTACTAGCTGCTGCCCGCGGTTTCACCCGCGCTGAGTTATTGGAATTCACGGTTTTTATTTTTTTGCGCGAAACCCTAATTCTTTTTATAAAATAAAAGTAGCCTAAGTTACTCCTTATAACATCAGCTATCTGACAGTGAACGTCCCGTCAAAATCGGCCCAGCTGTTTCGGAGATTACCCGGAACAAACAGACAGACAGACAAAAATTTAAAAAATGGTTGTTTTGTTATAGGTACCATATATACTTTCATATGAATTTGGTAAAAACCTGTTATTATTATATTACAAACAGACACTTAAATTTTGTTTATTTGTATATATTATTCTGATTTAAATTAATTCTCGTTAGTAATTGGCGCTAGTTAGCGGATGTGCCCCCAGAACAGAAATCAGAAAAAAAAATCCGTTCCGTTTTTTGCTAGGGTCTTTGGAGCCATAGCCAACATTATAAGCCACTTTTTAAATAGTAAACTGTGCATTTAGGGTAGAGATGACATGGACTATTGTAAGATATGTGATAAAAGCCTGGAATATCATAATGAATGTTTGATGACTTGAAACCGGGTTACGAAATGATACTCCGCGGCACCTGATGCCAACTCCGCGTCATATAAAAGTAGGCATGTAGACAGGTATTGAGTGGCTACCCAACTGGCCTAACCCAACAGAACGGGCCCCTATAAGGGCTGCCATTGTGTTGTGATATTTAAGAAAGAAGTTTTCAAAATACCGGTTATAGAGGACCAACGGTGTCATGATTTTGTTATTAGTTTAAAGTGTGCACGAATTAATAATGTGTTACGGTTTGATAAGCAAAGTAATCAGTAAAATTACTGGGCGTTTGAGTCCCTTACGTCTCAGGTTAACGGACGCAATGTTAGTTCCACGCAGGCCTTGTTTGTGCCGAAGTTATGCTGGCAAACGGTGTTAAATAAAATTTGTAGGGAAGAGTTCGGCTTGGTCATCATTGGGAGCTCCAAAATCTAAGTAACCACCCAAACCTATAACCAAACATTCATAAGTTATAGTAGCGTAAGAAACGTGCGTGTAAATCCTGTGAGCCGCGTATTCGGATGATGACATACGCACGCTGCGTGCGAGTGAGGCCTTAGAAAGAAGAGTTAGCGAGAGCGGGAGCTTAAGCGGAGCGTTAGTGAATTTTTACGACCTCTGTGGTAAAGGCAAAATCAATAAATAAGATTATATAAAGTGGGTAATTTAAAGTTTCAGTTTTATTTAAAATGGATTTCCGCAAAGTAACGCCTGATTCCATCAAATATGCAAAATCAATAGTTAATCAAAAACTCATCGTTTGACCGCATTGTCGCTTAATATAAGGTGAGATTGCAGTCAAACTCAAGTAAGTCTATTCAATATAAAAAAACGTCAAATTCAATCATTGGCAAAAATTGCAGTTGTTCGTGGTAAATGAATCAATCATGGTAAATTATGAATTCAACGCAACATTAAAATTTAATGAGATCAAAAAAACTGAGTCAAATTAAAACTAAACGATTATCTACATATATTCTTCGTTCTTAGAACTCGTCCTAACTATAGATTTGTTAACAAGCCAGCGCATTAACCTGATTTAAGAAATTGCGACTGTGTTCGCCAGGCTAAGCATAAGAATATAAAAAAAAACAAAACCAAATCGCTCTCGCTCCGCTCGTCACCACATTCTACCCCCAACTACTATTGCACATTCCTAGGCGTAGCACGCGCCATCCTAAGCGGGCACCTTATTACTCGCCCGATTTGCAAGTGAAGTGACAACCCTAGCTACATCACATGCTGCTTAGTACATATCCCACGTGGTAACCCTAGCTATATTACACGCTGTTTAGTACATATGACACGTGATAACTTTAACTATGACTGGATATATGTACACGTGTTTTTGTATATAAAGTTGCTACAATAGGGGTCGACGAACAATTTTTGAAAGGCTTACGTTTTCTGTTGTTGACAACATAATCATATTTAGGTAAAGGCCGAGCTGCTAGTAGTGCTGCTAGTAGTGGTCAGGACTTGGATGGGTGACCGCTAGTCGTTTCTAACTGAGTGCTGCGTTTGAGGGCGCGTTAAGGTTAAGGTGTTTGTTGTAGGCAAAATATGTTGACGTTATGACAGAGGTTTTGGGCTTAGGGAGACCTCAGACACGTATGCAAACGTACGTTTGCTTGTCAGAATGCTTTTTCATCAAACGCGGATTACGAGATACTACACGTGTAAGCGCGGCTCGTGGTTTTTTGATGGTTTTGCATACGCAAAACCACGAAATATCCAAGAACGGCAATATTGTCTCGAAGACCTGCCTTGGCTCAAGGCGACGACTGCTCCGCTTTACGCTACATACATCACTTGCACACCACCGCTTATTGACCGTGGCGTCTGCACTGAGCACGCAGTGGTTGTGAAACAATTGTTTTGAATGGAGGTCGTACAAGCGGGTGCCGTGCGAAGCGACCGTCGCCGACTAGATTTCCATCCAGCCAAAACTACAACGACACCCGACGATACGATATGCATCAAGCGGGGATCGTGGTTTTTCCATGGTTTTCCCATGGGCCGCAAGCGTTGTTATTTCGTCAAGCAAACGTACGTTTGCACACGTGTCTGGGGTCTGCCTTAGAATTCCGCCGGAAAAAAGGCTAGGAAAAGAAACGACTTCAAGTAGTTTCGAGTCAAGTTTCTTCTCAAGTAAGAAAGATAAAACAATAATAAAACACACTTATAGTTAAGTAGTCAGTGAAATGACTGGAGTTAGTATAGCTAATGGCTCAGGGTAACGAGCGCAATGCAGTGCCGCGCAGGTCTTGTTGTTTTTGAATTATGTATGGCACTGCAATTGTTATAGGCTCGTCCCCCGCCAACATTTGACGATTGTGTTCTCATGCAAAACTTGGATTATGTGGCGTCTAATTTTACTGGTCTGTAGCAGAATTAAAACAACAAAAAATATTTTAATGAATGTGACTCTTCAATTTTTTAACGATTCCCGTGATGAACGAACTATCTACATATATCTACAAATTTGTACGCGATTCCGACTCGCAATTGACAGGTTCTTTTACTCGTGATAGATATTTAACAACTGCCTCACGGTCACGCACTGAGGGTTCCGTTCAAACTTGTAGTTTTGTAAATAGTTCGTTCTTTACGGGAATCGTTAGGTAAGTGAACAGCAACATTCACCAAAATATATTTAATTTTTATTTGTGATGTATCAACAATTTTACTATTTTCGGATTTTATTGTGCGATAAGATATTGTTTTTGCCTAATTTCATGATTATGGGTCAAAGGGAAGTACCCTATGGGTCTTACAACAAAAAAAATTAAACACACGTTAAACCTGTGTTAAACACTGTTTAACGCCTAAACATACCTTAGTCGCGCGATTAAATATGAACAACCACAAATCCTGATGTATGTAGTGTCCAACCGTTGCCTAATACAATTCTGTTGTGACATTTCTAATAATTTTTGACGTTTATCTTCAGACACTGTCTATCTAAACAGGCGACTAAAAATGTTTTTTTTTTTTGGTAACACTATATAAGTTTTGATTCCCGCTCTTGACTGATAGAAAGACAGATGGACAAAGAAGTGAAACTTTAAGGGTTCTTTTTCCTTTTGATGTTCGGAACCCTAAAAACAGTTAAAATAGTGATCAAACCTGACCGATCGACACAAAACACATCCATCACAGCTTTAATTAACGCCAATTAAGTAGCAATATAAAATCCCCAAAATACCTGCTAGCAACACAACAGTAAACCATTTCGTCACGTTGGCAACACCGTTCATTAAAAAATCGTGGCTCACTAATCAATGAAGCGTCATTACAGAACCAGATTCAGTTATATACGAGTGGCATAAAACTGCAATGAACTGTGGTACAGTCGGGCGAGGAATGCTTATTCTTATTTATTGTTTTAGAGCTTTTGTGGTTCCGTAGGGTTTACTTTAAAACGGCGTTAACGATACTTACAGTGAGCTTGAGCTTACAGTAACAGGATAGCAACAAAATATTCTTTGCATGGTGCAGAATTTTGTTTGTTGTAGAATAATCGTTCATTAAATAAATTTTGCTTTCCAAAGGTCTTTGACGCTTGTCATCACAAGAGTATATTTCGGCAGCTGTGCCTGAGAATCACCATTACAGACTAAGGGCCGATTTTTCAACAGTCAGCGTCCTGTTAGATAATTCCCTGAATTAAGGGAATTATCTAAGTCTGTGGTGTGGTAAATAAATTTTATGGCATTCTAAAGATATAAACCTTAGTTAGCTAACGGTCCATTAATTTTGAAATGAAAGACCCGAAAACACAATAAAAACGCGAAAATTAATTGATTGGATAGCAATCAGTTCGTTAAAGTACAATTGAAAAATCGGCCCTAAGTGTATTTGTGTGTGTTATGAAGTAATTAGATGTGAAAAAAAACTGATATTTATCTCTTGGTGAGCATTTAACCCGCATCATTTAGGCGCGACAAGAGTTGTGTCTATCAACCTAACTTCTCAATTACGGGGATCCCGAAGAAAAAACATGTAATGTTATATCCAAAAATTGGTTAAAAACTCCAAGAGTAAAATGACAGCTATCTGGTTAACGTCCCGAAGCAACCCTAATTTTTCCATCCCAAAAATTACCTTATCATAAACAATTATTAACCACGCAGTAAAATCTTACGGAACCCTCCACAATCCAATCCCACATTATCACATTTTATTATCTCACCGCCTTGTTTCACCCGCGGTGTCAGGTTACAACTCGATAATAAAATAAATAAATAAAATAAACAATTTTTAGGCTCGATCGGGTATGTAAAACTTCCAATAATTTATTGAGCATCGCATGAGCCCGTTTTCATTTGATTAAACTTTTGTATTTCGTCCGATTAAACTTAAGGAACGAGTAATTCGGGAATTTAAATTAAAAAGAAGAGGTATTGTTAGGGTTGCCACGTAATCGAGATTTGTCTGTATTCTCGCGACAGACGTCAAACAGCTTATAGTGAAGCAAAACTTATAATTAAATTAATTATTAAAATAATATTTTTTATTGAGACAACTGATCAGATATGGGTATGTTGCTATGTTTTATTTAGAGCAAGTAAATCCATACAGATAAATAAAATTGAAGTGTCTGTTTGTAATATCAAAATAACAGGTTTTTACTAAATGCATATGAAAGTATATACGGTACCAATAACAAAACAACCATTTTTAAAAATTTTGTCTGTCTGTCTGGCTGTCTGTTTGTTCCGGGTAACCTCCGAAACTCTGGACCGATTTTGACGGGAATTTCACTGGCAGATAGCTGATGTTACAAGGAGTAACATAGGCTACTTTAATTTGAGAAAATAATTAGGGTTCCGCGCATAAAAATAAAAACCATGTAATCCAAAATCTCCACGCGGGTGAAACCGCGGGGCAGCAGCTAGTAATAGATGCATAAAAAAGGTACAAGCTATAGTCTAAGTACCTAAAATAAAATAAAACTAGAAGTTTTATCAATTAAAAAGGTAACAGATACCTACTTCAGTTTTACCATCTGGCAACCCTAGTTTTGGGCCGAAGGGCCGTATTTGCTTAAAGAGGTATTTTTAATTGTCCTGAATAAAAGGGTGAAGTTCCGATAGGTATCTGTAACAACTTACATGCAATGTCGCATTATTTGGTTTTGTTTTCTTTAAAATTTAGTTTGTTTTTTTTTATGTTGTGTAATGCAGGAGCGGTTGTTTTAAATGACTTAACCCAATCATGATAACTGGGCTTGAAAAAAAAATTAAACACACGTTAAACTGGTGTTAAACACTGTTTAAGGCCTAAACATAGCTTAGTCGCGCGATTAAATATGAGCAACCACAAATCGTGATTTAAGTAGTGTCTAACCGTTGTCTAACACAATTCTGTTGTGACATTTCTTATCATTTTTGACGTTTACCTTTAGACGCTGTCTAGCTAAACAGGCGACTAAAATGTTTTTTTTTTTGTGGTAACACTGGGAAAGTCTTCTGTACCTCTGTCTGTTTTTTTTTATTTACTCATAGTGTATGACCACTATCTTACACTGTCTTAAGTGTCATTGTGGTCCAATTTTCTTCTTCACTGATTTCTCCGATGTATTTCTTATGAGACTTTATACCTATTGTCTCAGAGTAACGAACGCAATACAGTGCCACGCAGGCCTCTTTGTTTCGAAGTTCTGAGTGGCACTGCAACGACCGCTCGTGTCGTTAAAAGTGTGACAAAAAATGCAGCTACCCGCTAGATAATATTTCGTACAAATATTCCTAACTAGCGTCTGCCCGCGCTTTCACCCGCGTTCCCACAGGAACCGTGCATTTTTCCGGGATAAAAAGTAGCTTATGTTACTCTCCGGTCCATAAACGATATCTATGCCAAAAATCACGTGGATCCGTTGCTTCGTTACTGCGTGAAAGAAGGACAAACCAACAAATAAAAAAACCAACAAACCCACTTTCGCATTTATAATATTTGTAGGGAAGTAGGGATTTAAGCTGCTGCCTTATCAGCTAACAATCTCGTGTTCGTTTTCAATACCAGACCGATTAAAACCAGCGGTCACTAGTCTTCGTGTGGAAGGAATAGTCTAGAATTTTCGCTTGTTATTAAAGAAATAAGCTCTTACAAAACGAAAAGAAGCGAAAACTATTGACAACTCCTTCCAGACGAAGACTAGTGACCGCTGGTTTTAATCGGTCTGGTATTGAAAACGAACACGAGATTGTTAGCTGATAAGGCAGCTGGTCCTGCAGTTCTACTCGAAGAACGAATAATGTTTACTACCTCGGTTTCACACGAAGGTAGTTTTGTGCACAACTGTACCTACACGCTCAGAACTAAAAATATCCAAGATTTTTTTACTGATTTGAGTAGGTGATAATTAAGTTATTGGCTTGAGGTTCTAACATTTTAAACTGACATTTAATTACGTTACAAAAATGTGGTCACAGCAATTTAGTCTTCGTTAGTGGGAGGACTAACTCTTCTGCGAGTGTCCGTCTGGGTTATTACCACCGCTTTGCTCGTGAAGTCTGCCGCCAAGCAGTAGTGTGTAAGCATTACTGTGTTCCGGTTTGATGAGCAGAGTATCCAGTGAAATTACTGGGCTTAAGAGACTTAATAACTAATGTCTCAGGGTAACGAGCGTACTGCAGTGCCGCGCAGGCCTTTGTGTTTCAAAGTTCTGGGTGGCACTGCAATTGTTATGGGCCGGCGTTATGCTTATCATCAGGCAAACGACCAGCTCGTCTCGTTACCAAATAACATTAAAAAAAAAAAAAAAAAAAAAAAAAAAATTTAGTCTGTAGTTAAATTATTATGATTTTCGAATAAATCATAAACGGTGGAAGTTATATCAGGGACTCTCAGAGGCCCTGTTTCTCAAGTGTAGGTTAATTTATTGATGGGTTTGTGTTTTTGACGATATTATCACATTTTGTTCTTGTTACGGTATGCACCGAGAAGTCATCGAGAATTCGGGAGGATGGAACCCCATCTACGTAATAATGTGAGATCGTGATCAAACTTAAGCTTAATAAAATAAGCTAATAATAAAAAAAACTAGATTAGGAATTCCTCTCACAGAACAAATCAATTCTAGATACCACGAAGCGGTCACGCATCTAGTGGTAACTGCAGTGAATTGTTTAACTTATTGGTTAAAAAAACTGAGTCGACCTACCTTATCAGCGAAAACCGTTATCAAGCAGAAGTCAGAAGTAAGAGAAGGGAGAAGTAGGAGAAATCAGAAGTCAGGAGAAGTCGAGATTTTAATTAGCCTATCTTGCTTCTACTATTTCTTGCTAGCATTGACATCTCCGTGGCTCTCTTGGAAGTAACTCTGCCTGCAGAACAAGAAGCCCGCGGTACCCAACAGAAACTTTCTCAGATCTTAGATGTAGTTTCTGTGTGTTTCCATGTCGATTGCGACAAGGAATCATAGTGCAGGAACATGAGTGTGTAAGCGTGTATTTATTTATCCCCGTCAATAAATTAATCCCTTGCTTTATTTAACCACATCTGCACTAAATTCCAATAAAAAAATATAAAACCAAAAACTAATACTGCATTTAGAATAGAGATAATTTGAGCAAACTGTTGACTCAAATTACTTAAAAACTTCACGCCATACACGGCTTTAAAGTTCAGCAATCAAAGTTAAAAATCGCTTGAAAGCCATTTCATCCCCTTATGTAAACACAATGCATTTGGGCTGTCATAAAAATATGATATTCAATACATTTTCGGGGTGCATTGTTTGGTTAGCGATGAAAGTTCGAACATGCTATTACAATGCGTATACTATTATTATTAAATCGGTGGTTTAATGATATGTAGTATTATTATTTCGCTGTTTTAAAGGGGAACCGTTGAGTATAGATAAATTATTTATCGGCATGTGAATTATAGTTGTCTGTTAGCTGTGATGTAGAAAGAAAGAAAGAAAGATCTCCTTGGTCTCCTTGGTCTCTTGCGCCTGGCCTCATGAACTCATCATGTCGTATCAGATAGCCAAAATTTTTATTTTTTTTTTAAATTTTATATAGCAAGCAATTTCCCCTTCTGATCGATATCTATGGTGCAGCCATATAGCTCCTACCAAAATAGCTTGATTTAAAACAGCTTCAAGTAATGCATTTCTTTTTCTGTATTAAATTAACAACATTTAGAAGTCGAGTACTAAACGCAAGCAGTTAGCACGATTGCATGCATGCAAATAACTAATTATGGCCGATTATGCCGCACGAGATTGAGGCCCATTGAAAAGTGTCGTGTGCACGCCAATTCTAGGGATGTCCTTTCGTATCGATGTTTTTTGTGTTGGCTAATAATACCACGTTGTCTGTCGTCAATTTTTATTCGCGACACTTGTTGCTTTGCGTATACAAAAATAATATAGTTTCTAGTTTTTTTTACGTACTTTATTTAATAACTAGCGGTGCGCCGCGGCTTCGCTCACGTAGCCTAAGTTACTCCTTGTAACATCAGATATCTGCCCGTGAAATTCCCGTCAAAATCGGTCCAACCGTTTCAGAGATTACCCGGAACAAACCACCACCACTAGGTAGGACTAACTCTTCTGCGGGTGTCCGTCTGGGTTGTTACCACCGCTTTGCTCGTGAAGTCTGCCGCCAAGCAGTGATGTGCAAGCATTACTGTGTTCCAGTTTGATGAGCAGAGTAGCCAGTGAAATTACTTGGCTTATGAGACTTAATACCTAATGTCTAAGGGTAACGAGCGCACTGCAGTGCCGCGCAGGCCTTTGTGTTTCAAAGTTCTGAGTGGCACTGCGATTGTTTTGGGCCGGGGTTATGCTTACCATCAGGCAAACGACCAGCTCGTCTCTTTACCAAATAGTATAAAAAAAAAAACAAAAAAAGTACAATACTTACTAATCGATTTACAACAATGCTAATTCTAACACATAAAACGTTACGTGTACACGTCTAACAAAAGCTATATAAACTACGTCCAGGCGCCGAGCACGCTTCAACGACGCATTACGTAGTGACGTGCATTTAAATTATCGATTATGTGGAAGGTAGACAAAGGATCTTGGACGCGTCATGCACACGGCTCGGGCGGGGTAATGATGGCTTTGAATGTCGATAGTTTACGTTTGCAGTTTCTTCGAAAGTGAAAATATTCTGAGAAGGCTGATGGGAACTCCTAATTCTCAGAATATTACTGAAATTATAAATGAGTTTTAGAATAGTACACCCCACATACGTGACGGCATTATCTACTATACAAATAAATAAAATTGAAGTGTCTGTTTGTATCTAATATGAAAATAACAACTTTTCACTAAATGCATATTATGAAAGTATATACACGGTACCTATAACAAAAATAATTTTTTTAATTTTTTTCTGTCTGTCTGTTTGTTCGGCGTAATTTCCAAAACGGCTGGACTGATTTTGATGGGACTTTCACTGGCAGATAGCTGATGTTATAAGGAGTAAGTTAGGCTACGTGGGCGAAGCCGCGGGGCACAGCTAGTATCAAATAAATAGGATTCAAACATTCAAGTTTATGTGCAATTATGCAAGCTTGTTCTATATTTTTTGTGCATAAAAAATATTTTCATTGTTAGCCCATTTCCCACTGTTTCAGAACAGAGGCTAGCCAGGGTTCTTGAATCCACCATGCCGATGCCAGTCCAGTGCGGCTTGGTATTTAATTGAAATTTAATTGGATGAAATTTAATAGGATTTTTAAGAATATTTTAATCAAAAATATCGACACTTTCCCCTCCCTACCGTCTTTACCGCAGCACAAAAATAAGAACACCGCCGCCGCAACAGGCTGTCCGAGGTTTTTCTCTATTTTATATACCCGGACGGGTTAAGCACGATCTTCAGGGCTTTGTGCAAGTATTATGCGGGATTTACTATTTAAATAATGCGGGAGAAATGTGAATGGGATTTCTAAATGATATTATTTTTGAAACGAATACTATGAAAGAGAATACCAATTCTTATTTTCCAACGGGTGAGGTAGAGAGAATCTAGTTTATCAGGAGTTAATTTAGAATAGGATTGGCTCTCAGTTGCAGCCTCCAAAACACATCCATTATAGGCAACTAGCTTCTGCCCACGACTTCGCCGCGTGTTATATATCTTAATAGCCTATGTGTTTTTCCAGAACCTAAACTATCTAAATTTCGAATTTCATGAATGTCTATTCAGTTGTGACAGAGATACCTGGTAACAAACATTCACACAAACATTCGTATTTATAATATTAGTAAGATAGGATTGGCGATAGATTTTGAACTTTATGTTTGTATCTTGACATTTTTCCTCAGGTAAGAACTAACTTTTTTTTATCCACAAAAGTCTTAATTTCCCTCATTAAGAAAGGCAAACAATACAGAGCAGAAAAACGTCTTTTTATCTACTTTGTTAACGTATAAATCACGTCCGCGGTACCAGAACGACTCTTGTAATTAAATTTATGTAGAGTTAGAAACTGATAGAACTAAACTAAAAAATGCATTGAAGATTTGATCACTTTTTAAACTATCCGCGCCCCTGCTTGTATCAATTTGAACTTATTTTAAGTGATATTGTCACGAGTACAGTGTTTGAAACCTCGTAAGCAGTGCGCTTGTAATGTTTTTTTACTTTTAGGCATCAGTCAACAAATGTCGGGTCTAAAACTGCTGCAGTGTACGCTCGGCTTCACAGAAGCGTTTATTTCAGAAGTATCCTAAGAATGTTTCTGATTTCTATAATTATATTCATGTTAATTTTTACGTCTTTTTATTTCCATTCAATTTGCGGGAGTTTTGAGGAAATGTATTCTAGCTCTAAGTGGTTCGTAATAATTTTTATTCGACTACTGAGCGCCAGTGAAAAAGTTGTCAGGTCTAAAACTTCTAGAGTCTTCGCTTGGCTTTACAGAAGCTTTTATTTCCGAAGTATTCTAAGAATGTTCCTAATTTCTATAATTATATAGACTTCAGTTAATTTTCAGGCCTTTTTATTTCCATTCTATTCTTTGAGGAAATGCATGCTCTGCAATGCAGCTCTAAGTGAGTGGATAAAAATTATTCGACCACTTCGTGCCAGTGAAAAGGTTGTCAGGTCTAAAACTTCTGCAGTCTTCGCTCGACTTCACAGAAGAGTTCGTTTTCAGAAGTATCCTAAGATTGTTTCTATAATTATTTAGGCTTGAGTTAATTTTATGCCTCGCTTGTATTAATTTGAACTTATTTTAATTAGTGATTGTTACGGAATGTTACTGGCAAATGTTTTGTTTGTGACGTTTTGTAACACAAATATGCTGTTGGATGTGAGTAGCCGTTCAAAGCGTCATATTGGGGAGGCCTATGTTCAGTCGTGGACGTCTTCTGGCTGATGATGATGATGATGATGATGATGCGAGCAATACGCCTAGCTCTCGAGGTAAGCTTGGCAGAGAGGCAGTTGATTTTTAATGATTTCCAAAAAAATGGTTTTAATTTAGACTCGTTTTTTTACGGGTTTCTTTTAGTATCATTATCAGCCTCTTACGCCCCCACTGCTGGGATACCGGCCTTCTCTCAGAGAGAGAGGTATGGGCCATAATCCACCACGCGGGCCCAGTACGCAGCTTGGTGGATGACACATGTCCTCGAATTTTGTGGTTTTTGAACATGCCGGTTTCCTCACGATGTTTTTCTTCACTGTTTAGAGCGAGTGTGAATAATCCGCACATAAGTTGATATAAGGCATTGATGCGGGCCGAGTCATGATTCGAACTATGGTGCGTCGAATTGAAAATCGCACAAGTTCCCGCTCGACCACACTCACTTCACTTTTTTTAATATGCTCATTGGAAAACCTCGAAATTTGTCATTTACTACTACCTCACACGATGTTAAGACCAAGCGCGCACTACGATAAAAATCGCATGATAGAAGTCAGTTCCGGCTACATTTAAAAGCCATCTATTAAATTTAATTTTAATTAATGTTATTAATTTATCTACGGCTCTATTTTACTAATAATACACGTTTCATACTAACCCTTTGGTTTCAGCACACTTGAGTAATTAATTCTCAACTAAAATACTAATTGGGCTGCACCAATCGATTTCAATTTACTAATTGAAGACCGGCCTAATTCACATTACCGACTGATTATTCCATACCTAATCTAGTATAATTACGGAAGAACTATTAACACTACCACAGAATATATAATAGTACAAGTATACTACTTAATTTTATGATCTGTGATATTATGTCGCATTTATTATCTATACAAATAAATAAAATTGAAGTGTCTGTTTGTAATATCAAAATATCAGCTTTTTACCAAATGCATATGAAAGTATACACGGTACCTTTAACAAAACAACCTTTTTTTAAATGTTTGTCTGTCTGTTTGTTCCGGGTAATAACTCCTTGTAACATCAGCTATCTGCCAGTGAAAGTCCCGTCAAAATCGGTCCAGCCGTTTCGGAGATTACCCGGAACAAACAGACAGACATACAGACAAAAATGTAAAAAATTGTTGTTTTGTTAATGGTAGATACCGTATATACTTTCATATGCATTTAGTAAAAAGCTGTTATTTTGATATTCCAAACCCTTCAATTTTATTTATTACCCGCGACGGAACGGAGACAGTATATGCGTTTAGGGTGAGAGGTTGTTTGTTTGTTAGTGTGTGCACACATGAATGTTCCCATTTATCTCCAGAACGGTTTGACCGATTTGGATTCGGTTTTCTGCGTAGGGTTTGTGATACCTCGGCGATGGTTCTTAGATACATGTTATGGCATAAACTCGCCAGGGGGCGCTGTAAATAATGTTTTAGTTAATATTAATGTTCCCGTTTATCTTCAGAACGGTTTGACCGATTTAGATATGGTTTTCTACAAAGGGTTTGTGATTCATCGGCGATGGTTCTTAGATACATGTTATGGCATAAACTCGCCAGGGGGCGCTGTGAATAGGTAATATTGTTCGTTTCCATGAATGTTCCCGTTTATCTCTAGAACGGTTTGACCGATTCAGATACGGGTTTCTGCATAGGGTTTGTGATTCATCAGCAATGGTTCTTAGATACATGTTATGGTATAAACTCGCCAGGGGGCGCTGTAAAAATATTTTTTGCTTATTCCTCTATGTTTTACCTTAAGTTCAGGTGGCCATGCACTTTATTAATAGTACAATATGATTTAAGTATGATATATTGGTCATTGCACACGAGGCGTACTTATTCGCGCGAGCCGAAGGCGAGCGCAATAAGGAAGCCGAATGTGTAATGGACCAACATAGCACACGCGTTTCATAAGACGTTTTTCAACACACTTGCGAGAAAATAAACAGACTTGTATAATTGTTATTAGCTTTTACGGAAAATTGCGCGCCGCAGGTTTATTTCCCCGCGCGCCGCGCTAGTGATGCGCGTGCAGGTTAAAAGCAAAGGCGCGAACAAAATCAAGAAACAGCCAATATTAAAAATGTAATAAACCGAATATTTTGGTATCTATAACATAAGTTATTGTGAATAATAGAAAAATAATTAAAGAGGAACGATTTATTCATTAAAAAAAATGTTTATTCGAATGCCTGACACTGGTTTTTGAATTTTGAAACGATTGGTTACGTATGTAGGTGCACTAGGGTCATAGACAGTTAAGAAGAAATTCTCTAAAAAGATTAAAATAAAAACAAAATTAAAAATTTTGAAAAATCCCACGACGGATGTAAACATTGTAATTGAAAAAGAATTAAATAATTTTCTTGAAAAACCCCCGACTAAAAGGGAAAGTAACGAAAGATAAGTTAAACCCAAGAAAATCCGTCGGGGGCTGCCAATTACATATGTGTTCCCAATTTCAGTTAAAATGAAGCAGTACACAAAATCTATAGAAAGAGATGCAGCAATTTATATTTAAAAGAGACTCATTTGGTCACAAACTCATAAACAGCAAAATTCCAGTTAATTTCAGGGCAGGCAACTGCAGCCCCGGAGGATTTTCTTGGGTTTAACTTATCTTTCGTTACTTTCCCTTTTAGTCGGGGGTTTTTCAAGAAAATTATTTAATTCTTTTTCAATTACAATGTTTACATCCGTCGTGGGATTTTTCAAAATTTTTAATTTTGTTTTTATTTATATAGATTATATTCCTTTCAGAACCAAAGCTCTGAACAATATTTCTACATAGTTGGAATTAAGGAAAAGGTCGAAAAATCGATTCCCCGATTGGTTTCTGACAACCATATATAATTATATATGTAACAAAGGAAGCAACAATTATTTGCGACATTCCAAACCCGTCAACGGTTAAACTTGTGGTTCTCTCAGACATCAAAAATGTTGTCAACATGATTCAGTCAATCTTTCGAAATCCATCACAAAAACACACGTTCAGTGTGCCAGTGGCTCAGATGTGTCACTGCGTCAGTCAACATGCGGTAGTGAGTCACAAAGATACAATCAAAGTCTTTCCAGAATCCAAGACTTCTCGAATCTGTCTTTACTTGCAATGTTTGATGTTATAGAGAAGTTTGCAGTCGTCACTACCCACATCACAACATAAGTCCTTGATCCCGCTGAGTTTGTGTCTGTTCGAGCTAATCTCAGAAACTACTGTACGGATTTTTACCTATAGAAACGGGGATTATTTAAGAAGCTTTATATAGGTTATAACATATTGACATTATGCAAAAATAAGCGACCGGTCCATTGCATCCACCAGTAATCATCAGGATGATTGGTGCTAACCGTGCGAAGCCGGGGCACAGGTCGCTAGTGTAGTATAAAAAAGATTTTAGTTCAGTAAGTGGTCTGATCTAGTGGTGATTGTCCGAAACACACTGATGTTTGGTGACTATTTTTCAACTTGACGATGGTAACTAGCCAGGCGAGCATTAGAAAATGCTCTACCGCCATAATCAACCATTAACTACTTCATCATCCGCCTTTTACGCTCCCACTGCTGAGATACCGGCCTTCTTTCAGAGTGAGAAAGGGCCATAATCCACCACGCTAATAAACTACTTACCTAAAGACAATAATAATTATCTGTGACACGTCCACAGACATGCAGATTGGCCTAGAAACTATATTTGAATAGCAAATGTTGAAATTCCGATATTAAATATGGTCTAAATTGGAAAACCAGTAAAAATCAGAAATATTTTCAACGATAAAATCAATTTCAAAAACGGACTTTCAAAGCTAACTACTCACCTATATCCACGTAACGGCTCGTTTACGGCAAACGGCCGATCAAATTATTTAATTCTACCCCCAAAAAGGGGTAAAGCCATCAAACGGCACTGAAGTCGCGAGATTGCCAATATAACTGACCCCTCGCCACTTTATTAGGGATGGGAAGAGTTCTTATCGATATCGACATCCAATTGAATTTTATCGGGCATTTATAACAAGTCGATTTTGTTCGGAAAAGAATATCAAAGACCTAGAGTTTTGTCCAGAATCCCCTTTATCTACAAAAGTAATACTTATCGTAATTCATTTAAAGAACGTAAGGTCTTTTTTTGTTATTATATCGTGGCTTTGAATTCAGAAAACCTACGTTGGAGCATTTCAGTTAGTCATTTTTCATAGAAGTATTTATTTTTAAATCTATATTATATGAAGTAAATACTTACATAATTCTTTAGATCTATAATTTTGTCTCACTCATTTTTAAATTAATTCTGTTATATTACTTAAGTTATAGTTGTGATTTACTGTTCTTGCTATGATATATTATTTTCTGCCCAGTTTGTCCTTTCTTGTCGTCCTTACGTTCGTGATGTCGTGATGTATTCTGACTGAAAATCAGTGGCTAAAGTCTTAAGTCGTTGACCTTAATTGTGTGCTGACTGCTGAGTCAGGCCCATTCCTGACATCACAACAACTCTCTACTCTACTCTTATGGACTCCGTAATCTAATGTAGACATTACCATGTCCGGAAACAAACGTAATTTCTTTCTTTCTTGCCTTTCTTTCTTTTCTTTCTTTAAATAAACGTAAACCCAGAAAACCATTTGTCAAGAACAATTGAAAGTACTTAGCGGCACTTAATGTACGAGTATATGGCGGGCATTAATAATAATTTAATGATATGCAATGTTCCCACAGGAACCGTGCATTTTTCCGGGATAAAAAGTAGCCTATGTTTCTCTCCGGTCTATAAAATATATCTATGCCAAAAATCACGTCGATCCGTTGCTTCGTTGCTGCGTGAAAGAAGGACAAACCAACAAACGTACAAACACACTTTCGCATTTATAATATTAGTTGGATCGTAGGATCAATTATTTAACTACACCATTTGATGATAGATAGATTAGAGGATGTCAATCATTAACAAAATCGCCAACTAAAACATTGGTTTAGTTTTGCTTTTTGGCATACAAAAATAAACAAATCGAAACCTAGTTTTAATTTTATCGATACGAAACCAATAATCTAGATCGCCTCCCTATGCTTCATGCGCTTTTCGCTCGAAAGCGAAGCGAGCAAAACAAAGCGGACAGGGCACTTTAATTGCCTCGTCCTGCTCCTTGATAGTTTTTCAACTGGTGGCCAGAATGGACGTTGAAAGTTAAAACAATTGAAAAGCACAAAAACTACCGACTAGACTTTTACATCATTATTGTTGTGTGAAGTCTAAAAGTAAAGACAAAGAGTGTTGGTGCTTATTCTCTTTGAGTACCTACGGTCCGTGTTTTTATTGTATATACAAATTTGCCGACAATGACATGATACGAGTCGGCATTTCTATCTAAGTCATTGGTTATGATCTGTCATATTTGTTGTTTATATTCTTAGACAGTATACTACGGACTATAGATACACAATTTTTTACAGCATTTTTTCTAGTAAAGCGATTTCTTCTAGATAGCGCTTGGAAATAAGAATTAAAAAAAAATGGAATGTAAAGATATTGGAATTCGGACAATAAAACAACGTTGACAAAAAACCAGCGAAATTTAATAGTTTGCTGGTTCAAACATCTAAACATATGGACGGTGGCTTTCAATTATTAAAAATTAAAGTTGTACCAAGTTATTATTCTGCACCGATTTTTTTATTCTATTAGATAAAAATCCCAGATAAGCATAATTACTTAAAAGTTAGATGCCTAATCGAAAATCCACCACAACTAAGTTTTTTGTCATAACTTATTACGTAAGTCTTGTTAGATTTATCGATATATATTTAAAAATAACAAAGATATTTATTTCATTGCAAACTTATATGTACAATTGTACAGGTTACCTAATCTGTCATTTTTTTGATCCAGTAAAACAGTAATATTATGAGTAATGACATATATTTTTTCCAGTGCCATAAGCCTATCTGATTTTGCTAAAAACCTTTGGGTAAGTGAAGTTATTTAGCTGCTATATACGCCTTAAAATAACCGCAAACAATTTCCGTGATTGTACATAGGGTGAAAACCCTGAGCTAAACTGTTTGTCTCCATGATGGAAATTGAGACCATAAACTAACATCTGCGCATTCAATAAAAGGGCCCTTCCGACAGTCGTATGCGCTAGTTATGGTCAATGCCCACAGGGCATACAAACTATATTATACCAGCTTCCACCCATGGCTTCACCCGCGTGTTATATAACATATATTTTTATAAATTGTAGCCTATGTGTTATTCAGATTTATAAGCTATATTACTGTAAAGTTTCACAAAATCCGTTCAGTATGTTATAAGGAGTAACTTAGGCTACTTGAACGAAACCGCGGGGCACAGCTAGTAGTATAAAAAAAGCTCTTAATATTTTCAAAATTTTGTCAGAGCATTTGATTGATGCGACGCGTAACCAAAATGTCTGGCTTAAGGGATCAGCATTGCGGTTCAATGAGGCAATGCTGCCAGCATGCTGGGTACGCTTCCAATTGGTAGTGGGCTAGAATATTTGGATTATCTATAGGCCTACATTGGCTTATAATCCAACTGTTTTGGTAGCTATAGGTTAGATGTAATTTTTATTTACGTATTAGCTACTTAATAAAGGCTATATTAGCCCGTTGAAAAAAACACTTAATACATTATTGTTTTGTAGGTTATTGAGTAAGGTGGGCGTAGAGCCCTAAGATATCTGGATATAGCTAGTTCAAGGGTGAATCACCATTTCATTGCTCAGTAGCCCTAAGTTACGAGCAATTAAGTATTTAAGTAGGGACACAGAATAGGGAGTTTAGGGAGTCATTGGGCACACTGCGGGTTTACCAGGGAGAGACTGCAAAGGTCTTACTGCTGAAAATATAAATAAACATACGTGTGTTAAAAAGATCAAATCCGCGTCCAACCCTTAAACATGCCTCAGTCGTGTATTTAAATATAAGTAACCACAAATCATGATTTAAGAAGTGTCTAACCATTGCCATATCACAACAGCTTCAAGCTTCTAACAATTGCCTAACTCAATTTGTTGTAATATTTCCAATCATTTTACTTGTGTTTAACTGGCGGTGTTTGTATCATTAGGTGGGATCATCAGATGATAAGAGGTGATGTGATTTGAAGCCTGTAGAACGAATAATCTAGGAAAAGAAATAATTGGCTTTCAAGTTCGACATAGGATTTAAAACTCATAAGAGTTCGTACTACACACTACACTAAGAAGAATTATTTTAGAATTTTCTATATTTTAATATGTATATTTATAGTGATTAAAATATATTTTATTTGTTTCAGGTACAATATAACAGAACGAGGAGGTCAGGAGGAGAACGAAAGGGCATTCCACATCGCTCGTAGTACCGATAACCGATAGAGACGAGAGGTTCTCGAATGGTGACCACGAACCGGACGTAGTGTAGGCCGACCACAATTAGGTGGCCGACGACCTGTGCCCCAATTCAACTAAACAAAGCTTTATGAAAATACTCCGAATTATGAAAATTCAACTCTTTTTTACATATAGGTGTTCTTTCATAAAACTTATTTGGGACCAACTCGAGAGTTATACAATTCAAATACCTTTGATACTGCCTTTGATACTGTCTCTGTTCCAATTCTTTTGAAAAAAATTGGAAGTCATGGGTATAAGGGATAACGCATTGAAGCTTATGAAGGACTATCTGAGCGAAAGAACGCAGGTTACTAAAGTGGGTGATGTAACAAGTCAAGAGGCGCGAGTTACATACGGTGTACCACAGGGCAGCGTGCTGGGCCCAACTCTATTCCTAGCCTATGTTAACGACCTTTGTAGTTTGAATCTTTGTTGTGGAAGGATATTTTCATATGCAGATGACACAGCTTTGATCTTTGTGGGAGACAGTTGGGAAGAGGTTCATGCTCATGCTGAAAAGGGACTAAAGACAGTTATCCAGTGGCTTCAGGATAACTTGCTTACTTTAAACGTGGACAAAACGAAATTCATTACTTTTTCTAACGCTCGTGGCAAACCTCCGACTGTTGATATTAAAGCTCATTCCAACTGTTACACGAACGATAATAATTGTGACTGCACAAAACTGCAACGTGTGCAAAGTATAAAATATTTGGGCCTTACGATTGACGACAGAATGACCTGGAAGCAACATATTGATCTTCTTAGTGCTCGTGTACGCAAATTGATCTACATATTTAAGAATTTGCGAGATGTAGCTGACCGCACCTTATTATTTAATGTTTACAACGCGTTATGTAGATCAATTTTGACTTATTGTAACACAGCCTGGGGAGGTGCTTGCATGACATACATGATGAGTCTGGAACGTGCACAAAGGGCTGTCCTGAAAGTAGCTACTAACAAGCCTTTTAGATTTCCTACTTACGAACTCTATAAGGACTGTAACGTCCTCACTGTGCGACAGCTTTTCATCTGCCATTTAATACAAGCCCAACATAAAATTGCAAACACACAAGACAGCTCCAGTAAAAGGCGGAAAGATAGAGTTTTTAATGTTTCCAAGTTTAATACCAGATTAGCACAAAGACACTCAAAATTTCTTGGCCCTCTGATCTACAACAGAATAAATAAAGCTATTTGCAATTTCATGACACTCAATAATCGGGAATCCAAAACCGTTTTAACTGAATGGTTAGCAAATCTGAATTACGATGACACGGAAAAATTATTAAGGGTAATAAAATAATACAAAACTCTCTCTCTCTCACACTCACACACACATGCACATACACACATTTAAACACGCTTAAATACACAAACACGCACACAAACACACACACACACACACACACACACACACACACACACAAACACACATACGCGCGCATGCACACACACACACACAATTTTTACCAATATTTACCAAGCAAATATGAATGTGTATTATTACTATTTTATGCTAAATTGTACTCTGAAGGGATAATCAGAAACTACAACACAAGCTTTGCTTAGTGTAGGTTCTGTACCATATTGATTTGTGTAATTCAAGCCTATAAGTGTTAAATAATATTGTGATTATTTTAATAAGTCTAATATGTATGCTTGGTTTCTTTTGAATAAAGAATTATTATTATTATTCACTTTATTTATTTACAATCTTAAGTCTAAGTTTTTTACAATATTTCTATAAAAAAACAAAATATTACAAAAAACCTAAACCTAGAGTATTATAATAAATAATAATATTATATTATAATATTATTATTATTATTCACTGTATTTATTTACAATCTTAAGTCTAAGTTTTTTACAATATTTCTATAAAAAAACAAAATATTACAAAAAACCTAAACCTAGAGTGCCGCCGGCAGCGGGGCAGGGCCCAAACTACCGGTGGTTAGGGCTGCAGAGAGAGGAACCTCCTGACAATACGTGCCGTGTCAAGGAGCACTGCCTTCTGCATACGACCCTTGATCCAACCGTCTAGGGAGAGCCTCTTGAGATGTTGGTCGAGGCTCTTCGCTACAAGGCCGTTCGCCGAAACAACTATCGGTACAATGATCGTTGAATCAACATTCCACATGGCGGTTACCTCGTGAGCCAAGTCAAGGTACTTGCTGAGCTTGTCCTTCTCGGCTTTCACGAGGTTCTCGTCATGGGGAACGGTGATGTCAACGAGCACTGCCCGGCGTTGGGACCGATCTACCAGTACGATATCAGGCTTATTGGCAACAATAGTCCTGTCCGTAATGATAGAGCGGTCCCAATAGAGCAATGCACGACCATTTTCGAGAACTGGCGCCGGTGCGTACTTATAGTACGGCACCTCAGACTCGACAAGGCCGTATTGAAGGGCAATTTGCTGATGGATGATCCTGGCTACAAGGTTATGTCTGTGTAAATACTCGCCGTTAGCAAGATGAGAACAACCGGAAATAATATGACGGAGAGACTCTCCCGGACGGCGGCATGCCCGACAGATGTCGACCGTACCGTCTTTCATAATATATTTCCGGTAGTTATTCGTCTTGATAACTTCATCCATAATTGCACAGACAAAACCCTCGGTCTCCCCAAAGAGGTCACCGAAACGCAACCAGTTCACCGACGCGAGCAGGTCCACATCGGACCCTGTTAAGGCCCGATAGAACCGCCCGTGCAGCTCCTTGCCCTTCCATACGTCCTTGCGGTCCTCAGTGGTCATCACCACTGGTTTGCGCCAATTCTCATTTGCCAACGAGAGAGGCGTGAGGTTTCTGTCAACTGCCACCACATCGCGATGCATCCCACACTCGTTGTTAAGGAAATATTCCCTGAGGCTGCACACTTCGCGGTTATGAAGCGTCTTGGCATTCAAAAAGCCACGACCTCCCCATTTCCGCGGAATGTACAGTCTCATAACAGACGAACGTGGGTGTAACATACGATGATAGGTGAGCAGTTGACGGACTCTCCTATCCAGGGAGTCCAGCTCAGTCTGCGTCCACTTTAGTATGCCAAAGGAGTATATTAGTAGAGGCATTACCCAACCATTGAAGGCGCGCGCCTTGTTGCCACCTGACAGAAGACTGTTAAGTACTTTTGTCAAGCGACAAAAGAAACGCTCCTTCACCGACTGCTTAATGTCCCCTACCGCAATACCCAACGACTGTGACATACCAAGGTATCTGTAGGTTTCAGCTTCAGAGAGAGATCTGAGAGTCATTGTCTCTGAAAGTTGCAAATTATCAGAATTTACAACTTTCCCCCGCTGTACATGCATGACCGCACACTTATCAACACCAAACTCCATCTTGATGGCGCTGCTAAAAATCTCAGTAATTTTTAACAGCTTCATCAAGTCTGGACTTTTCGGTGCCAATAGCTTAAGATCATCCATGTACAGCAGGTGAGAAATGATCTCACCCTCTCTACGAAGCTTGCAGCCTAACCTTGAATCTCTCAGCAAAGTGCTCAGAGGATTCAAAGCTAGACAAAACCACAAAGGACTCAGACTGTCACCCTGGAAGATGCCTCGCTCTATTTTTATAAAGTTCTCCGGACCAGAAGGGCTATTTCCACTGCCTGGTTGACGAAGGACTGTGGTCCACTGTCTCATGCACGTGCTTAAAAAGGATCTCAGAGTTGTATCAATTTTATACAACTCTAAAATCCTCTCCAACCATGAATGAGGCACTGAATCATAGGCCTTCTTGTAGTCAATCCAGGCAGTCGAAAGAGCCCCTTTGTTCCGTCGAACTTGTTGGCAAATGGCCGTATCAATGAGAAGGAGCTCCTTAGTACCACGGGACCCAACCCTACAACCATTCTGAGCGGGAGCCAAGATATTGTTTGCAACAACGTGCGAATTAATTTTTGCTCTCAGAATGGATGTAAGGAGCTTGTACAGCGTAGGCAAGCACGTGATGGGTCTATAGTTTTTAGCTTCCGCGGTACTACCGGACTTATGGAGCAGGGAGGTGACACCCGTTGTCAGGAAACGTGGAAGAGAACCAAGCTCGAGGGCTTCTTGGAATTGCACTGCCAAACATTCATGTGAGCATCGAATCCATTTTATCCAAAAGTTGTGCAATCCGTCCGGACCAGGACTTTTCCAGTTCTGAGCCGTACGAATAGCACAACTTACGTCTATGGGATCTATGGTAACAGATCCCATGGTCTCGATGGACTCACACGACTGTTCTACAGTACGCATCCAATCGCCCTCCGTATGCTCGACGGGCACCGACCAGATACCACGCCAGAAATTAATCATGGCGTTAGTATCCGGCAACTGTCCGTCGCTCACACGTTGGTCGGTTCCTTCCCAATTTCGGTACACCTTCCTTTGATCACTTTCAAAAAGGCGATTCTGGTGATACCTATCTACACGCTCTCTATAGCGTCGAATACGGTTTACCCACGCATAGATTTTCTGCTTCAAAAAGTCAATGCGTTCCGTGACACCAGCCATATAATTCCGGGGCCTTATACCGGTCCCAGCAAATGCCTGATTCACGAAGCGCATTACTCGGGGGCGGTTGTTGCCCCGGCTGAAGCAGATCAGCTTCGCAATGAGAGTCCTAAACGTATTGATACGCCGCTCGATCCGTACCTGCCACGCGGGTGCACTTCCGGCAGGTCGTGGTGCTCGGTCAGCGTCCGGAAACTTGACACGAGCCACACGACACACCGCAATAGCCCCACAGTACATGATCGAGTGGGTATCAAATAAGTTTTCACTAGCCCGAAGATACGGGGCTAGCAAAACATTCAGGGCTCCCATTAACGCTAGATTGCGTCTATTAGTGGGTAGACGAGGTAGTCGCGGCCTAGAATCAGGTGTATATTGGTATTCCAAAATCGCGTCTTCCAAAGCCCTTCTCAATTGCTCATTAACCTGGGTACTTACGCTTATATTCGCACAATCATCCTCATCAACTACGGGGTCTATCCGTGTCGCAACCGATGACGGGGCCGGGAGCGGTGCCGGCACCGGCGGCGCGACAGACAGGTCCCGCGCTGAGGCAGATGTCGCGCGAATAGGAAGCGCCTCCAGGCGCAGCCGATCAAGCACAGACTCGTCCAACAGCTTGAGCCGTTGGATAGCCCGCACCTGATCCGAAAGTCGTTGCGTAGATACGGCGACGGATGGCTCCAGGGTCTGAAACAGAGGCAGCATCCGTTCACGGTACGCACTCATGTTAGTTCCTCCCTCTGTAGCCCCATAATAGGCGCGCATGCAATTTTCATTCATATCCGAAGTCCATCGCATGCGGCGCACTATACCACCGGTAGCGGGGGCCGCGCGCGGAACAGAATGTCCCGCAGGCCCCAAGCGTGCCGGCAGCGGTGGTCGCCCACGTCGCGCAGGTGGTGGTGGCGGCGGCGGCGACGGCGGCCCGTCCTCGTCGCTCGACGCGCTGGTGTCGAGGGGAGTGCCGTACTCAACCCCCGACGAAGAGCTCGGCGATGACGAGGCAGGCGGTGGTGTTTGTCGTGCGCTCGCTGTTCCCGCTTTTTTTGTCCTTGATCTCGTGATCATTTTGTCTTAATTTTGTAAATTATTTCCATATGGTACTACGTCGGACAGCTGACAAGCTGTCAACAATTTTCATATTTTTCTCTTTGCGTAAAATCTTGAAATTAAATAGTTTTGCCATTATGTATCTTCTTATTACATTAAAAATGGTTCTTAAAAAATGTACACAGCTTCTTTAAATATTGTTTAAATAAATTGTAAAATATTAAAATATAAGATCACGGAAAAAATGGACTGATTGTGACAGCGGTCTTTTTTTTTTTTTTTTTTTATTATTATTATTATAATAAAGCAAGAATTTACAAAATCTTTGTAACATACATAAAAAAATACTTAGTATAGTCGAACATAATATAACACCTACTTTTTCGAAGTCGGTTAAAAATGAGAATGGTTTCGTCGCAAAATGATCGCTGTAGACTGTTTCGGTATTTTCGATAGGTCTTCATCTACTTCTACTGTTGATATACTCGTAGCAAGCGCCAGGCCGCGTATCGTGAATGAAGTTGACGGGCCATAGCACAAACTGAAAACAGTAACGTTAGTGGGAGGACTAACTGTTAGTGGGAGGACTAACTCTTCTGCGAGTGTCCGTCTGGGTTGTTACCACCGCTTTGCTCGTGAAGTCTGCCGCCAAGCAGTAGTGTGCAAGCATTACTGTGCTCCAGTTTGATGAGCAGACTATCCAGTGAAATTACTGGGCTTATGAGATTTAATACCTAATGTCTCAGGGTAACGAGCGCACTGCAGTGCCGCGCAGGCCTTTGTGTTTCAAAGTTCTGGGTGGCACTGCAATTGTTATGGTCCGGCGTTATGCTTACCATCAGGCAAACGACCAGCACGTCTCGTTACCAAATAACATTAAAAAAAACATTTTTGAGTTAATGGAAACCTTTGTCCGTTTCAGAAAACTTTTAACTAATGAAGTACGTATTTAAAGCAAGATTGATGGGAGTTCCACTTGAACTTCAACTTATTTGATTTATTGAATATCACGAACTTCATCGAAGTTATTTACATTTGTGTGATTTAATTAATAGAGGGGTTATAGTAATTTCAAGGTTTTTAACTGACTTGAAAAAAGAAGATTTTAATTCGACAAGTATGTATGTAATATTATTACTGCGATATTGCTTTCACATAAGATAATATATTAAGGGCTTCCAAAGAATTATACGAAATTTTATAAGTGTATGTAAGTGTGTTTAGTTTAAAACTAGACGGCTCCGTAGCTAAGTTGGTAGTAACCCTGCCTGCAAAGCGAGGGGTCCCGGTTCGATTCCCGGCCGGAGCAGATTTTGTGTAAACATAGAGTTTGTTCTCGGGTCTTGGATGGTTGTGATGTGTATCTGTGTGTGTCCATGCCACCTGCGACACAGGGAATCCTAGTGCGGGGGTATAAATAAGCGTTCACTTATTTATTTATTTAAATACTTAAGTGGAATATATTTAAAAATTCTTTTTTTTTAAGTTATTATGGGACATAACACAAGGGCCGCTTGGGCGCATAAGCGCCCGAGCGCCACTTCTCTCTATTTTATGGCTACCAGTGGCAGGTTTAGTCTTCTTTTACTCAGCAACGGGAGCACAGTTTATAGGCCACAGTCTGTGACACATAAACTATCTACTCCTGCTAACATTGCTACATTTTTCATCGTGAAATTCGGTGGCAACGTAAGTTTAATCCGTTTACATATTAAAAAAATCTGCCATTTATCATTGAGCGTATTTATTTAGTTTAAAGTAGGTGCACAATGTAGTTAAAAACATCATACGCATAACAAAACCCCTGAAACATAAACAGATTACTATCCGCATAAACATTTCACATCTCGATGTTAGGTGTTACGCCACAAATCGGCCCAGTTTCTAAATATAAGCGATCTGTTCCACCGTACCTACAAGACTTGTAAAACAAGAGAGTAAAAGACTTGTAAAACAGAGAATTTGGAAGTAAGAATTTGACAGTAATTCTAACGTGTTATCACGTTCTCATGCTTCACTGATTTACTATGCCGAGTTTTCATTGCCTCGGGCGATAAAGCGTTTATTCATACATGAATGCTAGGAGGCTAGGGGTAATTTAGGCAGTACCTAATTTAATAAAAGTAAAGCTCGTTCCTATTGTGAATGAAGTGGAAAACTCTTTAGTTTTTTACTATTGGATAAAGAGACGCGCTGCTCGTTGGTCTGATAGTAATCATAACGCCAGCCCATTACAATTGCAGTGCCACCCAAAACTTTGAGAACAAAGGCCTGCGCGGCACTGCAGTGCGCTCCTTACCCTGAGACATTAGGTATTTCTTGTAAGCCCAGTAATTTCACTGGCTACTCTGCTCATCAAACCGAATCACAGTAACGCTTGCACATTACTGCTTTGCGGCAGACTTCACGAGCAAAGCTTTGATACCAATACAGACGGACACTCGCAGAAGAGTTAGTCCTATCACCTAGTGGATGTTTAAAGTTATAAACATCTAAAATTTGGCCGGCAATAGTATTCGAACCCGCGTATTCTATTATAACGGGGATGCTCTAGACAAATAAAATTCAAAATTGACGCTTGTAAAAAGACAAGTGATATACAGGCCCTTATTTACCGCAGTTTTCCCGCACTTTTTGCATTGGGACCGCGGTTTAACGAGCATAAATATTTACACTAACCGACACTAAATTAGGTTAATCTACCTTTTACAGAATAGTGTTTTGGCACAAATTAAGGTACTTTAGCTAGTAAATTAAGGATAGTACACGTAAAGCAAAGCCTTAGTGGGGGAAGGATAATATTATCAATCATAAAAGATTGACGCAAAGTTGAGCGTCTAAAATTGCTTTCTTAAAAATACGCCTCTCGGTGTTAAGTCTAAATCAGATTTCAAAAGCTGTCTGTTTCTCCATTCCTCACTCTCTCGTATAATAAGTCTGCTAATTAAATAACGCATCTCTATTCCTAACGCTATAAGTCTTGAATTACCATAAATCTGTCGTCAAGGTTAATAAGCTAAGAGTGGCCGCGTATTTATCAACTGCTGTTTTGTCACAACATTTACGATCAATAAAAACTAGCTTTTAAACGACTTGGATGAAAATATCGCGAAATATTAAATTTCGTCCCCCACTTTTCCACCCGTAGGGTAGTATTATTTTTTAAAAAGACCATACATAAAATTATATCCTACTCATTAAAAAAAGAATTATTGAAATCGGTTAACAATAGTTATTGGCGGATATAATGAGTAACAACTAAAATGCCAAAAAAAAAATGAATTGAGAACCTGTTAATTTTTTGACGTCGGTTAAAAACAGAAAATAGCAGTTTCGGTTAACAATTGGCGGATATAACTAGTAACAACTAACACCGCCACAAAAAACAGATGAATTGAGAACCTATTAATTTTTTGAAGTCGGTTAAAAACAGAAAATAACAGTTTTTAATCATTTTATTTTTAAATAAAACAATCCTTATTTGTAAGAATTATGTAACATCACCGAAGATCAGATAAGATAATGGCCAAAAACTCACAAAAAAAACTTTACTCTAGACATATCTAGTGGTTTTGAAAATCATAGGTTTTGCCAACTCGCCGCCTTCGCCACATAATAATGCCACACGCTCGGTTTACTTCACTCCAACCGATTGATATACAATCACATATATACACATATAGTATATGTATATTACACTGTATGTTATGTTTCAATTAATGGAAGGAGCTTCATATTGTTTGAGGTAATGAAGATTGAGTAGAGTCAGCTAAATATGTCTGAAAGGTATTTGAAGCGGTAATAGATTAGTGGTAGTGAGGTCGCCAACCGATTTGTAGGTCGAGGATTCGATTATAATGAGCTAGAGCTTTGTCGTCGTGGTAAGGCGTTTAAAATTTACCACCTTGAACATGAAAATCCGCCGCTCTTAAGACCTAATTCCCGTTGTGTTTTTTGTTGAAAAACTTTTTTCAATTAGTAAAATACGTATTTGGTACTGTAACCTTGCCATTTTCCTGCTTCATCATCAGGACCCTGAACATCATCTAGGATCAGAGTACTTGTAAAGACAAATCGAACGAGCCCAAACTCGATAGGGTTGCCTGTGGCCGCCTTCTGGCTCCATCATCAGACCAGCTTTGTGACACTATTATATTGCCTTGCCATCCGATACATATGTATTATTATATACATATGTATATTAAATTTCGGTTCAACAGATAACCGGGAAGTGGATCAAATTTAGCTTGCAAGATTTGACCTAAACAAAAATATGTACATCCATACTATATAATATTATAAATGCGAAAGTGTGTTTGTCGGTGTGTCCTTCTTTCACGCAGTAACGGAGCAACGGATCGACGTGATTTTTGGCATAGATATAGTTTATGGACCGGAAAGTAACATAGGCTACTTTATATCCCGGAAAATGTACGGTTCCTGTGGGAACGCGGGTGATAACCGCGGGCAAAAGCTAGTAATAACGCATACCTACAAGTATACAAACATTGCGTTAAATGAAAGCATTTAAAAAACATCACTGTATGACTGAACCGACGTAACAACTAATTCCCAAACTACACAAGCATAACCGCGTATGGGAGCTAGTATCGAAAAGTAAAACACCCACAACCATTACCAGATATAACCAGTTCGGAGCAGTTATAACTGCGTTTAACGAGAATTCATTGGACATGTTTAAAATTGTTTTAATGTAAGCACATAAAATATTGAAATCATACTAAATGGACGGATGCGGACGTTATTTTGGTCGTAAAATGTCATGGGGTAGAAGGCCCATGATTTAAAAGTTCCTGGATAAATAAGTACCTACTTATCTAAAATAAATAAAATAATTAAGTAGTGCTTTTACTCGAGGTATAATATTATTTATTAACAGGAATAGAAAAATTTTGCTATGTACCTTCATCAAGTCCACTGCTAACATCGGCTTCTCCCATGAAGGGGGTATATAACACCCAATGATCTTGATGACTGATAAACTTGATGACTTGTAACTAGGATTACCTATATCTAAGGAGTCAGTAACTGCATAGTCCAAGATATTAAAACATAGAAGGTATTCTTTACTCTTTTTTACTGCATAAATATTTTATCTATTGCGGAATTGACCGTGCAACTCATATATTTGTTCTAAAATGGTAAAAATGGTAGAGTTTAGAACAAATATTTGGGTGCGGCAATTCCGCAACGGATAAAATATTTGTGCAGTAAAAAAGAGCAAGAATAACAATACAATATTCTTATATTTTTTTTATTATTATATTCTTTTATAAGAATATTTTAAGAAACGAGAGAAAGAAAAGCATCAAAACAATGAAAAAAAAATTAATATCCAGATTATTCTATTGTGTACATAACAAATAAAATAGGTAATTGCTTGTTGCAATTGGAAGTAATTACTTTGTATAAAAATTTGCAAGCATTGTCCCAGTGTCTCTTGACAAATAACTATAAAGAAATTTATATCTGATTGTGTCGCAGTGTCTGTCTTAGTCTAAATCTTTAACACAGTATCTTAGACTTACATCAGGCATTATCTGTTCTATGCATCAGGCAAGGTATGTCTTCAAACTATCTATTTCATATAAAAATAATAAAAAAAAAACCTTAAAGGAAAATTTCTCCTCCCAAGACTTTATGGTCACCTCAAATCTGTGGTCATCGTGCAAGAGCGTAGTGGCGTTCGCGTGTGGTCGACTGTTACCATCGCTTTACGATAAAACGAAGCGATGTCAGAATCTTTTTAAATTTGAAAGCGATGGTGGCTCATTGGTATTTGGGTCTGCTGGTCAAGAGTTCGAGTTCTCCTATTCTCCTCAGTCAAAATCATGATGTACTGCGATCACCAAGACTGATAATGATAATCGAAAACGAAAATGAAAAACGGGTTTGGTTCCTTTAACGACAAAAACTGTGTACTTAAGGTGCCGCTTCATGACCCGCCTAACGCAAAAATCCTAGAACGCAAAAATTACCTAAAGGCTTTTTTGTTCATCGAAGAAAAACAGGCATTACGGAAAAAGATAGACAACGCCAGAGCCATCGGTTGGCATTCTGAAAATTTTGAAATAAATTTCCAAAGAAAATTTCCGAAGACAATTAGTGCGTGGTAATTTTGAAAATACCTCATTAGTTTGTGAAAAAATGTTTGTTATTTAGAATCTCCATTACATGTCCAAGGATTATATGGAAGTGTTTTGCTGAAATTTACATTTATGAGAACACTGAACGGCCAAAGTCAAGGTAAAATTTGGCCAAAAAAGCTGATTTTTGAACGCTTGTACTGAGTTGGAATCTCAAAATTTTACAGTTTTGCTCCCATGGAATCCTAGATATAGAGCACATGATACCTATTTGCTCAAAACATCTAAAGAAAAATTTATTATGACACTATAATCGCGTACGAGCGTTTGTATGGAAAGTATGGCGAGCTGTAGCCTCTTAACAAGTATCTACGTATAAAATAACACGACTGCCCTCGTCAGTGTCACGTGGGACGATGTAAGGATTCTAACGATACCCCATACATCTAAATCTGTAAAGGCATTTAAAAGTTATGGTGGAATAAAGAAACTCGCATACATACATAAATAAAACCTGAAAATATAACCCTCCTTATTTGGGCAGTCGTGTAAAAAAGAACGTATTTTTCCGAGTCTAGGCGTTGAAGGAGATGGGAACACGATTGGGACCATGGTTGGTACCACGTTCCCAATCGTGTTCCTCTTTTTTTCGATTTCCTATACTATACAAGGAATCTTTGGGTAAATCTTATCAAATTCCTATTTATATCATGGCTTACGTAAGTTATTGTAAAACTAAACGCACCATAAAATAACCGTTAATCTTCTGTTAAACTTGAACACCCCGTCAACATCCCCGTTAATGTTCCCGTTAATTACGCACAAAATAACGTTACCGCTTGATTTATTTGAAGGAAATTCATTTCCTCACCTCTTGTTACGCACTAAGATTACCACCCCTCCAATGTCAATTAGATTGTAGGGATAGGGTGGTGAAGTTACGGATAGTTTTACGGATATTATCGGATAAGAGTGCTTTCGTACGGACAACCGGTTTGATGACTAATTCTTCCGCATATTTCCTTCTAGGCGAGTACCGCCTCTTTGCTCGCCGACTTTATAATAACTAATGTCTAAAGGTAACGAGTGCAATGTAATGAATTATCGAATGTGACACTGTAAAACAACTGTAAAGTCGTGGTAAGTGAAATTCTAACTCTCAAAGTTTTATTTTCTTGTCACAAAATCACTTCAAAATTCACAAAATATTACATATTGTGATTTGAATAGCATAGGTTTGCATTTAATACTATCGAAAACTAGACAAGCTGATCGTTTGCCTGATGGTAAGCGCAATGCCACCCCTCACCAATCGCAGTGCCATTCAGAACTTTAAAACACAAAGACCTGCGTGGCACTGCATTGCGCTCGTTATCCCAAGACATCAGGTAATAAGTCTCATAAGCCCAGAAAGTAATTGAGTACTAAGTATTCATTACTAAGTAATTGTGGTACCTATATATAACACTTAAACACGTACACATAAAATGTTTATGAAATGTTTTGTTATGTTGTATTTTTTATTATTTATTAGCACAGTTCTCCGAATTCTCAGGATTCTAAGAACACGCCGACTTGTCAAGAACCTTTGTAATCCGATATCAAACGATTTACGGATACCTACCCCATCCTTATTGAAAGTTAGCACAGCTAATAACTTACTGTGCAAACAGAAGATATTTGCCAGACGAATACCGCCCTTGTGAACCGAACCATTTATTTTCATAGGATAATGCCAGAACTACGAGTGTTATGTATACTTATCTGGTATTACATTGTTTGTGTTTATTAGTAGGTTTTGCAGTATCAAAAACATATGTCAAACTGTAATTGGACCTGGTGGTAGTACTAACGCTTCTGCGAATGTCCGTTGGGTGGTTACCATCGCTTTGCTCGTGTAGTCAGCCACCAAGCAGTAATGTGCAGACATTACTCTGTTCCGGTTTGTAGAGCAAAGTAGTCAGGGAAATTACTGGGCTTATATAAGACCTAATGTCTCTTTTAAGACCCAGCGGTCCTTCTGTGTAGCACCCAGCACCAGAGGAGTTTTAGTGGGCGAAAACCTAACATAACCTGACAGCACCCTTAAGCAGCTGTGTGTCTTCAGATTTCCCCACTTGAAAATAAAAACAACAGTGTGTCTACTCTTATTCTAGGCATTCGAAATTACCGAACGAACTCCGACCGCAAAACCGATCACGTTTCTAATCTAGTACGCGAAATGAAACCGTCAATCGTTCTTCAAATCCAAGTGCTCGATTGTTCGCTTTGTGAATTCGAGCAAAGAGTACGGCTCGCGTCGTCAAATTACGAACTAGCGAACTGCGTAACTAAAGTTGTGTGATCTAATCCCCAATTCCATCTTCAGACGCTCAGACTGCGTTTCCGAGATACAAACGATCAAGAAAGTCGCTTCCGACACGGATATCTTTCCGAGTGAATTAAAATCACCCCCCTGGTCTCCTTCAAGATGCGAGTGAATGATATGGAAGTATCGCCTGACAAAGCGTGTTTAATCGTCGACCGCATCGTCGCTTACCAACATTATACTCGTAGTTGAGATGGTAATCAAACGTAGCTCTATAACTAATAAGTAAGACAAAAAATAAGGTTCTAATTTCTTCAGGTTAAAAAAGAACTTACCAGAAGGCGTAAAATTTTTTGTTTGCTTTCATGAAATTTTTGAACGAAAACTTTATAGTTTATTGAAACCAAGACATAGAAACAGCCAGGCTACTTTTAAAATTAGAATGCCTCATCTTAAAGTTACTGGCCGGTCATAACCACGGAACTAATTAAGAATAGAACCAAACCGTTAAACAAATAACCGAATCATTTTCCTTTCAATTATCTCCGAAATAATTTAGTAACGATCCGAATTTAAGTTTTCACGGTAAAGCTTGTAGTCCACTAAGCAGTACCGCACCAGATCAGCCGCCTCGCCTCAGAATCGTGTGAATGAAAAACATATTTATACCTAGTGGCATAAAGTCCATTTTAGATTAGTAAGCAAAGTGCTGTACGGGTGGCTACCAACGCTTTGCTTGTTTAGTCTGCTACCAAGCAGTAATGTGCAAACCTTACTGTGTTTCGGTTTGATGAGCAAAGTCAGTAAAATTACTGGGCTTATGAAACTTAATACCTAATATCTCAGGCTGACGAGCGCACTATAGTGCCACGCATCAGGTCTTTGTGCTTCAAAGCTCTAAGTAGCACTAACAGGGAATAGTACCTATATAAAAATGATCTGCTGCGAGAATCTGTCTGTATGCTTACCACAACTTTGCCTGTATGGTGTACCTCTATGCGAGTGATGGCATATTTAAGGTCATTTCGTAGCTAGCAAGGCGA
Organism: Crocallis elinguaria; assembly: GCA_907269065.1. Taxonomy (NCBI): domain Eukaryota; kingdom Metazoa; phylum Arthropoda; class Insecta; order Lepidoptera; family Geometridae; genus Crocallis; species Crocallis elinguaria. The sequence goes on along the minus strand of OU026071.1, from coordinate 13,409,107 downwards.
GCGATTAAAAATGTTATCAACTTGCTATGGTTGTGCCACGGTGTTATCCTTTACCGAAAACTTTTACTCCTTCTAGAATTCAAACCCTCGACAGGTCGACGAATCATAATCGTTATATTATATCAATCGCATTTATATTTAAAAAAAACTACTCAGTTCTAAAGGTCATTGACCTATGAAAGGCCAACATCCCTCAGATCTATACACTAATCAGAATAAACTGACCTAACTGCAAACTCGTCCAACCTAAACTAATCTTTATCACAAAAGTATTAAAACCAAAATAGCATAAATAAAACTCGCATTTATGTTGTTTGATCTGTTGCCTTACATATTGAAATCTAATTACATATGCGAAAGAAAATGGCATTCGAGTTAACACAAAAAGAGTATTCAATGCCTGTCCAGCTGCAGTATTCGAATTGTTTTTCAGGACACAGTGAATACAGTGGGATCAATTGACAGATTTTTAAAATAAATCACAGCTAAAAAACTGCTAGCTAAGCTACTAAAGAAAAATAATTGAACTATTTCTTAATTGATTAAAGTAATAAGTAATAATTATTACAAAATGAATAATAAGCAACATGAAACTTATTCATATTTTTATACATTCATACTTGCATCCTTCTCTCCCTCGCCCACATACATACCTACAATGTACAATTGTACATATATAGTAAGAAACAAAAGACTTACCTCAATAACCTGTCAAAAAATGACGGCACCACCTCCAATAAATAAATATCAGAAAATGCAAACATTTTAATTAAAATCCGAGATTCTCTTCTGCAATAGCGTTTACACGGTCATTTCATATTCAAGCGCTGAATTATTTCGCTGTCAGTATAATTGACAGTACCTTTGTCAGTGCGCAAGCGCAGACAAGATGGCCGCCAGTGAAATGCGTTTTTAAATGAAATCTTTAGATTTAATTGAGTTCGGTTTTCTACGTTTTTCTCATTGGGGGCTTGTCAGAGTGATTCAATGTGTTATTGAAGAACTGATGTGAAATTACCGACATGTTTTGAATCAGTCGGCGTTGTCAGTGTTGTAATTGGCTAACTTATTTGTTTTTAAATAAATTAAATGTATTTAGTAGTTCTTAAAAGGAAAAAGAAAACGATAAAGCGATGATGGCTTAGTGGTTGTAAGGTCACCTGCCGATCTATAAGTCAAAGTTCTAAATCCTACAATTGACTTGATCTTTGAGTATGAGTTCGTTAACGGTAATAACATGGTGATAGAGCATTTTTGGGGTTCCGTACGTCCGACTGAAAAAATGGAACCCATATAGGATCACTCGTGTGGGTATATGTCCGTCTGTCACAGCCAATTTGCTCAGAATCTACTGGACCGACTATTTAGTACTCGCCTGGCTAGTTACCATCATCAAGATGAAAATCTGTCGTTAGGCAGTTATCAATGAGAAATGAAAAATGTTTATTTATAACAAAAAGGAGCGCACAGCAGTGCCGCGTTGGCCTTTGTTTTTCAAAGTTCTGCATTGGTTATGTACTAACGTTATGCTTACCATGAGGCAGCTCGTCTCGTTAGCTAATATTCTAATCTATACTATTAAAGTTACGATTCCAAATTTACTAGCATTATGAGACTGAAAACTGATAACAACTTTCTAGATCCTGCTGTTTCATCAAGCAAACATCAAACAAAAACTTCTTGAGCTAACCATAGGTACCTTTTATCCAAGTTTTGTTATTATTACGAAATGTTATTCATGTTTCCTCAAAACAAATACATAATTCATAAATTCTTCTGTACACTAACCTTAATTACAATAAAAAGCCCCCTGGGGCAAAGCCGGCCTTGTAACCATGTAGCGGCATATTTATTACTTTAAATACAAATTACTGCAATGATAAAATGTTACACGCCCCTGACTTATGTTTTTGCGTGTTGACTAATTGTGGTTTTTTTTCGTATAATTAATTATGCTATGCTTTCCTTTTTTTTAAGCGTGAAGGCTTGTGTAGTAACTCTTTTGATGATACTATAAGACTGCTAACTAATAGCCCCAGCAATGTAGTTGTTAAATCGATGGACTGAACTCTAAACTTTCGCGCAAAGGTTCGATTTCCGTAATGAGATAAGTAATTGTCCACTAAAAAACTTGTTTTTGTAAGACGAGAGGGTCGTTTGCATGATGTTAAGAATAACGCCAGCCCATAACAATTGCAGTGCCACCCAGAATTTTGAAACACAAAGGCCTGCGCGGCACTCTATTGCGCTCGTTACCTTTACACATTAGGTATTAAGGCGTATAGAAGCCTAAACCTATAGAAGCTAAATAGCTTCACTTGAAAGGTATATTAGCAAAATCAGATGAGCTTATGGCACTGCAAAAAATTGTCACTGTTTATCATACTACTGATAGTCTTGATGTGATCAAAAAAGACTTTACCAAATTTACTCGATAAAAAAAGACAATTTAACTCTAAAAAAGTTTACAATGAAATATCTCTGTTACTTATAAATGTATATTGATAAAATTAACAAGATTGCATAATGACAAAAACCTTGGACATTTTCGATTCGGCATCTAATTTTCAAATAATTACGTTTTTTTTTATTTTTAGTCAATCTTATTGACCCGCACGGTCTTCCTTCTCTGTTACATCAACGCAAACCGACAATGTGTGCAAAGAGGAAAGGATGATGAATGTCATTGGCTGGGAGTAGCATCTTCAGTCTCATAAGACTAGTGATTTCACTGGGTACTTACTTTTTTAATGCTGTCAAATGTAAACACGTTAAGCTCCGTGTTTAACATTATGATATACGTAACACGTGCGTATAAACCTTCATCAGACATGGTAACTCTTAATTCTGGACGTGTCCTGAGAGCCTCCAAACTTGGCGGTCTTCCAAGCATGTCCTCTCATGACGTCATGTCTACCGCAAGATAAGAAATAGATCTAGACTTTATTTAGACTATGCCGTGATTATAAATGGAGAAGACGCGGGTTTGAAACATATTGGTAGCGAAAATTTTGAGATGTACATTTATTTACTCAAGCTTTTTTTTCTATGATTAGAAGTATCATAATCAATTTGCAAGATTCCCATCAGTCACCATCATTCATTGACATTAGACGGTAAGTTATGCGTCAATCTTATCCGTGACTGTTGCGAAACTGACATCAAAACCATCGTGTAATGCCAGCCTTAGAACACAACCTGCGTCGCAGTGGCCAACCTGACAATCACACAGTTATCGGAGAGCAAAAATGGGATAATAAGCATCACCATCCCCCTCCAAACCCCCTTAAAACCCACTTTTCGCATTAACAAAACACTGAACATAATCTGTAATTGGCTGGCGGCTCTCCAACCATCTCTGCCTATCCTCTTAGAATAAATAAGCATAGATGGAAAGTTTTGAAATTAACAAACACATTTTTATTTATAAGTTTTGAAACTGGACATTATAACACAATGTTTTATTTGTATATACTATTTAAACTATTTAGTGAAAACATTTTTTTTACATAAGATGTACCAAAATGGTAGGGACAAAAATTGTGGGGACTAAATTCATGTGCAAAGTTTCATAAAGATCGGGCATTGAATTTTCAATCGGAGATCAATATTCATAGCTTATTCATGGTTGCGTTTTCGATCCCCGTAATGGAAGAAGTCTAAACACATTACCGCAATTATTATTGGTTTTATCCTTATAAATTTGGTAATCTATTTTTGGGCTCAACACGCGCGAGTTTGACTTCTATTTGTGTTTATTCTAAACCTCTCCTCAAGGAACCCTATTAAGATGTTATCGCCTATCCAAGCTGGGTTCCGTGGAGGAATAACAGTTTCGGGATAGGTATTGGATAAAGGCAGTTTGCATAATTTTAATAATCAGTTAAGTTAAGAAATTGGGGTAAAATATTAAGGTTCTGAAAAGGGTGTAAAATAGAGATAGTCCTGTCTTCAATTATTTACCGATATAATTAGAATTAACTAAGCGATGATAGCTTAGTTTGGTAGTGAGATTGACCGCCGATGTGTCGATTGCTCTAATCCTACAAAGTGCCTGAGTTTTCTGTGAAGGAGATAATTATAATCATATTTATTCTACATGTAATATTCTACATTATACCAGCCGCCTCTTCTTTATTACAACAATGTTCGTGAAGTCTGCCGCCAAGCAGTAGTGTGCAAGCATTACTGTGTTCCGGTTTGATGAGCAGAGTATCCAGTGAAATTACTGGGCTTATGGGACTTAATACCTAATGTCTCAGGGTAACGAGCGCACTGCAGTGCCGCGCAGGCCTTTGTGTTTCAAAGTTCTAGGTGGCACTGCAATTGTTATGGGCCGGCGTTATGTTTACCATCAGGCAAATGACCAGCTTGTCCCGTTACCAAATAACATAAAAAAAAATTACGTGTTTCTATAAATCGACAGCCGTCCGACAAATGTACGTAAGTGATAAAATGACAAATCTGCGGGATCGAAACCAATGCAAATGATTCTCGGTGAAGCGAATTCATTAGTTGGCGTGCGATTTTCGCATTGACCAGTTAGTCGCTTTGAATACTTGGTCATTGGTTTTCGCATTTGACCAGTAATTCGTTTTGAATGCATTGGATTTTGTGGTGTGTGCCTAGTGTATTTCTAATTCATACGTTAATGTCATCAAGATGCTTGTCGGTGCTCCTGCGGCAACCAGCTTTTTCTATGTGTCATCTGAGTTACTGGACAGGCGTGACGGTTGTCATCAGGTTAATAATCTGGTCATTTTTTCATAGGTATATTATTAAAAAAACATGAACTGAGTTAATTTTCCTGCACAGTTTTTAAGTCTTGTAGGTCGTAATCTCTTGATTTGGTTTGGAACATGTTTGCCTATACGAAAGCTCTACAAAGTTAATATAAAAACTTGCCTTTTAAACTGACGATGATGTTCAATAAGTGAATCGTGTGAACATGCTCACGATGTGAAACGAGGTTTTATGAAGGGCATGTATGCAAGGACATGTATGCATGGTAGTAGGCGCCCACCGCTGGGCATGCTGAGAATGATGACAGTAGCTTATGTTCTATTTCTCACCTGTCCAGCTAATTACCACTCTCAATTCTAAAATATATCTACTATTAACTATTGGTCTACCAGTCGCCACCAAATCTGCAAAGGCATTGTTAGTGGGAGGACTAACTCTTCTGCGAGTGTCCGTCTGGGTTGTTACCACCGCTTTGCTCGTGAAATCAGCCGCCAAGCAGTAGTGTGCAAGCATTACTGTGTTCCGGTTTGATGAGCAGAGTATCCAGTGAAATTACTGGGCTTATGAGACTTAATACCTAATGTCTCAGGGTAACGAGCGCACTGCAGTGCCGCGCAGGCCTTTGTGTTTCAAAGTTTTGGGTGGCACTGCAATTGTTATGGGCCGGCATTATGCTTACCATCAGGCAAACGACCAGCTCGTATCGTTAACAAATACAATAAAAAAAAGGCTTCTCGAAACATCAGGAATTAAAATAAAGAAAAAGTTATGCAATGAACTATTTCTACGTGATTTTTGCGTATCTCCGATCTAGGGTCGCTTAATTAAAATTATGTGATAACATAATCAACTACAACTCTCATATCTAAAACTCCTTTCACCTATAATTATTGTACTACAATTTTTACTCATACATGCATCCAGCATAATGCAAACAGTAATTTGCGTACGCTCGGTGCCAAATGCACTTGGCGTTCTGCCAATCCGTTCGGTGGTCTGCTGGACCACAGACAATATATCCGATAGACTACACTTGTTTGGCGATTCCTTTAGCTGATGGCATGCTAGTTGAAGCAGTTCCTGCCTGCAATTAGTCTGAAACGCTACCCAACTAAACCAATTAGCGCTGTCAGTTTAGAAACGAACCAATCCTAGCTGTCAAAATTACCTCGTCTTTGTCAAAATGTGTTCTTAGGAGAATTTTACAAGTGAAGAAAAAGGAAGTGGCAATTAATCGTACCTGCAAGTTTTGGAATGGCCTTCCGCCTGAGATTTTCCCTTTGTGCTACAATTTGGCCATCTTTAAGAGAAGGGTGAAGAGATTCCTTTCTGAGAAGGGTATATAGGCAACGCGCTGACAATGCCTCTGGCATTGCTGACCTTCATAGGCAGCGGTAACCACTTAACATCAGCCTAAATCTATACAAAGAAATTAAATTGAAGTCTGTTTGTAATATCAACATAACAGCTTTTTGCATATGAAAGTATATACGGTACAAATAACAAAACAACCATTTTTTTAAATTTTGGTCTATCTGTTTTTTTGTAACGGCTGGACCGATTTTGCGCGGAAATATCACTTGCAGATAGCTGATGTTAAAAGGAGTAACTTAGGCGAAATTGCAGGCCACAGCTAGTTATCTATAAAAGATTCATAGAATGAAATTCAAATTTTAATTGCCACTAAACAGCCCTAACTCACAATAATGGTGGATATAAATGAGCGTGATTTTTGTTAAATAAGCTCTCCAATGGCTTTATTCTCTTTGGCTGTACCCAATTTGGGCCCTAAGTCGGTCGGTCGGCCAAACTTAATAAACGTGAAATTAAAAATTTTGTGGACGCGAGTACCGCTTGCAGGAAAGTGATATTAAGTTTGGCTGACCATTACTCGTTTTGTTCGTGATACTTTTTAGTTTTTTCTAGCTGACGCAGCCTGTTTTATGAATACCTATATGAGTTTGTCATGTATGGTTAGAACTGTCTGTTTATGTTAGCACCCAACATACGATGTTGATGTTCGTTTTTCATAAACGACGTTATAAATACTGCCTGTTCCATCTACATGGACCGCATCGTCGCTCACCACCAGGTGAGAAAGTGGTCAATTGTAAGCTTAAATTGAATAAAAAAAAAACGAAACTAGACGTTCTGTGCCTTTGTATTTATTTCTGTCGACCATTGTCTATTTCAAATTAGGATCTGTTATTTGTATTATACAAATAACAGATGCAAAACTAGAATGGGAGCTGACTCTCAATCACGTTCTTGGTGACAGTATTTCATGTTGCAGTTGGTAGCTAGGCAAGCTGAAGGCTCGCTCCAGACGCAAGGTCATAAATCGACAAGCATCTACCGGTGTGTCCTGGAAACAGCAACAACCAATTTTTGTTTTAATACTGTATTGTAATTTACTCTATCAAATTCACTAGGTGGTAGGACTAACTCTTATACGAGTGTCTGTCTGGGGTTAGTACCACCGCTTTGCTCGTGAAGTCTGCCGCCAAGCAGTAGTCTGCAAGTATTACTGTGTTCCGGTTTGATGACCAGCGTATCCAGTGAAATTACTGGGCTTATGAGACTTAATACCTAATGTCTCAGGGTAACGAGCGCACTGCAATGCCGTGCAGGCCTTTGTGTTTCAAACTTCTGGGTGGCACTGAAATCGTTACGAGCCGGCGTTATGCTTACCATCAGGCTAACGACCAGCTCGTCTCGTTATCAAATAGCTTATAAAAACACAACCACAGCTAGAAAACCATTTGAAAGACGGATTAGGTTCACAAAGGTCACAAAATAAATATGAAGTATCTCTAAAACAACCTGCGATCACACCCACCTTGACGAAACCAAAGTAAATACCTCATTCAATATAAGTAAATACAATTAATAATACCTGTACCGAGTTACATTTTGATCGAGAGCAGAGCAGACCACGTGAGACATTGATGGATCACCTTTAAGACCATACCTTGAACTTTCACCAATTTATTTTTTCCTTTCAAAAAAAATCTGTTTGTGAAACCTCGTCTCTATTTTGTTGACAATAGAGTTGTGCAGTTCTGAGTTTTGGTCGTCGATGTGCTTCTGTTAGTTGGTGGAGGTGAAGTGCAATCATTTTTGTTAAATACTGGATCCTTTTTCATTTACGCGTGTTACGAAGTTAATTCTTTTTATTAGTGTTTCCTTTCTTTTAAAGTTTGAATGATGGCTTAGCTTAGGTGGACTGCAGATCCGTAGGTCAATACACTGATAAAAAAAGGAATTGCGAGATTTTTATTCGTATTCCCAACAAAAACGGACCTAGAGTAGTTAGGGACTACCTTATGCGTAAATCATAAAAAATGTTATGAAAAGACGTCAAAAAAAATAACAACAAAAAATATTAGCTAAGGAGGTCACAGATAATTAGTGATGTATATCCATTATCCATGTTTTATCGGTACTCGTCTTGACAATTTGTCATGATGAACTCGCTGAATACTTCTAACAATAAAGACGGAATATCGTGACGGAAATGAAGTAAGGGAGTCATTTTTCTCAGTGTACTTAGTATGATTAAAATTTCGATAAAGGAAAACGTCGTGCGTTGTGACCATATACTGATGGTAGAGGTTTTTCTGGGGCTCTACCGTAAATTTGAAAATAACGTGGCTTAATTTTCAATATTTTTTTATATATATTGGATAACGAGACAAGCTGGTCGTTTGCCTGATGGTAAAAAACGCCAGCCTATTACGATTGTAGTATCATAACTTTGAATCGCAGGACTGCGTGGCACTGCATTTTTTCAGGGATGGGAAATAATGACCGATTGTGACGCGAGTCTTGTCCACTTTAAATTAAGCCCTCGTTCGTACAAGCGCCTGTGCTTTTAAGAACTCAAGATAGACTGGTATTTATTCATAGCTTTTACTTACCAAAATGCACCACTGAAAATTATAACCTATCTTAACAATCCTATCTTTACGATGATAAGGCATTTTGCAGTTTAACTAGTTACCATTCTCAAATTGAAAATCATTGAAGAATCATCTATAGCATACCAGTAGCTTCTGGAGTAAGAACAAGTCCCCATTTGTAGGCCTTGAGAAGGTTTTAAGTCTAATAGCCTGTGAAATCTTCAAGAATTTCGCGGTCCCAACTTATCCAACACTGCCAACTCGCTCTCTGCACAAATTACAAAGTGGTTAAACTCCAGTCAAAAGTTGAGCTTAAGTTGCAACCACGCACCTGCACTTAGCCGGTGCACTTTTGAATGGGACTTATACTGGATTGAACCAGTTTGAGGTGGTTTGAACCGGTTTGAGGCGTCATTAGTTCACCAGTCACTTAAGCCCGCTGAAATCTTAACGCAGCTAATGGACTAGTGTTATGAAGTTGCAAATGTTTGGAAACAAGGTGTTTGCTTCATAATGCATTTACTACTAGTACTAGCTTCCGCCGGCGCTTTCACCCGCGTTCCCACAGGAACCGTGCATTTACCGGGATAAAAAGCAGCCAATGTTACTCTCCGGTCCATAAACTATATCTATGCCAAAAATCACGTCGATCCGTTGTTCCGTTACTGCGTGAAAGAAGGACAAACTAACAAATCAACAAACACACTTTCGCATTTATAATATTAAGTAGGATTACTACTCTAAACTTTAAAGTGTCTGGTCCATACACATTGATTAGGAACTAATCGATGTCTACTTATACACTCTCTGAGAGAAGGCCAGCATTGGGGGCGTAATAAGGTTGATGATGTAGTAATAGTATACGTATTTATGATATTATATAATAATAATAAAGAACAACAAAGCCCTTTATTTCCATGTCGCTTAGATAAACTTAATATATATAAATTACGCGTCACGTTGTTTGTCCGCGATGGACTCCTAAACAACTTAACCGATTTTAATCAAATTTGCACACCGTGTGCTGTTTGATCTAATTTAAAAGATAGGATAGCTTACATCTCAATTTATAGCCGCAATATTATTTTATTGCAAATTTTATTAGGGTTCCGCGCAAAAAAATACAAACCATGAAATCAAAAATGTCCACGCGGGTGAAACCGCGGGGCTAGTATTTAAAAAAATGAAAAAAAAAAATGATATTATAACGAAATAAAATACAGTCATCCTGCACGTCAAAATGCCACAAATCTAAATTCGATCCATTATTAACATAAAATCAGACTACCCGCACAATATCAAAATTCGCACCGCCCGGACGTCCGGCTCTCGTCCGGACACCCGGCTGATCGACCCGGATTGCGCCCGGTCGTCTCTCCTGAATATTTATCGGTCACAGATGCGGCTAAAATGTGACTGAGTTTGTTATGTGACTGGGTGACATGTCAGATTTGGCAGTGACGATTTTGTGTTAGTTTATTTTGCTTAAAACATCAACTCGGCAGCCGCTCTTGAGAGTGAGTTCTCATTTTAGTTTATCCTATTTCTTACGTTCGAACACATTAGGTATCAAAGAGAGAAATTGAAATAAAGTCGAATAGAATCATAAAAATATATAATGACCACGATCTCACAATTAGACATACATATAAAGTGACGCAAGTAGTAAATCAACCACAACGTAAAAAACTTAATTAACAAAAAAAAACCCTGCGTAATATACCGTGTAATTAAGCCTATAATTTTAAATGAAGCTCATTTGAACGAATTCTCGAGATAATTTCGAAATGCTTTCTCAAAATTAGTAGCATTAACCATTCGAGGCATGTAGAAACTCAAATATTACTCCTGCATTTTGAAATTCCAGTAGGAGCACCATGAGTTGCATCTAGGGCCGGACATATTATGGGTCAAGAAAGCGCGTGGACTTTGTCGACTAGGGCGAACGTGGGGCGACTTGCGTGGATGTAAACATGGCGGAGAGTGCGACTGGGTTGCCATAGTACTGGTTATCGCCAGGCTACAAAACGAACATTTTACCTTCGCCCGCCTCTAGCGTGCGCCCATTAGCCCCGCTAGCTGGTTTTGTAAGCGTAGTTGCTCGCAGTTTATGTCATTTGAAGTTTTCGCGTATTAAAAGTACACTAGAAGGCTTAGTGCAGTCGCTTACCACGCTCGCCACGCTGTTTTTTTATAGGTACTATTGGGTAACAAGACGAGCGGAACGTTTGTCTTATGATAAGCATAACGTCAGCCCGTAACAATTGCCCAGTAAATTCACTGACACTATTGGCGCTTTGCCCTGGTCTAGCACTAATTAAGCTAGTGTGAGATAGTGATGATAAGTCACGATGTGATTATAGATGGCAGCACATTCTGCCTAAAAGGATATGGTAAAAAAGACGCGGCAAGAATTTGTAACAACATTTGGCGTCTGTATATGTATTCCGAACGAAAATTGAACTTTTCTGATAAAAAATCCTTATGATTGCGTTTTAACTAATGGTGTTCCAGCAACTACAATTTAGAGCCAGTAACTGTTCTAAGTTTACCGAGCATACCACCTCCGATCACATAGTCGGTTAAGATGACAAAAGATAGTAGTCAAATGCTAGGCTATCAATAAAGAAAATCTGCAAATATCCCAACGTTCTCAGAAATTATGGTGACCTTATATTCCATTGAAATAGTAATTGAATTTTGGTGTTAAATGCAAATTAATGTGAGTTTAAGGGATTGTCGACGTGACCTCGACAACGCACATTGTTGAACGTCATGGATGGTGGTAACCACCTAGAGATGATTGTAGATTTGGAGGTTAAATAGATAAAAAACCATTAAAAACTACAATATCCAAATTTTTTAGTAATTTTCATTTTTTTTCTACTTGATATGTAATTCGTACTTTACTATTCCGTATGTCAATGTGAAATTTTGTTTGTTGGTGTGTTGGTTGGACCACTTATTCACGGACCAGGAATCACCACGCGGGCGATACCACAGGCAGAAGCTAGTACAATTATATAAACATCTCTGAAATACTACTGTCTGCCTTTCAGAAAGAGTCCGAAAGGCTGGCAGTGTTGCCACCGAATGCTCTGCCTATTTCCGACCTCAAAGAGTACTATATTCCAATCACAGACTCATGTAAATGTACTTGTACTTAATACTCAGATGGTAACAGACAAATTCGTTATTCAGTTAGCAGTAGTTTCATTAGTACGGTCTGTGAGTTTGGCAATACACGGACACAGAGGGCGTGGAAGAGCCGTCCGAAATAAACTAGCCTTGGCACACACGGCTTCCTACTAATATTATAAATGCAAATTTGTGATGATGAACGCTTATGCAAGTATGCGTTTTGCTGTCAAAATAACCAAGCTTTTGCATCAAGCGCGGATTACGAGATAATAAACGCGCAAGCGCGGCTTGATGCAAAACCATAAAAAAAAAACCATGAAATAGACCAGAACGGCAATACGGCCAGATAGTGCTGTCTCGAAGCCCTGCCTGCGCTCAAAGCGACGACTATTCCGCTTTACGCTACATACATCACTTGCGCACCACTGGTTATTTACCGCCGCATCTGCACTGAGCACGCAGTGGTTGCGAAACATTTTTTTTAATACAGGTCGTAGAAGCAGGTGCCGAGCTTGGACTAGATTTCCATCAAGCCCACTAGACGATACGATATGCGTCAAGCGGGGATCGTGGTTATTCAATAGTTTTCTTATGGTCTGCTATTGATGCCTATCCATCAATCATGAATTAGGTGTGAGGGCTGCTTTACATTTTAGTGTTTGCACTTTGTTTGACACATAAGCTTGATTGTGTGCGCTTCCCTGGTTTGAAGCTTGATGTAGTAAAAAACCTAGAAATACAGTCCACTATTTATAATCTGTGAGCTGTCAGATTATATGAAAAAAGAGCTATGTAACATTCATTCCACATATATGGTAATCTGTGATTCGTTCTCTTACAAATAAACCTCCGTTCGATACACATCTAAAAATAAAGTTTAATTTCTTTCCTCACATAAGTGGTCCTATCTAGCCTTTTTTCTGGCCCAAATAGGCGCGTTTTTGTGTCCGCCAGGAAGAACCATAGTGTTTCGCGTTCAAATTAAACGAGGGCAAGTCATACTTGCACGGATCTAGGCGGATTCCGCTGCGCCAACGCCGTCGGCTACATGTGCCGGCCGCCATATCCGTACACCGCACGCACGGAAAATATATTCATCGCAACTTACAAGTGCAAAATAGGAAAGAACTATGTCAAAGGTCGCTGGCGTGGGAGATCTGCAAGAAAACTCAGAAGAGTTGCGCAAGCTGCGCGCCACCATAGGCCAATGCAAAGCGGCTTTTACGCGTTTGGAGATGTATGTAGCGGCACACAGGAATAAAATCTCGGAAAGCATCCTGACTAACATGAAACAGAGGTTAAAGGTCCTCGAAGGCGTATGGGGCAAGTATAGTGATACGCAGTTAGAACTAAATCTCATGACCAACAAAACTTCAGAAGATGATTTTACTGATGAACTCGAAGAACGGTACTTCAGATTAATGGAGGTCATAAACTCTCTTGCCCCTTTGAGAAGCACCCACGGGGAAACAACCAATCATGAACATACAACCAAAAATATTAAACTACCGAGCATAGATATACCGGTATACACAGGAGAAGAGATTACAAAGTATGTGCCCTTCATTCAACTTTTTTCTGCAGTTGTTGGCCAAGATGACTCTTTGGCACCAGTTCAAAAACTTTATTATTTAAGAAGCCATCTGAAAAAAGAAGCATTATCTTTGATAGAGGGACTGCCCCTAACTGATACCTCCTATGAACAAGCATTATTTTTGCTCAAAGAGCGCTATGACAATCCATCCATTCTCATAACAAGCTATGTGAACAGCCTCTTGGATTATCCAAACATGCAAAAAGGAACTGCGGCAAGTCTACATGAATATGTGTCCCATGTTAAACAACAGCTTGGAGCAATCAAAAATATGAATCAGCCAGTAGAGTCATGGGACATGTTGTTGCTGCCTATTTTGCTTCGGAAGCTGGACCAATATTCTTCCAGAGCCTACCACATGGAAAGGGATAAAAACAAGCTTCCCACAGTAACAGATCTATTGGAATTTCTGGAAAGGCGTGCTTCGGGTTTCGAGGAAAGTCAACGTATAGAATCAAAACCACCAAGATTGTCAAAATCAGTTAGTCTAGTTGCTGTTAAAGGTTCATCAGAATGCAGGTATTGTGATAGTAATCATAAACTTTTTATCTGTCCTAAATTTAAAATGGCTTCTGTCAAAGAAAGGTTAGAGTTTGTTAGAGCAAAACAGTTATGTAATATCTGTTTAAATTCACATAAAAAGAAATGTAGATATAGATTCAAATGTACAACATGTAGCTCAAATGAGCATAATTCTCTTTTACATGAAAATGATGTGTCTGTAAATGCCTGTGTACCTAGCATCTGTCATGGTGCTGTTCTGCTGCCCACGGTGAAAGTGAAGGTTGCAAGGGCTGATGGTTCCTTTGTAATTGCCCGTGGACTGTTAGACAGCGGCAGCCAGACCTCATTTATAACAACTGAGCTCAAGAATGAGTTAGATTTAAAAGCTTTCCAAAGGAGGTTGAATATCACTACACTGGGGCAGAAGAACAATCCTGTGTCAGAAGCGGTGACCATAAATTTAACTTCAAAGGTTGATAGCTCATTCACTCAAAGTGTTGTGTGTTGTGTTGTAGACAAAATAACTTCACCGCTGCCACAATATAAACTAAATTTAAGTCAGTTTATTCCTAATGTTACAATGGCTGATGATGAGTTTAACTCACCCAACAAAATATCACTGCTATTAGCAGCTGATGTATTTTTCAGTGTAATTATACCTGAAAATAAACAGCTCAACAATGGGCTAATCCTTCAGAACACCAAGTTGGGTTATATTATAGCGGGGGGTATTTCCAGACATGCTAGCGTTATAGCAGCAGACTCCGTCACCAACTGTGTAGTCGAAGATGAACTGCGCCCCATCATGGAGCGCTTCTGGGAAATAGACCATTTAGAAACAAACACCCAAGAGCCAGCACTCACTAATGAAGAGGAGCTGTGTGAGTTGGATTTCCAAAAGAATGTGCAACTTCAGAATGGTAAGTTTCAAGTAGCTTTACCACTTAAAAAACCACTTACAGAGCTAAACTTGGGTGATTCATTTTCTATTGCCATCCAGAGATTAAATAGCTTATATAAAAGGCTTGTTGAAAATAAAATTCTGTATGCAGAATATTCAAACTTTATTCAGGAATATATTGATTTAGGACATGCAAAGCTGTGTGATCTAAATAATGATAAATTTGAGTCTATGTACTTCTTATCACATCATGCAGTGATAAGGAAGGATAAAAGGACAACACGTTGTCGTGTTGTTTTTGATGGAAGCCAGAAATCCAAATCCCAAATAGCCATTAATGATGTCCTATACAATGGAAAAATTCCCCAAAGAGATTTATTTGATATTTTAATAATGTTTCGCACTTATGAATATGTCTTCATGACAGATATCAAGAGCATGTTTAGACAAATTAATTTAGATCCATCTCAAAGACACTTGCAAAACATTTTATGGAAAGAAAATATTAATGCACCAATAAAATGTTTACAGCTGCAGACAGTGACCTACGGGCTGAAGTCATCGAGTTACCTTGCCACGAGGTGTCTCTATGAGCTCTCGGAACGCTTCCAGGCTGAGCTGCCTCTTGCTGCCGACGGGTTGAGGTACAACACCTATATTGATGACATTTTGGCTGGGTCACATAGGCTAGACCAAGCCATCAAGGTAAGAGATCAAGTCATTAATCTTCTAAAAAAGGGTGGCTTTCAACTTCACAAGTGGTCAGCTAACAATCCAGCTTTGTTGAAGGATGTACCTCTGGAAAAGCATCATTTTAATGAAATTGAAATGGGAAGTACAGAGACGGCTTACCTGAAGGCCTTAGGTATCTCATACAATGTTCAAACTGATCAGCTTAAAATGGGTGTGTCTAAAGCCAAAAAGGAAAACCTTATTTGGACTAAACGTGAAGTTTTACAGTTTATAGGCAGCATGTTTGATCCATTAGGTATAATTGCACCTATTGTACTCAAAGCAAAGCTTTTTATGCAAACATTATGGCAATGTAAATTATATTGGGACGACACTTTGAGTGATGAGCTACACAAAAGATGGTGTGAATTCTATGATGGCCTGTCTAACATGCCTCCAATATATGTAAATCGAAACATTATGTTTTCCAATGCAACCGACATACACATAGTTGGTTTCTGTGATGCATCCTTTCAAGGATATGGTGCCTGTATTTATGCTAGAGTTACACATGAGAATGGTGTGCATGTAAATTTACTTTGTGCCAAGTCAAGAGTTGCTCCTCAGAAAAATAAATTAACTATTCCTAAATTAGAGTTGTGTAGTGCACTAATGTTGACTGAGCTAGCGTCTAAGATAACAAAAATTCTAGATATAAATAAAATCAGTTTGTTCACTGACTCAATGGTAGCTCTGGCATGGATACAGTCCCACTCGAATAAACTTGAACCTTTTGTAAAAAATAGAGTAAATAAAATTAAGTCACTTACCTCACCTGATGTATTTCACCATGTGCCTGGTCTGCAGAACCCGGCTGATCTAGTTAGTAGGGAAGTGGACCCACAGAGTCTGGCAGCCAACAAACTTTGGTGGAATGGTCCAAGCTTTGTTTTAAACTCTGATTTTGCTGATTGTCACAAAACTAATACAGAGAAGCTTGAACCTCCTTTGATGCCAGAAACTGCAGTAGTTGAAGTTCATACTCAGGATAGTTTAGGTAGTAGCAGTGTTCTTCCAATAATAGAAAATTGTTCCAGCATTTCAAAAATGCAGCGCATAATAGCTTATGTGTATAGATTTTTTAACAATTGTAAACATTATGTAAAATATAAGACTAATAAAAAGAACACTAAAAATAGTAGCATTCCCGACCCTGTCAGAGCAGAGGAATTAAAATTTGCACTATTAAAAATTATAAATTGCATACAAAAGGTACATTTTGAAAAAGATATTAATTCTTTAAATAATAAATTGCCTATCAAATCACACTTGCTGTCACTTAGTCCTTTCATTGATAGTGAGGGATCCTTAAGAGTAGGTGGCAGACTTTGTAATGCTAACATGCCCTATGAGCAAAAGCACCCCTTGTTGCTGCCTAAAAGTTGTCATGTTACAAACTTAATAATAAAACGTGAACACTTAAATTTATTACATGCTGGGCCCAAATTGACCTTATTTAGTTTGACCCAAAGATATTGGCTAGTTAATGGCATTCGTGAAGTAAAGAAAAATTTACATAAATGCATTCAATGTTTTAGACTAAAAGCAGATTCTGCAGCCCAGATGATGGGTTCACTTCCCTCTAGCAGATTGAATAAGGGTTCCCCATTTATGGTTGTCGGAATAGATTATTGTGGCCCCTTTGATGTAAAACAAAACAGATGTAGAAAACCTTTAATAACTAAGGGCTATATTGCATTATTTGTTTGTTTTGTAACTAAGGCAATACACTTAGAATTAGTTTCTGATATGACCACGGAGACCTTCTTGGCTGCACTAAAACGTTTCATTTCACGAAGAGGCTTGCCTAGTCAGATATATTGTGATAACGCTAAAACATTTAAGGGAGCAGAAAATAAATTAAATGCATTATATAAATTAAACAAAAGCCATAACCATGTAAATGACGTCACAAGTCATTGTGCTTTACAAGGAATAAAATTTAATTTTATTCCCAGCTACTCTCCCACATTTGGGGGCTTATGGGAAGCTGGAGTCGCTAGTTCAAAATACCACTTAAAACGAGTAATGGGAAAGTCAATTTTCACATATGAAGAGCTCCAAACAATCATTACTCAAATAGAAGGAATATTAAATTCCAGGCCTTTAGCACCTGTCACTCGAGATCCATGTGATTTCACCTGCTTAACTCCTGGTCACTTTTTAATAGGTAGGCCTATAAGTTCATATCCAGATAGTGATTATACACCTGTGAATGAACACAGGCTCAAATTCTGGAAACAATGTACCCAAAAGGTCCAGCATTTTTGGAAGGTTTGGCAAAATTGTTATTTAGTCCAATTACAAAACAGGCCTAAATGGAAATTGCCAGTTAAAGATTTAGAAATTGGTCAGCTAGTTTTAATCAAAGAGCCAACTTCTCCATTGTGGTGGCCCCTGGCAAGGATTTGTAATGTTTTCCCTGGGAAGGACAATAGAGTAAGGGTCATTGAACTTATGCTTCCAAATAAAAATAAGAAGAAAATTGCAGCCAACAAGGTCTGCTTGGGACGGCCTTTTTTCTCTATGTTCAAGAAATACACTAATTTCAGGTGACTTCAACGGGCACCATACTAATTGGTCATACAAAATTGATAATAGAGGCACACAATTGTTAGATTCAGCGTTAGAAAATGGGTTCATATCACTAAATAATGGAGATGCATCTCGGGTAAAGCTAGTAAATGGAACAGTGCAAAGATCCACACCTGATATCACATTCGCATCCTCTGATATAGCGGTAAACTTTAAATGGCAGGTATTTAATGAAAATTTGGGTAGCGATCATCTTCTTATTAAAATTACAATGAACTATCAAGATAACTTAGAATTTAGTATTAAAAGAAATTTCAAAAAAGCTAACTGGTTGAGTTACAGTGATGATCTGGTAAACCCGTTCTCTAACGTTGATTATTTAAGCTCCCATAATGTTCAAGATATGTATGACTACCTAGAGAAACAGATTAACTTATCTGCAAAAAAAAACATACCACTTAGAAAAATATGTACAAATCCCACAGCTAAATTTAAACCGAAAGATTATTGGGACCCTTCACTATCTGGAGCCGTAGGGCAACGTAGACTGGCACTGAGTATTTTTAGACGAAATCCAACGCCTGATAATCTTGATAAACTCAAAGAAAAAACATTGGCTGCGCTACTTTTGATAAATAAAGCCAGGTCAAATAATTGGCGGCAATTTTGTAGCGGTATTAATGAAACTATCTCAGTGTCTGAAATGTGGCAAAAAATGCGCTGGTTTAAGGGTTACCGTCAACGGAAACATTATCCGCCTGAAACCAAGCAAAAGGAGTTGCTACAAGGTCTTGCACCTGATTCTGTTATAAATGACAAGCCTATCTTCGTATCTAAAAACGATGTGTTACAGTTGCCATTTACTTTACAAGAACTTGAGAACTGCCTAAAGAAAAAAAACACCGCTCCTGGTAGTGATGAAATTACATACTCAATGGTATACCACCTACCTCGTGTATGTAAAGAATATCTGTTACATTTATATAATGCCATATACACGTCTGGAATAGTGCCAGAACAGTGGCGTAGAATAGCCATAGTTCCTATACCTAAATGTAATAACAATTGTAGTGATGAGACAAAGATTCGACCAATTTCACTTATTTCATGTTTGTGTAAACTTTTTCATGTTATGATAGGTAAGAGGCTCGAGTGGTATACGGAAAAAAATATGTTATTGTCTTCCAATACAACTGGTTTCAGAAGAGGCCAGTCTTGTCTAGATTCTTTGACTAGGTTAATAAGTTCTATACAAATAGGATTCTCACAGAACGCCCAAACGGCAGCATGTTTCCTCGATGTTGAAAATGCATATAATAATGTTTTAGTTGAAAAAGTTGTAAACACTCTTGATGATCTAAAAGTGGGCTCTAACATCTGCAACTATTTGTGGTCATTTTTAAGCTCTCGATGTCTTCAAATTAAATCTGAATATAGTGCAACAATACAAAATAGATGGACGGACAGGGGACTCGCTCAAGGTGATCCATTATCACCCTTGCTTTTTAATTTAACAACGCATCACATATGTCGCGAGATAGCAGATATTATTACCGTCTCACAATACGCCGATGATTTTGTATTTTACCTAACCAACAAGAATTTAGGTTACTGTGAAATTCATTTGCAAAATGCACTAAATTCTATGATAAATAAACTACAAGAAATAGGGCTGGAGCTTTCGGAAGATAAATCAAAATTGTGCTTATTTAGTAGGGGTCACAAAAAAAATAAAATAAATCTTAAAATTAATGATAAAACTGTAAACTCAGTGACAAATATTAAATATTTAGGTATGTGGCTTGATCAATCATTACTATGGAACAAACATATCAATGAGATTTCACAAAAAACTTCAAAATTTTTAAACCTTTTAAAAGTGTTAGCAGGAGCTTCATGGGGAATTCATCCAAAATACTTACGGACATTGTATATTTCTTTGATAAGAAGCAGATTAGATTATGGTTGTATTCTTTATAATACCAGTGCAAAAGTCCATTTATATAAATTGGATAAAATACAAAACCAGGCGTTAAGAATTGTGGGTGGCTTCATCAAAAGCACACCCATACATGTTATGGAGAGTGAGCTGTGTATACCACCTTTGCATTTTAGACGTCTGTATCTTTCCTATAAATTTTGTCTAAAAAGTATGTCATGTACGAATAGCCCAAACATCCAAATTTTAACTAATCTCCATAGACTTTCTAATTTAAGATACTGGCAAAATAAAAAGAAGCCGTTATTAGTTACAGCATTTGAGGAGTGCAAGGATTTCAGTGTACATTCTTCTAATCCTCTTGAAATGTTCTCATTAGACATTTGGGTAACTTATATTAAAATAAACGGAATAATACAAAGTAACTTAAATAGTGTTCAAGGTTCTAAAAGAAGTCATGAAGCTACATCTCTTAAAGTAAATATCATTAAAGAATTGAACGAAAAATACCTTGGTTGGGCTAAATATTTTACAGACGGTTCTAAGAGCAAGGATGGCCTAGGAGCCGCTTACTACAATAATGAAAACATATCTGCAATGTATAAAACAAATTCGGATGTATCTATTATGACGATGGAACTCAGTGCAATTTCAGAAGCTATTGACGCTGCTTCTAATTCGGGCCACCGCTTTACAGTAATAATTACAGATAGCAAAAGTGCTCTGCAGCATATAGCTCGATGCGCCTCTGGACACAGAGGTGTTTCGGTAGCTTACACTATTTTGAGTAAGATTAACAACCTTATAACAAAAAACATAGAGCTGAGATTGCAATGGGTTCCGTCTCATATAGGAATACGTGGTAACGAGGAGGCAGACAGATTAGCTAAATTAGCAGTGACAGAAGGGATTGAATTCACAGTGTATCCAAATTATACAGAACAACTTTATAAATGTAAAAAAAAATGTTTTGATAATTATAAAGAATATTTTGACGAGAGAAGTAAAGATAAGGGTATCTGGTACAAAACTATACAAAGTCAGCCTCCTCCAATACCGTGGTTTGTTAGAACTAGAATAAGCAGACAACATGTTGTGTTAGCACATAGATTACGTTCCGGACATATTCCATCAAGGAAGTTCGGTTACTTAATGAAAAAGGTAGATTCCCCAAATTGTGAGCTGTGTGGAACTATAGATGATGTACACCACTTCCTCATGGAATGTGTCAGGAACAAAAATCAAAGAGAAGCATTGATACAATCCATCAATTTAAACGTATTGGATGTTGGGGTTTTTACTCATATTTTAGCGGACCCAACGTGTGAAGCTGCAAAGCTGATCTACAGAATGTTGAGGGATTAAAGTAATTAAGAGATTAATATTGTTTAGGCTACGATGGGACTGGCATGCCATTGTATGGTAAAAGTCCCTAAACTAAATGAAGAATTAAAAAAAAAAAAAAAAAAAAAAAAAGGTTTGTTTAAGCAATGTAATTGTTCAAAAAGTTTACATTTAGATGCAAGAGCCTATCTCTCCCTTTTGATAACAAGTACTAAACTTATTAATATACAAGTTCAAATTAGCTTTGTTTTTATTAAATTGTAATGCAAATTTGCAATAACTTCATAAAATATAAGTTCATAATCTTTTTAGAACTCATTTAACATGACTACTAGAATAGTGTCTATATACTTAACTTTTATAATTATGTACCTTTAGCTTCTAGAATAAGTTCTTGACAATAGTAGAGTCCATTGTAATAATATAATATAGTCATATTTGGTTTTTTAGGTAGAGTCAAGAAACTTTTTCCGTTTAAATATTTCTTTATTTTGTTATACTTAAGTCTAAAATTTATTCAATAATACCACATCAAGGTTCAACTTACAATAGTTTTTGTCATTGTTAAAAGTAATAGTAAAGTTAATAGTAAAATCTTTGATGAATTTATGTTTCCCCGGGAATTATGTTTGACACATAAGCTTGATTGTGTGCGCTTCCCTGGTTTGAAGCTTGATGTAGTAAAAAACCTAGAAATACAGTCCACTATTTATAATCTGTGAGCTGTCAGATTATATGAAAAAAGAGCTATGTAACATTCATTCCACATATATGGTAATCTGTGATTCGTTCTCTTACAAATAAACCTCCGTTCGATACACATCTAAAAATAAAGTTTAATTTCTTTCCTCACACTTAACTCACGGGCGAGAAATATCAAAGATATATAAACTTCGACATAATTAAAATAGCGTCTAAAGATGGGAGAAGCCACTGGTTGCTGAAACAAATTTTTTACTATTTCGGCACCCTATGGGTTCATTGATACTGTGTGCAAAAAGTTATGTCAATAAATGATTTTTTACTTTACTTTATATGGCATAGTATCGAAGAACTAAAAAATAGCCTTACTATTTTAAAGACCCTTCTAGATGAGCTCTAGGTCTAAGTCTAACGTTATCTAATTTGTCTAGTCTAGCCGAGGTGGAGAAGTTTAGGCGACAAATTCAGCTCATGTTTTGCAGTAGCACACTAATCTATTGGAACTGTCCGTCAAGTTTCTTTTCTGTCAGAACAACTGAGGTGCTGGAAGTTGGCTTTGTAGATGATACGTTGTGCGTGAGAACAATACAGCACGCTGTATCTTATTTAATAAGTTAAGTTAATAATCTAAGTTTTTTAGACACGTATTTTTACTTTAGTATCATTATCATCATTATCCGCTCCCACTGCTCGGATACCGGCCTTCTCTCAGAGAGAGAGGTATGGGCCATAATCTACCACGCGGGCCCAGTGCGGCTTGGTGGATGTCACATGTCTTCGAATTTTGTGGTTCTTGAACATACGGGTTTCCTCACGATGTTTTCCTTCACCGTTTTACAGCGAGTGAATTATCTGCACATAACTTGATATAAGTCATTGGTGCGGGCCGAGTCGAGATTCGAAGTATGGTGCATCGGATTGAAACTCGTATAAGTTCTCAGTCGGCCACACTCGCACTTTAGTATACTACTAGCTGCTACCCGCGGTTTCACCCGCGCGGAGATATTGGATTTCATGGTTTTTATTTTTTTGATCGGAACCCTAATTCTTTTTCTGAAATAAAAGTAGCCTCATTTACTCCTTGTAACATCAGCTATCTGCCAGTGAATGTCCCGTCAAAATCGGTCCAGCCGTTTCGGAGATTAGCCGGAACAAACAAACAGACACAAAAATTACAAAAAAAAATATTTTTTTTTACGGACTAAATACTTTAATATCCATTTAGTAAAACACTGTTATTTTGACGTTACAAAGAGATACTTCGAGTAAAGCGGTGGTATCCACCAGACGGACACTCGTAAAAGACCACCTGGTAAATCATCATCGCTTTGTAATATCTAGTGTCATATCTAGGTATATTAGTTCTGTACCTAATGCTTAGTTTGTCTAGATAAGGCGAAGTTTACTTAGACGACAAATTAAGCTCGTGTTTTGCAGCAGGCCGCTAATCTATCGAGGGAGCTAGTGGTTCTGCCAGCAGCTATTGTTAATCTTGTAGACTTTGAGCGGTGGTGGGAATCTATCGGGAGCCGGGGTGGAACTGTTTGTAGGGAACAGTTTCATAAATTTTGTGGAAAGTCTGGAACGACAGCATTCGTCCTTTGGGTCGCTTTAAAATTCTGATAACAGGGCTATGGATGTTTTATTTTCTTTTTTTTTAATGTTTGTAACGAGACGAGTTCGTCGTTTGCCTGATGGTAAGCATAACGCCGGCCTGTAACAATTGCAGTGCCATCCAGAACTTTGATAAACAAAGGCCTGCGCGGCACTGCTAAAATTGATAGAACCCATAGGAGTTCTACCAATGGTTTGGACTGGTATAGACCAGGGGGATTCAGTGCCGTAACCAGGGCGGTGCCAGCGAGACCCAGGCAAAGAGCGCAAACCCATGGGCTAGTATCAGCACTGCCAGGGTAGCACTTGAAGTCACCGAGTCCTGCCCCAAAACCACTCCCAACTAATCGTTTCACCAAGTGTCTATCAACATTTACTCACCATCTTAAGGCAATGCTATCAGCCTCTTATCATAAACAAATACACAACATTTCCATTATAAATCTCCCCTCTCTTCCTATACTACCCTTACTACAGTGCGTTCCAGTGAACAACATCCTTACACTTTAGGAAATATATTTTATAGTGTTAACCGACACGCTACGGCTTGTAAGCCGGAAAGAAATACATCATATCAAGAAATTTGCAGTCAACATCGATTGCTCCCATAGCCTAGTGGTTAAGGCGTTTGGCCCGGCAAGCCAGAAGACGCAGGTTCGAATCCTGTTGGAAGCGAAATTTTTGTGATGTATATATTTGTGAATATCCTTACAATTCTGAAATATGAGTCACACACAACACACACACACTATAGACTAGTATAGTACCTAATACACACCCACCTTGACCGTGACATACCTCGCAGTAAAATCTGGGCTAGTGCCATCCATAAGATTTTCTAAATATTTTTACCCGAAGTCTGAAAGGCATCGTTTTGAGCCAAAAGACGTACAGGATAGAACAAGCTCTCAACTGCAGTTGCCGGAAACTGATAGGGCTTCGTGACAGATTTTTCATCTTTGGAGTGGTAGCTAGCCAAGCAAATGCACTACCACACTATGCTTTACTCTACAGAAAGGGCAAGCTTTGTAGGGTTCCAATCACTGACCCAATGGATGACAACACCCATAAGACATCATCGCTACAAAAGTCGATGTAACAAAAGTTACATAAAAACACGCATACCCTTTCCAAGGTCACTCGGGATAATGTATACCACATACATCCAACTGTTCAGGCATTGAAAAGTTATGGTGAAATAAAGAAACTCACTTACATACATGAACCCTAAAAACATGACACTCCTTTTTTGTGCAGTCGTGAAATAAGTTTCGAGATTGGGAGAATATTGAATCCGCACCTTCGATGTTTTTTTCTATACTTATTTTCACCAGTCCGTGACAGTATACTGTTACTGAACGTAGGTTTTCAAACTGTCGAGTTCGATAGCTCTACGAATAATAAAGTCAATTAACTTTCTTGTTAATAAACACTGTTAAACGGTGGTTTAATTAAAAAATGTTTTATCTTTGTTGTTCTTTGACAATTTTAAACTGAATCGAAAGAGACAGAACATAGTTTAACTATTCAACCGTTTAACACTACGAGTATTATCTATTCAAGCAAAGAAATAAAATTGAAGTGTTTGTTTGTAATGCCAAAATAACATCTTTTTACTAAATGCATATTATTATGATAGTTATGGGAGTAACCGATGTTGACTGCGAAATTCTTGATATGATGTATTTCTTTCCGGCTTACAAGCCGTCAAACTCGATTGCTCCCGTAGCCTAGTTGTCTAAGGCGTCTGGCCCGGATAGCCAGAAGACGCAGGTTCGAATCCCGTTGGAAACGTAATTTTTGTGATGTATATATTTGTGTGAACATCCGCTAGTGTCGGTTAACACTATAATATATATTTCTTAAAGTTAGATATAGTGTTTATTTGTGTTAGCTATTTATTAAAGGCTAAAACCTGTTGAAAAAAATAAAAAAAATATACATGGTAAACATCACGTTAATTGTGACTTTATTCGTAGTACTGTTACTGAGTCTACTGTCTTTTCCGTACCCTCCGAATTTGACAGTCAAATACAGTGTTCAGTACATTTGCATTCGCGCGTTCTGTTTGCTGTATACTCGAAAAAGCAACTTCTTAATCCGAGCTCTTGTACCTTGTGTCACACCGTCATGTATCAAGGATTCTTTATGGACACAAAATAAAAAAATATCAGAAATTATGGTATCGGTTAACCGTTATTTTTTCAAATTTAAATCTGACTTTTAATACCCCTATCCAATGAAAAAATAATCGTCACAATCGGACTACTCAGCGAGAAGTTACATAAAAATGAGAAAACCTGTGAATTCATTTTCATGGAAATATTTTGTAGTTAGTGTAATAAAACTAAATAGTCCTTCAATTACTGTGATGTCTTACTGTTCCACGCGTCGACAGGTGGCGCCGCCTGGTGGATATCCAACTGAAGCAAATCCAGCCAATGAGAGAAAAATATTGTGCCGCCACAAAAGTGACGTCATCGTGAACATAAATTGATATCTTGCCATTTTGCTCGTTCAGTTCTTCTTTGGATTTAGAGTAAGCCAGATCGGCAAAGAAGTCTGTATGGTTTTTGGATTATATAAAGCTAAGTATTCTTCTAGTTAGGTAAAATTAATGTGCTAAATATCAAAAGTGTACCTATGTAATTACTGAATGTGTTGTCGTGTATTGAATATCAATTAGAAAACAGTTCCGATGAGTTTCTTGCCCGTTCTTCTCAACCGGACTAAAACTTTGGAATGGGCACTTAGAGTCATTTTGCCTAGTAATTTTGAAGTATCTGGAAATACTGGAAGTACTGGAAATACAACAATATTATGTGATTTAAACTGTGTCTTATTTATTCTTGTAAGTAATGCAGGTTGTAACATTAGTGTAAATTGAATACTGCTATTTAAAATACAAACGGGAAGTATGCATGATACTTCCTGTATGTATTTTAAATAACATAAAATTGAATTCTTGCATGTGAGAGATTTTTTTTACCAACCTGTATCTTATACATTTATATTCTTAAGCCATCAATAGCAAAGCAAACATGGTACAAAGGTCAATTATTTAGTTCTATCACCTATGTAATGAAGTAGAATATCTTGTATAATTTAATAATTACTGGCATGATATCATTACAAAGTTATGAAAAAAAGATGCACTTTGGCAGAACGTTCCCCACACAACTACATTCGACATCGTTAGTGGTAAGACTAACTCTTCTGCGAGTGTCCGTCTGGGTTGTTACCACCGCTTTGCTCGTGAAGTCTGCCGCCAAGCAGTAATGTGCAAGCATTACTGTGTTTCAGTTTGATGAGCTGAGTAGCCAGTGAAATTACTGGACTTATGAGACTTAATATCTAATGTCTCAGGGCAACGACCGCACTGCAGTGCCGCGCAGGCCTTTGTGTTTCAAAGTTCTGAGTGGCAATGCAATTGTTATGGGCCGGCGTTATGCTTACCATCAGGCAAACGACCAGCACGTCTCGTTACCAAAGAGCATTAAAAACATCACTCGGAAACATTTCTTTTTAAGTTATATTCCAGTCCAATAACTTAAGCACAGCACAACACTAACAATCTACAATATGACAGATAACCTCCAAAATCATCCAGTAACACTTCGGTGTAACACTCCAACCATACACTGTACCAACATAATAAACCAAACATTTCGCAGCGTTGCCAACCGTCTAGCCTGAATTATGGGTGTATTAACTGCTCTGTATGAATCCAACCTTTGTGAATAGAATGTATGTACACTAGAAATTATTTCTTATGTATTCTTAAACGTGGCGTTTGAGTCCGGTTAGTATGTAAATGAGCGTTTTGTGTCGACGTCTACAAAAGATTATTGTTTAAAATATTTGTGGTTTGTTTTATAAAAGCGTGGTAGATATAATACTTGCATTTTGCGATTGGTATACTCAGGAATTTATAAGTCAGTAATTTTGTTGCTCAAAGAAAAGCATTCATTTTATGCGTTAGACAAAACTATCATAATAAATGAAGAAAATAACGGGGAGTAGTAAGCAGAAAAAACAATGTAATGTATGACTCGATTCAGCTCACAATTAGGATTAACTAGTAAAGTATGTACTCGTTTCTTTTGTCAAGCTATGATAGAGACATATCTGTCAATGTCAAGTGGAGCCGAATGTCCTCATTTTCTTTATGGGAACTCGGCAATAAATAAAATTGAAGTGTCTGTTTGTAATATCAAAATAACAGCTTTTTACTAAATGCCTATGAACAAAAATATACGGCCCCTATATAAAAAAAAAACATTTTTATCTGTCTGTCTGTCTGTCTGTTTTTCCGGGTAATCTTGAAAGGAGTAACATAGGCTACTTTAATTTTAGAAAAGAATTAGGGTCCGCGCAATAAAATAAAATCCATAATTTTCACGCGGGTGAAACCGCGGGGCAGCAGCTAGTAAGTTCTATCTATATGTAAAGGGGCTCAATATTCGAACACAATGTCGTATAGTATTTTAACTGAATACAAAACAAAAAAACACCCCATTTTCGGTGTTGCTAGCTCTAAAACAAAATGTTAACCAAAACTAGGTAACGAAGCAATATCGGTCTCAATTTTAGCACGTAGCCGCGCGTTGTTTCCGTTCGCAGGCTAGATTAGTTGATAGTCTATTAAACTTAGCCTGCGACCCGCTCGTTGGTCGCGCGTTGACAGATATGATGTCAGTAAGGGTAGTCCATCATGAGCAGCAAAAGGATGGGTCGTCTGGAACGGCTGAGACTCGAAGCAATCTGAAATGTTTATTCCAAACTTATTTATATATCTGTGAAGCACTTCTACTACTGGTTTTTTTAACGTTGTGAAAAAAGTGATAGCCCATACTGATAGCCCATACTGCTATCATATAGGCACAGAGTACAACACCGCGTAACTTTTCAACAATGTACGAGCGCGATATGGTTTAACAACGGGTTACAATTTATTGGTGAATATGCTCTACTGCTTTATTTTTAGCTGCAAGGGTAGTTAAAAAATGATGAGTAGATAACGACCGTGATTTTCACTGCAAATGCTCTCGTTCCCACTGTTGGGACACAGGTCTTTAAAGAGTGTGGGTCGTAATCAACCACGCTAGCCAAGTGCGGATTTATGGATATGACATGTTCTCGCAAACCGTTCCGAGCTTGTTAGCTGAAAAAACCTTTATCAACTACATGAATACTAAATCTCTAGCAGCTACAAAAACAGTTGGATAATCTACAAGCCAATGTAGCATTTGTAGGTCTATAAATAAGTCATGTTTTAGCGCACTACCGCTTGGCTACGTACTCATCAAGAATGGATGCAGTCTAATGCATTTGGTTTCACCTACTAGGCAGAATGAGGAGATCCGCAGGAGAACGAAAGTCACCGACATAGCTGTTAAGGTTAATAATTTGAAATGGGCAATGGGTAGGCCACCGATACCGACCGATAACCGATGGGGAAGAAAGGTTCTCGAGGGATGACCAAGAAAACCAGAAGACGTAGTGTAGGCCGCCCCCCACTAGGTGGACGGTTAACCTTATCAAAACCGCGGGGAACCTTTGGATGCAAGAGGCGAGTAGTGAAGCAAGTGGCGTTCTATGGGGGAGGTCTATGTCCAGCAGTGGACGTCTATCGTCTGATGATGATGATGATGAAGACTAGGCGATAGAGTGGCTTAACCAGATTTGATGATGGTGAGAAAGGTCGTATAACAAACGCTAAGACGCTTCCAAGCGTGTATTATGGCAAAATGATACCCCTTCATGAGAGAAGCCAATGTTCCGCAGTGGACGTTGTCGAACCGATGATGAGGCATCAAGATGTCTTTAATCTCCTTTTTTTCTAAAAATAAACAAGTAGAAAGCAAGGGGATTATAGAAGCATCCTATAACTGCACTATTGATCGATTATAAAAACTGCACTGTACAAAAAACTGGGCGTTTGCAATCACTGACTACTTTGCACTTGCTACTAATTATCATATTGCCATGCGATTGTAAACCTTAGCAAGCCGGAATAAGGCGTAGGATGCAGTTTTGGGATTGCTTGGTTTCCTTCCCACACATGGCCATAGAAAAAAGGGACAGGACGCAGGTAGAAAATGAATACAAAAGATAAGTGCGTTCCGTTTCTTCGATATGTAGTATGGCAATCGATCAATTCATTTCTTCTTTTATCGCATCGGAATAGGGTTCGATTTCGTCTACGTTTCTGTTTTCTGGATATAAACGGCCGCCAGAGTCCAAGTTCCTTTGAAATGAGTATCGGCGGTCAAATTTTTATGTTCCGACGACGAAACGTAAATGCGCTGGTAATTTTTAGGTTAGTTGCTTTCGTTTCGCGGTTTCGGGACGATGCGCGCGCGAGATAGTAATTTGTTTTAGTTTTAGTTTTGTTTTTAATAATAGATACGCGTTCTATTTTCGTAATTCGATTATTCGTGTGATTTGAATTTCGTGTTGCGTATTCTAAAGCTGTTACGTGTTCCATTATCAAAGTGTCAACTGTTTGGAAGTGTTTTCGTGTTGTTTTGAAAGTGTTACTGTTTGGATTGCTCATTTCGTTTGGATATTCATTACCTATGTCTCACCGAGGTAAGGGAATCTGTAGACATGGGAATCTGTATTCATAAGCATAACCGTATTCCAAATTTATACACTGGATGTACTTTTTTATGACTTATAGTTTGTAGTTTCTGAACGCTATGTCAATTGAATTGACGAAGTGTTCGAATGTAGCTTGCATGATTCATACATCATTTGAGTTAAGTACTTTGGTATTTCGTTTAGTATCTCTTTGACACGTCTGATACAAGTTTGTACAAGATAAATAACTGGCGTTTCAGAACCGGCTTTTATCAATAAGTACTTTGGAACAGGATAATAGAGTTGCCACTAAAATGTACCTACTCTGCTTAATATTGAACCAAGAATTTTGATACGTTTTATACCATTGAGTTGAGCGGATCGTTTGCCTGAAGGTAAGCGTAACGCCAGCCCATAACAATTGCAGAGCTACTCAGAACTTTGAAACACAAAGGCCTGCGCGGCACTGCTTTGCTCTAGTTATCCTGCGATATAATATAAGCCCAGTAATTTCACTGACTAGGTACTTTGCTCGGCAAATCGGAACATAGTAATGCTTGCACATTACTGCTTGGCGGCAGACTACACGAGCAAAGCGGTGGTATCTACCCAGACAGGCAGTCGCAGAAGAGTAAGCTCTACCACCTGACCCCTTATATAGGTATACTACCTAGCTGGTATTTTTGAATAATTATTTCGAGTCGCCTAATAATTGATATCATCCCTTATTGTAAAGCCTTGAGGGATGATTTATACTCGAGACTAACACTCGATGATTTAAATTTCTATACTCGATAGGTTGACCACTAATTATATCTCGCCTTGAGGCCTACCACCGTCCCTTAGAGCAGTATTACTTTAACCTTACATAGGAAATTCGTACTACATTTTTCATTGTGTGGTGGTAGGCCTCAAATTATTGTCAACCATAGTTAAGGTATTAATTTACGTCTATCGTATCTCGTTCTTCGACAATTTAAAATTGAATTGAAAGAGACGAAACAACTAAAACAATTCAACAGTTATACAGAGTTTATTATTAAGACTGTTAAGGATGAGGTCTAAATAGATATTTTTGAAATGGTTTTGTATTTTTCATTCGTTATCAACCGGACGTTCGTTCGAAGACGTCCAGTGCTGAACATAAGCTTCCCCCATAGAGCGCCACTTGGCAACTTTCAAATTGCGTATTTTTCGCTAGCTGCTCCCCCGCGGTTTCACCCGCTCGGATGTATTGGGTTTCATGGTTTTTATTTTTTTGCGCAGAAACCTAATTAATTTTCTAAAATTAAAATAGCCTAAGTTACTCCTTGTATCATCAGCTATCTGCCAGTGAAAGTCCCGTAAAATTCGGTCCAGCTGTTTTGGAGATTACCCGGAACAAACAGACAGACAGACAAAAATTTTAACAATGTTTGTTTTGTTATAGGTGCCATATATACTTTCATATGCATTTTGTAAAAAGCTGTTATTTTGATATTACAAACAGACACTTCAATTTTATTTATTTGTATAGATTGCAGTGTGCATATAAAGATTTTAGCTATTTAGAATTAGTAAGCTTACTCCAACTTAGTAACTTAACCATGTAGAAGTATAGTAGGTACTAAACTACTAAAGCACCGTATCTCAATATCATCTTCCATAAAAATAATGACCCCCGACCCTTATAATATCGGTTCCTATTCCTTCCTGTCCGACACAGCTAATCCCTGACCTCTTTTAAAGGGGGGAGATATCGGAACAGGGGGGTAATAAGGCGGTCTTTAAGTAGGTAGCTTATGGGCCTTCAGATTTGCATTGGTTATTTATATTTTCGTGACTTTGACAGCACCAATGCGGCGGTGTATATGTAAATGTGTAAGTACTAGGTAGGGCTTAATTTCTGTCGGATTTGGTCTTAAGATAAATGAACATATTTAAACAAAACTGTCGGATCATATTGATTAAGTTAAACAAAATTCAGATCGGCTAGTAAGTTAAATGCAATCAAAGCTTGACTTGGACCCCAGGAAAGCATGGAAGTTAAAATAAATGACTCTAACTCTTGCCGCATTTGGGCGTCGCGCCACAGCTTCAAAACGCAGCTACGTGAACCTAGAAAGGGCTGCTAAGTAGTAGATGCGTACGACAGCCACTTGTGGTCGGTGGTAGACACAAGTAGCGGCGGCTGCTTCGTTTTTTGACCCATTGCTTGCAGTATCATAATGAGTCCGATGTCTGAGGGGGAGTAAGTAAGGGGGGGGAATCGCGCGAGTGGCGAGTGTCGATGTTTTTTGGCCAGTGTTGGGAATGAAGCGAACACCAGGCGTCACAGTCCAGCAAGCTCACATAAAATGTACGAAAACTGCAGTCTTTAGCTTGATCGCAGCGTTTTGTTTTTGTTGCGCGTGTCCCATGTGCAAAGAGTCTTAAGTGCCTTTTCGAAGTAGGTATAGACTGATCGAGAAGAACAAGAAACTCGTCGGCATTCTTTTTAAATTTCAAATGAATAAAAAAAATGATATCCGAAAAGGGGCCCTGGCCTTCTAAAGTCTGTTACGTCTCTGCGTTTAAAAGGAAAGAGGAAAAAGATATCTTTAAAAAGAAAAGGCCGCAACAATCTTGATGTGTGAAAAGTTCCGAAGCTCCTCCAAGTTTGAGCTTAAGATTGTGAACTTGAGTAAATTTATAATGTGGGGGATTTTTGTGATATAAAATTCGTGGCGATGGAGGTTAAAAAGCTTATTTCTTAACTTGTTCGCAACTTTTGTGTTACTTGTGGAGTTGTGGCGAAGTCGGTAGGATTTGATATGCTTGTTTGTTTTAGGATTGAGAATCTTTTGAATGTGGCGTAAACAAAATGTAAATCCAATGCTTATCTGAAGGTTGTTTTAGAGGTTAAAACTCTTACGTAACAATTTAAATTGAAAAATATTATCTAGTAAATTAAACTTAAAAAGTGATGTACAGTGTGCATGATTTAAATAGTAGAAATAAACATAAAATTTTAGTACCCGGGTTCAGATTAAGTATAACAAATAAATCGTTCCTGGCTAATGGTGTCGAATTCTATACTCAAATTCCTAAAACAATACCTGAATTACCACAAAGAAACTTTACAGACTACACCTAAATTTCCTAAAACAATACCTGAATTAAAAGTTTAAACTGAGATTGAAAGTTTAAACGTATAGTTAAAAATGATGTTAAAAAGCGTATTATAAAGTTAAGAATTATGTAGATGACAAAGATGCATGCGATTTGGAGGCAAACGGCTCAGGAGCCTCTTGGCGACTGCTCTAATAGGCTTAAATTTTAAACATGCATTTAACAATGCATGTAAAAATGCTAACGCACTAGAAGCATTGTAAAAATGCCGACAAATTTCGTGCCCTTCTTCTTGATTTTCTTCTTTGTATACCAAGAAGAAAATGAATGGTCACTTAGATACGGAGCCTGTTTTAAAAAAAAAACTTCAAACAAACACACAACCTCTCACCCTAAACGCATATACCTTCTCCGTTCCGTCCGCGTCGTGTGTAAAAAAGGGGTTTGAATTTAGATTCTACCTAAATGAATACAATTACGAACACAATAGTTTTCCCCAAACATATACGGTCTTACCATAAAAAAACTAACACACTCTAAACACGCGTCAAACAGAGCCTAACCCTTAAAAATGCTTTAGTCATGTCAACCACAAATCTTTTAGTTTGAGTAGTGTCTAACCGTTGTCTAACTCCATTCTGTTGTGAATTGTGATACTTCTACTCATTTTAGACGTTTATCTTTAGATACTGTTTAGCTAAACAGGCGTCTAAAAGTATTTTTGTGGTAATACGGTCAATATTCATAACATTCGGCACCTCCCCTAATTGAAAAGAAATTTTACTATCGAAGATTTCCTTTCTTACACGGAGATAAACATAAATAGCATTCATCGAAATTAAAGCGCGATTAAAAATCATCAAAGACCGTTCCAATATTCATTAAAGAGGTTGTTTGCCCAAGGAAAAACGTAGGAACATTAGTAGGGAGGAGACACTTACCTAAAATATCGATACCTACTTAAAGATATCGATATTTACAAAAAATTATAAATTATAATGCAAAAAGGCAATTATTGCTTTTTATTTTAGATACAATTTGAATGACGTTACGTGTTACGATTAAAAACCTAGTACTCGACCATCATATCGAATACATTTCCATATCAAAAACATAAAATGCGTTCATTTATATCCAGAAACATAGGCTACTGGAAGTTATGATTTACCAATCATTTTTGCCATAATTATTTGATTACAATGGCCTGTATAACATACAATAAATAATTAGTAAAATAATTACTGTAGGTACTCTGTCTCACGTTTCTATTCATACACAGTTATTAAATCGATATATCTTTTGACTGTATCATTTCGATACTGTCACATCCCTACGCATTAGAATTAATCGAGATTCTTTGTAATTAGGGAAAGTAGAAGTTTATGAGTGTAGTTTATGTATTTACTTAAATAATTGTTTAAGTTCCGTGACTTGTGACTTCCCTGAGGCGCTTTTGTAGTATTATAATGACATAGCTGTATATAATAATAAATAAATTGGAATGCTAAGAAAATATAAGAAGTGAGTAGATATCTTCTTGGATGCAAGAGGATATAGGATATAGGAGACACGTTGGATGCAAAAGGCGAGTAGCCGATTCAAATGGCGTTCCAAGGGGGAGGCCTATGTTCAGCAGTGGACGTCTTCCGGGTAATGATAAGGTACTTTCTAGGTAAGCTTCATCTTAGGCGGCATTGACACTTCCAGCAGATAAGATGGTCAAACTTAAGCATATTTTGTATAAAGCAATTGGTGGCTATACTGCTGGACCAATTGAGTTTATGCACGACTGAAAAATGGAAAACATGTATTTTCGTATTCTCTCCAAAACTACATTGAAGCATTACTCGACCCTGACTAAACTAGACTTGGACGTGACTCTGTCTTTGATATTTTTTTTTATAATTAAAATGATAAACTTGACACTGGCTAAATACACAAATCGCGTGGAGCCAAACAATAAAAGAAAACCAAAAATATAAATCTCTTACATGTAGAAAACCATATCAGTAGACAAATAACAAATTGTAACGATTTTTTTTCTTTTATTTCAGATGTCTCAATCATCTAAAATGTAGAGCATCGCCACCCACCGTCTGCGATGGCGTCCACCACGTTCTCGCGCTGGGTGGTGCTGGCAATGCTAGCGGCACTGCTGCAGCTTGCTGGTGGCAAGCAGATGAGCGAGACGCTGCAGCGTGCGCTGTCGGCTGGTCGGGGGCCGAGTCCTGGTGCGAAGAAGCTGCTGAATATTCCTGAGGATGGAGGTATGTGGTTAATCTTAAGATTTTGTACACTTTGAAGGATTCCGGGTCATTAAAGACTTGAAACATACAACCTATGGCACTAAAGATAGAAATCTGATATTTTTACAACAGTTCAGCATTCAGCTTCCATATTATGTCAAAATTCGTATAGAATTTTGACATAATAGTTTTGACATATGGAAGGAACAGTCCACGCTTAGACTCGTCTCGTAATCTTAGCCTAAGAACAAAATTCGTGAAATTCAACCCTGACCTTGTGAAAAAGGTTATAAAAATTTGGATTAAGAACGATCCTTGTAGGTATGTCAGGGTAATGAAACTTTGGAAACAGACTAACCAAATAAAAAGTACAAATACATGCGTGTATCATAGTTTTTGAAAATGTACCCTTAAATAGCAAAAACGGGTGAAGAAGATTAAAAAATAGCTTAGACAAAGAATAGACAAAGTCACGAGCTTGTCGAGTATGTAAAAGAACATATCAATTGCTTAAAAACAGCTTATGGGTCCCCGCAGATCAAACGTTAGTTTAATCCCCCAACCCCACCCAATCCCCATCAAGCTCATAAGTTCATAACACAATCCCCAAACAATCCCCAAATCCGAAGCAGCGATAGCCCAAGTTTGTTCACCGAAAAGAGCAAACCCGGTAATTGCTGGAGTTCCTTAATTAATAAAGGAGAACTTTGATCATAGTGGAAGGATGAGACAGTGAATAAGGTTAACAGAAATTTGAGCACTAGTCAAGCTGTGGCGAATGAACAAGAGAACGGAAACGCTGCTCATTATAATATGATTTTATGTGTTAGTAATATTAAAGATGCCTACGTCCTGTACCGCAACAACCGCGACCCGACAGTCGATACCGAACTTGATAATGAACACACGTACTGTTATTTCCGCCA
Organism: Crocallis elinguaria; assembly: GCA_907269065.1. Classification (NCBI taxonomy): domain Eukaryota; kingdom Metazoa; phylum Arthropoda; class Insecta; order Lepidoptera; family Geometridae; genus Crocallis; species Crocallis elinguaria. Next base: position 13,372,609 of record OU026071.1, on the reverse strand, counting down.
CTCTGAGCCCTTAGACTGTTTATGAAGTCGTAATATTTTCAAAATTTTGTCTTAGTGTTTGATTGATGCAACGTGTAAACAAAATTCTGTTTATTAGGAACAGACTTTCAAATACGATTGGTGAAGTTATTTAATAGAAGATAAGCGACACAATATATTCATCTGGACGCTGGTATAATCAGCCAGTGCTCCAGAAGTCTAGAGAACACTCCTGCCGATAGCACGAAGTTTTGATTCTCCAATGCTAACTTCTCTAAAGCACAATAGTTCACGCAAGTTCATAACCACAAATTTGTAGGTACGTTTAAACCGGACGAATCGTGATAAGTTTGTTTCCAAGAACCTTAACAACTGTCTCCAAATCTACCGCGTCACAAAGTTTGTCCGGAGTATCCATCGTCCTGAAGTCCCAGGGGATACGGACACGTACACATCTGGCCATCTTTATAAACGCGCTAACTTCAACTAGTGACGTTTTTCTCGTCCATTGGCTACAATGATTTAACTTCAGTGGAAAGTTCTAGCCCTAGTCAATCTCTTAGGACCTTGGTTTATAGTTTGTTTTTGGTTTTGTGAACGAGATTGGTTTTTGATTGAACTCATTTGTTATTTTAAGTGAAGTTTGTCGGAAGTATCACAGCATGCTTGCATTGCAAGCTAGGGCTATTTGGATTTATTTTTTCACAACTACGCATAATAAGACGCCCAAAAACTTGATGGGTTAGCCGGTATCCATTGAAGGATTTCTTTGCCTTCTAGCTATCAAATTTCGCGTTAAATTAAAGTGTGGATAACATGACTTACCGGCTAACAATCTCGTGTTCGTTTTCAATTCCAAACCGATTAAAACCAGCGGTCACTAGTCTTCGTGTGGAAGGAATACTCAGAATTTTCGCTGGTTATCATTTAAGAACAAACGTTATTTAGGAAACAAGTTCTTACAAAACGAAAAGAAGGGAAAACTCTAGACGACTCCTTCCACACGAAGACTAGTGACCACTGGTCTTAATCGGGCTGGAGTCGAAAACTAACACGAGATTGTTAGCCGGTAAGGCCCCAGCTTGGTATATCACAATAGTATTATTGAACAGTCATCGAAATACTAGGTATATTTGCCAATAAATATGAACACTAAAAATGGATGGAATTTCGATTCTTAGACCTTCTATTTTTTGTCTGCAATAATTGCAGACAAGCAAGTGAGCCTAGTATTATTCATATATACGGCATCTACCTCACTTCAAACTTTATGACCGGTCTGAGCTTAGTTCCTGCGACTTGCACCAATATTCACACAGGACAAAAAGTTAGGCTACAACGAAGTCAGTAAATTGTGTCAAGATTCGATAACCTTTTTACTTCTTATCTTTGATGCTAAAGACATTGAGTAAAAGCTAAATTGGGTGAAGTTGAAAGCTAAATCAATTTAGTAATATCTTAACTCGATCGAGTTGCCTTCAAAAAGTAGGCCAAAATATCGATGACATCACTAAAAAAGTCTTAGTAAACCTTCCCTAATTGCGGGCCAAATGTCACCAAACTCGTAGTGACCGCCGATATAATATTGGGTAGATGTGTAGTCGGTTAAGAACTTGTCACAGAATACATAAATAGTACAAGAAAAGAAATAGTGACTTCAAAAAAAAAAATTCTCCCGGAAAATTGCACTGTTCCTGTGGGAATCGCCACGTGGTGATATGGCGGACAGTAGCTAGTTAAAAATAAAAAGCATATAAAATTTGTTAAATATGTACTAGCTGCTGCCCGCGATTTCACCCGCGCGGAGATATTGGATTTCATGGTTTTTATTTTTTTTGCGCGGAACCCTAATTCTTTTTCTAAAATAAAAGTAGCCTAAGTTACTCCGTGTAACATCAGCTATGTGCCAGTGAAATTTCCGTCAAAATCGGCTCAGCCGTTTCGGAGATTACCCGGAACTAACAGACAGACAGACAGACAAAAATTTAAAAAAATGGTTGTTTTGTTATAGGTACCATATAAACTTTCATGTGCATTTGGTAAAGAGCTGTTATTTTGACATTACAAAGAGACACTTGAATTTTATTTATTTGTATAGATATAGATGAAATAGAAATAGAATGCTTTACTATTTTTTATTTGGTCAATGTGTATCATGTCTTTAAAGTTATATTTTAACCTTATCTTAAAAGTTAGTGTTTACAACTTTATGTAAAGTAACGATGTGTGGCTTGCAGCACTCAAAACCTGGAATTAACACTGGCTTTTACACCTATTTAAAGTGCTATATGATAAAATTTGTTAAATTACAATACCTTTTAAACATTGTTCAGTGCACTTGTAAACATGTTTACCATACGCAGCCAGTTTACCATATTTCTAAGCCATCCGTGTGGCTTTGAAATATGGTAAACTGGCTGCGGCAAGAGGTTTCAACCATTTGTAGGATTCCTACATGAGGCGGCCAGTTTTTGTTTTGTGCTAGCGTTATGCTTTTTGCTTACCAACAAGCAAACGACCCGCTCGTCTGGTAATCCAATAATTTTATTTTATTTTATTTGGTCGTTTGCCTGATGGTAAGCATAACGCCGGCCCATAACAATTGCAGTGCCACCCAGAACTTTGAAACACAAAGGCCTGCGTGGCACTGCAGTGCGCTCGTTACCCTGAGACATTAGGTATTAAGTCTCATAAGCCCAGTAATTTCACTGGCTACTCTGCTCATCAAACCGGAACACACTAATGCTTGCACACTACTGCATGGTGGCAGACTTCACGAGCAAAGCGGTGGTATCAACCCAGACGGACACTCGCAGAAGAGTTAGTCCTACCACTATCAAAATGAAAAATGAAAAAAACACTAGTAATCTTTCATACCTATTATGTTGTCTCCATGGCCAAGTGCTATGTAACGTATCTATATTTCTTCATCTAACTCGCTACCAAATTCGTAGTAAACTAATTATGGGCGAGTCACGACCCAAGATGCCCTGAAAAGGCTTTTTATCTCGGAGACTGATTGCTGAACATTAGTCAGCTGATTTTTTGTCTTCCCCGTCTCCTGGCTCGATTTACTGTCTTTAAGTTCCCTTTAATGCTGTAGATGCCTAGAGCAATTGATGACCCCTTGGGGCTCTAATTTCAGGAGTTGGGTTATGAAAAATCTACTTTGAGTTACTTTAAAAATTAACTTAGAGTTATTGGAAATGTTCATGTTTCTTTTTTAAATGGCTAAAAGTCTTCTTCACTCCTACATCATTACCTACTATCTATAAAACAGTTGGATAAACAGCATCCATTGCAGGCATAGTATTTTTCCTCTAAGATTGCAGGCCTAGAAGCTAAATTTAAAACAATTGAATTTAGGTTTTGACTTTTCGCTTGTTTTGTTTTGTTTATGTATGGCAAATTCAAGTCCCCCGTAACATCTAGAGCGTTGCTTATACATCAATAATTAAGCCATCTTCTGAAGTAGACTTAAATTTACAGGGATTTTTCATAAACACAATAATCATAAGACCTCTAAACTTGAACCAAATATTTACTAGGTGTTAGGACTAAGTTTTCTGCGAGTGCGTTGGTACCACCGCTTTGCTTGTGAACTCAGCCGCCAAGCAGTAGTGTGCAAGCATTACTGCGTTCCGGTTTGATGAGCAGAGTAGCCAGTGAAATTACTAGGCTTATGAGAATTAATACATAATGTCTCAGGGTATATAACGAGAGCATTGCAGTGCCGCGCAAGCCTTAGTATTTATAGTTCTGAGTGGCATTGCATTTGTTATGGGCTGGCGTTATGCCGCCACCATCAGGAAAACGATTCGTCCGTCCCATTATCCCATAAAATAAATAAACAGCCTACTTAAAAATCTATAATAATAAATAAGATCGGAGTGTAATAGTTAAATTTAAAATTAAACATACATGTAAAAGAGTTTTTCTCCCATATTTTCAACCACCGTTTTCAGTCTACCGTGACAGGCCAACTTTACCGCACCGTAAAATTGGCTCGCTCATAACATTTTAAAGAGGTAGAAAGGTGCTCAACAATGCGTAGGGACAGTATAATTTGCAAGTTATTCAAATTTGCGAACGGTGGACGGTAACTATTCAGTCTGTCGGCCGGCGGCGCCGCGATTTTGTACGTGACATACGCACGGTGAGGTGATTGAGCATTTAGATACTTGGGAATTCCTAGAAATCCTGAATGGAATTGCAAAATATGTTTACTTATTTAATTTATTTATGTTGTTTTTTACCCGAATTAATTTTTTTACTTAGCAAAGACGATTTCCCGACTAGTTTCAAGGTATTCGGTACTTCTTCTTCTCGGAGCAAGACGCGCGCGCTCCGACTGGTCGCCGCGTCGTGCACTTGTGTATATGCACATTATTGGACAGATTATTGTATGACCTCTGATTCACTGCCAAGTCATCATTCTCAGCCGGAAATGTCCATTGCTGACCATCAGCTTTCCCCATAAAGGAGGGATTTAGCTATAATACACCAGGCTGGCAGGTGTCTTGGTCGCAGTAGATCATGATGTTGACGGAGGAAAATGCTGCTGCCCATTCCCTGGATATTCCCGTAGCTGGCTTTTACGGTACGCAGGGGAAGAGGTGGCGCGGTACTGCTCTTAGCCGGGACCACATGGACCGAACCAGATATGATTAATTAATTATTATCAACAATATAAACATATTTTTGTGTCACTTTAATGTCGGAATACGATACCCGTGTGTCCAAAAACCAAGAGCATAGACAAAGACAACGACCCACCTGCTCAGTTGTAGACAGCCAAAATCTCAATATACATTACCGTCTCCGCACCATACCACTAACGAGACTACGCCTTAATCCCGCAATGTAAACCCAAACGGTTACAGCTACCAAATTTACATGTAAAATGGCGCAGAAAGTTATGCAGATTCGCAGGATCGCAGGAAGTCTCATGGAAATGAAATCGTCTAAGTCGAAGACTGACAGAGTTCTGTTATATTATAGACGGAGCCTTTTTTTTACTATTTGATAACTAGAGCAGGTCGTTTGCCTGACAGTAAGCAGTACGCGGGTCCATAACAACTGCAGTGCCATTAATAACTTTGAAACACAAAGGCCTGTGCGACACTGCAGTGCGCTCGTTACCGCTTGGCGGCAGACTTCATAAGCAAAGCGGTGGTTCCAACTTCCAACCCAGACCGACACTCGCAGAAGAGTTAGTCCTAACTCCTACCACCTGTGTTTTATTACACCACCTTCCTTCTCGTTTAAGGATATATCCATCTCTGGAGGCCTAGAAAAGGTATCTTTCTGCAATCGCTATCGATAGTTATATAACATCATCATCAGCCAGAAAACTTCTACTGCTGAACAGCCTCTGCTCTGAAATTAAGAGGGGTTTTGGCCGTAATGCACCACGCTTGACAGGCGTCTTGATGATTGCAGTAGATCATGATCTTGACCGAGGAGAAAACTGCTGCCCTAGATATTGCCATAACCAGCTTTTATGACATTTACGGGAAGACATGAGGTGGTACTATTATGGACCAGAGTCACACGACCAGCCGGAAACTTTACTGTTAACTTCTCTGATTACTAACTGGCTTACTGTAATGACTTCACTAGAGGGTTCCGCTCCGTATGAATTATTACGTTAGTCTGTGGTCTAAGTTAAGTTTACGTAAGCGTTAGAAGTATTCCTGCAGTTCCAAACTTGCAGTTGAGCTTAATATTGTGGTTGAATTGAAGAAGATGTTCCCATTTGTCGTTGTTGATTCCTTTTCGTATGAGGTCACTCATGGCATAAGAATTTTAAGCAGTCCGAAAGTTTTTCCTGACATTGATTAGCGGCTGTTGTCATAAGATACCAACCGAGACCTTGTACGGCTTAATGTGTCTTGCGAAGCACGGCAACGCTCAGTTGTCAGCACATAACGGTCACCCATTCAAGTAGTGACTGCACCACTGGTTATTTTGTCGATCGCCTCCAGTATTGCATTATATGACGCGCTAAGGCTACTTTTTTTTAACGTTTACACTCATAACCCCCGCACTAGGATTCCCTGTGTCGCAGGTGGCATGGACACACACAGATACACATCACAAACATTCAAGACTGAGAACAAACTTTATGCTTACACAAAATCTGCCCCGGCCGGGAATCGAACCCGGGACCCCTCACTTTGCAGGCAGGGTTACTACCAACTTAGCTACGGAGCCGTCGTACTTAGCGTGATGTATCATGTAAGGACATATTATAATGCCATGTGGCTTATCTTCTTACAGCAAGCTGAAAATCAATCTTCTAGCAGCTTTCATTCGTATTTAGCAGCCTTACTAGAAAACCACTTCATATTCTAGTCTTATTATCACCATTTATTTGTAAAACTGTGTCATCATCACTTAACAGTGGGATAGTGACGAATTGACGATACACGAACGATCGAGAAGTTTCCACACAAACATTAAAAGTAATAAGTCAAGCTATTTCCGTTTTAATTTCCTTCATTACACAACATCACGATCTAGGTTAGGAAATTCCAGACACAACAGTAAACCAGATGTTTATAGCAGTACAATTATCGCTGCACGATAAATCCGGCTCGAAGGACCAATAAAATGGCGGCGAAAAGCGCGGGAAAACCGAACGCCCGTTGTTACGGCGGGAAACGCGATTGCTGTAAACTACGTGCTTTTTGAGTTGTCCACTTTTGAGCGATGCAAAAAGACAAGAAAGAAATAAAAATTGCTTTAAAAAAGCGGTAAACGACTTCGATGACACAGTACTGAACCGATTTTGATGAAAATTCTATGGGATCAAGCTGAAAGTGTATCAGTTCAAATAAAAAAATTCAAAGAATTTTTCAAATCCTACTTAATATTATAAATGCGAAAGTGTGTTTGTCTGTTTGTTGGTTTGTTGATTTGTTGGTTTGACCTTCTTTCACGTAGCAACGGAGCAACGGATCGATGTGATTTTTGGCATAGTTATAATTTATGGACCGGAGAGTAACATAGGCTACTTTTTATCCCGGAAAAATGCACGGTTCCTGTGGGAACGCGGATGAAAACCGCAGGCAGAAGCTAGTCTGTTTATAAATGACAGAGTTCTGAGGTAACAAACACAAAAAAATACAGACGAATTGAGAACCTTCTGCTTTTTTGGAAGTCAGTTCATAATAAAAAAGTAACAATAGATATTGCTTGGCGGCAGACTACACGAGCAAATTGTTACAATCGTTACAACCGTCTTTGTAGAAGTCGGTTAAAAATTACTGAGTGTGCGCCAGCTCTTACTTCGAGTCGCGAGCGTAACTTGTAACTACTATACGTTTAATTGTTCAGTTTAATTAATGATCAGGTTTTGTTAGCTTTAGTGTTACTTTGTTCAAGTAGTTGAACAAGCTTCAAGCTCTATGTTTTGTCATTAGTTTGGGGCTAGATTTTGAAAGAAAGAAAGAAAGAAAACGTATTTATTTGCGACACCTTAGTTTAAAAAACAAACATCATCATAAATATGTAAGAATACAAAATAAAAAAAAGATTTTTGCAGATTTTTAGCTAGGCTGCTGGTTGTCTGGAAGAAATCGCTTTCTTAAACAACTAGCTTCTACCCGCGGTTTCACTCGCGTAGCGATTCTCACAGAAACATGAACAGTGCATTTTTTTCCCGGGATAGCAGTATTTATATATGCAAAACATCACGTCGCTCCATTGCGCTGTAGTTGCGTGAAGAACAAACACACATTCATATTTATTATAATACTACGAATATACGCGGACGGATATAAGATCGCCTTTTATACAGTGTGTATAGTCGAATCTTGATGAAATTCTTTTCATCAAGATTCGACTATACACACTGTGTGCGAATATTAGACAAAAAATTATCGATAAAAATCCAAAAAAAGTTGAAGATTTTCATTCCCGATTTTTCCACCCTCAGATGTGCTCTATAATGAAATTTATAGAATGACCAATTGACCACCCATGATAATGTATGCCTCACTCAAAAAAAGAATCATTTAAATCGATTGAGAGTTGTCAAAGAAATCGAGTGAATCGCCACAAAAAAAAACAGACAGGTTACCTCTCGTTTTTTGGAAGTCGCTTAAAAGTAGAAAAGTAACAATTAAAAATGTAATGTTGTGGATGTTAAGAATGGGTACCGATTCCTGTCTCAATTTACAATTAAGGTCAACGACCCTATCACTGATTTCCAGTCAGGAACCATCATGAGTCATGACGTTACATTTTTAATTACCTAATTCAATTTCAGAACCTTATCTGAACCTTGCCTGATAAGTCAGCTGGCCCTAATACAAAACAACGCACCCATCGCCACGGGCAAAAGGGTTAGTATTAAATAAACACTCCAAAAATTATATCCTCTCATCTTAAAATTAACGATAAACCCTTTAATCAGACCTACAAGCTCTAAACCAACCTTTAATACATCTAAACCATAATAATTTCATCTCGGAAACTTCATCTGATCCTTAAAGGGGCATAATTACTAACATTATTAACAAAGGGCCAGAAAACGAAATTCTCGCATTACAAAGATAGCCCTACAGAGGCCCCTTTGAACAACAACTGTAATACAACTTTTGGTAAATTAGAGAGTCTCGGGTCAAAAAGTTTTTTCTTACCTTTAAGGTGAAGTTGGTCAGGGCAGAGGTCGACTGCGCTGCGTGGGCTAGTAAGAATGTGACCATCATTTCTCGAAACTGGATATAGTATAATATGCAGGGAGTGGGTTGCAGCATTCTCCTTGCTCTGCATCAAAATTTACTCCCATCACCAAGACACCTGCAGCGTAGTTCATTATGGCAATCCCCTATGTAAGGGGGTATGTGTCAGCAATTGAAGTCTCACGGCAGTTGATGATGTGATCCATTGACTCCAGGGCTGGTGCTTGCGGCTTGGTTCAATAGACTTGGTTTTCTGCGTCTCCCTAAACTAGCCTAATTGTTAAACATTTACGATATTGAATGGAAACGATACATCCAGGTGGTTTTTTACCAGGTAGTAGTTAGTAGAACTCACTTATCTGCGAGTGTCCGTTTTGGTGGGTAAGAAAGAAAGAAAGAAAGAAAATACATTTATTTCACAACACAATTGCTTTGCTCGTGTAGTCTGTACAAACACCAAGTAAGCTGGAACACAGCAGTGCATACCATTGCGGTATGCCTTCCGGTTCGATGACCTCTTTACCCTGAGACATCAGGTATTAAGCTCTCAATAGGCCAGTAATTTCAGTGACTAATTTGCTTATCAAATCGGAACACAGTAATGCATGTACATTGTACATCTAAAGCATGGCAGCAGACCATACGACAAAGGTGGTGGTACCAACCCAACAGTCACAGAAGAGGTAGTCCCACGACCTGGTAAACTCGTCTTAACTAGGAGATTGTTTCTGTTGAGTCCAGACTTCCAGAGATTCTAGCTCTCTTCTAGTAAAGTGTCACAAGAATAGAAACGCATAAGAAGTTTCTTTTATCTGTCTAATTTGCGTATAGACCTTTAACTTCTGTTAAGGATGGTGAATATCAACCCCTAAACAGGATGCTTGAAATAATTTCTGGGGTTGCTTGCGGCAGAGTCGTGGATTGTAATTTAGGGTTTTTTTGTACTTTAAAGGGTATATATAATAAGGGTTTTATAGATCATCTTTACAAGATTTTCATATTTGAGGGTTGTAATATCGTGCTCTCTCTCGTTTGAGGGTTGGATTGTTGACCTCCACTTTATATTTTTACCATAATTTATTCAGTTTTTTTTTTTGTGAGATGGGTTTCAAAATTCTCTTTTTCTTTGTATTTTATTAATAGCTACTTAACCGCTTGAATTATAAGAACATAATTTACCTTTCTAAATTCGCCAAGCTCGTTTGCAGTGTGATTACGGTACGTTTTTAACACGTGGTAGGATTAACTCAGCTGCGAGTGTCCGTCTGGGCACCTCTCGTGCAATTTTCCGCCAAGCAGGTTGAGGCAAGGCAAAGTTGTGGGTGACATGGCATTTCACTGCCTGATGGAAAGAAAGCATAACACCTGCCCGTAACAATTGCAGTGCCGTCCAGAACTTCAAAACACACTGCAGTTTACACATTACCCGGTAACGTCAGGTGTTAGATCTCATACTCAGCAGGTCTAGCAGGTTTGCTGACTCAACTTAAACCTATATTTTCGCATACATTACATTATCAGCCTCCTACGCTCCCACTGCTGGGACACCGGCCTTCTCTGAGAGAGAGAAAGATATATGGGCCATAATCCACCACCCGGGCCCAGTGCGGCTTGGTGGATGTAACATGTCCTCGAATTTTGTGGTTCTTGAACATGCCGGTTTCCTCACGATGTTTTCTTTCACCGTTATTAGAGCGAGTACGAATAATCCGCACATAACTTGATATAAGTTATTGGTGCGGCTGAGTCGAGATTCGATCTATGGTGCCTCGGATTGAAAGTCGCACATGTTCCCGCTCGGCCACACTCGCTCTTATTTTCGCATATTTCACTAATTTTATTCTATTTTACATATTTTACACTATTTTTTTTGTACCCTTTGCAAAAACTCCATGACATCCACTTGCCATCGGGAGTGTATACAAGCCTCACACCTACTAACTCTTACATACATATACAAACACACGCACACTCATGCACACACACGTAATTATACACACACATTTCGGCAGTCTATGGATTCTCTAAATGGCTAAACAAGAAGTTATGTCAATCAATTATTTTTATTTTACTTTAAATTGCATTGTATATTTTCGCACAGGACATACATTTGTGATTACATCAATATAATCCAATGTATACCGTCTGTGAACAGTTGGATGAATGGCTGACATGCTTCCATGTCAAAGGGCCGACACTCTAGGGACCAGGGTCAGGTCCTATTACGTATTGTCACACTATGGATATTACAATGGCTTCCAGATACACTTTATTGAACACAAATAAATCGGCTACGTGGATTGGATTTGGTTTCCCTGACCCGGTGGCTTTTTAATCGCGACTGAATAGGTATTTTAACCGGCTTCAAAAAAGGCGGAGGTTCTTCGTTCAATGTATGCATTTTTTTATGTATATTTATTGATTTTTCCATCAATAGGGTATTTGACTCCAATTTTTTTATGATGTCAATCAATTCGTTTTCCCGTTTATATCGAAAACGTCAAAAATGAGAGTCAAAGTCGGGTGTATCTACTGAGCGCTAAAACGCTCCATACAAATTACTCATGGAATATGACGTCACACACAATTACTTCTTTATTTGAAAGGATATAATTTCAGATTCGTCCCATAGACATTTCATCAAAATCGGTTCAGTAGTTTGTCACTGAAGGTTGTCGCTTTTTAAAGCAATTTTATTAAGTAGATTATCAGATTTAAATTTTTGCTTATCTATGTTTTGAATAGTATGTTTCATTGTAAGTGCTGAATAATATTTTTCTGTTCTATTCTACCGCAGTTTTAACACGCAATACGTCACCCACAATCTATTGTCCTGCTTTGAAAAGAAATGTCCGATCGCACTCATATATCCGCCGATTGGTCGACGTACGGTCCGTCGGACGTAGATTTACGGGTTGATACTTTATTTCAGTCCCTGAAGACGTAACGCCGTTAAGGTGATAGGTGGATGGAGCGCGCCAATTAATATGTTTTCCCTTTTCATTGGGGTTTAAGGTACACAAAACATGTTGAACTAGCTGTGGCGCTCGGCTTCGCCCACGTAGCTACGCTATAGCGAAACAGCTATGTACTAGTTTATCCAGCAAATATCAACCCCTTGAACCCTGACATTTAAACCCTTACGACGTCCAGATTAACACGTAGCTTCGTCGGACTTGTAACAAGCTACGTAACAGACAACTGTAGAAACGTTATTGTGTAACACCAAAACACGGACTCGCGCTTGCTGAACAAACAAGTTTCCAGCTTCTGGCGCTTAAGGAGAGGGTTTGTGGCATGAGCGAAGCGAGCAAAATAAAATTTAAAAACATGATAGGTAGAGCAGAGTAGTATTTTGTTAGTGGTAGGACTAACTCTTCTGCGAGTGTCCGTCTGGGTTGTTACCACCGCTTTGTGAGTGAAGTCTGCCGCCAACCAGTAGTGTGCAAGCATTACTGTGTTCCTGTTTGATGAGCAGAGTAGCCTGTGAAATTACTGGGCTTACGAGACTTATTACCTAATGTCTCAGGGTAATGAGCGCACTGCAGTGCCGCGCAGGCCTTTATGTTTCAAATTTCTGGGTGGCACTGCAATTGTTATGGCCCGGCGTTATGCTTACCATCAGGCAAACGACCAGCTCGTTTCGTTACCAAATAACATACTGTCGATCGATGTAGCATAGTGATGAGGATTTCCTTGTACTTAATTGCATACCACTCTCAAGTTAGTAATTTTGTTGTCAGGAAGGTAGCGGTACCTTCCGGCAGCTTGGGAACTTGACGTGTTAGCTTGACAAGCGACCTGAAGAGTTCTTTTCAAGGTTTAGCGTCTTCACCACTTTCAACACTATCGTTGAAAAAACGAACACAACCGGGTTTTTTCTGGCAGGTCAGTTAAGCCTAGAATGCACTCTGGCTTCCAAATGCCTAAATACATATACATATATACATACATAGACATATATGTTAGGCTTTCGGAGTAAGTTTACTTTTGTTAAATAGATGATAAGTTAGAAAATGTTTCAAGTATACAATAAGTTAAATATCAAACAAAGGGTGCGAGCCCTGGAGCTTGCAGAGCAAAATAGTTTAAACAAAAAAAAAGCTATCACTAAATACGCCCTAGATTCCCAGTAAACAATTTGCAAGGTAGTTGTTTAAGTTGCAAATGTATTGCCATAATAGTACAAAGGTTTATCACTAGATGTCGCTACAACGTTTGGTCGTGTTTTCTGAAACACGCAAGCGGTGTGTTACCGCGACTAGTACTTAAGGTGTCGATAAGGTTCAATTTTTGTCAGATTGTTGAGATCGGAAATATACCAGATTCGTACAGTCCGCTTGGGTTTTATTGTGCTTCCGATTGCAATCTTGTCCATGGTCCTTCGAACCGGATAGAAGGCAGTTTTTGAGTGCACAGTGGTAAACGCGATACCACTGAACCCGTACTCGCAGTGGATCGCTGCACCAGACCGAGTACGTGGAAGGAGAAGTTGGCGCAAGCGCGCCGTTGGTGGGCAATTGGCCGTTGGCGGGCAATTGGCAGTTGGCGGGAAGCGGTCAAGGTTGTGGACCCGACAAAGGAGTTTGACGACCTCCGGCCAAAAGGAGTTGGCCTATCTTCGTGGAGTGTGAAGGGCTAACTTCACATGCAACAGAGCAAGTATCGGTGAATGTGTGGGTGAAGTGCAAACGTGAGTACTTTAAAATTATTTGTTGGTTTCAACTTTATCACAAAGAAGATCAAAACTTTGAAAATTGAAGAAGTTCATTTTGGTAAAGAAGTTCTGGACTTTAACTTTAAATAAATTCACTTTTAATTTACTAACATTAGATTAAGACTTAGACTTATAAGTAAAAAAACGAAGTTACGGGGAACCTATGTCGAAATTTGGTCAGAATTGATTACGACAAGGTTCTAAACACTTGTAAAATTTTCAAGTTTATACTACACTGGACTTGTGATTTTTTCCGTTTTTATACTATACGACACTTGTAAAATTTTTCGGTTTAGTATATTATAGTAATAAGGGACTTAGAAAATTTTCGATAAATTTGTTAAGTTAAAATTAATTTGTTTGATTTTACAAGATGGCTGCGATGCAATCTTTGCTTGGTTTCCAAGAGGACTTGTCAAAGCGTATCTTCAAGTCTAGAATTAATTTTAAAAAGTCACCTAAGGAACGCCTAACAAAAGATTACATCGAAAATAGATTGGAATCATTGGAACAGTTATGGTCTGACTTTAGACAGGGTCATAAAGATTTATACCAAACAAGTGAGCCTCAAATATTAAAAACAGAATCATATGTAACACAAGATATTTATGATAAAACTGAGGAAGAATTCTTAGAGTATAAGGGTGAGTTAAAAAACTACTTACAAAAAATGGTTAAACAGTTAAATAAAAATGAACCACACTGTGATGAGAGTTCAAATGTAAGATGTTCTCAAGTTAAGTTGCCAAAAATAAGTATTCCAACCTTTTCGGGGCAGTATGAAGAATGGGTTACCTTTAAAAATTTATTTATTTCATTGATACATAATAATGAGTCATTAGATAATATACAAAAGTTGCAATACTTGAAAGGTTACTTGACTGGGGAAGCAGAACAACTTGTTCGATACATACAAGTCTCAGATGTTAATTATGATCAATGTTGGAAGGTTTTACAAGAACGATACGATAATAAAAAGTATCTTTCACATTGTATTCTGAAACGGTTGATAAGCCAAAAGAATGCGACTACAGAGTCGGCAAGTTTTCTGAAGGAACTAATAGATAATTCTACAGAATGTTTGAATGCATTAGCTAATCTTGGTATTGATGTCACCTCATGGGACATAATTGTCATCCATTTGCTTTCTCTCAAGCTAGACCCTGAGTCGCGTAAGCAGTGGGAGCTCAATGTTACAATGAATGTAACTTCAGATTCCTTGCCTACTTATAATCAATTTAAAGAATTTCTAACTGGTAGATATCGTGCTTTAGAATTCATTGAACCTAAACATGTAAATAAAGCAAAGACATCTCATGGAAGGCCTCTTTCTGGTAGCCATACTAAAGTTTTACATGCAACTGATTTAGCAAAAATATCCTGTGAATTTTGTGGAGAATCGCATAAATTATGTTTTTGTAAAAGATTTGCAAATCAGGATTATGAAAAGAGACGTGAGTTTGTGACAAAGATGAAAATGTGTTTTAACTGTTTAGGGAGCAATCACGGTGTAAGATTTTGCCAAACGCCCATTAATTGCAAGGTTTGTAAGAAGAGACATCATTCCTTACTTCATCCGAAGGTTGTTTCAACTTCAACTGTTAATTCAGGAACCTTAGATCAAACAGTTGCAGAAACTTCAAAGGAAGTTAGCGGTTCAAGGCATGCGTTAGGTAGTTTACAAAAAGAAGACATGCCAATAGCAGCCTCAGCTCATATGGCATGCTGCGACAAAAGGAAGGTAGTCAATCAGGTTTTATTGGCAACAGCGTTGGTTGAGGCGGAGACTAAAACAGGTCAATATCAGGTCATTAGAGCATTGCTTGATCAGGGCTCTCAAGCTTCGTTCATAACGGAAGCTACAGTCCAAGGTTTGGGATTGAAAAGAATACCTGTCAGCAACATCATATCAGGATTGGGCGGCGACAAGTCGTCAGTGGTTTCAAGATACATGGTATCATTAAAAATAAAATCAAGAGTGAACCCAAGTTTCGAAATGGAATTGAAGGCGTATGTACTACGCAATATTACTACGTATCTTCCAGGAAAAAGAGTAACATTAGAAAATTGGGTTGATTTACAACATTTATGTTTAGCCGATCCAACTTACGAGTTTCCGAATAAAATTAATATATTATTAGGAGCAGAAGTTTACTGCCAGATACTGAAGGAGGGCGTACTGCGAGGACCTATGGGTTCTCCAGTAGCTCAGTGCACCACACTTGGGTGGATATTATCTGGACCAGTAAATTCAAATGTCGATGGAAACAATATTACAGTGATGCATGCACATGTTGATGATGATCTAATAAAACGCTTTTGGGAACTTGAATCAGATCCTGTATTACAACCAAAAATGTTAACAAAGGAAGAACAAAGGTGTGAAGATATCTTCGCATCTACGACACGTCGAAGAGAAGACGGAAGATATGTGGTGAAGCTGCCGTTTCGCGATGATGAACCAACCTGCAAAAATGGAGATTCACGTGAAATAGCCATAAAAAGATTGAAAAATTTAGAAAGGAAATTTGGAAATGATGTCCTGTTAAAGGAAAGATACACAGAGGTAATAAACGAATACTTACAGATGGATCATATGGTCTTGGTGCAGGAATCCGATGACAAAAAGGATCAGTCAGTATATTTACCACACCACGCAGTTATTCGGAAAGATAAGGCGACTTCCAAGATAAGAGTAGTTTTTGATGCGTCCTGTAAAAATAAAAAGGGAGTATCATTAAATATGACTTTAATGGTTGGACCTAAGTTGCAGCCAGACTTGCGTCACGTGATCATGAACTGGAGAAAATACCCCGTATGTTTAATAGCAGACATTGTGAAAATGTATCGCATGGTCAGAGTTGCAGAAGAGGATTGTGATTACCAAAGAATAGTATGGAGGAGTCAGCCTGAAAAGGAGGTTCGTGACTATAAACTACAAACAGTCACATTTGGTACTGCTTCTGCCCCGTATTTAGCGGTGAAAACTCTTAATCAAGTCGCTATTGATCATAAGGAAAAATACCCTAAGGCTGCAGAGAAGGTCGCAAAGGAGTTCTACATGGATGATTTAATGACTGGCTGCCAATCAGTAGAAGAAGGGAAGGAATTAATCAAGGAAATGGATGCACTTTTAAAGGAAGGTGGATTTGTTTTACAAAAATGGTCAACTAATAGGGATGAATTACTGGAAGGTTTAAATCAAAAAGTGGTAAAGCAAGACGAAAGAGAGAAGGACCATAAAGAATTGGATTTAAAATTGGACAATGAAGTAAAAATACTGGGACTTACCTGGAACAGGACCTGTGATGAATTCCAGTACTCGGTGAAGCTGCCTCCGCTGTCTGCACCTGCAACAAAAAGAAAAATTATTTCCGATGTTTCGAGGCTATTCGACCCTTTAGGGTGGATAGCACCATGTGTTGTAAAAGCAAAAATGTTCATACAACGATTGTGGATAGCTGGGATTGAATGGAATGAGGAACCACCAATAGATATATTAAATGACTGGTATACTTACCGCAGTGAACTAGAACAACTGACCGAATTTCGTATTCCCAGATGGCTGCATACCAATTCGGATGATGTTGTGGAATTACATGGCTTTTCGGACGCATCCAGCGTCGCTTACGCAGCTGTAGTCTACCTGCGCGTAATTAATGCATCCGGAGAAATCCATGTTGGTCTAGTCGGAGCAAAAACAAGAGTGGCACCTGTGAAACAAGTAAGCATACCGCGGTTAGAGTTATGTGGTGCTGTTTTGCTGACAAAGCTGTTAGTAGAAATAGCAGAGGTTTTAAATATTCAGAGAGACCACGTCAGAGCATGGACGGATTCAACTGTTGTACTTGCCTGGATAAATAAGCATGCCAGCAACTGGAAGACGTTTGTGGCCAACAGAGTTGCAGAGATTCATACCACTGTAGAATCTTCACAATGGTCTCACGTCCGTACAAAGGACAATCCAGCTGATTGCGCTTCTCGCGGGGTTCGACCAGCTGAACTTGTTGAGCATGATTTATGGAAATTTGGTCCAAGGTTCTTATGGGAGAAAACAATTTCATACACCAAATTGAAGAACAACGACACCCAGGAAGAAGAGTCGTTAAAGGTTCACGTGGGCACTGTTGATGAATCGATTCTTGAAAGGTACTCGTCTCTTACAAAATTGATCCGAGTGGTATCGTACTGTCGAAGATTCCTCACAAAAAGAGATACTTCCCAAACAAATCGGAGCGTAAAATATTTAAATGCATCTGAATTAAATGAAGCTTTAAATACTTGTATAAGGCTAGCTCAAGCAGCAGCATTCGAACAAGAAATTAAGGAGATACAAACGCACGGACAGATCAAATCGAAAAAATCAAAACTTTTATCCTTAACTCCGTTTATCGATGACAGGAAGCTACTTAGAGTGGGTGGTAGAATATCACAGTCGCAAGTAAATGAGAACTCAAAGCACCCGATCATACTGCCACACCGTTCTGCTTTGTCGAATTTGATTGTAGATGATGCGCACAAGAAAACGTTACATGGAGACATAGGGTTAATGCGTAATTATTTAGGTTCCGCATATTGGATAATTGGTGCTAAGAATCTTATAAGACAGCAAGTCCGCAAATGTATAACTTGCGTTCGTCACAAGGCTAAAGTCCAAACTCAACTTATGGGATCTTTGCCCTCAGTTAGAGTCACACCTGCTAGAGCGTTTTTGAACAGTGGTGTTGATTATGCTGGGCCAATAATGTTGAGAACATCGAAGGGCAGAGGGCAAAAGGCTTACAAAGGATATGTATGCCTTTTCGTGTGTATGGTGACGAAGGCTGTACACATCGAGGTGGTGAGTGACCTAACATCAAGAGGATTCTTGGAAGCGTTTAAGCGATTTGTGGCTAGGCGTGGCCAATGTGCAAATTTGTATAGCGATAATGGGACAAATTTTAAAGGGGCTCCCAAGGAACTGCAGGCTCTCTTCAACGCTGAAAAGTCCTCTATGACTCAGGAAGTAGCTGATGGTCTTGCTTTGCAGGGAACTACTTGGCATTTTATACCACCACGGGCACCCAATTTTGGTGGATTGTGGGAAGGGGGTATAAAATCGACCAAGTATCATATCAAACGGGTGATTGGGGAGTCTACATTGACTTATGAGGAGATGTCTACTCTCCTTAACCAAATAGAAGCTTGTCTCAATTCCCGTCCATTGACAGTTGTGAATAATGATCCAGGAGAAAACATTCCATTGACGCCAGGTCACTTCTTGGTAGGAGAACCTCTTGTGACAGTGCCTGAAATAAATTATGAAGCCTCCAATGTAAATTGTTTGAAGCGATGGCAAGTTACTCAAGCAATGTTACAGAACTTTTGGCGAAGGTGGTCAAATGAATATTTAACGCATCTCATGCACCGCTATAAATGGGCTCATAAAATTCCTGAACCTAATGTGGGTGACATAGTTCTGATAAGGGAGGATGATGTACCGCCTTGCAGATGGGTTTTTGGCAGAATCCTTGAAAAATTTCCTGGATCAAATGGATTGACTAGAGTAGTGTCATTAAAATGTAAAAATTCTGTTTTTAAGCGACCTACGTCTAAACTGTGCATATTACCTATTAGCAAATAGTTTTTAAATTGTAGTAGTTTTAATTTAGATAAGATTTTGGCATATTGTGTTACGCTTACCAAGGACTAGATAAATCACCATGCCATGGTGGGTGGTTACTTAGGTAAGGACATTCTGTCCTTGGTGGGCGGGATGTTTAAGTTGCAAATGTATTGCCATAATAGTACAAAGGTTTATCACTAGATGTCGCTACAACGTTTGGTCGTGTTTTCTGAAACACGCAAGCGGTGTGTTACCGCGACTAGTACTTAAGGTGTCGATAAGGTTCAATTTTTGTCAGATTGTTGAGATCGGAAATATACCAGATTCGTACAGTCCGCTTGGGTTTTATTGTGCTTCCGATTGCAATCTTGTCCAGTAGTACTAATTCTTTTGCTATTTTTCGTCTGATATGGTACCACGGACCGTCACTAGTCTGTCGCTAAGCCGTAATGTACATATCTGTGATCCGATTTGACAGGGAAAGTAATCAGTGAAATCGCTTAGAAAAAGCTTATGAGACTTAAAACCTGACGTTTCAGGGTAACAAGTGCACTACAGTGGCATGCCCGTCGAGATACTAACCCCGACAGATGAAATACTGTACTATTCGATCTCATAAGAATGTATCGATTTTGCTATAAGTAACATCAGCACTCAGCGTATCAGCGAACGGGGAATCGGCGTCAGGCGGTGGCTTAGCCAATCAGAGCGCATTATGTCTAAGCAAAAATGGTGGAATTTATTTCGTGTAAACCAAACGTCACTGCATCTCTAGGGGTTAGTTCATCGATGGCCATGCCTTTGAGTTTCAAAATCCTGGATGCTTACCATCAGGAACAACCTGCTTGCGTTACCTTCTAGCTTCCCCTATACCTACCTTTCTACCTTTCTCTATAAAAATCGCTCTTACATTTCACCCTAATCCTACCCTTAGTAGCTGAGCGGCCGTCATTCATCTCATTTAAATACGAGTTTGCGACACCTAATGCGGCCCAGCATCTCTCGAGCATTTTTCAGACTACCCGCGATTTCCCCGCTGAGTTATGACTACGAAATGGTGACCTTAAGGAGTTTGCTCCTTGCCTCTTGATAAAATGGGAGAATTAGTCACGTTCTTCGATTAAGTAGACCATTTTTTCTACTGAAGCTAGTGACGCTCCAATCTATCCTCGTTATGGAATGGAGAATCTCTTGCAAGTTGTTGGGTTTATTAAGATATCTTGCCTTGTAGTAGTTGACCGGCCTTTGTTAGCTTACTCGTGAATTCAGTTTCAATTCCAATCCAATTTCAATATATCAGTGACTCATCATACCTGCCGACACTTTATTTATATTAGTATTAACAAGCATCGTTTGACCAAATACAGACGAAACCCAGAGATTCTCAACTTTGTTGACGTTGCCCACCGCGTGTTTACTATCAACTTTCTTCAATGTAAATATTTATTTTACTGCAACGTTCCCCGTCGTAACGTTGAGTGTTGTATGGTAAAAACTGTTATGGCTTGAGCGCTACAGGAAATTAAATTGGAAGAAGTATTTATTTTTAACTGACGAAAAAACGAAGCAGGTCTCTTTGTCTGTATTTTTAACTAGCTAATATATAAATAAATACGACATCTAACCTAGCTACAAAAACAGTTGATAATCTACAAGCCAAAGTAGGTAGACAGGTAGTAAAAAAATCTGTATAATCTGTGTCCACACATACGAGCACTCCAATCCAACGCCCCAAAAACCGCCCGTGAGTAATCTCAGATTGGAAATATTAGAAATCCATAAGTATATTTTGCTAGGCGGTAGCGCAATTTAATTGCTCCCCTGGCTAGTAAATTACCACCTAAACATATCCCACTTAACCTATCTATTAGACCGGACCCTCAATGAGCAGCTTCCGGAACACAGCAAGTTAGTTAGTTATTCAAAAAGCGCCAAATCTCCAGAAGCATAGAACCGTGAAATGGAAAATGCCGTAAGGGCGAGCGAAAACTTCTCAAATAAATCCTGGAGACGTGACTTGGATGCTGGACAGGGTCCTAGCCTCCTTGGGATCATACGTGATTGTAGGCAGGTGACTTTCATAAACAAAAGTATCGACGCTGCTTGTTTAGAGTTTTTTTAAATACTTTTTGTTAACGAGACGAGTGTGCAATTCCCCGGATGGTAAGCATAACGCCAGTCATAATAATTGCAATTTACGCAGTAACGAAACAACGGATCAGTATAATATTTTGCATAGAAATAGTTTATGGAACGGAGAGTAACATAGGCTACTCTGTACCCCGAAAAATACACGGTTCCCGTGGAAATCTCCACGCGGGAAAAACCGCGTGCAAACGCTAGTATAAACATAGTTCGCATTGCTAGCTACAAAAACTTGTAATCTAGATAAAAGTATCTAGTCTCTTTACAAAGTTAAAAAATCGTCAAATGCAAAAAATCTCGCTTCGAGGTTCCTTATTTATTTTATCATCGACATTAAGACTAGCAAGTAGCAAGAGTAGTAAAAAATATTCTGCTTAAAATAAAATTAATTTCTTACATTTTCACACTTATTGCATTGAAAAAACTTGGACAGTTTTTATCACGTATATTTTAGCGTTTTTTAGTCTACTACGATAATAAACGGATCATACCCCATTTCAGACTCAACTTTTCCACTCTTAGAGGTGGTATTCATTCATAAAATTTATTAAAAAAAACACTTTTAAGATATACTCTACTCATGAAACAAATAATAGATTTATATCGATTTACAAGTATGTACTTAACATCGCCACAATAAAATACAGACGAATTTAGAACCACGTCCTTTTTTGATGTCTGAAGAGTTAAAAACACAAACGTGTTGAAACTAAACAGCTAAACGGCATGCTCCTGTCACAGCGACCCAGTAAGGGATCCGTTTTTTTGGCTTTTCTTTGTAAGGAACCCTAAATGAAGCCTTTTCACGTATGGCGCGCTGGGAACGTGGCCAAGTCTTAGTGCGTTTAAATCCTAGATTATTGCTGTTAGTATGAGGGATGGAATACGCGAGAAAGCTATCGAAAGCGTCTTTTGAAAATCTTTTCTTTCATTGGAATTAAATTAAACTTACATAGTTAAAAGAAATTTTGGGAAGAAGTTTGATTTGTAACTTATTAAATACTAGCTGCTGCCCGCGGTTTCACCCGCGCGGAGATATTGGATTTCATGTTTTTTATTTTTTTGATATAAACCCTAATACTTTTTTTAAAATAAAAGTAGCCTAATTTACTCCTTATAACATCAGCTATCTGCCAGTGAAAGTCCCGTCAAAATTGGCCCAGCCGTTTTGGAGATTACCCGGACCGAACAGACAGACAGACATACAGACAAATATTTAAAAAATTGGTGTTTTGTTATAGGTACCGTACATATACTTTCACACGCATTCAGTAAAAAGCTGTTATTTTGATATTACAAACAGACATTTCAATTTTATTTATAAGTAAATATTTGAGGTCCTACAACAAAAAATTTAAACGCATCCTAACTTGTGTTAAACAGATGAAATCCGCTTCTGACGCTTAAACCTGACTTAGTCACGTGCTTAAAATATATAAGCAATCACCAACCTTGATTTAATAAGTGTCTAACCGTTGCCTAACTCGCTTCTGTTGTTACATTTCTAATATTTTTTTATGTTTGACCATTGATCACGCATAACTTTTTACTGAGTAGCCCGATTTTGATTATTCTTTTTTCATTGGATACGCTATAGTTCAGTGTGTCCAGTTTATTGAAAAAAAACGTCGTTAAGTTTAATTTTTTTTTGCTAAAAAGTTTTAAATACTTGCGGTGTTTATTTTGTATATTTCTTAGGTGTGTACTTGACTTCTCTTACTAATCTATGTACTTGACACTTTACACAATTAAAATCCCAGAATCCCATTCAATTGTTCCGAAGCTTGTTAAAGAGTTTAACTGGGAATTGTAATTGTACGATTAATTAATTTAAACTCTGAAGGGGAAGGAGTTTAGGGGTTGAAAGTTGGAACCTACCATGTCCTTTGTGATATCTATACGTATAGCGGTTAAAGTTTTAATTTTGCGTTTGAGCTATAATACATATTATGATAAGTGAAGAGTGGTACACACTAGGATAAATAAAAAAATCTCTCTAAATATGATTCACTTTGTTGTCAGGTTGTTTTTTACTATGTATAGGGGCACATTAGACGCCTATGCATGATTAATGATTATGAATCGATCAGGGACCTCGAACCACGCTCAAACCAAGGAAAACCACGATCAAAGCTTCTACGACCTCTACTCAAAAAAATAATTTCACAACCACTGCGTGTTCAGTACAGAAGCCGCGGTAAATACGCGGTGGTGCGCAACGAATGTATGTAGCGGAGCAGTCTTAGCTTTGCGTCCAGGCAGACGAGGGAGTGAAAGAGACAGCACTATCTGGCCATATTGCTGCTCTCGTCTGTTTCTTGGTTTTACTTCAAGCCGCGCGTCAGCTTGTAATACCTTGTAATCCACGTTTGTAGCAAAACCATGGTTATTTTGACAGTAAAACGCAAACATACATTATCATCTAATGCCACACATGGGCCTGAGTTTGACCACTATGCCATCTGAAGGTTCTTACGTGAGGATGCTATGGAACTGCAACATGTCCTCAGCGATGACGTCACCGCCACTGATACATCATTTCCAAAATGCTTGGCGTTTGACTTTCGACTCAAAGGCTACCTTCGAAACTAAATTCGGTCTAGGCAACCACTAGAAAACGCTGACAAGCAAACTGAACCGATTCACGTAGAAAATTGGACCGAAACTTAGAGACCAAGTTTTTAAGTATTCAGCTTAACCTGAGTCCTCGACGAATATCATTAGCATTCATAACTTTAATGGCATAACTTTTTTGGCTAACAGGACAACTTAGCAGGCCTTTTGAGGCTTTTCGTGTTTGTTCAGTCATTAATCCAGATTGTTATGGTTTGTTTCCGCTAATGAAAGTAAGCAAATTAACGCAGTAGGTAATAATACTAATAATAATACCTAGTAATAATACCTACCGATTATTAACCGAATTTGACCGGCGATGTCACTCGATTTCTCAGCTAATTGTCTTTTTTTAGTAAGCAATTAAAATTAAAATTATTATTTTTCTCATGGGTATTGGGTAGGATATATCTCAAGGGTGGTCCTTTAATCAATTTTTAAGGAATACCACCTCTAGCGGGGACAAAATGGGTGATGAAGTCAGTGCCGTATAACTAGCCTTTTGTGCGCCCTCTCTTTTGCGTGCTTACTCTAATATTCGCCCGGATAGCGTTACAGTTATGCCACGCCCCGGTGAAGTTCGACCCCAGTCCTGTAAGGAATTGTTTCGTTCAGAAATCTTTCATTTGTTGCGAATATTCCGTGACACACTGTTGCTGATTGTAGAGAACTTTAGAGCCAACTTTACTGCTCTTAAACTTTCAGTGCGCAGTTTCAGATGAATTCAATTCTGTTTGTGCCTCGCTAGTGCGATAGTTTTATCGGGTATTTTAATGTTTTACAGGTTTTCTATGGAATTGTGCGCACAGAAATTTAAACAGGTAGTTGTATATTTCTTTGTTTGCCTAGTCGTAGTTAGGGGAAGAAGTCCCCAAATCAAAATGGTTGAGGATTTTTTTATTTTTTATTTTATTTGGTCACGAGACGAGCTGGTCGTTTGCCTGATGGTAAGCATAACGCCGGCCCATAACAATTGCAGTGCCACCCAGAACTTTGGAACACAAAGGCCTGCGCGGCACTGCAGTGCGCTCGTTACCCTGAGACATTAGGTATTAAGTCTCATAAGCCCAGTAATTTCACTGGATACTCTGCTCATCAAACCGGAACACAGTAATGCTTGCACACTACTGCTTGGCGGCTGACTTCACGAGCAAAGCGGTGGTAACAACCCAGACGGACACTCGCAGAAGGGTTAGTCCTCCCACTAACAATTTTCGCCTTCGATTTTAACTATATGCGGACTGCAGCGGCGATACAATTGGTTTTTATGTTGGCAGGTGATGCGTTTTTTAAAAGCTGCTATTCGGGATATTTCAAGACGAGATTATAAATGAATCATCTACGTCTACGCAATCTTGCTACACCATCAATCGTTCCAGACATGGAATGAACCTCTACTATGGGCAACCACAACTGCACGGTTGACCATGCATAGTAAACGGTTTGCGTTTCAAGGCAAGCATAGCTACAATAAAAAGCTACTAGAACTAAAGAACTAACGAGTCACCAGACGTCAGTTTTAAACACAAAGTTGCCTTAATGTGAGCTAATCGCCAAGCAAATTTGTTCACCAAACTCTTCAACCAGTGTGTCACAAAGTTTGCATAACTGGCGACCAGTTTTGCAAGCTATGTGGCGTTGACAAAACCTTGCTTACACAGCGAATTTAAGCTATTTGTGTACGCAGATCTAATCATTAAGAATTTTAATTGTTTATTAAAAATTGTTGCGATAGGCCTTTTTGTTTGGTTAAAAAATTTGAATAGTCAGGAGACGGAGGTTGCAAAGTATGAACTCTATTGCATATAAGGGTTCCGGGTTCGAGGCAGGGTTACTACCAACTTAGCTACAGACCCGTATAAAACGGTAAAACGAACTTTACTCAAAGATGTCAAAACGTTATATCCCTCAATTGCAATGCTTATTCACTGTAATGCAAACAGTATACCAATGATAGTGAAATAAAGACGTGCGTAGACAGGACGGGTCCAATATATCACTCTGATACAACGGACATATTTCATCGCACGTCGCCGTATCTAGGAAATAATTTACTCCAGCGGCGGTATTAACTCATACAGAAATTAATATTTGTCTTATTCGGATGGTATTTGTGTTAGTGTAAATGAGTTGAATGGTTGAGTTGATGTATGTTTCGGGTTAGCAGACTTGGCGTGAAGGAGGCTCTATACACGAACTATTAAAAAAAAAACGAATCACTGTTAATAAAATTAAAGGACGAATATTCCTAATTTTATTTTTTGCCAGTTAAATTGGGATGTTGACTGTATTCAAATAAAAATATAATTTTGCCGCGAAACGGTAGTTTTTGTGACAAAAATCCTATAAAACACTATATTTTCGTTTATTTTTAAGGAATATAATTTTAATTTAATAATCAAAATGTAATCACATCACTCCGAAGTCACGTGACATAAAACGCGCGTGACGTCACTTTCTCAATCGGAATGAGTATATTGCTCTTTCTGCCTAGTATTTTAGAGTGATTTCTGTGAATATAGTTAGTTATCTGTGCCAGGAATCGTGACGTCATATCGACCACGTGACTAGTATTGGCGTTTTGGAGCGAAATTTAAAACGGCATTTAAAATACATGATAATTAAAATATTAGTTGTTTTAAAAAGTAAATTTAAATATTTTGGGTTATATTAGGCCCATACGCATCGTTTTAAACACTTTCCCAAAATCAGTCAACATCCCAATTACTGAGTCTACCTAATGTCTCAGGGTAACGGCACTGCAGTGCCGCGCAAGCTTTTGGTGTGATTTCAAAGTTCTGAGTGGCACTGCAATTGTTATGAGCCGGCTTTATGCTTATCATCAGGAAAACGAACCGCTCGTCAAATGAATCTAAAAAAAATACAATTTAAAAATTGCTTTAAAAAAGCGACGAACCGACTTCAGTGACAAACTACTCAACCTATTTTGATGAAATTTCTATGGGACCAATCTGAAAGTATATCCTTTCAAATAAATATAGTATTTTCCAAATCGGTTTAAAAATGACGTAGTTCTGAGATAACAAAAATAAAAAAAAATACCCACCGAATTGATAACCTTCTCCTTTTTTGGAAGTCGTTTAAAAATATGATTAACATGGGAGCCACGAGAGCGTTCATGAAAGTTACTTAGTATAGATATTCAGTTGGCATAAGTATTGTATGAATAATGCTTATTTATATAATCGAGCAGATCATTATAGCGCACCCTTTCCCGTTGCAAACAATTACTAACTTTCGTATCGAATTTCACGGAACACACGCTAGCACAACAAAGTCAAACGCGCCAAGTTGGAAACGCAGTTTTTCGCCTCGTATCTGAGTTGGCAAGTTGGAAGTTGGACGGCGAACACATCTGTTGCAGCGTCACATGCTGCTATCGACATTGGCCATTAAGCTGACAACTTCTGAACTTAACCTTCTGTTGTTTTATTTCGACTCGTCGCAGGTTTGCACGTTGATAGTAACAGTTTTAAGAGCTTTATCGTATTTTTCTGTTCTCGATAGGTACGTTTAAACCACGTTTAAACACTATCGGTCTTACCACAAATACACTTACCACAAGAAATAAACACAATTTAAACCTGTGTTAAACAGTGTTTAACTCCAAAACATGTCTTAGTCGCATTTTTAAATATGAGCAACCACAAATCCTGATTTAAGTAGTATCTAATCGTTGTCTAAATCATTTCTGTTGTGATATTTCTAATAATTTTAGTCGTCTATCTTTAGACACTGTTTAGCTAAACAGGCTTCTAAAAGTAGTTTTTTGTGGCAACACGGTAACATGCTTACCTGTCGTCCTAATTGGCAAAGATAGTACGACCAAATGACGCCATTCCGTCGCCCGACAAAATTAAATACACAAATCGCTTCAGGGTGTTCTAAATTCTAGTGGTGGTGCACACGCTAAATCCAAAATAGGATTGGCTCTCAAGTGCAGCTAACCCGCATTAGCTGCACTTGAGACTTGAGAGTAAACTTAATCACGCTAAGTTAAATTAATTTTCATTTCCATCCATGCGTCCCGTGAGGTGACTACGATCAAGACAACTTGATCACATCGAGGTACAAACAAATTAAAACACTTTTTAAAAAAAAATGTTTTGCATTCCGGAAAGGATATATCTGTAAACCTTTTTCTAATGATACTTCCTACCATAAATCGGTTGAGCGTCTGACACGGAGAGTTGGCAGATCCCGGTTCGAATCGTGTTGCCGGCGAAAAGGACAATGGGGAGAAACGTCCCCACCTCAGAAGTTTAGTCCCCACCTTGCAACAGATTTGAAAGATATATTTCATTCGAAGCGTCTCAGCATATGTTTTACTATGGCGACATTCTTCATTGGCGATGTGGTTTACCTGGAATTTAGATTTAAAATAATAAGCCAAAAAGATAATATTAATAAATCTCACAGCCAAAATGTTAACTCCACCGTCTTAACTCAAACTATCCAACAAAAAAAATCAATCATTTCACGTCTTTCGAAAATACCTTTTACACTTCGACCCCTAAAGTGTGCTATTCAGGACGCACAAAGGGCCTCTCCAAATAGAAATTATTTTCTCACTATAGAAATTTTCCCACATTGAAAGAGAGGAAAGGGATTCATAGAGTGGTCTTTGTAAAAAGGAACTAAAAGAGGTATTCACGGACAAGATATGGTTCGTCGCGCATCAAGTATAGATCCGTACGTGACACATGAGGAGGGAGGTTGGGGATCTGAAGGGAGGAGAGGGGACTATTTGAATCGGATTCTGATTATAGGGTCTAGACTCTAGACGGAGATATGAAAGAGATTTATTTTAGTGGTAGAGCGAGTGTGGCCGAGCGGGAACTTGTGCGACTTTCAATCCAACGCACCATGGTTCAAATATCGGGTCGACCCTGCACCAATATATCATGCTATGTGCGGATTTATCACACTCCCTCTAAACGGCAAAAGAAAACATCACGTGAAAACCCGCAAGTTAAAGAACCACAAAATTCGAGGACGTGAGACATCCACCAAGCCCGCGTGGTTGATTATGTTCCACACTCCTCTCACGCACTCAGAGAGAAGGTCGGTATCGGCAGAGGGAGCATACTAACGGTGATGATGGTTTTATAGTGGTCGACTGGCTACCTACACGAGTTGAAAATCTGTCCCAAGTCAATGTGATCTAGCTCAATCAGCCGCATAATGAGATCCAGTTAGTTATAGTCTTAGCCACAGGTCATAGCGTAGTCACCAGTCACCACTGTCCAAAACATCGTCACTCAATTTATTGTAATTCTTTTTTTTTTTTTTCTTCTGTTATAATTGATTGATATATTTTTGATTGTTTTTGTTAAATCTTTTTAAATTTTCTTATTAATTTTTACCTAATGTTTATTTTTAAATTTTCTTCATGTAATTCTCTTTCTTTAATTATTGTAATTGGTATAACATGCCGTTTTAATTAAAGTAAATAAATAAATAAATAAAATAAATAAATAAATTAATTTCAAGTGGAATAGTGCGCAATCGCTAACTTTTCGTTTACGTTGAAGACGTGTAGTTAGTAATCCTTATTTACGGTATACTTTAACGGGAGAGCACTGAAAAATCAATCGCTTTTTACACGACTGCCCAAAACGTGAAAAGCTGAAAAACGCTGAAAAGTGTAACGTTTTCAGAGGACAATGTACGTCGTGACATTTTTTTTTATGTTATTTGGTAACTAGACGAGCTGGTCGTTTGCCTGATGGTAAGCATAACGCCGGCCCATAACAATTGCAGTGCCACCCAGAACTTAGAAACACAACGGCCTGCGCGGCACTGCAGTGCAATCGTTAGCCTGACACATTAGGTATTAAGTCTCATAAGCCCAGTAATTTCACTGGATACTCTGCTCATCAAACCGGAACACAGTAATGCTTGCACACTACTGCTTGGCGGCAGACTACACGAGCAAAGCGGTGGTAACAACCCAGACGGACACTCGCAGAAGAGTTAGTCCTCCCACTAACAAAACTATATGAGTATAACTATATGAGTTTCGTTATTTCGTCATAACTTTTAAATGCCTGAACAGATTTGGATGTATGGGATATCATTAGAATCCTTACATCCTCTCCAAAGTGACACTGGCTAAGGCAGTCGTATTTTTTTTAATTATTCCTAGGTAAGTCAGTGCGCGTACTTGTTCTATATTTCTTTATACGCAAATTTTACTAGTGTATCAGATTTATTATGTGTAGTCCACTGAAAAGGTTTCAGATATCCTTTTTTGTCGAAATTAGATTGCACCCTATTCTAGATAGAACTCCCGGCGTTCACTTCCCAGTTGGGTCTATTTAACCCTACATAGTGAAATTCGGGAAGTGGCTGTTAACGATTTAGCCGGATACTTTTGCCGGAAAAGTACAATCTTGTTTTTTTATGCTATTTGATAACGAGACTAGCTGGTCGTTTGCCTGATGGTAAGCATAACGCCGGCCCATAACAATGGCAGTGCCATTTAGAACTATGAAACACAAAGTCCTGCGTGGTACTGCAGTGCGCTCGCTACCCTAAGACATTAGGTATTAAGTCTCATATAAGCCCAGTAATTTCACTGGCTGTGGCTACTCTGCTCATCAAACCGGAGCACAATAATGCTTGTACATTACTGCTTGGCGGCAGACTTCACGAGCAAAGCGGCGGTACCAACTCACACGGACACTCGCTGAAGAGTTAGTTCTACTTCTGCAAAATGTAACAAAACAATTGACTCGAATTTTGGTGGCTAATGATTAACCGCTACTGAGGAGTGGCGGTGCGCTCAGATTTAGGTTTTAACAATTATTTAAAAGATATATTTACCCTCCGCCGTCATATCAGCGTAACATAGGCGTAACGTAACCTATAATTTAAAAATTTTTGTGCAATTATGACCCTCTGCTAATGACAAGCTTCGAAACTATCATAGAACTATTCATAGAATGTAAATCCGTTATTGGCTTTAAGTTATAGAAGTAAGTCCTAGCAATTAATTGAATAAGAGCTGTGGATTTTGTTAAATAAATAAAATAAAATAGAAACATTTTTGCTCATCATACTCATGCTCATCATTTTTATTCTATTAGTTTTTATTAAATTCGATCTCTAACTCTTCTCCTCAAAAATATCTCATATCAAAAAGATATATAAAAGATAGTTCAGGCAGAGACATCAATTAATTATTGCTTGTGTCTTAAACTAAACTAGTAGATAAAAAAATACAGCTTAACTAGAAGATTAACGATTGTTATCCGGCTAGAAATTTAGAAATATCCGGCACATACATTGCGAGTACAACTCTATTGCACGATGTGTGGACATTGCTTAATTATGTTTGCCCATACATCCTATTCGGACAATGGTTTATCATTTATGCCTATTAAAGGATAGTTTTGTACATTAGGGTCTTTAGGGGTGGGGGTGAACGGTGGAATGCTGAGCTAATATTTTAACGTTATCTGAACTAGCAGTGTCCGTTATGTTAATTTTACACATTGTTATAGTTTCTGATTATGAATTTATTATTATTATTAGCCAACGATGTCCCACTGCTGGGCGAAGGCCTCTTCCCTCCATCCATTTTTACGCTCTAAAACTCGTAACACTTGATTTTTTTTTTATTTCTAAAAGCACGAACATACATAAATGGAAGCAGGAGAAGGAACGGGAAACATATTGGGCTTGAAGAACATATATATAAAACAGATGGACGTTTAGTTTTAATCTTCTTTTTCAGTTATATTTTTGAGAGCAAGGTTGGGCGTTTCTTCTACGAACGCACGGCAACGGCACGTCACGACTCACGACACGGCTCTATAAGGCAGCCCGTACACCCAAATATAAAAATGAGATATTTATATATTTTTTTAAAAACCTAGTACTAAAGGCCATAATGAAAGCCGTAGTTCTTTTGCACGCATAATTAATAATGAGCCGAATTGGTGCCGGTGCAGGGTCGAATAATGTATGAATGAATGTATAATGTACGAATAATCCAGTGCCGCGCAGGCCTTTGTTGTAAAAGTTCTGAGTGGCACTGCAATTATTATGGTCCGGCGTTATTTTTACCTCAGGCAAACGACCGACATGTCTCGTTAACCCATTGTATAAAAAAAACTAGTCACAAATGCAGAGTAGAGATA
The DNA here is from genome assembly GCA_907269065.1 of Crocallis elinguaria. Classification (NCBI taxonomy): domain Eukaryota; kingdom Metazoa; phylum Arthropoda; class Insecta; order Lepidoptera; family Geometridae; genus Crocallis; species Crocallis elinguaria. Next base: position 13,340,692 of record OU026071.1, on the reverse strand, counting down.
GGATTCCTAACATGTTATAGGCGAATTCGACGTAGCAGTCTACTATTACTGTACCGCATTTCATTAAAACACAACCAACTTGGAACCAATTTGGAACGGGCACGGTGGGTTTCTGGAAGGTTCGTTGACTTTGAGCACGGATTGGGTCTGTTGGTGTCATTGTCATTTATTATGTTCTGATAAAGACAGCATTAGTTTTAGTCTGTGATTCGGGTAGACGAATGTTGCAGAGGCCCGCTGTTAGAGTCATTTATTTTATCTTTCATAAGTGCTCCTTTGGGGCCTATTTGGATAAAGAAATTTGAATTTGAATTTGACAATGTTTTGAACTCCCTCACTTTAGGGCAACCCTGAACAAAATTGAAATATATTATCAATATAGAGGTAAAAATCCAGAGGAACTTTATACGTAAAGGCGTCAGTTCAAAACGAACCTCCCATAGGATTTCTCGAACTACGATGCGCTAGAAATGTTTGAATTTTCAATAAAAATGCTTGTAATAATATTCTCCTTCGGTGCGCGTTTCAGATATGAAGAAATTCGAAATTGATATTCAAAGTTGTAATCTTGAAGAAGTTGTTGAATTGCGGAAATTGTTGTTATTGCATGTGCATTTGATTTCTTATTTTTTTAACACAAATAAATGTTGTCCCGGAAAGAGTTGGCATCGGCACTAATCTTAATCTTACCCGGGATCACACGGTGGCAATCCCGCCGAAGATAACATAAAGACAGATAAAAATATTGATTAACAAATAAGGTACTTTTCATCCCGGAACAATAGGTACCTAGTTCCCGGGAAAAACTGGCGAAATTCGAGTAAAACCACAACTCAACTACAATCACAAATACGACGTAACAAAATTAGAAACCAATTCAAACCACGTACATTTTCATGCTTCAAACAAAATTGAACTCTCAACGAACGATGTAAATAGGAATACAGGTGTACAAAAAACGAGGAATCCTCATATTAACTACCGGGTGTCCTGAAAAGATCCCGTCAAAGCTTTCGTGTCGAACAAAGCACCTGCATTCGCTAATGAAGGTACATCGTGTGACCATGAGGTGTGTGGAAAAATGGGACTTCCGAAAGTGGGACAACCGACTGTCCCGTTTTTTAAGATATTTTGTTTGACCATTATCTCGCCCGATTAAAGCAACGTAGTTTATTGTAATACTATTAGATAAGAGGATTGGCTCCTTAAGGACTGCTGCAAATTTTAATCTTGAAGGTGGTAGCTACCCATGTGGGCACTATAAAATGTTCCTCTCCGTCCACTTGGCTCCTCTGACATGGATCCCCTGGGGATTCAAATGGATTTTTTCGCAAGAATTAACTTTAGTAACGGGATATTTACCATGTATTTTATTTGTTTTGTTGACATACATGGTAAATATCCCGTTACTAAAGTTAACTCTTGTGTTAGTGACCATGAAAGTTTAAAAGGATTTTTTCGCTATTCGAAATGAGTACCTAATGTTATTATTTTGTATAACAGGCCTTAATAATTAGCTACTACATATACATTACTTCAAGTAACTTAGCAACAAAAAATTAGATAATCTACTGCAGGTCACTGTATATTTAGATAATCCAAATGTTCTAGCCCACCAACATGATAAAAGTCCCGCAAAATTTCAAAGGTTTTCTTAAATCTAGACAAAATCATGGTCACTGGAACTTGCAGTTCGCGTATAGGGTGTTCATTTTATACCCCGTCGCAGAAAACTATGCGGCGCGTCTAAAGTACAGGGTGTTAGTTTTCCGACGGAATGTTTCCAATTTGCCGAACTATTTCCTGGAAGGGTAGGACGGGGGGGGGGATGTATCGCTCGTGATGTTTCCAAAGGGTCGAGTAGAATAGTTTTTATTTGATAGTTTGAATCGTTTAAACCTTGGAACGCCTTTGTGTTAGGAGTTTTCTCGTGCCCTTTTCAGCACTCCTATTTGTTTCATACTAATTGTTTATGTAAAGGTATTTTAATTTTTGAAGTATACGCAGACCTTAAGGTTTATGTTATAGGTACTATAATAATAACCCTGTGGTAAAGTAATACCCCCTATGGCACATCACTAGGTGGACCGATGATCGCGGATAATCGTTACAAGCGAGCGAAAAGCAGACATTTCAAAATGGCGTTTTATATCATCATGAACCGGAAAACTTCCACTATAGTATTACATCGGACGCCCAATGACTTTGCCATAATCCAGCACGCTTGGCATTCGTCTTGGTGATCGCAGTAGGTCATGATGTTGACTGAGGAGAATGCTGCTGCCCAATCCCTGGATGTTTCCTGAACCGGCTCTTAGGCAGTCTTCACACCTAATTCATGATTGATGGATAAGCATCAAGCGCGGACCGCGAGAAAACCATGGAAAAAACACGATCCCCGCTTGACGCAAATCGTATCGTCTATTGTGGTTGTAGTTGGGGCTTGACGGAAATCTAGTCCGAGCACGGCACCCGCTTCTACGACCTCTATTAAAAAGATCGTTTCACAACCACTGCGTACTCAGTGCAGACGCTGCGTTAAATAAGCGATGGTGCGCAAGTGATGTATGTAGCATAAAGCGGAGCAGTCGTCGCTTTGAGCCCAGGCAAGGCTTCGTGACAGCACTATCTGGCCGTATTGCCGTGTTTTTTTATGGTTTTGCATCAAGCCGCGCTTGGGAGTGTATTATCTCGTAACCCGCGCTTGATGCAAGAGCATGGTTATTTTGACAGCAGAACGTATACTTGCATAAGCGTCTATGGTCTGCATTACGGTAACGATGAGCTGGTAATATTAGTCGGGACAAAATGGCGAGGCGTTCTATATGGGAGGCCCACTTTCACATAATGATGATGAACTGCAGTTATTATTTAGAAAATAATAACGACTATATAAATAAATTTAGATATATATTTTTTCTAACGGATGTTTCTAACTTCCAAAAAACTATAAAGAAATATAATCATACAAGCTATAACCGGTGGTTTCATCAGCGTTTCCACAGGAAATGATCGTTTTTCCTTGATAAAAAGTAGCCTGTTATTCTTCGGTCCATAAACTATACCATCTATGCCAAAAATCACGCTCCGTTGCTGCGTGAAAGATGGACAAACAAACAAACGTACAAACACACTTTCGCCTTTATTATATGGAAGTATGGATTGATCTGTTTGTGACGTCGATTAAAATCAGTAAAGCAAGCATTAAAAACTTATACTTCGTTAAAATAAACTGTCAGTTGCACAATATGAAACACCAGTAACAATGGGTAAATTGCAATCCATCTTCCTGGAAGCCTTGTTCTTCTTTTACTATACCTTAATTGTAGAGAAATAAAGCCAAACGCAGTGCGCTTGTGCGAAAGATCCGCCTTAATTTTTTTTTCTGGGTGTCTGTTTATATTTTGACCTTCAATCACCTGAAAATTCGAAGGTGAATACGCTAAATCTAAAAGAACTTAGATACAGATTAATTAACACCCTCCATTACCACTTTTGACTTTTATAAGTTTATATGTATAGAGACAAATAGGTCTAACGAACTCTGAGATCGAAATGGTCTGCTTTGAATCTTTACTTAAGTTACGCGTCAGCGGACGCCAAGTCACAGTATAATTGAATGAACAGTACCTATCGAAGCTTACGCAATTTTTTTTTCAGTTACATAAGTTTTTTTTTATGTTATTTGGTAACGAGACGAGCTGGTCGCTTGCCTGATGGTATGCATAACGCCGGCCCATAACAATTGCAGTGCCACCCAGAACTTTGAAACACACAGGCCTGCGAGGCACTGCAGATCGCTCGTTACCCTGAGACATTAGATATTACGTCTCATAAGCCCAGTAATTTCACTGGATACTCTGCTCATCAAACCGGAACACAGTAATGCTTGCACACTACTGCTTGGCGGCAGACTTCACGAGCAAAGCGGTGGTAACAACCCAAACGGACACTCGCAGAAGAGTTAGTCCTCCCACTAACTAAATAATAACTAAACATTTTTATATTTGACTTTGATCTTTACAAATCAAAAATTTAAAAGTAGATAGAAGATAGATAAAAAGTAGATAGAAGATAAAAGTAGATAGATAGAAGCCTTAATTAGAACACCACAGCCCAAAGATTTAAAAAGTGTCACAATGGACGATCTTATCGCTCATAGCGATCTCTTCCAGAAGAACCTACGGCTAGAGTAAAAATTAATTAGAGGGGATGCTGGTTTTCAGTTATTGATCAAGAATAAATAAATATGTAGCTAAAACTAAGAAAGCTACAGCTGTTTTAGGGCGGCTGTCTGCATAATTGTGCCAAACTAAAGCCCGCTACAGTCCTTCAGTTTAATGGTGCGGATTTAGCTGATCTGTCGGACTGCGCAGAGATATCGTACGTCCCTACAGCCTACACAACTCCAAGGAAAATTCACGGAACTGCGCAGTTTTCTGCTACACACTCTCAGTTTTAACTGTACAGTACATATTATCTAATGATTTTTGGTTAGATTTCAGTTAAACTGTTTGTTCTACACACCTAACGATTTATCTGAACAGCGGCGCAAGTACGGATCTTTTCGATCCATAAAATTCGATAAACATGACAGTTCAAACCGATAAAGTGGGTTTTATCGATTATTTATACAATTTATTGAGCCTCGATACAATCGACAAAAATTATCGAACAGCTAGGTCGAATCCAAAGAGAATATAGAGCTATTACAATACTTTACGATCAGACTTCGGTACTCGCAACATTCGATAAACTTATCAGTTTTTTTGATTCGACAAGTTTATCGAACTGACTTCCATACTTGCGCCGTAGTCCGTCTACACAGTTAAACGCCCAGTTCAAATTGAAGCGGGCTCGATTTGCAGCAACCTTGATCACTGTTTTGCACTGCAAGACAAACAGTAGGCCTTTTCGCCACTAATGGAGCTTTTTATTTGTTCTTGGACGCCGTTTCGCCGTGATGATTTAACAGACAAGTTTATTAGTAATAGGTAGTCCAATTTTTTTTTATTCTTTAGCGTTAGACCACAAAGTTTGTTAGTGGGAGGACTAACTCTTCTGCGAGTGTCCGTCTGGGTTGTTACCACCGCTTTGCTCGTGAAGTCTGCCGCCAAGCAGTAGTGTGCAAGCATTACTGTGTTCCGGTTTGATGAGCAGAGTATCCAGTGAAATTACTGGGCTTATGAGACTTAATACCTAATGTCTCAGGGTAACGAGCGATCTGCAGTGCCGCGCAGGCCTTTGTGTTCCAAAGTTCTGGGTGGCACTGCAATTGTTATGGGCCGGCGTTATGCTTTCCAAATCAGGCAAACAACCAGCTCGTCTCGTGACCAAATAAAATAAAAAAAAAGTCGATGTAGTTGACATCAATCACCACCTGTTGATCACCCTGAACCTATAATAGATGTGGCTATCAAGTAAAGAACACTAGATAGATAAAACGATAGATGCTTGGCAAAAGATTTGCAAATTGAGGGTGGTAGCTTGCCAGTCGATCTACTCGTAGGATAATAATATGCCCTAGCATCACGCTACGCTTTTATTATACCAATAAGCAATAATTAAGCGAGTGTGGCCGAGCTTGTGTACACTTACAATATTATATATATATATACTTATATAACTGCAGCGATTAGCGCTTTTACACGTATAACGTATATATTTGCTTCTCATCCAAACTCACAAACACACATCTCAGTTACACTCTCAATCCACCTTATCCATCAACACTTCACTCTTTTAAACCCTCGATTAGTCATACATCATAAACACACGAAACACACACAAACATACACACGAACACACACACACATACACAACACACGCACGCACACACAAACATACAACATATTTAAATATATCTAACTTAGATTTCTTTTTTGTGTATAACCTGTCATGCCCATACATTATAATTGAGGTAATTAGTCAAATACTTGTCAGTCTCACAAACTATCTGGTATAATTGTACTCGAGCTCCAAGATACAGGCCTAGTGCTTAGTTTGGGGCTCGCCGATAATCATGTGTTAAATTTAAGTGTTTGTTTCTTTTGTTAAGTAAAATAATAATGTTAAGTAAATAATAATAATTATGTACCTGAGTTCGAATCGCAGGTTGACCCCGCACCAATGACTTGTATCAAGGTATGTATATGTGTTACCACACTCGCTCTGAGACGGTGACGGAAAACATAATGAGGAAACCCTGATGTTCAAGAGGCACCCAATTCGAGGGAATGTGACATCCACCAAGCCGCACCGGGCCCGCGTGGTGGATTATGGCCCTTGCTCTCTCTCTCTGAGAGAACGTCAGTATCCCAGCAATGGGAGTGTAATGGGCTCATGGTAACGAACAGATGTAATTATAAAAGATTGTAACAAAAATAATTAAAAAAAAAACACGACTACTCTAGCCTAAAAATGTATGGTGGAATAAATAATAATAATATAAGTAGTTTATTTCTCAAAATCAATTACAAGGTGCTCAAAATTTACAACGGGCCCCAAACTAGGCGTAGCCTGTATCTTGGGTGCCCAAGTTCCAATAATAAAGAAACTCACATACATACATGAATCCTGAAACATTGCACTTTTTTAACCGACTTCCAAAAAAGGAGGAGGTTATCAATTCGTTGGGTAATTTTTTTTCCTGTTTGTTACCTCAGATCTCGGTCATTTATAAACCTATTTGGAAAATTCTTTTTTTATTTGAAAGGGTATACTTTCAGATTGGTCCCATAGAAATTTCATCAAAATCGGTTCAGTAGTTTGTCACTGAAGTCGGTTCGTCGCTTTTTTAAAGCAATTTTTTTTTCAAATCTATGTACTTGGGCTATTCAAATTTATTTAGACAGCGGTGCAAGTACGGATCTTTTCGATAAATAAAATCGATAAAATTGACAGTTAAAATCGATAAAGTGTGTTTTATTCGATGAAATTGACAGTTAAAATCGATTAAGTGGGTTTTATCGATTTTAACTGTCAATTGTATCGAATTTTATTTATCGAAAAGATCCGTACTTGCGCCGCAGTCTTGTCAAAAGCTAGCGGGCTAGTAAGGAAATGTTGCTGTATTTTTGGAATTCGAGCAATTGCATCTTGTTTTTTCATCAAACACTCGTTTCATCGCTTCTCGTTATAATCAGAAATCTCGTTCAATTAACGCGTCTACTCACAAATTCACTTCGAAAGTTGCAAACTTTGCCTTAGTCGATGGGGACCGTTTTAGGTTTAATAATACCGGTACCAGAAATATCATCATCCTTCCTACTGCTTTTGTAGCTAAGTTAGATCTAGTGTTTATTTATTAATTTATGTATTAGCTAGTTAAAAAGGCTCGTTAAAAAACATCTTTCTGGTATGGGCACCTATATCAGAAAGAGGTTTGGTAATTGTATCTATTTTTAAGACTTTTTTAACTTTCACGTTATGTCAGGTATTCATTAAAAATAAAGGAAAAAATTTATTTGTAACAATATACAGTTATAAAAAGTAATATTTACCGTTCGCCTATAAATAAATAATATAAATATAAAACTTTTTTTTCTAGTAACTTATCCCTATAAGTCGCAAAAATGTCACCAAAGGCATGAAAGACGATATTAAAATATAAAACAAAAAAACTCTCCCTGTATTATAACACCATTCCGTAAAATAATATATTCCAATTACCCAATCTTGCAAAGGCTATAAGCTACATCTCCGAAAGATTTCAACTCAGTCGGTTCAATCCTAACAGACCGATAGAAATTGTTACTCATAAATTAAAATATTAGTACGGACTAGCTGCTGCCCGCGGTGTCACCCGCGCGGAGATATTGGATTTCATGGTTTTTATTTTTTTGCGCGGAACCCTAATTGCCTTTCTAAAATAAAAGTAGCTTAAGTTATTCCTTGTAACATCAGCTATCTGCCAGTGAAAGTCCTGTCAAAATCGGTCCAGCCGTTTCGAAGATTACCTGGAACAAACAGACAGACAGATAAAAATTTAAAAAATGGTTGTTTTGTTATAGGTCCCGTATATACTTTCATATGCATTTAGTAAAAAGCTGTTGTTTTGATATTACAAACAGACACTTCAATTTTATTTATATGTATAGATGATGCACGACCCATTTCCCAGCGGAAGATAAAGCGAAATAATTAAAAACTACCGCACTTACAAATAAACCTCCTCACCCATAACTTGCTACCGCAACATAATGGCTTTTACGACGTGATACCGCTAAAAGGTATCGGAATTAATGAGTTACACCGTCTCTGTTCCCCGGCAATTTCCTGGACAAACTTCCGTGTATTCGACACTGGGGTGGTGACAACATTAATTTAACCCTGATACGTTATCGGTGTCTACTGTCTAGCCCATCCATTTAAGAAGGAACGTTTTGGTAGAGAATTTACGATGTGGTTAGATAGATTAGTCTTTTAACCGACTTTTTTTATGTTATTTGGTAACGAGACGAGCTGGTCGTTTGCCTGATGGTAAGCATAACGCTGGCCCATAACAATTGCAGTGCCACCCAGAACTTTGAAACACAAAGGCCTGCGCGGCACTGCAGTTTGCTCGTTACCCTGAGACATTTGGTATTAAGTCTCATAAGCCCAGTAATTTCACTGGCTACTCTGCTCATCAAACCGAAACACGGTAATGCTTGCACATTACTGCTTGGTAGCAGACTTCACGAGCAAAGCGGTGGTAACAACCGAGACGGACACTAGCAGAAGAGTTAGTCCTCCCACTATCAAAACTTCCAAAAAAGGAGGAGGTTATCAATTCGGTAGTTTTTTTTTTGTATGTTTGTTACCTCAGATCTCTGTCATTTATGAACCGATTAGGAAAATTCTTTATTTGAAAGGATATACTTTCAGATTGGTCCCATAGAAATTTCATCAAAATCGGTTCAGTAGTTTCTCACTGAAGTCGGTTCTTGTGAGATTAAAATACTGCGTGAGTCGGTCAAATAACCTGGAGGACCGATTATTTACCGAAATAATTTAACAGTGTTTATTAGTAAGGCTGTAATTGTGTTTACTAACTTAGACCACGCCGTGAGATACAAACAAGTCGATGTAACAAAAGTTACATAAATAAAAACGCGACTGCCCTAGCCAGTGTCACTCGGGATGGAAGGATTCTAATGATACCCCATACATCAAAATCTGTTCAGGTATTTAAAATTTATGGTGTAATAAAGAAAGTCGCATACATACGTCATACACACATGAACCTTAAAAAACATTACACTCCTTTTTTGTAGTCCTGTAAAAACATGAGATTTGTGTATAGTCAAACACTAGCGCTCTGCAGTGCCGCGCTGGATAACGTAACTAAGTTCTAGATATGGCTCTCGTAACATTTACACATTAAATATATCTGTATCAAGTAAAAAAAATTGACTGCAATTTTTACAAAAAATTCTACATAAAAGATACAATAATCCTGAAAATTTGATAAAGTTTTTTAAAGTTAAAGGGTACTCACCGCCGCCTTTGGACTTTTGTATCTTCTAGTAATAGTACACCATAGATCAACCAAAATAGAGCAATTTTCATCACCAAAACGCACAATACTTACTAAAACAAAATACCGCAGTCGTAGCCACAGAACGCAACCGCACAACTAATGTAAAACAAGTTTAACTAATTTACATCAGTAACTTTAATGTAAACATGAATGAGTAAAGTTTCAAAGACTCTTAAGCAAGAGAACTTCAAACTGAAGTGCAGTTTCAAACCGCGAATGTTTTCTATTGTAAATATTTATGCCAGACAAATGGCGAAGAGACGTCGTTACAGTTTGGATATTTCTCCTTTACGCACGAAGCGTTTCGCTTCTACACTCATGCGTAGCGCTAAGGAGAGGAACTTCTTGTTTGAATCTGTTACTGCGATATATGAAAATTCAACTTCCATTTTTTCACCTTTAGATTTTCACCTTTATTTGTTAGTGGTAGAACTAACTTTTCTGCGAGTGTCCGTCTGGGTTGTTACCACCGCTTTGCTCGTGAAGTCTGTCGCCAAACAGTAGTGTGCAATCATTACTGTGTTCCGGTTTGATGAGCAGAGTAGCCAGTGAAATTACTGGGCTTATGAGACTTAATACCTAATGTCTCAGGGTAACGAGCGAACTGCAGTGCCGCGCAGGCCTTTGTGTTTCAAAGTTCTGGGTGGCACTGCAATTGTTATGGGCCAGCGTTATGCTTACCATCAGGCAAACGACCAGCTCGTCTCGTCACCAAATAACATAAAAAAATGTTCTTTCATAAAAATCATATAGAACCATATCGAGGGCATAACCTAGCAAAGCATAACCTAGAAAGGGGCCATTCCACGGTAATCGATACCAGATGAGATAAAAATAAATGTTATGTTACAAGCACTTTAACATTAATTACTAGTAAATATGTTTAATTTTCACCTAATGATGTAAAAAAAACAAAATTCTAGCATTCACTCAATCAAATTTTATTTGAAGTTTCATCTTGCCAAGGAATTTCCATGGCAGAAAAAACACATGTGTGTTGGAAACACTGATTTGCGTTTTCTATGGGTTATTCCGCGATATTTTGACTGTCAACAGAGTGCTCAAGATATCAGCTTGTGGTGGAACAATTTTTGGTGTTTCTCAGATAATTACATAATATTTTACTAATCATTTTAGCAAGGCAAGTTTGCATGTCACGCCCGTCACAAAATACATAGAAAAGTTCTCATCAAAGAGTCCAAATCACTTGCACGTTGTAATAAAGCTTACGAAAGTAAGGATATGTCGCAAAGGAATGTATGCGAATAACTTTTATAAATTTTTATGTTACTGATTGGTGATGCTGAGCAAATTACTTTGGTCACGCCCGTCACAAATCACGCCCATCAGAGTATTTTTACCTTTTTTTTTATTTATATATTATTTGGTTACAAGACGAGCTGGTCGTTTGCCTGATGGTAAGCCTAACGCCGGTCCATAACAATTGCAGTGCCACTCAGAACTTTGCAACACAAAGGCCAGCGCGGCACTGCAGTGCGCTTGTTACCCTGAGACATTAGGCATTAAGTCTCATAAGCCCAGTAATTTCACTGGCTACTCTGGTCATCAAACCGGAACACAGTAATGCTTGTACATTACTGCTTGGCGGCAGACTTCACAAGCAAAGCGGTGGTAAGAACCCAGACGGACACTCGCAGAAGAGTTAGTCCTAACATTAACAAAACCAGCTAATAAACTGAGTTTTTTAAACTTTCGCTTATAAATTTAGAATTTGGGTTAATACTTATATGACTTTAGGTGATAAAATTGTTTGTTTACTTATTAAAAATTGAACTCGTCACGCCCGTCACAAAGTCTTGTCACGCCCGTCACAACTTATTTCAGGTCACGAAAACTGCAATATCAAATATTCACATACCACATATCACTGTAAATCTAGAAGGCATATTATTCTAAAAGGCGGACTAATTGAATTTAAAAAACAATTGTGTAATTAGCAGAAATATTGTGTCTTGACGAAGAGGTCGATAATTTTGTTCGAGTACGCGTCACGCCCGTCACAGCGACTAAAATCGTCGTAACTTGTTTTGTGAGCCGAATAAGAAAAAAAATGTTGTAAATTTAGTAAAAACCATCGATGTCTTATCTATTACAATAGTATTTAAGCAATTTCGTATAATAGTTAAAGAATAAATGCACAAAATAGAAGTTGAAATGTCACGCCCGTCACCGTGGAATGACCCAAAGGAAAATAGTATTTTCAAAATCGGTCCGCAATTAACGGAGATATCAGTAAACATACATAAAAAAATTACATACAGTCAAATATTATACCCTCCTCATCCTTCATCGAAGTCGGTTAAAAACGCTTTCCAGTGAATTTTGATTTCGCGAATGCCACCGATACAACTATAAAGTTTAGTTTGCTGAAATAGAAATATACGTTCGTGGTATTTATATAGAACCACGGTTCTCTTTTTGCCAATGTTTGAACCGTGGTACAAAATAACTGCGGTGCTGCAGTTGATTGCGAAACTTTTCCTATGAAATAAAAAAAAATGTGCGGTATAACGATTTTATTAACCTAGGGTTCCGTATGAAATGTATAGTTAAAGTTGTTTTAATCATTACAAGCTTCTGCCCGCGGTTTTGACCCGCGTTCCCACATGAATCGTACATTTTTCCGGGATAAAAAGTAGCCTATATTACTCTCCGGTTCATAAACTATATCTATGCCAAAAATCACGTCGATCCGTTATCCGTTGCTCCCTTACTGCCTGAAAGACGGACAAACCAACAAACACACTTTCGCATTTATAATATTAAGTAGGATTATATTTATTGTTAAATTATTGGTATGTGGCGACTTCGCAAATCACTAAATGGCACAACGAATTGTTACTGGATGGATTAACCCTTACCATCATGCAAATTGACCAGATCAACTCGACGAATATTGTTTCAAAAAATCTCTTCTGAAGCATAGAACAATACCTATAAATTTTTATGTCAGTTGGATATTCTAGCCTAAAACTGTCTATTAATTTTTATGTTTTATTACATGAAATTTCAAAGATTTTCTTATAAATAGACATACAACATTATATTATCTTCTGTCCTTTTTATCATATCCTTTGAGTAACTTTACCTACGACATACGGAACCCCAAAACTACCCCGGAACCACAATATTTTGTCGCCAAAAGAGGCTTTCGTTTGCGGCAACTCACACAAAGCGTTTTTTATTTTTTTTCGCGCGTTTTGCCGGATATGACTTTTGTAAATATTTCAAACAGTAAGGGCACTTTAGAAAACTGATTTGCAATCGGTTGCCATGAGAAGTATATTTTTCAAAATTTGTAGGTCTTAATTTTTTAGCTTCTTATTCAGTAATCAAGATTGTCATAAATTATTTAGTTTATTAGCTGAATTAGCTTATCTATTCTATGCTAATACATCATTAAAAAAGATAAAGTTAGTTTGTAACCGCTAATCTCTGGGTTTACTGATCCGATTCCAAAAATTGTTATAAAAATTAAGCCTTTAAAGGGATATATAGGCTTAATTTTTTCTTGATTCCACGGTTGCGAAGCCGCGTGCAAAAGCTAGTAGCTTAATAAAGAATAAGAAAGAATAAATAAACGCTTACACACTCATACCCCTGCACTAGGATTCCCTGTGTCACAGGTGGCATGGGCAGTGAGCACACAAAGAAACAACACAAACATCCAAGACACGAGTAAAAACTTTATGCTTGCGCTAATCTCAACAGAATCCTTACTGTAATATTGACTGCACTATCTTTCCGCGAAACATATTGGGGGTTGTTTCTATTAAAAAGCGTTCATCGCTTCGATGCCAATCGCAGTTTATTAAAAAAATCGCGTTTGCTGACGTATGTTTTATGGTATGCGTATGAAATATGTGTTTGTATGTTTTTGGGTTATGAAAAAGGGGGAAGTGGAAACGTTTGATATTTATTATAGGTTGTTAGGTATGCTTTATTGTATACTAATAAATTTCTACAAATTATTTCTTTTAAATTCATTAGTGAACGAATACTTAGCGATAAAAATTAGGGAGAAAATTTTGGACTGGGTCGGGAGCTTTGTTGATAATGCAACATGTTAGGAAAACTCCATTTTACATTGAATATTCGCTTTATTTCTCGGTTTCTGACTCTAGGTGCCACTTCCAAGGTACAGGTCGACCGAGGGGAAGATGCAAGAAACTCGTCGGAAATCTTTTCAACATATGAAATCTTTTTATACATTATGAAATGGCGTGAAAGGATTCGGCCTTGTTATTGGCTACTAAAGTCGCCATGGACAAGCCAAGACAGACATTGCCAGTACAAAACATTAATAAAACTACTTGAGTGGTCTAATAAATTAGATCTTGTTATGAATTCTGATTCGATAAAACTATTTAAATTTACGAAACCTAACAAACGAAACTGCAGCACGTGAGAGCAAGTGTCCCACTCTGGGGCCTGTTTCATAAAAAATATTAGTCTAATATTATCAGCTTCTTTTGTTTTCATATATAATATGAGGCTAATACACCTAATATTAGACTAATATTTTTTATGAAACAGACCCCTGGGCTTTGCGTTGACTTCCATCGAATAAATCCTCGTCATCATGTAATATCTCGAAAAAATTTCGAAAGAATCTTTAAAATTTGCATATTATTATTTATCGACATTTACGTTTTATTAAATTTTCTACTTGCTACTCGCAGTTTCACCCGCGTGGATATAACCTCTGGAACCGTGCATTTCTCCTGGATAAAAAGTATCTTATGTCACTCTCCAGTGTGGGTACACTATCTCTATGCAAAAAATGACGTTGGACCGTAGCTCTGTTGCTGCGTGGAAGAACAAACCAACACTAGCATTTATAATAATTGTAGTTACGAATTAGTACTCTACTTCTGGCCTTTGCGTTTATATATATTTTTTATCTGGGCATGACCTATGAAAAGTTTAGACTACAATTAATACAATATGGATGAATATGCCCCTTCGAATTATACTGGATACATCTATAACTGTACTTTGTCCATAGGTTGTCAATCTTGAGACTTTCAATACTCCTTCATGAGCCGTAAAATTAAAACTATAAATATTGCAGAAAAAAATTATTTAATGTTGTACCTACACAATTGTTTAATGAATTACTTAGCATATAAAAAATGTGTGACAAAAAATTTAACACAAGCCTTTTTACTATACTAGCCTCTGTCCGTAGTTTCCCCCGCGCGGAGTATCTTTTTGGCTTCAAAACCAAAATGTTAGATTTATCAACCAGGAATGGAAGTGAAATAAAAACCGGAAAAAAGTTTCTGAAAACTAGAAAGTTTCAAGAATACGCCTGCACAACAATATTTTCTTAATGTAAAATCCTCAAAATTGAAACAAGGCATGCTTGACTTACTACTCGACATACTTTGACCTTTTTCACCCTTAATATCTTTGAGAACCCCTGATCTAGTCGCATCATCCCCCACCGTCTGCGCCAGACGCGTCCCGACTTTGAACAATGGTTGCAAGGGGTGTCCTTACAACTCGGTTACCCCCAGACGGCAGGGGTGCACAGACAGGTATTTATAGAAGGTATAGAGGCGTGCTAATTTGAGTGACAATTCTGATTCTAGATCTTCGAGTCTTGGCCAGAATGGTTAATGTGACAGTGACAGCTTTGAAATAGGTTCCCAGAGGACTAGACGATGTGTGCATAATTCATCACCAATGATGCGCCTTACTGTATTACGCAAATGATCGCTACGTAAATTCAAAGAGAATATAGGTAATAATCTAATAATTAACTACTTTTTTAACCGACTTCCAAAAAATGAGAAGGTTATCAATTCGGTGGGTATTTTTTTTAAATGTTTGTTACCTCAAATCTCTGTCATTTATAAACCGATTTGGAAAATTGTTTTTATATGAAAGGATATATCTTCAGGTTGGTCCCATAGAAATTTCATCAAAATCGGTTCAGTAGTGTCACTGATGTCACTTAAGTCGGTGCGTCGCTTTTTTAAAGCAATTTTTTTTTATGGCAACTGTTTTCCATATTTTTGCCAGTGTCATGCTTTCAGCTGTCATGTCAATTTAGTATCTCGGTGTGGTACATTAGAGAGCCGGGGGTTCTTCTATGTGGCACAGAGGCAGACCAAACTGGGGTCTTAGTGAGTAAAACTCTCACATAGCCCGGCTGCTTCTCATGGCAGCCACATATCTCTTGAAGATTTCCCCATCACAAAAAAAGGTATACCAATTTACCTTTCGGTGTGTTCTGGCAAATTGGCAGCTTTGTTAGTGGTAGGACTAACTCTTCTGCGAGTGTCCGTCTGGGTTGTTACCACCGCTTTGCTCGTGAAGTCTGCTGCTAAGCAGTAATGTGCAAGCATTACTGTGTTCCAGTTTGGTGAGCAGAGTAGCCAGTGAAATTACTGGGCTTATGAGACTTAATACCTTAAGTCTCAGGGTAACGAGCGCACTGCAGTGCCGCGGAGGTCTTTGTGTTTCAAAGTTCTGAGTGGCACTGCGATTGTTATGGGCCGGCGTTATGCTTACCTCAGGCAAACGATCAACACGTCTCGTTACCAAATAGCATAAAAAAAACTGCACTCATTTCTTATTCTAGGTTTACGGTGTTACCTTCTTCGATTACATCATCACTTTACATCAGTAGAAATGTTAAGTACCTAAATGTTAAGTAAGTGGTTTTTCAAGTGATGCTGATTTAAAATCGGCCGACACAATCTACTCAGTAACAAAGCTCTGCCCTCATTCCACGTTACCCATAACTAACACGTGACAAGCATCACTCAGCACTGACAGTTATCGATGTATACCCCACTGATAAGTGTTTATGTCTGTCTGTCTGTCAGCCCACGCGTTACCCGGAACTGTAGATGCAAACAGTCGTTAAGATTCGTAGAAAAACTCGTGCTCTATTTTGAATGGTAGAGTGCAGAATAAAGCATTAAAATATCTGGGTGGCCGAGCTTCACTCTGTATAAACACAAACAAACAAACGAGCGAAAAAACTTTTTTTTTATAATATTGCGTTTTTAAAAGATATACTACCAAGCTATAATATAAAGTTATTTTTTGTGACGTATTACAATTTGGTGTTCAGTTTTTCGGAATAAATATGTCCTATCTTTCTTTTAAAAAGGCGTACTGCGCTGACCTCATGTAAAATGGGACCTCTGCAACAGGTTTTTTTATCATTATTGAAAACATTCGAGCCTTATTACTGTCAACTACAAAGTATACTGTGCAGTAAACCATTCTTGATGCAAATACCGACAGCTGTCCGCGACGTTATCCATGAACCGATCTGTAATAACGGTTAGTTATGTGACAACGTTTTGTCGCGTTGCAACAACTGCTGGACAATGTTTGAACGTTTCTGTTTATCTCGTTGAATAGAACAAGCTTGTAAATATATTAAAGAAGTAGCTGCTGCCCGCGGTTTCGACCGCGTGGAGATATTGGATTCCATGGGTTTTATTTTTTTGCGCGGAACCCTAATTCTTTTTCTAAAATTAAAGTAGCCTAATTTACTCCTTGTAACATCAGCTATCTGCCAGTGAATGTCCCGTCAAAATCGGTCCAGCCGTTTTGGAGATTACCCGGAACAAACATACAGACAGACAGACAGATAATATGCATTTAATAAAAAGCTGTTAGTTTGATATTACACACAGACACTTCAATTTTATTTATTTGGGTATATAAACAGGTTCTTGACAATTACTCGATATACGTTCCTGAAGAACCATACGGACTATCCGTATTATAATCGGTTGATGTTGGTTTGTCCTTCTTTCATGCAGCAACGGCACAACGAATCCGCGTGATTTTTTGCATTTAGTTTATGGACCTTGCAGTAAGGGACTTGATATAGCAACAAGACAGGGCGCGCGCCCGGGTCGTTTTCAAGACAAAATTTATGGCGCTTTATGTAACGAAATAAAGCAGGTATGCGCGGCTCGCGCCATACATTAGTCTTGAATGCGCAGCGGGCGCGCGCCAAAGGCGCTTGCTATATTAAGTCCCTAACATATGCAATTTTTTATCTCAGAAATTGCACAGTTCCTGTGGGAATCGCCACGCGGGTGACACCATAGGGAGCAGCTATAGTAATCTGAAATTCTAATCCATGGTTTTCTTTTTTTTCAGGTATGTTCCTTTCGTGTAAATCAAAAATCCATTGTAAAAACAGCAGGTAAGTTTTAAATGTATTGTCGGCTTCAACAATATGTTTACCCTTTCTGATTTTACTGGCTTTTACAAAAACCACTATACTCCCTACCTACCAAGGTATCAGCAACAGGGTATTGAAGCACTTCACGGTCTCCCTGGTTTACCTCTTAGTCAGCATCTTCAATGCGGCTTTGAGCAATTGCCATTTCTGTACTGTGGACGTCTGCCGACGTCATCGGCTTCCACAAACCAGGCGAGAAGGCTACTGATCCCTTTAGTACTATCCCATCAGCACCCTGTGGAAGATTTATGAGCCCTAACGCGGAACAAATATTGGTGCTTTTAATTTTATGTTTCGGGAAAGTAGTCAGTGAATTTACTTATTTAATGTCTCAGGGTAACGATTGCAGTGCCACGCAGACATTTGAGTTTTAAATGGGTGTCACTGCTATTGTTATGGGCTGGTGTCATGCTTGCCATCAGGAAAACGATCTGTAAACCGTTACCCAATAGAATTACAAGTGACTTAAAAAGCGGGAATCGACTTCGACGAAAATTATCGTGATATTTGAAACTTCATCCCCCCCCCCCCCCCCCCCCCATTTTTCCAACAGTAAGGGTGATTTTCTTTTATAAAATTTTTAAAAGGACCACCCTAGCTAAATTAACACTCTACTCATTAAAAAAAAATTAAAAATCAGTTGAAAATTAACGGAAACATCGGGTAATAACACCGATAAAAAAACAGACGATTTGAGAACCTCCTTTTTTGGAAGGTGGTTAAAAAGTAAATTGAACCCGCAACCTAGTACAGAACTTGTCGTCCCCGGCATCTTCGCTTGACCTCAGGAGAGACAGTGATGAAACGCAAGATCATTTGCTGTAAAAAAAACCATCGACCTAATAACTACACCATCGTAATTGTTTTTGTCTCGATCTGATTAAAACTCTTCATAAAATAACTTTCAATGTAAGTGTGTATCTACTTGTATCAGTACATAGTTCTGTCGGCGAGTCTGTCTAGGCGTTACAATGGCTGCAGGGCCGGAGTCAGTTCCAGGTGGGAGATGGCTGAATACTTAACGACCCTTGCTGTGAAGGGTGCTGTGGAGTGAGTTATGGGATGAAGCGGGTTACAGTGTTTGATCTGTACTAACGCGATTTGCGTGTATGTAGTTTCAAGTTTACCTATAATAAATTTCAAGTTTTGGTTTATGAAAGTCGAGTCTAAGTCTAGTCACGGTCGGGTCAAAGTTACGCTTCAGTAAAGCGGTGGAAACTTTACACTGAATGCTTCCACGGAGTTTTGGTTAGAATAAGAAAGTACACATTTTTCGTCTTTGTACTATTTGCCTTTCACTCGTGCACGTTCACGAACACGAAGAATCACCAAATGTAAAAAAATGACGTACAGGGATCGGCAGTTCAAGAGCTAGCTTTGACAGCAGATGCCAAAATTCTCTTTCAAATAATTATTGGAAGTGTAATGTAAGCTATATGAATTTCGTTCCATGAGTTAAACCTAATTTATAGTTGAATACCATTATAGTTAGGTACATAATGTTTTGTCTCTTTTGATTCAGTTTAAAATTGTCTAAAACAACAAAGACAAAAGATTGTGTATACCACCGTTATGCACTGTTTATTAGTACACCCTAACACTCGAAAAACACAGATTTTGATAAGTAACAAAATCGAAAACAGCACACTTTCGCGATCCCGCCAAAACTCCCTAAGTTAGTTACTTGGACCGCGCACTAAAAAGACCCCAGCGCACTTGCGCGGGTTGAAAGGAGTTGTCGACTGAAAGATTAATCTCACATGAAAATTGTTTTCAGTATTTTTTTCAGTGTTTTGCGCACGTCACTTACACTCATTGGCGATTATGTTGGCACGTTTAGGGTTTCCGGTTATTTTTTACCCTACTTTCTACTCGTCACTAGAAAATACACGACTACAGTAATGTTGTACGCCGAAAAGAAATACATCATATCAAGAATTTCGCAGTCAACATCGATTGCTGCCATAGCCTAGTGGTTAAGGCGTCTGGCCCGGCAAGCCACAAGACGCAGCTTCGAATCCTGTTGGAAGCGAAATTTTTGTAATGTATATATTTGTGTGAACATCCGCTAGTGTCGGTTAACACTATAAAATATGTTTCATACAGTAATGTTATTATTGATCATGGTTACTCACTTGGATAAGACATTAGTCTTATCCATTACCGCTTCAAACAGTTAAAAATCTATTCCTAGAATTGTTACTTTTTTTATTTCTCTGTTCTAGTTCCAACATCGTATAACATATTATTATGCTACCTAAACATACAATTCATATCATAAACCCATGTTGTAATAATATTGTCAAAGCAGTTTTCGTATATATCTCAACAAGGCAGTTACCGTTTCCGGTCTCAGTTTGTAGACGCCCTTATAATAACCGGAATATGATATACTACTGTTTATTGCAGAATTATGTTGTAATATTTTGATTAATTGTTTTTATTTTGACTTTTTATAGTATTGGATAACGAGACGGGTGTATCGTTTGCCTTATGTTAAATATAACACCAGCCTATAAAAACCATTGCAGTGCCACTCAGAACTCACTTTATTAAACAAAGGCCTGCGTGGCACAGCTATGTGTTCGTTACCCTGAGATATCTGAGTAATAGGATGGTAGGATTTGTATTATAATAGTTAGTGGTATAACTAACTCTTCAGCGAATGTCCGTCTGGGTTGGTACCACCGCTTTGCTCGTGAAGTCTGCCGCCAAGCTGTAATGTGCAAGCATTACTGTGTTCCGGTTTGATGAGCAGAGTAGCCAGTGAAATTACTGGGCCATTGAAACTTAAACCTAATGTCTCAGGGTAGCGAGTGTTGGGCCGGTGTTATGCTTACCATCAGGCAAACGACCAGCTCGTCTCGCTATCAATTAGCATTAAAAAACATCTGTCCCGGTCGGAATCCAACCCGTGTCCTTCGCTTTTCAGGCAGGGCTACCGCCAGCTTAGCCACGTATCCATTTTATTTGACAGTAAGGGTGACAATTATGCTTATCCCACAATATCCCACTGCTGGGCAAAATCCTTTCGAAATAAGCTCGCTAGTATTTAATTTTCTTTTCACATTATAATACGGCGCAAGTCTTTTATGCGTTTTCTATACAAACTGAAAAGCGATTACCTTTTTAGTAGAAAATTGCATTTTCCCATGCACTGTGTGGAGTATTGAAATTGTATTTTTTTATTTGATTATGATAAAGCAAGTTCTTTTGTGTATTTATATCAACAGGACTGAGTCCATTGTTTTTAAGTTTTTCCCATGTATTATTACTACACAATACACGTCAGCCTGACAAGCCTCATTATAGTTCTCGACAGAGTTAAACGCGCCTATGTGAACTTAGCTGCTGCGTGAGTTCTAAAATCTATACAAATAAATAAAATTGAAGTTTCTGTTTGTAATATCAAAATAATAGCTTTTTACTAAATACATATGAAACTGTATACGGTACCTATAACAAAAATACAATTTTTAAAATTTTTCTCTGTCTGTTTGTTCCGGGTATTCTCCACAACGGCTGGACCGATTTTGATGGGACTTTCACTGGCAGATAGCTGATGTTATAAGGAGTAACTTAGGATACGTGGGCGAAGCCGCGAGGCACAGCTAGTACATAAATAAATACTACATCTAAATATTATAAAAGCTTGTTTTATCGGTCTTACCACAAAAAAATTAAACATACCTACTCTAAATACGTTTTATGCTGCGTCTAAGCCTTACTTACACATGCTTTAGTCGTGTCTCGTGTGTCGTGTGTAACCACAAATCTTGATTTAAGTAGTGTCTAACCGTTGTCTAAGCAACGATGTGGTAGAAGATGGCGAATACATGGGTGGTAGCTAGGCCAGGCGAGTATTAGAAAATGCCCCAACACCAACACCCTGTATTTTTTTTAAATCGACGATCTTACAGCGCTTTTCCTATTCACCAACAGAAATATTGCGGCAAATTTAACCTCATATTTCGCTCGTCAATCAATTAAAAAGTTAAATCAATTGAATTAGCAACTTTCGAAACAATACGAAGTTTTGTTTTGATTCGATCTTAATAATAAAGTGAATAACGAAGTCGAACTCAATTATTTATTAATTTGAATCTTGACAACGTAGGTATTGTAAAACGTGATTATTTTATAGGTATACTCGCTTCTGCCTGCGTTTTCACCCGCATTCCCACGGGAACTGCTACATGAATCTACTAGCTGCTCATGCCTGCGGTTTTACCCGCGTGGATGTGCCCACAGGAATAGTACATTTTTCCGGGATAAAAAGTAGCCTATGTTACTCTCCGGTCCATAATCTATATCTATGCCAAAAGTAACGTCGATCCGTTGCTCCGTTGCTGCGTGAAAGAAGGACCAACAAACGTACAAACACACTCGCATTTATTATAGTACGGATCTTTTTAACTTGTGTTTTGTGCTACAGAAGCATCGTGTGATCCTCTTTGTACAGAAGCAATAAATGATGGCTACGTGGGTAACTTGATAGTCTGCCAGCAAAGAAAGGAAGAAGCGTCGGGTTCGATTCCGGGCCGAGGCAGACTGTGTGCCGTGGGGAGCAATAAAGTTCGTTCTTGGGTCTTGTACGTTTGTATTGTGTATGTGCGCCAAAAGGGAATCCTAGTACAAAATTATGAGTGTGTAAGGGTTAATGTTAAACCTCAAAAAAAATTGCAATAATGTTGAGGAGTGGTAGAAGAGTAACATAGGCTACTTTTTATCCGGGAAAAATGCACCGTTCCTGTGGGTAAAACCGCGTGCATGTGCTAGTATTATAATAATATAACAATCGACTTGAGAAACTCCTCAGTTTTTTCGTCGGTTAAAAAGAGTGTTTCGTCCTGCTCTCGTAAATCATCCTGCTCACTTGTCAATTTGTTATTCAAAGCACAAAGCCATAAATCTAAACATTGCTTTGTGCAGTGGGTCTAATTTGCCGGTCGGCAGCACAGGGAATGATATGTAGCGGGTAGGTTCACGCACCAACGGTTACGGACCGGGCAGAGATGAAAAGTATTCGTGTTTCGAGTGATACCCGGTTGTTGCAATTTTGTTTATTGCTGTCTTAAGAACAAACTAGCCGTTCATTTCTCCATACAACCGTACTTGGATGATTACTCCACTACTTGACGTTTTAAGTCCAAAATTAAGAATAATATCGATTGATCTCTTCGTTATCTAGGTTAGTATGCAAATTATACAGAAAAAAAATAACTGGCTTAAAAGTAATGAGCCTTCAAACATCTGTATTTTAGCACGTATTTTAACGCAAGTTTGGACGTAGATAAATTACAAAAGGATTACGAAAACTCCAAAATAATGTACATATTAACAAGCTTTAGTTTGTTGACATGTCAAATAACTTTGGTTTGACTAAATACATTCAGTAGTTTTATCGTAAAACCCCAAGCACCAGATGCCAATTCGTACATTTTTGCGCGCCGGTTTTCGACTTTTAGGTTGTCGTCGCGACTTTACGAAAGTGTGTAATTTTGTATGCGCGAGCATTAGCTTCATACTACTCATCGCTGCAGAGTCTTACCTTGTCCCACGAATGTTAGACGAAATAGCATGCATTTTAGCCGCGCCCACCGGTTATTTCGCGCGGTGGACTAGTAGGCTCTTAAACCGGGTTTTCTTTTACACTATGAGGTAACGAGAAGTAGGTGGTATCGCATTTTCTAATGCTCTCCTCGCTAGCTACTCTTCTGCAACTGTTGTTTTGGCTGGGTAACACCACTTTGATCGTGTAGTCTGCCGCCAGACAGCTTTACTATGTTCTGGTTTTATGTGCAATAGTCAGTAAAATTACTGGGTTTATGATGTCTCAGGGTAAGGAGCGTGCTGCAGTGCCGCGTGGGCTTTTTTGTTACAGTTCTGAGTGGCCTCTGCAATTGTTATGGGCTGACAAATAATGTACTCGTCTCATTTTCCAATAGTATAGAAAAACAATCAAGTTGTAAATCGCCAAGCTTACATCACGTTGTCAAAGTTGCCTATCACCTATCTATGTGTACCGTGTACCGGAAGCTGCAACTGATAGTCAGTTCTAACCTACATCTAGCGTGTTCACTGCTTCTTATTGATCTAACTTAACTGAAGATGTGAACATCTTCAGTTAAGATCAGGGGGCCTAGACAAACAGCTTTCGCTTCGTAGCTATTATCGCTAAAGATACAAGTGATTTAAAAAAAAAGTATTTTTCTCTTTCACTGATCATTTTGTTCAAGGAAAACCAGTCACATACACAGACATTAGCATATAAATAAATTATTATAATAAAAGCACCTTGACTCTCCATTGCGTCATATTCCTCCAAGAATTGCTGAAAAGCTTAATAAAAAACGCTACCGAAATAAAAATTTAAACCCCTATTTACGTTCCGTGAAGTGTTCCACCCCTACAAATAGAAAAGGCGATAAAGAAAAGAAAAAAAATCGTTGACCGCGATTCTGAGGCTTGAGGAAAATACACTTTCCTTAAGTATTTTCCCATTGAACAGCCAATGGGGTGGATTCACCCTTCATTTTGTGACGTTTCACAATGAGTCGAGGTTTTTGCGACCAACAGGGTGAAATGAAGATGCCATGTTTTTGTGTTTCAGTTTAGTAAATATTTCTTAAAATATTTTTACACTGTGTAACAATGGTGAGTAAGCACTCATCAGGAAGGAATCCTAGTGGTCTGCTCGGTGTTGCTCGTTGCTTATTTTACTAAACATCGATCAACTTATATCGTCTATTTTTATTGAATAAATGTTATTACTCTGTCAAAGATTATTTAATTGTCAAAAATATAATTATTTGACTCTAGAAAGACTTTAAGAAAACGGACACTCCCATAAGAGTTAGTCCTACATTTCAACTCTTTACACAAGAAGAACAACGAAGAATGCCCCTTTGCCATTTTTACTGCGGATCGTAAACAGATAGCCCGCAATATCAGTCATAAATGCGAAAGCCAATTGAAAAACGGAATTGGCTATTAGACCCTAAATCAGAGGCTTCATCAGAACCCACTTTGCCGCGTTTAGGGGTCCGCGCACGCGGGTACGTCGAATTTACGTTCACACATAATAAAACGCATTAAGGTGGGCGTGTGTTACACCGTCGCACATCTCAAGACTGAGACCGGTGTCTTACATTCGCACGTAACGCGAACCCACCAGTGTGGGATGAGATTCGCAAAATAGTTTCTGTTAACAGACAAACATATTTGGAAGAAATCAGTTTACATAAACACATCACATAAGACCGCAAAACTAAATTGCTTTTAATATGTTTTATTTTTCATTGTAAATAAAAAGTTTATCTATCTTTTATATAATGTACAGCGAGTGTGGCCGAGCGGGAACTTGTGCGACTTTCAATCCGACGCACTAAAGTTCGAATCTTGACTCAGCCCGCACCAATGACTTATATCAAGTTATGCGCGGATTATTCGCACTTGTTTTAAAACGGTAAAGGAAAACATCGTGAGGAAACCCGCATGTTCAAGAATCACAAAATTCGAGGCCATATGACATCCACCAAGCCGCACTGGGCCCGCGTGGTTGGATTATGACCTATACTCTCCCTCTCTGAGAGAGGGCCGGTATCCCAGCAAACACATGAATCTTAAGATGAATGACTCTAAGGCTAAGATTCAGAGACGATTCTAAGCATAGACTTTGGCTTCCATATGTCAAAACTGTATAGAATTTTGACGTATGGAAGCGTGAGTCCACGCTTAGATTCGTCTCTGAATCTCAGCCTAAGTGCCCGTTCCAAATTGGTATAAATTTAAATTGGTTTATCATCCGCCGTTTCCTTTACTCTCTGCTCTCTGCTTGTTATAGACACCCACTTTTACTCGTTGAAACCACAAGCACCCTACACTACGGTGTAACACCTACCTGTTTTACAAACACACCCGGTTTCGAAGCAATCTCACTTCAATTTTACACGCGTTTGCGCGTAACACGATCCTGTGATGGAATGGGTAGGGTCTAGATTTTACATCGTACACCGCTCGCTGGGGATGTCAAGTGAACAACCGTTTGTGTATAACGAGCGTCCTATAGAGAATACGTACGTGTTTCTGACAGGTTTTCTGGAGCAGAATTTCAATGTATTGTTCGTCAACTTTAAATGAAGCGATGCGTGATGATGGCGATGGTGAAATCGCTTGCCATGTTTTAACCTACTTCAAAAAAGGGTAGAGGTTCTTGTTAGAAGAGCATAATCAACACCAAAGACTATAAATCCTGTGTGATCAACACAAATATTATAGTATATTTGCATCGCTGTCACTTATAGCACTCTCTCATCTCTGGCCGGTTGGCTTTGTTTTGTTTTAAGTTCTGTCATCTCTGTTTTTACTTTTTATATGTCTGATTGTCTGCACAACTGCACAATAAAATAATCTATTGTTCTAATTCAAATCCTTTAGTGTTATTTGCTCACTATCCTTCAGATTATGGGCCCAGGATACGTGAAAAAGTAAAATACATAATTATTTCGAGTAAACAAGACTGGCGTTTTCGTCTGAATTTTTTTGTGGACATATTCCTTCGTTTAATTGATTCTTTTCTTGTGAATTATTATCTCAAGTGTGACTCTCCTTTACTACATTTTATGGAAGAATACCACCCCTGTAAGGGTAGAAAAATGGCGGATAAACTTTCATATATTTTCGACAAAGTCGGTCCCAGTTTTTTTAAAGCAATTTTGGGAACTTGAATATGTACTGTTGTCTATTTTGTTTAGGACGAGAAACGTGTATTTTCGTATTCACCCGTCACCCAAAGCTCAATCTTATTGTAAAATTCGAACCATCGATAATCGACCTCACAGTCACTCAATCATTATCGCTTCAATACAGTATAATTATATTGTGTACTAGCTGCTGCCCGCGGTTTCACCCGCGTGGCGATTTTGGATTACATGGTTTTTATTTTTAAGCGTGGAACCCTAATTATTTTTCTAAAATTAAAGTAGCCTGTGTTACTCCTTGTAGCATCAGCTATCTTCCAGTGAAAGTCCCGTGAAAATAGGTCCAGCCGTTTCGGAGATTACCCGGAACAAACAGACAGACAGACAAAAATTTTAAAAATGGTTATTTTGTTCTATGTACTGTATATACTTTCATATGCATTTAGTAAAAAGCTGTTATTTTGATATTACAAACAGACACTTCAATTTTATTTATGTGTATAGATTTGTATAGAGTATAGATTATGGACGCCAGTACATAAACAAACCACAAACAACATCAAATTCAATTGAAATTTATCTCGGAAATGAATCAAAATTATACATAGAATATCAATAACCAAGCCCTATTCATTCAGGAATTATAAATAACAATCATCCCTTTAAAAAGGTTACTCGGGCTAGCTCCGATGGTATCATATAATTACTAGCCTTTGAAAGATTTAATTACAGCATAAAAAGCTTTATACCAGTAAAAGATAAGCGCGGCGAAGGCTTTTAATTCCTTTGTTTTTATTGGAAACTAGTGGGTTGTTTGGCTGAGTATAACTTAAGCATAGCCTATAGCAATGGCAGTGCCACTCAGAACTTTGACGCACAAAGTCCTGCGCGGCAGCGCGCTCGTTGCCCTGAGACATAAGGTATTAAGTCTCACAATCCCAGTAATTTCACTATTTTCCTTATAAACCGGAACACAGTAATGCTTGCACATTACTGCTTGGCGGCAGACTACACGGGTAAAGCGGTGGTACACACAGACGGACACTCGCAGAGCAATTAGTACTACCACCTGTCAGTAAGTACTACCAGTTAGTACTACCTAATGTGTAGTTTATAGGTAGTACTTGTACTATATTTCACTAACACTATAGTAATTCAAACGGGATTGATTTGTCTTATCACCATCCTTCTGTTCGAGCAGCTTTTGATTTGAGTGCTTCGATGTTCACATGGTGACAAAGACTTTGTTTGTGATTTTCTGCAACCTTCACCAAATCCCATTTGTTTATTGGTTAAATATGTTTGTAATTCTATTTGTAAGAATTGTATGGGTTTTTTTATGCCTGAAAATAAAGGATTATTATTATTATTATTATTATAATCATAAAAAAAGAGTGACATAATCTAGCGAGCTGTCAGTTGAATAACTCGTAATGTCTCTCAGTGGTGACAAAAAATACCAAGTCATTATCAATGATTGTGTTACATTGTCCATCGGTGAGTTGACAGTCACGCACTTAATGTAATCAGTTAATCACTATATAGAAATAGACAGAGACTAAGCTTCAATATTATAATAAACTAGCTGCTGCCCCGCAGTTTCACCCGCGTGGAGATTTTGGATTACATGGTTTTTATTTCTTTGCGCGGAACCCTAATTCTTTTTCTAAAATTAAAGTAGCCTATGTTACTCCTTGTAACATCAGCTATCTGCCAGTGAAAGTCCCGTCAAAATCGGTTCAGCCGTTTCGGAGATTACCCGGAGCAAACAGACAGACAAAAATTTAGAAAAAGGTGGATTTGTTGTACCGTATATACTCTCATATGCATTTAGTAAAAAGCTGTTATTTCGATATTACAAACAGACACTTAAATTTTATTTATTTGTATAGATAAATAAATAACGCTTACGCTCATACCTCCGTACTAGGATTCCCTGTGTCGCAGGTGGCATGGACACACACAGATACACATCACAAACATCCAAGACCCGAGAACAAACTTTATGCTTACACAAAATCTGCCCCGGGCGGGAATCGAACCCGGGACCCCTCGCTTTGCAGGCAGGGTTACTACCAACTTAGCTACGGAGCCGCCTATATTATAAATGCAAAGGTTTGTGGGGTTTGTCCTTCTTTCATGCAACGCTGCAACATATCGACATGGTTTTTCGCACAGAGATATTTTGTGCACATAGGCTACTTTTTATCCTGGAAAAATATACAGTTCCCGTGGAAATCGCCACGCGGGTGAATCCGTAGGCATATACTATACTCACCTTTGCATTTATCCGCATTTCCGTACTATAATAAATGAGAAAGTGTGTTTGTGGGTTCGTTGGTTTGTCCTTCTTTCACGCAGCAACGGGGTAAAGGATCGATGTGATTTACAAAGATATAGTTTATGGACCGGAGAGTAACCGATCACTTCAATGCCCCCTCTTACTAGAGTCAACCTCCCCCCTGCGTTCGATGACGAGGAAAAAGCCGAATGTCTGGCTGATAGTCTCGGAGCACAGTGCTCACCCACTCTCGATCACGTTGACCCTGCCCACCTACATGCGGTGGACAGCGAAGTTGAACGTCGCGCCTCCCTCCCGCCCGCCGACCCTCCCCTGGAGCCTGTCACTGTCTCAGAGGTTGAGTCGATCCTCAAGAACCTCAAGATCCGCAAGGCCCCTGGTGCTGATGGTATCAGTAACAGGGTAGTCAAGCACTTCTCGGTCTCCCTGATTTACCTCCTAGTTAGCATCTTCAATGCTGCTATGAGCAATTGCCATTTCCCCACCGCGTGGAAGTCCGCCGACGTCATCGGCATCCACAAGCCCGGCAAGAAGGCTACAGAGCCCTCTAGCTACCGTCCTATCAGCCTCCTCAGCACTCTGGGGAAGGTCTACGAGCGGCTCCTTGTGAGACGTCTCTGGTCCCATGTCCACGAACATAAACTCCTTCCAGACGAGCAGTTTGGCTTTCGGGCCAAACACTCGTGCGTCCAACAGGTGCACCGCATCACGGAGCACATTCTCGCAGGCTTTAACGCCCCCCGGGTAGCCAAAAGGACACTTGCCGTCTTTTTGGACATAGCGAAAGCTTTCGATAAAGTCTGGCACAACGGTTTGATCTTCAAACTGTACCAACTCGGAGTGCCAGACCGTCTTGTGCTCATCCTACAAGACTTCCTCCGGGAGCGAAGCTTTCGCTACCGCGTACAGGGAGACCGCTCCACTCCTCGCCCCCTCTTAGCCGGTGTCCCCCAGGGCTCCGCGCTCTCACCCCTTCTATTCTCGCTGTACACCAGCGATATGCCAAAGCCTACCGACTCAGACGTGCATATCGCACTGTTTGCAGACGATACGGCTATCTACTGCTCCGGTTGGCAGCCCCGCATAGCGAAGGCCCACCTCCAGAAGGCGCTCACCGCTCTCGGTGAATGGTTTCGGAAGTGGCGCATTACGGTGAATCCCGAGAAAAGCGCAGCAATGTGCTTTTCTGAGAAACGCCGTAAACTTCGTGGCGTTAAGCCCTTCTCCCTGTTCGGCGAACCCATTCCCTGGGAGCGCACGACAAAGTACCTAGGTGTCATCCTCGACGATCGACTCAACTTCGGGAAACATATCTCTCGTGTTCGCAACAGGGCGGCCTTTATCCTAGGCCGCCTTCATTCTCTGATCTGCAAGCGGAGTAAGATGTCACTTAGAAATAAGCTGACACTCTACAAAACTTGCATCAGACCCGTCATGACGTACGCTTCTGTCGCGTTCGCTCATGCCGCATCCTACCGTATCCATAGACTTCAAGTGATTCAGAATCGCTTTATTCGCAAAGCAGTCGGCGCTGAGCCTTACCAGCGCAATTCCGACTTGCACTGCGACTTAGAACTCCCGTCTATCCTTCAGTATATGAAGGACGCCAGCCGTCGTCACTTTGACAAGGCTCCCCATCACCCCAACCCTCTTGTGGTCCAAGCGGCCAACTACGTCCCGACAGTCCCCCCGCTCCGTCGTCGCCGCCCTCGGCATATCTTGGGCGATCCGGACGATTCCATCGCGGCCGTTGTGTCGGCCGCGCTGGGTTCGCCCGTGCTTTCAAACCCTAGCACCAGTTCATATGCTGGTGCAGGTGGACCTTCAGTCTTCGGTATTGGTATTGGGTACCAAATTAGAAGTCATCGTCCTCGCCGGCGAGGACGATTCTTCGTCAGATAGCTTAGGTTGTAGGGACCGAGCTTCACTCCGCCGTCGAGTTTCTTGCCCTTCTTCTCGATGGTGTAGGCTTTGGAACGAGGCAACTAGAGTCATACACACCTCACACACATACACGAAATTCCGCGAGCGCCCACCTCGGGCCCGCGAGAAGTAGCTTTAGCTAGATTAGAGCCTAGTTTAAACGGTTGCACTCGTGCGGCCGGGGCTATTCTCTCCCGATCCTCCCTTTCTTACGGCGACGGCCCAAGCCGAGGTCCGTACCGACGTGGTTCGATCCCACGCGGTGCCCTTGCGCTAGTCGCCACAAACACACTTTTTTCGGGCTGAGCGCCTTCTGCGCTCTCCAACAGTCCGGTGACGCTGTAGAGGTCGCAAGACCAACAGCACGGTCCTTCAAAAAAAAAAAAAAAAAAAAAAAAAAAAAAAAAAAAAAAAAAAAAAAAAAAAAAAAGTAACATAGGCTACATTCTTGCTGAAAAAATGCACAGACGAGAACCGCGTGAGAATCGCCACGCGGGTTAAGCCGTAATAAGGCCGCACTGGGCCCGCGTGGTGGGTTATGGTCTATACTCCCTCTCTAAGGCTGAGATTCAGAGACGAATCTAAGCGTGGACTTCACGCTTCCATACGTCACAATTCTATACAGTTTTGAAATATGGAAGCCAAAGTCTACGCTTAGAATCGTCTCTGAATCTTAGCCTAAGAGAAGGCCGGTATCCTAGCTGTGGGTGCATAATAGGCTGATGATGATGATGATGAAGCCTTCGGGCGTCTTAAAAGTTCTGATACTAGGGACTGGCGACATGCCATACGAGAAGAAGAAAAGTATAGCATTGTCATCGCATAGCATTATGTATACCCAATCATCCCAATCACGAATTACTGGTTCATGAATTTTAGAATGTAATTAATTAATTAAGCAAAATGTCGAGTATATTGTTCGGTTTATACATTTAAAGTAATAATTAATAATTATGGCTGCATTTCGCGGGTCCAAATTAAATTGGACAATTTAAATGGATCGGTTTTAAGGTCGATTGCCTAATTCACGGGAACATGTTTTTGGTTGGGATTGCTGCGTCGCGTTTATGGTTTTAATTTGGTTGGGGAAAACAAACCGGTCCAATATTTGGTCGAAAACGTATGTGCATCGAATTTCAACAAGCATTGGAATCATTTACAGGGGAATTTTTCGAGTATTACATACGTGATAAATATTTGGACACAAATTTATTCATCTATCACAAATCAAATCAAATTGAAGTGTCTGTTTGTAATATCAAAATAACAACTTTTTACCAAATGCATATGAAAGTATATACGGTACCTATAATAAAACAACCATTTATAAAATTTTTGTCGGCCTGTCTGTCTGTCTGTCTGTTTGTTCCGGGTAATCTCCGAAACGGCTGCACCGATTTTGACGGGACTTCACTGGCAGATAGCTGATGTTACAAGGAGTAACTTAGGCTACTTTAATTTTAGAAAAAAAATTAGGGTTCCGCGCAAAAAACTAAAAGCCATGAAATCCAATATCTCCATGCGGGTGAAACCGCAGGCAGCAGCTAGTAGTATATATATATAAGCTCAACTCAAAGTCACGAAAATATTTATTATTGCACTGTTTGGTACTGTTCGCCACCGATATCAGATACGTAGCTGTTGTCACCAGTCGCCGAAATAACTCGGGTGGGATGTCATCGCCGCAATATACTGTTATTTATTACCCCACTCGATGGCGGTGGTACCTACATATTATTTGGCCATCTATGATATAGTCTCTTTTATACTTATGCATACGTACTACAGACATTCAGAGCGAGTGTGGCCGAGCAGGAACTTGTGTGACACTCTGACGCACCAGAGTACGAATTGCGTCTCAGCCCAGTAGGTACCAATGACTTAAATCATGTTATGTCCGTATTTACCGTAGTTTGCTGGATTTACCACACTTAAGGAAAACATCGTGAGGACACCCGCATGTTTATAAGAACCCAAAAATTCGATGACATGATTGTAACATCCACCAAGCCGCCTCTGAGCCCTCGTGGTGGATTATCACCCATACTCTCTCACTGAGCGATCTGTGCCTAAGTGTATAGGGGTGATGATGATGATGACTGATTTTCTTCTGTAGGATATGTTTTTTCTTTAGGGTACACCACTAGGTGCATCAGGTCCGAAGCAAGCACTAGACAATGGTCCGTTAAATAGTTTTCCTTTACCGGAAACGAAGATAGCGTCCAGACAATAGCATATCATCCAATATATCATTCAATAGGTATATCCAAATAGCATAGCATCCAGACAAGCAACTAATACAAACTTGCATTTTTGAAGTAAAACTATAGATTGGTTCCTGTGCGTGAATCGAACCTGCTACTTTTACGTGCTATAGAAGTTCAACTAAATAACGGGCGCTCTCAGCATGTGCATGTGAGGACGCAGTTGCTATAATAATAAAGTGGTGAATGTAGTAAATACACACAGATGTATATGTACACACACAAACATAAATTATCTCTAATCTGTCAACAAGTTATACACAAACTTCCATGCAGATGATATCGGGGGGTCGCTAGCAATTCCCTATAATAAAACTGCAATTTATTGCGCTCAGCACGACACCCCGCCGCAATACATGAAATAGACAGTAAGGACTCTTTAAAATTAAAAACAATTGACATCTTTGTTAAGTTTGTTCGTGATTAATTGATTATGTATTGATATGATACATTTTAATGTTAATGAAATAAATTTTGCTTTTAAATAAATAGAAATTGTCGTATCTTGTGCCAGCATATGCAAAGAATTGGAAAAACTAACTCTAATATATTATATAGTATATATACCTATTTTATAATCAGCCAATCTTTAGAGTATATGTCATTATGTCTGCGTCTCTTCCTGGGTCGGCCACGTTTTCTTTTGATGCCTTGTGTTGTATGAGTCCACTACAGATTAAGAGTCAGCTCACACGATGACGTCTCGACGCAGCGCGCACTTTAGATAAAGCAGTAAAATATAGAACATATTTGCTAAACAAATAGGTTAAAGTGGTTTGTGACAGCGCGAAAGCGTGCTGTATACGTATCCAATGTACGCCACGGGACAAATTTGGACTTTTTTGTGTAGCTAATAACTTCAAATACTTAGGTTAAGTGGACATTTTTGTCGTCATCTTAAAAAATGCGCGTCGCGTCACTCCGCGTCGCCTGTCCATGCAAGCTGGCGCTTTTATAGAAAGATTTGGTGTAAGCTAAAGACCCATACTGTTTCTACGTTCCCAGCGTGTAAATAATTCCGAGAATGTACAGGTTGATTTTTATTGTCATTTTTCAGCGACACTGTTTGCTGGGAACTGGTAAGCCAATCGATAAAAATGGCATTCAACCAATAACGAGTAATATTCCACAATACAATACAGTTTACGATAAATAGCTACAGAATTTTGTTTTGGGATTGCTGTGTGTTTACTACATCCTTTTATTCTTATCCGTTTATTATGTGTACATATTTAAAAACTTAGTTCTTCAATTTTCAGCGTTTTGTACATTAAACATCGATATTATTAAAATAACGCCTCCAATTTTTAGTTCAAAGAAACCGAATCTAAATCAATGAAACCACTTTTTCGATAATAATAGGTAACTGCCACATCTATTTAAAAATAATTAACTTTCAACTAATCAAAACTCATAATACCCATTCAAAAATGATCACATTAGCTGTATAAACAAACGCTAAAAATGTTTACTTTCCGGCCAAAATCACGGGAAAAGCTTTTATTCTATTAAAAATCCCGCATTTTCATGGAAACACTCGTATTCCGTACATTTGAACGAGCGAGCACTATTTGTGGTTATTTTAACGTGAAACCCCATCTAAATATTGCAGTTTCAATTCGAGCACAGTGTTAGCAGTAAGGTTAATTCATACGAATGCTCTAAAGTATTTGAAAGATGCTTAAAAATTATTTAAATGAATGTTCGATTTTGACAGCATTGTCTTCTTTTCATATAAAAAGTTAAATACGACAGCACATGATTTTTAAAACTTCATAAAAAAGTACGGAAACACGAAAACACACACACACAAACACAAACAAACACGGCACAAACAAACACGGTAGAAAAAAAGCATTGAAAAGTTAAAAATCTAATATTTGTTCCCGTGGCTACCCAGCTAGCCATGGAACAAATGTGTTTCCTGTCCGTCTCACCCAATGGCCGGCTGAGAGATCACATCCTCATTAGTGATCAGCATCATACTGAACTTTAGGTTTTAGAACTTTTGGTGAGTGAATTGGGATACTGGTATATCCAACCAAAACCCAACCAAAGGTATAGTATTAAATAATACATTTTTTTTATTTATAGGCTTCGTTTTGTTTACTCATCAACACTGCAATGTCTGAAGTTGTAGGAACGTGATAGCGAAAAAAAACAGGTCACCCGTCGAAGTTGATCTACTGTGTAATTATATTTATGGTGATCCCACGCTCGATTCAAATGGGCCCAGGCTGTGTCCCGGATTGTTGACTCTCGCAGCTCTTGATATTAAAAAACGCAGTTTTATTGGAAAACTAAATAGCGTTGTATGGAAATGCCCGTTTTTCGAGTATTACAGGCGTGACTTTGCATATTCTGTGCATAAACTTTTGCATACAAAAGTGTTGGTGCCAAAATTTATGCGTTTCGGTAGATGGAAAGCGTGCGAAGCGTCTGTTGATGATGTTGGTTATAGTAAAGAAAAAACCGGCCGAACGTAGTGTGACTACATAACTTAGTCCATAGTTTTTTTCTAAAATTTTAGAAAAGTTTTTACCTGCATCATTTTTCATTGTTTCCACTATTATATTTGGCTGATCATGAGGTTCTGTAGAAAAGGTTATGTCAATTAAAAAAAAACTATCGAGTGTAAAAAACATACAAATACACAACACAAACATCCAAGATTCGAGAGCAAATTTCAAGCTCCCCACATAAAACTTGCCCCAGCCACAGAAAATATACAAGGGTTCGAACCCGGGGCCAGTCGCTTTGTCGGCCGGGTGAACTTACTACCAACCTTACAAATTAGCTGTAACCTATTTTTAACCGACTTCCAAAAAAGGAGGTTATCAATTCGGTGGGTATTTTTTATTTATGTTTTTTACCACATACCTCTGTCATTTATAAACCGATTTGGAAAATTATTTTTTTATTTGAAAGGATATACTTTCAGATTGGTCCCATAGAAATTTCGGTTCAGTAGTTTGTCACTGAAGTCGGTTCGTCGCTTTTTTAAAGCAATTTTTGATGAAATACAAATGCAGTTTCGAAATAAAACTTTTTATATATTTTTCAACCAACCTCACGCCAAATCCATTTAAGGATAGGTAGTTAAGATGAAGCTCGAGTCTCCGAGATAAATCACTTTCGCTTCATCCGCGTTCATCAATCTTCATCCTTCGGCTACATTTCGCTTCAGCTCACCGGAAGTAAATAAATACACGTTGGTTTCAATATCTGGAAGTCACGTGCGATACAATTTTTAAAGAGAGAAATTTATATCTGTCTTTAAAAATGGTATCTGTTAGCGTGGTTAACTACCACCCTCTTGTTGAAAATAAATAAATAAACGCTTACACTCGTACCCCCCGCACTAGGATTCCCTGTGTCGCAGGTGGCATTGACACACATCACAAACATCCAAGACACGAGAACAAACTTTATGCTTACACAAAATCTGCCCCGGCCGGGAATCGAACCCGGGACCCCTCACCTTGCAGGCAGGGTTTAGTAACCCGGCCTACTTAGATACGGAGCCGTCAAAAATGCGTCGTCAAGCCTCTTCCTCAAGCTGCACTTGAAAGCCAATTTTAATCTAGGTTTATCATTTTCACCAATTTCAACCATATCACCGGTTAAGATCAGATAGTTATCAACTGTTAACCTAAACACTGTAAAAAAGCAGACGACCCCTACTTGATAAGATTAAAATCGTCTTTGAAAATCCGTAACACTATGATATCACTGACGCCTTGCTAAATAAACGGGGTTGTCATTATAAATGTAGGTATCTACATCATATGGCTCCTGATGACACGTCGTTTCATAAACCATCTACGCTCCCACTGCTGGGATAAGGGCTTTCTCTAAAAGACAGTATGACATATGGCCATCTAACACGCGGGCCGAGTGCAGCGTGGCGCATGACACATCTCCTAGAATTTTTGTGTGAATTTACCAAATACACTCTAAAACGGTGACGGAAAACATCGTGAGGAAATACCCATGTTTAAGAACCACAAAATTCGCAAAATTGCCAAATTAAATTTAAAGTAGGTACATAAGGAAGCAAAGTTAAAGAATACCAGCTAAAGGCAAACATCGTGAGAAAAATGGCATTTTCACTATCACACACTTTTTGTTATTTGGTAATGAGACGAGCTGGTCCTTTGCCTGATGGTAAACAAAACGCCGACCTATAACAATTGCAGTGCCACTCAGAACATTGAAACACAAAGGCCTGTGCGGGACTGCTGTGCGGTCGTTACCCTGAGACATTAGGTATCAAGTCTCATAAGCCCAGTAATTTCACTGACTACTCTGCTCATCAAACGGGAACACAGTAATGCTTGCACACTACTGCTTGGCGGCAGACTTCACGAGCAAAGCGGTGGTGCCAACCCAGACGGACACTCGCAGAAGAGTTAGTCCTACCACTAACAAAAACTATAATAGTTGTATAACGAAGGTTCTCTTCACCTAAAGCTACGGCTTATTTAGGACTAAATTCTGCCCGCGGTTTTCACCCGCGTTCCCACAGGAACTGTCAAACCGATCTGTCAAATTAAATCAACTTGTCAACATTATAAAACTTTATTGACAGCTGTCAATGTCAATTTTATGTCACACTAACTTCTGCCCGCGGTTTTCACCCGCGTTCCCAAAGGAACCGTGCATTTTTCCGGGATAAAAAGTAGTCAATGTTATTCTCCGGTCCATAAACTATATCTATGCCAAAAATCACGTCGATCCGTTGCTTCGTTACTGCGTGAAAGAAGGACAAACCAACGAACACACTTTCGCATTTATAATATTAGTATGGATTAGAACCTAACTACAGATAGGCAGTCGACGTCAGAGAGCCATCACTGTTTCATTTTGCAAATGTGACGCAAGAATGATTAACGGTCAGTTGACCATTGATCAAAGTGACAGCTTACGTAACTTTCCAAATGGAACGTTCTAGAAACCAGCCGGTCTTTCCATAATCCGGATAAACTCCAAGCCCTACAAGACATACAATAATAAATAATCCTTACAAACTAGTATTCACTGTGTTACAGGTGGAATAGATATGTGATGTGGAAAACGTGTGAAGCTTCTGTTGATGATGTTGATTACAGTGAAGAATAAAACCGTCTGTGCATAGTGTACTGTGAAACATCATAGTTTTAGCTCGATTTTTCGAAAAAACTGTACTATAGGAGACTCGAATCATTTTTCGGTTAACGTTTCCATTATACCTAATAAACATGGCTGATCATGAGGTTCTGTGGCAAAAGATAAAGTCAAATGAAAAAAGAAATTATCGAGTACTATAAAAACCCGATACGTTACACAAACATCCAAGACCCGAGAGCAAAATTTACGCTCACCACACCAAGTTTGCTCCAGAGGAGGATCAAACCAGAGACCCCTGGAATTGACAGACTATCAACTTAGTCACAGAGCCGTCAAGTTACGTAATTATCCAAATGGAACCTTCTAGAAACCCTATCTCTTCGTAGCGGATAAACCCCAAGCCCTAAAAGTCATATCTCTACATTATCACCTTTTACAGCCTCCGAGTGGCTTAAGCAACGATTGTCATGAATAAAAATTGTAGCACGCACATTGTTAGGGTACATGATAATCGCATTACGCGGCTACCGGGGCATTAATCTCCATCTCAGACTGGACTTTGGGTGTGGTCCAAAAGTAATTTGAAGTGAAAAAAAAGTAAGTAAAAATGTATGCGCGAACTTCCAAATTTACTATCATTATTTTATTTATAGCTTCTGCCCGCGGTTTTCACCCGAGTTCCCACAGGAACCGTGCATTTTTCTGGGATAAAAAGCAGCCTATTGTACTTTCCGGTCCATAAACTATATGTGTGCCAAAAATCACGTCGATCCGTTGCTCCGTTACTGCGTGAAAGAAGGACAAACCAACAAACCAACAAACACAATTTCGCATTTATAATATTAGTAGGATAACATTACATAATTAACATGAATATAGTTTTTTTAAAATATAATATAATTCTCATATCTTTTCCCGGACCTTTGATATGCATTAATGGCGACGTAGCCAAACATTACGAGGCCCTTTTGAATTAAAGTAACAGTAAACTGTAACTTCCGCAAAGTGAGACGCCTGATTCCATCAACTATAGTACTCTGCGAATTGGGGGTAGGTACTGATGAGGTGGACTGTTATATAAGTATAAAACCTGCGGCGCAAGTACGGATCTATTCGGGTCGATAATATTCGATAAAATTGACAGTTCCAATCGATGAAGTGGGATTTATCGAGCCTCGAAACAATCTACAAAAGTTATCGAAAAGCTAGGTCGAATCCAAAGATAATATAGAGCTACTACAATACTTTACGTTCAGCCTTCGGTACTCGCAACATTCGATAAATTTATCGAGTTTTTCGGTTCGACAAATTTATCGAACCGACTGCCGTACTCGCGCCGCTGGACAGTTTTAATCACTTTAAACCGCTCTAGACTTCGACACCTGCCAATTCTACCTCATGGTAACGCAGCTGTTGACTCGCCACCCACTGAAAGGGCCGCCAGTATTTGTGACATAAGAGGCAATGTTGGTGTGGTTAGTCAAAGGGCGTTGAAAGGTGTATTAGTTTCATTAAGGCGCTACGTATATCATTATAATAATTGAATGTTACCGTCACGTCTGTACGGATTTATTGACTGTAGTTTTGTTATGGAACTACTGCATTCACAGTAATTTACATTATTGTTTCTGTTCAGTCTTTCCAAGTCTTTCTTTCTTTAGTCGCAGTGCAAACGCCCTGCGACCATGCAAACATGTCTGTCTTCAAGGATGCAACAATTTCAACATTCAAAATCGTAACTATTTTAAAAATTTAAATTCGTAAAATATTTTAAACCGCTGTAAGTTTGTATCTTCGGCCAAAGGTTTAGATATTCAAAAGCCAGAGACAAACGATGACATGCATTATGGCGAGCGCTCAGCTTTAAGAATATTAACTGTGCTAAGGTTTGTACCCGGTGGGTTATGTGAGTGGGTCGAGGATTTT
Organism: Crocallis elinguaria; assembly: GCA_907269065.1. Taxonomy (NCBI): domain Eukaryota; kingdom Metazoa; phylum Arthropoda; class Insecta; order Lepidoptera; family Geometridae; genus Crocallis; species Crocallis elinguaria. The sequence continues at coordinate 13,300,698 of OU026071.1, read as the reverse complement.
ATTTATTAGGTAACGAGACGAGTGAGTCGTTTGTCTGATGGTAAGCATAACGCCTCCCTCAATAGGTAGAACTTTGAAACACAAATGCCTGCGCTGCTGAAGGCGTTCGTTGCTCTACCAAGTCAAGAATTAAGTCTCATTTGCCCAAAAATTTCACTGATTACGGGGTAGCGTCCAATATTAGGGAATAGGACCTTACACTTATGCTGGTACTTTTCTGGCTCAATGGATAAGCGTTACGACTTACGATCCAACGAGGCAATGCCACCAGCATGCTGGATACGCTGCCAACTGATAGTAGGCTGGACATTTGGTTTACCTATAGGCCTCCAATAGTTTGTAGATTAATTGTGCAACTGTTTTTGTAGCTAAGTAAGATGTAGTGTTAGGTTGTTAGTTAACTAACTGCCTTTATTAATAAAGGCATTTAGACCGAAGGTAAAAATAGGTACGATATAATAATGCGTTCTATTACTCTACCTCAGTGAAAATGGTGTCGATGAAGTAAATCAAGAAGGGACTGGCCCCTAATTGTGTCTTCTGGAACACACAGATTAGTGACCGATAGATCCCTAACTAACTGGTAACTAGCCAGGTGACTAGTAAACGCCCTACCATTTTGCCATGTTTGCATCAACTAGTTTTCCATTCCTCACTGCACGTTTTTTACATGACTTCAAGTTTGTTTGTTGTTGTTTTTTTTATGTAACTTTCGTTACAGCGACTTGTTACTTACGAACTGCTGCGCGTTGCTCCTGAACTATACCTCCAAGCAATAAGTGCAAGCATTACTGTGTTCCTGTTTCATGAGCAAAGTAGCCAGTGAAATTACTGGGCTTATGAAACGTAACATCTAATGTTTCAGGATAACAATCCCACTGCAGTGCCGTGCAGGCCTTTGTGTGTCAAAGATCTGAGTGGCACTGCAATTGTTATGGGCCAGCATTATACTTACCATCAAGCAAACGACCAGCTCGTCTCGTTATCAAATAGTAAAAAATCTAATAGGACAAGACGAGGCTCATGAAGCGAAGACTAGGCTTGAGCTTAAGGCAGTCCCAAACAGGTTCTGTCCTATTCTAGACAGTCCATATATCTTTACATCAAACCTCGGTAGCCGCATCGTTAATCACCCGTGTTCCTGTCCGTCTGTCTGTGTATACGTTCGCCATTACTCACGCTGTTTTTATAGTCAAGTTGAGCCATAAGTTACTTATTGTTACGCGGGCGTTACATGTTGGTATCTATTACGTATTGCGAATGTGAAATCCTGTGACGCATACATTAAAAGACTTAAAAAAAATACTATAGTAACTGCGAAACTAAGATTGCTGGGTTTTTTGTTAGGTTTGTAGGTTTGCTGGTTTGTCCTTTCACGCAGCGATGCGGCGTCGGCGCAATGGATCGACGTGATTATTTGTACAGAAATATTTTACAGATCGCGGAGGCAGTAACTTAGGCTACTTCTTATCTCGGAAATATGCACTGTTCCTGTGGGAATTTCCATGCGGGAGAAACCGCGGGCAGAAGTATGTATGCCAAGCTTCAACAGAATTGGTTCACAGTTGGAAATTCTGTGACTGTTGTGATCCTCCTTGGAATGAACAATCAATCTTCCCTTATAAAGGAGTTCATTTTTTTAAATTTAAACGGTACAACTTGGTAGGCATATAAAAATTGTTTTAACATTAAAAATATACGGGTTGACTTGATGAGAACTTCCTCAGTTTTATAGTCGGTTAAAAAGTAAGAGATATCCGCAGGGATATCTCTTACTTTTAATTCCCGTGACCATGATGCTTGCAACAGCGTCGAAATATCGGGAGCTCACCAGCTTATAATAATCACGGTAAATATCCCGTTACAATGTATAAAGTAAGAGATATCCTTGAAGCAGTGACTCAGTGGTTGTAAGGTCAGCAATAGATTCATATTATGCTGTGGGTTCGTATACCACGAAGAATTTGCTTTCCAACTAAAAACTCCTGCTATAAAGTAAAGAAATACAAGCCGTATCCTTCCAGAATGAAAGAACACCGGTAATTTGGACCTGTGTTGAATTCTAAAATGCAAAGTGGATTTCGTCTTTAAATACTATTTGTGAGTTCTCGGAGCACACTCCAACTTCGGTGTGAGCTGCATTCAGTAGGTTGAGAGCTGGTGACGTAGTTAAACTCACCTAAGTGTTTTTGTGTTACGAGTGTGGTCGAGCGGGAACTTGTGCGACTTTCAATCCGACGCACCATAGTTCGAAACTCGACTCGGCCCGCAACAATGCAAATACTTATATCAAGTTATGTGCGGATTATTCACGCTCGCTCTAAAACGGTGAAGGAAAACACCGTGAGCAAACCCGAATGTGCAAGAACCACAAAATTCCAGGACTTGTATCATCCACCGTGGTGGATTATGGCCGAAACCTCTCTCTCTGAGACAAGGCCGGTATCCCAGCAGTGGGAGCGTAAGAGGCTGATATGAAGTGTTTTTAACCGACTGCCGCAGACGGTAACGTTTTTCGAATGAATGTATGTATATTTCTTTGCCTGCACGTTCTGTGGCTTACGGTTTGACGGATTTTAACATAATTATGATGCGCCAATTGTCATTAGATTAGTTTTAATTACGGGACTGACATAGTGTAGTATTTCTTTTCAGGTTTATAGAAACCAGAAAAGAAATTATTCCGAATTTTTTTTAATTACGTTTGTTAAGTATGTTTTAAAGTGTTAACCGATACTAGGGGATGTTCACGTAAATATATACAACTCAGAAATTTCGCTGATCATCCGCTAGTGTCGGTAAACACCTTAAAATACAATTAGTAAAATTAAAATAAAGCGAAGTCTGTAGCCATTTGATTGATGCTGTAACATATCACAATCGAATAGGAAATTTAGAGGTCGAGGTCTGCTAGATGTAGCTACCACTTGTAAGCCGAAAGAAGTCATCATCTCAAGTATTTCTGATTCAACATCGATCGCTCCCACAGCCTAGTTGGTTAAGGCGTCTGGTCTAGATAACAAGAAGACGTGGGTGCGAATCCTGTAGGTTGTTCTTTTTAAAGTGTCTAATAATATTAGTTTACAAAAAGTAAAATGTCAACAAAAAAGTACAATACTCACAGATTGGGTGCAGGGAATTCTCCTCCAGCTCCTAAACTAAGTAACCGTGGGATGTTTGTCAGATTGTCAGCGAGCGAGCGCTCACCTGCAGTTGTAAAACTTCTGCATCTATGGATACTGTTGCGCAACTTGCTGTCAACGATACTTAGCAGTTGCTGTCAGTTGTGTAGTTGTAAAGCTGTCACAACTGCGGTGGCATTTATCGTCTAATAAACTCTAATAAGTAGATTCTAATCTCGGCATCTTTTTTTTTATGCTATTGGAGACGAGCGGGTCGCTTGCCTGTCAGCGTAACGTTAGTAGCAATTGCAGTCCCTTTCAGAACTTAGAAACACAAATGTCGGCGCGACTGCATTGCTCATAGGTATTAAGTCTCATAAGACTGACTACTTTGCTCATCAAGCTGGAACACAGGAATGCTTGCACATTACTGCTTGGCGGCAGATTACACGAGCAAAGCGGTGGTACCCAACCAAACGAATACTCGCAGAAGAGTTAGTCCTACGACCTAGGTATAGGACCAGGACCAGGTAGGACAAGGGGCAAGTTAGGGTACATCTAATAATTTACCCTAGACCTACCTGTAACTACTTCGATCACACTTAATTCCACCATCCCCTTCTATCTTCGGACTACCAGACTTACTGCGAGGCGCCAGTCGTACCTGGTAGATATTCCGCCATTACGTACGAAGCGTTTCGCTTCTACATTTATTATGCGTACCGCTAAGGAATGGCCTGAGTCTGTGTTCCCCGTGCGCTACAACCTGGGCTGCTTCAAGGCGCGAGTGAATAGGTATCTTCTAGGCATGCGTGCTTCATCGTCGACCGCATCGTCACTTACCATCAGATGAGATAGTGGTCAAATAAAAAAAAACTTCCACTAAAATAGCACCATAAAATCACTTCTATTATTATCTTCGAAACAAACACGTGTGCTTCACACCTTAGCATTATTTTGAGCTATTTTCGACTACATGCAAATTCGAGTACTAAACACTCGTTTAGCGTACTCATCGTACTCGGTCAGACTCGCGTTTTCTCCGCGTTTCACACGCTCGTACTAATGACGTGGATTGTCCTGAGCAGCCATACTCAAAGTGTGCTCCGCGGAACCTCTGTCCCCACAGAGGTTCCGCGAAGCACACTTTGAGCCCCGCGAAAATACAGGTCATAGTGAAAAAAAGAATACTAAGGAGTACTATAAGGTTGCAGAGTAAAATAAAATCTATCTAAATATTTCATCTATGTAAATTTTCTCTTCTATCAAACCTGACGTAAAACAATTGATGAAAAATTTTAACAATATTATATCTTCCAAATGATGCAAATTTTATATCACATAAAACCAGTTTTTGATTATGTTAGGGCTCCGTCAAATATTTCGTTTCCCAAAAGGGGTCCGACGCCAAATAAGTTTGAGAACCGCTGGTCCTGAGTACCGGCCGACGGACGTGATGTGTGGAATAATGAGTAAAATTAATATGTGCAAATTATATATTGCGTAATTTTCTATGAGATTTATTAGAGCTGACACGTATTGAATACAACTTTATGTCTATGTAACATAAACATAAACATAAACATAAACGCTTACACACTCATACCCCCGCACTAGGATTCCCTGTGTCGCAGGTGGCATGGACATACACAGGACATACAATTTGATATTAGTTCCTACTAATGTGAAAGTGTACGTTTATTGGTTTGTCCTTCTTTCACGCACTATGGAACCCTTAGCGTAAGACGTCACCTAACTCTACCTTTAACTTCATTTTCATTTTCACCGTTCTTTCGTCGCGAATATCACCTACATAAGTGTTCCTTAACAACCTGTCACTTAGCACGGTGAAAATTTAGGTGACGTCTAACGCTAAGGGATCCGTAGTTAGGGGATTGTTTAGGTGCCACTGGTGAAAATGGGTATAATTCTACCACATAAATGCTTTAAAAATTTCGTCACAAACTGATCACTTTAAGCACTTACGGCCTATGACAGTGGCGGTCATCAATAACCTACTGTCAATTTTCGCAGTGATCATTTTGGGACGACACCATTGTCATTTTTAAACCATTTGTTTACTAGAATTGAGGCCCTGATCCCATCCAACCACAAACACCTACTAATCTTCATAGATACCCCTAACCATAAAATATGCGATTCGACCAATGTCAACACAATCTGCCCTATAAGCCCGGGCACACACCAACGTGGAAGCACGTACGCGCGTTTTTTCCCGCACACGCGAGGATATGGGCCCAATTAATTAAAGTTTGAGTGTGCGCCGTGCCTTATCTTGTTTAGGTGAGTGTGCGCGCGGCTTTACTTTGTAAGCGGCTGTGGGACGCGGTTTTGCTCGTGTTTGCATGTTTTGTAGTTAATTTTTTTTATAATTGATAGGTTTGCGTTGAACACTATTTCAATTTTAAGTTAGGAGCTGGTTCATTGGCGGAGCATATTAGGTTAGGTGCTTGGCGCAGGACTTGTTAACGTTACCAAATACCGTTAATTAAAGTTAATTCCAAAATGTTACTGTGCATAACGTTAAAAATATTTCACATTAATGAATGATCAAACGAACTTACCTGTACGTGAAGTTCGATCGTAATTATATGATCAGCATCATTCTTGGCGATTTATACTTACAGAATGTAAACAAAATCGCTAAGAATGATGCTGTAAAATATAATAGTTAACAGGTAAAGGTAAGGAGTCGGGACTCTTATCATGGCATCACGCAACATTGGGTTTTTTACTTGTCTACTTGTCTGTCCCTTATTTTCATTTTTAATTTTTTATATGTATAACTGTAATGTTGTGTGATGTCCTGATATAAACGTATTTTCTTTCTTTCTTTCTAATAAGTTACAGTATTTAACGGTAGGTAGTAGCGTTTTAATTTTAACGTTATTTAACGGTAATTTTAACTAAATCAATAAAAATTGCGCAGTTGAACAAATTCAAATTCAATTTCAAATTAACGTCGATTTGAAAGTATCATTAAGAATGTTTACCAGTAGAACGTGGCATAAGTAACATTAAATTTATTATCGGTAATTTATATTTACCGGTAATGCGATCGAGTAGAGGTAACGTTACGAATGTTTTTGTTTCAAAGTTCTGGGTGGCACTGCAATTGTTAAGGGCCGGCGTTATGCTTTTTGTGCAGTCGTGTAAAAATGAATCAATCTCGTATTATTCACCTTTGACAATACAAAAACTACAGTTTTAAGAATTCTAGAAAGTTCGCATAAAATTTGCACGTTCAACCGCAGAACAGATAGGTAAAACTTAGTCACTTTTGTGTTTCGCAGAATTTATTCAAACTATGTAGGTACATTTTGTCTGTCTGCATAGTAAATACACATAATAAATTATGTACAAATTATGCAGCTACGCTCATAGAATTGTAATCATTATTGCAGTTGCCTGGTAAGTATGTAGCGCAAGGGCTTGTGTCCGGTTCATGTTGTTATATGAATTCAATCCAACGACCAACTCCGTTCGCCTTTAAGTGTCAAGAAATTGTAGGCTGAAATTTAAATTTAGAGTGTATTTTTTTTGTCTTGCTACATAAGGTAAAGTTTCTGCACTTAGTTGTTTTTTTTTTATAAAGAATGTGCCGATTTTATATTTTTTAGCTGATGCAATTGCTCGAATTGTATTTAGTATCTATTAGGTACTGTGTAGAGGAAATACGCCTTACGCTGTGAAGGATCGTGAATGCACGATCTTTAAAAAAATGCTTTAAATCACGTGTTGCAAAATATGGAAGAAAAGAAAAACTGATTTTTGGCATCGCATTTTTTGGTCCCTTATCGGCTACTCGGCTCATAAAGTAGGACTTGAGTAGCTCCTTCGGCCGAGCAATAGAAAATTATACCGCAGGTTGTAATTCCTAGTGGTGGAAGCTAGCCAGGCGAGCTTTAGAAACAACCCTACCACCAAGACATGGCTGCATTCAAGTTCAATATTATTCATTTACTTAGGCCCTAGCACTAACTAACTAAGACTAACTCTTCTGCGAGTGTCCGTTTGGGTTGTTACCACCGCTTTGCTCGTGAAGTCTGCCGCCAAGCAGTAGTGTGCAAGCATTACTGTGTTCCGATTTGATGAGCAGAGTATCCAGTGAAATTACTGGGCTTAACCTAATGTCTCAGGGTAACGAGCGCACTGCAGTGCCGCGCAGGCCTTTGTGTTTCAAAGTTCTGGGTGGCACTGCAATTGTTATTGGTCAGCGTTATGCTTACCATCAGGCAAACGACCAGCTCGTCTCGTTACCAAATAACATAAAAAATAAAAAAGTGCCCGTTGAAGTAGGTATTGACCAATCAAGAAGAGCAAGAAACTCTCCTTACGATACCTACTTATTACGATACCTTCCAAAAGCTTAAGCTCCACTTATCCAAGCTAAACCAACTACAGACTCAATTTCAGCAAACAGCCCACCAGTGGCCCTGAATCGGAAACTAATAAATTATTGTTTAATTTTTAAAGTCTCGAAGCGTAAAATTGGAACGTCGCGGCCTCTACCAGGCGTCACATGCCGGGAAAGACTTTTATTGCCATTTCTGATGCCAAATTTACTCGAACTCACAAGTACTGGGTTTGTATTACCCATGTTTGTTGTATTTACGACCGATTGCAGTCAGTACTAATGTCATAAGTCTGAAAGTAGCCATTTTTGTCTGTAACCTATTCAGGGGTTACTGAATTGTGTGAGTTTTATTTGGCAGAGGTGTATGGTAGAGCCGGAAGAGGAACATAGAGTAATAGCCCCTAGTATAATGTTTTCGGTGGGAACAAAGTACAGATAGATATACCTACAAGTATAGAGTGAGGCAACACGGATGCATTGTCTTTGCGTTGCGGTGCGTTGCAACGCCTTAGAGGTGACGCTGCGTTGTTTTACACCACACGATACGTGCAGCTGTTGCAGTAGTATAAAACCAAGTAAGGTCACCCGCTCAGGCGTCGCAACGCACCGCAACGCATCCGTGTGGATTATTTGAATTTTTTCCAATAGGTAGGTACACAAACCGTGTTTGACTAGAAAAAAAAAGACAAAAATGTTGATCTAATTTACATCTAGGTATGTACTTGGTTTTTAATTTTCAAAACAATCATTAATCTGTATTAACTGTCACAATTATTATAAATGCGTAAGTGTTCGTTCATTGGTCCTTCTTTCAGGCAGCAATTGAGCAACGGATCGATCTGATTTTTTGCATAGAGATTGTTTAAAAGCCGAAGAGTAGCAATAGAATACTTTTTGTAATTCTTGCAGGAATTCCACCATGGTGAAACCGCGACCAGCCCACCAGTGGCCATTTGTGTAATATCGGACATCGGTCGAATAAACCGTGGTGTATCACAAAGGGTAGTAAAAAAGCAACATTATACAAACGACCTCGTGGGTTAATTCGCACAATTTTAAACAAGAAAAAGATTGGTAACCAAAAAAAAAAGATTGGGTAAAACCTGATTACGTTAGTTGATCAAAAGATATTAATAAGTTCAGCATCGGTATTCTAAACTATCCTTTTTTAACATAGTATATGTATATATCTCCAGATCTTGTAATATTCGAAAAGCTGGACCAAAACGCAAGCTCCTAAGCATTCTGAACACGTGCAGATCCTAAAATCGGAGCCGGCGGCGTTCGGAACGCATCACGAAGCGTTCTTTCTTAGAATGTGAACTTCAATTCTTGACTGCTATGATTTATTACTGGCGCGTGAATATGATCGTTTTGGCGGGAAGAATATTTTTTTTCTCTAATCGATGTGGCAGTGGTATACGTAATCATTCAGCCTGCGTTACCAACATACTAAAATTGCTTTAAAAAAGCGGGACTCCATTTCGACGAAAACATTGCGCTATATCAATGTCATCCCTCATTTTTCCACCCTTAGGCATATTCTTTTATAAAATTTATTAAAGGATGATTGAGACTCTACTCATAAAAAAAGGAATCATTTAAATCTGTAGACAATTAGAGAAATCAAGTAACATTGGCACAAAACAAAATACAGATAAAATGAAAACCTCATACTTTTTGAAATCGGTTGAAAATACGTTATTTTTTGTTGTAACTCCTCTAAATAAAGAGGATAAATGGTCATTGTGATGGTTTGCTCGGCTTCTCAGTAGTAAACTTACTTTATTACCAAAATGCGAACTTTTCTGACTGCGTTGATTTATTGCTAGTGCGTGAATAAGATCTTTTTGGCGGAAAAGTTTTCCCTCTAATCGATGTGTGATGTGGCTTGATGTTTGTAATCATTCTGCTTTGGTTGTTATTCGATTCAAATTGAAGAAAACGAGAATTGGTTTTTGTGACTTTGAAACGCATAAATATAAATAACTAGCTTCTGCCCGCGGTTTCACCCGCGTTCCCACAGGAACCGCGCATTTTTTCGGGATAAAATGTTACTGTCCGGTCCATAAACTATATCTATGCGAAAAAGCACGCCAATTGCTCCGTTGCCGCGTGAAAGAATGACAAAACAACAAACCAACAAACGTTCGCATTTATTGCGTAGTATTGATTAACTTTTCGAAAACGACTCAAACAGTTTCATACCAATAACAAACTAGGTGATTTTAGTGAATCGATCGGCCCAAGTATTAAATATTTATTCTTAACTTTGAAAAAAAAAATAGAAAATTTGGGGAACAAATACAGAGGAATCACAATTTGTGGTGGGTTTATCTGGCCCGATCATCGGCCTTCGTATAATTTACCTATTCAGCTCAAAATAATAGATTCATATGTATATTTTTTATCAATTTTGTGATAAAAGTTAATGGACCACAAAATGGAATAGAGATATAAATTATAAGTACTTAACTAAAAAACTATAAAATATTTTATAGGAAGTGTATTTTCGAGGGCTTGCTTGGCTATGTACCACCCTCAAGTTAAGCATCTATATTTACGCACCAAAAGGATGTGTTCCACCAATCACACTTGAGTCCAAATCAGTCTTTATTCTAAGCTTTGCGTGTGCAATTTTTTTATTCGATAAATAAGATAAAGTAATCTATCGGATTTATTTGTAGCAACTATTATCAATTCTGTTATTGTAACTGGCACTTTATAATATACGTGGGCGCGGAATAAAAAAAAACAAATGAAAAGCTTCTTTTTATTAGAGGTAGCACACAGAATAAATATGGCAGTAGGCAAACGCCTGCGATCCTATTCAGCCAATTCAAAAAACTCCGATGACATTACTAGGACAACGTTATGTCAAACTCGTAATATAAAGTTATGATTCATATTAATATGTTAATTTCACGTCAAACAATGGGTTAGTAATGTTTGGGCGTAGAACGGCCTTGTGATTTCACTTGTGTACTTTTAAACAATCAATCTGTATTGTTTTGGTACTGTGAACACGTTGCGTAAGTGACGACTGATATGTTGGGGACTTGGTCAATTATTTCAAAAATGTAATATGTAGGTAGGTACACATAGGTAGAGGCCTAACTTAGATCTAGGATCTGAGGCTCAGCAACTGCAACTAAGTTCTACTATTTGGTTTCTTATAATAATTATTTAAAATTAGCTGCTGCCCCGCGGTTTCACCCGCGCGGAGATATTGGATTTCATGGTTTTTATTTTTTGCGCGGAACCCTAATTCTTTTTCCAAAATAAAAGTAGCCTATGTTACTCCTTGCAACATCAGCTATCTGCCAGTGAAAGTCCAGTCAAAATCGGCAAAGCCGTTTCGGAGATTACCCGGAACAAACAGACAGACAGACAAAAATTTTAAAAATGGCTGTTTTGGTGTAGGTCCCGTTTATACTTTCATATGCATTTAGTGAAAAGCTGTTATTTTGATATTACAAACAGACACTTTAATTTTATTTAGTTGTATAGATGCTGTTACTATGTATTATTGAATTACGTCATTAAATGAATTTGATTTTGTATAACATTGTGGACAGCCACTTATTATTCATTAGCTTCTGCCCGCGGTTTTCACCCGCGTTCCCACAGGAATCGTGAATTTTTCCGGGATAAAAGTAGTAAATTTTACTTTCCGGTCCATAAACTATATCTATGCCAAAAATCACGTCGATCCGTTGCTCCGTTACTGCGTCAAAGAAGGACAAACCAACAAACACACTTTCGCATTTATAATATTAGTAGGATAGTAGGATTTGACTCGCAGGATCGCGCTCTTGGGCCCCTGTCAAAATGGATTTTCATTTGAATGAAATCTCAGTCTAAGTTTTGATTACCATCAAGAAAAAGGCGCTCGTCTATCCACTAGTATAAAAAAATACCCAAGTTCATACTATTCGCGAGGTCTGTTAATGCATCCAACCTTTTAATAATTTGATATTGAGGCCAGATGGTATCTACTATGAAAGCGTGTCGTTGTACGACCGAAGCTAATACGGAGTCTAGAAGACAATTTGACAGTTTATATGGTTATCCTACTATAATATTATAAATGCGAAAGTGTGTTTATTGGTTTGTCCTTCTTTCACGCAGTAACGGAGCAACGGATCGACGTGATTTTTGGCATAGATATAGTTTATGGACCGGAGAGTAACATAGGCTAGATTTTATCCCGAAAAAATGCGCGGTTCCTGTGGGAACGCGGGTGAAAACCGCGGGCAAAAGCTAGTTACTCTATAATTATAGTGATCATTTTATTGAAAAGCTTGAATTAGATTTTATTTAGTTACTTTGTTTAACAATTAGCGCTGAATTTCAGACAAAAAGAAGAAAAAAACGATTTTAAAGAATAACATTTTTGGGTGGCTTACTGTTGCTTGGTGTTTTTTTTTATAGTGAACCGGTTTGCTATAAAAAAAACGTAAAAGTAAGTAACCCAAATAACTTATCGTATCATGATCTTGTTATGTTACTCACGCCTACGTACTCGAAAGTGTAACGATGTCTACACGTTTGTGTACAACGGTAACATCCCAAATACCGCTTCATATGAATCTTGACGAATGACGACAGTTTAGAATTTTTTATTACAATTTTGTGACTGTAATGGTGTAGTAACTAGGGAAAGTTGCTATTCGAAACTTTAGCTGTCGTTGTCGGAATAACAGTCTACTAGGAAGTCTGGTTAATATATATTTATTACTAGTTGCGCCCCACGGCTTCGCCCACGTTACTAGCCTAAGTTACTCCTTATAACATCAGCTATCCGCCAGTGAAAGTCCCGTCAAAATTGCTACAGGAGATTAGCCGGAATAAACAGACACTAGACAAAAAAATTAGAAAATAAAATTTTTATGAGATAATACGAGTAGTTAACTATTCCTAACTATATGCACCGGCCAATATCCATGCCACACTCGTAAATTGGCGGTGGCAGCTGTCAAAACACACTGACTGGTGCTTGGTGACATATTTTCAACTTGAATGTGGTAGCTAGCCGGTCGAGCTCTTCTAATTGCCCTACCATCAGACAAAAACACTCTGCTTACACATTGTAGGTTATCCCCGTACAAAGCATTTTCTATAAGAGAAGGAAGCGACCAATCGGTGATTTTCAAATTCAAATTCAAAATGCTTTATTCAAATAGGCCCCAAAGGAGCACTTATGAAAGTTAAAAATTACAAATGACTTATACTTATTACTACTTATAAATGACTCTAACAGCGGGCCTATGCAACATTCGTCTACCCGAATCACAGACTAAAAACTAATGCTAAAAGTTTGCGAAGGATAATGCCAAGATTTCTCTAGTATGTAGTGTTAGTTAAGACTAGGCTCTCATTATAATTTTCCCACGTTTGCTCCGCCTCCACACCCCGCAACGCGCAACTGCACTGCCGCGCCGCAGCTCACACCCCGCTAATATTACGCGGCGATAGACCACTGCTAGATCGCCGCGGCCCGAGCCGTTATAGCGTGAGCCGTTCTCGGTTGCGCGCTGGAACGTAGATGTCATAATAGAGTTTCCTTACCCTTGAATACTTTATTATAGTATATACTACTAAATTATTATTTTTTAATTTCAATAATAATGCAATGTTTGATGGTTTACGCTAACGCATATATTCCGCCGTTTTAAATGATGGAGAAAATAATTAGGTAAATCAAATCAATAAAAATTGAAAAGCGGGAACCGACTTCGACGAAAATATCGTGATATATGAAACATCCCCCATTTTCCCACATTTACTGATGGTACTCTATACAAATAAATAAAATTGAAGTGTCTGTTTGTAATATCAAAAAAGACGAATTGACAACCTCCTTCTTTTTTGAAGTCGGTTAAAATTGTACTCATGAGAAAAATAATTAATGATTAAACGAACTTACCTGTAAGTGAAGTTCTATCGTAATTATTCGAGCTGTTTCATCCGAAGAGATTACCAATAACTATTAATACACATGTAGTTACACCGTACGGTGACGCCAGTTTGCACTGATAGTTGAGAATTTTTTTTTTTTTATGTGGGTACTTTATTTTCCTTCTTACACCAACTAGATAAAACGTCATTTAGTTCAGAGTAATAATATATAAGATCCGTTTACTTTGTGAAAAATCTGGTTTTAATGACACAATAAATCAATTATTATAACATTTGTTGAGATTTACAACAAATAATTATGTTATTAGTAGAGACTACCTGCTAATAGTAATTATATTTCATAGCTCCATTCTTCAGATATATCTATATATTAATAGATATTTATACCAGGTAGTCCTTCTTTCACACAGGTAAATTCGCACGCTTTTAGAGTCGTATCGATTAAAAAATCTATTCTATCGCTGGTACCCTCAATACAGCGCCTCCCTATAACATCATTCTTTTTTCGTGCGCGGTAGAAGACGCACGCGTCTCAACAAGTTTCGTCGCAAAAGAATTTAAATTCATGATACCGAAACGACAAAATGAAGATAAATTAATACATCGCTACAAGAACAAAATTAAGGAACTTGATAACAAGAAACAACAAGCCTCCCGACGTCGTCGGGTTATAACATATTCCGATTCGGAATCAGAGTCTGAGGTCGAAAGAAATGAAGGTTAGTACCTACACTATCAGTTTCTATAAGTGTCCCAAACTCGTTAAATGCATCTCTAAGTCTGCCGGGAGGTTAACTGCGGGTTATACACGAAGGCTAGACATGATGTAATAAAAACTACAGAGTAGTTTCTATAAGTGTCCCAAACTCGTTAAATGCATCTCTAAGTCTGCCGGGAGGTTAACTGCGGGTTATACACGAAGGCTAGACATGATGTTATAGAAACCTGGAGGTTGACTGCGGGTCATACACGAAGGTTCTAATAAAAACGTTAGATACCTATCAAGTAACGTTAGATATGAATAAGGTTTGGCACAAGAAAGCTTCCACGATGCACAATTTGAGAATTTTCTCAGTTCTTAGGCGTTCTCACAGCAGCCTGCCCGGCTGGAAAATACGGCTGGCTATACACAGAAGTTTTTAGAGAGAGAAAAGTATCTTGCACTTCAAAATCACGCTAATTATGACACTAAATTTAAATTATCAGCGAATGTTCTACCAGATTTATACTGTTGGAGAGCAAACATTCTAGCCACAAAAAAAAAACTTGGTAGCTCCTCCAGTTTATTATTTAGACATTTATACAGATGCATCTAGGATTGGCTGGGGGGCCGTCTGTAATAATTTGTGCACAAATTGCCATTGGAAAGAAAGTGAACTGATGATAAACTTTTTAGAACTTCAAGCTGCCTTTTTCGGGCTCAAATGTTTTGCTACAAACAAAACCAATTGCACCATATTGACGCGAATAGATAATACGACCGCTATAAGCTACATTAATGGAATCTATTTCGAGATCTATTTGGCAATGGGGTGAAGAACAAACTCTATGGTTGTTCGCTTCATACATAAATACTAAAGATAACGTAGAAGCTGATGAAGAATCAAAAGAGTCAACCCTGATATTGATTTAGAACTTTGCTCACAAGCTTTTCAAACCATTGTTCAAAAGTTTGGCGAACCTAGTATAGATGTTTTCGCATCTCGCGCCAATACCAAATGTTACACATACGTTTCATGGAAGCCAGATCCATATGCATTTACCTTTGAAGCTTTCACGATTTCTTGGCATAATCACTACTTTTTTGCTTTCCCCATTTCCATTGATTCTCAAGTGCTTACAAAAAAACTGTGAGCGAGCAATCAATCTATAATCAAAATAGCATCAATTATTTTGGTTTTAACGGAACAATTCCAAAGAGGAGCTTCATATGGCTCATTAAATACTCATCGTTCGGCTTTCTCATTACTTCTAGGAAAGGAAATAGGCTCTGATGAAAACATATCGCGCTAGTTAAAAGGAGCTTTTAAAATTAGATCAAGCATACCCAACTATTCATATACATGGGACCCTCAAACAGTACTTAACTTTGTTTCGGATTGGAATCCTAAAGATAATTTGCCTTTAGTTCAAATCACTAAAAAAACTTACAATACTCATTGCTTTGTGCACCGTTCACCATGTACAAACACTTTCTGTAATAAAAGTAAATGATATTATGATTACTCAAAATCAGATAATTATTAATATATCAGATATAATCAAAACATCAGCTCCCGGTCGTGAGCAGCCGATTTTGTTATTACTCTACTTTCAAGAAAAAGAGAGTATTTGTTCTGCCGTTCGGGATAGCCTGTTCTTAACCCACAAAAGTCCGCATGAATATGCTTCAGCGCAAACCATCAGTCGATGGATAAAAGACGTTTTAGCTGCAAACGGTATCAACGTGGTGACATTCAGCGCACACAGCACGCGGCATGCCGCCACATCGAGCGCGAAATCTGCTGGTTTTTCTGTTGATTCTATCCGTAAGATAGCCGGTTGGACACCAATTTCGCAAACTTTTGCAAAGTTTTATAATCGTCCAACAATTGTAGAAAACTTTGCTAGGTCATTACTTGAACCTAGACTTACTTAGTTTTTTGTGTGATTATATTGTGTACATGTACAATTAAGTATTATTTTAGTTAATTCGGTTGCGTAAGTTTTAATAATGATTCAAATTGAATAAATATATTTTCTCTTTATTCAAAAATATCTTCGTTTCATGTGCAATAACTTGATTTATTTTATCTACATAACCAAAAACTGTTTGTCTCTAAACATCTACCTGGTATAAATATCTATTAATATATAGATATATCTGAAGAATGGAGCTATGAAATATAATATATGATCAAACGAACTTCACAAGCGAAGTTCAATCATTATTATATGAATAGCTCCATTCGAAGATATAGGAACCCTCCCTCCACTACCCAGTAAGTAAACAAAAGTTTTTGGGTAACTTCTCTAAAAGAATGACGTTATAGGGAGGCGCTGTAGTGAGGGTACCGGCGATAGAATCGATTTTTTAATCGATACGACTCTAAAAGCGTGCGAATTTACCTGTGTGAAAGAAGGACTACCTGGTATAAATATCTATTAATATATAGATATATCTGAAGAATGGAGCTATTCATATAATAATGATTGAACTTCGCTTGTGAAGTTCGTTTGATCATATATTATTAATAATGATGAAACTTAAAATATATATGCCAAAATCATAATATTGAACTAGTGTTCTTGTAATACTTCTGATATAATTGTTCTTGCAAAAGACATATCACCTTCAGACACAATAGTCTTATTATAGAATTTTCCAAATGTATTGGAACTACCGCTCCAGCCAGCGATAATAATAATCTCTATCGATTGACAATTTTATCAGGGGAGAAATCGAGTAACATCAAAAAAATAGGAAAAAAGGACGAATTGACAACCTCCTCCTTTTTTGAAGTCGGTTAAAATTGTACTCATGAGAAAAAGAATCTCTATCGGTTGACTATTTTATTAGGAGAGAAATCGAGAAACATCAAAAAAATACGAAAAACTATGAATTGAAAACCTCCTCCTTTTTTGCAGTCGGGTAAAAATTGTACTCATGAGAAAAATAATCTCTATCGATTGACAATTTTATTAGGAGAGAAATCGAGTAACATTATAAAATACGAAAAACGATGAATTGAGAACCTCCTATTTTTTTGCAGTCGGGTAAAAATTGTACTCATGAGAAAAAGAATCTCCATCGGTTGACTATTTTATTACGAGAGAGATCGAGTAACATCAAAAAAAAAAGGAAAAAGGATGAATTGTCAATCTCCTCCTTTTTTGAAGTCGGGTAAATATTGTACCATAAGTAAAAGAATCTCTATCGTTTGACAATTTTTAGGAGAGAAATCGAGTATCATCAAAAAACAAATACGAAAAACGGACGAATTGTGAACCTCATCCTTTTTTGAAGTCGGATAAAAATTGCCAGGAATATGACTGGGTAATGGCTATATGCCAAGAAAAATAATCAGACCATAACTCCGAGTAATTACATCTTTGCTTCTCTCATTTTTCTTGCACAATCTACCAAACGGTTCTCTCTTTTGCGAACATATAATTTCTTATTGTCCTTGTTCCCTATTGTAATATCGAAAGTTGCATGCTCGCTTGTGACAAAAACAATCACAGGTCCACCCGCATCGGCGCACGGCGCTATACTGAGGACTGCTCGCTTCGGATAACTATTATAACGCGAGGTGCCAGCGTAATAAGGTCGAATTTAGTGTGCACTGTTTGAACACACTTTAACTCAGAACTAAATGACGTAAGTCTCAAATCTAATTTATTTTATTAACAGGTTAATAATTTTTCTAGGTAAATTTGTTTTTGTCAGTGGATAGTAAAATATATTTTCTTGGTGTGAGTAATTATTTTGAAAATAAAACTTAAGCCGTTGAGTAAAAAAGTGTATTTTACACTGAAAAAAGCATAATTTTTGATAAGAAAATGTATCGAATGAAAATGTATCAATCGTGTTTTTGTTTAGATCATGGAGAGATAAAGGTCTCATAAAACATACATGTTAGTTTCAAGTTGATCACGTATGTGGTTGACCCAGCATCTCGGTGGAAAAACCCTTAAAAAATGAGAGTATCGCCTTAAGCGACATATCCTGTACATATTCGATAAAGCTTAACATGCATTTAATTACTGTAGACGTGGATTGTTGTGAGATTGTCGAAGTCCCTGCAACGGCGGTACAGAAAAAACATCCATCTACGAAATATAGTGATAATAAAGCTGGATACGGCAATTCAAGAATGTTTGCAAAAGAAATAAACCTTAGTTAGGTAATGGTCCATTAATTTCGAAATGAATGACCCGAAAATACACCAAGCAGATTGTGGATCAGGTAAATTTATCGATTTAATAGCAATCAGTTCGATAACGCTGCAATTGAAAGATCGGCCCTTAATTTACTTCTTAGAGTATCATTGATTCGACTCTTTTAAATTATTAATCTACTTAAAACTCTGTTAGTGGGAGGACTAACTCTTCTGCGAGTCCGTCCGTCTGGGTTGTTACCACCTCTTTGCTCGTGAAGTCTGCCGCCAAGCATTACTGTGTTCCGGTTTGATGAGCAGAGTAGTCAGTGAAATTACTGGGCTTATGAGACTTAATACCTGATGTCTCAGAGTAACGAGTGCACTGTAGCGCCGCGCAGGCCTTTGTGTTTCAAAGTTCTGGGTGGCACTGCAATTGTTATGAGCTGGCGTTATGCTTACATCAGCTCGAACGACCTGCTCTCCTAATTACCTAATAGTATAAAAAACCTATCACATCCATCTTGAACTGTGCTCACGTGTTTCCCACATCGCTACAATTCTCCTTGCATCGGGTGGCAAAGCACGTTCCTTTGTCATCGGCGATATTAAATTTCTTGCTAGTACAATATGTTGCTTTTGTCTCGCTGCTGGATTGACATGTGCATTAACCCGGGGTTAAATACCTGACGATGGCTATGGATTAATCTGTTAGGTAACTGGGTGGCCAGATTCAGAAAACTTGCCCCTTTATAACACTTACCGTTCACACTGGTGAGCACCAGACTCCATAACATAGAGCATAGACGCAAGTTTCTGCCTCTATTTTGGAGTGTGTACTCAGTGCTCTAAATAGGGCGGTGCTAGTGGTGTCCAGGTACAGGGCGCAGACCCTGAAGGGGCGCAGAAATGACCAGACCTGGTAGAACATTAGGACGCAGTTGTAGAATTTTGCACCGGGCGCACAGATGGCCATACAGGCGCAGTTAAAGCTCACATCCGACCGTACAAAAGGCTAGTTACGGGTCTGTGTTCTTCCATCTTACTTCCTACTGCCTACTAATATTATAAATGCGAAAGTGTGTGTGTGTAGCCGCGGGCAGAAGATAGTGTAACCCTGTATAATTAATTACACATATGTGGTATTTCAACATACTGTTTTGGCAACACTGACTTTTAACATCACTTGATAGCTTGCATTGTGTTTTGACATGTTGAAGCTAGCCTTTGTGCATTCAAAAGGACTAATGCTAGATTTTTTGTAGCCAGATAAGCTACAGAAAGATATTAGTTTGGAAGTTTTGCTAGAACAGATTGATAAGCCTTTCAGTTTCCATTAGGATTATTTTCATGCGTCATTTGAGTTTGAAAGCTTTTAATATAAAACACAATTTAATAATTGCTAATAATAGCAGTTACTTTCAAAATTTAACAATTTTTTAATGTAATTTGTAAGATATTTTATTACTGCTGGGTAACGGGACGAGCAATTGGTTTGCATGATGGTAAGCATTCCGGTCCATAACAATAACAAAACAAAACTTTGAAATACAAAAGGCCTGCGCGGCACTGTAGTGTGCTTGTTACCCTGAAACATTAGGTATTAAGTCTCATAAGCCCAGTAATTTCATTAACTCATTTCGTCACCAAACCGGACAGTAATGCTCGCACATTACTACTTGGCGGCAAACTAAAGAATTTTGAATTTAAGTTCGCTTTTGTGTCTACAATCATTTGTTTTCTGCAATAACGTACATACACTTCACATATTAATAAACAAAAATTAAATTGTGGTTGTCTTTGTTGTTCTTTGACAATTTTAAACTGAATCGAAAGAGGCAAAACATAGTTTAACTATTCAAACATTTAACACTGTTTATTAATAATAGCCCTACTTTCTAAGTCTTGACCAATTGTAATCCTTCTGTTGTCTTGTAATTTAGTTCTATTTTGATTTAGTTTAAGACCATAGTCAATCACGTCTTGATGTTTTTTTTCTTTATATCGTTAATTTCTATTAATATATGACCTAATCTTATAAGAGTATGGACCACGTGTCCATAGAGTGTAAAGTAAAAAAATAAAAAAAAAAGAAAGATCTTGACCATACTGACAGGTCATCCTTTTAAAGAGAACTTTAAACAAAGCATGGCATCATGATGCGCTTATCTGAGATGGCCAGCTAAGCTCGTCTCAAAGTAAACCACGGATAAGAAACAGGTTGTTAATATTTTAAAGCTACCGGTGTTAGATGGATAGATTGCAATGCTGACCTGCGGCGTGCAGGAATCTGGTTCTTTTCTACCAAAAATACTTAAAAACTTTGACAGACTACGGAAAAATGCTGGCGCATATTTGGCCCGGCGATTAGACGCGGCCACAAGACGCGGCTACCAGTGCCTGGGTGCGGCCACCAGTCGCAGCCACATAATGTGACCTCAGACGCTTTTTTTTTTATGTTTTTTGGTAACGAGATGAGCTGGTCGTTTGCCTGATGGTAAGCATAACGCCGGCCCATAACACTTGCAGTGCCACCCAGAACTTTGAAACACAAAGGCCTGCGCGGCACTGCAGTGCGCTCGTTACCCTGAGACATTAGGTATTAAGTCTCATAAGCCCGGTAATTTCACTGGATACTCTGCTCATCAAACCCGAACACAGTAATGCTTGCACACTACTGCTTGGCGGCATACTTCACGAGCACGGATTTCGTGATACTAGAAATGCGCGCTTGACGTAAAAACATTGTTATTCTGCCAAGCAAACGTACGTTTGCATAAGCGTCTGAGGTCTACCTAACAGAGAGAACAGAAGGGGCGCTCGGGCGCTTGGGCCGTTCTTACGCGCCCAAGCGCCCCTTCTGTTTTCTTTCTACATTGTAGAATGAAGAATAGGTGAGAAGAAGCCGGCGTTTGTGGTCGAGTGTGTGCGAGGGACGAGCCACAAACGCGACCACTGGATCAGTTTGTGACTCGGTCGCGGCCACTCGAACGCTCAGTTTACGTCGATGCCATACAAAATGTATGAAAAGTCTTGCCCGCAGCTTGTTGTCGCGTTAACGGCCGCGTTAGCTGGCCAGTGTGCAATACATAATTTTTTTTTAAATTACTATTTCTTTTTTAACTTTGCATTATACAAGAAGCGAAACATTTAAACTTAAAGCTAAACGAAGACTAGGCGTGGCCAGTGACGCAACCACTACAAGATAGATCGTATCTATCGAATGAAACAGCATCGCAATGACCGGTGCGATTCTCACGAGTCGATTGCGAAATCGATTTCGGATCGTAGGGTCAGACATACTGCTTTAATGCGCACGCGCGGATTTGTTGATGCATTGGTTTGTTTGTTTTGTGTCTTTAATATGAAGATTTTGAAGTGATGATATATATATAGTTGTATATTGTGGTATTGAGGTTTACTGCTCGACTGACTGTGGTTTAAACATTTTAAGTAAGACATAAGTAAAACATCGTGAATCACAGCATGGTGGTAAGATATTTTCTAATGTCCCGCTGGATAGCTACCGCATTCAAGCTTCTAATCGGCCTCTAAGTTTGAAGATGCTCACCAGCTCACTGTAAACCGAAAGAGATAAATAAAATATCTATTTTCATCAAATAATCAATTTTGATTTGATTTTTTTATTCATTTCTATAATCCAACACTGTTATTTACAAATTATTTATGTTTTAAAAATATAGACAACAATAAGGCTACGAAACGATTACACAACTAGGAGACGCATGTACATTTTCGAACTGTTCAGTTACATAAATGTAGCATTCGTGTGCGTGGAGGCAGGAAGAAAACCTAGGATTGCAGATACAAACTTAGATTTTTAATAAACTCAAAAAATATAAAATGGTACACCGTCGTTCGTCGTTCGTCATTATTCGTCTTGTCTCTCATTCACTATCTCTTTCGCACCTAGTTGTGTTCGGATACAGGTTACTTTTACAGCTTGTTCGGATACACCAGTTTTACTTCCTACATAAATTACCACAAGAATATCACAGCATTAGCACAAGACATTACTTATAATGGTTACAGTAAAAAACGAGAAATAAAAAATATTATAACAAAAGTTATTTTTTAATATTTGTATGGAATTAAATGCATGCTCTATAGAAATGGACGCTGTGACGGACTGACAAACAAACTTGGCGATTTAATAAAGATGCATTATCATTCGGAACCCTAAATAAAAAACATAGATGTAAGACGCAACCAGACACCCTATATAATAAGTCTGTAACATCACTAGCAATTTATCTCGCAATCGATTGCGATTGATACGATTGATGCATCGAATCATTAGGGGGCATTACAAAGGTCATCTCGATGTGATAGGTATTCGAATGGTTTTAAATGATCGAGGTCTTATATATTAAGTAGAATAATTGCTGGTATTCTTGTGTAGGTGCGGTAACTCGAAGCGTTTGTATGTAGTTGTTTTACTTCAAGTTTAGTAGGTCGTAGGACTAACTCTTCTGCGAGTGTCAGTCTGGCTGGGTACCACCGCTTTGCTCTTGCAAGTATGTGCAACCATTACTGTGTTCCGGTTTGATGAGCAAACTCGTCAGTGAAATTACTGGGCTTTTGAGACTTAATACCTAATGTCTCAGGGTAACGAGCGCAATGCAGTGCCGCGCAGGCATTTTAGTTCCAATTCTAGGTGGCGCTGCGACTGTAATGAGCTGGCAGTAGTAGAAATAAACCTCTACGAAAGTGATTATACAATACCATATCCATGATTACAAATCAACGAGTACATAACCAGTCGACACGAGGCCTAGAGGTCGAGACCTCATCCTTTCGCTGGTTGCGCAAGATACTATTGATTTAAATACCTATTTAATGTATTAGAATTTGAAACCAATGGTTCTTTTATTGCTCGTAATTTGGTGCTTTTATTGTAATGAGAAAGTGACCTTTGGCCATCAGGTGCAAGTAAGATACTGAAATAAGTACCGGGTATTTTTTCTTACCCCGAGATTCTTATTTCAGGCAATGTTGCTACTTTTACCTCATTATCTTAGGCTTTGCGACAGATTTTCCATTTGAGAGTGGTAGCTGGACATGTGAATATTGGAAAATGCTTGCATCGAGATGTTCACAGTAAAATAAAGCTCACGCCGTAAGCCAAAGCGAGAACGATGCGCAATCAAGACGCCATAAATATAAAAAATGTTTACATTCAAAACATTCACGACGTTTAATTATTGTTCATTCCATTATGCACGATTACCGAGAATCTTAGCATATACCTGGCACTGTAACTACTTGATGACATCAGGCATGCTCGACTGATAAATATACAATATGTAGAGATTGTTATATGTTTGTTGTCTCTTTTTATGGGCTGACGTTATGATTATCATCAGGCAATATCTCATCTAACCTGAGTCCTGTTATTTTTACGGTTTCACCTGGTTTCTGCGCCCTGTACCTGGGCACCGCTGGCACTGCGCTAGTTACTGACTACTAGCACTGAAACTACCTACCTACCTACCTCACCCGCTTCTCGGCCTCAATCTGCGCAATCACAGGAGACCATCGCCTCCCAGGGCTGCTCGTCGTCGACCATTTCTGCCAAGAAGGCAAGGCAAGGCAACGTGAGGTCCGACCCTACAACCACGACTAGAGTTCATCGTGATCTCCCATTGGGTGCTGTGCGGTATCCGTACAACCACACCGGTGGCAGACCGGGAGAAATCTTACTCATCTCGTCTCGCGACGACTAGAATGAGGATTTCTAGTGCATTTAAAACGCGAATTAGTTTAGCAATCATACTTTACTAGCACGTCGCCCTCTGAGACGAATAGAAGTAGCGTTTCTTGAGCAACCGGAATGCTACTTCTGTTATACCGGATGAGATGGCATAAGATTACTCCCCGGTGTGCCACCGGAAATGCTCACCGAGCTCGTCTCCATGTGAGGTCACGTGATGAAGTAGCATTCCTGTATATGTTATTTGGTAACGAGACGAGCTGGTCGTTTGCCTGATGGTAAGCATAACGCCGGCCCATAACAATTGCAGTGCCACCCAGAACTTTGAAACACAAAGGCCTGCGCGGCACTGCAGTGCGCTCGTTACCCTGAGACATTAGGTATTAAGTCTCATAAGCCCGGTAATTTCACTGGATACTCTGCTCATCAAACCGGAACATAGTAATGCTTGCACACTACTGCACGGCGGCAGACTTCACTCACAAAGCGGTGGTAACAACTCTGACGGACACTCGCAGAAGAGTTAGTCCTACCACTAACAATTTATAGTATAGTATGTAACAATGTATAGTAACAGGCTACTGGGGAATCAACCAAACAACCTGTTCATCTCGTTGTCTTCTATATATTATATAGCTTTAAAAAACACATTTATGCGTTCCCCAAAACTGAACCGTGACTTTTTCACAGCCGTTTTTTTTAAAACCTGCTTGCCCACGATGGTGCGTCAAAGCTCGTATTTTCCCGGAATGCATATAAAACAAATACAATGAAACAACAAAAACACGGAAATACATTTAAGCCTGAAAGCCCATGCATAAATAACCCTGTTTTATGACTTATGATCTTTTATATAAGTGACAGACAAACAGACGGCTAGCTCCATCGGCTATTTTCAATTTCTTTTTTCAACTAGGTATTTAAGAAAATATGTCATGAATTTTTTGCGAAGCCGTTTTGCAAAAAGTTGCTACTCAAGATTTTTCATATAACCCGATATTATAAGAAATGTTTAAAATAAATATAAGAAGCTTAAAGCCGTACCTGCATCTCTATCATTTATACATAATCCTTAATTGCATAAGTACATTCTTAACTAGACGTCTAAACTTTCCTTATGGTAACTTACATATTTTTCAGCATTTTATCACAGAATCTAATACCGTGAGCCACGAATCATTAATCATCCCTTCGAATCCCAAGAAGTGGTTTCAAGTAAGATGAAGCAACCTTAAACACACCCCTTCAAATCTTAATTGATTAAATTAGGGCGCACTAATTAGGTAATTCGGTTAGGTCATTAGTATTCGACTCTAGGTCTAATCTGAAATGGGTCAATGTTGTATTAAGCTAAAATTTGACCTGGTTTAGAATGACTAGAATTTAGGAACGAAATTACCTTAATAGACGAAGATATCCTGTTGAATGTTAAATAGGAAAACTTGCAATTAGTAGATAATTTAACTAGCAATTCATATTCTGCTTTATTGAATCTATACAAATAAATAAAATTGAAGTGTCTGTTTGTAATATCAAAATAACAGCTTTTTACTCAATGCATAATGCATATGGCAGTATATAGGTATGGTACCTATAACAAAACAATCATTTTTAAAATTTTTGTCTGTCTGTCCGTCTGCATAATTAATGCATATGCCCCAACAGAAGTATCGGCTGACGAAATAAAAGATCAGTTCTACGATGACCTAGAAGCTGTGTATGATCAAATTAGCAGCTACGATGTGAAAATGCTACTTGGGGATTTTAATGCAAAAATTGGTCGAGAACAAGCGTTTGTCCCTACAATTGGCCGACATAGTAAACACGATGTGTCCAATGACAATGGTTTAAGACTAGTTAGTTTTGCGGCATCCAAAGAACTTGTAATTAAGAGCACCATGTTCCCTCACAAAGACATTTATAAGGGAACTTGGAAATCACCGGATGGTAAAACTATTAATCAAATTGACCATGTTCTTATAGACGACAGACACAAGAGTGCTATTCAGGATGTCCGAGTATATAGGGGAGCAGACTGTGATAGCGATCATTACATGCTAGGAATTAAAGTAATGGCCAAAATTAAGATCAACAAAAAGGCGAATACACACAAAGAAGACATCGTAGACACGGAGAAACTAAAAACAGCAACAACACGTGACCGGTTCCAGTTAGAGCTTAGTAATAGATTTAAGGGTCTAAAGGTGGAAGAAGATGTTGATAACCTCTGGGAAACCATGAAAAACACTATAAAAGAAGTGGGCTTGAAGGTAGTTGGAAAGAAAAAACGCAAAAAGAAAAGGAAATGGTGGACAGAAGAGTGTGAAAAATTACTGGAAGATAAAATTAAGTATCACGCACTCGCTGAACAGGACGCAAAATGGGAAGAGAAGTACAAAGACCTGCGGATACAACTAAGGAAATCCATAAAAAGAGCTAAAAGGAGACAGTTAGAAAACATCATTTTAGAAATGGAAACCTTGATGAGAGCTAGTGCATCAAGAAAATTCTACCAAGAAATCCGTGAAGTCAAAAAAGGCTATCAACCCACAACGCAATTTCTGATAGATGGGGGTGGAAATCTTGTAACGGATAAGGATGAAATTTCGAACATGTGGCAAAATTATTTCCAAGGCCTCTTAAATTGTCCCGAACCTGAGCAGCCAATTCAAGGAGTTTTGGATGACAATGAGGCCCAATTAGACTCGTTGTCGTTCGAAGAAGTCAGAAGAGCGATAACTAGGCTAAAAAAATAATAAAGCACCGGGCGTGGATGGATTACAGGCCGAGCTATGGAAATACGGAGGTGAAGCCGTACAGTCGAGACTCTTCGAATTATTGGTTAAAGTGTGGACCCTGGAACAACAACCACGAGAATGGAATGTGGGAGTTATTTGTCCTGTCCATAAGAAAGGGTGCAGGAAGGTATGCTCAAATTACAGAGGCATTGCTCTGCTGCCCACGGCGTATAAGATTTTGTCTTATGTGCTGCTGGAAAAACTTGAACCATACGCGGAAAGAATAATAGGTGATTACCAGTGTGGGTTCCGACGCAATCGCAGCACGACGGACCAAATTTTCCTTCTGAAACAGCTTATGGAGAAGAAATGGGAATACGCCCAAAGCATGCACTCCTTATTTGTAGATTTCAGCAAGGCGTATGACAGTATTGACAGAGCCTCGCTTTTCGCTATACTCCAGAATTTTAACATCCCGCGAAAACTAATCAAAATGCTAAAGGTTGCTACTGGAGAGAGCAGAATGTGCGTTAAAGTTGCAGGCGTACTCACGCAGGAGTTTGATGTGGTTACTGGCCTTAAACAGGGAGACGCTTTGTCCCCCATGCTGTTCAACTTGGCACTAGAGCACGTTATTGGAGGAGTCTTAGCACTTGACGGCGGTATTTTCCTAAATGGGCGGCATAAAGTGATAGGATACGCAGATGACCTAGCTCTCCTTGGAGAGACCAGAGAAGAGGTAGCAACATCGGCGAGGACCCTAGCTGCCGAAGCTTGTAAGGTTGGACTCAAAATAAACCATGGAAAAACGGAATATCTCCACATGAAACGCTACAAAAATACCCGACAAAAGCGCGATGACCTGCTAGTTGGAGATGTATCATACAAAGGAGTTGAGAAGTTCAAATATTTAGGGTGCACTATAACGGATACGAACACGAGGCAGGAGGAAATTAATATCCGCATTCACAATGCCCTCCGTTGTAGTGCAGCCTTGCATAAGGTCTTGGTGTCCAGGTTACTGTGTAGGAAAACTAAGATCCAAATCTACAAAACGGTCATCAGACCAATATTACTGTATGGATGCGAAGCCTGGACACTAACACTAAAAGAAGAGAACCAACTCTTAGTAGCGGAGAGAAAAATTCTACGCAAAATTCTGGGGCCAGTAAAGAGAGAAGATGGCAGCTGGAGGTTGAGAAAAAACCTAGAAATAGAACAGCTAGTGGCCGAGCCTAACATCATTGGTGAAACTAAAGCGCAGAGACTTCGCTGGCTTGGACACCTGCAGAGGATGGGGGAGGACCGGAATGTCAAGAAAGCGTATCTTGGAGTCCCTAGTGGCCGCCGGCCAGTTGGTAGACCAAGGTACCGCTGGAATAACGTCGTGGAGGCGGACCTGCGCGAACTCCAAGCTGGTGATTGGCGAGAGTTGGCGCGGGATCGCAACCAGTGGCATTCTCTGGTGTCGGAGGCCAAGATCCTTTTTGGGTCGCAGCGCCACCGGAGTAAGTGAGTAAGTAAGTCTGTCCGTCTGTCTGTTTGTTCTGGGTAATCTCCGAAACGGCTGGACCGATTTTGACGGGATATTCACTGGCAGATAGCTGATGTTACAAGGAGTAACTTAGGCTACTTTAATTTTAGAAAAATAATTAGGGTTCCGCGCAAAAAAATAAAACCCACTAAATCCAATATCTCCACGCGAGTGAAACCGCAGGCAGCAGCTAGTATTAAATAGGAAACTTGCTACTAGTAGATAATTTAACTAGTAATTCAAATTCTGCTTTATTGAATTTATAATAATATTAGTTAGTGGGAGGACTAACTCTTCTGCGAGTGTCCGTCTGGGTTGTTACCACCGCTTTGCTCGTGAAGTCTGCCGCCAAGCAGTAGTGTGCAAGCATTACTATGTTCCGGTTTGATGAGCAGAGTATCCAGTGAAATTACTGGGCTTATGAGACTTAATACCTAATGTCTCAGGGTAACGAGCGCACTGCAGTGCCGCGCAGGCCTTTGTGTTTCAAAGTTCTGGGTGGCACTGCAATTATTATGGGCCGGCGTTATGCTTACCATCAGGCAAACGACCAGCTCGTCTCGTTACCAAATAACAAAATAAATTTATAATAATAGAGGTGGTTTCTATTTTACCTGTGTTTCTCTTGGGAATTGCGCATTTTTCGTGGTTCGAGCGGAGCGGTTGTGTGCGCGTGGTGTAGTGTTGGTGAGCTGAAATTTGGGATTCTACACTAGGATTCGAATAATCGATCTTTCCACTAACATTGATGGCGCTTTTCATTCGTTCTGCCACCAGATCTGTGATACGGCCATCTGAATAACCGTTAAAATAAGTCGATGACCAAAAACGGCTGCAGTCGAATACGGCCAAACTGACCTAATGGAAACGCGCTAGAGCCATCATCACTAGGTGGTAGGACTAACACTTCGGCGAGTGTCTGTCGGCCGCCAAGCAATAATGTGCAAGTATTGTGTGTTCCGGTTTGATGAGCAAAGTAACCCGTGAAGTTACTGAGCTTATGAGGCTTAATAACTAATGTGTCAGGCTAACGAGTACATATACCTGTATAACTTAAGGCTACGAGCACTTCTTCGTCAAACCACACGAACAAAATTGTGGCTGCCTATTGCTTGAAAAATTGCTTTAAAAAAGCTACGAACCGACTTCAGTGACAAACTACTAAACCGATTTTGATGAAATTTTTATGGGACCAATCTGAAAGTATATGCCTTCAAATAAAAAAAGAATTTTCCAAATCGGTTTATAAATGACAGAGATCTGAGGTAACAAACATAAATAAAAATACCCACCGAATTGATAACCTTCTCCTTTTTTGGAAGTCGGTTAAAACGGTTAAAGTTGGTCCGTTTTTATCTGTATAAGTCGACAATTTATTTAAGACACGCCAACAGTAAGCCTTACCATTTATTTTTACGACTCCACCAAAGCCCTGTGTTTGATATTTCCAAATCTCCCGCAATTTGTAACCGAAGTCAGTCACAATTTGCTGATTTCTCCAATTATAGGGAAATATCTTCGTTTGCTATCGTTAAAGTGTCACCAATTAAGAGATGCAAGGCAAAATGAGCCTTCGTTAGTGTAAATAAGGTGTGTTTTAAGATGTCTTTCGTAATCTTCATTGATGAATTCAAAGTCCCATCTGTTGTGTTGCAATTAACAAAGGGACTATTCTGGAAGCATTCGATAAGAATTGTGTTTTGTTTTTTTGCTTCAGGTTTTTATGATTTCTTTGAAAACGTTCCTAAATGTAACTTGTTTTTATATTTATGTGCGGAATAAGCTTACGTTGTACTTTTTTACGATGATTGCTCGCTCAACTGGAGTCGAGGTATTTGGTACCTCTTCATCAGGGACTCAAACGCCCGCGCTTCGACTGACCGCCGCGCATGCAAAGTTAAATCTGTTAATAAATAAAAAATGTACTATAATAAACTAGTTTCTGCCCGCTGTTTATCCGCGTTCCCACAGGAACCATGCATTTTTTCGGGATAAAAAGCCTATTTTAATCTCCGTTCCATAAAAAATATTATGCCAAAAACCTCGTCGATCAAACATTATAAAAATGCATCTTTTGGAACCGACTTCCAAAAAAGGAGAAGGTTAATCAATTCATGGGTATTTTTTATGTTTGTTACCTCAGCTCTTGGTCATTTATAATTCAATTAATTTAAAATTATTTTTTTATTTGAAAGGATATACTTTCAGCCTGGTCCCATAGAAATCGGTTCAGTAGTTTGTCACTGAAGTCGGTTCATCGCTTTTTTAAAGCAATTTTAAAAATCATATTTCTATAATGATTAATTTAATAAACCCCTCGACATAATATCGAGCGATACCTACTAGCAGTAGAAAGTCACGCTCAGGCGCCTGTACAATAGTGCGTAATTTTTCAAGCCATTTGCGTTGCTCCATTGTAGCGGATGCAATTATGGGGGAGGGGGGGTGTTGGAGAGGACTTACGGTCCCGTGATTGGGTATTAATAATTATTACAATGATTGCTTACGCTTGTGTAAGCAAGACTTGCTTCGTATCGTCCATTCTTCGCGTTTAATACGATATATTTTCGAGTGAGAAAATTCTCGAGTGATTTTGAAAATATAACTAGGTGTACACGGGCGTGTTTTTTATACTATACGATAAAGAGACGAGCAGGTCATTAGTCTGATGCTAGCATAACGCCTGCCCATAACAATTGCACTGCAGTTGCAGTGGCTCTAGGTACACTGCAGTCGATCTGGCTCTGGGCTGCCACTTTGCATATGTATTTTGCCGTCAAGAAATAGTGTGGCATGCATTACTGTCTTCCAGTTTGGTGAGCAAACTAGTCTGTAAAATTACTGGGCGTATGAGGACGTAATCAGTACCTGATGTTTCATGGAACAGTGCCGACGCAAGCCTCAGTGTTTCAAATATCAAAATCATAGGTAGCACTGAAATGATTATGACCAACATTATGCTTACCACCAAGCAAAAGGCCATAGTACAAAAACAATATTTATACAATGGTATTTGTATCTTTAAACATTTTCTCGACTCGGTTCTACCTCAAATGTGTTTTGGTATTTGAAAACACTTATATAAAGTCTACTCGAGCTTGCTTCAACTACTCACCTCAACTAAACAGAACTCAAATTTGGCAACTGCATAGTTTTTGGTCATAGACTTTAAATTTCTACACGGTTGAACAGCCGAGCAGCACTCAGTACAGTAATTAACGAAATCAAATTGAGATAGACTCGAGTAGCACTGAGATATTTTGAAGTAAATATATAAAAGTTGCTTCTACCCGCGGTTTTCACCCGCGTTCCCACAGGAACCGTGCATTTTTCCAGGATAAAAAGTAGCCTATGTTACTCTCCGGTCCATAAACTATATCTATGCCAAAAATCACGTCGATCCGTTGCTTTGTTAATGCGTGAAAGAAGGACAAACCAACAAACCAACAAATGAACAAACCAACAAACACACTTTCGCATTTATAATATTTGTATGGATTACCAAGATAAGCTATATAACCTATATTCGACTCTTCTCAATCAGCGGCACAAACATTTCGCTTAAAAATATTCCATCAAAAATCTTCAAATTAAATCAAATCCAAAACTATCCGATATACGATCCATATAATAAATTTTGACAAATAAAATGGCCGATTCAGAAATATTGGTGCGGTCCCATACGTATGAATAAAGATTGACCTCATATCTCATTCCTTTAAGACATTTTACTTATGGCGGTAGTTGTAAATTTTCTGCTCTACGACCTTTCTAACTTCAGCTGACTTTCGACCTTATAAATAAAGTTTTAAGGATCTGATTTGGATGTATGGGTAAGCAATAAATCGAGATTAATACATAAGGTTATGGGTAAAGTATCTTCAATTTGCCTGAAAAACGTTTTAATGATTTTAGTGACATAATGTGAAAGTTTTAGTGTTTTTGGCTGACTGCGTCTACTGCCACTAAGACTTGATCTATAATGTTAGGTATATAGGGTGTAGATTTTAGATCGGGCAGAAAGAGTATATAGGTAAGTACCTTAATCATTGTAGCTACTGGAAAACTTTCATAAGAATTTGTCAGGGAATAACTGTCAGGGAATTTATCATTGGTATTCCTTAATAAAATTTCTCTAATTCTCAACCGAGAAATCGAGTAACATCGACAAAAAAGCAGACGAATTGAAAACCTTCTCCTTTTTTACAAGTTGGTAAAAATAAATCATTTTAATTCAACAAACTTTCTGTATGATATATGGGGATTTTAGAGCGCTCGTGAAAGATAAATGATTCTAGTTGAAGTTAAAAAAACGAACGAGGAAAAAGGCAAGAACATTGTCGGCAATATTTGTTTCCAAAAATGTTTTAACAGTGTTTCTAATTTGGTCACAATTAATTGTGTCTAAGTATTAGAGTAGTCGCCAGGAGGCTCCTGAGCAGTTTACTTGTAGACGTATTTGTATAGAGGCATGCATCTTTGAAAAATTACGGATATATTTATATAATCCGCTACTTTATAACACTTTTTTAGGATTAATATATTATTATGGCTTTTATCAATGTAGTTTAGCTAAGTTATGTTTCGTCTTTGTTGTTCTTTGACAATTTTAAACTTAATCGAAAGGGACAAAACATAGGCAAACTATTCAACCGTTTAAAACTGATTATTAATAAGAACCTAGACGTTTAAACTTTCCTTGTGGTAACTCAACTAAAACTTTTTAGCAATCCACTATAACGATTAATAAGTTAGTAAAATTACTGCAAGTTACCACTTACTTCAAATTAGAACTGTCCCCGACAGACCCCGAAATTCAAAGAAAACTCGGCCCAGGACAATAAATTCTAATATTCCCGGGTCTTGTACTTTTCCTCGTTCATTAATTTAATGCTTGTCCCGAGTAATTAATTATTAATTTGATTTTACAGATCATAAAGCTTGTGTTTTAGGTGATGTTTGGCTCGGTGCCCGGAAATGCTGGAAACGGAAAACCGGGACTGTTCTTAAACGGTTTTAACGGTTACTATTTTCCAAATGTAGCGTTTTTTCTTTGTAAATAACTCGATTTTTTAATTATAACACAGAACATGAAATAACGCTTAATGTGGTATGACTAACTCTTCTGCGAGTGTCCGTCTGGGTTGGTCGCTTTGCTCGTGCAGTCTGCCGCCAAGCAGTAATGTGCAAGCATTGCTGTGTTCCGGTTTGATGAACAGAGTAAGTAGCCAGTGAAACTACTGGGCTTATGAGACGTAATAACTAATACCTAATATCTCAGGGTAACGAGCGCATTGCAGTGCCGCGCAGGCCTTTGTGTTTCAAAGTTCTGAGTGGTACTGCAATTGTTATGGGCTGGCGTTATGCTTACCATCAGGCAAACGACCAGCTCGTCTAATTATCAAATAGCATAAAAAAACTTGTTGGCCAGTTTTTTGTGTGTGGAAAATTATCTTGAAACTTGATTTTTATCTTAACTAAGAAAGACATATTAACGTGATTTTTCAACCGGATGAAAAATTTCAATTTCGGTGATAGATTGAGCCAAAATTGTACATACATATGTAAATCTGATGACAATGCAAAATAATGATGTCACAAAGCTGGCCTGATGATGGAGCTGAAAGGTGACCATAGGAACTCTGTAACGAAATGACGTAACCCCCATCGAGCTTGGGCTTGTTTGATTTGTCTTTACAAATACTCTGATCCTGGATGATGTCCAGAATCCTGATGATGGAGTCGGAAGGTGGATTTCAGTACCAATCACGTATTTATAAAAGCTTGACTGGAAAAAATATATTTATCAACAAACAAATTGATAAACCATTGGTTTAAAGTAGAATTATTGAGGCCCTGTGCTAATCCTGCATAATTCCCTGTTCAGGGGTAATAAAATGTAACTCTAGAAAACACGTCAAGATATTTCTTAGTAGCTTCTGCCCGCGGTTTTCACCCGCATTCCCACAGGAACCGTCAAACCGATCTGTCAAATTAAATCAACTTGTCAATTTTATGTCACTCTAACTTCTGCCCGCGGTTTTCACCCGCATTCCCACAGGAACCGTGCATTTTTTCAGGATAAAAAGTAGCCTATGTTACTCTCCGGTCCATAAACTATATCTATGACAAAAATCACGTCGATCCGTTGCTTCGCTACTGCGTGAAAGAAGGACAAACCAACAAACACACTTTCGCATTTATAATATTAGTATGGATTGTACATCCTCAAAGAGGGAATCCTTATCATCAGACTTTGAATACCAATCGGATTTATTCGAAAGCTCAGTATTCGTTTCCCTAGATACTTTCCTTAGATCATATTTGAGGTATTTGAACCCTTGGGATGTTGAATTAGGCAGCGCCTATTCTCAGGTAGAGGTGGGTTGAGGGGAAATTATTTACGAATAGGCTATGGAAAGATACAATTTATTTGACTTATTTTGGATAATAAAAGTGAAGAAAACAAAGAGAGATATCGTCACTAATGCTACACCAATCGATAATGATCCAGAGATAGTGAAATGAACTGCCGACAGGTCGATGATTGGAGTACAATGAGTTGTGAAGTTTTGGTGGTAGGACATTTTTAAGTACTAGCCTGGCTAGCTACGACCCTGAGGTTGAAAACCCATCGCCAAGTGCCTGTCGGTATGTTCCAGCAACTGGACTTGATAGCCAAAAATCTAACTTAGGCTTAGCAATATTTTTATTGAATAAAAATTGAAACAAAAATATAACATACAGAAGAAGATAATTAAAAAACTAAGAATTTATCAATTAAAAACAAAATTAAACAAAACCTTATAAATAAAAAACAGCATTAAGGTCGCCTTCTGCAGGTAGGGTGCCCAAAAAGCTGGCGACATTACCTCGCTGAATAGCTAAACTAATACGTTGACCGAGGTAAGCGCCAAGGTAAGGTAAGGTAAGGCTTAGCATATGGACCATCTTCGAGATCATCGCTTAAGATCAGCCGAGCATTACTCCGAAGACCTCCCGAACATATCCGACTGACCTTACTATGACAAAAGTCTTTTTTAGTTGTCGAACTGATAGCGTTCATTTGATCATCGATAAGACAGTGAGGTTGATGAAACTTGAGTAGGGTACCCACGACACGAAAAATCCAACGATATATCGTTCATCGAGTGTGGGAGTAGACCTTGGAGTCTTCTGAAACTCCGTCCTTAGGGCGAAGTTTTCTTGCACAGTCATACAAGTCAAATAGCGAGCAATTCCAGTAGCGAACTATAAATAACTCGTACCTGAGGGTTTGCTAATCGAATCATAATATCTGCTAAAGTTGTTTAGCAAACATATGTTAGGATGCTTGCAGAATGTCTGGCAAGGTTGCTTGTAGTATAGAAATATAGGTTTAGGTGTGTTTATGTTTTTTCATAGTATTTTTTTATATAAGAGCGAGTGTGGCCGAACGAGAAGTTGTGCACTTTCAATCCGACACACCATGGTTCGACTATCGGCTCGACCGCCCATGACTTATATGAAGCTATGTGAGGATTTATCATACTCTCTCTAAAACTATGAAGGAAAATATCGTAAAGAAACCCACCCAGAAAATTCGAGGACATGTCTTGGCTTAAGTTATCACAGATAAATATGTTTTTTTATACTATTGGATAAAGAGACCGGTGGCTCGGTTACCTGATGGTATTAACGTCAAGACAGACATTCCCAGAAGAGTCCTACCACCTGGTATCGTAGTTGATACAAATATTTAAACCATGCGGTTAAACCGTTCAAACATGCAAACCCCCTAACACTAAACCGCGCACGTAATCGCATCATATCACAAAGTTTGCGAGCTCACCCTTCGTAGTCCAGGTTTTTGTGTTGGTAATACCTAACTAAGTCTCAGTTTGTGATGTCTTTGAGTTGGAAGGTTGGCCGTGTCATCATTAGGTCCAAAGCTATGTTTAGATTAGTGTTTGCATTGTTGGAAAGCTTTCTAGTGCCTTGAGTTTTGTTTTAATTTTGGATAACGTTTCCCTGAAGGTAAGGATAATGCCAGTCCATAACAATTGCAGTGCCACTCCGAACTTTGAAACGCAAAGGCCGGCGCGGCTCTGCATTGCGCACGTTACCCTGAGACATTATGTATAGTCTCATAAGCCAAGGAATTTCACTGATTACTTTGCTCATCAAATCGGAACACTGTAATGCTTGCAATGTCTGATCGGCGGCAGATTATGCGAGCAAAGCGGTGATATCAAGTCAAACAGACACTCGCAGAAGAGTTCTGCCACATATCGGTGTGGTCTGGTTCATTCGTCTCAACCGTTAATTTACTACCAAAATAATTTCGCCCACGCAAAATAGAGCATGACGACATCCCATTATTTAAATATACCGATGTATAAAGGTTAGCAACCCTTAGTAACAAGCATTCGCTAAAAGCTGCGGAGTATGTAAATACGTCACGTTACAATGCCGTAGCCTGGGGGTGTGCCGTGAAACTAGATGTTAGTTGAGGTGACGGAGAAAATCTGGTAACTGAAGGTATTGGATTAACACATGTTTAACCGGATTATTACGGCCGAGTTTCTCGACCGGTTGCAAGGTTTTCGGTACTGCTTGGTGGCAGACTACACGAGCAAAGCGGTGGTACCTAGTACCTACCCAGATGTACACTCGCAGAAGAGAGCTTACCTGGTAAAATATACAGAGTGTTCAAACGCTTAGCTGTCAAGTATTAAATGACATGTTACCTATCCAACCCCGCGCCGACATCTATTCGAAAATCCACGCTGATACAATAAAGAGTTTGCTTGTTGGAGGTAAACTCTTGAAGTATTGATTCAATTTTAAAATCTTACACTGCCTTCCAACGCAGACTTCCTGGCTGTTTAACACGAAAGAAGTCGCGGGCAGGTGCTTGTTTTTTTATTTGCAGGGTCTTATGCCCTCTCCAATTTATCTTAACTCGGCACCCTGGTATCAAATATAAGAAAAACAGTGGCAGAAAAAAAAGGATTCAAACGCGTATAAGTCCGGATTCTGCGTATCGACAAGGGGTGAAAAGGGGATGATATTGAAGGGGTGGGAACTTACCTTTCTGATATTGCAGGTGGCGTTTCATATTCTAATATTACGATTGTGATTGACAAGCGAGATCAAAAGTTTCTATGCTTGACTTTGATATGACCTTTGAGAATATTTCTTTTTGTGGAATTGGTTTGATATTATGTTTATGAAGCGATTACAGTCTTATCTGTATCAAACACTTTGAGTTGTGTCTGTGTTTATGTTTTAATCACTCCATGGCTTTAGGTGGTACCCTTGCCTATAAAGTGAGCGGTGGCAGATTCGATCCCAGGCTAGAGGAAACTTTGTGTATAGCGAGAATAATATTTTGTTCTCAGGTCTTTGGATGTTTGATGAATGATGACCAGACAAACGGCGAAGCGACATCGATACATAGTTGACATTCCTCCTTTACGCACGAAGCGTTATGCTTCTACGTTTATTTGGCGTACCGCTAAGGAGTGGAACTCTTTGCCCGAGTCTGTGTTCCCGGATCGTTATAATCAGGGTCTCTTCAAGTCACGAGTGAACAGGTATCTAGGTAAGCGTGATACATCGTCGACCGCATCGTCACTTACCACCAGGTGAGATGGTGGTCAAACGCAAGCCTATTAATATATAAAAAAAAATGTTTGTGTTTTGTATCTGTGTGAGTCCATGTCAACTGCGAGACAAAGAATCTTAGTGCAGAGGGGTATGAGTGTGTAAGCGTTACTTTCTTGAAAACACTCATCATCATTACTTCTTTTGTAAATTAGTATTGAAAATACAGTTTTGTATGTAAAATGTGAACTTACGAAGTACCTTATTATGTTAGGACCCGAGAATAAAAGTAGGTACGTCGTGTAGAAACGACATTCGTTCATGATAGTGAGCCTTAAAATATCTTACCGAATCTTCTATAGTTTGTTGCGCGTTCCGTGGCACACGCGTTAAAATAGGAGTGAGGTAATCGTCAAAAGTTAGACCAATAGATGGCGAACCAATAGCACGGGTGCCAGTGATGTCACGTGACATAATAATTAGGCCAGGGCAATAATTAAATAATCTTTAATCGAAAATTCAAATTGAAAATGCTTTATTCAAATAGGCCCCAAAGGAGTATTTATGAAAGTTAAAATAAGTGACCCTAACAGCGGACAACTGCAATATTCGACTACCCGAATCACAGACT
The DNA here is from genome assembly GCA_907269065.1 of Crocallis elinguaria. Lineage (NCBI taxonomy): Eukaryota > Metazoa > Arthropoda > Insecta > Lepidoptera > Geometridae > Crocallis > Crocallis elinguaria. The sequence continues at coordinate 13,262,192 of OU026071.1, read as the reverse complement.
AAAACTAATGCTGTCTTTATCAGAACGTAATTGTTGACAAAGACACCAACAGACCCAATCCGTGTTTAAAGTCAACGAACCTTCCAGAAACCCACCGTGCCCGTTTCAAATTGGTATAGGCCGAGCAAGAAGAAGGGCAAGAAACTCGTCTCGGCATTAAGATAATTTTGTTTCATCTTTCATCATTCTGCTAAAATTAACCAAGTATGAGCATTATTTAAGGTCTAATTTGCAACAGTTTAATTCACCAGTCATCATGTTTGATTACGTGACACGTCATTTGACATCTAAGATAGTGTGATCGACGACATATAAAAATCACTTTGAAATTCTGCTAACGTCTTTTCTGTTTTCGAGCTGAAAAATGAATCGTATCTGAATCTGACTCTTACGTAACAAAGACTTAATGAAATGAGATTTCGCCCATACATCACACTATCAAAACTTTCTATTGTCCAACTAAACGTTTCGTAGGTCTGTCTGTACGAACAAAAGGTCCTAACAAAGGTCCAGAAATTAATTAAAGCACCATCACTCACAGAAACTTTTATAATTGAAATTACTTGTCATTGCGTTTGCTATTCGCTTTGAATAATCTTTTGAGATATAAAAATAAATTAAATAAATATTTTATGTAATAAATGAATATGTTTGTACACAAAATGTATTTATTCTCTTTAATTTTAATTAAAGAGAATAAATACATTTTGTGTACAATAAAGTATTTTTATATTGTATTTGTATTGTATTGTAATTATTGGTAGAACAGAACGAAGGATCGAGCGAGATAGTGATCGGATTTTAAACCTATCGCGTATATAAAACTATGACATTGCCTAGAGTGGCTTTATGCAACATACTCCCCTCCTTGCTCTCATGTTTCTCTAGTTCTCATTATCTCTATTTTTTTTGGTCTCTTAATATAGATTTCTTCTTTATCTCTATTTCTCATTATCTCTCTAATTTTCGTTTAGCTGTCAAACTTTCTCCATTATCACTCCATTAGTTTAATTCTCAGTTTCACTCTTAATCTCTCTCCAATGTCTAACTCTCTAATTAAAAAAAGCCTTTCAAATTTCAAATAATAGAAATGTTTGATTGTTATATACATATCTTAGTTACAATCGAATTATCAATAGTGATTTGATTGCTGAATAAACTTAAAGAATCGACATGCTTTAGCACCAGCATCTCAAACAAACATGATATAAAACAATTCAAGTTTAATATGAAATAGAGTGTATTTCCGTATAAACGCCTGGCGCGTTTGTCGGTCATAAGTTGCAGCTCAAGCAACTTTTCAAACACAAAATAAATGAACACAACTGTCTGCAACTAAACTTCGAAGCAAAAAAGCTGGCGTTTGCCTTCACAAAATGAGCAAGTAGTGTTTGCTAACCAAACATTGTATATGGGGCAAGAAAGTGAGATGGGGTGGAGGCGGGAAAAGCACACGATTTAACTAGATTTATTTACGTTAGTGGTTGCTTTACAGACTTTTTAACGCAGTTTGCCTGATGGTATCAGGGCTACACCATACGCACCATAGTTCGAATCTCGACTCGGCCCGCACCAATTACTTATATCAGTTATGTGTGGATTATTCACACTCGCTCTAAAAAGGTGAAGGAAAACATCGTGAGGAAACCGGCATATTCAACAACCACAAAATTCGAGGTCATGTGACATCCACCAAGCCGCACTGGGCTGGCGTGGTGAATTATGGCCCACACCTCTCTCTCTGACAGAAGGCCGGTATCCTAGCAGTGGGAGTGTAAGAGGCTGATAATGAATCAGGGCTACCAAGAACTTTACAATACAAAGGTCTGCGTGGCATTGCACTATTATTTTAAAAGAAAACAAAAATAACAAGTTGTATCTACATCATTTCATTTGACACCCTCCAACACAACCTCTGCAAATTTCCAGACATATATTCATAAAAGAAAGAAAGGCTCACACATGTACAGCGCCCCTTTAAATTATTTGTAAACAAATTTCCTTCAGTAAACACATGCGGTTTCACTTAGTTACACATATGTTAGACCTCTGTAGAATATTTATGAATGCGATGTTAGGTGCACAGTCCTCTATCGAAGACACAGCGTGTAAACGAAGCGAGCGTAAATAAAAAATGTAGAGTGAGCTTTTGAGCGATTTAATTTGCTGTTTTAAGCTGCTTTTTGTGTACAATGTCATATTGTTTTCGTTACAAACTTACCAAAAATATAACTACTGCAGCCACGACATATAGCTATGGTAGTGAGGTCACCCACTGATCTGTATGTAGTAAGTTCGAATCCTATGCGATAAGCTTGAGATCTTGCTGCTGAAAATTACGTGATGCAAATCGTAGCATGGTTGCACTTTCTAGTAACCGCCTGGCTACCTACCATCCTCAAGATGAAAATTTGATACCAAGCATTTATCGGTGTGTCCCAGCAGCCGCTCTTGACCACTTGCCAATGTAGCTTTCTACAACTAAATCAAAAGAATACCGACGCTCGTTGATACTTCTTTCCTAAAGTCATTTAACTATTATCTGCGCCCTCCTGGAGACAATATGAATAAGTAATTTTGTAGGGTAGTTTTTTTTTTGTTTTGTTTTTGGCTCCACGCGATTAGCGTATTTAGCCAGTGTCGAGTTATATGGATAATAATATATAATAAATCTCTAGTTTTCGTGCATGAAAGTCGTCAAAGTCACGTTAAAGTTTAGTCTAGGCGCGGTCAAGTCGAAGTAATGCTTCAGTAAAGCGGTGGATACTTTACTGAAACTTCTATGGAGTTTTGGATAGAATACGAAAATACACGTTTTTCGTCTTTGTACTAAGTATTTGCCTTTCACTCATGCACGTTTACGAACACTTAACGGTTAATAGTCCACCATTATTACACATTAACACTCGATAAAACACAGGTTTAGGTAAATAACACAAAATCAACAACAGCACATTTTCGCATTCCCGCCAAAACTCTGTAGGGTAGTTGTGAATGAAACACTCAGTGACATCTACTATTCTTTATTGTCTGTGCCACAATTTTGACCTATGCGATAACTTATTTATAATCTATGCATAAGCTGCGAATTCTTCGGCAGCATGGTGGAAGGTTGTCGTGCGAGTGAAACAATAGATGTGCGAGCGGGAAAGTATTCGAGGGCGCGTGACTATAATATAAGCGCGCTACAATTTTCAATTTGAAAAGCTATAAAACTGAACCCACAACACTCGCGTAGCCCGTGGTGGGTTTACACCGTTAAGCCAAGAACTTTAACTTGGGTCCTTACTTTAAGGGTTGTTTACTCAGTCACTGTAACTTATTCAGATTACCCTTTTTGTGATGTATGATTTTTAAAGTTTTCGAATTACACTGAGGCTGATGTTAACCTCGGGGGGGATTTCTGTCAAAACATAGCCTTTTATGTTAGAATGTAATAGAGACGTAGTGGTTTAGAAAATTGTAAATATGATATATATTATTAAGTTTACCGATGTCTCTACGCCATGCGAGTCGCGAAAATACGTATGGAGTTATGCTACCCAACAAAGTCGAGTAATTAATTTCATAATCTTATCATTTTCGTATTTATACTAGAGCAGTGGTTCCCAACCTTTTTTGACCAGTGACCATTTTGATTTTTTTTTGTTAGCACGGACCACAAATTTTATCAAAAATAAAGTAAGTATGTGAATCTAAAAATAAAATTTAATCAATATTGTTAAAATTCGTTCAACTTAAAAGTAGAAAAAGTGCACACAGTCATTTATTGATGACGCGTAAGGGATTAATAAATTTAAAACGAATGACGGTTTGAAATTTTAAATTTTTTACGGACCGTATTTTAGCTCTTGCAGACGGATGTTTTAGACTATTTTAGAGAATAAACTAATCTATTTTGGTGGGACCCAATCCAAACCGCTCTAAACCGATTTTAGACTAGATTTCACTGAATTCGACTTGCTTGCTGGACAACCATTTTATGGTGAACGTCTTCAAAAATTAACATGTTTGTACTTGCAAACACATTTTACTACAGTTGATGCAAATTTTGTTTGTTTTTTTGTTACAGGTACGTTAATTTTTAATCCTGATATCGGCAGTATCACCATTATTCACTAAGACGTAAGTACCTACCTACACGCACTGCTGAGAAAAGCCCCCTTGGTCCGTGAAGAGGCGGAAAATTTGAAAAAATATACTTTTTGTGATTTTAACCTCGTTAGGATGAAATTTTTGAGAGTGTTTTTAATTTGCGTATATAATAAACAATAAGCTGCTTTTAAAGTCTACATACCAGGTGTAATGTATAAATAGTAAATATACTAGGTCATATGCCTAAAATCTTCTACGAGTGTCCGTCTTTATTGGTACTACCGCTTCGCTCGTGCAGTTTGCCGCCAAGCACTAGAAATGTGCAAGCATTACTGTGTTCCTGTTTGATGAGCAAGCAGCTATCAGGGTAACGAGCGCAATGTAGTGCCGCGCAGGTCTTTGTGTTTCAAAGTTCTGCGTGGCACTGCAATTGATATATATGGGCCGTCGTTATGCTTGCCATCAGAAAGCGAACAGCTGGTCTCGTTTTCAAATCGTATAAAAAAAGAAGAAAAAAAGTATAAACAGTGACCGTTTCTATTTAGGTTGGTAACTAATCTATCTGAATTACCTTTACATCCAAGAATCTTATACATATTAAACACAAAACAATAAAGAAAAATGAAAAATGTCGACATTCAGAACATATTCCTAAACACAATTTAGGGGACACTGGCCCAATGTAGGACACTCCACTAAACCCATAAATCAATATTCCGATATTAAATAAAATACCCTCCCGTATATCAGGGAATAAAGACCATTTTGTATTGAGCCGTCATCGTTCAAGTATATTGATAAATGGAAGGTCTGGGCGGAATGGTACAGTTATACGTCATAGGCGAGAAATGCTTATTTAATTCGAGAACTTACTGTGCTTATTAGGTATCGATTGTTGACGATTTATACGGTAATTTATCGCCGTATATTTTAATTTGGAATGCGTTTAATGGGCAGAAATGTGACTTATTGCCGAGCAGGGTGTGAATGAAAGTTTCATTTTGGAACGTCGAATTAATATATTCGTAGGTGCGAGTGTGACGTCACTCGTGGAGAAAATGCGTTCGGGAATGGAGAAATGTGTTGCTGTTGGTTGAATAAGAAATAAGTTTGTAACTGGTGTTTTTTGTTGCATTAGTATTTTTTAAGCAATGATAACATAGTGGTTGCAGCGTAGATATGAAAGTCCAGGCTAAAGACAGGTAGAAAATCCTACTATGGACCTAAGCACATTTTTCGATGACGTATGGGGTTCAGTTAACTACCTACCACACTGAAGCAGTAAATTTGTCGCCACCTATTTTATAAACGGTGTTTTCTAGTAGCTCTTGAGAGCTAGTTCTATTTTGTGTTTAGCATGTTTACCACAATTGACCTCATTATGTTACCTACCTACTCAAGATTAGGTGAGATATCGGCCAGAGAAAATATAAGGCACTGAAAAATAATTTAAAACGGGCCATTCCTTTCGGACTTGAAAGTTTGTTTGACTGCAGGGTATATACTCTCTAATATATGATGGAATCAGGAATTCTTTATCGCGGAATTGAAACTATAAATTACTCACTTTATATAATCTTGTTTACTCTCTAATAATTAATAAACAAATTAGCTATGGTCAAAAAGTCAAAAGGAAGTCGACTTCAATTCAATCACTGCCACCTCCACCGACATCTTAAATCACTACCGCAAGTTGACAAGCTCGGAAAGAGTAAACCGAAACCGGTTTGCATTTTAGGCAAAACAAACATTTTGATTTATCGCCGCTCGTACTAACACTGAGCAAACTTCGTGAGTCAACACCTCAGGACGTCAAGCAAATTTTAGCAAAATAGGAGCATGTTCACTCTATGTCGAACGCGATGGAAAACCAATAATAAATCGGATTCGATAAAGAACCATTGTATTATCGCATGTCACATAAAAACTCCTTCGTTGTTTCACTATGGTTTTATTACATTGAATTATATCGCAGACATACATCGTTGATTAACTATGGTTTTATTCTACTATTTCTCAAACGTAAACTTTGGCAGTTAGCACTGCATAGGGCGACTGTTGACGTTCGAATGAATCCGGTCGCCGTTCGTTCAAAATAAGTTGACAACAACCTGACAGCTGTCACATTGGAGGGGTGGGGCTATATTGACATAGACAATTGTAGAGTTGGAAGATATTATACAATAGCTGCCAGTTAGTAAAAAGGCATGTTTTGTTACATTTGTCACACATGATACTCTATCTGACTGATTTACATGCAGCCTGGAAACAGACTATCTAAACTGAACAAAAGACAGTAATAGTAAACGAGCATATGAGTGACAGAGAAAGAACACGCTAGCTATGACTCCACGTCAGGTTGTGTAGTATGCAAGTATTAGACATAGTATAAAAAGGACGCTAGAACAACTGTTACAATTACAACACACACGTGTACTGAACTAAAAATCTTTTCGATTTTTAAGCGCTCCCTTATCCACCATAGTAAGAACCGGTTCTAACCTCAATATACTAAACTAAAAGGTGAAAATAGGGCGTCCTATTGAAGCTACTTCCGGCCCTAATACTGCGACAAAAGGTCGAATTTGTAACTTTATATTGTTGTAGCACAGCTATTTATCAAACATATTCCGTTTGTCCCGCACCTCCCCTTATTGGCACGTGATACACTGTTATTTTGTTATGCCAATTTAGGAGTTTGAAGTATTTTTATTCGATACTTTTGGAATTTATATTGAGTTTAATATTTGAATAGTAGTTTAATAACTTCAGTTATTATTCTAATTATTTCAAATAAATTATTTGCAAATAAAATTGGGTTGCAAAATTATAGAAAAGAATTCTTATTTTGCCTTTTCAGGCGTTCAAATTTTTATAAAGTTTTGGTTAGAATGAAATTCCATTCCTAATTATATACAGCAGTTAAATGGGACAACTTCACTAACTGGAAAAGATCCTTATTTATATAAGGTTGCAAAATTGCACTTTACATTTTTAAGACGTTTTATGTAATGATTTATATTCTTTTGGCGTGCAATGGAGAGTCATTTTTGTATTGTGTTGTATTTTTGTATTTGTTATTCTAACGCCACGCTTTTACTTCAGCAAAAAATGCGCGATCATTTCTTCAGCCTCCAGAAATTCTATTTACAAGGGGCTTGCTGTAACACCTATCAAATTTTATATTTTAATTCCCAGAAAAAAAACTAAGAGTGTTTTAATCTGAAATACTTATTGCATCTACACTTTTCCCGAATATCCAATCGGAACATCTCTATTTACCCACGATATGAAATGTACTTACGCAACTTGTAATTATTTTCTTTTATCTGAAAAAAATATTTAGGAAATTCTAATTCTATTTTTCTTCGTATTTCGTGCCAGCCGTGTGTCCCAAAAATATAATAACAAAATATCCGCGTGTTCGCCGACTGCCAAGCTTTACATAACGTTCGTCGATTGTCAGTGCCGTGTGTTTATTATGGTCTGGCTTTTGTGTCGGGGCCCACTTAGGCCAATCTACTCTTAGGAATAAGTGAACCAATTTCGTATGAAGAGGTGTTATGACAGCGTGTGAATGAAATAAAATTATTCAAATATTTTGATTTCTGTTACATCTCACAACCGCGAATCCTGTATACGTCCTTGTGATATTTCTGTTATTGACATTTTTTTTCAACGGGCTAATTAACATGCTGATACAGCAATAAACTCGACATCTAACCTAACTGTAAAAACAGTTGGATAACCTACAAGCCAATGTAGGCCAGGCCTTTAGTTAATCCACATGTTCTAGCCCACTACCAGTTGGAAGCGTACCCAACATGCTGGCGGCATTGCCTCGTTGAACCACAATGCTGATCCGTTGGGCCAGATAAAGTTATTGTCATAGATATATTATTATTTAACTTGTTCACCGTTTATCACAAACAATTTACTGTGTTCCAAACCAGATCGGTCTCACCACAAAAAAGTAAACACCCTCTAAACACATGTTAAACAGTGTCTTAAATATAAGCAACCCCATATCTTGATTGTCGTGCCTAATCGTTGTCTAACTCAGTTCTGTTTTGTAATTTCTAATCATTTTAAACGTTTATTCGCGTTTTATTAGAAACCACACACGTTTAAGTGTCAAATTCAATTATGTGGGGACATTTATAATCAATTTAGACGTTTATCTTTTACACAAAGTCTAGCTAAGCTGGCGTCTAAAAGTAGTTTTTTGTGGTAAGACATTACCACAAAAAACAGTATTACTATTATCTATAGGACGCACATCAATTATTTAAATAAAACACAGCTGTCAATTTCTTCATTAAAATTACCAAAATACATTTTTATGAATACCTGAGATATAATATATTCAAGACACAATTTTAATGTCAAGCTCAGTTCAATATCGTATATAACAAGATCTCATAAGAGTCCGTGACAATACACATGTACACCTATATTAAATTCCACTGATCACACGCCGACAATACCAGGCCTGATTTCTCCCAACCCTATATCGTACTACAATCATACACTGAAAATGAAATAATATTTGAATAATTGCTTTTATAAAAGCGGGCACCTACTTCGACGACAATTTCGCGATATTTTATTCATATGGGCCCCAATTGAGCACTCATGAAAGTTGATTCACTATGGATATCAAATAAAGTTTAAAAATTTCTTCATTTCGGAGATTTTCGACTCAAAAGTTTGTTTGAAAAGGCGTAAGGCGAAAACGATCTTAATACAATAAATTACATAACACTTAAAAGCAACCACTACCAAAGATAGAGAGATACGATAAATTCATATCTGCACAATAAATTAAAGTAATCGCATCACGGACAATGAGAGAGCGTACCTTATCTCTCGGTTTAACCGAGTGTTTTAGATCTTATCTCTCGCTTTAACCATTGAGAGATAAGAGACAAGAGATTCGCATTGTGTTTCTGGTAAGATACGGTGTATAAAATGTTCGATTTAAAGGTTAAATCTGTTTTTTATTTGTGGTTAAAGGTTTTACTTTGGTACTGTGTGCTTTCGAAGTCATGAAGTATTTTTTAGCACTATTTTGCCTATGGTTGAAGATGGTGAATATGCTAATCGTAGATTAGGACCGGCTCTCAAGTGCAGCTCTAGGAACACACCGATAGGTGCTTTTCAACTCGAGTGTGGTAGCTAGGTCTGGCTAGCCAGGAGACTACAAGAAAATGTCTTATCACCAAGCAATTCTGGTTGCATTGCGATGTCATCCTTCACCGTTAGGCTCATCGCATGGTCCGAACCTTTGATCTACAGATCGGCGCAACCACTAAGCCAACAACGTTCGTTTTCACCAACCTTAGGAGAAGACTAAATCGGATGCCTAAATATTTAGGAGTTGCCTAGGGCAAAAAAACATTTCACCAACCTTTACGAGTGTTCTTACTTTTCTTAGGACTTAGCTTACAGTACGAGCTACTTAGTTAGGCGTCACCTTATTCGTCGTTGGTGAAAACGGGCATGTTGACTTCCACTTTTACTTACACTTTTTTAAACGATCACTATTTTAAAAAATACTTTACTTAGCTAACAAAACTTGAATAAGAGAAATATTCAAAATGGCTTCTCAGTTCTCAGTCAACATATTACCTTTATCATATACCTAAGATTTCAAGGAATCAAACATCTATCCATCGGGAACCCATAAACATTAATTACTCATTCTAATTAAAGAACCCTTTGGACCCCACAAGTGGTTAATTTAATTAATAGACAATAACAATAATTGGGTACCAACAGATTTGTTTAATGCAAATCGAGTGATTAGCATAGTGGATGCGGACCGTTAGTGTTGGGCCCGCGGGATAGTCGATATCGATGCATCTGACTTCTTTATAATACGCTAGTTTCTTTTCATTGACTGCATTTTTTTTTCGTAAAAACATTTTCTGTTTTATTAATCCTACTATCCTACTAATATTATAAATACGAAAAAGTGTGTTTGTTGGTTTGTCCTTCTTTCACGCTAACGGAGCAAAGGATCGACGTGATTTTATGGACCGGAGAGTAACATAGGCTACTTTTAATCCCGGAAAATGCACGGTTCCTGTGGGAACGCGGGTGAAAACCGTGGGCAAAAGCTAGTATCCATACTAATATTATAAATGCGAAAGTGTGTTTGTTGGTTTGTCCTTCTTTCACGCAGTAACGAAGCAACGGATCGACGTGATTTTTGGCATAGATATAGTTTATGAACCGGAGAGTGACATAGGCTACTTTTTATGGTTTGACATTTTTTTGGTGTGACATAAAATTGACATTGACAGCTGTCAATAAAGTTTTATAATGTTGAAAAGTTGATTTAATTGGACAGATCGATTTGACGGTTCCTGTGGGAACGCGGGTGAAAACCGCGGGCAGAAGCTAGTAATATTATAAATGCGAAAGTATGTTTGTCTAAAAAACAGGGGTCTCTGATTTTATTTTTCTTAGTTGGATTACAGTTTTTAAACTTTTTCTTGTTATTGTACCTACCTGCTAGTCCAGAATCTGAACTCCAGATTCTGGACTAGCAGGAACATCGTTACAATCTGTCTGACCTCCAAACCGATTTTGATGCGTTCACTCTATTATTAAACATGGTTTGTCAGGCCATCGCATTTACAAACCACATGTAGTAAATTTAATTAATAGACAATAACAATAATTGGGACCAACAGGTTTGTAATATGCAAATCAGCCGATTAACATAGTCGATTCGGACTTTAGTGGTGGGACATGTTCGGTAAATTAGTTATCGGTATCTTTGTGTCACATCTCTAGTTGCTTGCAGTCTCGTTTGTAAAATTATTATCTTTTAATGTTTATTTTTACTTCGTGTTAGTAATTTTTAATTAATGCTGTACTTTGTAGCCTCTGAAGAGTTACACTATTGACGCCCTGGCTCCATCATCAGCTATGATGGCAAATTATTTTATTATCATCATTTCATTACAGTTTTAGTTGGTTGCACTTTTATTAGCTTTTTATAAAGTTACTAAAAGTGCGTTAAATAGATCAGTGATCGGCAATTCGGCACTACGGCGGGTGTCCGTCTGTGTTGTTACCACCGCTTTGCTCGTGAGTCTGCCACTAAGCAGTGATGTGCAAGCACTACTGTGTTCCGGTTTAATGAGCAGAGTAGCCAGTGAAATTACTGGGCTTATGAGACTTAATACCTAATGTCTCAGGGTAACGAGCGCACTGCAGTGCCGCGCAGGCCTTTGTGTTTCAAAGTTCTGAGTGGTACTGCAATTTTTATGGGCCGGGGTTATGCTTACCATCAGGCAAACGACCAGCTCGTCTCGTTACCAAAGAGCATAAAAAAACTACTAAACCGTTATCTCTTTTCACCTTATATTTAGATTTACATGAACATAATTCTTAGCATTAGAAAAACTGTAAAACCTTTTTCTAAAAAGAATGCTGATGAGTTCCTTGCCATTGTTCTCGATTGGTAGTATACTTGGTACCTTAAGTCATTTGACTTTCATGAGCGCTCTCCTAAGGCCTATGTGAATTAAGAATTTCAAATTTCGAATTTGGGTTTTGTAATGTTCAGTGTTGTATAACTTTCAATATAATTCAATCACAACTAGACAAAAAACCCGTATATTTCGAAGCCATATTTACAAAAAATTAAGGGTTCCATTTAAATAACCATGTCACTGCAGCCCACTCGAAAGGAAAAATCCCGGGCTTTTTTAATCGATACAACGAATTTGACATTCAAATTGAATAGGGCGTCGGGACGCCACACTCGTCCCAGCCAGTAAAACAATTAATAATCTATTCACCGGAAAAAATAAAAAAAGCGAGGAAAATGGAAAACCCCGCGACTTAATGATGACACTTAAATTATGCGATTAAAAAAGTCCGGGTTTTCTATTTGTCAAATTGATTTAAAGAGGGGAATTATTTTTCCGATTAAACAAGTACCTACTAGATTTATGAAATGGCAATACTTTATTATACATACTGTTAAAGTCTTTGAAATCCGTACTCCGAACTATTCATCCGTACTATAATAAATGCGAAAGTGAGGTTTGTATTTATTTCACGCAGCAACGGAGCAACGGATTAACGTAATTTTTACATAGCTAAAGTTTATGGACTAGAAAGAGAATTCGAATTTGAATTTCGAAAGAGAATCGTTATTTGTTGCGCCAGTGAAATTGTCCCTGCCCCGTTGGAGTTACGATTTGACATTTGACAAACAAGATCAAAATTCCAAAATTAAATCTTGAATGTTGAGTTTCTAGCCAATTAATTATCTATAAAACTAAGTATTAACATTTTTTCTCAATAACCGACTATCGAGAAAACATTACCGATTCCAGATTATCGATATTTTATTACATCATTATTTCTATAGGTATCCGAATTCCACGTATCAAATTTCATTGTGTTTTTATGTAGTTTCTAATGTATAACTTTTCATGTTTTTTTGTATAACGGCCATGTTTATACAAGTCGATGCATTATTCATCTGTTTTTTTAGTGTTTAGTTATAACATCTGACTTCTGATCGCAAGAATCTTATCTGATACATATCTGAAATGTTTTTCAACTCCTATTTTTTACACGGCTCAACCATAAAAATTACGTTTAGACGCATGTTTAGCTCGACAGTGTTTAAAAGTTAAAAACCGCAAAACAACTTTTACACGTAATATGATTACAAATGTTTTAACAGAGTTAGACAGCTCTTAGACTCTTCTTAAATCAAGGTCTAGACGAGTCTAAAGATAAATAACTAAAATAAGTAGAAATATTGCAACAAAATTGACTTAGACAATGGTTAGATATTTCTTAAATACACGTCAGTAGTTGCTAGTTAGTTTTAAATACGAACCAGGCATGTTCAAACGTTAGACGCTGTTTAACGCATGTTTATGATGTATTTAAATTTTTTGTGCTAAGATCGTAACCGTGTTACTACAAAACAACTTTTACACACCAGTTTAGCTAGGAACTAGCTTCTGCTCGCAGCGTCGCCCGCGTGGTATTTGTTTTTAGGTTTAGCCTATAGATGTGTTGTTCCAGAACTCAACCTATCTACATTCCAAATTTCATCAAAATCGGTTTAGTAGTTACGGACTTGCGTGGTAATAATCCTTCACACAAACTTTCGCGTTTATCATAGAAGTCAAAGTTTGTCAAAACGCCAACCCATCAAGAGTAAAAAACACATAGTAGTTCATATACATAATCTTCTATACCTCTCACTATTTTTTTATAGAAATTCCTCTACTGACGACTAGGGTTCACTGACCCCACACCCACACATAGACATGGCACTTAATGCCTCGTAAACTATTATATATTAATTACGACAATTATATCGGAAACGAGGTGATTAATTATGTTCTGGGGCGTTAAAAGTTTTAGTACGGTTTGTAAGTTTTTTATTTATAATGTTGGTGAATTTACATTTGCGTTATTTGGTGTTTTAAATGATGAATAGACACGCTTCCACCAAGCCGCACTGGGCCCGCAGCGAAGGCCGGTATCCCAGCAGTGGGAGCGTAAGAGTCTGATAATGTAAGACACGCTTTATTTATCGGTTTTCAATTTGTGAATAGTAAGCTAGCTATCTACTTTCCACAAATTGAAAATTTGTTGCTGAGCGCCTAGTATTGTACCTATTCTCGCAGCTGAATTTGAGGGCCGTTGGCATTGTTAGACATAGGGTTAGATTGAGAGACGACTAGGCTATGATTTAGAGACGAGAACGACAAAATTCTAGGGCAGCGTAGACGCTTATGCAAACGCTTTTGCGGCAAGCGCGGATTTCGTGATACTCAAAATCCCCGCTTGACGCAAAAGCGTTGTTATTCTGACAAGCAAACGTACGTTTGAATAAGCGTCTACGCTGCCCCTATGGAAGAAAGAGTCTACGTTGACGTCTCAATGTAGCGAAACACACGCCTTGGTCACTCCAAGTTCAGAATGGCGTTGCAATCGTTTTGAGCAGGCCTTTTTGTACCATCAGGCAAATGAACTGCGTGAGCTTATAGTATACAAAATCATTACTTCATTTCAAACCCGTGGGAAAAATCACTCGTCAATTTTTTTCCAATTCTCTTTCTCTTTCGATCTCCACATTATAAGTTATGTCCAATTGTGACCTCTGCTTATTTAAACAGGCGCAGTTGTCGAACTCCTCAATTAACTGACAGATCGTCCATTCCAGCCAATCAGTGTGCTTACATGTCGTTTTATGCCCCTCGGGTGTGGTGCTCAAAGTTTTGAACTTACGAATATTTTTTTTTACAAGTTTCTACTTCAATTGGAATGGTATTCCATCCTCTTTACTTTTTTATACTATTGTATAAGGAGACGAACAGATCCTTTGCCTGATGGTAAGCATAACGCGACTCCATAACAATAGCAGTGCCATCCAGAACTTTGAAACACAAATATCTGCGTGGCACTGTAACGCTCACGTTACTATGAGACATTAGGTATTAAGTCTCATAAGTCCAGTAATTTCATTGACTATTCTGCTCATCAAACCGGAACACAGCAACTGAAATAAAAAGTACAAAAAGTTGTGTAACTATACAAACGTTATACAAAGTTTTTTAGTAAGGATGTTAATGTAAAAAAACATTCTAAATTATATAAAACTAGCTTATGCCCACAGTTTTCACCTGCGTTCCCACAGAAACTGTGCATTGTTCCGGGATAAAAAGTAGCCTATATTACTCTCCGGTCCATATACTATATCTATGCCAAAAATCACGTCGATTCGTTGCTCCATAACTGCGTGAAAGAAGAACAAACCAATAAATACACTATATATTATAAATAATAATAAATAAATAATATATACTAGGAAGTAGACTAGATAACATTATATCAATTAAGTAATTATTAAATGTCAATCAATATTTTAATATTGTACAAATTTTGTTAGTGGTAGGACTAACTCTTCTGCGAGTGTCCGTCTGGGTTGTTACCACCGCATTGTGAATGAAGTCTGCCGCCAAGCAGTAATGTGCAAGCATTACTGTGATCCGGTTTGATGAGCAGAGTAGCCAGTGAAATAAATGGGCTTATGAGACTTAATGCCTAATGTCTTAGGGTAACGAGCGCACTGCAGTGCCGCGCGCAGGCCTTTGTATTTCAAACTTCTGGGTGGCACTGAGATTGTTATGGGCCAGCGTTATGCTTACCATCAGGCAAACGACCAACTCGTCTCGTTACCAAATAACAAAAAAAATATTAAATGATTTATTGGTGATAAAAGTTTGAGAGCCGCCTTGAGACGCCCAATTGACATAAAGTACCGTCCGCCCGAGCGACTCGCTTGTCGTCCGAGTGGACGCTTTACGACGCGTTGAGTGGCTCCAATCGATACTGTTCCGAGTGATTCCGGTGATTACAGCGCTGATTTCTTTCGCTTTATAGACGAGAAGAACGGACTGTCACTTAATAATAAGTTTATATGTATATCTTTGTTAGTGGGAGGACTAACTCTTCTGCGAGTGTCCGTCTGGGTTGTTACCACCGCTTTGCTCGTGAAGTCTGCCGCCAAGCAGTAGTGTGCAAGCATTACTGTGTTCCGGTTTGATGAGCAGAGTATCCAGTGAAATTACTGGGCTTATGAGACTTAATATCTAATGTCTCAGGGTAACGAGCGCACTGCAGTGCCGTGCAGGCCTTTGTGTTTCAAAGTTCTGGGTGGCACTGCAATTGTTATGGACCGGCGTTATGCTTACCATCAGGCAAACGACCAGCTCGTCTCGTTACCAAAGATGCACGACAAGTAATTATTATGCCTTCTTTCCACAATAATCAAACACAAACTTTGATTCTAACACCAGTAATTATTCGCGACATTATCCTCATAACTAGTAAATTCACTTATCACTTACCAGTTTCCGAGAACTACCGAAAACTACCTAAATCATTACAGCTATAATAGGCGTTGACAACTTAATACTATAAGGTATAATGTGTGGAACGAAAGTTCGAGAACACCAACGAAAGTCGGTGGAAAGCTCTCGTACTTTCATGCTTGTGGAAATTAAGTATTACATTATTATATAAATATGAAGGCCGCGGTATTGGATGTATATGAGAGGTAGATAATCCTATTTCCTACTTATAATATTATAAATGCGAAAGTGTGTTTGTACGTTTGTTGGTTTGTCCTTCTTTGACGCAGCAATGGAGCAACGGATCGACGTGATTTTTGATATACATGTAGACTTTTTATCCCGAAAAAATGCACGGTTCCTGTGAGAGCGCGTGTGAAAACCGCGGACAGAAGCTAGTAACGATAAAAAATATCAGTAGCCCATTACGCTCTACTGCTGGGATACCGGCCTTCTCCCAGAGACCATGACCATGGGCCATAGCCCATAACCCACCACGTTGGCCCAATACGCGGGCGGCTTGGTGGATGTCACATGTCCATGAATTTTGTGGTTCTTGAACATGCGGGTTTCCTCATGAAGTTTTCCATCACCGCTAAAAAGCGGGCGTGGCAAATCTGCTTATAGCTTTATAACTCATTAGCGCGAGGTCGTACTGCGCCGACCCCGTTTAAAATGGGACAAGGGCAGAAAGGAGGTCGATTTTATATTAAACCTTATTTTTGAATCTTCTAACCTCGACCTACTTGTAAATAAGAACTTTGTAAACATCAGGCTCCAATTAAAAGTTCCCCGATTACGTATTTCACATCAAAAACAACCGAAAGGTCCTTTTACATTAGTCTGTAAAACGCGTGTATAGCTCAAGCGGGGGCTTCATCAGCCCTTCAAATCTGTGTAAGGTGGAGATTTTCTTAGTTGTGTAGTACATTTTGCATGTCAATCAGTGCAGTTAACAACTCCACGCAGCGAGCGATCGCCCGCGACAGCATTTTCACGGTCGATTTAAGTCACGACAAAAGTCGAAACCTCTACTTTGATACTTGCGATTTTAGTCACTTGTGGCTTAGACGATGAATTGCCATTTAGACAGTCGATATTCGCGATGCAGCAAAAATCGTGCGGCTGTAGTCCCCTGGGATGTTGACTCCATTTTTTTTATGATGCTAATCAATTCGTTTTCTCATGAAAATCAAATGTCTCTATCTAAAAAACTGGAAATCGAATGCTAACAACGTCAAAAATGAGAGCCAAAGTCAGGCGGATCTAGTGAGCGCTAAAACGCCCCATACTGATTGGGCTTCATGCGTGACGTCAGATATTCAACGCGGCCCGTAGTTGTACTAAAACACACATTTTGTTGATTTTGGCGGTGAAAAACTGCGTTTAAGTACATAGTTGTCATACATTTGTTGTTCATTAAAATGTAAAGAATCTGATACTTAGTATAGTTTCAATTACTATTGGATGATAAAAAAATAATCGTTGAATTCTGGAAAGTGTTAGATCTTTGTAGAAATTATATATTTTTTGTGAATATAATTTTTATTGTGTTAATGTGATGTTCTTAAACCTGTATAACCACAGTATTGATGTGTTTTGTGTTTCATGCAAATACCCAATTAGACTTAGCAACTGGTTTTCATTTTAACGCCAACCAAGCATTGAGAAACGCATCGTCCCGCACGCGGGACACACGATTCGTAGGCTCATGTAAACGAGACCTAAAGTAAGTCAGATTCTCAATAACAATAATCAGGTCAACGCGAGAGTTTTCGCATGTTACTTAACGAAGTTTTGAAGTGAATTTACGAGTGTTCCCGACTCGACAGATAAATTGGATTATTGTCTACTAAATGTAGAATGTCGTCGGCGTGTGGCGTAAGTGTCGAGTGGCGAAAATTAGGCGTGACACCCTGCGGGGAGAATTCTCGAGAGGTAATTAGGGAATGATTTCTAGTAATTTTTATTTATATAGTGGTTCTTTTTACAAGCTTTACAACAAGCTTCAATTCCTGTGTGTTGGTGATATATCTCATCATCAGTTGGAAAGCAGTTCCCTGCTGAACACCGGCCTGTGTCAATGAAGGAAGAATTTTAGTGTAGTAAATTACGCTTGGCATGCGTCTTATTGCAGTAGATAATGATCTTGACCGACGAGAATGCTGGTGCCTTATATTCCCTTAACTGGCTCTAACGGCACTCTCGGAAAGAGATGGTTTGGTACTATCCTTAGTTGGATGAAATGACAGAATCTACAGCATTATAGTATTCAAACTATGACCTAACAACTATGAACAAATATAACAAATAATTAAATCATCTATTGGATCTTAACTCAACCTACCTAAATAATAAACTAAATGTACACATAAATAACAAAAATATTTGAAAATCAAGTTAATGTGATTTATCATATATATAAATCCCCTATCCCTTACACCAATCCCCATAAGGGCTGTTTCCTGGAGGCAATCTTTATGGGATTACCGGCTAATCCTATCAAATGTAACATTTTCCTAAGCACAGGTTGTAGCCTGATCAATGTTGCTCAGATTATGTGCTTTGAATTAATGAATTGCTCAGTTGAAACGTATAGGGTTTGTTTAACTGTGGAAGTCACAGACGTGCGAGTAAGCCCGTGGTAGGCTGCATACGAGGGATTGCTCGTACAGCTTTTTTTACCGCACCACCATCATGTTTTGTAGATTAAGGAGAACTTATTTAGTTCAGATAATTGTGAGTTCATTATCAGCCGTGATTTTAGATAGTTTTAAGGTTATTTAAGAAAATAGATGAAAATTGACAATTAGCAAATGTACTCATATCTCCGAAACTACTGAGCCTAAACCTCGAAAAAAATAAAGAAAATAGTTATTTATTTAAGGGTGTATACTGTATACATAAACTGCATCAATTTTTAAGGAGGTGAATATATACGGGTGATATACTCAACGAATCAATAGAAAGAAAATACTTGAGCCAAAAGCTAGACTAACTAATCCGGATTATAATCAACGTAGGCGGTGTTAACTTTAAAAAAAACCTAATGACGCAAGACCAACTGGCAATTTATTCCCGTATTAGCAACTAACTCGAGTTAAATATGATAGAGTCCGCGCCACGACTGAAGTCCTGCGGAATAAAGAGCAACTAAAATCGCCCATCTTCACATCTACACAAATAAATAAAATTGAAGTGTCTGTTTGTAATATCAAAATAACAGCTTTTTACTAAATGCATATGAAAGTATATACGGTACCTATAACAAAACAATATTTTTTTTAATTTTTGTCTGTCTCTCTTTCTGTCTGTTTGTTCCGGGTAATCGGTAATCACTCCTTGCTTACACTACTATGTAATGATAAAAAAATATTACGTTAGCTTATCATGGTCACCAAATTAATATCTATTAATTGCACATCAACAAACAAAAATAATTAAAAAATCACGTCATATTTGCAAATCATCCATCGTTCATTCATTTCAAGCTCACAAAGTAATTAGATTAAGTGAATGAAATGAACGAGTGAACGAAATCGCAAGTCATTCATTTGTTATAGCGATTTAATAAATGACAATGGTTTTTCGAGATTTCCTTATCGTAGTATGCAGAGTCATTCCAATATATTTTATGCTTTTAAAGTTCTTTGTATAACAAGAGCTTGAAAAAAGATTTTTATCGTTTTGAAGCGAACGGAGAATAAATGAAACTGCGAGCAGAGTGAAATCAGAGCGATATTGAAGAACGAATGGTTTAGATTATCTTTGTGGAATGAACTAAAGGAAGTATTATGTAAATTTACGTTGATAAGGCGGGAAATTTAAAGATTTCAATGAAAAAAAGTTGTGATATCTGTTAGGTTATAGTTTTTTTTCTAAATTTTACTTTTTATGTCCAAGAGTCATGTTTTCGTGTGTGACATTTGATTTATGTATCACCTGAACTGGGATCTGAAAGTCTCATATGCCCAATAATTTGACTTACTCAGAATATCGAAAGAAGTTACTTAATGCACACTACTGCTTCGCGGCAGGCTACAAACAAAGCAATTGTACCCACCCTGACGGATACTCGCAGGAGAGTTAGTTCTATTACCTGGTAAAAATAAGTTTCGTAGCTAAAAGTATTTTTTCCTTGAGCTTAAAAGACTATTTATCCTAAAAATACCGTTGAGCTCAACGGATCTACAAACAGCTAGGGCACTTCTACGAAACCTTAGATCTGCGGAAACCAAAATAATATTGTTCTTACGTCATCTGCAAGGACATTTTCCTTTATTACGTCCCTCCCACACGCATTACCAGTACAGGAATAGACAGTAAGGGTATTATGTAAAAGTTGAATTTCACGACCGATTTGTAACATGTAGGTACTCGTACTATTATTATATTACGAACAAGTTGGTGTATGGAGACTTACCATGGTAATTTTTAATATTTCAACTCCAAAATATTTGGTGTACTTACTTAGTTACTAGACTGATGCCCGTCGAATGCAAAATGGGTTGCACCAATCTTAGGCAGTGTCTTAAAAACTTAAAGACTTGTCGTAACTATATGTCATCGATTTTGCAAGCACTAACGCTAAGCAGGAGCTTAACAAGAGACAGAAAGGGCTAAAAGAGGCTGTAGAAGTTTATGGTCTAAAGAAATTGACGTATGCTGTTGTCAAATGTCATGGTGAGCAGCTGAGGCAAGCGCCGATTGGTCGTAATATTTATGTATTTATTCTTTAGCACACAAAACAAATATTTAGGCACAAGGAGGGACTCAATACTAAATAACATTTTCTACCAGTCATCCTGGAATTGCAAGAAAAATGGCGACGGCGCAGTAAGGAGAAAAATACGAATCAAAGTAAAAAAATAAATAAAAAAGAGCTGGTCAAGGGAATGGACAGCATTCTTCTCATAATCTACTACGGTCACCAGGATGCTTGCCAAGCGTGGTATATTACAGCAAAATCCTCCCTTCATGGGATACCGATGTTCATCAGTGAACATTTTGAAATTATGAGTCTATGCCCCTTACTGTAATATGTACCACATTACCGGCCTATTTAGATAACAGAGCGTTTATTTCGTACATAGCATTTGCTGGCACAAGTTGGCCCAAAACGTTTTAGAAGATAAGTTATTGCCGACATCAATTATGTACAATGTACTGTGGTCGACCAGCGGTTGTGACACTACTTTGTTTGAACCTTGAATGCCGCACGTTGGGCCACCGAATATGGCACACTAGATGCAGCCGCTAGATGCCGCCACTAGTGGCTGGGTGCAGCCTCAAGTCGTAGTCACAAAACAGAGAGAACAGAAGGGGCGCTCTGGCGCTTAGGCTGTCCTTACGCGCCCAAGTGCTCCTTATATTCATATAAGCCAATAAAAAAGAACGGTCACAGTCCGATGAATAGTTTCGGAGAAATGCGTGGACAAACATACATAACTATAAAATTACCTATAAAATAGACGCCTATAAAATTTTGTATATTTTGTTGGAAGCACTAGTAGATACGTGAATAATTATTACAGTTCCAATAATATTACATACGTGTCGAATTCATAACTTCGTTTTTTTGAGGTCGGTTAAATATCGCGTCTATCTATCGCTGCGTAAAAGAAGAACAAACAAACACACGCTCGCTTTATATATTACTATGGATTTATCAAGTTTGTGATTTGTTTATATTCCATACAATTTTCAAACCGTGGTAAAAGCAATTCTATCTTGATTGCGTCGGCCATCGTCACACCCGTCTGGATGGGCCAGTTAATCCGTTCGAACTATTACCATTTGGATTCGGTTATCTATACATACAAATAAATAAAATTGAAGTGTCTGTTTGTAATATCAAAATAACAGCTTTTTACTAAATACATATGAAAGTATATACGGTACCTATAACAAAACAACCATTTTTAAAAATTTTGTCTGTCTGTCTGTCTGTCTATTTGTTCCGGGTAATCACTGAACCGATTTTGACGGGACTTTCACTGGCAGATAGCTGATGTTACAAGGAGTAACTTAGGCTACTTTTAATTTAGAAAAAGAACTAGGTTTCCGCACAAAAAATTAAAAACCATGAAATCCAAATTCTCCACGCGGGTGAAACCGCGGGGCAGCAGCTAGTTTTTCTATATTTTTCCTCGAGTTATGAGGTTGAAAGATTTGAAAGATTGAAACGTTCCGTTTTTGTTTCGTTGAAAATTGCTTCAATTTGCAATCACGATCTTTCCATTGGAGATTGTGTGAATTAGTTTTCGTGTTAGCGATACATAAGCGATGTTCTTTTATTTTCTTGTTTTAGGAATAATGCAGCGCCACTTTTCGTTTTATTTTTACACGACTGCCCAAAAAAGAAGTGTAATGTTTTCAGGGTTCATGTATGTATGTTTGTGAGGCGCAAGCACGGAAGTCGGTTCGATAAATTTGTCGAATCGAAAAAACTGATAAATTTATCGAATGTTGCGAGTACCGAAGTCTGATCGTAAAGTATTGTAGTAGCTCTATATTCTCTTTGGGTATTGTTAGAATACTTATATCATCCCGAGTGACACTGGCTAAAGCTGACGTATTTTAGGGTTCCATACCTTAAAAAAAAGTAGGTATATTAGTTAGTTATTAATTGATAATAAATTGATCAAGCGCACCAAATGCTGACCAATTCTGTGTGTCCATACTAATTTATATTTATTTTTAAAAATCCTAAACTTTGAGAAACATTGTAATATTATTTTAAAACAACAAACTTCTCAACCAAAACAATACCATTATGACAATAATGTCAACAGTCTTGAGCCACAGTTAAAAAATGTGTTTCTTCAAACCACAGTATGTAATGTAAGCTTGCGCGATATATGTTTCATAAACTCAAATTGTCGTTTACCCTTAATGTCGTCTAGGTTAGACAGGGAGGTGAACTCCTCTTTTGAAACATTCTTGTTATTTTAATGCACTGTTCCTGTGCAAATCTCCATGCGGTGAAGCCGTGGGCAGCTGCTAGTTTATAAATAAACGGTATATATAATAATTAAATGCAGTTAAAAGAAACTAAAAATACATGTATTATTATATTGTCATACAATGTTTAATTTCTATTACGACAGTTATTAGAAATAGATTAAAATTAACTTTCAAGATTTTATATAGTTACAATTGAAGCTAATAGAAGCTTGTTATAAAATGTAAATACTACAATTCTAGTTTAGCACGCAACAATTTAAAAAGAAACGCCTCGTTAGTTGCTCATATTACATCTAGTCAAACCACACAAACTTTCTTTATTAAAAACTTTATTTATGCACAAACTAGTGTAGGTATTACCCTAGAAAGTGCTGTCTCTAGCTCCTAAACTAAGGTGGCTCATCAACCTTTATGCTTTAATACCAAGAAAAAAGCACCTCGGTAAATTCTCATTTACTCTGTTTATTTGCAGTGCACAAATTCCCCTGTAATTTCGTTAATATTACAGCAAATAGTTACATAGAGGATGGGCAGTAGATCAAGTCCCGCGTTTTCGCTTGAAATAAAGAGATAAATAATTCTAACAAAGTCCTGATTGTTGTTATGGGCTAGAGTTATGCTTATCATTAGGCAAACAAAACACTTCTCTCGTTATCCTTAATAGTATCTGGTCACTACCAGCAATCATGCGGAACCAAGTCACTGCGCATTCAATGTCTTTTTCAAATTGAAATTAAAATCCTTGAAACACTCATGCCTGTAGACTTCAATAATTATTGAAAAATTAAAATAAAATTTAATCATGCGATAAAGGTTAATTATCGTGGTAACCGCGTAAATGAAAATAAAACGAGCGCTATTTGACGCAGGGTTTGTTATTTTTAATAATAGGCATCTTTTTACAAGCTTTCTTACTATTATTGGCTGTACAAATATCGGAGTACATAATTATTATTTTTCTTATTTAAAAAAACCCGCCGAGATTTATCACAAAAAAAAATTATGCTAAACGTTGAAAAGGTTCAAGAGGCGACTATGTTTGGAAAAAGGGACACAGAAGGCCGAGGAATTGGAACAGTTTAATAGCAGTAAGCTTTTAAGGCTTCTGTTTTTAACGCTAAGGTTTTTCGAGCCTTTCGCCGGCTCGGGAAGGAATTTATTTATTGTATGTATTTGTATTTTATGTTAGCCTTATGTATA
Source organism: Crocallis elinguaria (assembly GCA_907269065.1). NCBI lineage: Eukaryota > Metazoa > Arthropoda > Insecta > Lepidoptera > Geometridae > Crocallis > Crocallis elinguaria. Next base: position 13,238,025 of record OU026071.1, on the reverse strand, counting down.
TAAGTGGTGTAAAATATAGTATTAAGTTCCTTAAGTTCTCAATACTCTACCAAGGTTGCAAAATTAGTTCCAAAGACATTACAAGCCAATTAATTATTATAGCGCAAACTTAAAATACCAAAAAAAAATTAAAATAATAAACACAAATCTAGTTCTCAAATGAAATGGTTTTGTAATAATGTAAGATTCAAATTTAAAATTCTCTATTGACATGGAACCCAGGGGAGCGCACATGAAAGTTAAATTACTGTAGGTACCCGTTTCGCGTACAATTACTTCCGAAAGTGCAGTCAACGAATACTACTCATAAAAAATGATAAGATTTTTGTTCAAGTGTTTTCTGCTTTCGTTTATTTTTGACGGAGATGTCTTACTGCGCTGACTGTGACACATCTAGCGTTTACTTTGATATGAAAAAAGTTTTAGCTCACAACGAGAGCGCTACAAGTTTGTTATGTTATGCTTTACGGTCTCCGATAAGAGTTTTGTTGCAATGAGAGCTGTAATTTTTTTTATTATTTAAGCTCTGGGGTGAATTGGCCGGAATGAGGTTGCATTATACTTACGAGTTTTTTTAGGGCTCATCAGGAGAGATGTCGTCAAACGTTTGTTGACATTGCCTGAAAGCATAAATTAAGTATAGGTCTATGGGTGAAAACGAAGTGGCTTATCTATGGTATTATCACCATCACCAGCCGGAAAAAGTCCACTGCATGTATAATTGTATATGTAGTTTCATCATCATCATCATCATCATCAACAGCCGGAAGACGTCCACTGTTGAACGTAGGCTTCCCCAATAGAACGCCACTTGGATCGGCTACTCGCCGATACTATATGTAGTTTAGAAACTAGAAAACAAACCTCCACCTCCTGGCTCTATCATCAGAACCTCGACACCAAGTGCAATCTACTGGACTCATCGAAACGAATCATATGAGCCCAAGCTGCTCGAACGATTAACTGGTAGCCCCTGAAAAGTTCCACTATCCACCCTGGCTTCATCATCAAATCAGCTCCCTGATACCAAATTATTGTATTATCCATCCAAACTACTTATTACATACAAAGTACAGTTAGATACGACAATTAGAAACTTGGATGCCAATTGTAACCTACTGGTTAAATCTTTATATGTATTTAACCGGATTCACTTACGTGGTACAGCCGAGCTTCGCGACGATTGCTCGACCGGTTTCGAGGTATTCAGTACCTCTTCATCACGGAGCTACATTTTAATCAAGAAATCTACTAGTTAAAATTGGCATCCAGTAGGTTACATAACATACATACATACATAACCAGTAGGTTAAAATTGACATCCAAGATTCCATTCCATAGTAACCAGTGAAGCTAATGAAATTGTGTCAAAAGCACGTCTAAATTATTCTTTGAAAAGATATTATTTAAAATTACAACGACGGAGACTCGTGAAGGTTTCACGAACGCGTAAATTAATTGACAAAAAATTGTAATAAAGCTTTTCAATTATAAAACTCAAAAGCAAACTGCATTGTTGTACGCATTTAATTTTCGTATCATTTGTTACTGAAATAATAAAATTTAATTAAAAACCGTGAACGCGATACAAATTGAACAAAATTACACATGTGAGGTGTCAGAACGGACAATTAGGTGATTGTGGTGCAGTGCCACGCAGGACTATCATCCAAAACTAAGGTTACCACAGCAAATTTTGTATTTAGATAGACGTTTCTTTTGCCATCGAGATTATGGTAGCGATATCTGACAGATTTTCAACTTGAGGGTGGTAACTAGCCACTAGCACTAGAAAAAGCAGTAACCAGCAAGCAAATATACAGCGCACTGCAGTGCCGCGCAGGCCTTTATGTTTCAAAGTTCTGGGTGGCACTACAATTGTAATGGGCCGGCGTTATGCATACCATCAGGCAAACGACCAGCTCGTCTGGTTAACAAATAACATTAAAAAAAATGTTACAATTGTCTGAGGACTAAACTACATACACACAGTCTGCGCTAGTAATGAATGAATTTTATACCTAACAAAAACAAGCTCGAATATAAAATAAAAATCATCTCTAAATTCTATCAAGCGAAATTCACGTCACAATGCCTATACATTTCACTCATCACAATTTTATTTCCCCTCACCATCCCACCCCGTTCCTCCCTAAAAATAAATTAACATGCGTAGATTGAATTGTCAGGAAAGTTCTCGAATACGGTTCATGTTAATTTCAAGTTGAAAATGTGCCCGAATTTTATTTTTGCCACATAATTTTGTATTCATTGAAAATAAGTCAATTTTTGTTTGAGTATTTTTATATTCGTTAGAGGTGTTTTGAAATATATCGTGTCTGACCACAAAAAAATTAAAACCACGTTGAACCTGTCTTAATCACTGTTTAACGACTAAACATGCCTTAGTCGCGCGATTAAATATGAGCAACCACAAATTCTGATTTAAGTAGTGTCTAACAGTTGTCTATAACAATTCTGTTGTGACATTTCTAATCATTTTTGACGTTTATCTTTAGAAGCTGTCTACCTAAACAGGCGCCTAAAATTGGTTTTTTCGTGGTCAGACCCATCTTGTTTAAGCTAGTAAATGTTAGATAATACCTGGTGGTAGGACTAACTCTTCTGCGAGTGTCCGTCTTAGGTGGATACCACCATTTTGCTCGTATCAAGCATTACGTGCAAACAGTACCGTGTTCTGGTGTGATGAGCAAAGTAGTCAGTGAAATAACTGGAAGATGTGTTGAACTCACGCTTAGGGTTAGTTAATATATAATTTAGTCGCGTGTTTAAATATGAACTATACTTTCATATGCATTTGGTAAAAAGCTGTTATTTTGATATTACAAACAGACACTTCAATTTTATTTATTTGTATAGATAAGGAATAAAATGATTACGTTATCGCATTGCATAAATGTGGCTGTGTCTTGTCCTACACGGTATTCTAACCTAAAGAACTTAAGGGACTAAAGCTATCTTCCCCAGGTCAAACCTAAGTCCACTCAGTCCATTTTTATGGACCTGTTGGTCCATAAACGGGGTTAATTCAAATAACAGGTGGTGTAAAAACGTTAGTTTCCCCTTTAGGTGCGACCTCGTAAAAGAAGGGTTAACTGTCCGTAGAGATAAAAATGAGTTTGAGACACAGTGGGATCTTTCTAAGGTTCAGAGTTTTTATAAATATCCTAGGTATATTGTTAAAAGTGTGTCATTCTACAATATACAATAATAACTCTGTATTGCTCACTGAAGGGTATACAGTATATATTGTACAAGTGGTCTTATCGCTAAATGGCGATCTTCTTGCAGGCAACCTTAGGCTAAGATTCAGAGACGATTCTAAGCGTAGACTTTGGCTTCCATATGTCAAAACTGTATAGAATTTTGACGTATGGAAGCGTGAGTCCACGCTTAGATTCGTCTCTGAATCTCAGCCTTAGAGTGGAGAGGATGGATGGATATTGTAGTGCGGCGTATGTAACACCTTTGACCAATTTTTTTATGTTGTTTGGTAACGAGACGAGCTGGTCGTTTGGTAAGCATAACGCCGGCCCATAACAATGGTAGTGCCACTCAGAACTTTGAAACACAAAGGACTGCGCGGCACTGCAGTGCGCTCGTTGCCCTGAGACATTAGGTATTAAGTCTCATAAGCCCAGTAAATTCACTGGCTACTCTGCTCATCAAACCGGAACACAGTAATGCTTGCACACTACTGCTTGGCGGCGGACTTCACGAGCAAAGCGGTGGTAACAACTCAGACGGACACTCGCAGAAGAGTTAGTCCTACACTAACACCATTTACATGTACCATCACCACTTACAGCACGATTTGCTGCTGACGGCTGTTACAGGCATCTGTGGCGTTTTAATGTTTAAAGACGTTCATTTATATGGATAGAAATCATGTATTGCAAAAACAAAATTAATCAATTAAGATTTTATATTGATATTAATTCGTGAAAGAAAATAACTCAATGATATAAAAAATAATTATATATCAAACTTTTAATCCAAAATCCGCGATGAACAACTTATAAAAGAGAACAGTAATGCTTTTAAAACTTAGTCAACCGATCGATCACTTCTTATTTACATTTAATCGATTTTACATTCATCTTTCGGTAAACAAAAGAAACTTTCTGACAGCTCCGATATTTTCTGGACCATTATCGATAAAGTCCGCGACCGACGGTAAAATTAAAAAGCCTTTTCGTATTTTTCTCCTTTTTCGTTTGTTTACAATGAGAAACAGATTTGAAAACAAAACGCCGAACTAAAAATGGACTTTCCGAATTTGACCCCATCTCGTTTGATGATAAGTGATGATGCGGTCGAGAGTTGTAATACTCTATATGTATATAACATACGTAGTTTCTTTTTAAACCCGTTATTTGGATTCATGTCTATTATCCCACTTTCTCTCAGTGTACCACCGGCTCCAGTCTCCAAAGGCCGACCATTCCGCCCAAGATCGAGGTTTGCAATTCTATTGGCGATCGCTAACCCTAAATTACGGTACGGAACCCATTATCGTTCCGTTTGTGTGCGCCCGATTGATATTTATTCTGCGCAGTCCAGTTGAGCTGTAGTTTGGGTTAGGCTACAAAACGGTCTACTGGAACGATGTAATCGTCTACTCTATACATTACGTATCGTCCGTTAATACATGTAGAATGAAAGAGATCTCAGAAGTGTTTTGCCGAATTCAAAAAAGGGGTTCTAAGTTCGACTGCGTATGTATTTTTTTATGTATGTTCAATATAATAAATCAGGACGCAATTACATCTCAGGACCTCACAATTTTGTTAGTGGTTGAACTAACTCTTCTGCGAGTGTCCGTCTGGGTTGTTACCACCTGCACCGCTTTGCTCGTGAAGTCTGCCGCCATGCAGTAGTGTGCAAGCATTACTGTGTTCCGGTTTGATGAGCAGAGTAGCCAGTGAAATTACTGGCCTTATGAGATCTTATCAAACTGACTTATCTGTCATTTTTTTTGTTAGTTTTTTATAATCGGGCTCGCGACTCTTTCAAGTTTTCCTATTTCTCATGATTCTACATTTCTCTAATTTATTTGATTTTATTTTCAGGTAAGCACTGATGTTTTTCACACACTACGTTATAAGACGCGTCATTTGTAAGTACAATTTTATACTAAATTTTAAATCTAAAACGCAATCTCTACTTTTCAATCAACTAGTGTAGAAAAAGAGATCGCTATAAGCGATAAAACCGCAAATTGTGACACGTATTGTTATTTTAGTTTTAAAATTAAGCCGTGTGGTCCTAAGAAATGTAAATGGCTAACGGTGGTAAATGTATGTGTCTAAGAATAGTACCACATTTTACTATGGTACCATCCCATCCCTTCCCGTAAATGTCATCAGAACCAGCGGCGCGAGTACGGATCTTTTCGATAAAAAATATTCGATAAAATTGACAGTTAAAATCGATAAAGTGGGTTTTATCGATTATAACTGTCAATTTTATCGAATAAAACCCACTTTATCGATTTTAACTGTCAATTTTATCGAATTTTTTTATCTAAAAGATCCGTACTCGCGCCGCAGCTAAGGGAATATCTTAGGAAATAAAATAATAGGATTAATAGGATATTTCTAAAGGAATAAGGAATAGATAGGATTCTCGTCGGACAGCAATCTTCTGCTATCACCAAGACGACTGCCAAGATGAATTCTGGGTAAATCCCCTCCTCATGGGGGATGGCGATGTTCACCAGTGGATTTTTTCTGGCTGGTGATTATGACGGTGAAGAGTTTAATATTTCTTTTTTGTTGCATTTATCTTGGGAAACGGAAGCCGGATTTTACGTGTTAATTCGCAAAAAAGAAATAACTATAGAATAGCATTATTTAGCATACTACAAAGAAGAAATAAAAAGCATTACAACTCAGTTTTACAAAAGGTAATAGGTGAAAATAACGTTATCACTAGGTGTAGGTACTACTGCCAGTTATACTAAAAATACAAACAAAAATCACCAAATCTCGTCCACACAAACAATTCCGACACGTCAACACCGGTCCTTGAAGCCCACATCTCAGGACCTCGCAATATATCCCAGAGTGCTCATATCTGAACACTTGTCTCGTTACATGTGTTTCATTCGGCACAATATGGACCCCTCAGACGGATAGAGGGTCCTTAAGACCCCCGATCGAGCTGTTCGTGCGTAAGGGGCCGGCGGGCACCGGATTTGAAGGGTTATGTCACAGTATGTGGTAACATCAGTAAGGGCAGTTGGGCTTATAAAAAATTGGGTTTTTAAAAAAGCGGGAATCGGGGATATGTGAAACTTCATCTCCCATTTTTCCATGAGATATAACCTATTCATGAAAAAAAGAATCATTGAAATTGGTTGACAATATGCGGAGAAATCGAGAAACACACTCAAAAATAAACAAATCAGTTTTTTCGATTAGTAAAAACTGGCATTATAACAATACTGGCTTTCCATGATTCTCAATTTGATTTTTTCCACGTTAACTACATATTGACTTACTTGAACTAGGGCTTCAGCCGTAGCCGTAACGAAGCTGTCAAAATTATTCAGCATTAAATAAAAAAACACTGAAAAAGACCGTGGTGATTATAGCAAAAATCTAGTTGATATGACACAAAAATGGCTCAACCTCCCCCTTTCCACATAGTCTCAGTCCACTCTAACCGCGAGTTTTTTTTAAAGAGTACGTAACCAGAAATTTACAAATGAGGAATAACATCAAGTAAAATTTAACACGCGAGTGATCACGAGTGTACGCCATTTTTGCTGTAATTCCTGTCAAACCTGGCAAATAACTCGCACATTTCTAACCTGATTGTAGAACTATACATACAAAAGAGATTACAGATTCGCTCGGTGAAGTTTGTATATATTATTAGACAAGTATAGAAAACCAGGATAATATAGACGAGGTAGTGTAAGATTTCTGATAAAATTGTATTTACAATTTTAAACTCACACTTTTGGACTTCGAGAAAAATAAGTCCATACTGTCACTAAATGTACGGTGTATGGTAGTTATGTCCTTGTTGGTAATAAGGCGAAGCGCAAATGGTTGGCAAGGGTGACGTGCACTTGATAGATAGGTTTAATAACATAAACATATGACCAAATATATGTGTTTATTAAATTGATGTTTCCGGTTTTAATGAAACCAACCCAGCCCGGGTTCGTGTTTAGTACGGATGGATTTAGAAGCGAAGCTTCTTGTGCCGAATTTCCAATGTTATTTGTAGTTGACAATTCAAATTTATTCACATAGGCCCTGGGGAGCAGTTATGATAGTTAAAAAAAATATTCTCTTTCCAAGTACGTATAGTACCGATCAGGAGCAATGACAACTCGTTGGCATTCTTTTCAAAAAGGTTTTGATAATGTTTCTAATGCTAATTGGTTTATTTTATTCTGTTTGGTAACGTGACGTGCTGGTCGTTTGCCTGATGGTAAGCATAACGCCGGCCCATAACAATTGCAGTGTCACTCAGAACTTTCAAACACAAAGGGCTGCGCGGCACTGCAGTGCGCTCGTTACCCTGAGACATTAGGTATTAAGTCTCATAAGCCCAGTAATAATTTCACTGGCTACTCTGCTCATCAAACCGGAACGCAATTTAGCCAGTTTACATTTGTTATGGTAAGGTGAGAATCACCAAGATGGTGAAGCAGCGGGCAGTAGCTAGTCAATAATAAATCTTGCAAGCAACGAGACATGAAAGGCGCGACGAGACTAACAACGCATTATGTACGACGCACACGCGCGACAATAAAAAGATAAACTCACACGACAATCTAGGGTTGAGGCAGAATATTGACTCGCGATTTTTTCTTAGAATTTTTTTATAGGTTGGCTGGCACATCGCGGGGAACCGTGCAAGAGGCGAGTAGCCGATCCAAGTGGTATTCTATGGAGGTGGCCTATGGCGTGCCAGCAGTGGAAGTCTTCTGTCTGATGATGATGATGATTTTTCCCTTTCCCCCACTGGTGGGACAAAGCTGGTGGCGAGAAAGGGAATATAACCCGGCTGGCGACTAGCTTCCAACTTCAAAATCAGTCGCCAATCACTTATACTTTAGATTGAGTATGTTCTCAAACTAAAACAATGTTCTCTTTCAACATCTTAATATTCCTAAAGATGCCCAACATCGCAGAATGACAAGCTAGTCAATTAATAGCGTTTAAAACGTCAATCTGTGCGACGTACCGCGACAGACGTGCGATATACCGTCGCACGAGTCGCGGCCGCCACAAGTCAATTGGTTATTTTAGGAGCTGATGAGTCGCGGACATGTGGCCAAGTGATAATACAGTGCTAGTAAGAACTAGAAGGGATAAAGTTTTACCAAGTGGTAGGACTAACTTCTGCGATTGGCGGTCTAGGTGGGTACCACAACTTTGCTCCGGTATTCTTAGAATTGTTAGTTGGAGGACTAACTCTTCTGCGAGTGTCCGTCTGGGTTGTTACCACCGCTTTGTTAGTGAAGTCTGCCGCCGAGCAGTAGTGTGCAAGCATTACTGTGTTCCGGTTTGATGAGCAGAGTAGCCTGTGAAATTACTGGCCTTATGAGACCTAATGTCTCAGGGTTACGAGCGCACTGCAGTGTGTTTCAAAGTTCTGGGTGGCACTGCAATTGTTATGGGTCGGCGTCATGCTTACCATCAGGCAAACGACCAGCTCGTCTCGTACCAAATATTATACAAAAAAAAACTACCGCGAAGCAGTAATGAGAAATTACTGGGTTTATTGTCTCAGGGTAACAGCGCATCTGCAGACGGAAGTATTTCAAAGTTCTGAGTGGCACTGCAATAGTTATGGGCTGCCGTTGTGCTTACTATTAGGTAGACGACCCGCTCGTCTCCTTATTCAGTAGTATAAAAAAAGTCCTACAAATATTGTTCAAGTGATAGCTCAGTGATGGAGGGTTCGATGGCTCAAACTCTTCAATGAACTTGAGATAAAAGGATAAGCTTTCACGTATAAAAAAAATTGGATATTTATGTGTTACTTTCAGTCATATAGTAACGAATTAATAAAATACAAACATAAAATAACATAATGTACAGGAAACAACAATTTACCTACATAAAAAAGGTTGAAAAATGTACTGCTTTTTTGCTACAAGCAATTTTTTACACGTCTGTCTAGAAGCACGTTAAAGCTTAAGATTGGATCTCAAGTGGAACTAACGGAACACACCATTTTGAACAGTGTAAAAATGCAGTACAAATTCCCACTTCGGGCTCTTAGAATAAATACTTAGAATAAATTCTCGCACGGTCCCACTTTGCACTTAAGTATTTTAGAATGAATATTGAATACCTCTAAACCTCCAATCCTCCATAATTTTGTCAGGAAATCCAAATGGAACTGCCAACGGCAGTGTTTTGTGGTCTTGGAAAGTTTTAAAGCATTTTATTCTGAAGAGAACAAAGTATTTTTAAGACTGCGTAGATACTTTTGCTTACTTTGATCTCCATGTTTTAAGCTTGATCTACAATGTAAATATTCTATTATTTTTTACTAGTTGCTGCCCGCATACACATACTACCTCTTTGCAAAAATCACGTCGATCCGTTGCTGCGTAAAAGGTGCCATCATTATCATCATCATCATCATCAACTGGAAGACGTCTACTGCTGAACGTAGACCTCCCCAAAGAACGCCTCTTGGATCGGTCACTCTCCTCTTGCAGCCAACGGCTCGAACAGTTGTGACAAGGTAAGGTCATCGGTACACTTAGTGGGGGTGTCGGCCTGCACTATACCTCTTCCAGTTCGTGGTCGCCACTCGAGAATCTTTCTTCCCCATCGTTTATCGGTTCTGCGAACGATGTGGCCTGCGCATTTCCATTTTATCACGCAAAAAAACCGAGCGTAGCACTTCATAAAGGAACCAACTTTTTTTTTTATGTTTGTCTATCGACCTTAGCATCACCTAACGCTGTGAACACTGATGCCGCTCAGCCCATGGCACACCAACACACACAGTTTCGAATTTATAATAGTAAGGATATAGTATAAGGATTGGTCTATACGCACTGTCTGCAGTTTCTTAGTACTACTTTGCCTACGCCCAGTCTACACGTCGCTAGTACAAGAATAGAGAATATAAAGTGCTATCGATTAATGCAGCACTACTTTTATTGTCCAAGTGTGAATTCCCGCTTTGTCACAATACCCACTTTGTCACAATACTCGCTTTGTCACCGTTTGGGATTGTTGATTAATTGACATGTCCGCGGCGACGGCTAACAGTGGGACGGTTTTAGAAATAATTGTGACAAATACTCCATCAAGTTCGTTAGAGATACATGCAGGGGCGTATTTACCATAGGGCCAAATGGGCCATGGCCCGGGGCGGCAGGCTGCGAGGGGTGGTACAGGCTGCACATCGCTCTAGAAGAAATGTTAAAAAGCCTACCTAACTATGGCTCTTATTAATATAAACAGTGTTAAACGGTTGAATGCGTCTGGTCTAGATAACCAGAAGACTCAGGTTCGAATCCTGTTGGAAGCGAAATTTTTGTGATGTATATATAATTTGTGTAAACATCCGCTAGTGTCGGTTAACACTATAAAATATATTTCATAATACTGAAAGTGTGATATTTTTTGTGCAAGAGACCAGTGCCCAATTAGATTATCGCACAATAACACCACTTCGAAGGCCTTTTAACCAAACCACCAAGTACCCATCTGCACATCCTATTCTATATCACAGCCTTAAAAGTCCTCCTTATTCTTTTTGTGTACTAAAAATACATAACCCAATACCACTCTACAAGTAATTTACCATTTAGCCGACTGCTATCGCATTGCACTGCTGTTTTTCACCTAAAACCTCGACACGTGCATTTTACGAGCTATTTTCAAATAAAACGGTAATATCTTTTGTATAACTGTTTAAGTATTTATCGCTTCGTATAGCTCCTCCTTTGGGCGATTCCTTACTATAGGCAACCACGTAGTTACAGCAAATGGGGGTATAACTCACGGGGAGAAATGGAAGGAGGAAATGAAATACTCTTTATTTGGGTGAGATTTTGTACTTCAACGTTTTTTATGGTATTGGATAATAGACGAGAGAGCCTTTTACCTGATGGTAAGCATAGCGCCAGCACATAAAAATTGTATACCACTCAGAACTTTGAAATACAAAGGCCTGCGCGGCACTGAATTGTGTTCTTTACGCTGTAACATTAGGTATTATGTGCTGCCGTCAAGGAAGATCACAGTCAGTGGCAACCGCACTATATCTATTATTACCATCATTTGCTAACAAATTATTTTTACTCGTACATAATCTCAGAGCAAAAATAGGTAGAGCGCGTGTTACCAAGTGGGAACAGTATGCACGGGTGAGAACATCGCACTGTTCCTACCGCAAGCGTTAATAGTCATACGCTCACTAGCGGTGTGAGCGCACGTTGCGAGTTCCTGGCGAGCATTTGATTATTTAACTGCTAAAAATGGTAAAATGTGCAATAAAAACCTGTAAAGACGATACTCGGAAACACACTAAACAGAAATCTAGCATCACATTTCGCCGGTAAACCATTTTTTAATACTTTTAAGTAAATTAGAAGTCACGCTTCGCGGGGTGGAAGGAGACGCGGGACGCAAGGCTACATGCACCGCCCGCACCGCCCCGCAACCCCTCTTGGATTGCCAACTGGGACAGTGATGTGACGCGTTCGGCGCTTGAGTCGATACGGCGAGAAATAGTTTATAATACACCGGCGCGCTATGTGCGCTTGCGACAATTACTTTTCTTTAATACTTTAATTACTTTGTAAATGATTAGAGGCGGTGAGTGTGAAAGCGTTATAGCGTTTATAATATAAGTAAATAATTCAACAATAAATAAGATATAAGTAACATATAATCCTGTTTTTATTTCTTTGTTTCTTTTAGTTTTTATCCTTTACATAAAGAGCGGGGAAATATAAAAATAAAAACGCATTTTGACTCAATTACAATAACGTAAATAACATAAATACGATATAAAAAAACCATGTCATTTGAAAATAATTGTATTGTAAATTAAAACTACAATATATAAAATTATAACAATATCAATTCATAGGTCATTAGGATTATATGCGAGACCTATAAATTCGTACCTTAAAATAAATAAGCAGATAATAATGTTTACTTATCAAAAACTCACCCATACATACTTCACATTATACATTAATTATACAACATAATATAACAATAGGTCCCGTGCCGTTCAGCTGCTTTTATCGACAACTACGCTTGCAGCGCTCAATTGCCCATCCCTATCAGTCACTTACCTATCAATATAACTAGCTATAGTTCACTTGCCTACGCTGCGCATTAGGCGACCGGAGCGATGTTCGTACTCTACCTATTTTTGCTCTGAGTACATAATATACTCGTATAAAAAATTAGCTTTGTCCGCGGTTTCGCTCGTGCACGTCTAGAATCACGATAAAATTAGGTGCACTAAGTGCACTTAGCACTTCTTCCAACACAGCGGTTAGTCAAAGACTTTTTGAATCCGAGCTGTGGTTACAGAGATTAGCTGTAGCGAACAAACAATCAAAAAGCAAAAGTTACCTCTTTATAATCCTACTTCCTACTATAATATATTTATTATAAATGCGAAAGTGTGTTTGTTGTTTTGTTGGTTTGTCCATCTTTCGCGCAGTAACGGAGCAACGGACCGACGTGATTTTTGGCATAGATATAGTTTATGGACCGGAGAGTAATATGCTATTTTTTATCCCGGAAATATGCACGGTTCCGGATGGAACGCAGGTGAAAACCGCGGGCAGAAGCTGGTATTAATATATATAGATAGATATAATCTTTGTTTCCTTTTCTTACCAGTCAAAAGTATAGACTAATAAATAAAATACCTAATCTTTTAAAGAGCCGTCGAAATCTACGCGAATGAAGTCATTTCCGGAACACTTTTCTACATCCCCAACGTGTTGCCATTAACCACTTTGCTATAAAAAATACCTACTTCCGAGTTACAAATGGCACCCTATTGAGTGGGGCATGCAACCCCTATCCTGAAATACCCCTGTTCATCAAACGGTCTTGTCTTCAAGCACACGTTCTATTTTTTTATTTTATTTGGTAACGAGACGAGCTGGTCATTTGCCTGATGGTAAGCATAACGCCGGTCCATAACAATTCCATAAACAGTAAAGTTTTTTTTTTTTTTTTTTTTTTTTTTTTTTTATATTATTTGGTAACGAGACGAGCTGGTCGTTTGCCTGATGGTAAGCATAACGCCGGCCCATAACATTTGCAGTGCCACCCAGAACTTTGAAACACAAAGGCCTGCGCGGCACTGCAGATCGCTCGTTACCCTTTTTTTTTTTTTTTTTTTTTTGTTCCCGGTGGAAAAACTCGTTTATGAGCTTACCCCTCCGTGCCTCGGGGGAGGTCACGAAGAGAGTGTGGGCTTCCCGCTCGCCCACTGCGCAGCGGACTACCCACCAAAAAACCACCGGGGCGTTATACGGCTCAGCTTCTGGACGGGGTTGCGGTGCCACTTTCGCACTACACGCGGAACCCCGTCAGCCGTCGTCCGCCCCCCTGGGGCGGACCCGCCTCGCGAGGAGCCTAGCTCCCCCACTCGGCTCGGGCGGTGCGCACACGCAGCGCACCACCCCCGCCTCGGGAGGGCCCTTACCTATAAAAGGTGAGGGACGCCTGATGCCCCCGCATCCGACGCCCCAGGCCCTCCCGGAGGAGACGGAGGGGTTAGACCGCGCCCCCGTCTCCGTGCTCATGAGAGCACCGTCGTGTCCGCCGCCTGCCACGGCGCCCGCACGGAGCGCCGCTTAGGGCGGGGGCCATCACAATGGCGCGCGGTCGCAAAAACGGCCGCGCGCTCCACCTCATCTATGTCCGGTCGATTCGATTCGCCCCCGAACCTAGGGGTCCCGGTAACCACCACCGGTCCGGGGGCTCCTCCTCCCATGTTCCCTCCGATGTAACCCCCCCCCCAGCTGTCGCTGTATGCCAGGGTGGGGTTCACTCCTCCTAGGTCACGTCCCATTTGGCGCGCTGCCAGCGGGAGCAAGGTGTACCCTATATCCCTGGGGATATAACCTTGGTCCCACGCTGGGAGACAGCGCGCCCCACCTCGTTACCACTCCCGGTCCCGTCCACTGTTGGCGCGCTGATCGACTGAACAGCGCGCCCCACCTCTCGGTCACCCTACCCGTCCGGTTTTCGCAGTGCCAGGGCGCCACGTAAGTCCGCGGCGCCCCGACACGCCGTCACTCACTGCAGCCTTCGGGCCCCGCCCAGCCCATACGCCCCATCCGCCGAGCCCTCTGCTGATCCCTTCAGAGGGGCACGCGGAGGGGCCCACCTCGCCGGGTTATTAGCTACCTGTCAGCAACCTCTCCGGGACCGAAAGTCAACCAGGAGAGGTTGCTGACAGGCACCCAGGGTGCACCGCGTGGAGGTTACCCGGCATAGCACCCCTGATCGCTCGTTACCCTTTTTTTTTTTTTTTTTTTTGGTAACCGGTGGGAAAACTCCTTTATGAGCCAGCCCCCCCGTGCCGGGGAAGACACGGGGGGAGTGTGGGCTTCCCGCTCGCCCACTGCGCAGCGGACTACCCACCAAAAACCACACCGGACGTTGTACGGCTTTGGCCTTTGGACGGGGTCGCGGTGCCACTTGCGCACTACACGCGGAACCCCGTCAGCCGTCGTCCGCCCCTCTGGGCGGACCCGCCTCGCGGGGAGCTCTGCTCCCCCGCTCGGCTCGGGCGGCGCGCCCACGCTAGACGCGCCGCCCCCGCCTCGGGAGGGCCCTACCTATGAAAGGTGCGGGACGCCGGATGTCCCCACATCCGACGCCCCAGGCCCTCCCGGAGGAGGCGGGGAACGATGGGTACCTCGTCCCCGCCTCCGTGCTCTCCTGAGCGGAAGAGAGAGGGGGTCAATCTCCCTCTCCCGCTCATCGGTCTCCCTTTGCTCGACAATAGTCTCGCAAAAGGAGACCATGGCGTCCCAGGCCTGCTCGCTGTCGACCATCTTTCGCAAGACGGCCTCCAACGAGAGGTCCGGGCCCACGACCGCGACTAGAGCTCGTCGCGGTCCATCGCCCCCCGGACATGCCTCCAGTGCGTGGCGCGAAGTATCCTCCGCGCAGCCGCACTGGTGGCATGCCGGGGTTGCCTCCCTTCTCGCCACAAGGTGCAGGTACCTCCCGAAACAACCATGTCCCGAGAGGACCTGCGTGAGGCGGAAGGTGAGGCTCCCGTGCCCTCGCTGGGCCCACCGTTCGAGTACGGGACGGATCGCCTCCAAAAGCCGGATGGCGCCGTCCCCCCTCCGTGCAGGCCCCGCGAGGAGCCTCCCCCTCCAGGACGCCAGGGCCGCTGTCCTGGCGTCCTGCCTCCACCGCACCACCTCCTGTGGTGCGGGAGGCTGACCCCGCTCACGCGCCTGCGCTCGCTGCCAAAAGACCGAGGACAAAACCTCGGCCTCTAGGTCCCATGGAAGGGACCCGGACAGCGCGCAGGCGACCTCGTGGGAGAGTGTCCGGTACCCGCGGCACACTCTCACCGCCATGATCGCTCGTTACCCTTTTTTTTTTTTTTTTTTTTTTTTTTTTTTTTTTTTTTACGTCGCTAAAAATCCTCATGGATACCACCAGCCGCGAGGGCAGCGTGGTGGTTATGTTGGACTCCGGCTAATGAGGCCGACCTACCAACTAAAAAACCGACGTGTGTTCCTCCTCTGCGCCATAATGCCGGGCTGCGGGCCCATGTTAATAGCCATCCGCGGCCCGGCGACGCGCTGGTCCCAGTTGTGGGACCCCACCTCCGGCGACAACGTACTCCACGTACGCCATCGCCGTATCCACCTCCTTAAGTGGCGCGCGGGAACACGCGCGCGCCACCTCGAGGCCCAAATGCTGAGGGTGGGCTCCCTCGTTTCCACCCTCTGGGCCTCAGGAGCCGAAGAAGGAGTAGAGACCCCTTCTCCGACCCCACCCCGCATGCGCATCACCACCACGGGTAATGTACAGTGCGGGGTCCCCTCCGGTTGTTGTCCCGATCCCCGACCCCAACGCTCCATGCGAGAGGGAAAGAGAACGGGACAAGTCGCCTCCAACCCCCAGCCACCACGGTGCCCACACACCGCTTAGGGTGGGGTATCCCTGATTCAGGGATCGTACTTGGGGACACCAGGGGATTGCCCGTGGGTACAGCAGGCAACCCACCTGTCCCTTCGTACGTGCAAACGGCGGGGAGCCACCCCGCCAGCCGCAGCCTCCACGGGCCGCCAGCCCCCCCTCCCTCGCTTGCACAGCAGGCGGTGAGGTGTCGCCCCTCCAGCCGGGGCCTCTGGACCCCGGCCTCCCTGCAGGGCCGGCAACACCACCAGTGCTCCGCCTGCCATCTCTCCTCCTTTGTTTCGTCCATTGTTGGCACGCTGCACCAGTGGGAGCAGCGGGTTCCCCGTGAGAGCGTTCGGGGACACGCATACCTCAGCGGTGGATCCCCTGGTTCCTTGGCGACAGCGCGCCCCACCTCGGCTTCGTCTCCGTCCAATGGCTCTGGAGCGCGCGTGTTACCCGCACGGCGCTCCTGTGCCCAAGTCCCTCCCTGCGGCCTTCGGGTCCCGCTCAGCCCATATGCCCCATCCGCTGAGCCCTCTGCTGACCCCTTCAGAGGGGCACGCGGAGGGGCCCACCTCGCCGGGTTATCAGCTACCCGTCAGCAACCCCTCCGGGACCGAAAAGTCAACCAGGAGATGTTGCTGACGGGTACCCAGGGTGCACCGCGTGGAGGTTACCCGGCATAGCACCCCATCGCTCGTTACCCTGAGACATTAGGTATTAAGTCTCATAAGCCCTCATTTTTCCTAATACTATAAGTTTACTTATAGTATTAGGAAAAATTTTACCCGGCAGTATTTTTCCTTTTTTTTTTGTGCTATAAATACATAGGTCAACGGGTACCCTCTAAGTTTTGATTCCCGGTCTTACAAACAGACGGACAACAAAGTGAGACTATAAGACCTTATTTCCTTTTAAGGTACGGTACTATAAAAAGGTTGGAAACTACTGCTTCATATAAATAATATTAAACGAAACATAAAATAAAAAAGGTATTAAGTACTTTAATCCATACAAACTTCTAATCAGCCCAAACCGCACTTACCGCTCTATTGACTTTCAAAGTAACATTTCAAAAGTTTCAAAGGCGCACTTGAAGTATCTCCTTACTATCCGACCTCTGCCTGGAAATGATACGGTCCAGAGGCCTCGAGTCCCTCTTCAGATGTCTGGAGGATGTAAAGTCCAGTTCTAAAGGCGAACTTGGCTATTCATGTGTAGCTAGCTGTTACTAAAAAAAGAATTCTTCTCAGAAATAAATATTATCAGTGTTGCCATCAAACAAAAATTAAATGCCTGTTTATCTGGACAATGGTGTCAATTCTATCATTTCATAACTAAACTAAATTTAGTTTCGCTCTCTCTCTTTCCAATGCATAACATGAGAAAGAGATGGAATATATTTTAGACCTGTCAAATTAATCCACTTGCTTGAGTGTAGTGTAAATTTAATGGCAATGAATTCAGTGGCACCTAATTTATCAAGATCGAAAGATATTTGACAGCACTAAAACAAGATTTAGATCTGTCAGACATTTTCCGTCTCTTTCTCATGTTATGCATTAGAAAGAGAGAGAGTGAAACTAAAATTAGTTTAGTTATGAAATGATAGAATTGACACCAATGTCTATAGTTATCATCTATAATGTTTAGAAATGTCACAACAGAATGGAGTTGGACAAAAGTTAGACACTTCTTAAATC
The DNA here is from genome assembly GCA_907269065.1 of Crocallis elinguaria. Classification (NCBI taxonomy): domain Eukaryota; kingdom Metazoa; phylum Arthropoda; class Insecta; order Lepidoptera; family Geometridae; genus Crocallis; species Crocallis elinguaria. The sequence goes on along the minus strand of OU026071.1, from coordinate 13,220,171 downwards.
ACGTTTGTGCATGGTTGGTCATATTTAAACACGCGACTAAAGCATATTCAGGAGTTAAACGCTGTTTAACACTGGTTTAGAGTGTTATTTAATTTGTTGTGGTGAGATCGTAGATGTTAGGACTTACCTTTGTATCGTAGAATGTATCGTAGTATGCGAAAGTGTGTTTGTGTGTTTGTTGTAACATCTAAGGCTACTTTTTATCCCGGAAAAATGCACGGTTCCTGTTGAAACGCGGGTGTAAGCGTGGGCAGAAGCTAGTGTCTAATATACCTGATGATTCGCTAGGTACGTTTATACTACCGGACCTACTAATATTGTCTGACCTACTAATATAGTCTAATGCAGACCGTAGACGCTTATGCAAACGTGCGTTTGCTGGTCAGAATAACAACGCTTTTGCATCAAGCGCGGATTTCTAGTATCTCGTAATCGACGCTTGATGCAAAAGCGTTATTATTTTGACAAGCAAACGCACGTTTGCATAAGCGTCTACGGTCTGCATTACGACACAAAAAAGAGGTTGCGTCTTTTCTACGCATTGTGTATAATCCCCATTGTGTAATTTTCATGTTGTTTAACAGAGCTGTCAAACTTTAAAGGCCCCTAAATCCCTAACACATAACAATAAATGCATTAAGAAGATCAAACGCGAGATCAATCATGAACTAGTTCACTAATGACGTGAACACAGCGTCTTTCATGCACACAGAACAGTGTTTGTTCCAGCTTGTCTATTTCTCCACTGTGTTGTTTTAGTGCGATAAAAAGTTGGACGTCTGTTTTGTGACGGACGTAAGTTGTCGCACGTATAGGATTTTGAATTCGGAATTGGACGTGTCAGTTCTGGCTGGTGATTATGATAAATCTGCTCACTCCAGCACGTGCAATATATAATCATATCAATCCAATTATTATTCTATTGGTCTAAATTTTAAATCTAGTCGAGAATTAGGGATAGGTGGTTCCGTTCTCTTATTTTTATCAAACATAATTATTAGAAACCTTAACAAATAGAGAAACCATAAAGTCTTTGTCATTTATTATGTTCTAACAAAGACAACATTAGTTTTAGTCTGTGATTTGGGGTAGGCGAACGTTCCAGAAACCCGCCATTAGAGTAATTTATTTTAACTTTCATGAGTGCTCAGTTGGGGCTTATATGAATAAATCATTTTGAATTTGAATTTTAAAGGTATAATTAAAAATAATAAAACACACGACTTCTTTAGCCAGTCACTCCGAATGATGTAAGGATTCTTACGATACCCCAACATCCAAAGCTTTTCAGGCTTTTAAAAGTTCTGCGGCGCAAGTACGGATCTTTTCGGTCGATAATATTCGATAAAATTGACAGTTAAAATCGATAAAACCCACTTTATCGATTTTAACTGTCAATTTTATCGAATTTTATCGACCCGAATAGATCCGTACTTGCGCCGCTGATGGGATAAAGAATCTCACCGTGTACGTTGTAAAATAAGCTCTTTTTTTCATTATATTTATTTTTATTCAAGGTAGCGACAATAAAATATTGCACTGACAACCTTGCTAAAGTTTAAGCTAGGTCGTCCGATTTTGAATCCGTGTCAGTCTTTCATACGAACCACTATTTAAAACTGTCGTCCGACGCCGTTCGATTTTGTATCGTTCTTCCAGTGTCTTTCGCGGTGGGAACGGCCAAGTTCATACACGCATACAAACTACTCGTTCTAGTTACGAAACTTGGCAAGTGTATGAATGGCGAGCTTTATTGTTCTCTAGGGGGGCCCCAATTGCCTGACAAATGTGTTAACTGGGAGATGGAACTGTAATTATTTATATTTTCTTGGACCCTTTCCAACAACATAAAAATAAATAAGTGTATAAAAATACCAGGTACATTTATTTAGTTTTAAGATCATAGTTCCCGTCTTGATTCTTTTTTATCTTGTTTATATCGCTATTTCTATTAATATGTGATCTAATCTTATAAGAGTATGGACCACGTGTCCGTAGAGTGTAAATGAACAAAAATAAAATAAAAAAAATACCAGCAGGGTGATTTTAATTCCCCCGGAATGATTCCGTGTAGGAAGCGACGGTTTCTGATCGTTTATATCTCTGAAACGCATCCCGACAGAGAAATATTGTCGAGATTATATCCGTGTTTATGCAGCTGAGTTGTCGAAACTAAACGGGAAACCATTTTTAACAACCATAAAATCATTTTTATTTAAGTCATTAATAATTATTAAATTGTATTATCTACTTATATTTAAATTTAAATTTATTCATTGTCTTATTATTGAATATGACACCATTAGACAAGAGCGATTTATTAGTTTGACTTAATCTGAACCGGGGTACTACAATTTTATGTTTATTTCTAATATTTAAATCATGTACATCACTTTTCAAGTTAAATTTACTAATATTTTAATGTCAACATTGTATATTATTATATCTATGTGTAAAATTTGGCAGCCTCTTTACCCACTATAACACGAAATTGATTTTAACTCTAACAGCATTTACTATTGGCATGCAGATTTTCCCCAATGCGGGAAGGGAATAGGGTGCGTTCATGCGTGATTTAGGGTTTAAACCCAACGGGGTCATTGACAACGCGATCGTCACGTGTATTTCAATTAAACTGCAGTTATTCTTGAAATACCCGCCGAATAATGTTAACTTAATCCTACAAGTAAAAATGCCTTTTTTTTGTTACAAAAAATATGATACTTTTCGCTCAAAATGTTGAGTATTTCGAGACAAAAGACATTTTTTGGGGTCTTATTTGCGATTTTCTTAGAATATTTTGGGCCATTTTTATTACATATTTTATAGACAAGTCAACTGTATAAACACTTGTCTATAATATCTATGAAAACGGAGGTTTGTGTGTCGAAAAACAGGACTTTTTCGGACGTTTGCTTTAGCCGCGTCTTAAGTTAATCCTGGGGATTTACTCGTTACTGGGTACAGTACGTTTTGAGCCTCACTTGTAACTTGGCACGGCAGGATGGTATTTCGAAGAATTTGCTTTTATTAACCCAAAATTTTGTAGACCGAGTCGATTATAACTTTCTGAAAATGAAATTCTGGCTATATGTTCTGTAGAATATATGGATAGTGGTGTCGATTCTCTCATCTGATACCTAAACCTAATTTTAGTTTCAATGTCTCTTTCTAAATGTGAACATGAGAAAGAGTTGGAATACATTTTAGACCTTTCAAATTAATCCACTTGCTTGTGTATAGTGTTTAACGACAATGAATTCTAAGGCAATGGATTAAATCGTGTAATGCCATAGCGCACCCTCCAAAATCTATCCTGTAGAAGACCGATAGACTGCGTCAATGCTCTAGGCTCTGGAGCCTGGCGTCAACAAGCTTATCGTTTCCAATAAGTCTTGTCACGTCTTTCAATACTTTCCAAGGCCTCAAGCTTGTATTTAGCTGAACCATCCCACAGATCAGAACAGTATTCCATACAGAATCGGACTTAACCTTCCTATTTTTCACGCTACAAAAAACAAAAGAATGCACAAACCCAAACAATATCACTTAAGGTACTTAAGTCAAAAGCCGTCTCCTGAAGGCGGCAGATTACAGCAATCTAGACCAGCCACCTGCGAGAAATGCCTCCAATACGTTTCCACATTTCCAACAAGCAATTTCTAAGTTTCATGCTTAATTTAACACACCTCGCTCGCCTCTATCGCTCTTTCGCATTGGCTCGAATAACCGGCCGCTAAAAACGAGATCCTATTTCTTTGTAATTTTTTAATTGAATTCTCTTCTGCGCAATTTAGTTGTTTCTGATCCTTGCAATTTAGACATTTATAAGTCTCTAGTAACTTGTCATGCGAAAACTACCATCGTGCTTAAAAGTGCCATGACAAGCTTTTCCTTCACTCTAAAATCAAACTCAATATAATATTCAAATGCTCAACTTGCACCTTTTTTTTATTTACATAATATATAAGTTTGCAATTTAATAACTTCTGTTTCTCCTTTGTGTGACAAGGAAAAATCGACTTTTCAACAAGTTCCCAATTTTCAGCTTGAAAACGGTTCGGAAACCCAGTTTTTTAGCGTTTCAGCGAGTCGAGCGCGCTAGTACGAAAGCTCTTCTTAGGTGGTGAGTAGAAACTTGAAAAATGTATGCATTTTTGTAACAAACAACCGCTTGACACGAGTGTGGAAAGTTCCATTCGCGAGAGCTTTAAATATTTAAAAGAAATGCATTGCCTTGAGGTGTGTGTGTCTTTGCATTTAGAGGCGAGTTCTCTTTCGGAATGTATGAGAGTTTAGAAGTGCTTCAAGATCGCTTGGCTTTTGTTAAAAACCTTGGTATATTCACATCAGGTCCATTTACATAGGTGGGCTGGTGGGAATTTAAAATCCCAACCTCCCCACTGGTGTACTGTTATCTATTCTGTGCCACTTGTAGGAATATACCAAAAATTGTGGATTTACCACAGTCGATCTAAGATAGTGAAGAAAAACGTCGTGAGGTAACGCCATGCGCCTCATGACGTTTTTCATGTGCCTACAAATCGTCGGCCGATCGGAGCAAAAATATTCATTTGTATGTTTATTTTTGAGTGCTTATATATTTCTTGTGTTATGTAAATGTATGCCTTTTTTAGCCAAATTAACAATAACTTACCTAAAGGCTAAGGCGGAGTTCACAAGAAACGTCAGTTGCCAGCTGAAGTGAAGGCAACAACACAATATGCAGGTTGCAACACAGCTATTAGTTGCCGTATCGAATCTGACGTGGTCGACTAAGGAATTATTGGAGAAGGTATTTTTGTGGCACTATTTTTAACTTTGGTCGAACTGCCCAGTGTATTGCTGCGTGACCTCTTTGAAGGCAACGTAAACGTGCTATAATTTGAAAGTCCTCTAATAAGGCTTTCAGATGACTCCGACTTTTTACAGTCGTTCGTGACCAAATGTTTAGATATCCGACCATTCCACCTTATCAGGTTTTTAGCAAAATATCTAGCCAAATATGGGCGTGTCAAGCTTTTCAATTTTGAGTTTAGTAACCCTCCTTGAAATAGTAGTTTATATACACCACCATTTTTTTAACCTTCACTGCGTTTGTAAATTATTGTGGGCAAAAAATGAATTCCTAAAGAAAATTTTAATTAGTAACCGAAGTTAGTACCTATCAAGTTGTAATATAAAACTTTTAGATACTAACCTACAAAACAATACACTATGCAAGCCTCACGCGCATTGTGACTATTCATATGTAGAGTGGAGTTTTTCATAGTTGTCAAATAATGTAAACAAACTTGACGGCTAACCAACCAATGACAGATAGAAATTCAAATTCGAATCATGTCATTGGTTAGCGACTAAACACTATTGCTGTCATTGGTTAGCAAATTTAGCATCTGCCGAGGTGTTTACGTTATTAGACCAGTATAGAAAACTAGACCATATGTTAATTCATACCTCCGGCGACGGCAACATCTGATAACTGTCAGCGAAGAAGCGAATAAGGGAAGGTAAAGCGAAGAAGCGTTTTATTTTAACCTTTGGAAAATAATACCACATCCATAAAATCTTCTCAAATCCTTGCCTCAACCCATTAAAGCATGCGTTTTGATGGACTGCGCTCGTGATCGTATCTGCAATGATAGTCTTAATAACAGCTTTACATTCGTGTACTCGCGGCTTTATTTGGTCAAGGACCTTTTCATATTAAAATTTTGTATTTTTTTTTATTTTAGTGGTTACGACACGAGCTGGTCGTTTGCCTGATGGTAAGCATAACGCCGGCCCATAACAATTGCAGTGCCACACAGAACTTCGAAACACAAAGGCCTGCGCGGCACTGCAGTGCGCTCGTTACCCTGAGACATTCGGTATTAAGTCTCATAAGCCCAGTAATTTCACTAGCTACTTTGCTCATCAAATCGGAATACAGTAATGCCTGCACATTACTGCTTGGCGGCAGACTTCACGAGCAAAGCGGACGGACTATCCCAGACGGACACTCGCAGAAGAGTTAGTCCCCCCCTAACAAGATTTATTATATATTTTTATTAGATTTTATTTCAATAGTTCAAAAAAGGTTTAAGCAGTTTGTACCAGTCAGTCACTCACAAGAAATAGGAAAAAAATAATTAGTTAAGTGATAAAATCAATTTTATTTCCCCGTGCGCTGAGACGCCGAGCGCTGAACATTGTTTTACGAGTAGTATTTCATCTCTCGGGGTTAGTACCTCGATGGTTATGAGATAGCTATTTACCACTTTGGACCTCATCGTCACATTTCGAACACATCGTCACATAGTTGAGGTACCTATTCGACAAAACGGTAAGCTATCGACAGGACCAACCATGTCGGGGCCCCTAGGCAATGCACGTCTCAGGCCACCTTTTCTAACCATAATATACTATTATGCTATAATAATTTGAAATGCGTTCTGAAATTTACTGAAATATGGCGATATAATATAAAAAACAACGCAATATTAATAATATTGTCATTGAGGGTTTATTACATACAAATTATCAAATTTAATTTACACTCTAATAATTTAAAAAAAAATCCCGGGTTGCGTGCCCTCTTTTTGGTTCTGGGCCCCTAGGCAGTTGCCTACTTTTCCTTATGGATAATCCGGCCCTGGCTATCGAGAGTATAAAAACGGCACATAAGTATCTGAGATAAAAAGTGTACTCATATTAATGTTTTGTTTATCTGATACCCTATTTTGTACTTATAGCTAATTTACAATTATCTATGCCATTGAGATTATTGAGAGAGATAATTAAAAAAGCTATGCCGGTTCGTGAGTTCTCACGGCGCGTTAGGTATTCGATGTATAATAATTGCAATAAATTAATTATATGTACTTATTACTAGTCTCTGCCCGTGGTTTCACCCGCGTTCCCACAGAGACAGTCCATTTTTCCAGGATAAAAAGTAGCCTATGTTACTCTCCGGTCCATAAACTAAATATATGCCAAAAATCACGTCGGTCCGTTGCTCTGTTGCTGCGTGAAAGAAGAAAACAACAAACTTACAAACACACTTTCTCATTTATTATATACGTATGGAAATATGGATTACTCGCCTCCAATGGAAAGCGAGTAATTGCAAATTACAATAGTTTTTTATACCATTTTTTGTTTTACTTTCTTTATATTCTTTGACCGCAGATCGATTGACTTTACTTTTGTAGGTAAGTTTTTGGGTTGCTGATCCGATTCCCGGATCAGCAATATCCGAATCAATACAAACAAATGGATGCAGTTTTTTTGCTTACAATGGAGGATTAGTTTGTGGTGTGATGGTGAGAAAATGCGTTGATTGCTTGCTCATTACTGCTTGGCGGCAGACTTTACGAGCAAAGTGGTGGTTCCAACCCAGACGGACACTCGTAGAAGAGTTAGTCCCACTATCTAGTAGAAAGTCTTCAGCCATTATCTCTTCGGGATGAGTTTTTCAAGCCTAACCCCAGCAGTTAATCTCCAAGGCACAGTTAAACAACAACAGTAGTTATGATCGAAAGTAACGCAGTAATGAAGCGGTCCGTGACTGGGACGCGCGTGACGGAGCGGTAGGGTAACCACAATTGTGACATATTGAGAGCAAAAAAAATCATCATTGTCATTCTCAGCCTGTATCGATCCACTGCTGGGTATGAGCCACCTCCCCCTTGTGCCATCGTGTGGTCTGTGCCAATCGAACCTAGATCTTTCCAGCGACTGCTTCGATGTCATCGGCCCATCGAACAGCTGCTCTGCCAACAGATCTTCTTCACTCTAACGGGAATTGCTCTGTCAGGGCTTTACTCCAACTGCCGTCACTACACCATTCAGGGGAACAACAATACTTTTATAATTACGTGAAATGTGCGCTACTTTACCTCACCCGCCGCGCCTGGGGATGCCAAGAACACTACCAGAATCTTGTCTCCTCCAATGGAGGCATCAGGGGAGCCAACTCCACGTAGCCCGAGCAGCATGTCCCGCCCAGCGTTACTATCCGATTTCCGACATCAGGTACTTTTGTCCTTCGTCGAACTGATACCTCACAGCCTACCTTTTGGGCGACTCTATTTCGGCGTACAGTAAAAAAAATACAGTCGAAAAACTTTTTATCGCACTTCAGAATGATTTAAAGTACACTTAAAGGAGAATATCTCAAAAATTGAAAGTACAATAGGCGGTCTTATCGCTAAATACCGACTTTTCCAGATTATTTAAAAAAAAGAGATATAATGTTTTTTAATTGATTTTCTTACTACAGATTTTTGATATTTTGTCAATCTCTAAAGCATAACTGCAATAAAACAGTTAATCTTCTCAGATAACAATCGTTTATCTTACATAATCCCTATCTGGCAGCGTATATACGAATCCAATAGTCGTGTGATCTATCGATATCATCCCTATTGACACAGGTTAATTACTATCCTTGTTGGTGTAAACAAGCAGTTTAACATTTGTATAGACATTCATAGTTGGGGGTGGCAGTGAAATTAGGGGATAAATAGTCTTTACGTTTACTATCAAATCGTTAACCTATTACGGATATTATAATATTTTTAATTAACGTACTAGTAAACTACGAGTTGGAGAGCTAGAGATGAGACTGTTGTAAGATGTGAGTAAAATTTTACTCTTGCTTCCAAACGTCAAAACTGTATAGAATTTTGACATATGGAAGCACGAGTCCGCACTTAGATTCGTCTCTGAATCTTAGCCTAAGAGGCAACGTTGCCTTTGGTGGGGCTAAAGAGTATTGCGAGGTGTGCTGCAGTTTCCTGTGCAATGTTGCCACCTCCGGACGGCCAGTTAAGGCAAGCGGGAAGTCAGGGGTCTCATTTAGCCCCAGGGAGATGGGGTACACGGTGTCGCCACTCACTAACGGCTCGCAACAATGTCGCCCCTATTTATTATTATTAAAGATTTTTTGAGTTTATTCATGTCTCAGTTATTTCACGAACCATGGTCCCAATATAAAGCAGCAATGCTCCATCCAATCGGCATCGGATCGGCGCTAACCGACTCAGCTGGTAAACATAATAACCAAGGAAAATGGAATCGGTTTCATTGTGCCGCGATCCGCGGGGATTTGTACCGTTTTGTTGAACTAAAAGTGTACAGTGTTGCTTTTGTACAACGTCTTTCCGTTAGGATGTACCTATGTTCTAAACAGAGGGATTTTGTGGATTTTTCAAAAGTTTGCCTTCAACTATTTTTTTTAAACTGTGGTCGTTTGCTGGTAAGCATAACGCCGCCCCTATCAATTGCAGTGCCACTTAATAGAGCTTTGAAATACAAAGGCCTGAGCATCACTGCATGCGCGCTCGTTACCATGAGACAATAGGTATAAAACTCTCTGACGAAAAAAAATGACAGTGACGACTTTGTTTTCTACAATAAGCTTAATCTTTCGTTGAAGGAAAACCTCGTGATGGAGCCACAGCATGGCGGTAGAACATTTTCTATTGGTCATCTGGCTAGCTAATACTGGTTCCTTTGAAAATCTGTTCCAAACACAGACGTCTCCCAAAGCATCGGAGTGTTCCGGAAACTGCATCAACCAGTCGGACTAATCCTATCCCATGACTAGTAAACTAACCTATCATTCGATTAGACACGAATAAGAAAAATTTAAAACTAACGCCCCAACCATTCTTGCTCAACCTCAACTATTTCTCAACTCTTCTAAAATTTCACCTCAACTCTGAATTTATTCTCTACTCTTCTCGAATGTATTCACAAAGTGTCCGCGCTGCTTTGTAGTTAAATACCTGCAATCTGCGATACGGAACACGGCTCAGAAGAAATCACGATTTACCTACGTGCCTTACAATGGGGCTGACGGGGTGCGCGCTTAGCGGTGAGCGGAGCGGGGAGCGGGAATAACAGGCTTTATTTAATCGCTAACTGAATTATCGATTCGACTTTCTTGCCGACTTTCTGGGCGTCTTAGCCGCGTTTTATGCCAAATTGAAATGATGATGACTCAGATGAAGTGACGTCGCCTCGTGTTGGCCGCTCGTATTCATGTATACATATAGTGGTCGTACTTATCCTACAATGATGTTCAGCTTTCTGCGAAGAAAAATATCGTAATGCAACGTTTCTATTACAACTATAAATAGTAACAGCATTTTTTGCTTTAATATTCTAATAATAATTTTGGATTTGACTTTGAACTTCCTTCTTCAAATATATAAAATATATTTTAAAAGATGCTTACTAATCTAGAGTAAAAAGTATACTAAAGTCTACTAAACATTTTAATTATCTACAAACGACGGTCAGTAATTATAATTAAACGACTGCCCAAAAAAAGAGTGTAATGTTTTCAGGGTTAATGTATGTCATTATGTATGAAGAGTTTCTTTATTCCACCATAGCTTTTAATTGCCTGAACAGATTTGTATGTACATGGGGTACCGTTAGAATCCTTACATCATCCCGAGTGAAACTGGCTAGGGCAGTCGTTTGTTTTATTTTTTTAATCATACTAATTTGGCCACATAATTAATTTGGCAGGTTTAGTATTTAGCTGCAGTATTTAAGATATCATTTTATTATAATGAGTACGGTACGGTCAAAAGCAAATTCAATGGGCAGATAAAAACTGGCCAGTAAAATCGCTCCCCCTGCCACCTTGCTCTCACCATACAAAGATGCAACGTAGCTGTAAAGTTTCCCCTCGTGTTTGTTTACCTCACTTTAATACCCGCTCTGGGAGACGTCCCACTTCCAAACAAAACTTAATTTCGGCTCTGTACGTCTTCACTTTACCTAGTTTTGAGTTGATCGATTGATGAAGGTTGAAAGACTTAAAGTTCCTATTTTTTACTCGGAATAGGTTAGCGTTTGAAACTAATTCAAATGAAATCAAGTGACCAATGTAGTTTTGTGGTAACGCGAAACGTAGATTGAGAACTTTTTTTATACTATGGGATAATGACGAGCTGGTCGTTTTCCTGATGGCAAGCATAACCTTGCACGCATGCTTGGCGGCCAGCGAGCATTCCGTGTTGCTCGCTGTTGGCGGCAGACTCCACGAGCAAAGCGGTGGTACCAACTCAGATGGACAATCGCAGAAGAGTTAGTCCTACCCCCTGGTAAATAGATCTTGTCATCATCATCAGGCTTATTAATTACATTCCCATTGCTGGGAAAAAAAAGATATTAATGTGAAAATGAAAGCTCATATAAATCTATTATATTTGAGCGAATTCATTTTCGTAGTACGAGTACAATCTAGGATTCGTATTGAATCTGTTCATGTGTCATATTATCTCTCTTATTATTATTATTGCTTATTGTCTCAGCAGCCATTTTAAAATTACGTTTGTTTGATTTTTTTAAAGCTAAAACAAACAAAAAAAATCTTTGTACGAATGTAACCTCTATAATTTCAAAACAGCACATAAGTTCTTATACCAATGCTAGTGAATAACTAAACATTTGACATTTTACCACAATCCCATCGTTAATCATCGCGCAATTGTGCAAGAAAATAAACACAAATTGGTCAATAACTTAATAATCTCTGGTCGGGCGAGCAAATCGTGTAATCGTCTTATAGTGACTGAGTGACAGCCCTGACAGTGATTACGCAAAAAGTGATGTATGCTATATTGCGTGTGAATGTGAATTAAAATAATAATAATAATATTAATGTTTAGCCGTTTGAAAATAAACAGATCTTTTTGTCGGGACTTTTAAACACTTTCCTGAAGCCGCGGCCAAAGTCTAGTGTATATTTTTTTATATAATAAAAGCGAAAGTGTGTTTGTAGTTTGTTGATTTGTCCTTCTTTCTCGCAGTAACAGAGCAACGGATCGGCGTGATTTTTGGCATAGATATAGTTTATGGACCGGACAGTAACATAATTTTTATCCCGGAAAATACACGGTTCCTGTGGTAACACCGGTGAAACCGCGGGCAGAAGCTAGAACATAATAATTAAGAAAATTTCCTGCCTAAAAAAAGAAATTAATTAAATTGCAAAATCAACATCTGTAAACTTGAGGAGGTTTAACAGATTTCTTCAAAGCAACCATTGTGCAATTAAGATGTATTTTTGATGAACAAAAGATATTTTTTCTGCAATTAGGTTCATCAAAGAGCCGCCTGCAGGGTTAATAACGAAGATGTTATAAAGTGGTTCTTATTGATCAAAGAAAGTTATAATTAAAAAATTAAAATTTTTTCAACCAATTGGATGGGAAGTTAGGTATTTTTTTTTGGCGATTTATACTTCGTCTAACCATATAGAATAGCACCATTTAGTACTGTAATAAACATTTGTATACTCTTTTTGTCGTGCTAAATCACAGACCAGTAAACCTAGACGCCGCATAATCCAAGTTTTGAATGAGAACTCAATCGTCAAATGTTGGCGGGGGACGAGGTAAGACGGCGTGTCATCTCGTACATCAGACGAGTGAACACGGCGCGACGTGTTGTGATTGGTTCGGCTGGGCGGCGTTATGCAGTGACCATGCTTAACCTTGACAAGCAGGGGTGCCCGACTAAAACAGAGTCTATAGGTTTACAGGTCTGTGTGCGAAATAGATATATCTCTTCATTTCTACCTATTAACATTCACCATAAAGAACTCGTCTCGTTGTGAATTTTTACCAAATTATTGATTTATTTTCTTGAATTAGTTCTGAGTGTTTTGCAATATTGACCTTTATCTGTTTTGCTAAGCTTATTCAAACTAAGTAAAGAGATTGTTCCAAAAACAATGCTCTGTTTTAACTTTCAACGCTTGTTATCGAAACAAACAATTTAGCGAAGTATTTGCATGTTGGCAATACGTCAGCCATTCAAAAGTAAATGGTTTAAAATTTAGAACGGTCTTTAAATTAGTATCTTTATGTTGTTCTTTTGTGTTAGTTGTGTAAATATGGTTAATTATGGACAAATAATTCTGCTAATGAATATCATTTGTTAAGACCGTTTAATACTCACGGCTTTTCATTCAAACTTTCAAATTCTAAGAAGACACTTTAAATGCAAAAGCGGGATAAGGCCTAAAGTTCGTAGAGAACATTTTCGGAAAATAGTAATTTATGATAGCTAAATTAGAGAGATTTTATGTTTTCGTTACAATCAGAAAATTACAATTGTCTTTGTTTAAATTAGACCTTTTATAAATGTTCTCTACTATTATTTAGATCTATCTATGTACATATTATTATTATCTTACTTTATACATTGTAACGGGATAAGCTGGTGAGCTCCCGATATTTCGACGCTCTGTTGCAAGCATCATGTGACCCCGGGACCCCTCGCTTAGAAGGCAGGGTTACTACCAACTTAGCTACGGAGCCGTCAACTGAGCCATTATCACAGTTACAGGAGCAAATTTAAGCCGCTGATTAAAAAAAATGATCACGATGGCCGCTAATAGCTGCAATAAATGTGAGACCTGACCGTAAACACAGTAACGTTATTTCAATCAATTTTTTTATTGCCATGTAAAAGAAAAAACTCCGCCTATATATTCGCAAAGATTTATAAACAGCATCCATACTACTCTTAGCATAAAAATGTAGTACCTACCTAGTATATGCGATCACGCGCGAATTTGCCTGACGTGGGGCGTCGCTTGGTGAAATATTGCTATACCGCCCAGAACATGTGTTCACAACATATAACATAACATATAACGGCCGCGTGTACGAGACTTTTTAGAGGTCCAAATATTCAAAGGAGAGGACGAAAATGTGCAGAAATTTGCGTTTGAAGCCGTGAAACTTACTTGTGAGGGATAAAGATATTTTAATATCTTTTATTTGACCAAAAGTCCGTCCTGCCGCCAACCAGTAATGTGCGAGCATTACTGTGTTCCGGTTTGATGAGCACAGTAGCCAGTGAAATTACTGGGCTAGAGACTGTATCAGGGTAGCGGGCGCACTGCAGTGCCGCGCAGGATTTTGTGTTTCAAAGTTCTGTGTGGCGCTGCAATTGTTATGGGCCGGCGTTATTATACAAAAGCCTTGATAGAGGGAATGGCGAACTGCACAGCGGACCAAGAATGATTACAGTTTTTCTTACAATTATCCGTTATCATATTTTAACATAATAAGAATGGGACCTAAAAAAAGAAAAGCTATACGAATTTCACTTAACCTATAAAACTCCAACTGCACTGAAACACAGCGATAACCGTCTTAAAACAATAGCGCGGAATTGTGTTTATTTCTTCATAAATATTGGACTTTTTAAAGTATAAAAATAAAGTATTGGGACCGGTCGCGTGCCCGGGGAAGATTGTGCGACCCCTTCATTGGGGCTAATACTTGGAGCTGTCGGGGGAAAGGATTTTAGAGAAATAGCTAGTTTAAAATTGTCCCGGGACTATTTTATTGGAGTTTTCGGGAATGCCGGTTTTTTTACCGAGAATTATAGAGGTTGGTTGAGGCAGTGGCCTCGTCAGATTTTTTGTTTTTGGAAGTTTGCATTTTTTGTTTAAGTCTTTTGTTAAGGGGGTATGGGAAACTTAAGTGAAATGATCTTTGAGATGCATTTGGATCTTACTAGCTGTTTACCGTGTTACCACAAAAAACACTTTTAGACGCCTGTTTAGCTAGACAGTGTCTAAAGATTTTTTTTTTTTTTAATTCGACGGCCACAGCCAATTACACCAATTAATAAATGTATAAGTAGTAAATTACACCAGCAATAAATTACATTATTAAGATAAACGTCTAAAAAAATTAAAAATGTCACAACACAATTAAATCAGGTTTGGCGTTGCTCATATTTATTCACGCGATTAAAGCATGTTTAGTAGTTAAACACTGTTCACCACATGTTTAAAGTGTATTAATTTTTTTGTGGATAATCGTAATGTTTTACTTTTGACTTAATTAAGTATTCGATTGCGTAATGCTAAATGTTAACCATGATGATTTTTGAATTCCATTTCATGGTATTCTATTCTTTGTGCTTTATTAAAATCCGTACTATCCTACCCTACGCGAAAGTTTGTGTGTGTGTGTGTGTGTGTGTGTGTGTGTGTGTGTGTGTGTGTGTTATTGTTGTTGTTGTGTGAAATTTAGAATTTAGTTAGTTTAAGTTGTCTAGTTAAACTGGAATATCGCATAAACTAAAGATTTACCACGCGCGCAACGTCGTGGGCTGATAAAAGTGTATTTGTTGGTTTGTCCTTCTTTCACGCAGCAACGGAGCAACGAATCGTATATGCATATAGACCAAAGAGTAACGTACGCTACTTATTTATCCAGGAAAAATGCATGATTCTCGGGGTTCGCATAAACTATATCTAAACTCTATGCAAATGCATATAGTTTATGTACCCCGAGTCGCAGCTAGTAAAACAAGAGGAATCCTAATTTCCACGACTACAATCATACTAGTCACTTTATTACTTTGCTAAATAAGAAAATTCCTACAAGGCACGAGTAAGTGTTCTAGTGATGTTTTTCTTATGAGAAATTATTATAACAAAGACAAAAGTGCAATAGCGGATTTGCAAACTTTAAGACATTTGTCACTGGAAATCCCCTACTATATAACTCTATGCAATAAATAAATTAAAGATAAAAATGCTTTTTTTTCTTGAATTAAGTACATAAATTACAATTACAATTTTTCTTTTAATTTTATATTATTAAAATTGTACTGATTGGTTAAATTATTTTTTTATTTGTTGTGTTGTTATTATTTTTTGTTCAGACCACAGAGCCTTCAGGTCTTCAAGCAGTGTGTGTCATCCGGGAGACGTAGTTTAAACCGGCTTCCCACTTTGTGGGCCGATGTCCTTGTCAAAAACCGTGGTGCGAGTCACAAGAGGCGAGTAGCCGATCCAAGTGGCGTTTTATGGGTGGTTCTATGTTCAGCAATGGCCGTCTTCCGGCTGATGATGATGATGATGATGATGATGACTAGTATTTTAGGTCATATTTCCCCATTCTCATATGTAGAACCTATTTACTTTACGCCTTCTCTATCAAAGCCTAATCGAAGCCACGGGTAAAAGCTGTGATAAAATAAATGACCAATACTTATAAGGGGTAAAATACATCGACCTTCTACCGAGGAGCTGTTCGGAATGCCACCCCATAGTAGGGGTCGAAAACATTTTTCATTACACCGCGAAGAAGTTCCAACTATTGGCCGCCGCTGTTATTGCAAAAGTGCTAAAAGATACATTACGTGATACGAAACGCGGAGACCGCGCGCGGTATAATTATAACTTACAGCCACTGCAAGATTTATGACAGGTTATCTTTATTGGCTTGGATTTAAGACGAAAAAATAATAACCGAAGCAACTATGCATGAAACACAAAACACATAAATACTGTGGTTATACAGGTTTAAGCACATCACATTAACACAATAAAAATGAAATTCGTAAAAAATATATAATTTCCACAAAGATACTGGATCTAAAATTTTCCAGAATTCAACTATTTTTTTTCATCCAATAGTAATTTCAACTATACTATCAGATTCTTTACATTTTAATGAATAACAAATGTATGACAACTATGTACTTAAACGCAGTTTTTCACGGCCAAAAACAACAAAATGTCATGTGTGTTTTTGTACAACTTTACGGGCCGCGTTGATCATGTGACGTCACGCATTAAGGCCAATTAGTATGAGGCGTTTTAGCGCTCACTAGATCCGCTTTGGCTCTCATTTTTGACGTTGTTAGCTTACGTTTTCCAGTTTTTTCGATATAGACATTTGATTTTCATGAGAAAACGAATTGATTGGCATCTAATGGCATGCTATAGATGCAGATAGGGGAGAGGTAATAAAACCGAAAAGTTATTTGATTTATAATCTAAAGATAGCTCTTATTATCCCCAGATCAGACGTACACATACAATACGTCTGCCTAGAAATCGAAAGTTAAAAAATGTTGTTTAATTAAAATAGAAAAGAAAAAGCAACATTTTAATATCAAACTAACGATGTCTAAGTAAGAAAAGCTTTCACCTGATAAGAAAAACAAGTGAAGGAAAAACATAATATGAGATGCTAATACATTCTTCGTGGAACAGTTCAGGGTAACGAACTTAGGTATGGAATAATCGCTCATGGCAACTGCTGGGAGAGCTGCCAATGACCTGGGTCTGATAGAATATGAATTTCAGTTCATTACTTAAACCTACTTCATAGTTGGACTTTCGATTCAAAGTGTTTGGTGATCTCCCTAAGAATTTTTATTCGATTTGATAAATCCTCATTTCGTAGTTTTTTTCATTATCTACTTCTATTATCTATCTATAAATACAAATAAATAAAATTGAAGTGTCAGTTTGTAATATCAAAATAACTTCTTTTTACTAAATGCATACGAAAGTATATTATTATATGGTAGGTACCTATAACATAACAACCATTTTTAAAATTTTTGTCTGGTCTGTGTGTTACGGTAATCACCGAAACGGCTGGACCGAATTTGACGGGACTTTCACTGGCAGATAGCTGATGTTACAAGGAGTAACATAGGATTTGTAGGTGAAGCCGCGGGGCACAGCTAGTTTCACAATAAAATAAGTTTACCTTATAAGCTAATCTAAGCCTTTTCATAAAAATAGCAGCGGAACGATAAATAGCCAAGTTGAAAGTGAGAAAGGTCGCGACTTATAAAAATATTTTTTATATCAAAAAAGATTGCTAGTTCAAGCGGGTTTTCAGCGGATTTCCGTCGACGCTCCGAGTGAAGAGAGGTACGGTTAGCAGATAAATCTTTTAAGACGTGGATGGAATTTAAATGATTTCAAGACTAAGCCGTTCCTTAAAACCTTAGAAATATAGTTTATTGTTTAATGTAAAAGTTGTTACGTTCTGTGATAAGGTTGTTTCTTTAAGTTTAGCTTTAGGTTGGCGACATATTTATTAATTGAGAGTGGTAAGAACTTGAGCACATTTCAATCTTACGCAGCAGAGTTCGAAACCCGGCTTGGCCTCGCACCAATAACTTACATTAAGTTTATATGTGCGGTATTTCTAAACTCGCTCTAAAGTCGACAAAAAAATATCGTGAAGAAAATCGCATATTCATGAATCACTAAATTCTAGGACATGTGACATCCGCTAAGCCGCGTGGTGGATATACCCTAGTTGATATATTCGTGCATTGCGCACATGACAAGGAATTTGCTCCGCCCACAAAAAAAAGAGGAGACCTGCCATCGCCGGGGTTATCCATTGTCATATGTCAACAACGTCTCCGGGAACTTATCGGAGAGGTTGTTGGCAGATACCCAGGGAACACCGTGTGAAGGTTACCCGGCATCACATCCCAGAATATTACCTTCCTGAACTAACATCGGTTCAAAAGTTGAAAAAAGTCAAATGCTTCTCATAAAAGTAAGCACGTTTCTGCTGCCCCTCCCACGATACCTCATACTAAGCCACTTCAGTCATTCATCTCCGTGAATTCCGCCTCCATTTGTTACACATCCAGATAGCTCAGCATCCGCACACTCAGTGATTTCGTGATAATCCTAACGTGCATTATACACACAGACATAACAGACCATTGGAATGGAAAATACCTATTGATGTGGGAAACCTGAGATCTGGAAGTCAATTTGGTATCATTTGTACATGTAAGTCCGAGCGGGAACTTGTGCGATGTCCGACGCACCATAGGTCGAATCTCGATCGGCTGGCCCCGTACCAACGATTTATATCAATTTATTTGCGGATTTATCACACTTGCTCTAAAAACAATGATGGAACACATCGTGAGGAAACCCATGTTCAAGAACAACAAAATTTGAGGACATGTGACATCCATCTAGTCGCACTGGGCCCGCGTTGTGGATTATCGCCCTTCTCTCTCTTAGAGCTCAGAGAGCCTTCTCTGTCGGTATCCCAGCAGTGGGAGCTTAAAAGACTGATGAGTCCAGTACCCATACTACTAGGTTAAGCTTTATTTAACGCCTTCAATGGTTACTATAGGTATAGATCAGCAAGTTAGTGGTCAAACGCTAAAATGTCCAGAATAAAAAAGTTTCCTTTCAGTTATTTTTTGCACAGATTCTATGGCAAACTGGCAAGACTGATCATGAATAGGTCCATAATAAGTAGAAATTCATCCATGTGTCGGACCCTTTTGGAGGCGTGAATGAACGCCAAAGGACGGGGTTTTATGGACCACATTTAAGGATAAATATATGACTGTTGACTGACGTATTTATTGTAATCTATAAATGTACCCCGTGAGAGATGTAAGTCAGAAATACATGACTATACATTGACTTAAATCCGTCTTACAGCACAACAAAACAGACAGACAAAAAATTTAAAAATTGTGTTTCCTGCATATATATACATTTAGTATATTTCGACATTATAAAATAATAGACACTTCAATTTTATTTATCTATCCATACAGGATAGGTATAGATGATGCACAGACAAAGTTTGCTTACCGTTGTCAGAACTACTAGTATAATAAAACAAACTAGTTACTATTGGTAACTAATATCAATTACCTGCACCAGGTACCTGCTACTTGTAGTGCTTCTATTAATTAATTTTCTCGGTAACCGTTCGCTGGTTCGGATACCTTTAGAGAATAACACGTTAGGCGTTTAGTTTAGCCGAGTTCAAGAAATCGGTGGGTAGTACGGTTTCTGCTGATCATGCCGTCGGAAATAGAATTAAGATTAAAAGCGTATTTAGTTATGGAAATTAGATCAAAAGGGTTACAGATTACTGGCAGATTACAGGCTAAAAACCCGTGTCTAGTACCTAACTGAAAATTTCGCGATTCGAAAATATTTTCTTTTAGATATGAAAATAACTTTTATTTATTTACGTTTTAATCAAGTTGTTATTGATCGTGTCTCTAACACGTACTAACATGTCGATTTAAGTTAGGTTTAAGTTATCCTACTAATATTAGATATAAATGCGAAAGTGTTTTTGTTGGTTTGTTGGTTTGTCCTTTTTTCACGCAATAACGGAGGAACGGATTGACGTGATTTTTGGCATTGATATAGTTTATGAACGGGAAAGTAACATAGGCTACTTTTTATCCTGGAAAAATGCACTGTTCCTGTGGGAACGCGGGTGAAAATCTAGGAAATTGCAGCCCTGCTTTGTGTGTGACTGGTGCCTGAAGTAGGTATTATAAATACCTGTATTACAGATCACCAGGCCTCCATTCCGCGGATCACATATGTTTAGTTAGTAGCAATGCCTATAGTGATACAAATGATAAGAGAAATCATACGATCATTAAGCTGCTTGCTCCCTATTGTATACAATAGCTAAATACAATAAAACAACTAAGGGCCTATTTTTCAATAGTCAGATAGCGTCCTGTTAGATAATTCCCTGAATCATCTAAGTCTGTGGTGAAGACAAACGTAAATAAATTTTATGGCAATCTAAAGAAATAAACCTTAGTTAGCTAACGGTCCATTAATTTTGTAATGAAAGACCCGGAAAACACACTAAAAACACGAAAATTAATTGATTGGATAGCAATCAGTTCGTTAAAGTGAAACTGAAAAATCGGCCCTTAGTACACTAAGTAAAAACAACATAGGTCGCTTAGCACAATCTATAGGGATAAAAGAGTAATGCTCGCATTATAATTATATTTATTTAAATTAAAACTGGCTTAGGTTAGATTGATACTATGATAGCTCCAAACGAACAGCTAATACTATAAAATTATTTTCTAGTCTATTATTATTACAGTATACTTATCTACTTACTACTATAAGTAGGTACACTTCATCTAGTCACATAACCGATGTCCAAAATACCAGCTGACCGCTCTACCACGAAATCTTGTTGACATTTGACACTTATGACATTTGTTAACGGTAGATTGGAACACAGAACGTAAGCTCCTGAGTCGTGACGTAAATATTTTCACAAAAGATAAATAAATTGAGTGTCAAAAGATTAGCTATTTATATGTTGGCTGGTCGCTTGCCTGATGGTAAGCATAACGCCGGCCCATAACAATTGCAGTGCCACTTAGAACTTTGAAACACAAAGACCTGCGCGGCTCTGCAGTGCGGTCGTTACCCTACGATGTTAGGTAAGTCTCATAAGCCCAGTAATTTCACTGACTACTTTGCTCATCATACCGGAACACAGTAATGCTTGCACATTACTGCTTGGCTACAGACTTCACGAGCAAAGCGGTGGACGGATCTACCTAGTAATACACATACACATTGTACAGCAATTTCTAGTTAGAGGTCATGTATAAGATAAATAGACCAAACTTATTGAAGCACCACAATGCAAGAAACCTAACAACGTGTGTTACAATTCGCGATCTTATCGCTTAAAGCGATCTCTTCCAGACAACTGTATGTGATCGCTGGGAATTATTAAGCAGGATTATTAGTTAAAATATATCAGTTATTGCTTAAGTTTTTTTATTGAACCTCTCAACGCGTCTATTTTATTTTTCATCATATTTATCACCTTGAGAACAAATTTAAGAAAATCATTTGAATACATAATTGCAACAATAAATATAAAAGGTTTTTTTTCCTATTGTATGAAAGCCAACCACTGTGACGTACAGTGTCCGTGACATCTGACATGAGTGTCGGCGAGTGTTACGAGTCGTGAGCATATCAGTCACGCATTGTGTTGAGCAACCGTACTGTAAAATAGGTGTTGATTTTTATAGTTGATCGTCTGTTAAAAATATCTATAGTAACAGATGTTGTGCGTCGTGTTTTGGTATTGCGAAATTGCATAGTTGTTGCGTAGACATTTTATTTGACGAAAGTCAAAGGTTTTTTTTATGCAGGCTTACTTTTGACGCCTAAGCAAGCCATTCACGATCACTCACCTCCATCACTCCCCCTATATTACTAGTTTGATTATATCCTACTAATCCTACTAGTATAAATGCGAAAGTGTGTTTGTTGGTTTGTCCTTCTTTCACGCAGTAACGGAGCAACGGATCGACGTGATTTTTGGTATAGATATAGTTTATGGACCGGAGAGTAACATAGGCAACTTTTTGTCCCGGAAAAATGCACGGTTCCTGTGGGAACGCGGGTAAAAACCGCGGGCAAAAGCTGGTTTTTCTATAAGACTGTTTGTAATTGTCAAAGTAATAGTAATTCTAAATGCATATGAAAATATATACGGTACTAAGTTCAAAAACACAATTTTTAAAATTTTTGTCTGTCTGTCTGTTTGTTCCGGCTAATCTCCGAAACGGCTCGACCAATTTTGACGGGACTTTCACCGGCAGATAGCTGATGTTATAAGGAGTAACTTAGCCTACTTTTATTTTAGAAATGAATTAGGGTTTCTGTCAAAAAACTTAAAACCATGAAATTCAATAAATCCGCGCGGGTGAAACCGTGGGCAGTAGCTAGTATATAAAAATATAATCACTTGATTCGAGTTGGGATTTCTATCTAATGTCTATAGTAGGTGAGCCGCCATTGTAGCTTACATTATTAGACAAGTTAAAAAACATGGATCTTTGGTTTAGCGAGCACTCCTTTTTCTATCTTAATCATAAGATCTAATGACTGGTAAAATAGTGGTATCGATAGTAAATTGATTATTGAGAAAAAAGACAATTATTAGTATCTCCGTTAAATTACACAAATAGGTACGAACTTCAAAGTTAGATACCAACAATTGTACAGAAATGTTGGTACTGACAACAGCATCAAGACAATGGCGGATCTAACAACCCATCAGATACCATTATCGCTATCCAAAACACGACACACGCCCAAAATGACCCCCCCCCCCTCCAACTTAAATTAACTCTCCAAACCGTACGGGGTCCTACAGACCCTCAAGATATCACCGGATGGGGGTTTATGAAGACATCAAAACCAGATTATTGTCAAAGGGAGTTATACCTGTCATAAACATGAAAACAAACTTAGACAAATTGCCTCTTAAACTTTAAACTTAACAAATATAAGCCCTATTGTTGATGTGATAAGAATTATAAATGTCTGATGGGTAAGTTTGATAAAAGTCGGATAAATTTGCTAGGGCAGTAAATAGGATGATTTTATCAAGTTATATTTAATTACGTCTTATAGTAAGACTGTGCCTAAATTAAAGCACGTAATTGTTGGAATAACTTCTGTTTATCCCTTAAGGGAAATGGGAAGTGAAGAAAGGAAATAACACAAAGTAAATAAATACGCTTAAGGGCTTCTGCTATGGAATAATCATCGCTGACTTGAGTAAATGTTGAATATTACTTCCTTCCATACTGTAACAATTATGATTCGGCGCTTTTGAACTTGAGTGTTTCCTACGCACAAAGCTTATTTTCATGCAGGGCTGGACGTTTATGATCTGCCCTAAACACAGGTGACATCGTTGATGCAGAGTGCAGACTTAGAGAGGGTTAGGTTTAAGTATAAAGAAGCCTAATTAGTATTGTAAATGCGAAAGTGTGTTTGTTGTTTTGTCCTTCTTTCAGGCAGCAATTTGAGCAACGGATCGACGTGTTTTTACTTGAGATAATTTAGGGGCCGAACATTTTTAACCGACTTCCAAAAAAGGAGGAGGTTATCAATTCGGTGGGTATTTTTTTTAATGTTTGATACCTCATATCTCTGTCATTCATAAACGAATTTGGAAAATTCTTTTTTTTAAAGGATATACTTTCAGATTGGTCCCATAGAAACTTCATCAAAATCGGTTCAGTACTATGTCACTGAAGTCGGTCCCTCGCTTTTTTAAAGCAATTTTTTTTATCATTTATTTATTTCACGGCAATCAAACACCGTTTACATTAATTAAATCATTGTCAAAATTACACAAATTATAAATTATATGTGTACTAGTCACATTTTGTCCACAAGCTGTTGCTATGAAGGAGGGCGTCGAATGTAGAAGGTACGTGGCAGCAGAGCATTTGCCCGCGACGTTTCGGCTGAGAGGCACTGCGAACAATTAGTTCCTGATTTGGGAAAAGTTTTTGACTTATATAAATGATACAGGTCATCACTTAACGCTGGATCATGAATATTGCTCCATAATTTCAGAAATAATGCTTTCAGTTTCACCTCATAACATTTCACACTTCTTCAAGAATCTAAACAGGAGAGATGAGATCCCTTTGCCCCTTCCATATACATTCGCCCTTCCAAATATATTCCCCAGACAAACACAATAAAAAAATCGTCGAAAAAGCCTTTTTCTAGTAAAAGCGCCGTCAACTGTCTCCGACAGATATTATCTTGGACAAAGATAAGAGTTTTTCACTAGATTGTTTATTTGCTATTGGATGAAAATAGGGCAAGGCACTCCCTGCTACCGGGTTTGATGTCACACCAAAGTGTAACGTTCAGTAAACCACAGTTCGTAACATTTCAATCTATTATTTTTTTGTAGTAGCTTAACTTGTAAATATTGTTTATTTGTATCAAATATTATCAAATTATAATTAATGCAGTAAATGTGGTACAGTTTAAAATTATTTAAAGTAACTCTCGTCAATAACAGCATACAATTAAAACAATTAATTTTACTAGCGATTGCATTGATATTTGGTGTATTATTTTAAAACTAGCTTCTGCCCGCAGTTTTTACCCGCGTTCCCATAGGAACCGTGCATTTTTCCGGGATAAAAAGTAGCCTATGTTACTTTCCGGTCCATAAACTATATCTATGCCAAAAATCCCGTCGATCCGTTGTTCCGTTACTGCGTGAAAGAAGGACAAACCAACAAACACACTCTCGCATTTATAATATTAGTATGGAAGTATGGATTATTATTGATATTTTGTGAAACTTGAACTTGACTTGACTTGATGACATTGACATGTTTATACTATTTTTATTTTCCTCTAATTGATTATTAATTTTTTTGCTTGTATTTCCTTTTTGTTATTCGATTTTTTTCTTCTATATATTTTACTATTAATAGTGTAATTGGCTTGCAGGTGTTTCTTATTATAATACATAAATAAATTGATCATTACGGTGTAAGATTCGACCAATACAATAGATCGGACTGAAGTGGCCCTGACAAAGAGGAAAAACATTGTTTTTCTAGACTCTCCACCGAATTCCATTGACTTATTTTTCAAGTGTTTTCCTTCCCTTATATGGGTTAAGGCCAAATCGCTGAATAGAAGTGGTAGCTAGCAAGGACCGAAAATGGTTGATTTTTAACGATATTTATCTGTATACTTAGTGACAGCCCCTCTTATACAATCTGAGTTTGAATTGGTATCTTTTCCTGAAAGGGTGTCAATGTACTCCTGGAGATCAACATTTGTTTAACGAGTTTTTGTAATTCGGAATTTTTCATTGAAGAAAAGGCATTTAAAGTTTCAGTCAAAATTCTACTACAGAACTTCCGGGCAGCCCTAGATCAGCTGATTCAAATTGATTAGTAGACACTTAAAAAAACTAAAGTTACGGCATATAAGACGCCCTTACAGAAGAGTAAACTCTGTTAATGTTTACTTTAGTTGGATTCATAACCTACAAATGCTAATGAAATATACCGTTTTCTTAGGTTACTCAGTCCTTTTAGTCTTCGAGAGGACGCGCGACGTCAGTGAATGGGGATGAGTATTATTTATTTGGTAGTTACTGTAGTAGGAAGTAACGTTTGTTACGTTTTTTTTTCTTGTTCATGTTTGCGATTGATCAAGATTTATAAAGTGATTGTTCGTTATTTTCTGCCTGCCACGAGAAAATGCTGCTCTGGTACATATTCGTTGGATGTATGCTTCCAGAAATAAATATATTCTGAATAGTGCATTACTTCCACACAGGGCCGGATTATCCATAAGGCAAAGTAGGCAACTGTCTAGGGGCCCAGCAACGACTAGGGGCCCCGCACCCCGGTATATAAAAATTGAAAGTGTTTCTTCGAGTGAAAAGTAGTAATGTGCAAACGTTACTGTGTTCCGGTTTGATGAGCAGAGTAGCTAGTGAAATTACTGGGCTTATGAAGCTTAAAACCGAATGTCTCAGCGTAATGAGCGCACTGCAGTGCCGCGCAGGTTCTGAGTGGCAGTTCAATTGTTATAGGCCGCGTGTTTACCATCAGGCAAACGATCAGCTCGTCTCGTTATCAGATAGGATGAAAAAAGTAATTCTACAAACCTTGCGTCAAGACACCTCAGTTTCCGCCTCTATGTTCTTTCAAACAATATTATTTTCTAAGTATACATTATATTTTGCTATAAATAAGTTACAAAACAACGTGGCAAAATTCTCAAATTTCTCTCCAAACAGAAATCTGTAGGTAAACAATTAAACATCCCTAAGGGTTATCCAACTCAATTACTAACTACAATTTTCACTGTTTAATAATATGGGGGTACCTATAATAGACTGCGTGGACGTATTAAGATGGTAATGCTCGGGGGCTGACAGTATGTAACCCTGGAAACAAAAAAACAAGGTTGCGATTATTTAACCCACGTTATCCTTATTCATAACACTTTATTTAAAGTAAATATAATTATAATTAATAATAATTTTAAGGTACCTATTCTTAACTTAAGACTTAAACTTACCTTGCGGTAACTTAGGTTTTTTTATACTTATATTTAATACTATCTACTGTTGAGTTAAAAAAGAGAGAAATAAATCACTATTTTTTATCAAAATCTTTTTTTGTGAAACCGATTGAAACCAATCATTTTTCTGTAGATATTGTTAGAGGTAGCAATGATCATTTTCTTTGCTTAGCGATTTGGGAATTCAGACCCCCACCCCCCGCCCTTGTTACGTCCTTAAACCCCTGTTTAGTGTCCGACGTCCCGTGTAATCCAGATTTCAGTGCCGCTCTGTTACATCTGCTGTAGAGGGTCTTAAGCCGAATTTTGTTTTAAAATGTTTTCAAACAATACTTAGCCTACTACTTTAACCGATACAATATTCCTTTATCACATTTATGTAACAATTTTATTGTAAGTTCGGCAGTATTTTTGTAGTACCGCAGATTAGCGGAGATGGGTTTCATGGGATTTTATTGCACGGATCCCTAATCCTTTTTCTAAAATTACCTAACCTTACCTACAGCCTAAGTTACCCCTTGTAACATCAGCTATCCGCCAGTGAAGGTCCCGTCAAAATCGGTCCAGCCGTTGTGGAGATTACCCGAACCAAACAGACAGACAAAAAATTAAAAAATTGTGTTTTGTTATAGGTACCGTATACAATTTCATATGCATTTGGTAAAAAGCTCTTATTTTGATATTACAAACAGACACTTGAATTTTATTTATTTGTATAAATTAAAAAACACAACTGCCCTAGCCAGTGTCACTCGAGATGGGATTCTAACGATACCCCATAAATCTAAATCTGTTCAGGCATTTAAAAGTTATAATGGAATAAAGAAACACATGAACTTGGAAAACATGTCACTACTTTTTTAGCAATCGTGTAAAAAAGCAAAGATTTTGAAAGTTAAATAATCGATCGATCTCAAGCGCGGGGTTCGCAAAAAGCCGCGTCCACACCCGCGAAATTCATTTATATTGCCAGCGGATATCCCGCACTCAGGGGAAATCGTCCTCTTTCATACAACCTGCAATCTATCTTCTCGAACAATATTGGGCGAGGCGGCTCGTGCGTGTGAATCTAGACTTATATGTTTGGTGATGTATTACTATTTTATGCTCGTATTATGTGATATAATTCTTTTTTTAGAAGTGGATGGATAGCGGAATGATTTTTCTTCTGTTTGCTTGCCAAGTGGAACGATATTGGTGTCCATTATTGCGGCACCTATTTTTATATCACTCTAATGTAATTAAATATTCTCTAGTAACTTAGTCTGTAATTTTATTTTAAACTAGCTGCTGCCCCGCGGTTTCACCCGCGTGGAGGTTTTGGATTACATGGTTTTTATTTTTTTGCGCGGAACCCTAGTTGTTTTTCGACAATTAAAGTAGCCTAAGTTACTTCTTGTGATATCAGCTATCTGCCAGTGAAAGTCCCGTCAAAATCGGTCCAGCTGTTTCGGAGATTACCCGGAACAAACAGACAGACAGACAGACAAAATTTAAAAAAACGGTTGCTTTTTTTTATATTTACCGTATATACTTTCATATGCATTTAGTAAAAAGCTGTTATTTTGATATTACAAACAGACACTTCAATTTTATTTATTTGTAGATATAGATGTGAAAAATATACGTACAAAAAAGATCTCGCTTTTTTGCGTTGTTTTTTCCCGCAAACGGGATAAACTGCAACTCTTGCGTAACTTGCAATAGATATGCTAAG
Organism: Crocallis elinguaria; assembly: GCA_907269065.1. Taxonomy (NCBI): domain Eukaryota; kingdom Metazoa; phylum Arthropoda; class Insecta; order Lepidoptera; family Geometridae; genus Crocallis; species Crocallis elinguaria. Next base: position 13,191,951 of record OU026071.1, on the reverse strand, counting down.
TGGAAAACGAGACTGACGTTAAAGCTAAAGTCTACCTCGTAAAGCCTGTAATTAGAATTGTAAGTACCTTACTAATTTGTATTTTTTCAAAAATAGTATTATGTACAGTGATACCAACTAAGTCACAGGGCCTTCATATTAACTCTTTCAATTTCAATTTAATTTCTCTTTTAATTAGTGTGTATTTTATTTAGTTATTTTAGTTTATGTTGTTTATTTTTTCTGTTATTATAATAAAGAGAATATATAGAGACTCTTTCAATTTAAATATCGTGAAATTTCATTTCTTCAGCCGGGCGATGTCCACTGCTGAAAATAGTTTTCCCCAGAACCCCATTGTGAATAAAATATAATTTCTAAAAATAGTCCCGCAATTGTTACTTTTTCTTGCCCGCAAACGGGAAAAACTGCAAGTTTCGACTCTCGAGTAACTTGTGTTTAATATGCCTCTATGTGGAACACACGACTGACATCAAAGTTAATTCCTACCTCCTGAAGCGTGTAATTCGAAACGGAGTAAGCTTACTAATTTGTATTGTCTCAAAAATATACCTAACTATCTAGGTAGGTAGGTACTATAGGTAGGCATTATTTTACATTGTGCGGGACAATCCATCTGTGACCAATAACAACGTTAATTATAACTTTAGATTGCTTGAGGCTACTTAAGAGTACCACCCAGTGAAAAAACTGGACTTACGAGACGGTAAGGAGCGCACTGCAGTACCGCGCAGGCTTCTGTGTTCCGAGTGGCACTGCAATTGTTGTGGGCTATCGTTATGCTTACCATAAGGCAAACGACACATTCCTTGTTTAATTACTTTTATTAAGGCGCCTCCCCAAGCCAACGATCTTCAGCATTCTGTTCTCTTTTCGCTCACTGTCGGCTTGCGTTGATGTAAAGGAGAAGGAAAACCGCGCGCGCCACTGATATTGAGAACCACCCAAAAAATCGTACTTAATTTTTTCAAAATTAGACGTCAAATCGAAAATTTCCACAACCAAGTTTTTCATCATTATTTATGTAACGCTTTTCATCACTTATTTTTGAACTTATTTTAGAGATAACCGTCTTTTTTTCTTGATCGTATAAAATTGGTAAAAACGTTTTTGATCACATTAAGATCATCGATAATATGATGAATAATGAGATATATTTTCCCCAGTGCCAGAAGCTCACCTGATTTGGCTAAAAACCGTCTCAAATGAAATTATTTTGCTGCTGTAGACGCCTTAAGATAACTGTTTTAATGTGTTAATCATTTACTAATAAAATAACCTATCACCATCATAAATACAACAAATTATGATGACAGTAAAGGAAAAATCACGACAATAAAATACGAAAGGCAATACAATAAAGGTGAACACACATTGCCGTGTTCAAAGGCGCCGGGCTATAAAGCCGATCGGCGGATGTCCGGCGCGCGGGCGGTCTGCGTCGACCTTTACATGTCTTGTCACCTTATGGCGACAAATTAGACAATAACTTTAGAGATTGAAGAGGATGAAGACTTTTATACTAGAGTGAGTGAGGCCGAGCGGGAACTTGTGCGACTTTCAATCCGACGCACCATAGTTCGAATCTCGACTCGGCCCACACCAGACTTAACAAGTTATGTGCGGATTATTGACACTCGCTCTAAAACGGTGAAGGAAAACATTATGAGGAAACCCGCCTGTTCAAGAACCACAAAATTCGAGGACATGTGACCTCCACCTAGCCGCACTGGGACCGCGTGGTGGATTGTGGCTCATAACTCTCTCTCTGAGAAAAAGCCGTTATTCCAGCAGTGGGATGGAAAAAGGCTGATAGTGTATACGAGAGGAATGGATCGTTTGCTTTATGGTAAGATTCGATCCAACGACCTACAGATCGGCAGCTATCATCGATTTACAGAAAGTGAAGTGGGTTGATCCCATTTTACTAATTGCCATAACTAGTGCCCGTGTGATGTCTTGCTTGTGTTGGATCCACAACTCCAAATTACTATCATGACAAGTTCCTTTAGGAATTCAGACGATAGCACAAAGCGCCACCTGGTGGTAAAGCTGGCACCTACTAGAAACCTCTTGTAAGCCCGTCAGTAGCAAACATCAAAGCGTTCTGGGAACACCCAGTCACTTAGTGGGCTGGGCGCAAGCGCTAGAAATAATTACTCGTGTTATCACGTAAAAATTTTGACTTTTTGATTGCAGATTTTTTGTGTCAAACTCGCTACTAGATAAACATGGTCGTTAAAAAAATCATACCTTTGAAAATTATCATTCGTTGTATGTGTTACTAGCTGCTGCCCGTGGTTTCCCCGCGTGGTGATTCCCACAGGAACAGTGAATTTTTTAAAAGTAGCCTATCTTACTTTTCTGTCCGTAATTTAAACTTATATGCCAAAAATCACATTGGTCCGATGCTCTCTTGCTGCGTGAAAGACGTACACACCAACACACCGAAAAACACACTTCGCATTTATTTTACTTTGGATTATTATAGTACGCATTCCCTTTTACTTTTGTTTTGTATGTGTGTTTTTGTTTCAAATAAACAATGTTTCTTTCTTTCTAGATTCTAATGTTCACGTAGGTAATTATATCGTCCAGTACCTCCCAGACTATAGCCCAGTCTATCTAGCACAATATCAAATGTGGACGCCTTTGTGACTCAGTCTCACTACCCGGTTAGCCGGGAGTCGGCCTATTTTGCTGACTATACTGTACAAGGGATGTTCTCTAATCCGTAAATGTGAATGGATATTCGGACAAAATATATATCCATTTTGAATGTATCAAAGGATTGAAATTTAGAATGGTATTGCTATTTTTCATCTGGATGAAAGTCCAATGAGATCATAATCCCAGTAATTTCACTGGCTACTCTGCTCATCAAACCGGAACACAGTAATGCTTGCACATTACTGGTTGGCGGCAGACTCCACGAGCAAAGCGGTGGTAACAACCCAGAGGGACACTCGCAGAAGAGTTAGTACTACCACTAACAAATAATACATAGTTACAAGTGAAGCTAATAAAAGTAATAAAAAAAACGAGCTCACTTCTGTAATTATGTTACAGTATTGAGTTTGAAGAGATTTTATATATACACTTGTAGTAGCACGCATAATGTCGCCTTGTCTATGCACTAAGTTCAGAGAGAGAAAAAAAAAATATGTAGGTAGACCGCACAATTTCATTATTTCGTGCGGTCGGCTGGTTCTCCATTCACGTTGCAGTGCTCCGCCGCGTCGCACTACAAAGTTGGTTTTTCTAAGTTTCTCCGTGTTAACAAGTTTTTTCGTCAAAATCAAGATGCCGAAGAGGAAACATAACGACGAGTGGGAATATTTGTAAGTAATTTACACAATTACCGATAACTATCGATTGCATATGAGGTTTCACGTTCCAACGATTCGAGTTCTTACTTAACCCATTTTTTTACTCGAGTTCACGATGCAACGCCACGAGTTCATCTTACTCGCTGTATACCTATGCGTACTTAATACGCCATCCATATAGCAACCTGTTGAGGTTATCCTATAATAATAATATGAAACGACCCGAAAGGTAACATTTTAACTATTTAAGTTAAGTTCTAATGTTCACGTTTCAACGATTGGAGTTGTCACTTAACGATAATAATGCATACGAGGTTTAACGTTCCAACGATTCGAGTTGTTACTTAACCTACTTTTTACTCGAGTTCATCTTACTCGCTGTATACCTATGCGTACCTAATACGCCATGCATATAGCAACCTGTTGAGGTTATTCTATAATAATAATATGAAACGACCCGAAAGGTAACATTTTAACTATTTAAGTTAAGTTCTAATGTTCACGTTTCAACGATTGGAGTTGTCACTTAACGATAATAATGCATACGAGGTTTAACGTTCCAACGATTCAAGTTGTTACTTAACCTACTTCTTACTCGAGTTCATTTTACTCGCTGTATAACTATGCGTACCTAATACGCCATTCATATAGCAACCTGTTGAGGTTATCTATAATAATAAAAAGATGAAACGACCCGAAAGGTAACATTTTAACTATTTAAGTAATTTGCAATTTCTTCGGTTCACGTTTGAGTTGTCACTTAAATACATACGATGTTTATCGTTCCAACGGTTCAAGTTGTTACTTAACCTATTTTTTACTCGAGTTCATCTTACTCGCTGTATACCTATGCGTACCTAATACGCCATGCATGTAGCAACCTGTTGAGGTTGTCCTATAATAATAATATGAAACGAACCGGAAGGTAACATTTTAACTATATAAGTTAAGTTCTAATGTTCACGTTTCAACAATTCGAGTTGCCACTTACCGATAATAATGTATACGAGGTTTCACGTTCCAACGATTCGAGTTGTTACTTAACCTATTTTTTACTCGAGTTCACGATGCAACGCCACGAGTTCATCTTACTCGCTGTATACCTATGCGTACCTAATACGCCATGCATATAGCAACTTGTTGAGGTTATCCTATGATAACAATATGAAGGTATACGTATAATTACGTATATTAGACACAAATTTGCAATTTGCTGTTAATGTTGAAAACGAAAATCAAGAGCTACGCGAACCAAGACCGTCGACTAGCGCGTTACACGCGAGTTCCGATCGTTCGCTGGATATAGCCAACGTGACAATACTGGAGGATGTATCTCCACCACCAGTGATTAAAGGTGCTTCCAGCAGTGAGGATGTTCCACGAACAGAACCAAGCTAAGGCAAAATTAGCAGCGGTATTGCTTGTCTTGACGAGCCTATAAGACTCTTCTTAGTAAGGATAATAAAGATCCTACTGTTCTAAAGCTGCTGATTGATGCTGGGCGCATCATCTGTGACACACAACTCAGTGAGTCAATAACGAGGCGAAATTCCATATTGGCTGTACTAAAGAAGGACTTGAAAGATCAGATGCTGCTCACGATAATAGATAGTTTTCTTGTAGCCAAGAACTAGCCGAAACTTTAAAGACTGCAAAAGCGATCAATAAAACAGGTGTGGATCTCAAAGCTTCCACCTCTAACAAGACTACTGCTACAAAACCAAAGCATCAAGTCGTTAACAGAAATTGAAACGGGAAGGCTCCGGTTCAAAACCACAGACAGCAGCCATCGGCGCCCTCAAAGATGAAGGAGTCTGCACCTCAGAGGCAACAGCACTCGCCATCGAGGACATCGAGGACATCGCGACCGAACTTCAGTCGCGGCCGCCGCTAGACAATACGGTAAATTACGCCGGTAGACTATCTGTTTTTTACAACCAATGGTCACAAATAACCGCAGATAAAATAATTTTATCGTGGATACGTGGTTATGAAATTCCGTTCACTGAAACTCCATATCAGCATTGTATACCTCAACCCCGAAATTATGCACACTCAGAAAAACTTGAGTTTGATCAAGCTATACATAATTTAATTTCTATAGGTGCTATACCTCACTGTGAGCCCTGTGAGGATATCCAATATCTTTTTACCCAAACCGAACGGAAAAGCACGCTTTATCCTAAATTTGAAAAAGCTAAACGAGTTCATTCAACATGTTCATTTGAATTAGAAGATTTTAAAATAATGATCAAACTAATCTCAAGATGTTGTCTCAAGTCAACTATTGATCTCAAAGACGCATATTATTAAGTGAAAGTTCATGATAACTCTAAAAAATATTCAAGATTTAGTTTGAACGGTAACTTGTATGAATTTAATGCCCTACCGTTTGGTGTCAATGCGACACCTTTTGTCTTCACAAAAATAATGAAAACGGTGGTCAGAATGCCACGCTGTGCTGATTATTTATCGACAATATATCTTAACGATACCTGTCTAATATCACATAGCTATAGCGAATGTATGGATAACATTACAAAAATGAAAAGTACATACATGAATTTGCCTGTAAGTTTACAATCAGATTTCGATTGGTGGATTAAATCTATCGAAAATCCAAAAAATCAAATTAAATTTGACGAATTCAGATGCTTCGACTATGGGGGGTTGGGGGATAGCCTGTGCGGGAAAAACGGCAAGCGGTAGCTGAAGTCGGGAAGAAAGAAAACTTCACATTCATAAGATTAAAAAGTTGTCTAGAGGATTTATCCAATTGTCATATTATCTTGCGAATAGATAATACAACTGCGATTTTTTACATTAATCGTATGGGAGGAATCCGATTCCCCCATCTCACAAACTGACCAAAGATATACGACAATGGTATGAAGCGCGAATTCTATTTATAACAGCGCTATACATTCCATCTACAGAAAATACTATAGCAGATACTGAATCAAGGTGTATTCACCCGGATATTGAATGGGAACTATCTGATCTTGCCTTTCAGCAAATAATTAACAATTTCTGGCTACCAGAGATTGACATGATTGCTAGTTGAATAAATAAAAAATGTCCTGTATACATATCATGGCACAAAGACCCTGATGCTTGACGCTTTCTCTGTGAATTGGTCAAAATTGTATAAAAATACCAAGAACCAGGAACCCGTAAAAACGGGTTCCCTTCCTTCTCAATAATTTTAAAAAAGCATTGATGAAAATTATTAGCGACAAAGCTAAGTGCATACTGGTCGGGCCAACATGGCCAGCTGAACCTTGGTATCCCCTATTTAACCAGTTTTTTACAAACTAAACCACTGGTTTTTTCAAACTTCTGAGGACCTAATAATCTCTCATTCCAGTTTCTGCCAGATCCAGCGGCAGATTACCCTGGATGCCGGAGTATTGTGCGGGAGTCTCTAATAAGAAAACTCCCTCCCGGGTCTTTAGACACATTAATAGCGTCTCTGTCAGATAATTAAATTAAGTAATATGATACTTACACATTCCAGTTATTATTCATGTTTTAACAGAGTTATTTCAATCGGGAGCGCTATACGGCACTCTAAATGGGTTTAGATCTACACCTTCCTTAGTATTAGGAAGTCAGATAAGCACAGACGACTGTGTTTTAAGGGTATATTTAGGCTTCGCCCTCCCTTACCCAAGTATGAATCCACTGGGATACTACATTAGTAATTGAAACTCTAGCCACTTGGATTCCTAATTAATCTCATTCTTTAGAAAAAATCACTAAAGAAGCTAGTTACCCTGCTGGCGCTGGTAACAGCGCATAGAGTACAAACTATTTCAAAAATAGATATCCGAAATTTTCAAAATTGGCGGAATGATATTTCCATTAGGATCCCTGACTTAATAAAAACGTCAAGTGTAAACGCAACTCAGCCAACGCTGATGCTGCCAATTTTTCGAGACAGACCTGACATAGGTCCGGCTTAATTATTAACGGATTATCTAAAAGTAATGTAGCGGCATTACGTGATCATCACACCTCTATTTATATTTCTATAAAAAACCATATAATAAAGTTTCTCCCCAAACACTTAGCAGATGGATAAAGAGTATACGTTGTGGGTCTGTGGAATAGATATCACACAGTACTCTGCACATAGTACTAGACACCTCAAAAGCTCATAAGCTCGGTGTGAATTTGGATGTTATCAGGAAGACTGCCGGTTGGTCCGGCGGCTCTACAATATTTGCCAAGTTTTATAACAGGCATATAACAGACAGCATATACAGAATCAAATCATTGTTTTGCTAGAAGTAAAATTGATTGATTTATGCTAAAATTTACTGTAGCTATTATGTTAATAGTTTATTTAAGAAACATTACCTTTTAATTGAGTGATTAAGTACATTTATTATGTCATTTATTGAAGAAATATTAAATATATTTACTTCTGTAATACTTTCAACTGAAATAGATATTTCACAACTTCTCTCAACATCTACAAGTGTATATATAAAATCTCTTCAAACTCAATACTGTAACATAATTTAATGATTAAACGAACTTACCTGTAAGTTAAGTTCTATCATAATTATGTGAAGTAGTGAGTTTGAAGAGATAGCATCCCGCCCACCCAGATTACCTATTTCATAGGTCCCGAATAGTGAAATATCTACTTGAACTGATAAGCTCTGAACTAAATGAAGAACCAGCCGACCGCACGAAATAATGAAATTGTGCGGTCTACCTACATATTTTTTTTTTTCTCTCTCTGAACTTAGTGCATAGACAAGGCGACATTATGCGTGCTACTACAAGTGTATATATAAAATCTCTTCAAACTCACTACTTCACATAATTATGATAGAACTTAACTTACAGGTAAGTTCGTTTAATCATTAAATAACTGCATATTGGAAGTGAGCAATATAATTCTAAATCCGTAATTATCCGTATTTCTTAAAAACGGACTTCACCGCCCCATCACTAGCACTTCGCGACACTATCGAATACACGCCTCCCGGATAACTTATTGTGTTCAACTTTTGCGCAAAAACCGGCCACTTTTTGTTGACGAACACAACTGACAACAATCGCCGAGCGTTTGTTTAGGCTCGCATTGTTGATACATGGCGATGATATGGGTTGGGTTAGAAGTTTTGAATTGGCTTACAACAAGGTTATTTTATGTATTGTGTTGAACTTTTTTATGTTACACTATTAAGAAAGGTCTGTTACTATTTCGTAGCATATTTTTAGTGTAACTCGTCAAGAACAGGTTAGATTTGTCATATTAAGGGTTTTGTACTCATTTCGATTCATGATTAACCTTTAATAGGTTAATATAATGATTATGATAATGATGCACGCACAAATAATAAAATACGCACAAATAATAATGCACGCACGCACGCACGTTCTTTACGATCTGTGGATTTTGTTAAATAAAATAAATAAATAAATCAACGACTAGAAAGAGCAAGGAAGCTTCTATCCAGGGACAGTTGCGTTCCGGACCTCACAATTATCATCATCATCCTCAGCCATATTATGCTCCCACTGCTCTCTCAGAGATAGAGAGAGAGAGTATGGGCCACAATCCACCACGCAGGCCCGGTGCGATGCGATGTCACATGTCCTCGATTTTGTCCTCTTTTTAAACTCTTATTTGTTAATGATTAAGGGCTACAATAAACTAAAATAAACTCTTAAGAAAATGCTCGTTCAAAAATATACTTTCCGATACAACCGTTCAGTGACAAATGTGGGTCACTGGGACCGGGGACATGTCAAACACAGGCGGGCCGAGCCGGGAAAAATAGCCATAGCTACACTAGACGGGTATCGGCTTGGTTTACTCTTTGGTGTTGCGAAAATGAAAGAGTTGTCTATTATTTGTAATGGGTATAATGTTTGCTTTTTGTTATTCTGCTTTTGCGTCTATGACAATATTAGGTAGTCATTGTGATCTTGAAGTAGTGATTCACTAGAACGCGGGATTGAATCCCGTTGGCGGCGAAATTTTTGGAATCTTTTTATACTATTGGGTAACGAGTCGAGTGAGTCGTTTGCCTGATGATATGAGCATAATGCCGGCCCATCACAATTGCAGTGCGGTGGCACTGATATTAGTTACAGGAATTTTACTATTTTGCTCATCAAAACCGGAACACAGTAATGGTGCAACCATTACTGCTTGGTGGTAGACTACATGTGCAAAGTGGTGGTACCCACCCACCAGATGGACGGTCGCAGAAGAATTAGCCCCACACTTAGCAAGTGGGCTTGCGTTTAGCAGCTATCTCACAACGATGCGGTCGACGATATAGCACGCTTGCCCAGAAGACCTGTTCACTCGCCTCTTGAAGTCTCCCAGATTATAGTGTTTAGGAAAAACAGATGCCGGTAATGAGTTCCACTCTTTAACTATCCGCTTGATGAAGGTCAAAACAAAACGCATAGTACGGATAGGAGAAATGTCAACCATAAGCGGATGGCGTATTGCCGTACGTCTGTTCGTCCGATGAGGGAGCGTGGAAGGGAATCAAGTCATTCAGTACTACTCACACTAAATTTAAATTAAGATTAATAACTACCAGGGCCGCATAAAACTTGAGAACTAATAGATAAAACTAATAGAACTAATAGAACAAACTAATAGATAAGCTCTCAGGATAGCGCTCGCTTACCTTTAATACTGAAAAATCAAAGAAATAAAAAAATCGATAAAACTCATATAAAGTTTAATAACTACCAGGGCCGCATAGCCTGCAGGCGGTGGGTTAATAGGCCGACGCGACGGCCGAGAGAGACAAATAGAGCTATTTTTCTCGTTTGCTATTAAAAAATGGGACATGGTATGAGAATTAAGCGTTGTAAGGAGGAATGTGATATTGAACATGACAGTTGTGAAGGGCTATTGACAAACTGGTGATGTTGCAGCTCAATCAACGATAGCTATGCTGAAGTCTGCAAGTGGTATTAGTTGTGTCTATGGACTACTGTTCTTGTTGTTTGTGTTTTACTTATGAACTAAATAAATTGGTAATGGATAGTAAATAATGATGAATAGTGATAACGGAGGGCATGACAAAATTTATGAAACTTTTTTTTAAAATAAAGCAAAATTGTATACAAATCAATGATAGAGTAAAGTGGTGTTTTCTTCATTGCCTATAGTTAGTACTATTTGGGCCATATAGAAAACGCATTTTTTCGTTACTTTTATAATTTTTCTATTTATCTAATATTTGTTGTTCTGAATCTCACCTTCATTTTACTACAAAACTAATCGCTTAGTTTGACAAAAATATTAAAGTGTCTAATTTTTTCGTTTCTAACAACAATAGATATCAAAATCGCTGTCACCTATGACTTGAAGACAAATATAACTCAAGTCATTAAAAAAATATAACGTATATCCCCGCACGAGTTAACAGAGAATAAATTGTTTATTTCGCGTTTTGTATTGCAATATTTTAAAAATAAAAATGTGAAAATTATAAAATAAAACGTTTATCACGCTATAAAGAGCTGAAAGGAAATATGAGAGCCATTACGTACCGTTTTTATTTAATCGTTTATTATAAACTTAAGTACAAAAGACTGTGCAAGTTATAATAATTCATCATCATTTTGAAAACTCGCGTTCTGCGGGAATCAATCTCCATGCGAGTAAAACCGCAAGTAGTAAGTATACTTAAATGACAACTACTTGTGGTGTATCATGCGTATCGAGAATCACCTTATTAGACTCTAAAGAACACAGTACCAAAAATCTTCACCAATTTCTATATCGGTACTCGTAAATACATATTAAATGTAATAAAGTATAACTACACCAATAAAACTGACAAAACAAGAGTTAAAAGAGCCCAAAACTATTGTAGTCAAACTCATGCATTCAAGTAAATTACGCTACAAATAACATGCGAGTTACTAAAACATGTCAATTACCACAATTAGAGTGGTAGTTAACTGCTACCAAATTGCATTCTTTGGTGATGGCGCCTTAATGCTGCGTTTGTGTTGGTTTAGTTTCTCGGCCAGTAGGTGCAAGTCACAGAATTCAGGTGTCTTAGTATGTTGTTTTACTCCCGAGAGATTGGCCTTCGAGCGTTGACGTGGTCATCATCAGTAGGTGTGATGACCACGTGTGATAGGTATGATGAGCTGAGTAGACAGTAAAATTACTTACTGGGCTTATGAGACTTAATGCCTAACGTTCCAGTGTAACGAGCGCACTGCAGTTCCGCGCAGGCATTTGTGTTTCAAAGTACTGAGTGGAAGTTAGGGTCCGGCGTTATGCTTACCATCAGGCAAACGACAGGCTCGTCTCGTTATCAAATAGCATAAAAAAGGGCATCGCTAACCCTCATGAGGTTTTCCTTCAGATAGCTTATTGCAGGACTCGAACTATCGACCGACAGATCGACGAACAACCACGCTACCATTGAGCTATTGAAAATAAATCCCATAAATTTACAAAACACTTGATAGACAATCAAATTACAAACTGATCCTAAAACGTTCCGTTTTAACTCACTCTCCTATTAACTGGAACGCAACACTGGCCCAGCGTGTACAGCTGGCACGGTCCGCTGTCCACGAAAATTACTTTGTTATGGTCCGCTCACCCTTAACAGCGGGTCATTCGTTCGACCAGAGCAGGAGCGACAGTTAGATGGGGTAACATTGAACATCAGTCATGCATTTATATACACACCAGTCATTAGCTGCTGCACGCGGTTTTACCCGCGTGGAAATTCTCGCAGAAATCGTGCATTTTTCGAGACAAAACGTAGCCTTATGTTACTCTCCGACCTATGGACTATGTATGCAAAAAAATCACGTCGAGCTATTGCTCTGTTGCTGCGTGAAAGTAGGACGAACCAACACACGCATTAATACGCCTCTCTATAACCTCCATAATCCAGCTCTGTCGCCCCCGCAGCAGAAAGATATTCATGAGGATTTCCACACGAAAAAAAAAATAGTGTTACCAAATCTAAAAATATTCTTCTGACAAAAATCCTGATAATTTACTAAATTTCCTGACATTTTGTTCTTAAACCCCCGACGCAAAAAAGGAGAGGTGTTTAAGTGTGTATGTTTGTCTGTCTTTGGCATAGTAACTTATAAGGATGGATTTTTTGTTTGAAAGATGATCAAGAGTGTTCTTATATAGCCTGCTTTCTCCGTGAATACACCCTTATAAGGTAGCTAAGTATTATATAAAACGTATCTCGTTCGACATTCGCAGATGCGATGGAGGCCCAATTTAATTTTCACGTTCGCTGATCATTGATTGGTCTTATATCGTAATAAAATTTTAACGTTGATTCCGATTCCCGAAGCGAATTCGGAATGGAGATAAACATGTTTTGATCTCAATTTACCTGAATAAAGTAAATTGTCTAACTCAATTATGTTGTGACGTTTCTAATCATTTTAGACGTTTATCTTTAGACGCTGTCTAGCTAAATAAGCATCTATAAGTGGTTTTTTTGTGGTAACACAGTCAATGTTTTCTTGCATAATTTAATCCGTCTAGAAACAGTACCTCATAATGTCGCAGTCTAGCAAACCGCACGGGCTATCCAGCAGAATCCTTTCTCAGTTATAACTGCACCCACGCCGATCGTCTCGCGTCCGTTCGGTTTGCCTTTATTTTTATGAGGATATATATATGTATCGATACAAATAAATAAAATTGAAGTGTCTGTTTTTAATATCAAAATAACAGTTTTTTAACAAATATATATGAAAGTATATACTGTACCTATGACAAAACAACCATTATTAAAATTTTTGTCTGTCTGTCTGTTTGTTCCGGGTAATCTCCGAAACGGCTGGACGGATTTTGACGGAACTTTCACTGGCAGATAGCTGATGTTACAAGGAGTAACTTAGGCTACTTTAATTTTAGAAAAAGAATTAGGGGTCCGCGCAAAAAAAATAAAAACTATGAAATCCAAAATCTCCACGCGGGTGAAACCGCGGAGCAGTAGCTAGTTGTATACTATAACTTTAACTAGAGTGAGATCAATGGTAGCGAGATTGCCATAAAGGAAGACCCTGAAAGCCACAGCGAGCTTCAGGTTTTTCTAAAAAGAAAACGTTATTTAATAAGTATTTATTATTTCACCCGGCGCGTTGGCGTTGAGAGTGGTCAAATACTACTAGATCATGAATAGGCCACAAATACCTACATATTATTTTGCAGATTTATATATTTACTAGCTGCTGCCCGCGGTTTCACCCGCGCGGAGATATTGCATCTTATGGTTTTTATTTTTTGGTGCGGTGGTTTGATGTTGATTGTTGCAAGTCATGATTGCAAGATTGCAATCATGAATTGCAACAATCAACATCAAAATGGAAAATCTTTAATGGTAAATCACAATTTCAAGGAGCGCTTTTTTTAAAGAGCTCAAGGCAATGTTGCAGACCTCTGTGTTTTATAATTCTGAGTGGCACTGCATTGTTATGGGCTGGCGTTATGCTTACCATCAGGCAAACGACCAGCTCGTCTCACTATCAAAAAAAGCATAAAAAATGCTACAGATCTACGGGCGTTACTACTAAACCATTATTGATTCGTATTTCAAAGTTTGCAATAAACTGGATTTTAACATTATAATAAAAATGTGCTTTTAAAAAAGAAAGAACTGACTTCAATAACAAACTACTGAACCGATTTTGATGATATTTATATGGGGCCAATCTGAAAGTATATTCTTTCAAATAAAGAAAGAATTTTTCAATTCGGTTTTTATGTCATGGAGTTCTGAGGTATCAAACATAAAAAAATACAACCTAATTGAGAAACTTCTCCTTTTTTGAAATCGGTTAACAAAAAATAATAATAAAACGAGTTGTAAATTTCCTAAATATATAAGTAACAATGTTATAAGTATCCACTACAAAATAAATCTGTGACACTTACACAATATTTTAGGAACTAAACGTTCCAGACGCCGACTACAAGTTAGTAATGAGAGCCCTAACTCTTAAACACTGCCATAAAATCTGTTCCCTTCACTCAAATAAACTTACCCCAACCCTTTACAAGAACCTATTATAGGCACTGTGTTAAATAAAACAAGTAAACGACCCCACGACTGAAACTGAGAGTCAGCAGGGAAATTACACGAGGCTTGAGCTGAACCGCCTGAAATTTTGATACCTAGTCGTAAAAGATCGCCTGAAACAGACCTAAATGGGGTCTTCCAGACCTCTTTGGAATAGCTCGATCGTGACAGTGTTGAATTTTAATGATTCGAGACAATGGCATTCGCATTACTGAAAATTGTTGTTGAAAATTAAATGTGTAAACCTAAGTAGGTTTTAGAAAAAAACGAAACAAACGAATAACGCTTATACACTTTACAATCCCTACATTCATCCTACCAACAATACACCACGCGCTCATAACCACTCCGCTTGGAAGTTGGAATAACACTGACCGATACGACTCGACTCACTCAAGCGCTCGACCGCCGGGTGAATTTAATACACTACCCTAAATCCATATAGTAGGATTCTACTACAGGATAGGATTCCACTATACACGCAATCGCGTGTGCTGCTAGTGGTATAGTACATACGCGTACATAGTACACATATAAGTAGAAACATGGAGTATGAAATTTCAAATAATTTTCGCGATTTCGCCAAAGTCAATTCCCGCTTTATTAAAAACAATTTTTTAAGTAAACTCTTATAAGACATACAAAACAACGTGTACATTTAACATAATCCATTTTCCGTGTTTCTTTCTTTCTTTAATTACGAGAAAAGGGGATAAATAATAATTGTTTTGTGATAATCACCGTCGCACATTAATCACGGCAGACGAGAAAGTTTTTCCTTACTGGAAAAAGCGATCTTTTTAAACGACTTTCTTCTTTTGGGGACGTAAAAATTAATGGGATATTTTTTATACTGTTCGATAACGAGGCGAGCCGGTCGTTTGCCTGATGGTAAGCATAATGCCGGCCCATAACAATTGGAGTGCCACTCAGAACTTTGAAACACAAAGGCCTGCGTGGCGCTGCAGTGCGCTCTTTACCCTGAGACATCAGGTATTAAGTCCGATAAGACCGGTAATTTGGTCCTATCTAGGACCATAGTCCTTCTTAATCGCTTGCAAAATCTTCTTAAACACGGTCACCGTAGAACGCTTTAACTGGTTGCAAAACTCACACTAGGCTCTTAAGTTCAATCCAAGACTCGAACCATCTACCTAATCGACCTCACCACCACTAAGCCATCATCGCTTCAAGTTCCAAGGTCATAAATGGCATTAATCTCAATCCAGCTAATGTCCAGAGCCCAGCACATTCCCTCTACATAAGGCAGCGGTATTACACCAGAGGTCACGTCAAATCGGCCGGGTGACATGCTGAATTATTCAATACTACTAGAGATGACGGAAAAAAGCAGCTTGTAGGGCTGCCAGACTTGTATTGCAATGCGAACCTTTTAAAGCAAACCTTATAATGAGAATTGAACATTTTCTAGGCAGTCATCGTTGTCACAGGTCAAAGTATCCATGAGGATATAGAAAAAAAAGTTAGTCTCACCCACAGGATAACACACTGCAAATAATTTGAAACATCGCGTAGTACGGTTCAGTTGTCCGATCAACTATGGAAAACATATTTTCAATGGTTATGCAACAAAATAATATAGACCAGTGTCGGACGGCTCCGTGGCTAAGTTGGTAGTAACCCTGCCTGCAAAGCGAGGGGTCCCGGGTTCGATTCCCGGCCGGGGCAGATTTTGTGTATGCATAAAGTTTGTTCTCGGGTCTTGGATATTTGTGGTGTGTATCTGCGTGTGTCCATGCCACCTGCAACACAGGGAATCCTAGGGCGGGGGTATGAGTGTTAGCCAAAGAAAGAAAGAAGAAAGTGTCACTGTTGGAAAAAAGATACAGTCTGCAGAATAGTTAGTAAGTGTAAAATAGATGAATAAACGATATTGTCAGCCCTAGCAGAAAGATAGCCGATGACGAAAAAAGCCGGGAATCATAATAAAGCCTACACACTGCTGCCCACAAAAAGTTGACGGATCCAGACGAGTTTTGTTATTTTATGCTTGCTTCGGCTTTCAAGGATTCTGCTTGTTTACGTAAGCAGCAACTTGGTTACGGCCTATCAAAATGTTTAGTAGGAAAATCAAGGATAAATAATCGAGGTCCGGTGGTCTGACTATTAATAAGGATGAACTTAAAACTGTCAGAGACATTATTAAGCTTATTTTCAGTATCCGTTGTGCAGTTAATGGGTCTATGGACTTATCTATACAAACAAATAAAATTGAAGTGTCTGTTTGTAATTTCAAAATCACAGCTTTTTATTAAATGCATATGAAAGTATATACGGTCTGTCTGTTTGTTCCGGGTAATCTCCGAAACGGCTAGACCGATTTAAAAAATAAAACCCCTGATTTCGAATATCTCCGCGCGGGTGAAACCGCGGGCAGCAGCTAGTATAGTAATAGTTAGCTACTGCCCGCGGATTCAACCATGTGCCAATTCTCACAGGAACATTACATTGCCAGCGATTAAAAGTAACCTATGTACTATCCTGCCATGTAACTATATCTATACAAAGAAATCACGTCGATCCGTTGCGCCAATACTGCGTGAAAGACGGACAAACCAATAAACCTAGAAAGAAACGTACGGATGTATTAGTTTACCACAAACGGACAGTCGCTCCAAGGTCAATAAGTCATAGGTCCGAGGCGAGTTAGAACGCAAAACTTCGTATCACAAAATCTGGAGACGCATTAATGTTTTGCGTCAGGTCCCAAGACCGTATCAGCCATAAACCTCCCCAAGTATGTTAATACATGTAAATGTATGTAACCACTTGCCAGTCGCCACCGACCCTCCTCATACTTTACAAAAGTATGTTACCAGCAGGCCCTTGAAATGAACAATCTAGACGTAAAGGGCTTTAACAAATCGATTACTGTTACACTGGGGTCAGGTTCGAAGGTAGGACAGTTTTTTTCGCACTGAGCGTGACGGAAAGAGGCTTTATTGACCACTTTTTCTTTACCACTACTTGATCTCTTAAATGTTTTTAACCGACTTAAAATAAGGAGGAGGTTATCAATTCGGCGGTATTTTTTTTATGTTTGCTACCTCAGATCTCCGTCATTTATGAACCGATTTGGAAAATTCTTTTTTTATTTGAATGATTATACTTTCAGATTGGTCCAATAGAAATTTCATCAAAATCGGTTCAGCAGTTTGTCACTAAGCTCGGTTCGTAGCTTTTTTAAAGCAATGTTTTTATAGATTATAATATATTATCAGCCTCTTACGCTCCCACTGCTGTGATACCAGAAATTTTAAATTACGTGTTTCCAAGGAAAATTCTCACAACTAGTCGACAACTATAGTCCTAATCACCCTCTTCCGGGATAACATACCAATTCAAACACACCCTGTATAAAATACTTTACGTTAGTATATTAATACAAAACCATTCTTCTTCTACTTGACTTCTCTGTAAAGTCTGATATAGGGCAAAATATGGTAGTATAAATGGCGTCGCAGCCGAAAGGGCACCTTCCCCTGTCACGGAGGGATATTAAAAAGGGTGCTATTGGCTCAGGAGAGGGAGAGTAGTGACGTTGGATATGGCAACCATTTTAACAATAGTTCTTTAAATCTTGAGGTCTTTATTAGGCAGGATTTTTTATAAAAATAGGTGACTAACAAGTCAGTGGCCGATCTGAATTTAAGTTGTTTTTGCTGTCTACGAACCAGATGTTCATAGACACCAGTATATCACTTAAAAGAATTATTACCTGGTCTAATGTCTCAAGGTAACGAGCGCACTGCAGTGTCAGGTAGGCCTTTGTGTTCCAAAGTTCTGCAATTGTTATGTCCATACGCTGGCCCAGCGTTATACTCACGACCAGCTCGTCTATAAAAAAATTACTACCTCATCCTTACACCTAACTACTATAGATAGATTTTATAGATGTAGGCAGCCAAACCCCGCGTTAAGACAATGACTCCCATTTCGCCGCTAAATGTGTTCTTGCGTTTTCTTTTCAATTTACGATCCGTTCGAAGGCTTTTCCCCGAAATTCTTTAATTAATGGCCAGCTATTACTTACCTCTCGGGCCGGTGTTTCGTGTATATTAGCCGAATTGTTTCGGACTTAAATGGCCGACTGATTTATTTGAAGTAATATAGTTGTTTTTGGTGAACATGCAACGTGCTATCGTCAAATGTGACAGATTAGTATTTTTGGAAAGAAGAAACTGCAAATTTTTTTGTTGCTAATGGGATACGAACTCTTGCTTCCTGATTCTCCGGGACGGACGCTTCCTAGTGATATGGAACCGATTGACGCTATAGTGCGAGCCATAAAGATTGGCAATAAACCTCGTCAGACGTTTTGTAAAAATGGAGTACGTAATCACGCTAAAAGTGTCTATTTTATACTTTATATCATGATGATTTGTAACAAATCATTTCTTATTATAATTGTTCTTCTTTAAATAAATACATTTAAAGCATTATAACATATTTCTTATTTCAATAACACCCGAAAGATCAATGCATTTTATTGCCAACTAGCTGCTGCCCGCGGTTTCACCCGCGCGGATATATTGGATTTCATGGTTTTTATTTTTTAGCGCAGAACCCTAATTCTTTTTCTAAAATAAAAGTAGCCTAAGTTACTCCTTATAAAACCAGCTATCTGCCAGTGAAAGTCCTGTCAAAATCGGCCCAGCCATTTCGGAGATTATCCGGAACAAACAGACAGACAGACAAAAATTTAAAAAATGGTTGTTTTGTTATAGGTACCGTATATACTTTAATATGCATTTGGTAAAAAGCTGTTATTTTGATATAACAAACAGACACTTCAATTTTATTTATTTGTACGTATGTATGTATAGATCTTTATGGATCGCACTGTAGGGTCGAAATTCTTTAAATAGGTATTTGTTTCTTTACTAGCTAAATCACCCATAGCTTCTTGCATTTAGTCTAGCATTATTGATAAATAACTAATTGGATTTAAAACGCTTGGGAGAATCGGTCCTATCCCTAGATCTTAGATGCGGTTGATTGATCTGGATTCCAATTACGTAAAGGTCAATGACTCTTGCGATACTCTTAATTAAGATTTCTTATGTTGCATTCTAAATCGTCTCTAAGGTCGGGTGATATAGTAATCAAACGCTAGCACAAAAAAAAACATCTCTGGGTAATTATCTAGTTCCGTTATAAATCGAAATAAATTCTAAACAATTGTTATATATTGCCATCGATTCATACTTTTATTTAATAAATGCCAAAGTATGATTGTAGCTTTGTACGTTTGTTGGTTTGTCATGCAGCAACGGAGCTACGGATCAACGTGATGTTTGGTATAGATATTGTTTATAGACCGGAGACACACCGGAGAGTACCATAGGTGTTCACCCGCGTTCCCACAGGAACCGTGCATTTTTCCGGAATAAAAAGTAGCCTCTGTTACTCTCCCGTTTGTAAACTATACCTATGCCAAAAAACACGTCGATCCGTTACTGCGTGAAAGAAGGACAAACCAACAAACACACTTTCGCATTTATAATATTAGTAGGAAGTAGGATGTGTTATTCCAGAACCTAAACTATCTCTCGATCCAAATTTAATCACAATCGGTTTAGTAGTTACGGAGAAACGTGGTAACAAACTTTCACACATCACAAACTTTCGCATTTATAATATTATATGTAGGAGTAGGATAGGATACTACAGTCCTACATATACTAAGGTTTTAAAATACAGGATGATAGGTATACTGTTATGCAATTTCTAATTAACCTACAGCATTAAAAGGATTAACTACCGGAAACAAAGCAGACGCGCTTTTGAAATTTTAATTTATTTCTAATCCCTGCTTTGGGACATCACGCAGCAGTCCCCAAGACAGTGCAGGGTTAATTACATTAATATTTGATAGATGGGTGCTACTGTTGTTTACTTTGTTAGCGGTTGGTTAAAATAGTTTTTTTTTATCCGACTACGGCAAATCCGAAAGGAAGGATTTAATAGGGATGTTGAATTGCACACAAAATACATAATTACTGTCGTTATACAGGTTTTAATAATAATTTTAATAATTTCGTCAAAGATACTGCAACGAAAAGTTTCCCGAATTCAACTGTTTTTTTATTATCCAATAATAATTTAAATGATACTATAAAATTCTTTACATTACAATGACTAAACAAATGTATGACAACTATGCACTTCATTATCAGATTCTTACGTCCCACTGCTGGGATACCGGCCTTCTCTGTGTCATTATCAGCTTGTAAATATGTACTTAAACGCACTTAAATCAACAAAACGCATGTTTTTAGTAGATACAGCTTTACCCAGAACATGTGACGTCACTTGTTCTGCACAATGTACGGGGTGTTTGAGCGCTCAGTAGATTTGTCCGACTTTGACTCTCATTTTTGACGTTTCTAGCGATTCGAATTCCAATTTTTTCCATATAAACATTTGATTGTCCAAAGAAAACGAATTGATTGACATCATAAAATAATGGAGTCAACATCCCTAGTACCTATTAACAAGTGACAAGTGCATTGCAGTCCAAGTGCATTGCAGGAGGCAATACACATGTCATTTCTAGATATTAGCTCGAAAAGTCATTAATTCTTTTTCTCTCCAAACGGGCAATATTCGCGCTACTTATCGGTAATATCAAAGCGATATAATTATATACATCATCATCAGCTGGAAGACGTCCACTGCTGAACATAGGCCTCCCCCATAGAACGCCACTTGGATCGGCTACTCGCCTCTTGCATCCAACGGTTCCCCGCGGTTTTGACAAGGTCGTCGGTCCACCTAGTGGGGGGCCGTCCTACATTACGTTTTTTTTTTTTTTTTTTTTAATTTATTTATCTTCAAACATACATAGCCAAAACTTAATCTAAATTCTGCCAAACTACTGAGTAGTTTGTAGGCAGACGCAACTCTCATTAACATAATAATTAAGCTATGCAAGTATATAGGCATTAAGAAAGTTTATAATTTTATTTATATAATTATGTATATGCATCTCGTTCATTTAAGTACATATATCTACATTTAAGGACTTGCGCACTCACACATATAAATACATATAGGAACATGCATTCACATGCACATATATAGACAATAAACACCGAGGCATATACATACTTATTATACAAATCATGTACACGTAACCCTAATTTTGCATATAATAAATCATTTTTATACGTTTTTGCAAATTACTCTTCAATCTGTTCCAATAGAACTTTTTTCAAAGCTACCTTAAAACTACATTTTGTTACGTTTGTTTCAAGTTCCTTATCTAAATTGTTAAATAATTTTGGTACAAGCCATTTCCTAGTACGTTTTCCATAGTAATTTTTAAACTTGTATTCCTGGGCTAGCTGTGGCTTCGCTGCCTTACGAGTAGGGTAATTAAACATTCTTTCTTGCTTATGAGTATTGTTCTGTAACTGCTCCAATAGGATTAAATAATCTACTTTTATATTTACGGGCAAAATCTTACATAGTTTAAAAAGTTTATAGTAATCTTTATTTAGTTCGTCTTTCGTTTTTTTACTTACTAATAGCTTCAATATTCTCATTTATAAGCTTTGAATTTGTTGCAAATATGTCGGGAATGTAAGCCCGTAGCAGCTCAAACCATAGCTAATGATAGCATCTACTAAGCCATAGTACACACTATACAGGACGCCTCGGTTTAAAAGTTTTGAAATTTGATAAAATTTACCAAGTACTATCCTGAGTTTATTGCTAATATTACCTATGTGTATTTTCCATGAAAAGTGTGTATCTATTGTGAGACCGAGATATTTTATTTGACTTACTTCTTCTAAGGCTTTACATTTACAATTATTTCCCTTAGCGTGTAAACAATGATAAGAATGACCTTTGATGCTAATATTTTTATGTATGTTTTTATTGTATGGTGAATATAAACAGATAACTTTAGTTTTAGTTATATTTATTATTATTCCGTTATCATGTGCCCATTTTACTATATTATCAAAGTCTTCCTGGATTTTCTTTTCTATTGTCTCTATTTCCTTGTCACCATACAATAAACACATATCATCGGCATACATATAACTACTACAACTTTTCAGTACATTTGTTACGCTATTAACATGCATTATATAACCGACTGGTCCATACACGGATCCAGTTGGTACACCATATTTAATATTTCCTTTTTCGCTAGTTTTCATGTCTACAACTACTTTCATATGGCGCTCATTTAAGTATTCTCGGAACCACTCATTAACATAGCCCCTGATTCCACATTCTTCCATTGCTCGCAACAAGCCATCATGATCGAGGGTATCAAAAGCTTTTTTGAAATCTATAAAAACTGCTACCACTTGCTTTCTATCGCCCAAGTAGCTATTTACTTCCTCAGTAAACTTTTCCAATGCCGTTGATGTACTTCTATGACGTCTGAAACCATGTTGTTTATCTGCTAATATATTATTTTTTTCCAGAAAATTTGTAATCTGTCCTACCAATACTTTTTCTACTATTTTATTTATACTATTTAATATCGCAATTGGTCTGTAATTTGTGTATTCTCTGTGATTTCCCTGTTTATATATTGGTCTTATAATCGATACTTTTAATTCTTCAGGATATTTTCCACTCAAAACACATAAATTTACAAATTTAGCTAGAACCGGACTAATTTTTTCTTTTAAATATTTAATATCCTTTATTCTAATACCATCCGATCCCGGTGACTTGTTGCTGTCTAACCTGTCTATAATTTTCATGATATCTTTTGAATTTACTTTCTGATATAAAAATGTTACATCACTGTATGATACATATGTTGACCTATCCAAAAAAGTATCGCTACATTTATGTTTAATTATATCTATTTCGTTAGTAAAAGTTTCACAAAATTTGTTACATACTGTATATATGTCCTTATCGTTGCACATATATTTTTTTATTATTTTATCAATGCTTAGTTTTTGCCTTCCCAACCAACTATTTATAATCTGCCAAATTTTTCGTACATCTCCATTGCAGTTTTTAATTTCTTTCCTCTTATGATTATTTTTAGCAATATTTATCATTTTATTTGCTTTATTTCTAGCCTTAGTATACTTTAATCGTAAGTTCATGTTATCAGGCTGTGATTTCCACTTTCTAAATAATGTATCCTTGTTGTCTATTAATTTTAATAAGCTCTTATTTATCCATATCTGAGTGCTTCTTTGTGATTTTACTTTAATTTCAATGTTTGATGAATTATATATTACATTAAAAATATTACAAATCTGCTTATACATCAACAAAGGGCAATCTGAATCAAGTATGCTGCACCAATTCGTATCATCTAGTTTCTGGTTCACTAACTTTTGAGACAGTATTATTTTGCTGGTAGTTCTTGGTTCCTCCTGTATATCGAGCGCAATGGTCAGACCAGTTAGGTAGTGATCCGCGAGCTTCGTGCGAAGCGTATACGCCGCGAGCTCGGCCGCCGCGCCAGTCCGCGCGAAAATATGGTCAATGCAGGACGCGACTCGGCGCCCCGACACCACCACCTCTCGCGTCACGGAACGTATGCCACATTGCAGCCCATATTTACTTAAAACATCCAAGTACCTCATTGTCACTGAGCAGCTCGAATCGCGTATGTTAATGTTGCAATCTCCAGCCAGTATCACATTATCAGTTTCAGGTAGATTTTTTAGAGTAGTATTAATGTCCTCAATAAACAACATTCTATTTTTGCCCGGTGGTCTATATACTGCAATCAGCTGAGCGTTGTAGCTATTTATAGAAAGTGTCATATGTACTCCCTCGAACGTAGTACACTTGAGGTTGTATGCCGAGTATTTTATGTAGTTCTTTATGTAAATAATAACACCTCCTCCTTTTTTATTAATTCTTGTTCTTGCGTGCGATGTAAAGTTAGGTATTGTGTACAATGACACATAATCTTAGCTGATGTTGGTCTCTGTGAGTATGACCACATCTATAGCATCAATACAAGTTTGCAGTAATACAAGCAACTGGCTGAAATATTTTCGCAGCGAACAAATATTAACATGTATTATTTGTAACGATTTGCAGTTTTGGTTAATTATGTTACTCCAAGTGATTAAATCGGAATAGGTTTCACAAACTATATCATTTAAGTCGTCTGCGTCCGGATCCATTTTTATTTGATCTATTTAACCACGTAAACAAATCGAACAAACCAGTTTTCACTGTTCACTATTTTTGTAGTAGTTGTCAATGTCGCTTTCGGAACGTATTTGATAAATTTTGTTATTTGAGTCATTTCTTTTTATTAATATTTTCGAGTTTTGTATCCATATGTATTTAAATTCATCCTTAAGTTTGTTTTTAGTTTCCCAAAACAGCTGACGCAAATGTCTCGTGATGTTCTCATTGATATAGATCGGCGTTTTATCTTCCTGATTGAATATGTTCTGATTGGTCAGGCGTTGTTTACGGCATTGCAGCCAAGCAGTGCGAGCTTCACGGCTACGCATAACGACAATAATAGGCCGTTTTTTAGACTCATTTTTTTTTACACCTACCCTCCAAGCTTTTTCAATATCAGCGGGATTTAATTTAAGCTCTTTTGTTATCTTGGTCACAATATCCATTGTTTTTTCTTTTTCGTCATCCTGCACGTTCACCAATTCTATGTTTTTCTCAAGCCATGTCTTCCGGTATGTATAATTATATACATACCTACATAATTAAAACAAAATATGACGTGTGGTAATGTGGTTAAAATCTTCGACATTCCGTAGTAAGACCCCAGGGTCGTAATTTGCCGGCCAGTCGTGCCTGGCATAAATCATTTTATATGGACGTAAGCGTTTAATGCACCCCCCAATTAGGGTGGGTGCTTAATACCCATATTGAGGGCTTATGAGCTCAAGGGTACAGATTGGGTGCGGAGTACCTGCAGTACTTGGAGTTTGGTGGCAAGGTGTGGAATAGATTTGGTAAATGTTATAGTGCTAATTATTTATTGTTCGTTATAAATAAACTTTATCTCGCCAGTTTTGCTGTATTAAAGAGAGAGGTTTAGCATTCATCAGCTCCGATTGTATCATTACTTAGTAGCAAGAGAGATTAGTCACTTGTCAAAAGCTTTTCTATTTAGAGTAAAAAGACGGTTTCTGTAAAGCATTTCTCATCGTTTCTTTTTTAATCTGCCTCTATGACAGAATTGCTGCCTTTTGATTCTTTCTCAGACTATCGATACAAGCTTTGAAATTGAGATTTTTTAACTGATTTACCAACTGACAGACATGTCGATAAGTATAAAGTACCTGTCGAAGATTTGAAATAGACTAAGTAAGTTATTATATTTGATGTATTTTTACGACCCTTTGATCTAAATATAATTTTGTCAAAATTTAATGGCCCCATTTTTAAAGCCTACATGTTTACTATTTAAAAAAATACTACCCTAAAAATTACGTCAAAAATTCCCACGGACAATTAAAAAACCCCTAATGGCCCATACGTCATACAAATCTCGAAAACCTGGCCACGTATTGTTGATCCCAGCATCCTTACATACATATGATTGTCACTTTTAAGTTCTTGCACTAGAGTTTAATTTTGTGTAATTTAAATTTGTGTGTAGTTATTTCTGTGGCTTCGACAATAGATGGATAACTTCAACCTAATTTATTATTGGATGCAATACATATATAAATAGGAACAGTATGCAAGTTCTAAACAAAATCATCGATTACATCGTCGCTTACCTACCAGCTAGTGAGATAAAATATAGGTCAATCGTAAGCATATTTTTATTTAAATATTATTTGATAACGAGACGAGCTGTTCCTTTAGCTGATGGTAAGCATAACGGCGGTCCATAACAATTACAGTGCCGCTCAAAACTCCGAAACAGAAAGGCCTGCGCAGCACACTACATTGTGCTCGTTACCCTGAGACTTTAGGTATTATTAAGTCTCATAAGCCCAGTGATTTCACTGGCTACTTTTTAAGTTACGTAAACAAAATAGTTTATTAGTTTGTACCTACTTATGGTACATCACACTTTACAGTCACAGATTCGAGACATAACATCAAAAAGAGAAAAAAATCGGAACCGAGAGAGAGAGACATTTTGAGGTTAAAGGCACAGTAGTAGGTACTTAGTGTGGTAATGCCGGTAATGCCATTAAAATTCTAGTTCTAATTTTATGACCTTTGTATCTATTATTGATAGACATCCCACATTATACATTTACCAAGCTGTCTGTGTATTAAAACCTATACTAAATAAATAAATAAAATTAATTTGAATTTGAATAAATCCTCACGTCACGTACAACTGGTTCCGTACCTACTCAAATATACTATTTGTACGAAGTTAACATACTGCCAGTATTAATGTATAATCATAGGGATGCTTAAAAATAATCTGAAAGTAAGTGGGCGTAATAGGAAATCATTTGTCATGGGGAAAACATGTGGAACGTGGAAAGGACGGGGTAGGATTATTGTTGTGCTCGTGACTGCTCTTCATCATCAATTCCTAGCACCTACCCCTGGTTGCTCTCACCTTTGTTAATATAAAAATTCAAAATTATTTACTCACATAATTTTTTAAACGGTTTATAAAAAAAGGAATTTCTTTATATAAAAAGAGAACTATATATAGTTTAGGATTATCCAGGTGGTGTCCTTACTAGGCAAGCCTCGAGGAGATCGGAAGCCCAAGTTACCATAATATTTTACAACTCAGACCAAAACAGCAACATTAATTAAATTAAATGATTTTAGGTACTCGTTCAAATATGCAATAATGCTTCTAGTAGATTCTAGTAGTAAAGATCAATAAGATAAAAAAAAACTAAAAAAACCTACTCACTCCTCATTCGAAGAGCCCACATACACGAGCACTCCAATCCACAACATTCCAATCCAACGTTCCAAAAACCGCTCGTGTGCGGGGAATCTCAGATGGATTACGTGGAAGGATAAATATTAGAAATCCAAAGATTCCAGCTCATCGTTAGTGTCCAATACGACGCGCGACGATCCGTTTCGCGCTCAGTTGGTAGTACAAGAGACGCAGAATAACCGAAAAATGGAGCGAACGATGGTGCGCTCGGAATGGAGTGCCCGTCTGTGTGTGGAACTCGCGTGTATGGTGAACGTTAGATGTAACTTTATGTGAATAAAACTAGAACTTATGTATGTACTAGTAATAAATAGTATAATAATTAAATAATAATCATAATTTTCTTTTGTTTCAGGTAAGATTTCTTCATCGACACAATCCGTGCCACAGAATAAGTAATAGTACAGGTAAACGTAGTAGGAAGATTTACTTTTGAAACGTCATCATTACCAAAATACATACAGACAAAATATATTTTAACACTTTTTTTGTTACTAGATTGGTTAGCGTTTGACCACGCCTGATCAGATACTTGGAGGAATATCTAGGTACCTAAACATAATTTTAGTTTCACTCTCTCTTCCCAATACATTACATGAGAAAGAGATGGAAGATGTTTAACGGATCTATTTTTAGTTTTAGTGCTGTCAAATATATTCTATCCTTGATAAATTAGACGCCACTAAATTCATTACCGTTAAATTTAAACTAGACACAAGGTATGATAGGTCTATAATATTTTCCATCACTTTCACTTGTTCTCATCTTTGATTATGAACGTCCTTCTGTCTTCTTATAGGTGCTCATTTAGAAAGAGAGATTGAAACTAAATTTAAGTGTCGATTCTGTTGTTAGGTAGGAGAAGACAGTATTGACACCATTATTGAATACGCTAGAGATTAGGATTCCCTCTCAAGTGCCACTGTCTATATATAAACACTAACAGATCTTAAATTGAACTATAGTGGGTGGACTTTTCAAAGAGCGATATCTTCCATCTTTAAAATATATCTTTTTTTACATCGCATTTAGTTTTAAAGATTAATAATTTGTTATACCAATTACCTTTTTGCATTAATCCCAGAATTAAATGCTTTACATCATATTATCAGCCCACCCGACTCCACTTTAAATCAGCGCCTGCTTATCAAGAAGCATCATAAACGTGGCATTCGATTTTGAACTCAATTTCTTTATTCATTAGAAACACAATTTCGTGCGTATGCGTAATCAGAATCAGCAAAATGCGATGAAAATGCGTGCATTTTTAAGTCTTAGTTGTTCTGTTTTAGGGTTGAAAGTTGCGTATTGTTTTGTTCAGTTATCTGGCTATATTTCGCCCTGCGGTTACGCCCGTGTTCAACACAGTCATTTGACTCAACACCTCGATTTGAGTTTTTATTTGTTGCGCCACATTTGTTTTTGGACGTGAGAAGAAGTGAATGTGGTAAGTACCTATAAGGCATATTTTTTTTGTTGAAAACTCCCTGCGGTCTCTGATCTCTAGATAGTCCCTGTAAATGAACCTAGTAGGTACTGGGTTTTATGTTTTTAATTATACGAGCTGATGCCCCCTGTTTTGTGGAAATTCACATGTACCATACCATTTTTCCGGGACAAAAAATCACGTCGATCCGATTCTACGTGAAAGAATGGCAAACTAACAAACACTTATACTTAGCTATACATTCGCATTTATCTATTACCTACATAGAAATAAATAAAATTTAAGTATCTGTTTGTAATGTCAAAATAACATCTTTTTACTAAATGCATGTAAGTGTGGGCGTCTTCCGGCTGATGATGATGATGATGTAAGTATATACGGTACATTTAACAAAAACACAATTTTTAAATTTTTGTCTGTTTGTTTGTTCCGACTATCTCTGAAACGGCTGACCGATTCGGACCTTCACTAGCAGATAGCTGATGTTATAAGGAGTAACTTAGCCTACGTTGGCCAAGCCACGGGGCACAGCTAGTACATAATAAATACGGATTATACCAATCTTTTCTGATAATTATTATGGTTTCTATATTATAGTCTTTTTACTAACCTTCCACTTTCTATTATTGTTATTAAAGAAAAAACTACCACCTCCACTCCAAACCAACTCCCCAACCCCTAACAAGACACACGCCCTACCTTAAGGGTACGCAATTCCGGCGATAGCATCGAACCCGGGACCTCTCTCGCTGGCTCCTTAAATTATTCAAATAAAATCCCGCAGCGATATCTCTGATTGTAAATTTCGGAGTACAGATGTGTTGGGACAGTTGCGGCCGAAAAAATTGGGCATACATTTTTTTATTTTTTATTTACCGTTAGCCTTTGACCATCTTGGTTTCATCGCCCCTGATCTTCAGATGTGACCTGTAGTCAGCTAGTTAAACGTTAAAAATAATGTTGAAGTGTGGACTTTCCGATTTTCGAGTACAATTTGTAAAGAGATTTCCAGCGCTCTGCAATACCAGCAATACCAAATTGAATCAAACAACTTTTAACGGTTTTCTGAAATACTCGTATTCGCGGTCAGTCTTCGAAGACTGGTTTTTCCTGTAAGTCCACCTATGGCGACGAATATTGCCGTGATCAAAACGTTTGTAAAAGATAACGATAAAAACCGTTATTGACTGAAACTTTAATGTATTTTTTTTCTTTTGATAAATTAGCGTAGGTATTCAATCTCACCCGCAGCGCAAGTACGGATCTTTTCGATCGATAAAATTGACAGTTCAAATCGATAAAGTGGATTTTACCGATTTTTAATATAAAGTATCGAGCCTCGATACAATCGACAAAGGTTATCGAATAGCTAGATCGAATATTTCATAATCGCGAAAACCAAACAATTACCAGTTTAAATATTACCTACTAAATATTAGCGAGCGAAATCTTGATTTTACCAAAAAGCTGATACTACAGTATTAAGTTATTTACTATTTACAAGATTAAATATGGTTTTACCACAAAACACAAACAAGACACCAATCTCCTACCGTCTCCAAACATAAAAGCTCGTTTAATCTCAAAAGAAAAATCTCAATTGTAAGAAATAATTACCATCAAAGATTCTCAAGCATGCCCTCATCCCGTCCTCAACTGTACACCGCGACGAAACAAAAGGCCGTGTTGTTTTTGACATCACCTGTTTTGTGTTCGGTTATAATAACATACAAACTTTATTTTCGCACATTATTCCCGTATATAATAGGGATATTATCTCTGACATACGGATATTATCTTTGAATATTTTCTTATAACTAGGTAACGAGAGGAGCAGCGATTGCCTCGTTTGTAAGCATAAAGCTTGGCAAAAACAATTACAGTGCCATTTAAAAAAGCGTTTAAAAAAATTTTAAACACAAAGCGTGCGCGGAACTGCAGTGCGCGCGTTACCTAGGTACAGGTTCTTAACAGGTTCAGTGTTAAGTGGTGGTATAGTTAAACTATGTTTTGTCTTTGTTGTTCTTTGAGAAATTTAAACTGAATCGAAACAGACAAAACATAGTTTAAGTATTCAACCGTTTAACACTATTTATTAATAAGGGCCATAGAGCCTCATAACTCGTAAGCCCAGTAATTTCACCGACTACTTTGCTCATCAAAGTGGAACACAGTAATGCTTGCACATTACTGCTTGGTGGCAGACTCCACGAGCAAATCTGTGGTACCCACCCAGATGGATACTCGCAAAAGATTTAATCCTACCACCTAGTAACTTAAACTAGCCTATTTTAAGAAAGAAAAAGATACTCCAGTCCAATCTTTTTTATAGCGAACCATAATATATGTTCTATGCCATAAGTCAAAAACTAGGGGCCTTACCGGCTAACAATCTCGTGTTCGTTTTCAATTCCAAACCGATTAATAACCGCGGTCGTTAGGTCTTCGGCTGGAAGGAATAGTCTAGAATTGTCGCTGGTTATCATTTTAGAACGAACGTTATTAAAGAAAACGAAAAGAAGCGAAAACTCTAGACAACTCCTTCCGCACGAAGACTACTGACTGCTGGTTTTAATCGGTTTGGAATTGAAAACGAACACGAGATTCTTAGCCGGTAAGGCGCCTGCTAGATTTTCAGACGCATCTCTTATCATTTTTTCCATGTGAGAGGCCTCATTATACGCTCATGTCGATTGACGCATGGATGTGAATGACGTCATTTTGTAATGTTCACTGGCGCGACTTCAAAGTTGAAGTCAACTAGTCTATTCTATCAGTTTATAAATTTGAAACTATAAAGTTTATGAAACGAAGCAAAATTAAGCCTATGATCGTGTTACTTGAAGTATAAAATTGCGTCTTGATATAAAAGTAAGTTACTAGGTTTGAATTTTGTTAAATCAAATTATTTTTATCTATAATGCAGACCGTAGACGCTTATGCAAACGTGCGTTTGCTTGTCAAAATAACAACGCTTTTGCCTCAAGCGCGCATTTCGAGTATCACGAAATCCGCGCTTGACGCAAAAGCGTTATTATTCTGACAAGCCAACGTACGTTTGCATAAGCGTCTACACTGCCCCTAACGCCGCCGCGCCGCCGGCGCATCTAATTATATCGTCATTCGTCCGGCAGAGCTAAAATCACAAGCTCATATCTGCACTGAAATAAAACCTAATATAAAAACAGGCTGGTGAGATTTCCGAATCTACCCGAAGTTATAAAATACTTTTTTAATCTCATATTTCCGATCCCGATACTCGGTTCTAATTGGTTAAAGGTAGGCTCGTTAGGTACCTAATACCCAGTACACCTAGTTACCGGCCCCTCGGTAGGCCAATTCAGCAATTACGGTTGGTAACTCACTAAGATCATCGAGCTGACGAGCTATAACTACCTCACATACTGAGCAACCTAACTCAATTCTACTGAGTGAGTCGAGCTGCAAGCACAAAATCAAGAAAGTGTACAAAATAATCGATTTAAAATTATTTTCACTGACAATTCGTTTCTGGCTACTTTAGGATTATGTGGGGACTTGTGCAAGCATTACTGTGTTCCGGTATGATGAGCAGAGTATCCAGTGAAATTACTGGGCTTATGAGACTTAATACCTAATGTGTCAGGGTAACGAGCGCACTGCAGTGCCGCGCAGGCCTTTGTGTTTCAAAGTTCTGGGTGGCACTGCAATTGTTATGGGCCGGCGTTATGCTTCCCATCAGCCAAACAACCAGCTCGTCTCGATAAAAATACACAAAATAATTTCTCCAATTAATATCCATAATGATCTGTATTAGAACCAGCTCTGAGCTGAGTTACTCGGTGCTCCTTACTAATATCGAGTTACTACGGTAACTAAGAGCACGCGTGATTGTGTTGTAAATTTGTGGAGTTACCCATGGGGATGGTATTTCGAGATAATTGTGATAACGGCTACATTCTCGCTTTATAATAGGGTAGATATTAAATTCTAGGCGGTACAAATTTCAATATCAAGGTTGTTAGTGGTTACTAAAAAAATTGAATAATCAATACAAATAAATAAAATTGAAGTGTATGTTTGTAATATCAAAATAACAGCTTTTTACCAAATGCATATGAAAGTATATACGGTACATATCATATAAAAATTTTTTTTTTTAAATTGTTGTGTGTCTGTCTATGTGTTTGTTCCGGGTAACCTCCGAAACGGCTGGGCCGATTTTGACGGGAGTTTCACTGGCAGATAGCTGATGTTATAAGGAGTAACTTAGGCTACTTTTGTTTTAGAAAAAGAATTGGGGTTCCGCGCAAAAAAATAAAAACCATGAAATTCAATATCACCGCGCGGGTTAAACCGCGGGCAGCAGCTAGTATAGTAATAAAATAAATAAATAAATATAAATAAACGCTTACACTCATACCCCCCCACACTAGGATTCTCTGTGTCGCAGGTGGCATGGACACACACAGATAAACATAACAAACATCCAAGACCCGAGAACAAACTTTATGCTTACACAAAATCTGCCCCGGCCGGGAATCGAACCCGGGACCCCCGCTTTGCAGGCAGGGTTACTACCAACTTAGCTTCGGAGCCGTCAACTAATAAACGCCTTTTTTAAAACACACTCAAACCCCTAAACTAGGAATCCTAGTGCCACTAGGCAGTGTGCTACGGATCATACACCGATAGGTTCTTGCAGACATCGCGACAGGGATAACTTATCACGTTATCACAAAAAAAAACACTTTTAGACGCCTGTTTAGCTAGAAAGTACTTATCTAAAGATAAACGTAAAAAATGATTATAAATGTCACCAAATCTAATATCTCCGCGCGGGTGAAACCGCGGGGTAGCAGCTAGTAATGCATAAAGAAAAAAAACAACCTTGAAATACCTACCCTACGCAACGTAATGGTAGTCCTACCCCTACGTCTAATAACGTAGTTAAACGTGATTTATTTTCCGTAATATTACGTCGACGGAATATGTAAGTAGTATATTGACACGTAGAATACTAGGGGTATGCCTTGTATAGATCAGATATTCGCGGTCTTACCTCAAACAATTTAAACTCTAACTCTTAAACATGCCTGAGTCGCGTTCTTAAATATAAGAAACCACAAATCTTGATTTAAAAAGTGTCTAAACGTAGTCTAACTCAACTCTGTTGATATTTTAGACGTTTATCTTTTAAGTCACAGCCTAGACTTTGGTTTAAGAAGTGTCTAAACGTTGTCTAACTCAATTCTGTTGTGAAATTTCTAATAATTTTAGACGTTTATCTTTGAGTCCTTGATTTAAGAAGTGTCTAACTCAATTCTGTTGTGTTTCTAATCATTTTATTTGTGAAAGTTGTGTTGCGATGTTTATCTTCTAGACACTGGCTAGGTAAACGGGCGTTTAAAAATTGTTTTCTGTGGTAACACGGTACCTACTAGTTTTTAAAGCGATGATGGGTGATTGGTTGGGATGTCGTGTTCGGAATAAGCTTATGTTGAAGGAAAACGCCGTTGTATTGCAAACATAGCTTGATAAGGCATTTTCTAGTGCTAGCCTGGCTAGCTTCCAGCCTCCAGTTGTAAATCTGTTACCAAGCACCTATATCAGTGTGCTTTGGCGGCTGCAGTTGGGAGTCCGTACTCAGCCACCGAACTTTTTATTCCTATTTGTCCCCCTAAGAAAACAGCTGAGGTACAGACAGGAAGTAATTAGTTCGATTTGCCCCCTTATCGGTAACAGAAGGAAAATTTTACTATTAAAATTTTCGTGAGTATCACACATTATAAATTGTTAAAAAAACCGGACATGCTCGAAAATATCGACAAATGACGTGAGTTAAGACGGTTTTTTAACAATTTATAACAGGAGGAATAGTTGATTGTTTTCCTTTTTGTCCCCTGGGGGGCAGAGCGGGGGGACAAACCGAAATAATTCACGTTTCACACCCTGAATCACCTGACACCACTTGAGATAGTGTTCAAACGCTACACAAAAAATACAACACCCGTGATAAAAATATGATAAAGTTTCGCAACACGGTGATAGGTGATTTTTCAATTTGAGGGCGGTACCTAGCCAGACTAGTACTAGAAAATATGTCACCGAGCTATGGTTTTATCACATTGGTTTAGCAAGTACATTCCTAGTGCATCGACATAAAGTCCCTTTTCTCTTCCTCCATTATGTTATCTGTACAAACACCTCTTTTTCTTCGTAAAAAAATCCGTGTAAACTAAACAAAGCACAATCCAGATCCAGCTAATTAAAGACCGAAGCACGAAGCCTGCTTTACATTCGATCGATCTAAGGCTAAACCAGCTCGTGGGTTGACCACGCTAATGAGAAACTCGGGGAATTTGTTAGTGGGAGGACTAACTCTTCTGCGAGTGTCCGTCTGGGTTAGTACCACCGCTTTGCTCGTGAAGTCTGCCGCCAAGCGGTAATGTACAAGCATTACTGTGTTCCGGTTTGATGAGCAAAGTAGCCAGTGAATTTACTGAGCTTATGAGACTAATATCTCAGGGTAACGAGCGCACTGCAGTGCCGCGCAGGCTTTTGTGTTTCAAAGTTCTGATTGGCACTGCAATTGTTATGGGCCGGCGTTATGCTTACCATCAGGCAAACGACCAGATCGTCTCATTACCAATAAAATAAAATAAAAAATTATACCAAGTGGTATTCATGTACCAACCAGGTGGTAGGACTAGCTCTGCAGGTCCGTCTGGGTCCACTACGCTTGTGTAGTGTGCCGCCAGACAGTAATGTGCAAGCATTACTTTGTTCCGGTTTGATGAGCTAAATACTAGCGCTATCATCATCATCATCATCATCATCATCATCACTAGCGCTATGCAGTGACTGGCAGTGAGTGACGCGCAGGCCTTTGTGTTTCAAAGTTCTTAATGGCACTGGAATTCTCAGTTCAATCACGTCTCGTTATAAAATATAGTATTATTTGTTATTTATTGGAATATAGGTACCTACCTACCATAGCTTGGAAAGTTGATACGTCCAATTTTTTTTTGTGTTCCAACTATGAGTCCCTATACTATAATCTTCGATTTGCAATCATTTATAGTTGTAATCGTTCCTATCACATATGTTACTAATATGCTATTTGTAAAATTAGATAATTTATTAAGTATGTGTTAATAAAACTGTAGCAAAACGCAGAGCCGATTGACTTGGTCAAACTGTTCTAAAGCCAATCGATTCCTTTTACCTGAGCCTAATTAAAAACCTCGAAAGCATTCCTTAAAATATATGATAACATCATTTAAACTAACGAACGAAATGGGACGTTTGAAATGTTACGTAATGATGTATTTTCGAAGAGATGATAGTCAGTGATTATGAGCATTGAGGTGGATTGAGAGTGGAGGGGGTAGTTATCAGAGCGAAAGAAAAGATCAGTGATGCAGCCACAGCATGGTGGTAGAGAATTTTCTAGAATTCGTCTAGCTCACAGATCATAGAAACAAGGAGATGTGGTAAGGCGTACGTAGCGGGTGCGAACTGCGAACGCATCAGGCCCAAAAAAGGTCAGATACATTTAATCGAATTCACTTTGCAGACCGGCCTTGCTGTCCCATTTTTTTTCCTGTGGACTATTAATAAGTTTATTTGTGTGGCTGTAAGTCTCTTAATGTGCATTAAAAATGACTAGGTATGCCTTACAGATTTTTAACATTACATTATTTTAATAATTCTTCTATACTCTATACAAATAAATAAAATTGAAGTGTCTGTTTGTAACATCAAAATAACAGCTTTTTACTAAATGCATACGAAAGTATATACAAACAATACAACAACAAAATAACCACTTGTAAAATTTTTGTCTGTCTGTCCGTTTGTTCCGGGTAATCTCCGAAACGGCTGGACCGATTTTGACGGGACTTTCACTGGCAGATAGCTGATGTTACAAGGAGTAACATAGGCTACTTTACTTTTAGAAAAAGAATTAAGGTTCCGCGCAAAAAAATAAAACCCATGAAATCCAAAATCTCCACGCGGGTGAAACCGCGGAACGGGCATATCTCCCTTGTTTGTCTGATCTGAGGTCTAGCTAGTTCTCTGTTCTACCAACCTCAAGTTCAAATAAGAGCAGTTACAAATAAGTTTCGCCAGCTTCAAATGAGAGCCAGTTCTATTTTAAGTCTAGCAAAGTCAAATTCAAATATATATATATCGTATAATTATTAAATAATGCATGAAACATGATTAAAGTAATTATAATGAAAACTGCATTAGCAATAAAAATTATGTAGGTACTTCCTATGTTTATAAAAGAGTATTAGTTTCAATATGTTTAGTTAGTTTACTTACGTAATGCTTCTCTTTCATTTACACTTGTCACACTTGTTTTTTTGCTTTTTAGTTACAAATTCTCAATTTTCATGCTATGTTCTTATTTTCTTTTTTCATTAAACTGAACTCTGTATGTCTTCCGTGATATCACCAAGTCGGCCCCAACGGAAGACCAGCGCCGGTCGAATGGCTGGTATATGCTGAGTTGGGACCGGTTTGTGGCAAACTATAGGTAGGATATTCTATAAGATAACGCTCACGCATACCCAAGCTATTGGGATAACGTGTGCCTATTTTATATTTGTTAATTGTCTTTTGAAATGTACCTATTTGCTACAAATAAACATTTTTCTTTCTTTCTTAAATAGGCCCCAAAGGAGCACTTATGAAAGTTAAAATAAATGACTCTAACAGTCAACATCTTAAACCCAAGTGTGAAGTAGCAATTATCAAATACTGTTAAAATTGTATTTTTATCTTTTTTTTATTAATTTTTTTGGCTTCTTGCACGTTGTACGCTTCAGGTGTCCGGTCAACCGGACTATGGAAAAAATATTTTCCATGCTTATACAACTAAAATATTTATAGACCAGTGTTACTGTTTGAAAAATAAATATTTTACACGGTACGGTTGCCTTTTTTTAATTTAGGAGGAAACAAGCAGACTCAAAATCACAGTGTTAGGTAAATTTCTTTAGATTGATTATAAAGCCAAGATATATAATAACTAATTATTTAATATTCGCTACCGTAGTCCGGTTTACCGGACAACTGAACCGTACTACGGACAAGAAGCGATTGCTTCTCTATTATTTTTAAATTATTGTATCGGCATAAAAAAGCACATTTACATCCCTATTAAAAATGCAGTGGTAGAATCGCCACTATAAAATAACTTGTCAAAGTAATGCCTAAAATTATTATTAGCCCATAAACACGAAATTTGTTGTTTAAATTTTATTATTCAATTACTCTAAATTGACCATATCCAAAATAATCTCCCCAACATGCATTTCGAAATGGTCTGTCTTATCGCCACAACATTCCTTTGGGAACTCCGGCATTTTCGTTTCCCCTTTCTTTGCCATTTCAAGGGTATTTTCAACTATCAATTCCATTTGTTGGTCTGCTTCCCATATCTTCATCTCCTCCAAAACCAAATTCTCCTCCGTCTTGTTCAGGGGCATTATCGTTTTAGTGGCATTGATTATCCTCTGTTTTAGTGCTTCTGGTCTTCCAGTGTATGCATCCATCACTTCTACTTCTGCCCAAATAACCTTGAAGAAGTTAAGCTGGCGCCAATCGGTTTTACACTGGATCACATCTAAACCAGCATTAAGAAATATATGGTCATAAATTCCGGGTCGCCCCATCTTTCCTTTAAATTTCTGATAAAGACTGTACAGCTCAGCCGTGTGAGGATTACTTCCATATGGGATCCCATTATTATCCAGCCATTGTATCATATCAATTCTTTTGCCTAGATGTGACACTTTATTTCGTTTTTTTGGTTGACTAAAAACGACAATGCTTCCGGATTCAATGAGAGGTAAAACCCGTTGCTGCAACCATTTCCAAGCGATTATGTCTGTTGAGTCTTTTGTAAAGAACTTTTCTAGTAAGTCTTTGTCTGGGAATGCTGCTATGCCAGCTACAAACCCAGCGGTGCCGCTCATAGGTAATATCCGCCTTACCTCCACGTAAACGAATTTCCTGTTTTGCAATCTGCATTTTTTAATATTATTCAAGTACACAGTTCTCTGGTAGACCCTTTTTGGGTTTTCTGTTAAGAGATACCTGTTGAATTCCGGGAAGTGATGATATTTTATCAGATCGTTCTTAACAAGCCTCTGGATTGGTATGATTTCGTTGGTGTAACTACTAGTTAATGACTTTAACTCTCGTAGTAAATCCATCTTTGAAGGGAATTCCTTCTTTTCGACTATATACGTAACGAGTATATTCCTGATGTCGTCGGCAATGAGTCCTTGAGTCGGATAGTTGATAACTTTTACGTCTGTTATAGCTTTTTTAAAAGACCTATCCCTTGTTTGAACGATCTTACTTATATGTTCAAGTTCGTTTTTGGGTAGCTTTGTGTAGTTGCTCAAAGTGTTCAAAACTGTTTTACTTTTGTCGATAACAGTTTTTCCTGAATGTAATGTTTTATTCGTGGCTTTGAATTCTACTAATATATTTTTTGCTATCATCAGTTTCTGTTTGAAGTCTCGCGGTTTGAAAACGATAGCTGCATCGCTGTAAGATGATGAGCAGTAGTAATCTTCTTCAATCTCGTTGAATGCTTCTGTGGTTCCAAAATTCATCTTTTGGCGAGATTTTTCACCTTTTTTAAATTGCTTCGTTCTTTTCGTCATGATATCTGTAACAAATAGAAAAATATTTTGAAAATAAAATCGTAAAATAAAGTTTAATATTAGATAATAATTAGGTAATTAAGTAAGTTCTGGGTGGTACTGCAATGGTTATGGACCGGCGTTATGCTTACCATCAGGCAAACGACGAGCTCGTCTCGTTACCAAATAATATAAAAAATAATAATAATAATAATAAACGTTTTAAAGAAGCTTTTCCTCAAAAAGGTTTTTTCAAAATATTCTGTTTACCCTTGT
The DNA here is from genome assembly GCA_907269065.1 of Crocallis elinguaria. Lineage (NCBI taxonomy): Eukaryota > Metazoa > Arthropoda > Insecta > Lepidoptera > Geometridae > Crocallis > Crocallis elinguaria. The sequence continues at coordinate 13,152,301 of OU026071.1, read as the reverse complement.
AAAACAGAATATAACTAATATTTTTAACATATTAATTTAACCTACGAGTACTTATTATATAAGGTACTAATAACGCCATTTTTAGTTTTAAGTGATTTAACTAGTGGATAACTTTTCCGCCCGCGCCATTCATGAGCTGAGTAGGTAGATTAGGTCATACAGGTTATACATACCTACCCTGACCAAGAGACACCTTATTGAATAATTGGTACTACCTACTTATACATACACAACATATATAATACACAATACATAATTTACCACAACATCAAATAAAAATTGGTGTCGAGGCAAGTGCAGTTAGGTGCTACACGCCATAATTAAACGAACCTCCAAAGTTCGCTATTTAGGTTGCTCAGACCACGATTTTAAAACGCGGTAAAATTACTTTTATAAAAGCAAGACCAGTCTTCATCGAAAATATCTCTAGGTATGATATTGAAATATCATTGCTACGCATAATTTCGCATGCGCAACACAGCGGCGCGGAGACCGGAGTTTAGACGCGGCTAAGGGGCACCTTAGACGCTCAAGCAAACGTACGTTTGCTTGTCAGAATAACAACGCTTTTGCATCAAGTGCGGATTTCGTGATACTCGAAACGCGTGCTTGACGCAAAAGCGTTGTTATTCTGACAAGCAAACGTACGTTTGCTTGAGCGTCTAAGGTGCCCCTAAAGCATTATCCGAAAAAGTGCTAATTTTAACCGACTTCCAAAAAAGGAGAAGGTTCTCATTTCGGTGTGTATTTTTTTTGTTACCTCAGATCTCCGTCGGTAAATTTATAAACCGATTTGGGAAAGATTTTTTATTTGAAAGGATGTACTTTCATATTGGTCCCATAGAAATTTCATCAAAATCGGTTCAGTAGTTTGTCACTGAAGTCGGTTCGTCGCTTTTTTAAAGCAATTTTTCGTTGCCCAAATCCCCATTGTCATAGATATATTACAAGCAAAAAAGAAATACTATAGGTAGTATAGCCAAGTGTTTATAGAAGACATCTAAAAATATAATAAAGAAATGGCTCAGGATCTTGTAAAAAATCGCAAAAAAGACCCCGAAAAATGTATTTTGTCGCCAAAATGCTCAATATTCTGAGCGATTACTATCTACATTTATTCTAGCGATTACTACCACCATATATATTTTTGTAACCAAAAAAAAGGATATTTAATCATCCAAAGACGGGTTAAAAAAGTGTTTAAACTTTACGGTGTCTCTATTTCTTAATTAAATAAAAACTACGAAATAACGTAAAAAAAGTAAACGCATCGCCATTTTCAACCTTATTTCAATACAAAATAATTATACGTAAAGGCGTACCCTAAGCACTCGCAACTGATCTAGGCCGATCCGAAAACTGGATCTTCGAGCGTTCGTTCGACAGAGAAAGCGAGCGCGAACATGCTGTAAGCTGTTGAGTGACTAAGATAGAACCACAGACTTAGGAACAATAATCCTAAATCTGTGGATAGAACAAACTAATAAATAAATTAGGTATTGATTGTAGCTGACATCACGTCCACCATAGAATTTTATCATAGACGTCCACATAAAAATTGTTGCGCCAACTGAACAAATAGGTACAAAACGCGTCTAAAAATCAAGTCAAAAAAGTTCGATAAAATTAATAAATAAAAATAACTTACATACATCTCTGCTCGATGACAATCAAAATCAAAATGGCCGGGCAGCGTGAAGACGTGTATTCTTTTGCGCAGGTGCACCCCAACTGGTAGGTAAATTGATAACTGAGGGCTTCTAACTGTTCACGCTATCTGGCGCCTACACAAGAGACATAGGTAATGATTAGGTTTATAACAATAAAATGTGCAAACAATAACAAACAAATGTAATAACAACAGCAAACCGTGACTAACGTTATAGAATGTTATAAAAATCTGGTGTTCGGTAAGGCGGCAGACGCTAGCAAAGACGCTTCGGCTATCGGCTTCGGCTGGCTTCGTTCAAGTTCGACTCAGTGACCGCACGGAGTGGCAACGCCGCGCGCGTAGCCGGAATTGCCGGTTCGAATTTCGAATCGCTATTCGCTTCTTGATAGAATTTTAAAATTTTAGAACGTATGTATGGAAACGACTACCTACATACTTTCCGAACTTTGTATAATATTTCGCACGTCCTATGCTGTAATGATTTATAAAATAAAGGAATTATGGTTTTTACTTATTGAGAGACGCAAAAATGCGCGACTACCAGCGAGATAAGAATTATTTTTTACAGACTTCTAAGTACAGTGGTACTGTTTATGATTCGTTTGCTTTATACTGGTGCGACAGTTTGTGGTCACAAAAATATGACCATATATCTTTAATTATTTAATTTAATTAATTAGGTATAAGGTGCAGCGAGGCTATTGCAACTACCGGGAAAATGCAACTAATTGAAATAATTTCGCGCCAGATCTTTTCTGGGAATAGTGAAATATATGAAACGATAGAGGAACTAACACTTCTTCTTACATACTTTAGACGGAGCTGCTATCGTCTAATCTGTTTTATCCACAATGACATTTAATTATCCGACACTTTTTTGATGTTTGCGAAATATTCGGCATCAGATTCTATTAAAAATTAAAATGAAAATACTTCGTTTTACGAGCAGTGTCTTTGATGAAAAGCAGATTTAGTATACGGTTAGCCATTTTCTATTATTTGTTTTACTTAAAACTGTGTTTACTATGGTATATAGCTAAAGATACATTAACCCCTCGAAATCTCGCTAAGGGGTTATTGTGACTTTTTAGGCTAGCTGCAATTGCCCCAGCAAATTAGTATGAAATTGATAAACACTAGTGCTGCCCACGTGTCGATGTTTTAGTAAGATATGAAAATTTACATATTATTATTATAATGGTGACTGGTGACTGGTGGCTTTTATTACAATGGCTGATTTGATTCCCGCCTAGTGCAAATAATTATGTGAACCACGGTTGTTTTCTCTGAGCTTCGGAGAAACTTGTCGTTCCTGAACTTTCGTAATACTGCTAGTTAGGGACCTGTTAAGGAAAAAAGAGGAGCAATACACTTAATACCATCTTATAAAGCCGTTCGTAGTAAAACAATTAATAGTATACGAATAAGCCCAATCAGCTGATCTAAATGATAAAAAATTCGATGTCTAAAAATATTTCACCAATGACAAAAAAAGTTGATCAAAGGTTATTCGGCAGCTTACAATTAAACGGTTTTCCACGAACTTTGCTGCATACAAAGACATAGGCAGTGAGATCATGATTTTTATTATTTTATCGATAAACTGATTCCGCACAACATTTGCGAAAGGAAGAGGCGGAGACAGTGCTAGCCCAGTAATAAAAAATATTATCGACAAACTTATTTCCCATCCCTTTTATCTAAAAAAAAGTTGCATTAGCCCCTCAACAGTTTTGAGAAAAGTTTCCCATAAATTGAACCATCCTACGCTGGTTTATAGACTATTATAAGAAAACAGGTACATTTTAATGTAACTTACACCCATTTAAAACTTTAAACGCTAATGTAAATCACGTCTCCAACTATTAGTTGCAATTACCTCGGTAAGGGGCTATTGCAACTATTTTGGTAATTTTGGAAAGAAATTATAATTTACGCTTAATGAAATGCTTTTATGCCTTATTGCCTTAATAATAGTATTAAATGATATATAGGTAACTTGGTGAATTGATTTTTATAACTCTCTGATTTGTACAGACGATGATACACTAATTGAAATTTTCAATTATATTTTTTTAGTTGCAATTGCCTCCCTGGACCTTATAGTAATTTAAACTATTTAAGATATTTAATGTAATGTATTATTTCATTAAGATGACCTACTGTCTAAATTTGCTTAGGTTATTTACGTACTTGCTTACGTATTTATATTTATAAAATCTTTAGTACATAGGTAATACTAATATTAATTGATCGTTTGTAGTAAAATATAAAACCTAACGACTTTTTTTATTTGACAAAAAATATTACTTACCTAAAATTTTGCTTCAATATTTTCAATCCAGTTAGTATGTATTTATTACATATTAAGCTTAGCTTGGACTAACAATATCTTAATCTACTTGAATTAGTCAATATATTTTGTAAAATTAATACAGAGTCGCACACTAATCGAGCGTATTTACGGCAGCCAGACAGCTCGCTACTGAGCCGACTCACGGCCACGCGGTGTCGCCGGCTGCGTCACGCGTCAGACAAAGACAGCGATATTGGATTGTACTATACCACTCGCGCTCGCAACGCTCGCTCGAAACGAAAGAAGCCAGTCCATGGCTGTATGTTCATTGCTCCGCTTTGCGCAGTTGTCACGCGAACTTTACATAGAGAAGATCCCATTTTGCCTTTTTTTCGAAGAACCATTTTAATTTTCCAAATGACTACTGTTGTTACCGACCCGGAAAGGCGCCGTATTGTTCAGCGGCTCATAAAAAAGTTTACACATGGTGATACAGTGGTTTCCGCTGCCTCTGGGGATTATATCGAAATAACATCAAAGTTAACTGGACTCCATCCCAAAGTGCTGAAGAAACTGGAAGACGACGACGTCTTAGAAATGCCGCTTGAATCAGTCGATCGGTCAGTTATATACAACAAACTAGTCGATTTCTACACAAACAAAAACAAAATCCCATGCACATATGATCTGTTCTTGGCGTTGTACGGTGAATTGCCTGCATACATAGATATCGGGAATTTCCGGAAAATACTGGTTAAAATGGACTTTATGTGGAAGAAAGTAAATTCAACTACCGCGGTTGTGATCGAAAGACCTCTTGTACGTTTCGAGAGGTACAACTACCTGAAGAAAATGCAGGTCTACAGAGCATCACACACAGATAGATATTACATAGACAATGGGTCATATGATTCGAGTGGTACTTTTAGAGATAGCAAGTTGACCAATATAATTATAGCTGATGATTCACCAAAGTTGAACCCGAAGATGTTTCTTTACGCTGTCGGACCGGGTGGGATCCACGCCTTCGAACAAGTAAATGTCATTTCGAAAGAGACAATCGAAAAATGGGTGAGAGATTCTCTCCTGCCAAAAATACACAGACCTAGTGTTTTTGTGCTGAAAAACGCTGAGCACCACAACGGGAAAATTCTAGAAACGCCAACTTTAGAAAGCTTGAAAACGGAAACGATAAGCTGGTTAGATAGACACGGTGTTACTTATGACTCAAAAATGTCGAAGTACGAGCTGTTCGCGTTAGCAGAGAAATATACAGATTTGAGTAATGATATGTTCAAAATCGACCAGTTGGCCAAAGTTAAAGGACATAGCGTGGTAAGAATACCAAGATGTATAGAGAATATGACAGCAGCTGCACTACTTAATCGTGCTGTAAACAAACATTTATCTGTGATTGTAAATGAATCGGGGAGCCTTGGAGAGAATGATTTCAAAAATGTGGTAGAAAGTGCAGCTGAGTTATACATTGAAGAGTTTGAGAGATACCTAGAAAGTAAGGAGAATGAATTGGTGGCAATAGAAGATAAGGTTGACGCAGTTTACGATATGTTGCTGGCAAAAGCGGGCTCTACGAAATATAAGGGTGACGAAATGGACTCTGATTTGCCGTCTTGCAGTGATTCTGAATAAGTAGAATAAAAAACAGATTGGGATAATAAAAGTTTTTAACAAAAAGTCTAACCAAAGAAATTTTTTAAAATTTAACTACCATACCTATACCCCTGTTTTTATTTCGGTGCAGTACCTATAAGCTGTGAGTTCGTGCATTGCCATTTTTTACATTAACTATAAGAACAAACCAATTTCGACAACCATTTTTAAAATTTTTTTGTCTTTCTGTCTTGTCTGTCTGTTTGTTTCGGGTAATCTCCGTAACGGCTGGACCGATTTTGACGGGACTTTCACTGGCATAGAGCTGGTGTTACAAGGAGTAACGTGGGCGAAGCTGCGGGGCACAGCTAGTTTTGTATATAGCTTTAGTTCAAATTGTATTTTTGTTGGTGTGTATTTTGCATCAAACTAGAAAAAAGTTTTTCAACCATATTAACGTATATAAAAATAACAAATAAAAAAAACACCCACAAGCCTAACACCGACAGCTAATTAATATTCATGCACTCTTACTCCCTTTGAATAAGACACGCTTTCCCATGTCAGGTGTACAAGTAGGTATTCTCGTAATGGTGATTGCTTCCAGCCTTAATATCGGTAGGTAATAGCTGGTAATAGTAATGGTAAGAGCACCTGGCTATTAAATGGTACAAGAAGCTGTATAGCTTCTTCAATCTGGCAGCTACTAAAATAGGTCAGTAGGAAAAGTAGGTATATAAGTAGCCGGCAGACAGGTGGCTAAACATTTTTATTCCGTAGTTTTAGTGACGTCTCTATAATTGTGTTACCAGGTGTCTTAATTTGACCGCCCAATGTTTAGGGGTCTTTTTTATAGGTATTTGGTACTATGGGATAACGTGTTCTCGACGGAGCACGCTTGCCTAGAAGAAACCTTTCACTTTCGCCTTGAAAACTCCTAGATAGCTGGAAAACACAAAAGCCAACAAAGAATTAAACACCTTAACCGTCCATATTAGGTATACGTCTGTCGTAAGTTATAACTTTATCTATACTCTATAAATATAAATAAAATTGATGTGTCTGTTTGTAACATCAAAATAACAGCTTTTTGCCAAATGCAAATGAAAGTATATACGGTACCTATAACAAAACAACCATTTTTAAAAATTTTGTCTGTCTGTCTGTCCGTTTGTTCCGGGTAATCTCCGAAACGGCTGGGCCGACTTTGACAGGACTTTCACTGGCAGATAGCTGATGTTATAAGGAGTAACTTAGACTACTTTTATTTTAGAAAAATAATTAGGGTTCCGCGCAAAAAATAAAAACCATGAAATACAATATTTCCGCGCGGGTGAAACCGCGGGCAGCAGCTAGTAAATACTAATATTAAACTTTGTTCAGACGGGGAAATAACGCCAAAGAAATATAACAAACGTTTGAATTGAAACGGATTTAATAGTATAGTCATAAATATTAATATTTTAACCCTTAATCAAGAATTATGTAAGAAGGTACTAGATCCGGATCGTACCACCCACACGCTTTAATATCGTAAACAGAAAATGGCGTACTCGACGCTACCATAGTAACAGTATCAATTATGTTCTCTATTTCAACATCCTCAGAGTAAACCCTCATCTCCTCTTTCATCAACGTCTCTTCTAACAAACACAACTCCCTACGCCTATACTTCCCAAAAATGGAACTGACATACTGCGCTTCCGTCATGTAGGGAAGATTTTGGATCTGCTTGAAGATCGGACTGAAATAGCTAAGAGACGGTAACTCGGTTGGAACTCTTAAAACGTAGAAGCCGTGGCTTTCCAGCAACTCTTGAATATCGCACTTCTCTTTATAATTCGCCCCAAATTTCTCAATTAGGACGTAAAGTTCTGCTGTATGTGCATTATCTTCGTACGGCACTCCATGTCTAGTTAACCACTGCCTCATCTGGTTTTTAGAAGAGTAAAGACCCGGAAGTAAATTCGGTTTGATAACATCTTTCGTATCCAAAACAACCACGGAAGATTCAGGAAGAAACGGTATCAGGCCTTCTGTAAACTTGAGCACTTGTTTTTTAACACCATCAATGCTGTCCATGTGAATCTTGAAGCTTAGAATATCACTGTGTGGCGAGACAGCTAACGAAAAATTCACGTCTTTATACGAAATGTAAACGAAATTTCTATTCAGCAGCCTCAGATTTCGTACCTTGTTCAAGTACTTCATTCTATTGTATATTTGTACTGGGTCTTCCACTATCAGAGCCTTCCTTGTGTTTCCCAGCCTCTTCAACATAAATCCGTTTACTTTCAAATCTTCATTAAGATTGATTGGTATTGACATTTCTGTAGAAGCTAAAGTAACCATTAACATATCTTTAGTCGGAACAATTTCATCTAAGTATAATTTATAGATTATATTTCTTAGGCTCTCATGTGAAATTTGGCTGGTGTATTGTTTAGATCTTCCTAAACAGGCTTGGAACGTTTTAGTATACCTTATTAACCTTATTGTGTAACTGCATGCCCTGATAGTATCAAAGTCAGTGTAACTTATTTCCCTGATTAATTTCTCTATTTCTCTATCGTCTTTAGGTTTCCTCAAAAAGAGACATCTTCTGTATTTGGTAGCAAGAAGAATGGAGCGGATATATGCCATGTTACACCCAACGGCCTGCTGCGAAAACCGATTCCAAAACTGGTCCATCGATGGTGCTGTAAACAAGTAACAAAAATTAAGTCCCGACAAAAGAGCCGATTGTCTTCAAACGGCTACATAGTTTTTTTTCAATCGTAACTTAGAACACTCGATCAAGTCACCTTTCAAACAAAATATATCAAAATCAGTCCATCCATTTAAGAATTACGATGCAAAAAAGACGCAGACGTACACACGTTAATTAACTTAAACCATTATACCTCTTTTCGCAACAAATTATAACACAAGTAAAATTGCTTTAAAAAAGCGATAAATCGACTGTAGTGACAAGCTACTGAACCAATTTGGATGAAATTTCTATGGGACCTTTCAATTCAAATATAAAAAGAAATTTTCCAAATCGGTTAATAAATGACGCATAAAATAAAACGATAAACATAAATGATGAAACGATGAAACAAAATAAAAATACAACCGAATTGAGAACATTCTCCTTTTGTATAAGTCGGTTAAAAACTACTTTTCACCTCTTTACCTTTCCGTTTTCTATGCAAAGGTGACAGACACCCAGGGAATGTCGGTCAGATTACCCGGAACAAACAGACAGACATACAAAAATTTTAAAAATGGTTGTTTTTTTATAGATACCGTATATACTTTCACATGCATTAGTAAAAAGCTGTTATTTTATATTACAAGCAGACATTTCAATTTTATTTATTTGTATAGATGTATAGATAAGTAGGCTAAAACCACAAATTAATTGTTACTTTGTTTAGCTAAGAGCATTTTTGTGAACACCTAGAACTAAATGTATAAGTGGGTACTCTAAGTATTAATAATTGCAGGTAACTTTTAAACGAATTTACCACGAAAATATCCTCTGTTCTTATTAATGCTCAATAATATACCATAAATGAATTAATACGCAGTACGCACGTAGTATACCTACTAACTATAATCTAATCTGTGCCAGCGAGGCAGCAATAATGCAGTAGTAGGGTTGTCTACCGTAATCTGCAGTAGAATATTGTACTCTTTTACTATTCAAATTTTCGTGAGTATCACACATCATAAATTATTAAAAATTGTGGTCGTTGCGATCTCGCCGCGTGCACTCCCTGAGGAAGAGCGTCGGACACGCTCGAAACATAGGTCGACAATATCGACAAATGACGTGAGTTATAGCCGGTTTTTAATAATTTATATTGTACTCTATTTTATTTAGATATATATTACACTTTAGTTCGCAATAAGGTAAATTACGACCGTTACAAATTATTAGATTCGGCGGACTTATTTCTAAGTAGTCCCGTCAAAATTGGCCCAGCTGTTTTGGAGATTACCCGGAACAAACAGACAGACAGACAAACATTTAAAAATGGTTGTTTTGTTATAGGTACCGTATATACTTTCATATGCATTTGGTAAAAAGCTGTTATTTTGATAGTACAAACAGACACTTCAATTTTATTTATTTGTGTAGATGTCTTGAATCTACAATTGAATTTAAAACGATGCAAAAATTTTAAATATACTGTTTAATTGCTAAGTCTCTGTGCTTACCGCAAAATGAATAAGAATAGGTAATTTCTTTTAGAATGATTAGAAATATCACAATCACAACAGAATGGAGAGAGACAGTAGACAACGGTTAGATCCAATCAAGATTTGTGGTTGTTTACATTTAAACACGCCATTAAGGCATGTTTAGGAGCTAGACGCTGTTTTACACATGTTTAGGTTTGAGTTAGGTATGGGTTTTTAATTTTTTTGTGGTAATACACTTTCGAAATTACTCAGTAAAACACTCTGTATTTATTTTTCGGCTAATAATAGGTGACATCCCTAGGTAGAAGAGGCGTTACTGCCTCACCCCTCCCGCCGCTCGCCTACCACGCCAAGCTGGCCTTTTTATTTCAAACTTGTGACTTGCACTGCAATTATTACGCTGAGACAAGCAAAGCTTACCATCAGGCAAACGACCTGCTCGTTAGCTAGTATAATAAAAAAAAACGTAATATTAAGTTAACGCAGTTTAAAATTAGACTTCTAGCTGATACAGCTATTATAGTGAATGATATACTAATGAGTGACTGAGATAGAACACTGGCTCTAGCTTGAGACTATCATGTAAACTAGAAGAAATAAATAACAAAACTACTCACGTTTGCGTTTTGTCGATGCGTCGTATTTCCTTGCGATATGAAAGCGGACTGGCGGGGAGGCGCGAGCGGCGGGCGGGGCGAGGCAACATCAGCGAACGCAAAAACGCGTGGAGGCCAGCGGGTGGGTGCGCGGTATGCAGGGCGAGTCGCACCGGACTAAAAAGAGATGGTACTAGGCTGAATAGAAAGAGACGAAGGTGAGCGGAGTGCGGTGCGCGGGGGGAGTTAAATGCGACCGAATCGTAACATAACATAGGCGCTAGCGGGTAGCTGACTAGCTGCTAGCGTTTATTTATGCGTTCGTAGTTCAGGGTGTGGTTGCATTTGTTATAGTGAACGTAATAACATTCAATTGTATCTATTGCCTGTAATTTATTGTTTCCAGTGTGATTTTGTGTTCAGTTTATTTTAGATTTCAGATTATTAATATACTGCCAAAAACATTCGAAATGTTGTTTTATCTATCTATACAAATAAATATAATTGAAGTGTCTGTTTGTAATATCAAAATAACAGCTTTTTACTAAATGCATATGAAAGTATTTACGGTACCTATAACAAAACAACCATTTTAAAATTTTTGTCTGGCTGTCTGTTTGTTCCGGGTAATCTCAGAAACGGCTGGACCGATTTTGACGGGACTTTCACTGGCAGATAGCTGATGTTACAAGGAGTAACTTAGGCTAATTTAATTTTAGAAAAAGATTTAGGGTTCCGCGCAAAAAAATAAAAACTATGTAATCCAAAATCTCCACGCGGGTGAAACCGCGGGGCATCAGCTAGTTAAGAAATAATATGAGGAACTTTTATTGCTAATTTTGCTTTTAAAAAAGACAGTACCGACTTTCCGCTTTATTTTGGACTGTATCACCTGATCTTGATTAAAATTAAATGATGCTATCTCGATCTTCTTTACAGTCCAAGTTCCAGTCTAACTTTAAATCCGAATCGGTAAAGTTGTTTTCGTGAAATCGGAAAAACATACGCGTCGAATATAGGTACCTACTTAGACCTACCTTTTTTTCCTTCTATAAAGTCGGAAAATGAATGTCTTTTGGTAACGAGACGAGCTGGTCGTTTGCCTGATGGTAAAGAAAGAAAGAAAGAAAGAAAGAAAAAACATTTATTTCAGGACAGTACACTTTCGGTCTGTTGTCGACGTTATACCTATTTATAAACTAGTTAAGTATCTGGAAATAATTTGATAACGACGTTATCCCATAAACTCTGGAAATAGCTGGATTTTATTTTCGATCTCTTGATCTATCAGAATCTAACAAAATTTATACCGGGGAAGAAAACATTGTAAATTCGTAAATGTATGAAAAAATATGGAACTAGGATACTAGCAAAGCCACATGCAAATCGGAGCCCGGGTTCATAGATACGTGGTATAGTGGTTGAGGCTACGTTTGCTTTAGATAAGCGGGAGCGGAATAGCGAAAGTAGCGTGTTTATATTCTTTATTTATTTGTATAGATAGTACTGTTTACGGTCACAAGCGTCAGCGATAAGCGGGTAACAAAAAATTGTTGATAAACACCATCGGCTTCAACATATTGCTTATCATTATTAAATGTGTATCAAATATTGTTTTTACCAGGCAGGTGATTTTAATTCACTCGGAATGATATCCGTCTCGGAAGCGACTTTTTTTATTGTTTATCGTTCTCGGAAACGTTGGCATAGATATAGTTTATGGACCGGAGAGTAATATAGGCTACTTTTTATCCCGGAAAAATGGACGGTTCCTGTGGGAACGCGGGTGAAAACCGCGGGCAGAAGCTAGTCGGTTTATAAATGAAAGAGATCTGAGGTAACAAACATAAAAAAATACCCACCGAATTGATAACCTTCTCCTTTTTTGGAAGTCGGTTAAAAATAGAAACGAATGAATAATTTAAAAAATCAGGACCTATCTCGTTGTCAAAATAAGCGTATAAATATTATGTATTTGCCTACGCTGTACTTCGTCACGCTCATCTCTCCAACGGCGGCCGAGCCCTTATCTTAAAGTTCCCATGCATGGATAGGGATTTGGATTTCAAAGGCTTGGAAACTACAAATGATAATTATGCAGAGATGTTATCAATTTCAATTAGGGTACTTAGATCAGTTGAGTGATACCTACTTGATAAGTGATTGAGACTTTAGTTACTGGATATGTTGGAGTTATGTCAAGTATTTTGCCTAAATACCTGCGTAACTACTTACTTAGGGAAATAATCCTACTATACTCGTATAATATTGTAAGTGTGTTTGTACGTTTGTTTGTTTGTTAATTTGTCCTTCTTTCACGCAGCAACGGAGCAACGGATCGACGTGATTTTTGGCATAGATGTAATTTATGGACTGAAGAGTAACAAATGGAAAATATGTCACCAAGCACTATCGGTGTGTTCCCGGCTTCCGGCAGACGCACTTTATTGTTTATACACGACTGCCAGCCAGTGTCACCCGGCACTGGCGGCGTAAGGGGGGGTGCGGCAGGGGCTAACCGCCCCGGGAACCAAGCACAGGGAGGGTGCCAAAATCACGTTTTTTAACCTTTTTAGATAATACCTGTTTCTTTAGGTGAAATCCGTATGAAATTCCGTAGTTTCAGATATAAGCATAAAAATGTTATTGATTTTTTAAACCAACGCTTAAAAGGGTAAATAAAATTTTAACTTTGTATGCAACTTTCATTTGGACCCGGGGTGGGGGGTGCAACCGAAAACGCCGCCCGGGGTACCAGCCCGTGCTACGCTGCCACTGTCACCCGGGATGATGTAAGGATTCTAGTTATGGTTATTAACGTACATACATTCGTGAAATTTAATTATACCAGAAACTACACTATAGGAAATCGATTCTATTGTCTTATCTACAATACCTACCCCTAACGAGCGACGTAGCTATTACTAAGATAGACCTACCCCCTCTAAAACAATATGCACTAACGATCTCGTCTGAGTTAGGCTGACCGTTTGAAGCACCGCTTAAGCGCAGTTTAATGCTAGTTTAACCATCTATTGTTCTATATAAGATGTTAACAAAATTCTTAAATCAATGTATGTACTGAGTTATAATATGTTTGTAACGTACTGAAAGCAATAAGCTGTGTAGGGCGGTGGAATAAGGCAGTAAGGGACTTACTCGTACTGCCCGGTCAACTTAGGTCACCAGTAATTAGGGTATCAACATATGGTTACCCTAATTACTGGTTTTTAGTCACTTAATCGTGACTAAAAATACAAGGTAGAATTTTGAGACGGAACTGTAAGGGTAAGTAGCGAAACCTTAATTATTATTGTCACAGTTGAATAGAATAGAACAACATTTATTCAGCGCATACAATGTAAACATAGAAGTAGTTACATAGAAAAACATACATGAGAAGAATATACACATACAATTTAAGACAATTACACGTACAAACAAAAACAAGATGGTGCTGAAAAAAGACTGTGGCTCAGCAATAAGCTTAGTGTCAAATGACATTCAGCGCTGATTTTCAGCCAAGGCCTAAAATAACGTATATAGCAATTGTAACGTTATTTCTTCGGAAGCTGTCCTTAATTAGGTACCTACTGGAGATTTTCAATCTACATAAACAGATTTTGGAAAACATCAATCTGCAAGAAAATAGCCCATATATTACAACATTGTTTATTGTTGCCTTTCGATCCGGTCTTCTCAAAGGTTCAAAAACTATAGAACCGACTGTGAATCGAGTACTGAAAATGATAGATATTGCTAAAAACTTTCTCATTCATTTCGTTTAGAAGGTAGGAGGACTAACTCTTCTGCGAGTGTTCCGTCTGGGTGCGAACTTGACGAAATGCACCAACAATCGAGAACACGCAGCTAATATTCCCGGCTCGAGAATTTGCTCAAGAATCACTATAAAAACTATAAAATCCTACCATGTATATTACCTTTACATTAGAGGACATTAGGGATGTCTCAGCGAAGGTAATATCTTACAGGACCAGAGTTAAAGGACCCATCAGGGTGTGGAGTCGCGGGGCAAGTGATGGCGTTGTCCCGATGTGGCGGGTCTGGTTATAGTGGACGGGGAGTAGATGAGGTTTGAAAATGTAGGGGAGATGATTTGGGTTCAAACGCAGCGATTAAAACAATATTTAAGGCAGTCTCTGAAGCAAAACGTCCTGTTTTTAGTCGCAGAAATGTCCGATTCTATACATATTAGTCATATTACCAGAAAAAAAAAACAGTACTAATAATAAAATAAAAAATAAAATAGGCAAATGATTATAGAAAAGACTATAAAATATATTACAGAAATGGCCCAGAATATTGAAAAAAATAATCGCAAAAGGACCCTGAAAACTTTCTTTTGTCTCGAAATACTCAATATTATGAGCGACAACTACAAAAAGAAAGGAAATTCAAAGACATAAAAATATATCATGTAAAAATATTTCTAAATTATATTTTTATGTTTTTTAATTTAATACTACGAAATAACGTTCAAGTAAAAGAAAACGCATCGCCATTTTCAACCTTATTTCTTTACAATTTAAAGGTTTTAGCACACAGAATGTCCCCTATGTTTTCGCCACACCTCATCTAGCAACCCTATCCAACATTGGCGCTTATTTCAGGCATTTTACCTTCAATAAAGCTTACGGCATCTGATGCTGACAACCCTAGATGTTCGAGTATCTTCGGGACACTTCGTATGTGTCCGACAATTTCCTATCAAACGTGAGGTGCCGATATGACATTTTTTATGAAGAGATGCGAATATACGTGGTCTGGCCTAGTTCAACTTCGTTTCGGCAGTCGGCACCATTCAGGTTTTATTATTATTATACATGCTATTTAGTGTTTATGAAAAATAGCGTCTGCCCGTGGCTTCGAACGCGGGATTAATCAGATAGCTTCCTATTAGTGAAATAATTTATAGAATTGGTGCAGGGTTTATATTAGCGGTAACAAACAAAAAAAACTCACAAAACTCTGCCTAAATATCATCTACCCGCATTACTTCAGATCTCCAGTGATCATGACATTTGTAACAGCACCGAAATATCGGTAACTCAGAACAAATAATATATGTACAATTGTACATGGGTACGCCACCTTCCGGGCGGTTTAGTTCCTCAAATCGCCACCACAAAGTTACAATTATGGCACTATATACGCGAGCTATGTGACACAATCACAGATAGCTATGACACAATATAAAACGTCAAATCATAACTTAATGACATTGATGGCTGTGGACAGTGACATTTTAAAAGACCGCCAATACATGGGCTTGACAAGTAAACACTATTAAATTTATCCAACAATGTTGTCGACTCTGTGATATCATACTTAAACCTAATTTTAGTTTTAACCTCGAAATGAGGACATGAGAAAGAGAGGAAATATATTGAAGACCTGTCAAATTAATCCACTTGCTTGTGTCTACTGTAAATTTACAGAAACGAATTTAGTGACGTCTAATTTATCAAGGACGGAAGATATTTGACAGCTCTAAACTAAATTTAGATCTGTTAAACATCTTCCATCTCTTTCTCATGTTTTGGAAATAGACAGAGCGAAACTAAAATTAGGTTAAGATATGAAACGACAGAATCGACACCAATGACTACACATATTTTATACTAGCTTCTGCCCGCGGTTTTCACCCGCGTTCCCACAGGAACTGTGCATTTTTCCGGCATAAAAACTAGCCTATGTTACTCTCCGGTCCATAAACTATATCTATGCCAAAAATAACTTCGATCCGTTGCTCCGTTACTGCGTGAAAGAAGGACAAACCAACAAATCAACAAACTAACAAACACACGTTCGCATTTATAATATTATATTATGGATTAATTTTAGTAAGGTAAGTCTATTTTCTGCCCATTCTAAAGTTGTTTAAACAAAATGTCACGTAGTCTTTGACCCCGTCGGCGTCGTCTCGGATACAGCAAAATAACTATTTCTGGTTCATTTCGCTCCTTGATCCCGTGAATTCGGCCGAGTCATCCGTTAATGGACATAGGATATTACTGATCCCGACGTCTTAAGGAGGTTTATATTTAGAAAATTGTATCGGGTAAAAATCGTGAAAACGTTCGGTGAAAACGTTGCCAGTGATTGATATTTCGGGATTTTGATTTTCCCGAAAATTCGGAATGTTGATCTTTTTAACATCTTCACTACATAGATTGGTAGCGATACATTCCTTGCGGTAAACTTTTGGCCAGTTAGCTTCATTTACACGAACGTTACAGAGGCCCGCTGTTAGAGTAATTTATTTCACTTTCATAAGTGCTCCGTTGGGGCCTATATGAATAAAGCATTTTGAATTTGAATTTGATTTTTTTTATACTATTGGATAACAATAACTGTTCGTTTATCTGATGGTAATACCGCCAGTCCATAACAAATGCAGTGTCACCCAAAACTTTGGAGCACAAAGACCTGTGCGGCCTTCAGTGCGCTCATTAGCCAAAATGACGCAACTTCCTAATCGAAAAGACATTAAAATTCTGTATTCACATTACAACGACGAACAGTCGAGATCACGATCAACTAATCCAATAGGTATACCATCCGATAATAGAAATATAACTCAAGTAACATAACACTACAGTAACCTTACCCTGGTATTAAAAATTTATTACACACATAACAACCTACAAAATGATGTTTAATTTGATATTTACCGACTGTCATAAAATCTTCGATTGGTAAAACTATCCCTTCTACGTTTTCTACTCTTTGACGTCGACCTTATACCTCATACCATAGAGTAGAAAATTCAAGCGCAGCCCCCCTATTCGCTAACTTTTACGTTTCTAGTGATTAACCGAGTCTGGTTGTACACCGACATTTGATGTCAACTGATTTATCATAACTTTGGTATTGCGTATCACATTGAGTGGTTAACTGGTTATAGTGACTAACGGTGTCTTTCAGGACTTCACTAGCGCAACACTATTTTCTATCGACTATTATACGACTAAGTTATTTAATGCTTTTTGAGGGTTGTGCGTGGAACATTTTGAGGACATTTCATTTTAGGCGGTGTATTTAAGATAAAGTGGCGGTAAAATAAAATCACAGACTATACTATAACTATGTATGGTAAAATATATGTAAACTCTTTGGGTAAAATTCATAGTAATTCTTTACGTAGGTAATCTTCATTCCATTCGAGCAACATTCGATTAATTACTGTTTAAAAGTTAGTTCAATATTAGAAATTTGGTGATAGTAAATAAAGTAAGTAGGTTATGATACCGAATTAATAAAGGAGGCAAATTAAAAACTCATACAAATAAATAAAATTGAAGTGTGTGTTTGTAATATCAAAATAACAGCTTTTTACCACATGTGCATGTGAAAGTATATACGGTACCTACAACAAATTAACCATTTTTTAAATTTTTGTCTGTCTGTCTGTTTGTTCCGGGTAATCTCCGAAATGGTTGGACCGATTTTGACCTGACTTTCGATGGCAGATAGCTGATGTTACAAGGAGTAACTTAGGCTACGTGAACGAAGCCGCGGGAAACAGCTAATATTATGTAAAATTATTTTTTATACTATTGGATAACGAGACGAGCGGGTTCTTTGCCTGATGGTAAGCATAACGGCGGCCCATAACAATTACAGTGCCACTCACACTTTGAAACACTAAAACCTGCGCAGCACTGCAGTACACTCGTTACCCTGAGACATTAGGTATTAATTCTCAGCATAAGCCACTGAATTTCACTGGCTACTTTGTTCATCAAAAGGGAACACAGTAATGCTCGCACATTACTGCTTGGTGGCAGACTTCACGAGCATAGTAGTGGTACCAACCCAGACGGACACTCGCAGAAGACTTAGCCCTACCATCTAATCATAAAATATATAATAATAAATACTCCAGCATCACAATCACAACAAAATCGTTGTTGTCGATCGACGGTGTTAATCACTCGAATTTGTAAAACACTGCTTTTGGGTAGTGTCTATCACAAACCTCGGTGATTATCAAATTTGATGTCCACTATGCTTACATAATCGCAATTTTAAACTATCGATACAGAAACATCTGTCAAAATGAGTTATGGTGAGTAACAAGTGACTAACCGCGAAACTCGGTGCTCATGACGTCATCCAAGTTGATAACTGAGGTTAGCCAATACGAAACTAGCTGTTTGACAGTTCATCGTTGTACACTTTGCCAAGTGATCATCACTTTGAGTTGTCAACCGAGATACGGAATAGCCCTACAGATGGGAATGAACGAATTAATGCCTAAAGTTATGAAGTAAAATCACGTATACCATAATCGTGGGATGATTGTCTATGACAGGACATAGATACGAAATGGGTTTTCGTGTTGGAAACAATATGGACATCGTAAATAATAATGTCGTGTGGAATTGGAATTATGACACAAGTTCATGCAGTGACGAAAAATTGTAATGTTAATAATCAACGGATTTTATATTAAAAAATAATCGTTAGTAACGTGAAAAGTTACATAAAACATACATTCCACTTCTGAAATTTACTAACCTAGGTGACATTTATGATTAACTAGCTTCTGCTCGCGGTTTTCACCCGCGTTCCCACAGGAATCGTGCATTTTTTCGGGATAAAAGTAGCCTATATTACTCTCCGGTCCATAAACTAGGTATATCTATGCCAAAAATCACGTCGATCCGTTGCTCCGTTCGCTCTGATATTATTTTTCACACCAGTTCAAACGCAAAATAACATGAAATCAAAAGATTTATCCCTTTCGACACAATAATATAAAAGCGGTATACATAATTAATGCGAACCCTGCTCCGGGGTAGAAATATATTCTTTTGATATTCAAATCGATGCCTAATGAAATGATCCAGGAAGATATTCCCGGGTATTTCAGGTGCATAACGATTTTGTGCAAGTGGAGTGTATTCCATCAAGTAAAGACCAATATAAATAAGTGATCCGGCTTTATGAGCAAAGTAATCAGTGTGATTACTAGGCATATGAGACCAGAGTAACGAGCATTGCAGTGCCGCACAGGCCTTTGTGTTTTCAAGTTCTAGATGGCAATTGAATTGTTTTACACATATTTATTTACCATGGTACTTAAATGAAACTTCTAATTTAAAAAGTTTATTTAAATTTACCCAAGCAGAGCGATCATGAAAGTTAAATAAGACATGAGGTGTTAAGTCTTACAGTGGGGACATGCAGGCCTTTGTGTTTTTAAGTTCTGCTGGCAATTGAATTATTTAACACATGATTTACCATGGTACTTAAAAGAAACTTCTATTTTAAACAATTTTATTTAAATTTACAAAAGTAGAGCGCTCATGAAAGTTAAATAAGACATGAGGTGTTAAGTCTTACAATGGGGACATAACTGGTAATTTCGTTGACTACTCTTTACTGGGAACAAAGTAATGGGTGCGCACTGAGGCAGACTGCATGCGCAAAGCGGTGGTACCCATACCGCCACCTAGTCCTACCACCTGGTAGCTACAACATAATAAATAAATATGGTGAATAAATACTCGATTGTCTACTGTATGCCTTCAACGCTTACTGACATATTTCGGCTAAATAATGCCAAGGGGAGGCGACAACCTCGAGAAATCGGCCAATATTGGCAATCATCATCAGCCGGAATTATTGGCAACACCGACAGGAAAAGCGAGGCTGGTCGCTAACACGATGGTCTGACCAAGTGAAGAAGTGCCGAAGCCACCTCCTCTAGCCGATTTTACCAGCTGGTGAGGGCAACTCTGCACCGGAATCGATGGAGACACATTGTTCGCTTAAAGGGACCTAGTGACCATGATCCTCAGTAATGAGGGACCGACTGAAGAGAGAGAGAACCACAATAAGTACACATATAAGCACAAAGTTTCACGAAACACACCTCTCAAAACCATAAGCGCACAAAAACCTCGCGCCATAATAAGGTGTGTACACACTGGCTGCTCAAGTTGTGCTAGTAATTGGACACGGCGCAGAATGAGCGCGCCGAGCCCGGCTCAGATTGTTCTGGGCTCTTTTTAATAACAGCCTCGGTGTGAACACGGCTCAAGGACTCGTGGAAATGGCAACTGACTGTGTAACGCTGGTTTTTTTTGACGTTTTGATACTTTTTTGTGGTAAGCAGGGTTCGAATTGATAATTATCAAGATAAATATTGATGACTAGCTTCTGCCCGCGGTTTTCACCCGCGTTCCCACAGGAACCGTGCATTTTTCCGAGATAAAAAGTAGCCTATGTTACTCTCCGGTCCATAAACTATATCCATGCCAAAAATCACGTCGATCCGTTGCTCCGTTACTGCGTGTAAGAAGGACAAACCAACAAATCAACAAACCAACAACACACATTCACATTTATAATATTAGTAGGATTAGTAGGATGTCACCAATCAGGGACCGACCCTGTTTGGTCAAACTTTGACTGCATTTACACCAACAATGCTGGATTTATGGGCTTCGTGCGAATAGTGTCGAAAACAAATGCAAGGAATTTTAGTTTGATAATTATTATCTGATAATTATCATTATATTTATCGCGATAATTACTAATAAGCGACATACTAACTACTACTACCTACTACCTTATAAGCGACATAATTATCTTGACAATTTCGAACCTTGAACGTTTAAATGAATGTGTACTAGCGGGAACTTATGTGACGTTCAATCTGACGCACCAGAGTTCAAACCCCGGCTCGGCCCCGCATCAAGTTCGGAAATCAAGTTATGTGCGGATTTTATCACACTGGCTCTAAAAACGGCAAAGGAAAATATCGTGACTAAATCCTTTTGTTCAAGAATCACAAATAAAAAAATGGCTCATGACATGAGCAAAGTAGTCAGTGACATTACTGGGTTTATGAGACTTAATATCTAATGTCTCAGGGTGACGAGCGTACAGCGCACCGCAAGCATTTGTGTTTCAAAGGTCTGAGTGGAAATGACATTTTTATTATTAAAAACAGCTTAAAAACCTTTACTAGGTGGTATAGGACTAACTCTTCTGCAAGTTCATCTGGGTTGGTACCACCGCTCTGTTTCGCCAAGCAGTAATGTGCAAGCATTACTGTGTTCCGGTTTGATGAGCAAAGTAGCCAGTGAAATCACTGGGCTTATGAGACTTAATACCTAATGTCTCAGGGTAACGAGCGCAATGCAGTGCCACGCAGGCCTTTGTGTTTCAAAGTTCTGTGTGGCACTGCAATTGTTATGGGCCGGTGTTACGCTTACCATCAGGCAAACGACTGGCTCGTCGCGTGAACAAAGAGAAAAAAAGCCACTAGCTAATCCTTCAATATTTTGCAGTTAAAATGACATTTTTCAAGTCACTTCCACGGTTTCAACATCTCTATAGATATCAGTTCGCGGCCTATACGGTGGTCTTTTATTGCGGCCGGCCCCGTGCGATAGTTGAAAGCCTTTTCTTACATTTTGCCCTTCGGTTATTATATTATAGTCTTTGCACAATGCTGATTACATTTTGATTGCGTTTTGGGTAAATTCCCAGAACGATCAAGTCATTATTACGATAATTTTCTTTTTAATTATCATTTTTCAATGCTATCGTCTACATCCAAAGGTTGCTTGGAAGATTGCTGTTTAGCAATAAGGCCATATTGGGCGGCCTTTACTGATAGCTATTATTATTTTTTATTTTTTTATTTGGTCACGAGACGAGCTGGTCGTTTGCCTGATGGTAAGCATAACGCCGGCCCATAACAATTGCAGTGCCACCCAGAACTTTGGAACACAAAAGCCTGCGCGGCACTGCAGTGCGCTCGTTACCCTGAGACATTAGGTATTAAGTCTCATAAGTCCCAGTAATTTCACTGGATACTCTGCTCATCAAACCGGAACACAGTAATGCTTGCACACTACTGCTTGGCGGCAGACTTCACTCACAAAGCGGTGGTAACAACCCAGATGGACACTCGCAGAAGAGTTAGTCCTCCCACTAACAAAACTATTATTTGATTGGTTTAACTAGGTATTATTACTGGTATTTCTGCATAAAGAGCTTGTTATCGATGTGTGCTCGAAGGGGTGGATGCCGCCCCTTCTCGGTGGTTGGATAATAACAACTGGAATCGATACTCTAATGAATTTTAAGTAAAAAAAGTTTTATTGTAACATTGTAATTTTAGTAGCGGTAGAGCGTGTGTGGGCGAGCGGAAACTAGTGCGACGTTCAGTCTTGTCTGTTTGTCTTGAAGTGTCTGTTTGTAATCTATATCTATGCAAATAAATAAAATTGAAGTCAAAATAACAGCATATGAAAGTTATACAGTACCTATAACAAAAACACAATTTTTAAATGTTTTGTCTGTCTGTCTGTTTGTTATGGGTAATCTCCGAAGCGGCTGGACCGCTTTTGACGGGACTTTCATATAAAAAGCTGTTATTTTATATTTTAATATTACATTCAGACACTGTAGTAGTAAGTAGTATAGAAAACTGGACAAATTCTAACCAGCCAGAGTATAAAAAGAAAATTTTTCATTGGAAAGAGACAGTGTTAATAAAATTAGTAAAGTTTAGTTACATAATGTTAATTTATTAGTTTTGTCGTAGCTTATATTAAACTTCAATTTATCCGAATACCCGCAAAAACAAAGACCAACAACCCAGAACATCCAAATTGACCGAGCACAGTACTATCACACCTACCTAGTACTCAAACCATTAGCTAGCAGTCTAGACTCACAAATGCTGTAAATAACCTGGACCATCACTGCGGGACACCAATTTAATTAAACGGTATACCTACTCCGTTTATGTACCGAGCGTTGTAGGTAACTTTTGTATGCGCTCTCGCTTCTGTTCTTTGACATTCTTTGTCAGGGAATGAGGTTTTCGTAAAGTACAAAAACTTTTAATTAGACGCTGTATTCATTTCTCTTTATATTTTTTTAAGGAAGTTTTCAACTATTGATAATTAATTTTATGAACAACTAGCTGTGCCCCGCGGGTTCGCTGACGTAGCCTAAGTTACTCCTTATAACATCTGCTATCTGGCACTGAAAGACCCGTTAAAATCGGTTCAGCCGTTTCCGAGATTACCCGGAATAAACAGACAGACAAAAAAATAAATAAAAATGTGTATAGTATAGTACTTTCATAGCATTTAGTAAAAACCTGTTATTGTGATATTACAAACAGACACTTCAAGCATATTTATTTGTATAGATGTATAGATTAAGTTGCAAATGAAATATGGAATTAAATTAAAAAAATACATAATTACATAAATGATTAAATCACATAAGTACATTTTTTTTTAACTTTCGTCCTACTTCACGCGCTTCTTTTTCCGCTCACGCCAGTACCTATAATGCAATGTAAGTTCAACTTCAACTCTTTATTTCTTGGCTTCTGTGGAACTGGAATGTTCACCACAATTTCGCCACAGTACAATGTAAGAGAATGACGTTAGCTTGTGAGATGTCACGTGACTATTTTTGATGGCTCCGTAACTAAATTGGTAATAACCCTGCCTGCGAAGCGAGGGGTCCCGGGTTCGAGTCCCGGCCGGGGCAGATTTTGTGTAAGCATAAAGGTTGTTCTCGGGTCTTGGATGTTTGTGATATGTATCTGTGTGTGTCCATTTTTACTCTATGGTAATTAGCGTGGCGGAAAAGGATCATGTGGATTTTGTCTAGAGGTAGCTTTTTCGGTGACGCTGTAAAGGTCGGAAGACAAAGCACGGTCCTTTTTAAAAAAAAAACTAAACTATTATCGCTTCAAAAAGTCCCCAAAGAAGGTCAAGGGAGTAGGTACTACAAATTACAAGGCGCCTTTTCGCCTATTTCACGAGTTTCACGACAATACCTTCCAAAACCTAAGTCGGAATAAACTCTTTCAAGTTCTCTAACCGGCGTCAGATTTCATAAAGACAGCCTTAATCATTTTCTTAAGCTAGGTTTAGATTACTACACTACACATCGTACACTCAGTGTATTCAGTCTATGTGTGCACACGGTAAGTAATTGTGACATTTTTGTGTCACGATAATAATTACAGATTCCACAGTGACTGTGTGAACACGTTGCGAGTTGTGACCGAGTATCTCTTTTGAATGATAAAGAAAAGAAGTCCGACATTTGTGTCACAAGTTCTGTCTTAGTGTAAACTTAGCTTTAGGCGCAAGATAGAGCCTTTTCCACTTCACTTTCAAGCTTCAAGATTTATCAACAACCTGTCTCCTACAGGTAACTTGAAGGTCTCAATTCAATTTAGCCTCTAATACGGACATTTCAGACCCTAATCTTGTAGGGGTCCCCTCATCAAAGAGCTTCCAAATATGCGGTTAGGACTGAGGGTCCATATTTGAACAACGGACCCCTAGGGATAACTAAATAGTTTTAATATTTATTAAATTTTGTCCGTCTGAACGAATTAACCTGTTTTATAAAGTTAAATAAGGGATGAATGCTAATAAGACAACTCGGAGAAATTTTAGATATTTTAAGGCCTAAGGCCCATCTCTTCAATAATATCCAGAAAAGGATCAGCTCCTGCTCTCTCTCTCTCTCTCTCTCTCTCTCTGTCTCTGTTTGTGTTTGTAAATTCAAAATTTCGGGTACTCACGTCAAATTTCTATATTGATGTAAACAAACTTGACGGCTATGTCTTGACGGCTACAATGAACAGTCATAACGCTACATAAGCCCGTTTTCACCAGCGACGCTTAATTAAGTGGCTCCTAGTGTAAGCAAAGTCCTGACATTAAACCGTTAGAACACTCCTAATGGTTAATAAAACATTTTTCTACCCCATTCAACTCTTAAATATTTAGGCATCTGATTTTGGTATCTCTTAGGGTTGGTGAAAACGGGAATTAGTCCCTCGCATTAGGTACACCGATTTGAAAGGATTGGTTGGCTGAGTTTGTTTACGTTATTGGACAAGAATAAAAAAATGTAGTATAGCACTAAAATTACGTATGGTTGCCTTTTATTCATTGTTTCCTTACAAAATCTCCAATCTGATATTACTGCGCCTATTTAGTGTCAGGGTAACGAGCGCAATGCAGTGCGGCGTAGCCCTTTGTGTTTCAAAGTTCTGAGAGGCACTGCAATTGTTATGGTCTGGCGCTATGCTTACCATCAGGCGAACGTCCCGCTCATCTTGTTATCAAATACAGTTGTACGCAGTGCTGTTATAATGAAGTTAATGTACTTAGTTTAAAAAAAAGAAGGTATATGAACATTCCATCCGACGTTGAAATGCACGCCCATAATTTCACATCAGCATTTGACGCACACAGGGGGTGTCACGGAGACGTGTACTGGTGTTATTCTGGAAAGAGCTTTACATTAAAATTGTATCAGTATAAACATTTAATGCAGTATGGCTACTTCACTGGCCTAGTTAGATTGGCCAACACTTAGATTTATAAACAACAACGTCCGATGGCCGACCGATGATCTAGGCCGACTGGAAAGAGACAGCACTATGTGGCTTTATCGCTGTTATTGTCTGTTTCGTGGATTTTTGATGGTTTTACATCAAGCCCCGCTTGCGCGTGTATTATCTCGTATTCCGCGCTCGTTGCAAAATCATGGTTATTTTGAAAGCAAAACGCAAACTTGCATAAGCGGTTGGTCGGCCATAGGCCGGGCACATCCCCTGCCTATTCTACCTGTTAGTACTGTGGTTTTTGCACTCATTACGAGGTGGTTGTGAAACTATTTTTTGAGTAGAGATCGTAGAAGCGGCTGCGGTTCATCTTTTTCACTATCTCTAACGGTGGTATAGTTAGCGCTCGGACTAGATTTCTATCCACTCCGTAGACGGTACGAAATGTAGCGGTGGTCCTGGTTTTTCCATGGTTTTCGCGTGATCCGTGATTGATGCTTATCCATCAATTATGCAACTTAATCAAATTAACTATATCTAAATTACTTTTTATCCGACAACGGCGAAGCAAAAAGGAGGGTTTATTTTACACAAAGTCTGTACTTGACCTACTGTCGCCACTACGCTATAAATTTCAGGGCTGCTACTAACTTTATTGCTAAGCTAAAGTGAATTAAAGCGAGCGTGTGAGATCCAAATTGTCGTGTAAACTTGTACGTGTAGGTCGGTCGTATCTCGGAGATTTGTTAGGATTATTAAAATGACTCAGTTCGCGTGGCAGCCCTAGGGTTTGACAGAACACCTATCAGTCTACACGTAGTCTCGTATGTATGTGTCTGATGCTTCTCCAATTTATTTCGATCGTAAACTAGCTGCTGCCCGCGGTTTCACCCGCGCGGAGATGTTGGATTTCATGGTTTTTATTTTTTTGAGCGTAACCCTAATTCTTTTTCTAAAATAAAAGTAGCCCAAGTTACTACTTGTAACATCAGCTATCCGCCTGTGAAAGTCCCGTCAAAATCCGCCCAGCCATTTCGGAGATTACCCGGAACAAACAGACAGATAGGCAGACAGATAGACAAAAATTTAAAAAAAAATTGTTTTGTTATAGGTACCTACCGTAATCCGTATATAATTTCTAATGGATTTGGTAAAAAGCTGTTATTTTAATATTACAAACAGACACTTCAATTTTATTTATTTGTATAGATAGATTCTTACTGTTATCTTACTGTATAACTACATTGTAAAAAAACCCCGCCAAGTGTGGGTCGGACTCGCGCACCGAGGGTTGTAGACAAACTACATCGACATAGGTCGCGGTGAGTTTACCAACTGCTATAAGACATTGCTTCTTACCAAATTTTGAGATACTAGGTCAACGGGCAGCTATAAGTTTTGATTCCCAGATAGTGCTATCTCTTTCACTCCCTCGAAGCCTGGCCTGGGCTCAAAGCGACGACGGCTCAGCTTCGTTCATTACTTGCGCACCACCGTTTTCACCGCGGCTTCTGCACTGAACATGCAGTGGTTGTTAAAATGTTTTTTTAGTAGTAGAGGTCGTAGAAGCTGCTGTTATGATCTTGGTTTTTCCATGGTTTGCGCGTGATCCGTGATTGATGCATAACCGTTAATCATACATTAGCGTCTGATGTGCTCCAACGTGCCACTCAGTACATTGACACAAAGCCTGCGCTACAGTGAGACATTAGATATGAAGTCCCATACGCCCAATAATTTTACTGACTAACTCTTTCAAATAAAGATTCATTACATTTCAAATAAAATCCTCATTAGCGATACAAAACTGTCAAATCAGTATCCGTATTTCCTCTTGTTTCCTTAATTTATCCGCAATACAAAAGCAACGCTCGTTATTCCGTTCCAATCCCGATAGTTCTTCATAGTTCTCGTTTATAAAAGTCCAAAGCAAAAAGCGAAAAAAGCTCATTAAAAAGCGCTCGCGAGCTGAGCAGAGCGAGCGAAATATATAAATACTCTTCAAGCAGCGCGACGGGAGGGACACTATCGCGTATTAAGGGTGTTTGTAAACTAGCGATTTGTAGTTCTTGTTTGTTATGACTGAAGTGTAATTAGTACTTAATTAGTTGAATGAGTAGGATTTTGTTACTCGTGTGTAGGTTTCCAAAGAGTATTTTTAGAGATTAGATTACATCTAATACCTAGAGATAAACATGTGAAAATACAGAACGCGTGAAATGGAACGCAACAAAATGTCGCGTCTTTGCTTACTTTCAATACGACTAGCTGTGCCCCGCGGCTTCGCCCACGTAGCGTTAGTTACTCCTGATAACATTAGATATCAGCCAGTGAATGTCCCGTCAAAATCGGTCCAGCCATTTAGGCGATTAGCCGGAACAAACAGACAGACTGAAGGACAGACACAAATTTAAAAAATTGTTTTTTTATGTGTTATTTTGTGTTAAGACGCTGTTATTTTGACGTTACAGACATTTCAATTTTATTTTTATGTATACGTATTTGTATGTATGTAATTTGTAATTATATAGATTACTAAAGACCTTAAAATTAAATGTCTCAATTGGTGACCTTCTCGGTCACAACCTTTACCCCCCCCCCCCCCTTTACCCCCTTTACCGCAACCCAAAACAAAGAAAAACTAAAACAATAATTAGACGATAGCTGCATAGGGGTTGAGTAATTACTCAAGCAATTTATTTAAAAATATCGCAATATTTGAAACAATTCCCATTTTTCCATCATTAGGGGTGTTATTCTTTCATAAAATGTATGAACGAATCATTTGTATAGGTTACAATTGGGATAGTAAAATTTATGAAAGAATCATTTAAATAGGTCGAAAATTGGGACAAATCTAATAACATAACCTCCTCATTTTATTGAAGTCGGTTAAGAACTTTAAATCCACATTAAAAACTGATACCCATCCCTAATCCCCGTAAAAAAAGAAGTAAAAAGCTGGTATATAGGAACTTTCACACGCGACTACCCGCAAATATGGGTTACGCTAACCTAAAAATAAGATTAGCTCCGTCTGTAAGTGGCTTTATCGTTATAAAACTGTACAGGGTTTGCAATATCATTTGTTGCACTCAAACTACTTGGGATAATAACGTTACGAGGAACTGCAGGAAATAGATCTGGCTTAAATATACTACTGAATTATTTGCAAGTCGTGTTTATTATTTTTGTTTTTTTTTTTGCCTGTCTGTTTGTTCCGGCTAATCTCTGAAACGGCTGGACCGATTTCGACGGGACTTCCACTAGCAGGTAGCTGATTTTATAAGGAGTAACTTAGGCTTTGTGGGCGAAGCCACGGAGAACAGCTAGTTCAGTATAAAATATGGGTAACTTACATTAAATAAATGTTACATACTAGCTGTGCCCCGCGGCATCGCCCACGCAGCCTAAGTTACTCCATGTAACATAGGCTATCTGCCAGTGAAATTACCGTCAAATTCGGTCCAGCCGTTTCGGATATTACCCGAAACAAACAGACAGACAGACAGATAGATAGACAGACAAAAATAAAAAAAATGGTTGTATTGTTTTAGGTATCGTATATACTTTCATATGCTTTTAGTAAAAAGCTGTTATTTTGACATGACAAACAGATACTTCAATTTTATTTATTTGT
Organism: Crocallis elinguaria; assembly: GCA_907269065.1. NCBI lineage: Eukaryota > Metazoa > Arthropoda > Insecta > Lepidoptera > Geometridae > Crocallis > Crocallis elinguaria. Next base: position 13,122,913 of record OU026071.1, on the reverse strand, counting down.
ATAGAAGATAGATATGGTATAAATTATAGGCGACCCTATAGCTAAGGTAACATGGAGTATCGATCGAACCTATAACCGTACAAGAAAGCCGTATATATTTTTATGTGAACATTTTTAGGAACGACATCGTATGGTATAAATAAATATTGCCATACGCGCCATCAAATGTTACTATAGCGTTGCGAAATTGGTAACTATTATTGGAAAAATAGTAACTCCAGCATTATAGTACCAACACTGAAAATAATTTAGGTCATTTTTCCCTACTTGTAGTTTTTTTTACTTAATAGTTAAAACTAGCTGCTTCCCGCGGTTTCACCCGCGCGGTGCTATTGGATATCATGGTTTTTATTTTTTTGCGCGGAACCCTAATTCTATATCTAAAATAAAAGTCTATATTATTGCAATAATATAGATACTGTATATTGTAATTATGAAGATCATATATAAAAACTCAGGGTAACGAGCGCACTGCAGTGTCACGAGGGCCTTTGTGTTTCAAAGTTCTGACACTTGGCACTGCAATTGTTAATGGCTGCCACGATATTCTCACCACCATGCAAACAACCCGCTCGTCTTGTCCAATAGTATAAAAAGAAGTAATATTATGACCCTGATCACCTATCGCAACAAAAAGTAATTAGCCCTCACAGCTATGCACCTTAAACAGTTTTCAATCTTACGTGTAGTCGTCGCAAATGAGAACCAACACCGTATCTGCGCTGAAAAATTATCTTCACTGATTACTAAAATGAAAAACTGTACGGAAAATGTACGTCACTAAAGTAGGCGGATTGAATGCTGAAAACGATCTCTTTCAGTCAACCTTTGGACGGAGCTAACGCTCCAAAGGTTGGCTGTTAGATTCGATACGACAATTACAAAAAGGTTAAAATTGACATCTAGTAGTGTTACCACAAAAAAACCAAGTTTAGTCGCCTGTTTAGCTAGACAACGTCTAAAGATAAACGTCAAAAATGATTAGAAATGTCACAACAGAATTGAGTTAAACAATGGTTAGACACTACATAAATCAGGATTTGTGGTTGCTCATATTTAATCGCGCGACTAAGGCATGTTTAGGTGCTAAACAGTGTTTAACACAGATTTAACGTGTGTTTAATTTTTTTGTGGTAAGACCCTATGATTTTATTACATTGTTATGTTTATAAAATAATTAATATTGTAATAAAAGTGTGTTAAAAACACTAAGTTATCTTATATTTCTACGCTCTCGTTTTCTGTCCACGTCGGTTGTCATTTGCGACAGATCCCATACAAGTGAATTAATCTTACGGTCTGCTGGGTGGAAAACCAATTTTTAGGCGTTCTGGCGTTTCGGTTTACTCTTGACAACTGATGAGGGCACGTTGTTTAGTTAACTTCTGTGGAACACGTTTGGGGTTGCAGTTGACTTTACATTTTTAACCGACTTCAAAAAACGGAGGAGGCTATAATAGTAAAAAACAGATGAATTTTTTAAATTATGAATGAATACCACTCCTGAGTGTGGAAAAGAGGGGGATGAAAATTCATTATCATTATCAAATAGTATAAAAAAAATTCGTCGAAATACAAGTCTACAGTATAAGGTATAACCCTTCTAATGGATCTCCTACTGGATGAGAATCTCTCATCTAACTTTGGGTACTGACCACTCGACATCTTGTTGTCGAACATTTGAGAGCATGCCAAAATTGCAGATCGATCCGCACCGGAAGCCGCAGCCATGAACCATTGAACTATTAAAACCAATAGCGGCTGTATTCCAAATGGGACACTTACAGAGTCAATAAACCAGATAGTTTATTGGGAACTGGCATCAGTGGGGAAGTGGGACGCTCTGCTTGAATGGCAATAGGAAACTTATTGGTTAAGAATCAAAGGGCTCAAAGTTGTCGGTGAAAATGCATGAAAATTTGGATTATTTTCTCATTTTAATTTTTTTTGTATTTTGTACATACTTTATTTTTTTTACAGTTTTTTTTTAAATTAATTGTGTTATTTTAGTTATTTGATTGTTGTTATTCTTATACTGTTTTAGTTGCTTTTTGGTCGTCCTTAAGTTCGTGATGTCATGATATGTTCCGACTGAAAACAAGTATCTAGGGTCGTTGACCTTAGTTATGTGCTGAGTCGGGACCTTTTCCTGACATCACATTATTACATTGTTTATTGTTAGTTTTAAATTCAGTTGTGTTATTTGTTATCTGATGTGATGTTGTGTTATCCGGAAATAAATGTATTTTCTTTCTTTCTTTATTCTTTTCTTTCTTTAAATGCTGATTTGTATGAAATGGAGACGTAGCGCGAGTTTGCGAGGATAGACTGACGCCATCTCTAATTTTGTGACAGTAAAAACCGTGCAAGACCCAGTTTGGAATAGCGCTCAAAACGTGTTTACCTATATATAGCATCATCAAACAACGGATGTAAACTGAACAAAGTTCTCAATAAAAGGCTGTCAACTATAGATTTTTAGCCCAACGACGGCTTCGATTCACATCAGATCGTAAGTCTGTCTCGTTGAGAGTGTATTTGAGTCGAGGTTCGCTATTTGAGAACTTTTCACCCCCAATGGTTTGCGAGTTATGTGGCTGCTACTTCAAGTGCTGGTTCTATTCTATTAAATCATCTAATTAGCCACGTGGAACACGAAAAGGATCTACCATTCTTCATAAACTGCACCTTCTGGTCTTCGGTCTTCGTCTGGCTGAGACGAAATCGTCTCCGTATTATGTTAGATAGATAAGTCTTTGTTGTACACCACCTTAATACAAAAGTATAGTAAGTACAATGGGCGGTCTTATCGCTAAATAGCGATCTCATCCAGACAACCTTTGACTGGAAAGGAATTAAGAAACGGCAACGACTGAGGTGTATTAATTATGTTTTACATAATAATTATATCTAATAAATATTACATATACATTAATATAATAAATATAATATATAAATACATATTAAAACATAATATATGTATGTATAATTGTATATTCGCAAATCAATACAATAAATAACTAAAGAAATGACAGTCAATAATAATACCACAGATAACTAAAATAATACTAATGGACAAACATAATAAGTACGTAAACAAAATAGTTTGTAATGTTGTATTTTTTACTGTAAAAAGAGCGTTTACCTTTTGTCTATTTCGTTTGTGCATTTTTGGTAACTCAACATTTTGCATCCTGCTTACACAACCCAGCATCTTCTACTCAGCATACTGGAGACATATTATTCAAGCACATCCTTCTTTTTTGCAAAACTGCTTCTGGTATAACAAGAATATCTGTACTGTTACATTAAATTATTTTTCATATACTTGACTTTTTCCTACCAAAAACTTTGGATTCCCAACTGTCTCTATAAAAGATAACCCTGCGGATAGATAACTATCTCGCGCTATTATATAGGCCTCTAAACAAACTCCGTATCAGCACAATCTCAGCTTTCTTCCCCCCATCAGTGTATCCTATAAGTTACTAAGCTGGATACCGCATCCTTTAGCGCGATATAATAAATTGTGCAAGTACGTTATTGTCTTCAGATTGTATCTTAACTAAGCGGTACCGCAGGGAGATATCTTTTAGATTTATACTGCTTTTGTTTTACCCTAAAAAGGCCTGATTTAGTTCAGGATTCGAACCCACCACGAAACGCAATGGCCTTCAGGATTATCTTGAACTAGCTGCTGCTCGCGGTTCCATCCGCGTGGAGATATTGAATTTCAAAGGTTTTATTTTTTTGCGCGGAACCCTAATTCTTTTTCTAAAATAAAAGTAGCCTAAATTACTCCTTATATCTGCCAGTGAAAGTCCCGTCAAAATCGGTCCAGACGTTTCGGAGATTAACCCGGAACAAACAGACAGGCAGGCAGAAGTGTAAACCTTTAGAACACTCTTAAAGATCGATGAAACTTTTTTTGCCCTAGGCAAGTCCTAAATATTTAGACATTCCCTAGGGTTGGCGAACCGGGCATTAGAGTAGCACTCTATAAAATCCTGATTAACCAGGAGTAAACATCATTAATGCTGATTAACTGAGGCTTTGATTAACGATGCTCTGTAGCTTCAAATCTCTAAGTCTATCGGGAATGAAATCCTCTTTCTCTGATCAAGTTTTTTTTTTGTTAGTTTACCGTAATGAACTAATGGATGTTTCTGGACTAGTCCTTTTTTGCCAACTATGCCGAAGTTAATGAAGGCTTACGTTTCATTATTGTAGTTACGTGTGTTAGGATACTGCATAAATCCCAAACCGGTACTTTTTTATTTTTATTTCTTTATGGCAGGCATTCAACATTTTGTTTATTTCACATTAACCATTTCATTTCAATTTTTTTTTATGTTATGAGGTAACGAGACGAGCTGGTCGTTTGCCTGATGGTATGCATAACGCCGGCCCATAACAATTGCAGTGCCACCCAGAACTTTGAAACACAAAGGCCTGCGCGGCACTGCAGTGCGCTCGTTACCCTAAGACATTAGGTATTAAGTCTCATAAGCCCAGTAATTTCACTGGATACTCTGCTCATCAAACCAGAACACAGTAATGCTTGTACATTACTGCTTGGCGGCAGACTTCACGAGCAAAGCGGTGGTAACAACCCAGACAGACACTCGCAGAAGAGTTAGTCCGACCACTAACACCATTCAATATAAACCGAACTATAAATAACGAAAGTGTGTTTGTACGTTTGTATGTTTATGCTTCTTTAACGGAGCGACGGATCGACGTGATTTTTGGCATAGATGTAGTTTATGGACCGGAGAATAACATAGGCTACTTGTTATTCCAGAAAAATGTACGGTTTCTTTGGAAACGCAGGCGTAACCGCGGGCAAAAGCTAGTTTCATACAAACACGATTTCCACTTTTTAAAGGAAAATTATCATCTTAATTATCCAACGTGTTAAACACTGATTATAATTAGCTCCTAATTATCTCTGATATTATCAAACGGAGCCTAATTATATTATTAGTATACTAGCTAATGATCATATTATAAGTAATTAACAATAAACCAGTTTCATAAAACGTAAAAGGGCTTCGTTATGTTTTCTCTCAGGTTTTCTTTGAAGTCTCAGGATAGCAAGTTTAGAAAATTAGTTTTATTATAATTATAAATGTACATTCAAATATATTTCAAAAGAATTAATATGTGGAATGTCTTTAGAAAATCGCACGCCCTCGTTGAATGTTCGAATCTAGGCTATCTGACCTGATCCTAGATGATGTGGAGGGTCCTGATGCTGGAAGGTCCGAGCTGGAAGGTGGCCACGAGATTACAGTATACCAATTACGTGTTTAATAAAAGCTTGTTTGGAAAAATATATTTAAAAAAACTTGTTTTACTTACAAACACACTTGTTGCACGTTTTGCTTTGTCAGCGCTTTACCACAGTTTTGTGGCTGTACCGTGTTATTCACATCGTCACTAAATCACATCTCATCAACCTTAAAACACATCTAATCCCCAAAAACTTCCACAAATAACTTAAAACTTAAGCCACAAAACAAAAACCTAACAATAAAAACCACAAAGTAGTTCCACTCGATTTATACAGGGTACATGGTGCATAAATAAGTAGTTTTGTCGTATCGATACTTTGTCGGGAACAAATACAGAAACTTGGGATAAGGCGATTATGAAATAGGGTGAGTACACACAGCTCGACTGGTTTGAGTCTGTCTTTGATGTCAAAAGATAGAAAATACTTTTTATAGTTTCTTTTGTGGTCTGCAAAAGTTGAAGCTATTGAATTATACTCCGTGACAACGAACTCTCCAAAAGGTTCGAAACGTTAACTCATAACGTTTTGCTCGTTTAGCTGCGGCCAAGCAGTAACGTGCAAGTATTACTGTGTTCCGGTTTGATGAGCAAAGTAGTCAGTGAAATTAAAGGGCTTATGAGAACACGTAATGTCTCAAAGCGCAATTGAAGTGCCACGCAGGCCTTTGTGTTTCAAAGTTCTGAGTGGCACTGCAATTGTTATGGGCCGGCGTTATGCTTACCATCAGGCAAACGACCAGCTCGTCTCGTTACAAAATAGAATAATAAACTCCTATGTACAGTAATTGCACTGACTATAATTTGCTCATCAAACCTAAATTTGGTGGTACCCACGTCACGCTTATTTACTCACAGAAGAGTTATTCCTACCACCTAGTAAAAGTACATACAAACCCCCGGGGAATCCTAGTTAAGGGTCAGTTGTTTGTGATCGTAGGGCGTTATTTATTTACGTATTGATATCACATTTAAGTCTCGTCTCTAACATGCCATCTCTTCCTGCATATAAACAGCCAAAACAACAAAAGGACTGTCTGTAAAGTTTAAACAAACGAGGACTCTTCATTGTGTACACTCCACTTTATACACCGCTAGTGCGGCGCTTCTTTACTTCTCACACTATTCGGCCACTTGAGGGACCTATTTGCATAGAACTGTATTCTGTTGTCCATACATTTTATAGCAGTAACTCAACTTTTAGAGGGCGACAAGATCACAAGATAAATAGTTTGTCGCTAGTTATTATAACATTAATGATCAGCTGGAAGACGTCCACTAGAGAACCTAGCTAGGCCTCCCCCATTATGTGGTGCGTGTTACCCTATTAGTATGCAGGCCTAGGCCTATTTTGATCTTGAGAATGTTACGGTCTATTTCGAAGTTAGCATAACATTTTTAAAATATGGGAAATAAACATTACGCCATCTAGTTGTCTATGCGCCAAATGTTAAGGTTTTTAATCGACAGAATAGTATTTTCCTGAAAATGCACTATCTCTGACGGCATTGTTAAAAAACCCTGTGAAATAAAACGGTCTTCTGGATTATTGTGGTTCGTAAAATGGCGAGAACAAACAAAATGTGTAGTTTTTTTTACCATTAACAGAATATTATAAGACGTTAGACGCGCAAGAAACCGATTTTTTATCCAGAGATTTTCTTTTAAAGTTTGGGCATATTTGCATCCAAAGTGATGACAATAGTGTCTAATACGCCACCTCTTTCTCACGTACCACAGAGTCAATTATGAAACTTGTTTGTGGCTCGTAGGTTTTTTTTCGATATTGCTTCATGTTAAGACATGATTCCCTAGAAGCCAAGTTAAACTGTGTTACTGCCACATTTTTATATTGCGATTTTTATTTGCCAGTACAGAACCTATATATTTTTTCGCCCTTATTTCGAATACTTGCAAGTTAGAATAGTTTTTGTTGCGTGAAAGGGAATTGCTACAAAAGCTATTTTGTTGGATATTGGGTGGAAGACGTTATTAGAGGTTCAAAGTTGAGAAAAATACAATAGACGAGAACGTAGTGGGTAGTAAGTATCTTTCACTTACTACCCACAAAATGGCACTTTATCTTTCAAAGTGCTATTTTGTAAAGCTTTTTGTTTCATTGGCTCATGCGTCAATCTGACTTTGTCGCAAGGCATGAAGTTTCTCCGGAACGGGTCGGAAACGACGTCGAGGTTTCCCTCCTTGTCACTGATTGTAATCCTCCTTACTCCTTGCCTTGGCTGGAGCTTATTTTTATTATTTTAGTATATTACGCTCTACGGACACGTAGTCCATACTCTAAGATATGCATAAGATTAGGTCACATATTAATAGAAATTAGCGATATAAACAAGAGTGGGAATGGCTGGAGGTTAAGGGTTACTACTCCCCGGTTACTGTATTCCCACACTGGCTTGTCTTATGATGGCCGCTTTGTATAACTTTAGGGTATTGTGTATGATTGGTGCTAGTTGGACACCCCTTCGGTTGTTGAAGTCCAGGTCTCCACCACCAGTAGCTCGCGGAAGAGCGGGCACTTTCTTTTTCATTCTTCGTGTAGAAGGGCATATCTCCGAGAGTGTGGTCCATTATATCGGCTGCGTCTTACATTCTACGCATGAGTCGAATGTGAGTCCTGGTAACTCAGATGCGTGTGAGGACAATGTTCCATCGGGTTTTACTGATACTATGCTATAATGTGGACACTCCGTCAACACTTACAAAAGTATTCAATTCTACGTTTCACATTTTTTACTTTAGGTACCATAAAGAAGTAGCTCTAGTCGGGGTACATCGATATATGCTTAGGTCCCAAGGCCAGACAAGGTCGGCTTACTAACTGGAGTACACTGTTTTAGTTATTCTTTAATTGTTTAGGCAATGGATATGTCATTTTTACTTAAAAAAAACGACAAAAAGTCCTAGATTCGGTTGTAGAATCTAGGACAGAAATGAACAGATATCTTCTAGACAAGCGTGCTATACATCGTCAATCGCATCATCGCAAAACATCAGTCACGGAACTCATTCATAATATGCTTTGGTATTTTCAATCAATATCTCATTTTTTCACAATTTCCTAAAGATAAAATGGCACTAGGTTCAGGGGCGAAAGCAGAATTATTAAGGGGTAGGGGTAACTTAGTATAATGGGCTAGACTGGGGCGCTGGAAATTCCCTGAATGTATTCAGTGGTACACATTTTCAGGGTTACACACTTCGAAAAGATAATAGTTTTATTTGATAAAAACGGATTAAAATATCAGATACAAATTAATATCGTTTAAATGTTGTATACTAAAATAGTACAATAATGCCTGGGTTTTGTGGCAGTATTCATAATCAGGCGGAAAACGCTCAATGTTGAATATCAGCCTCCACCGTGAAAGTGAAGTTTGCTATTACACACCACGCATGGCAGGCATCTTAGTGATCGCAGTAGATTTTGTTGTTGACTGAGAAGAGTGTTGTTCTTCTCTGGATTTCAGTTTCAGATCAGTTCCACTTTTCTGGATATTGCCTTAGCTAGCTCTTATGGCACCCACGGGAAGAGAATATGAGGTGGTACTTCTTAGCGGAGACCTCATGGCCAGTGTGACCTTCGTAGTTTCTGATTTTATAGAGACAATAAATGGACGGGTATTTTAGTTACTAATAGTTTCTAAAATCGATGATGTGGAAGTGACGTGTACTTAGGTCAATAGTTCAAATCCTACAACAAATTTGAGCTTTCAATAAAGGAAAATAAGGTAAACAAGGAAATGCAACAATAGCCGGTTTCTCGTTCGGCTATCTCTAGCTACCATCCTCTAGCAGAAAATCTGTCACAAGCTCCTGTCAATGTGCTGGCTTTGAGAGCCAGTGCTAATCAAGGTAATTTTCAAAATTAGGCGAGATAGTGGTCAAACATTAACACTATAAAAATAAAGTAGTAAATGTCGTCTCCTCCCTTAGTACGGCCCACGTTGGCTACACAAGAACATTGGTCAATGTTCTAGAAAATTAAATCGCTTATAGTCAAATAACCAGAAAGATGGCCCGATAGGCGACCTACACGGTCATCGGGCATTCGTTCAACTTTTTATGTAGCTTTCGGTTCGTTTAGTTTTCTATAGTTAAGTGCTGTTCGTTCAAATTTTCGGCCATTTCGTTTTATACAAAAAAGTTTTGATAGATGTTTGCAAAGCGAGTGAAACTTTTTTTCGTAATAGGTTGTCTTTTGAGCATTATTTCAGTTGAGCTTAATGTTGATGATTGGAAAGAAGTTTTTTTCACAATAGCGTGTATTTCTTTCTCTGTCACACTTATGCTATCTATATTTTGACATTGACTTTTCTGTAGCATGAATATTAAAAATATTGCTTACATTAAGTGATCAGGTGAGCGCTATAAAATGGCTTATCATCAAGCTGTTTGCATTACCATTCGGTTAGTGAAAGAAAAAATCGGAGTTAGTAGTAGTAGAGAACTCTATAGGATTCTAGCTACAGACCTTGTGCAGGGTAATTTTAATTCACTCGGAATTACGTAACATCTCAAAAATTTTGCAAGCATTGACTTAATTATTCCAAGGAAAGTTTAAACGTGTAGTTAAGAACGCATTAATTGAAAAAACGTTTAATAAAATTAAGGATTATGTAGATGACAAAGATGCATGTAGGCAAACAACTCAGGTGCCTCCTGGCGATTACTGTAATACTTAGATTTAAATTTGAAACATGATTGTTAGCATTAGAATCATTATAAATACTATTTTTAAAAGGATGCCGAGTCGAGTTTCTTGCCCTTCTTCTTGATCAGCTTATACCAATTTGGAACGGGCAATTATTAGTTTATTTTAACTTTCATGAGTGCTCCCTTGGGGCCCATGTGAATAAAGCAATTTGAATTTGCTTCCAACGGGATTCGAACCCGCGTCTTCTGGTTATCTAGACCAGACGGCTTAACCAACTAGGCTATGGGAGCGATCGATGTTGACTCATCATAAAAGAAGTCATCATCTCAAGAATTTCAGAGTCAACATCGATCGCTCACATTGTCATACCCAATGTCATATAAGACGCGGATTCAAATCCTGTTAGCAGCGAAATTTTTGAGATGTTATATATTCGTGAACATCCCGCTATTGTCGGTTAACACTTTAAAATGTGTATTTTTACCATGAAAAAGTTACTAAAACTTGTACAAAAACTTGAAGGCGCTACCAAAGAAAATATTTTCAAAATTACAGGCTAATAAATAACTGATTTAACTCCGTACAACATCTTGGAAACCAACAAACACGGCCAACAATCTAAACCTCGCAGCAAACTTTCGAAATCCCACAAAAACCGAGCGGAAGTCCCACATCGCCAAGTAAGCAACTGCTCATCCAATATGCAAGTCCATCCAAAGTTTGTTGTAAGAGAGCGTTGTTAAAAATTTACAACAAAAACTTTGGCCGTACCTAATTAAGTAGTTCTTCAGCAAGTTTGTACTTCGGAAGTTTGTTAGGTACCGCTTCATTTGCCAGAGTTGTCTTTCTTTGGATTTTAGGAGTTGTCTGAAGCGATGATGGCTCACTGGTAACGTCGACCACAGATCTGTAGGTCGATGGATAGAATCCTACAATAATGAAATTTTATAGTGTTAACCGACACTAGCTGATGTTCACACAAATATATACATCGCAAAAATTTCGCTTCCAACAGGATTTAAACCTGCGTCTTCTGGTTATGTAGACCAGACGCCTTAACCAACTAGACTATGGGAGCAATCGATGTTGACTGTGAAATTCTTGATACGACGTTTTTCTTTTCGGCTTACAAACCGTAGCTCCATCTAGCAGACCTCGCTTTGTAGCGCTTGCCTACTCCACTGTGATACGTTAAGGCGTCTGGTCTAGATAACCAGTAGACGCAGGTTCGAATCCTGTTGGCAGCGAAATTTTCGTGATGTATATATTGGTGTCCGCTAGTGTCGGTTAAAACTATAAAATATAATAATAATAATAATAATAATAATAAACATTTATTGCCAAATATAAGGTATCCACACAATTTTGAACACAGTTAAGATTAAATAAATATTGGTATCGGCAATAGGGGTAGGCTCAGCTCTTTGCTGCGTAGACTAAGTCTAGGCAGCAGCTGGTTTTCAGCATACCCCTCCGCTCGAACTCAGGTGTTAGTCGAGTGATGTAAATAGTTAACAAGCGGGTCAACACAAAAACAAAAATAGTTAACAGCTTCTTTTTAAATAATTTTATGTACTTTGACTACACGTTAGCAGTGTGCGCGCATGTGTGTGTATGTGTTTGTGTGTGTGTATGTGTGTGTGTGGGGGGTGTGTGTGTGTGTGTGCGAGTGTGTGCGAGTGTGTATCATGTCTCTGTATGATGAGTGTGTATGATAAAGTGTAAGCACAGGAAAGAGTGTGTAGTATGGGCTATGTTATTATCGTTTTATGATTTTAAAGGTTGCTTCAAATAGTTTTTTATATCGAGTTATCAGTAGTTGTTTGTATTTCTGTTTAAATGAGCTAAAACTGATTGTTTTCCTCATTGGAGGTGGAATATTGTTCCAAATTTTAGACGCGCTGTATTTGAAACAACCCTTAAATCCAGTGGTCTTGAACTTGGGGATGAACAGCCTTTGCAAGGGGCCTGACCGAGTATTTACCCGATGGGTATCCTTAACCCATGTCAGCTTTTCAAAAAGATATTGGGGTTTTTTGCTCCATATAACTTTTTGAGTCGTACAGGCTAGGTGAAGCTCTCGTCTAGCCTTCATATTCAGTATATTATTTCTGACAAGGTAAGGCGTGACATGCTCCCTTCTTGGTATGCGAAAACAGAATCTTGCACACGCGTTTTGGACTCTTTGTATAGCATTTTCAGTTTTCGCATACAGTCTTGGCCCATAAACTGCACTACAGTAGTTAAACGGTGATAGCACAAGAAGGTCACATAATAACACTCTTACCTCTTCTGAAATATATTTTCTAATACCATATAAAGTTTTTAGTTTGTAAAATGCTGCTTTTATTTTTTCATTTACATGTTTTACAAACTTCATCTCACTGTCAAAAATAAGACCAAGGTTCCTTGCCTCCGACTCAATTGGTATTTCTACTCCGTTGATTGATACTTTCGGATTGTGAATTCGCACGTTAGCAATTTGATTTCTAGACCCTAAAATTATCATTTTAGACTTAGACGGATTTAAAATTAACGAATTGCGTTTAGCCCACTCATAAATCTCTACCAAATCACTATTTAAACGACTCATGGCTTCTGCTGTATCGTCAGCTTTGAATGAGTAGTAAATTTGGGTATCGTCGGCGTAAAGATGGTACTTACAGTATTTTATATGGCTTGGCAAATCAGCTGTAAAGATGGAGAACAGCAACGGGCTCAAAATTGATCCCTGTGGTACGCCCCTACTTAACTGTCCCACACTAGATCTAATCTTGACACCGTCATGTGTTTCTGTTTCCACATACTGCTCTCGTTTCGTCAGAAATGATTGAAACCATTTACATGTTTCTTCAGAAAAACCATAATAAGAAAGTTTTGCTATGAGCATATCTGGGTTCAGACAATCAAATGCGCGAGAAAAATCTAGGAGGATAAGAGCACTACTGAGCCCATTGTCCGATGCTGTTACTATATCATCGGTCACATGTAGAAGTGCCGTTTCAGTGCCATGCTCTTTCCTAAAGCCCGACTGAAGAAAGGGAATTAAATTTTCACGCTCAACATATTTTTCTAACTGATTAAATACCACCCTCTCTAAGACCTTTGACAAAACCGGGAGAATACTTATTGGTCGCAAATCTTTGAGCTGCTGCACTGATGGTGATTTTGGTATTGGTCTAACCAGGGCTCTTTTCCATGATTCAGGGAAAACGTTTAGTTCAATAGAGCGATTTATAATCGCTGTTATAACCGGTAACGTCTCAGAGAGGGTAAGCTTAATCATATCCGCACTAATCCGATCATGTCCTACCGCATTTGTATGTATATTGAAAATAATTTTGCTTATAGACTCAGAAGATGCAGGTTCCAGCGAGAACACACTACTAGTGGCTTTATTGGTTGTATAAAATTGCAGAGTTTCATTATCAATACTTCCATTGCCTGGGACTGTTAAAAAATGCTTATTGATTTCGTTTGGGTCATTTAAATTATCAGGAATCATTATTATTATTAATATATCCTATAATAAGTTTTCGGTAAACTAAAACATCGCGATGACACCAAAATTTGTTGTTAGGGTATTTATTATCTAGTGATGGTATCCTTAAGTTGAAAATCTATTGCCAAGCAATCAAGTGACAATTTGAAGATGGATGCCTTTATAATTTTTCCACAGAAAATAAATAAACCGCTACCACATGAGTAAGGTATTCAGCACCGCCTGCCGTCGCAGCCGCCGGAATGAATTCACCCCGAAACTCCTGCATAAATCGCTAGCCACTATAAATGTATCCATTACACGTTGACATTGTTTAAGGCGACGTTTCATTAATGCGTCAAAGTACAAAAGCCTTTGGTAATCACATCAGTATCGTATACAATGTAACCCCTATGTCTGGGCAACCGCTGTCTTCAGTAACGTTCGTTGCTCTCCTTACTGAAGACTATAGATATTAGAAGAAAAAATGTTTGGCCATGTCGTACGACACGATGACTTCATAAAGACCTTAATATAAGGAAAGATAGAAGCAAAATTAGGACGCGGGAGACCAAAGGTGCTTTCCGAGCCGAGACGCGCTGTAATCGCTGCTAGTGCTCACGTCAATATTTGACGACACACAGGATATCGTTGTCGCGCTCACGGTGATCCGGTACGCGTGTTAGAGCGATGATATCGATTACAGCGTGTCTCGGAAAGCACCTCAAGAAGATCTTACTTATACTAGATCAGGGAAAGAGTGGATGTCGTATCGTACGAGGTGAAGCGCCTGGCGGAGGATAGTAGAAGCAGATGGAAAGCACTCCAACGATTAGAGGCTCTTAAATTTTGAACGAATAAGCCCCGATCGCTGGTAAGCGCGAAAACGTGGGACAAGTGCGAACGTGGGAAGAGCATTGAACAATTTTTTTTTTATTATTGCTAGTCCTGTCAAAAACTCTACAATCTGCATATAATACGATACAATACGAAAAGAAAAGGAGTATCCGCATTGAACGTTATTCAACTGATAATGGAAAGGAAACACTACAAAAGCAATACTAACATTCAGTTTTATAGTTACGGCATTCTATTGTTCCCTTCTATCGGCCTCAAAAGTGAATTGTCATGAAAAGTTTCCCAATAGCGTCGCAGCAACCTGACTGTGGTTTAACCCGTGCTCTCCGTGCCCTGGCGACGCTCCAAACCGCGAGTGCCCGCCGATGACGTAGCGTCTCTTGTCCCCACTCGTTATCGTCGCCTGCCTGCGTCGCGACTATGAAACTACGCCTTAAATTAACGGACTGGACGCTCAGTTGTAAAAAACCTTAATTATGATGAGCCAGTGAAACTCGCTTTAAAATAAATGGAGTAAAGTTTTTTCCATGAATTTGATTAAGTTTTATGCACTTTTTCTCGCGTCAGAAGCCGTTAAGATTTAAGTAATCAAAGATTAAAGAGAAATAAAAGCTCTATTTAACAAAGAAACTCTTGATCAGCTTTTAGAATAAAAATACAGAATGTAACAGGGCCTGCTTTTAACAAAGATTTAAGAAAACTATAGAATTAATATTGTAAATAAAAGATTATCAGGATAGATAAGGATTAAAAAACGCACAAAGCTGCAAGCGTCGCCTCAATATGGCGGCGAAGTTCCACGCGCTCTTTATGAGACACCATTTTGCATTCAAATAAAGTTACAAGTTTAGCGTGGCATTTCATTTTGAATATCTTTAAACACGAAGATTTGGATACAGATAGGACTGTTTTCGTTCGACTGCACAAAAAAGAAGTGTACCTAATGTTTTTAGGATTCTTGTATGTTTGTATATATGTATGTACGTCAGTTTCTTTATTCCATCGTAACTTTTGAATGCCTAAACAGATTTGGATGTATGGGATATCGTTAGAATCCTTGCATCATCCCGAGTGACACTGCTGAATGTAGTCTAGTTATTTATGTTATTTTTGGTACGAAGACACATCCCACCTACTCTACTATCGATATATATAGTGGCTAGCTTCTGCCCGCGGTTTTCACCCGCGCTCCCACAGGAACCATGCATTTTTCCGGGATAAAAAGTAGCTTATGTTACTCTCCGGTTCATAAACTATATCTATACCAAAAATCACGTGGATCCGTTGCTCCGTTACTGCGTGAAAGAAGGACAAACCAACAAACACACTTTCGCATTTATAATATTAGTAGGGATAAAGCAGGATTATCGCTTCGCAGCAAATGGCGTTTGTCTAGCTGGGCTCTCTCAGTTCGTTGCTAAATCTAACAGTAATAACATTATAACACCCAAATATCTCAGAATCGAATTAACACTCATCCAAATCCATCACCACCCAAACGAACGTGAACTATCGCGTGTTATGTACAGCGAGATTCATTATCCGCCCGCTAGAACGCGATAAATACGGCCTTCACGCACGCACACGATTTATACACTGGATCAGCCTGTATACAGCTTCTTAAAATAGCGTTATTTATTAGGTACAGTGTAATGGGCCGTCAATTTCGTTGTCAGTACTCCTAGGAGAGGAGACTAGGGTGATCGACTTGCTTGCTTGAAGCATAAATATGCTTCAACTTCTCATAAGTGAGATTTGGCGAGGCTGATTGTACCTTTGTGGTGTAAAAAATTGAGTTCAAAGACTTGGTTAGACACCTAAAAAGTTTATATCAAAAACCCAGACAACGAAAAAAACAGAATGAAAAACTTATATTTGCAAAGAAATAAAGAGGATTCATTAAAATGATCGTTCAACTAGAAAATTCGTAGTGAAACAAATTCGCGGGTATTCAAGGAATTTGTGGAACCTACGCTCGCGAAAAACGGCGAATTATTAAAACTGTTTTTTTGCACGATGATATATTACTATAATATGCTATTAGAGAAAACTTTGAATAATTCTGGCTGAGCTACGTTGGATTTTACCAGAGTTTTTACTATATTGGATTGTATATAACCACAAATTGTTGTTGAAAATGTAATTCGAAAGAAAAACTGAGAATCTATTATTTTTTATTTCAGGTAAGAAATGCAGTAATTGGAGTTATTATAATAATATATTTGGTAAGTATACAATTTTAAGAATTTTAAGAAGTAAAAGGTTTTTATGTGCCTTTTTATTAAACCGAGGTGGGTCGGAGACATTTTTTGGTTAATTTAGCTCCGCATTTTTTTTAATTTGTGATTGGTGTGTATAATATGATTCAAATACAGGTACTTACACCTTTCGCTTTTTATGCTAAGTTTATTATTAATTTATTTTCGGATTAAATTTTGTAGATCAGCGTCAAGTACAATCTCACGAAATTATGGGGCTCGTTAAATAAATTATTACGTAATCTGTAATATAAAAACGCAACTCAGTATATAAGTGTACTGAATTGCGTTCAACTCAGTACATAAGTGTACTGAATTGCGTTCAACTCAGTACACAAGTGTAGTGAGTTGCGTTTTTCTCAAAATCAGTTAGTCATAAATAGTCATAATAAAAATAAGTATATTTAAATATATCCATCTCAAAAATTTCGCTTCCATGATGATTTTTGAGATGAATATATTTATAAACGTCCGCTAGTGTCGGTAAACACTTTAAATTAATATTATTAATACTAGCTGTGCCCCGCGGTTTCGCCCACGTAGCCTAAGTTACTCCTTGTAACAAAAGCTATCTGCCAGTGAAAGTCCCGTTAATCGGTCCAGCCGTTTCGGAGATCACCCGGAACAAACAGACAGACAAAAATGTTAATAATAAGTACATTTTAAAATCTGAAATAGTGCATTAATATTAATACAGCCGACTGTACCACAGACAGAATAAGTACCACAGATTCCATAACAGACCACAGAATAAAGATCCAGTTCCGACGTATGAAAATAACATGTATTTTTCACCCGCTCATCCCAATCAAAATATCAACCCCATCAATCAACCACCCGAAAACAATCCCTTACCCCCATTTATAACCCAAGGTCGCGAATAATGACACCCCATAACGGCGACATATTATGTGACAATTATGTCATGGGGGTGACATACATCATGCTCCCTCCTTGTGATTTATGATGTTATTTCGTCTTATTTTTCTATGGGAATATTCTTATTAGAATAGGTAGTAGTTTAGATACTGTAGAGGTAGTAGGGGTAGGACTAACTCTTCGGCTAGTGTCTTGTTGAACCCAGACGGACACTAGCCGAAGAGTTAGTCGTACGACCTACTATCTATAAATTCATTATATTGCCAAAGTTTTTAATTAATCCAAAACACTAAATAATAATTACAGGCGTCTTGATGATCGCAGTAGATTAAGATGTTGACCGAGAAGAATGCTGCTGCCAATTCTGTGGATATTCCCTTAGCTTTTAATAATCCGACTATCCTACAAATATAAATGCGAAAGTGTGTCTGTTCGTTTGTTGATTTATTGGTTTGTTGGTTTGTCCTTCTTTCACAGAACAACGGATCGACGAGATTTTTAGCATAGATATAGTTTATGGACCGGAGAGTAACATAGGCGAACGCGGGTGAAAACCGCGGGTGGAAGCTAGTTCGACAATAATTCAAAACTTTATGACTGCGCTCTAAATTCTTTTCAAAAAGCTTCATATAACATCGCAAACAAAAAAGAAGTGCCAATAACGAATTCTACAAGTCGACGGGACACGACAAATAAACAGTAAAAAGAGCCCAGCGGAGAAAATTAAGCCCCATTGAGTGCCGGCAAACACAATCAGCGACGGAAGTGGGAGGGGGGTCTCACCTAGACGCCGTGGAATACATTGCTGGCCGTGCCAGAGCTGCTTTTTTACTTGTGTTATGTTTTTTTTATTTAAAAACGCGCGAGTGGGCGAGTGTGGCCGAGCGGGAACTGCGCGATTTTCAATCCGATGCACCATAGTTCGAATCTCGACTCGGCCCGCACCAATGACTTATATTATGTGCGGATTATTCACACTCGCTCTAAAACGGTGAAGGAAAACATCGTGAGGAAACCGGTATGTTCAAGAACCACAAAGTTCGAGGACATGTGACATCCACCAAGCCGCACTGGGCCCGTGTGGTGGATTATGGCCCATAGCTCTCTCTGAGAGAAGGCCGGTATCCCAGCAGAGAGAGTAAAAGTAAGAGAGAGAATAAGAGACTGATAATGATGATTTAAAAACGCAAACAGCCTTACTAATAAACTTTGTATAACAGTTGTGTAGTTACACAATATTTTGTCTCTTTCAATTCAGTTTAAAATTGTCAAAGGATAACAAAGACAAAACATTGTGTACTGTATGGCATACCACCGTTATACACTATTTATTTGTAAGTCCCTTACATACTTAATACCCTTGCACTAGGATTCCCTGTGTCACATGCATGGACACACAGATACACAGCACAAACATCCAAGATCAGAGAACAAAATGTTTGCTCACCAACATCTACATCAGCCCATAATAGTTGCAGTGCCACTCAGAACTTTAAACCATAACCTGTGTGGCACTGCATTACGCTCGTTACCCTGTAGCCCAGTAACTTCACTGACTGATTTAGGATTTATATTTGATTGATTTAGGAGTAAAAGTTACTGTCTTACGATAATGTGCTCGATTCTTACCTAACAAAGTTACTAATTGTAAAAAGTCTGTCTGTTTCGAAATAAGAACGTGAAAAAAGGATGGAATATATGGTAGAACTGTCAAATCAATCCACTAAAAAAATTAGGTAACATTCGAAAAAAGATTTATATAAAAGAAATAGACGTAGTGATAAATTATAATCCTATATTCGATTTATCTTTATTATTATTTCGCTTGGAAAATTATTTCTTTATTTACTCTATCCTTTTCATTATATCAAGTATCTCCATGTGACTTGAACTACTATAGAATACTTTGAAGTGCTGTAAAAAATATTTTACTATCGAGTAGCCAGCAATGTATAGCTACCGGCAAAATTCCGTTCAAAAATCGAATGAACCATCCAATAAACCGAGGTGGGAACTATATGTGAGAGAATTCAACTCGCAGTCCGGACCAGCGGCGCGAGTACGGATCTTTTCCATAAAAAAAAATTCGATAAAATTGACAGTTAAAATCGATAAAGTGGGTTTTATCGATTCTAACTGTCAATTTTATCGAATAAAACCCACTTTATCGATTTTAACTGTCAATTTTACCGATTTTTTTATCGAAAAGATCCGTACTCGCGCCGCTGTTTAGAGACGGAATCTTCTAGACTCTAGTGATGTACCTTACAGACGGATATTACAAAGGTAATATCCGTCTTATTTGACCGGTGGCGCAGGAAACTACTTTTTGGTTGGAAGTCGAGGACATGTAATAAAAAGATACTTTACTAAAAGAAAAAGTAAAAAGTAAGTAACCCGACTACTGAAAAATCACGCTCTAAAAAGTATGAAACAAGAAAATATTCGCATCTGAAATTGTTGTTGTCTATTCAACATTTACTGTCTATTATATAAACAACTTACATGTAACATATTTTGTTTGTAATGTATTTAATACATATTCATAGTGATGTTTAGGATAGCAGTCATATCATAATTTGTCAAATTAATATGATAAGTAGTTTAGAAGTTATGAAGGAATAGAACATACACATATCCATACATACTGGTCAAAATCATAACTCGCCTTATTTTAGCCGTAGTTGGGTAAAAAAAAATACAAACCATAAATACTGTTGTCTAACTCTATTTGTGTTTGCACGCAGATTCATATTTCTTACATGTTTATTGTATAGTCATGGTAAGAATACTTTCATCAGTTTCCAAATACATTCCTTTATCACGTAAGGACACTTAGTACCTTTTGATCTTACGGCAGTTAGCAGACTACTGTATAGAATACTATTATTTAACCCAGTGATAATAAAGGTTAAAATAGCATTTGCCTTTGACCAACTTGTCTAGTTTCCGTCAACATAAAATAAAACCTTAATCGCCTGGCTATTAATAAATAAATAAATAAATAATAAATAAACGCTTACACTCATACCCCCGCACTAGTGTTCCCTGTGTTGCAGGTGGCATGGACACACACATATACACATCACAAACATCCAAGACCCGAGAACAAACTTTATGCTTACACAAAATCTGCCCCGGCCGGGAATCGAACCCGGGACCCTCGCTTTGCAGGCAGGGTTACTACCAACTTAGCTAAGGAGCCGTCAACGAAGTTAAGAAATCAAATTTGTTTTATTTAACTCTCAAAGTCTGTCAGTATTACTTGCATCTCCACATTAATTTTCCTTTTGTTCATAAACACAGACTAGTACAGTAATTAAACCTTATTATAACAGAATTGTTGTAATGGTAACGCAATACTGCCATAGAATAAGACTAGGCAAATAAGTTTAACCAATGAGTGAGAATACAAAACAACTACTGCGCAAACAAAAATAGATCTTCAGTTGACGAACCTTTTCTTACTGCGACTGTAATTATTATAGATTTTTTTTAGGTTTCAAAATAAAGTTTCATTTTTCTAAATCGAATACTCATTCAAAACAACACTACATATAACAAAACCTAATGAAATCCTAGTAGCTCGACATTCCACTTTCCTATTATTTTTCTATTCTACAAAAGTCTTTGCATTTCGGATTTTATTTCATCACCAATAAAGGGAACGGCATAGAAAAAGTAGCCACATGAAACCCTCCAATACCATCCATCAACCCAGCGTTCACGATCGCATTAGCAGCCAATAAGGCCTACGTCGAAATTGCCGAGAATTCCTTTATATTAGTTTCCTAAACTATCGCTTCTCATATACGAATGTCGACTTAGCCTCACCACCAAACAACGAAACCGCAATCGCAAGAAAAAATAAATTCAGCACTCACCGAACGCTGCATTCAATTTCACAAAGCGACTCTCCTTACAAAGCAAGCGATGTGTGCTCGTGTAATACGGAGGCTGGCCCGATTTGTTCCCGATATAAGGCTTTCCAGATAGGATTGATTCATGATCACAATTACCTTTGAATGTTGTTGGGACGCATTGGCAGAACCTCTGTGATGACCAGTTATCCTGACCTTTGTGCACTTTCCAATTGTTAGAAAACCGGGGTCAGGGTATTTCAGATAAGTAACTAGACATGCACCCGTCCATTGGAAGTTGATACGGCTTTTCCTTATATGGGTAGGAGTATGCAGGCCTTGTTTTGTTGGATTGGAAAGTAGACGCACGTCCAAGATTTGCTCTGATTCTTCGTATCGAGGGATTTCTTGGGATTGCGTCGTTGTTTCAGTATCAATTGGCTTCTGAGCTCCTACTAAGGTTGTAACGAACGATTGGATGTCGATAAACTTTCACAAAAATAAACATAATCCTGAGACCATCAGAGATCATAGTAGAAAACATAATCCTAAAAAATTTTGGAGTTCGGCCACAAAAGCCATATTTAGAAGGCGCATCCCTGAGCAAATTACCTTCAGCATCTGATTCCCCGTTTGAGAGACGACTGCCCGACCTCTGCAGACGCCGCTCATATTGGTTAAAAAAAAGACCTACTTATAGAGTGTTTTGAAAAATATTAAACGTAATAAATCCAATTTTTAACGGTAAATCCATTACTGCAAACCAAATTTTTAATTTATACGGAGATGAAAACATGAAAACATTTTTTTTGTTCTTATTATCAATTTCAGTAGTTCTGTAGAAGCTGACTTCTTAGGTAATAATTACTATAAAAATATTTTAAACGTGCAATATGTTGGGAAAATGTTGGAGAATGACAAGATAGTTTTTTATTTTTTTAATGTCCTTGAATAGACGTGATGATAGCTTCTAAACATCAGATTAAAGTAGTTATTCGCTGCATTTGTTAGAGGATTCACCTTAAAAGTATACATAATTTAAATTACTTTCATCACAAGCATTTGATTGGAAATGTTTTTTATAGATTTATTATCCCTGTTCTTAGTGACCCATGGTAGTGGTACAGAATATACCATAAATACATCAAGTGTTTAGGGCTGATGCATTGGCGTTTGTTTTCAATGAGATTGATGCTTGTTAGAGGTAACAGAGGATTTATTTTCAACCTGATGCAACCCTATTTTTTATACTGTTTGCCTAGTGGTAAGAGTAACGCCGATCCATAACAATTGCAATGCCATTCAGAACTATGAAACCTGAAACCGAATTTACTTTTTTAAAGCTACACTTTTATAAGGTGACTAGGCAAAGACAACACTGTATTCATACTGGTTCTTTAGTTTTTAGTCGACGCGAGTGGGGACTTCACGCCCGTTCGTTAGACCCCAAATCGAATTTGGTCGGCGCCGGTGCAGAGTAGGACATTCTTTTGTTTTCTTTCTTTCCAATTGTTCTACATTTGAGTCGTTGGTCTTTTCGTTCTTTACTTGATTTTTATGAATATTTATTTTAAAAATTTGAAATTTGTTTAAATTATAATGACAACTCGCATACGACGTGAGAGCATCGTCGAAGACATTTTTTTATTATTTTGTTTTTTAAATTAAAATTAGTGTGTGCGTATTATATTTTTTAATTTTCCATGATCTCAAGAGGAGCACTTAGTTTGCCTGATGGTAACCATAATGCCTACATATTAGGTACAATTTCAGTGCCACTCAGAAACTATAAAAAAGCCTGCGCGGCACTGCAATGCGCTCATTACCCTGAGACATAAGGTACTAAGTCTTATATGCCCAGTAATTTTACTAATGATGTCTAAGAATTAGGTGACAAGACGAGCAGGACATTTGTCTGATGTTAAGCGTCACTCCATAACAATTGCAATAAACACTTTAGCTCTAACAATCGGTACGTGTTTACAGTTAAAGGAGAACAAACGGGCGATCAATAACGACAATAGTTGGCCGACAAACCGCGCGAGAGTTGAACAACTATCGGAGAAGTGCTAAAGAGGTTACGATGGAACTTCCATAAAACACATAAATAATGCAACTTATTGCTCGGGTATTAGGGATCCTCGAGTCGGAGAATGGAACGAAAAGTTAGTAACCGATGCAAGCTGCGGAATATCATAAAATATAATGAACTAGCTTCTGCCCGCAGTTTCACCCGCATCCCCACAGGAACCGTGCATTTTCCGAGATAAAAAGTAGCCTATGCTACTCTCCGGTCCAATGCCAAAAATCAAGTTAATTCGTTGCTCGGTGAAAGAAGGAAAAACCAACAAACCAGCAAACACACTTTCGCATTTATAATAGTAGGAAATAGGATTAATTTTTGCCCGCAGTTTCAACCGCTTTGCCACAGGAACTATGCATTTCCACTGTTATTATGTTAGTGTTATGTTTGTACACACGTACAAACCAACAAACGTACAAACACACTTTCACATTATTATATAAGTATGTATGGATTACCTTCCACCCGCGGCTTGCACTGCAGTGCATTGCGGTATCACTGAAATCTGTTCGGTAATGTTTTTTGCGTATGTATGACTGTATGTATATTGTATGTTATTTTTTTGGGCACACTCGCCCTGTATTCTAAGCAGTTTGACGGATTTTAACATAAAATATGAAGTATCATTGGATTCGTTTTAAGGCGTATATAACAGCTAAATAGCTAAAAGGTTTTTTAACAAAATCGGATGAGCTTCTGGCACTGATAAAAATATATGTCTTTATTCATCATATTACCGATAATCATGTTGTGATCAAAACAAGGTCTTACCAAATTTACTCCATCAAAAAAAAATGTCAAAGTTACCTCTAAAAATAAGTTTGAAACGAAATAACTTTAATGTAAAATGAAACGTTATTTATAAATGTACAATTGTACTCTGATAGAAATAACAAGGCTTACGTATTATATAATAATAACAAACTTCGTTGTGGTACATTTTCGATTAGGCATCTAATTTTCAGGTAATTACGCTCTTTTTTAATTTTAATCAATTGTAGCGGCCCGCGCGGTCTTCCTTCTCTTTCACACCAACGCAAACCGACAGTGTATGCAAAGAGGACAGAACGATGAATGTCATTGACTCGGGGTACCGCCTTAATTGTGGGTGAGTGATATAGGGTGTCATATAATTTCTTTTCAGTTTTCAGTACGCAGGCGAGGTTTTTTTTTTAATAATTGACAGATTGTTGTTTATAGCATCGTTCTGTTTGTCTAATGACTTTTACAGCTTCACTGGCCGAAGAATTGAAAATTTGGCCGCCGTGAACTTTTGCACATTTCGTGACTCTGACCTAAATCCATTACAAATAAACCTGCAGAACCAATCGATTACCTTTCGCTTTCACACTTCACACCACCTTCATACTAGTTCCGCGCGCTTTTTTACTTTTTTAAAATCGATAATGTGGCTAGGAAGTGTCATTATTCTTCCTGACTGTCACAGCCATGCCGTGCAGGTTGCATGCTCAGCTGTTACCTTCCGTTTACTCTGTCCCGGGGGTCTACTCTCAAAACCAATGACGATAAATCGTTACGTTACGACAATGCTTCGAATATATCGAACTAACTATACTATAAAATATGTTTTAAATATTTTTAATCGACTCCCAAAAAGGGCTCTCCGAAACGCTGGCGTAAGCGATCGATGTTGACTCCGAAATTCTTGAGATGATGTTTCGGCTTACAACTTACAATCCAAATTGTTGTAATAGCGGAACCAAAGTGCGGGTCTTGTAACTTAAACGATGATGAACAGGTCTGTGGATGATGACTCAGGGTTGTCGCCAATCTTTAGTGATCAAATATCTATATATCTATACAACTAAATAAAATTGAAGTGTCTGTTTGTAATATCCAAATAACAGCTTTTAACCAAATGCATTTGAAAGTATATACGGTACATATAACAAAACAACCATTTTTTAAATTTTTGTCTGTCTGTCTATCGGTCTGTCTGTCTGTCTGTCTGTTGGTTCAGTGTAATCTCCGAAACGGCTGGGCCGATTTTGACGGGACTTTCACTGGCAGATAGCTGATATTACAGGGAGTAACTTAGGCTACTTTTATTTTAGAATAAAATTAGGGTTTCGCGCAAAAAATAATGCATGAAATCCAATAACCGCGCGGGTGAAACCGCGGGCAGCAGCTAGTATGTCATAAATATACATAAGTATCACTTTTATTAGGTGCGTATAATAGCCAGTTGATTTATTTACTAGTGGCCCCAAATACGCATGAACCAATTAGGAAATCTAATTCGTTTGTCAGCCACCTAATTTCCGTTAGGTCCCGATCGGAAATGCAATCGTGTTAATAAATTCTCGTGTTTCCGAACGATACATTGGCTGTCTATTACACCGTGTACACCGAAGTGTAATTTTACGTGCCTTAGAAATAATAATATATTCATTAAACATTATTAAATTAGGCTTGATTAAACAATGGTGAACACCAGGCTTTTAACCTATAGTGGGACAATTTTCTCTAATTCTCTTTTCAATTCACCCTCTTACCATTCTTCTTCTGTGCTTTTGAAAGTTCTTGCAAGAATCAATCAATCATTCAGTTCATACCGCGTCATCTTGGGCCTGCCGCGACGCTTTCTGACATTATTAAGTTTTCTGTAATGTTACACGTTTGGTCGGTTCCGCTTTTATTAAACCTCACTAGTTAGTTTTTATATAAACGTTAGTTAGAATTTGTGCGCCAAATTTTGCTACTGAATTTTGGACTAGTTCCCGTGAATCTAATAGGCTATAATTTTACATTTATTTGTGAAACTGGAGACCGTGGGTTGTTATGGAAGAAACATTGTTCAAAAAATGGTTTTTCTCAGTTAATTATTACAGTAGACACCTACTTTCGAGATGGCTATAAAAAAGGTGGTTTAACGAACATTAACGGTTTTACCACAAACAAAATAAGCACACCCTCAACATTCGTTAAACAGATGAAATCCTCATCTAATTCTTTAATATGCCTTAGGGCTTAGTCGCATGTTTAAATATAAGCAATCAACACACCTTAATTTATAAATGTCTAAAAGTTGTGTCTAACTAACACTTCTGTTGTGACATCTCTAATCATTTTACTTGTGAAAGTTGTGTAGCGGCGTTTAACTTTTAGACGCGGTCAAGTTAAACAGGCGTCTAAACGTTGATTTTTGCGGTAAGAGGTTAAATAAATAAATCAATTTTTAGTTTCTTCCAATTCTACAATATTATCCATAAATTACGTTACTGTGTAAATTCGTCCCAATCTGTCGACGCGGCATTAGTTCCATTTGCCTAATTTTGATTTCGGCTGTGCTGCAGGCGGTGCTTAGTTTAGTTTACCGCTTGCACATAATTAACTCCCTGTGTAGTTTAGATTAGATCACCTATATATAAAGGAAGAGTTTTAGTATTTTATTATTAAACTTTTCGTGAGTATCACACATAATAAATTGTTAAAATCTCCAAAGTTAATGTGTACAAAACCTCCGTACTAGCTAGATAAAAGTTTTTTATACCTCGTAAAGTGCTTGAGGCGATAGAGATCAATCCACTGATTTCTTAGATCAATCGATATCCAAATTTCAACCGGGATCGGGAGTGGACGCTTTCGCCTGCGTGGAGTCCCATTCTTAAATGTTATGGCTATTGTAATTTGTTTTCTATCAGATTACTTGGTAGGTGTATGAGGATGTCCTAGTGTGTCATATGCTCCTAAAATGCAGAGTAACGCGGGCTCTGCAGTGCCATGCAGGAAGGGCCGGATTATCCATAATGCAAGTTAGGCAACTGCCTAAAGGCTAGGACGAGGGGCCCCACACCCCTGGAAAAAAATTGAAAGTGTTTTGTTTGAGTGAAAATTAAATATGAAGAATTGTATGTAACAAACCCTCAATGACAATATTATTAATATTGAGTTGTTTTTTATATTATTACACAATACATTTCAGAACGCATTTCAAATTATTATAGCATAATATCATTATTGTTGGAAAAGGGGGCCCGACACGTGCATTGCCTAGGGGCCCCGACATGGTTAATCCAGCCCTGCATGCAGGCCTTTGTGTTTCAAAGTTCTGGTGGTCCACTACAATTTTAATTGGCAGGATGGTTATGTTAATCATCAGGCAAACTACCTGCTCGTCCCGTTACCAAGTACTGTAAAAGAAAAAAAGATGTTAACACACTGCAGAATAACAGTTCAGATATTTGATTCAAATCTGAGAATCCACGAGATCTATTGGCCTGTTATAAAACCATTAAAGTACAACCAAATTACCAAACCAGTCAGTTACTATCTGGCCGTTGGGCGTTTATTTTAAAGCAGCAAATTCATGAATCCTCAATACAAAGTGCAGTGAGCGATCACCCTGATGAATATGTAAGTTGGAACGGCTTCCGGGGAGTCGTGCCATGAACGCTCCATGAGAGATGTAAACACACTGTATATTTAAATTGGCAGCATAATTATTGCAGTCGTGAAAGCTCGTCAAAATCGAAGCCGGATTACTATTGAATTAAACAGCGTTTAACAGTTTACTCGTATATTATATTTTTATTTCATGGACGGATTTTTGACGGTTCCGTGCGGCTAAGTTGGTAGCAAAGTGAAGTAGCCTGCGCTGCTTCAAGGCGCGAATGAATAGGTATCTCCTAAGCAAGCGTGTTTCATCGTCGACCGCATCATCGCTTACCACCGTTTGAGATAGTGGTCAAACGCAAGCATATAATGAATAAAAAAGCGGTTCGATTCCCGGCCGGAGCAGACTTCTTGTTTTGAGCATAAATTTCGTTCTCGGGTCTTGGATGCTTCTGTTGTGAATCTCTTTTTGTCTATGCCACTTGTGAAACAGGGAATCCTAGTGCAGGGGGTGTGTAAGCGTTTTCTATTGCTGTTGCGCAGTCCGTGGTAACATTTTTTAGTGCTCACATGGATGCCTATTTAGAATTGCTACTTCAGTATTACTGAAGTACATTTGTCGCATTTAAATATACAAGGAACCCTTATTCTATTCACCACTTTCAAGGGACGTATTGATGTAGGATTTCAAGTAATCTTTATGTAGAAATACTACTTCAATCACGTCTTCATAGAAATGCTATAGAAACTCTACTTTAATATTTTATTCGAGGGCGACGAATAGAATAAGGGTTTGAGAGAAACCCTATGTCCGCGTTTAAAACGAACATTTCCAAACTTTCATGTTCACAATATTAGTATCTCGTTAGTGGTAGGACTAACTCTTCAGCGAGTGTCCGTCTGGGTTGTTACCACCGCTTTGCTCGTGAAGTCTGCTGTCAAGCAGTAATGTGCAAGCATTACTGTGTTCCGGTTTGAAGAGCAGAGTAGCCAGTGAAATTACGGGGCTTATGAGACTCAATACCTAATGTCTCAGGGTAACGAGCGCACCGCAGTCTCGCACAGGCCTTTGTGTTCCAAAGTTCGGGTTATGGGCCAGCGTTATGTTTACCATCAGGCAAACGACTAGCTGGTCTTGTTACAAAATAACATTAAAAAATAATAATAACTAAGTTACCTGTTACACCCCCTTACAAGGTCATCAGACAGCTAGCAACACTGCCAAAGCACGAGGGAAGCCACATCCATCAGCCCACGTCGTCAGTCCCACGTGCTGTCTGATTTATGATGCGTCGGGGATGCGGGTAGATGGCAAGCCGGGAATGTTTCCAGTTTGCCATCTCCGCTTCTGGATTGATATTTGAGTGAAATTTCACTCGGTTTGTGTGGTTTCGGGTGGGATTTATGCTAATAAAATGAACTATATACTGGTTTAGTGGAGCACATAGGTATTAAGTTCTGCGAAACTGCGTAACTGCGCAATGTTGGCTCCGCGGAGTCCAATTTGAGTTTGGCTGATCTAATGAAATAAAACATTCATCCAAACTCTTATGAGACCCATCCCGTTTCGGAAATCTTTCGACACCCAATCTAAATCCTTAAATCCCAGAAAGACGTCCTCAAATACATGAATGTTTTTGTTCAATCCGTGGATGTATGAAAGAAATCCGCGCGGATCGTTCAATTTTCTCCTTGTAGAATTGTAGATATATAAAAACTGTTTTGTCTGGACTTATGAGACTTAATATCTATAAATGTCTGAAGGTAACGAGCGCAATGCAGTGCCGCGCAGGCTTTGCGTTTCTGAGTTCTGAGTAGCACTGCAATTCTTGTGGACCGCGGCGTATGCTTACCAGCAGGCCAACGACAGGCTTGTCTCAATATCCAATAGTAAAAAAATAATAATTAGTAATCTAGGTTCAGCAAACTAACTCCTTTATGATCTGAGTTCACAGAAGTTATTATACATTTTCAAAAGTGTACCCTTGCCATAAATTGAACAAACTATAAAACTTTAAAGTTATACCGAGTAAAGCCATGTGCAACTAGTTTTCATACTAAGATAGTTTTGAGAGAAAATAATATGAAGAATTACCTTCTATTCACGAAAGCGGTATTGGGGATCTAAGGATTTTTGGGATAAACGGAATGCATTCCACGAAATTGGCCTTCTTGGGAACGATGGAGATAGTGCAGCGGTTCTGTTGAACGGCATAACCTATTATGATTGCGGATTTCAACCGACTTTCTGTTTGTGGCAGAGCATTTTCTAATGCTGGCTAGCTACCACTATGAAAAGGAAAATCAATCGCTAAGGATTTGTCGTTGTGTATTTACGGTAGTCGCTTTTTGAGACCCAGTTCCGATTCAGGATTTAGCGTTTTTATTTATCACTAGCTTCTGCTCGCGGCTTCACCCGCCTTCTCACAGCGCATTTTTCAAAATAAAAGTATAATTATAAAATTGCTTTAAAAAAGCGACGAACCGACTTCAGTGACAAACTACTGAATCGATTTTGATTAAATTTCTATGGAACCAATCTGAAACTATATCCTTTCAAACAAAAATAGAATTTTTCAAATCGCTTTATAAATGACAGAGATCTGAGAAACATTAAAAAAAATACCCACCGAATTGATAACCTTCTCCTTTTTTGGAAGTCGGTAAAAAAGAATATTTATTTATAAACTAAATAATATCTATAACCACGTCGATCCGTTGCTCCTGGACTATAATGATCAGCGTTCTCCGGTTTGAATAATGAAGTAGTCAGTCTCGGGGCATATAACAACAAACTACCTGCTCATTACCTAGTACAAATTGCAAAAAAAAAAAACGAGTTCCATTTCAAAACTTTTTTCTTCCAACCTTTCTTTAAAATTGGCAACGTGCAGTCAGACGTTTCCCCAAATAATTCGAATAAACAGGAATAAAGTCACGTTACACACAAAGCATTGCGCAGTAAAAATCAACGGGCCCAGAACTCCAAAACGGACAAATTATATTTTGGCCGGTTTCCCGCTTGCTCTGCCACGTTTTGCTGCGATTTCAATGGAAACTCTTGGCACGGGGTCGGAACTGATTTCTGGAACTATAATGTCGAGGAAATTAGGGAATCGGTTAAATAAAGGCTTGTTTATTTGTTTTGTCTTTAATAATAGGTGTTGGAGCTAACTCTTCGGCAAGTGTCCGTTGGGTTTGTATCTCTGCTAGCCTGTGTGTCACGCAGCATCACTGTGTTCCATGCTACCCCCAGCTACTTTGAAACAGACAAATCTGGAATACACTATGTACTGTGTGTGTGTGCGCTATGGCATTACACGGTTTAATTCCACCATCCCCATTCCACCATCGGACGACAAGACGCACGGCGTTTTGTCACCCATTTATGGTTGACTTACCATCTATCCGCACCAAGCGTTTTGCTTCAACATTCATCATGCGGACAGCGAAAGAATGGAACTCATTTCCATCTGCTATCATTGCGGCATCTGTATTTCCTGAAGAATACAATTTGGGAGTCTTCAAGTCAAGAGTGAACAGGTATCTTCTAGGCAAGCGTGCTACATCGTCGACCGCATCGTCGCTTACCATCAGGTGAGATTGCGGTCAAACGCAAGCCTATCCCAAACAAAAAAAGACATACACTGCAATGCCTACCCTAAGGCTAAAATTCAGAGACGTGGACTTTTGCTTCCGTATATCAAAACTGTCAAGTCCACGCTTAGATTCGTCTTTGAATCTTAGCCTTAGACGTTAAGATTTATATGCCCACTAATTCCCTTGGCTACTTTGCTTTCCACGCCGAAACACAGTAATGCATCCACACTGCTTTGCGACAAATATACCTACGAGCAAAGCGCTGGTGCCCACCAAGATACGCCGCAGAAGAGTCCTGAACAATTACAAAATCAACCTGAAATTTCCATTTAAATGGATTTCTCGACAAAATTGTAGAAGAAAACTTCAAACAGCACTCCGTTTCACCTGCTTACTTCCAGCTTGCAATAAACGACGCACTTCCGCGCCAAAAAAACAGAATCACCACATTCGAGTTATCGTCGAAAAACATCCAAATATCGTCATCAAAGGGCCTCGGCGAGTAATGCGAACCGCCACAGGCAGGCCTCAGAAAAATGACGCTGCCAGAGGAAACATTGCCGACGATTGTATGATATAATAACAGTATGGGTACTTGTACGAAATCCAATAGCTTTTAAACATTCAATAACATTATACAAAATAACATTTTTTTTAGTGGTAGGACTAACTCTTCTGCGAGTGTCCGTCTGTGTTGTTACCACCGCTTTGTGAGTTAAGTCTGCCGCCAAGCAGTAGTGTGCAAGCATTACTGTGTTCCGGTTTGATGACCAGAGTAGCCTGTGAAATTACTGGGCTTATGAGGCTTGATAACTAATGTCTCAGAGTAACGGGCGCACTGCAGTGCCGCGCAGGGCTTTATGTTTCAATGTTCTGAGTGGCACTGCAATTGTTATGGGTTGGCGTTATGCTTACCATCAGGCAAACGACCAGCTCGTCTCGTTACCTAATAACGTAAAAAAATAAAAATAATGTGAGTTTCATTATTCCACCACAACTTGTAAATACCTGAACAGATTTGGATGTATGGGGTATCGTTAGAATCCTTACAAGATCATAATCATAATCAATTTATTGGTAATACTTATTACAAGTCATACTTGAAAAATAGTTTGAGTAATTTACAAAAAGCAAAATTACACTTAAATAGGTAAGAAATTAGTCTAGGTAACCATGTCCATTCAATACAATAATTGTAGTGATCTAAATTTAAATCAATTTCAATAATTAACAAACAAATAGTTTCAATTTATCATATGAATAAAATGTCAAAATAATCGTAATGTCAATAATAGTAGGTAAATTAAACAGCCTCCAAAGTCATAGCTTCCGATCTAGAAATTCTTCAATATAGAACGTCTGCTCGACAAGCCAGCGTTTGAGGCGCGACTTGAACAAGCCCAGATTAGAGGCCGAAGTGATCTGCTCTGGAAGCCTGTTGTAGACTGTTGGGCCCATAACATGCCGATCCCGAGTGACACTGGCTAGGGCAGTCGTGTTTTTTTATGTAATTTGTGTTATTTAGTTCCAGTTATTCCAAATCACGTTACGCCCCATACTGTTATTAAGATATACAAGTAACATGGCGATTTATTCACGTTAGAAGATACACGGAAACGTACTCAAATACCGCCGGCCTTGAGCAGGCAGGGTGTTTTTTTATATAAAAAAATATGGGCTGCGATAAAGATGGCCCTTCGCGATTACAGTAGGCATCAGGACTTGCTGGCTTTTCCTGCAGGTACTGAAATACTTAGGGTCTTACCACAAAAAAATTAAACTCACGTTAAACCTGTGTTCATCACTGTTTAACGCCAAAACATGCCTTAGTCGCGCGATTAAATATGAGCACACATCCTGATTTAAGTAGTGTCTAACCATTGTCTAGCACAATTATTCATAATTATTCATATTCATAATTCTGTTGTGACATTTCTAATCATTTTTGACGGGTATCTTTAGACGCTGTCTAGCTAAACCGGCGACTATAAATGGTTTTTTGTGGTAACACTACCTGTGCTGAGGATGGATTGAAAGCTAGTGGTATCACAAAGAAGGAAGTAGGCATGTCAAAAAAACAGGTGACGAATTAAAACGATCCAAGTGAAAGTATATAGAAGCAGAAACAATCTACTTCTTGATATTTAAGCTAAAAAACAAGACCACATGACTGTTCCGTCAGAGGAAGTCGCAAGGTACTCCTATAGGTAGTCCTAGGTAACGTATTTGGGTAAAATAAGAAATCTAGCTTCAAAAACTTTGCTTTCACTCGGAGGCGTATCGCAAAGGAAGAAGATACACATAGCCAATCGTTCAAGAGAGAAATAAACGGATAGCCACGTCAGGAATAGCAAATAAAAACAATAAATCCAGCTAGCCTGTAGGAAGAACGGGGATGTAAAAAGCGCTAACTCGCGAGACCGGTTAGGGTTTGCAGCTGTTTATTTATAAGCGAAACGATTTATTTAAACATCTCCAAAGAAATAAATAATCGGGTTAAAACATATTATAGACAAGTAAATAATTGGGATGTTGACTGTATTCAAATAAAAATATAATTTGCTGCGAAACGGTAGTTTTTGAGACAGAAATCCTATAAAACACAATATTTTTATTTATTTTTAAGGAATTTAATTTTAATTCAATAATCAAAATGTAATCACATCGCTCACGTGACATAAAACGCGCGTGACGTCACTTGTTCAATCGGAAGGAGTATATATATTTTTTTTGCTTTTGGCTCCACGTGATTTGCGTATTAGTAAATAACACAAAATTAACAACAGCACATTTTCGCATTCCCGCCAAAACTCCAATGAGTATATTGCTCGTTGTGCTTAGTATTTAAGAGTGATTTCCGTGATTTTTTGTCTGTGCCGTGAAGTCCGCGCCATTTTTTCGAAATTTATTTCGACTTTTGAATATTAATCTTGAATTGAATATTTCTCCCACGATGGAAAGTGGCTTCATAAAGGCAAATAATTCCAATTTGCTGAGAATTGATTGTTTTACGGTGGCCAATTTCTTCTCGACAAACGATAATTTCTGCTCTGCTGAATTTAGAAATGTGAAGACCTCCGTGTAAGTACTTATTATACCAAAAATCATTATTTCTATAACCAACAATGAATATATAATAGTAATCATAGATTCTAAGATCCAAAGTGTATAACTTAACCAAAGCATATATTATGTAGATCAGTAAGCTCAAAAAACTTTATTTTAATACATAACAATACATACACAGAAAATATCGAATCAACTTGTCACTAAACGTAGCACAGACTAGATAGTAGTGGTTATATTCTTTTTGCTTGTCACTTTACAGTGTTATAGAAAAGTACTCTGTGGTATTGAACAAGTGACGTCATTGGCGTTTTGGAGTAAAATTTTAAACGGCATTTAAAATACATGAAAATTAAAATATTAGTTGTTTTAAAAAGTAAATTTAAATATTTTGGGTTATATTAGGCCCATACGCATCGTTTTAAACACTTTCCCAAAATCAGTCAACATCCCAATTCTAATAATTAATTATTATGTACGACGTACGTACAGGGATTTCAAAAAAGCGTACACAGCATTTACGCGGTGGATTGTTATTTCCTTTCTACTACATAAATGTGAGCGAAGTCGCAGGGCAAAACGCTACCGTTATTTAAAAGTCAGGAACAACTTTGTTAGAACTGTTCGCTCAGGTAAAGACAAGAAGAATGTTTCTATTTGACAACTTCTAGGAACTATGAGCATTTTATGCTGTCAGTGGATCGAAAGTTCCCCCAGTAAGTATTTGTTCCACTGATCAATAAAACTGAGTTTGTTTTTGTGTTGGACAGGAAAACTTTGGGAACATTAATCTTTTTACAAGCTTTTATTCAACTTGCAATGTTTGTGCTTGTTTATAGGTCAAAGTGCAAGCTAAATTTGACCCACTTCCCAATTTTACGTACCTACATATGTAAATCAGGTGGTAAGCTAGTGTGGCCGAGCGGAAAGTTGTGTGACTTTCCGACGAACCGTAGTTCGACATAGTTCAAATCTCGATTCGGTCCCGCACCAATGACTTATATCAAGTTATGTGTGGATTGTTCAGACTCGCTCTAAAACAGTGAAGGAAAACATCGTGAGGAAGCCCGCATGTTCAAGAACCACAAAATTCGTGGACATGTGACATCCACCAAGCCGCACCACTGAGCAGGATTCCTAGTTTTTAAGGAATCAGGACTCAGTAGACTCGCATAAGACATTGTGACAGGTAACGGGCTACCACCCATCATATCATGAAGACTAACGTGCCAACCCTAGATTTTAATACGAAATGGATGCGAGTGCGAGTAAAGTAACCCGTAGCCTCCATCCGTACTCTCCATCTCGAGAAAAACGGACACCCCTACAAATGACTTTCAAATCTGAATAAAATGTTGCAGAGTGTACTGCCGGTTATACAAACTTACCTCTGGAGTTTCTATCTTAAATTAAAAGGTTATGAGTTATAACTAGTTGCTACCCGCGGTTCCACCTGCGTGGATATTCTTATACGTCTCCTATGTCAGTCTCCGGCCCATAAACCATTTCTATGCAAAACATCATGACGATCCGTCGCTCCGTTGCTCTTTCCTTTCCTATATCTTTCGGCTAAAACGGAACACCAATGCCGGTCGAATGGCCGGCTATACGCTGATTTAGGACCGATTTGTACCAAATTATTGGTATACGTGCCTATGTCTATGTATAATTTATCCCACACCTTTATGGTATCTACAGCTGTGTATCTTAGACACTGTCTAGCTAACAGACGTCTAAAAGTTGTTTTTTGTGGTAACACGGTTAATATCTAAGGGTAACGACCGCACTACAGTGTAGCGCAGGGCTTCGTGTGGAAAGTTCTGGAACAGAATAGATTAAGGTTCTGGGTGGCACTGCAATTGACAGTGGAATTTCTATATATATATCATAGAGAAGATCGGCTAGAAACTCAACAACGTAGTGACAAGAGCTAAAGCTTAAGCAATTGAATATCAGGATTAAGTATTATGTATTTGATCGTTTCTCTTTATTTGTATAAACAATTACATTGCCTATTAGCTGATCCCTACAATTTCAATAACGACTAATCCCTGTCGGGTGCAATTGCGATAAAAGCGATTTGAGCGATAAAAGCAATTTGAGCGGTAAAAGCAAATAAAGCGCTTAAACTCGCTCAAACCGCGCCTCTGTTTGCAATGATCCCAATTGAATCGACATTTTTACTGAAAAACGTAATATTCTTTATGGGTGGAG
Organism: Crocallis elinguaria; assembly: GCA_907269065.1. Taxonomy (NCBI): domain Eukaryota; kingdom Metazoa; phylum Arthropoda; class Insecta; order Lepidoptera; family Geometridae; genus Crocallis; species Crocallis elinguaria. The sequence continues at coordinate 13,086,288 of OU026071.1, read as the reverse complement.
AGGTAGCGGTCGTTTTGTGTATGTTGTTTGTGAACAAATTTTATTGCTTATACAGATTTTTTTATTTAATAACCTTGTACTAATTAATACCTTTAGTTGTCTCGCAGTTGTATAAGCATATTGTGAATAAAATTAGTCATTTATATTTATTTAAAAAAAATGCAGTTCCAAATGTCGGGTTATTAGAAATATACGTACCTCGACTACGTTTTTATTTTCTACATATTTAAAACATATCAAAAGTTAATATACTACATGTCAAAAATTTTACAGTAAACTGCGTACAACTTTACAAACACAAGTAGTCACATATTTTACTTCAAGAATCTCAAAAATCTCCCGCAATCCAAATTGCTCCATTATACGGTATTCAGTAACTATTATCCAATCTGTGGTATGAATAACCTTAACAATACTAACCGCCACCTCTTACACTAAGCGGTATAATCCTCTTATGAATGCGGGTAGTTAGCTCTTTGCGACCCAGCTATGCTTGGGAAGCTGTCAATTCGGATATTGTATGGTTTTTTGGTTGTGGTTTCACGCTTCATATTGCTTTTGTCACCCTTATTTTGAGTTTCGCATTTTTCTTCATTTGTAAACGGAAAGTTACTGCTTTTAAACTAGTGCCGTTGTATTTTAGAATGTTTCTGTGTGGCTGAAAACTGTTTTGAAATGTTGCAAAAAGTTGTTGAAAATCTGTAGTGAAGCAACTATAAAGTTTGTCTGGAAGAGATCGCTATTTAGCGATAAGACCGCCCATTGTTCTTAATATACCTTATTTAGTTATGTTCACTTTTGTATTATGGTGGTGTACAGTAAATAGTTGTCTATCTATCTATCTATAGGTGTTTGCCGGTAGCTGCACTTGAGAGCTATTCAGTTAGTCTTAAGTTTAGCATGTTACCATCATCACTTAAGATCAGGCGATGCAGTGGACATGACTGAACACACGTTATCTTAATTAGCTTTTGCAACAAACAACTCTTTTTCACTTTCTTGGACTTTTGCTTTTGTTCATATAAATTGCCTATGACTCCCGAACTATAATAACGAGATGCTACAGTAAAACATAAACACACAACTACTGAAATCATAACCATTCCTTTTGACGAAAACTTTTGAGAAAAACTAATAACCAGTTTTTAAACTGGTAACATAGCTCCACATAGATCCTCTGCGTACTATCCAACTGAAATCAAAGCCTGTAAATGGCAATATCAATATCGGGATTAAAACTAAGTGCACGTAAACACACCCAGTGACATTTATAGGGTTGTCAATAAAAACTGCAATGCACACGCACGGATAGTGTTCGAATAAATTAACTCGATTCTGATCCGCGCCATCGCCCGCGGATACATTATACGGATTGTGCATTTAGTTAGGGTTGCCAGTTTAAAAAAAAAAGCTAGAACCGACTTCCATCGTCTAGCTTTACGAAGATGCGCTAAGGCGCATCATCTGATTTTGACTGTAGTATACACAGTAGTAGGTACATCCTCTATCATTTACGATTTAATAAATCCTTTCCATGTAAAGGTTGCTTAGTAGAGATGGCTTTCAACGATAACGCCCCCGTTTTGTAGCACTGATTGTTATACTTATTTTTGTTTGTTTTGTATTTTTCTTTGGTATGTAAGTAAAGAGTTTAGTATCTATTGATCAAATTAATGACTCTTTCTTAGATTTAAGTGTGTGGTTTTGTTAGATAGCCTATTGTATAGTTTGTTTTTCAGTTTTTTTTTTCTCTTCCTCCCTATAGCACAATCTATGTACTTATATTTAGTTATAGATTTGTGTATGTTTATCGGAGCTTTACAATTAAGGAGTTATAATTATTATATGATTTTAAATAACAAAATTTGTACGTAATCAACTGATATACTACTGACCACAACATTGAACTATCCCTGTCCATCCAAGAGTTGCCTGTAATAAATTGCTTATTTATAGCGACAAGGCCGCCCATTGCACAACCTGTATGTAAATTGTTATTTAATTTGTTTTTTGGTGTTCAATAAAGAGTTTTGTGTTGTGTATTGTCTAATCACGGGGCAACCCTAATCAGTAAAAGCATTTGAATTCAAAGCGTGCCGCGCACGTTTGATGGGCATTAACGACACGCGACATTTACGTAAATTGATTGTATTGCATTGATATTCATGTTAGTGATATTGTTATTCCTAGCTTAAAACATTGTTTTAGTAGTGATAGCATTTTTTTTTATTTCAGCTATTTTACTCTGCAAGCTCCAGGGCTCGCACCTTTTGTTTGATATTTACATTATTGTATACTTGAAAAATTTCTTACTTATCATCAATTTAATAATAGTGATAGCTTAGTTGTTGTGAGGTCGACCGCTGAAATTGGATGGTTCGAGTCTTCATGACATTGAGTTTTTGGTTAAAGAAAAAAAAATCATGATGCAATCCTAGATTTGTGATAGACTGAGAGAGTGCATTTGTGATAGAGTATTTGTAATAGTGTATTTGTCATAGTCCATTTTCTAGCACTTCTCCGGAATCTTTTTTTTAATCTTGTATAGGAACTATTAGTACAATTTTGGGTAGTAGTCCAGAGTTTAAAATCTTATTTTTAACCGACTTCAAAAAAGGACTAAGTTCACTGTAAAAGTTCTATGTATGTATTTATTAGGGATAATTGCTGATTTCTCCATCAATTGAGAAAGAACATATTCTCGAGGTGGTCCCATATAATTTTTATGAACATGGAAAAATGGGGGATGAAATTTCATATATCGCTATATATATATTACTTTCGTCAAAAAATGTTGATTTTTCGAATGCTTAAGTGTCTCAGATGGCCTACACTGCGCCGTAATAAAGCCTATAATTGCATGATTGTAAGCCATTGGAACCGAAGTCGGTTCTTAAAACAAGTGTCCTGTACGAATTTGATGGTCTAAAACCGCCATCTTTATGTAAGCGATTATTGTTAAACGCCATGCTTCATGCCGTAGTACTGCTGAATGTTGCCATTCTCCTGAATTTCAGCAAGCCTTTCAGTGATTTGCATAATTATCTGCTAGTGATCAATTTCAAAAGCTGGTATCGTACGCGAGCTAGCTTAGTTTAGTATTAGTAGCTCTTAATTTGGTACCTATGTATTGATATGGTATTAGTTTCATTCAGTGCATGTATTATACTGAATGGACACATAGCGAGCACAATTTTTTTACAAGGATAGTACGTTGACTCCATTTATTTCATGATGTCAATCAATTCGTTTTCTCATGAGAATCAAATGTCTATATAAAAAAAATTGCTTTAAAAAAGCTACGAACCGACTTCAGTGACAAACTACTGAACCGATTATGATGAAATTTCTATGGGACCAATCTGAAAGTATTATATCGTAGTAGAGAAATGAGGTAACAAACATAAAAAAAAAATACCCGACGAATTGATAACCTCCTCCTTTTTTGGAAGTCGGTTAAAAAACTGGAAATTGAACGAAATAACATCAGCTATCTGCCAGTGAAAGTCCCGTCAAAATCGGAACAAACACCAGACAAAAATTAATAAAATGTTTTTTGTTATAAGTACGGTATACATATACTTTCATATGCATTTAGTAGAAACCTGTTATTTTGACACATTAGAACACTTCAATTTTATTTATTTGTATATGTAAATAATATTGTATATATGTGTATATAATTTTGACATTAGAAGCATGAGTCCACGCTTACATGTCTCAACGTACGTCTCAGGGTAACGTACCCAATATTATAAAAAAATGTTTGTCTCAGGTAGCCTACACTGCGCCGCAATAAAGCCTATAATTGCATGACTGTCAGCCATTGAACCATCTCCGTTACATAACCTTTCACATTAACTTCAATTTGCATATTTCAGCGTTTGGCGTCGTCCCTTGTTGTTTTAGGGTTGTTGACCTTTTGACAGTTAGGTATACCTACCAATATATACCTACGGTTCCAATATCAGATGTTTACTCTTGTTGGTTTACGGCTAAGAGGTCTTGGTCCTGTTTGGGTACTTTCGGCTTAGTTGGGGTGCCTTTTCAAGTTAGGGCGATTATATTACGTGTACAGACAAGAGTCAGTGTGACCGAGCGGGAACTTGTGCGACTTTCAATCTTACGCAGTTGAGTTCCAATCCCAGCACGTCCAGACGTAACTTGTTGCGGTCAAACGTCAGCCTAAAGAATATTAAAAAATAACTTACATGTTATGTCAGGATTTATCAGTATCGCTCTAAAACGGTGAAGGAAAACATCTTTAAGAAACCATAGTGCTTTGGCTTGTTTGGCTCTTGAGAGCCATTTTATAGTCTAGATTTAGGGTATTTTCCACCTTGGTCCTAGCTATCAAATGCTAAACAGCAATCAAGGAAAAAAAACATTCCGAATAGCAGAAATTCGCTCGCTTAGTTGGAGAAAAAATAAGCCGTGTTTTTAGAAATAAAACTATTGTAAGCTGCTTAACTTTTTTAAATTACTCTGACCTTTTTCAAAGAGTTTTTAAATAAAAACCAGCTATTACTTCAGACGCAGACTCTAATTTTCCCTAAGAACAAACCGAAAAACTTCATAAACACTTTCTTAATAATCCGCTCAGTCACTAAAATAACTTAAATTTCCGTAAAAAAAGTTAAGAAAAATGTCTTAATGCGAAATTCTTCGGATATCTCTTTTGCGTTTATCTTTTGAGGTAAACAAATTCTTTTTAAACTCCTGAAGGCTTCAGTGAGAACCTTTTCAGGTTAAACTTATCGTTTTAAGTGGGTGACACTCGCGTCACTTTAAGCTGGCGAGCAAGTGCGACGAACTTCAAATTGTAATTAATATTGTCAAGTAATTTGCTCCAACAGACCAATGGCGTGTTTACATTCCTATTAGGTACACACATTTTCATACATTCTCATGCTTGTATAGACAGTTTATTAAAGATCACCTTACACGCGAACGATTTGCCATGATGACATGATTGACACTAAACATGACGTATGTACTATTCACTAAGGTACACAAGTGATGTATGGAGCGTCACTTTGAGTCCAGGCGGGGCTTCGAGGTAGCGAAGAGACAACACTATCTGGCCATATTGCTTTTCTTCTCTGTCTCTTGGTGTTACTTCAAGCTGCGCGTGAGCTTGTAATAGCTCGTAATCCGTGGCCATTTTGACAGCAAAACGCATTGGAGTCTAATGCCCATGACTGTAATGTTATATGGCGTCCTGAAATAAACGTATTTTGTTTCTTTCTAAGCATGTTATGCACAACACCTTCAACAACAGCGCCACTAAATTGAGTGTTTCATATATGCCCAACTAAATTCAGAATGAAACCAGGTTAAAAAATCGTTAGTTTTTTAATTTAACCTTTAAATGTAACATATTGAAACTTTATTTTATTCCGTGCCCGAGCATGCTCGCGATGTTACTCGTACGTGTGTCGCCAACATCGCCTGCCCACGTTTCACTTTGTTAAGTTATCAAGTTGGAGGACTAGATAAGGTCATACTTGGGTTAATAACTCGCTTGCAGCTACTTGCTTTGCTTTATAAGTTGCGTGGTTAATTTTTATAACACAAGTTTACTGGCGCAAGTTTCTAGGGAGTTCTCGCGAGAATTTTTTATTAGGTTTCGTATCTGCCTGAGGAATAAAAGTAGAAGCTGTTGAAATTATTTTACACAAGTGTAGCTTAGGGCCGATTTTTCAATTGCAATTTAACGAACTGATTGCTATCCAATAAATTAATTTTCATGTTTTTAGTGTGTTTTTCGGGTCTTTCATTTCAAAATTAATGGACCGTTAGCTAAGTAAGGTTTATTTCTGTAGAATGCCATAAAATTTATTTACATCTGTCTTCACCAAAGACTTCGATGATTCAGGGAATTATCTAACAGGACGCTATCTGACTATTGAAAAATCAGCCCTTAGTCAATTAGTAACAACTAGTTGCGCCCCGTGGCTTCGCATATAACCAGTTATCTGAGAACTTTGTAATATTCCCTTTTTTTACGTGATAAGTTTGAGTTCAATACCTGCACCTGCAGGGTTATTTTAATTCACTCGGAATGATATCCGTGTCGGAAGCGGCAGTCTTGATCGTTTAACAGCTTGCCTGATGGTAAGCGAATATGTGATTGAAGAAGAGCGCGTAGATTTAGTTTATAATTCATAGGTAACAGACGAAAAAGAATTCCATTCCTTGACGGTGCGTACAATGAATGTCGATTCGAATCGCTTCGTACGACAAGACGTTATATCCATAGTGTAAGAATGATATCGAAACCATCTTCTTACTTTATGAAAGGGCGAAGAGGGGATGAGACCATTCTTAATCTATCCTTAAACTTCAATTAGAATGCAAGGATCGTTTAGTTTCTTGGTTATAACAGTAAAAATATATTGTTGTTCGCCGTAAAAGCCCGCGCGAGAACATCAGTTTATTCCAGCCGAAACCGGTTCACTCCTCCTAAAACTGGTTTTACCCGGTAACATATTGATCCCAAACTCTTACCCCTGAAAATATTTAAACGCACGGATGCCGGGGCCTAGCAGAATTCCGGGTGGAGTGCTAATGAAATATCTTGGTTTAATCATTTCGCTATTGTCCGCTTTACCCTTGATCGAATACGCCCTTGGCGCCACCTATGGGAACTCGATTAGTAGTGGATTCTGTTGTGCGTTACTTTCGAGTATCTATCATAGCCATATTACTATTATCTATTTGTATTACTATGATCTGCGTTTTTATACTTGTCCAATATTGTAATTTTTTGAATTTAAAACTTATGGTGGAATCAAGATATATACTTACATTAACTAAGCTTTATGTCACTTTATGTTTTCCGATTAAAATAAAATAAATAAATAAAATAAATACATATGAACACTGAAATCAATACACTCCTTTGGGATGTCGTTTAAATATTGGGCAGTTTCTGTATGTTCTTCATTCCCTTAGTAGGGTTGATCGACCTAACATTAACTCAAGGAATATTGTCAAATGAAACTTTTTCAATCATCTGCCTTTGTTCTTCCGAGACAGGATTTTGAAGACAGAAATTCATTTTCCTGACAGCCCTGATTATTGGTTCCGAGCAACTTGGAATTTCTTGTTTTCGTTGGCAACTTTCACTTAGTTTTTATTATTTCAACCTTTATTAATTCTTGCGTAAATCCATCTTACGGGTAATAATAACTAAGATCCGTGTTTTTATACTTGTCCAATTATGTAAACAAACGCGGATGACAATAATAATGATCCAATCGGCAACCATTGACATAATACGAATTCGTCTTTCGATTTATGTCATTAGTTGGTAATCCGCTATATTTGTTCATATAATTACCAGCTTCCTCCCGCAGCTTCGCCGACGTGGTATAGATATATTTATAAATTATAGAATTTGTGTTGTTCTGATGTATTTAAAGCTATCTTATTGTAAAGTTTTATCAAAATCCGTTTAGTGGTTGGTGAAAGAGTAAGAAACATCCACCTGGATGGAGGGATCATCCTCACTAACTTTCGATTTTATATAATATTAAGTAGACAAGACAAAATAAACAAAATAAATATAATAAATTTTAGAATATGATAAGCCGGCTAGCCGGCAGGTAATATGACAAGTTCGTAGAAGCGGCTGCGCTGCGTCTCTTTCATTTTTTACCAAGCGCAACCTTAGACGGTACGATTTGCGTCAAGCAGTGGTCGTGGTTTTTCCATGATATTCGCGTGGTTCGTCACCGATACTTATCCATCAATCATGCATTATGTGTACGGGCCGCTTATCGGTGTATTGAGAACCAACTTTTCAAGGTCATTAACACCATCGATCTCTGTGAGACAGTGTTCATATCAAGAATATAAAAAACCTATAATACTAAACAACGCGTCGCATGCAAAATACCTAAACTAAATTTATCAATTACCAGTCGAAATAAGACTTTAACCGCAATCTAAAATGAGTACAAAAATCCCACCTGGCACCGATACATAAATCCAAACGCATCAATTTGAAATTTAAATTTAAAATTCCACACCAAACTGGGTTCTACAAAAATAGATTGAATTTCCTAAATTCTTAATCGGCCGGACCGAATCAGTATATCTACTGGCTAAGGTATCGCAGGCGGGACCAGATTGGCAATTATAAAAGACGGGCACGAAATTGTGCCCTTATCGGAAAGAACTTGATCGGGCCGGGCGGATGTGCGTACAGTGAACGTGGAGTTTCGTGAAGAAGTTTGTTCGCGTTTCTCCAAAAGATGAGTCATAAAATTTCCTATTTTTGATCGACTTCAAAAAAGGAGTCAAAAAACCCGTAGAATCCGCGAAGCGCTCCGAAGCAAAGTTTGAATTAATATTACACGTTTCGGCGTCATTTGTAAACGCTTCGTAATGAGATGACTTTTTAAACTTTATTTCGTGTTGAATAGCTTATTTTGTACGACAATTTGTTTAAAAATATAATTTGAATTTGTAAGTAGATTTTTGTTCGCTAAATGTCTCAGGAGTGAATAAGTTTTAAATAGCTGTGGAGAAAAATAGCTTTGTCCTGAAAAACTGCCTACATAGTGGTACTAACTTAGTTATGAGATATGATAAAAGAAAATTAAACAACATGAAAAAGTATAACAATGTTTAGTAACCTTTTTTTCATTCTGTTTAATAACAAGACGAGCTGGTCGTTTACCTGATGGTAAGCATAACGTCGGCCTAACAATTGCAGTGCCACTCAGAACTTTGAAACACAAAGGCCTGTGCTGAGCTGCAGCGCGCTCGTTACACTGACACATTAGGTATTTAAGCCCAGAAGTTTCATTGGCTACTCTGCTCATCAAACCGGAACACAGTAATGCTTGCATATTACTGCTTGGCGGTACACTTCACGAGCAAAGCGGTGGTACCAACACATACGGACACTCGCAGAATAGTTAGTACTATCACCTAGTAAAAATGTTATACCTAAAGTTTTTAGACAGTCCTGCTAAGTTGACTGCGAATCGAGGGGGCCCGAGTTCGACCTCCGGTTGAGGCAAACTTTGTGTGGTGAACATGGCATGGACACACACAGTTACGTCACCCTTAATATTCACCGCACCAACTGCCCCGACCGGGGCTCGATCACTCGGCTTCTGACTATGTAGACAGGGTTCTTACCAACTTAGCCAAGGACCCGACTATTAACCCTTTATTCCACCGTACCATTTCACTGATACAATTTTGCTTACGTACATTTACATCATCTTGTTCAAATCGCACAATTTCCATATAAAGGTAATAGTCACATTACAGCTCCAAAACACATAGATAGCGCGAATTTCTCAACAAAACTTAAGTGGAATCGTTTGAAAATCCTCTGAAACATAAACAGCGCGATACAGGCAGGATAAGGCAAGTGGACGGAAAAATACCTGCTTTTCTGGAAACTTATGATGAGGGCATGTTCCATAAGCGAAAGCGTTTTACCCAAACTTATCGTCGTTGCATTGCTAAAATTTGCACTGTTCCAGCTGAAACCGCTGCACATAATAATAAAACGAGAAAGTGTTGTAATAGTATCACCTTTTGACAGAATTAAATAGTACTCGACGCGAAAACGCCTTGTTTTCTGGAAGCTATGTGTACGTGCTACATAAGCGAAAGCGATTTATCCAAATACGCATGCGCTTGTACTCTATTCTCTCCTACCTCTTTTCCGGCTTTTCATTGTAAGACGAGGTTCGTGCAGTGCCTTTGAGCTAGTCGGTTGAGTGTTGAGATATTTTTTAGGACTGAGTGCCTTCTACTCTTTCACCCGTTTGGTGACGTTGGAAGGATCATCAGATCAAAAGAAGGTTCACCAAGAAAAGATGAAAAAGAAAACTTTTACAATCACTAGCTTCGCGGTTAGCCACTAGCTTAGCGGTTTTCACCCGCGTTCCCACAGGAACCGTGCCTTTTTCCGGGATAAAAAGTAGCCTATGTTACTCTCCGGTCCATAAACTATATCTATGCCAAAAATCACGTCGATCCGTTGCTCCGTTACTGTGTGAAAGAAGGACAAACCAACAAACACACTTTCGCATTCATAATATTAGTAGGATTACAGAAAGGAAAAAAACTCGTCGCCTCCGAATGTAACCACATCCTTATCAATGGTTACATAAGTGTAGCGAAAAGTCTCCCAAGTTTTCGAGTAATTCTTGTAGTTGTTTACATTTATTTTTGTAACCAGCTTTATGTTTGGGGTGATAAAAGTTACAAGAAATATCTTGGTTTTTATGATCACAATTTTTTTCAACTTAGGGTTTTTCGGTTGTTAAGTTGATACGAACACGTGTTATACCCAAGTTATAGCGCAATTTTGTGCCGCTTGAGCTACTCATTTGTTATTTTTTACATCACATTTTTATAATCAACCCAAGGTTGATTAAAACATATTTTTAATGCTGTATCGAAACGCATTTCACACTACTTCTCACAGAAATATTTACATTATTTTATTTACATTAACGGTTTGCCAATTTTTTCTTGATTATTAACCGAGATAAGTTATTTTTTTAGTAATCCCTACTAGTAATATTATAAATGCGAAACTGTGTTTGTTGGTTTGTGGATTTGTTGGTTTGTCCTTCTTTCACGCAGTAACGGAGCAAAGGATCGACGTGATTTTTGGCATAGATATAGTTTATGGACCGGAGAGTAACACAGGCTACGGTTTATAGCTCGCACAATCGATGAAATATATATCGTTGCATTTTTCGTGTCGTACCCTACTCTAAGTTTCTTCTAACAAATAATAGCAGTTTACACAAATATATACATCACAAAAATTTCGCTTCCAACAGGATTCGAACCTGCGTCTTCTGGCTTGCCGGGCCAGACGCCTTAACCACTAGGCAACCAATATCATCAAATTACTTCTAAACTTTAGAATGTAATTTGTGGTAGTAGATAATTAGATCTTGTGTAACATTTATCTAACACTAGATATATATCAAACCTGCTGGCATGCTACTAAATAAATTTATAATAAGTAATTCCTGCATTACCTTTTTTTTCCTTATAATTAGCTCAAAAAATTACATAGTAATTACTAATCAATGAGGTAACAGTGTATTAAGAATTATAGTTTATTTTTATCATTTTGTGTATTTCGAAATATTAGTAAATAATTAGCTCTTAATAATAGTCATTATCCCCGCTTACGCCTATAACTATGATCTCACCATCAACTTCACAGGCGTTTCCCATACGTGACATTCGCGCATTCCTTATTCCTTGCCATCCCTTGCGGCCACAATGACGAACCGTTTTTTTCATAATACTTTCTTATTTCAGGTAAGGCCCTTTATCCTTTTACACGGCTCTAAACCGGAATATTTCATAAGGAATCGCGGTAAGTCAAGACACACCTATTCTTTACAGTTATAACCCTTACACTCTCCGCAATAGAGGATATTTTGCGCTGCCTGTATATCTTCTTAAAATTTAATTACGAAAAAATACAATAAAGAAAAAATACGGAAATTCCTCGCATAATTTTGGCGGGAAAAACGCGTAGCTACATTATGCTAAGTACATTATTTGGGGGACTCGTAAAATATTTTCTTTTGGAATAAATACTTTAGTGGAATTGATTTATTGAAAAGCCGAAATAATAGCTTGTTATACATTAGATCCTTAAAGATATGCTGCTGGCTATGGCACATATAATTGGACAAGGCATGGAATTCTTTACCGTCTTCCTTGTGTCCTGTGAATTATAACTTGAGTATCTTTAAGGCTAGAATTAGTAGGTATCTTATAAATCTACTTGCTCCATCTTTGGCCACCTCTCGGCTCACCATCAGGCGAGTTGGTGGTCTAACTTAGATTTATTTACACGAAAAGAAAGACACTAACACGTTGTGGCGGCGTTAACGTGTCCCGCGTTCTTTCCATAGTCATAATTGTGTTTTTATCATCGACTAGCTTTTGCCCGCGGTTAACACCCGCGTTCCCACAGGAACCGTGCATTTTTCCAGGATAAAAAGTAGCGTATGTTACTCTCCGGTCCATAAACTATATATATGCCAAAAATCACGTCGATCCGTTGCTCTGTTACTGCGTGAGAGAAGGACAAACCAACAAATCAACAAACACACTTTCGCATTTATAATAGTTGCAATATGTGTGATGTGTTTGTAGCATTCCAGCCCCTCGCCTGCACTAAATGTCGTTTAGATTGAGTCATACTAGCGTTATTATCGCCGCGGTGTGTAAGATCGCACGCATGATAATACAAAATGTACTACGAAACGAACAGATATCGCAATAACGCAAGACGCAAGAACGTGTTCCATACATTTTCCGCGTCGTTATTATCGCATCAATGTGTATTGTGTACCTATGATCGCTTGCGTCCTTATACAAAATGTATTAAAAACGCAATAACGCATCCGTAACGACGGAGATTAACGCAACCATATAGCGCTTATAGGTGACAACCATAGCGATATGGCAACTTTAAGAAGAATATAGACGATTTCGAATAGTCTGAAAATGTATTGCACTTAAAATTATATTAAAAATCCGTTTATCAACAAATTGTCCACTTTCAACTCATAAAAAACAATAATTACAACCTCAAGGTAATATTATCACAGTCTTACTTGTGTAAGTATGGGTGTCCAACGCAACGCATTTAGTTAACACTTGAAGGCCAAACAATGCCCTCAATCCAGTCCACATATTTCGAAACCCTTGTGTACACGCCAGGGGCCATCTTCCTCCCACAATCTCTTCCAAAAGAAGTCACTCCAACAACTTTATGAAGAGGAAAGCTCTTAATACAATCAACACTACCCACCATAAACTGAAGGGGACCACCAGAATCTCCTTGGCATGTATCTCTTCCCCCATGATCGTAATCCCCTGCGCATATCTGAGTTTCTGTTATCCCTTCGGCCAATATCTTCTTCTTAATCAACGATCTCATAGATCTGCTACACACAGCACTTGCTATTTGATCAACCTCGACATTCATCAGGGTTTGGCTCCCAGTCATACCTCCTGAAGTGGTCACTCCGAAACCAATGACCGTAAGATTGACTTTACCGATATCATCATCCAAGTTGAGACAGGCTATTCTGATGTCTCTTGACAGAATGAAAGGTAGATCGGCTCTCATCAAAGCGATGTCGTTGTACTTCGAAGGCGGGTGGAAATCTGGATGTACGATTATTGCAGAGACGTTTCTCTCTTGAGCCATTTCATCTACTTCATCGAACTCGAAGGTTGCTGTACCAACTCTTAGGACACTGGCTGGTCCGGTTGAAGGGTCTTCTCGGCAATGCGCAGCAGTCATAACCCATTTCTCACTTATGAGAGTTCCTCCGCATTTCCACGATGGATCGTCTTCTATTCTCGATCTGAATCCAATCAGAACCATGTGTGGGTACAAAAGAAAGTCGATAGGAACTCTTACTTTTGTTTTTGGGTAAAGAATGTTGTGGCATTCCAGCATAGACTGACCGTAATTCTTGCACGCTTCGAATGCTTTTTCGCCAACTGCTTCCACTGACACTAAATAAATAACCACGGCTATAATGCTTTTTAGCATTTTCTCAGCGATAGCAACATGATTTGTGGTGTTCACTTTCGGTTCGAACCGATAAGAATGATTGGTCACAGGGACTTTATGCATTATAAGCCTGTACAATCAATCTAGGCATGCAGCCGTAGCAAATGCAATCTGCAAAACCTCTGTAAATGAGCAATATATTATTGTTGATGAAAGATATTACTATATGCAGTATACACAGTACACACATGAGTTCATACGACGTAGTAAATAAGATAAAGATATGCTAACAATCGCTTTAGTACGGTGTCAAGTTTATAAGAAAAAATTTGGTTGTAACTAATATACCTAATCATCAAAGTTGAGTCAAAGTCAAGCCCATGTCTAGTCTAGTCATGGCCAAGTCAAAAGCGGCGTACGAAGATGAAATCTTAAGCCAGGAATTAAAGAGTTGAATTTGAAGATGAAATGTTATAGTTGAAGTTGAATGTTATGTTTGAAGATGAATATGTTCTGAGAAAAAAACTACTTATTTTTATACATACTCTGTTGCGCAGGAAGGAGTAATAATCAACTTTCAAAACATTAGCAGCTTCTTCATTTTAATGATTACGAATTCATAATTTCCCTAGAATGTGCAGTTCGGAGTTATTCATGTTTTAAATATCAAATATCCAGCAGAGAAACTATTAGAATCTAGAAATACTAGTGAGTAGCTTGCATTCCTGACGATACTGCAAAATTGGGATGAAACTTAAAGCGTTCCAGTTTGTGAGAAACCGTCAGCTCTTTTACCTGGATATTCTCTTGGTTACGGTGACCATCCAGTTGTATATTTTGTGAGACTTTTTTGACACCTTTGAACTTCTATTTGGATCTTTTTTCGAGTTATAAACGACTCGTTACACCGAGACATTAGCTCGGTAATTTCACTGACTACTCTGGTCATCAAACCGAAACACAGTAATTGCTTGCAAATGACTCCTTGGTGACAAACTACACGAGCAAAGCGGTGGCATCCGTCCAAATGGAGATTCGCAGAAGCGTTAGTACTACCACCTGTTAAAACTAAAAAAGTCTTTCGAAATACGACGTTTTTTAATAGTTTGATGGTCACCCTATTCCTCCGCGAGGATCAGTGTTCAAACAGAGAAATCACAGCGTTGCGCACTCGGACCGCACCGAGTAAACTTTAATCAGCACTCTTCATAACTAAAACGTGATGCTCAGAATACATATTTGCTATTTCACTTACTCGAAGATCTGTCGGCACGTATTAGCGACAACAGTAGCAACGCGACAGCGAGAGGAGTAAATCTCGGGATCTCTGCTGTCAAACATCATTTTCGTATTGCAAATCAGACAGCATTCAAGCTCTCGTTCACTCTCTGTTGGACAATTTATGATCTTAAAGTATTAGCGGAGAGTTTTGGCGGGAATGTGAAAATGTGCTGTTGTTAATTTTGTGTTATTTACTAAAACCTATGTTTTATCGAGTGTCGATGTCTAATAATGATGGATTATTAACCATTAAGTGTTCGTAAACGTGCATGAGTGAAAGGCAAATAGTACAAAGAAGATAAACGTGTATTTTCGTATTCTATCCAAAACTCCATAGAAGCATTCAGTAAAGTATCCACCGCTTTACTGAAGCGTCACTTCGACTCGACTGCGCCTAGACTAAACGTTAACGTGTTTGACGACTTTCATGCACCAAAACTAGAGATATAACTTGACACTGGCTAAATACGCAAATCGCGTGGAGCAAAAAACAAAAAGAAAAAAAAGATCGGTACTTGCACTGCTGTATCGAGCTAGAAGTCGTCGTGTGCCAAATACCCGATCTCGCAGCGGTTAATAATGAATAACGAAGCGAGATCACTGTTCTAGAATCTTCTATTAATTGACGTGATCTGAATGAAACTTTAATCAAAGTGTCTTGTGCAAACAAGATTGACATTAATTGACTTAATGAGCTTATAGCGAAATCTATTTTATTCAAAGGGTAAGCAGGACTGAGAGATAAGACCAAAGGATTACAAACTTTTTAACTACAATTCATTTTTAGATTATGATATTTTTATCAATTATAGGGGGGGACGAGAGAGTAGACGAGCCTAGGTGTCAACCAACTGTTTGCTCAGGTAGTCTGCCGCCAATCAGTAATTCCTACAAGAACCGTGCATTTTTCCGGGATAAAAAGTAGCCTATGTTACTCTCCGGTCCATAAACTATAACTGTGCCAAAAATCACGTCGATCCGTTGCTCCGTTACTGCGTGAAAGAAAGACAAACCAACAAATCAACAAACTAACAAACACACTTTCGCATTTATAATATTAATAATAGGATGTGTTATTCCAGAACATAACCTATCTACATTCCAAATTTCATCAAAATCTGTTTAGTAGTTATGAATCGCGAATGTTTAAAAGTTGCCATTCTTGTATGCACTTTTAGCGTTGATGGCTCGGTTATGGCACAGAATAGATAATAGTACGGGAAGAGTTTTCGTGACCACGATCGATGCAACTTGATCGTAATGTCGAGGTAAACAAAAACACGTGTTTTTATCCCGATCAAGTCCCCATCAAAATATTCATACACGAATGCTATACATACTGCTTATAATTAAAAATACTTCAAAACACTCAATACGTTTTCAAATTGAAAAACTATTTTCTCCTAACCAATGGCCACTACCAGAGAAAGGTTTTGTCAGGGGCCAGTACCTCGAAATGAAAAATGGAACCCTTATCATTTTGTGTTATTCACAGTTATTCATGTTTGTCAGTCTGCTTGTAAATACCCCCCCCCCCCCCCCCTTTATTTCAAGAACAATCAAGTTATTCAATTATTAAATAAAATTAATTATTAGTCACTTTTTTAATTTCGTACATATTTTTGTTTGTATTTCTGATAATCTCGTATGTTTTTTTTTTTTTTTTTTCATGTTATTTGGTAACGAGACGAGCTGGTCGTTTGCCTGATGGTAAGCATAACGCCGGCCCATAACAATTGCAGTGCCACCCAGAACTTTAAAACACAAAGGCCTGCGCGGCACTGCAGTGCGCCCGTTACCCTGAGACATTAGGTATTAAGTCTCATAAGCCCAGTAATTTCACTGGATACTCTGCTCATCAAACCGGAACACAGTAATGCTTGCACACTACTGCTTGGCGGCAGACTTCACGAGCAAAGCGGTGGTAACAACCCAGACGGACACTCGCAGAAGAGTTAGTCCTCCCACTAGCATGTACTGAATATCGATGTATATGTAATCTTGAGCTATGTTTGCAAGAGAAGCGCTTTCGACGCGAGCTCAACATACACAAGTCGTGATAGTTTTCACACAATTTTAAGCAGTTTCACCATGACTTTAATTAAGTACAGTACTTTTTTGTCAGTAATTTGAATAGGTACGGAATCATTGAAAAGCGAATTTTCGCATTTGACGGTTTTTTCTTCCAATGCCGGTCCCTAAGGCAGTATTTACCGTCCGGTTGCACAATACTGCGAGCGTCTAAAGAGAGTGCCGCTGGTATTGTGAAGTGGAGTGACGAATGAGTTGATATGTTGAAACCTTGAAATAAACCACTTCGTTGAAGCACAAAACAGAGACCGACAGCAGAGGAGACATATTAGCCTGTTCCAAGGGAGAGTCTTCTGAAACCGTCTGATATTTTCTTGACGCGTGTGTAATTATGACTTTTTTTTGTTTACGTGACTGTTTTGCGCGTTTACACTGATAACAGTAAAATAGGGCACATAGGCTTGACTTAAAGTTCATCAATTTCACCATACACGAGCGTTCCAAATCGATCCACATATGGGCACTCCATTCCGGGCGCACCATCGCCCCATTTTACAAGATACTAGCTGCTGCCCGCGGTTTCACCCGCGCGGAGATATTGGATTTCATGGTTTTTATTTTTTGCCCGGAACCCTAATTCTTTTTCTAAAATAAAATTAGCCTAAGTTACTCCTTGTAACATCAGCTATCTGCCAGTGAAAGTCCCGTCAAAATCGGCCCAGCCGTTTCGGAGATTACCCGGAACAAGACAATACAACCGGGACAAGAGAGACAAAAATTGTTGTTCTGTTATAGGTACCCTATATACTTTCATTGAATATGCGTTTGGTAAAAAGCTGTTATTTTGATATTACAAACAGAGACTTCAATTTTATTTATTTATATAGATTTAAAAAAAAATACACCTTTGAAATTTTGTTTTATGCCTTACGCCAATTGAAATTTCCTTCAACGATTTAATACTAGGAGTGCTTCTTTCTTTCTCCTTTAACACATCCGTACATTTTACCTCCTTGGCCAGCGGATTGCGGGGTATACCCGGGACACATAGAGGTTGATATCAGACTTTATACACGAGTCCTATTCAACTGTTAATGCTGTTTACTGTCCTAGGGGTAGAACGGACTCTATTGTGGGAGTGTTGAGGGTTGTCCAATGTCCATGTGAAAAAAGTTTTAAAGACGAATGGGTCTCGCCAATTACTTTGTGCTAGGAATTAAGGTGACGAAATTAAATGGAACGTAATTTTTTTTAAGCTATAATGTGACAAGAGAAGGGAGTGTACCCGAGCGGAAACTTATGCGATTTTCAAAGTGTTGTGGCAAATAATCAGACAAACAGAGGTCGCTTGCCTGATGGTAAGCACAACGCGAACCCTTAACAATTGCAGTACCACTCAGAAGTTTGAAACACAAGGGCCTGCGCGGCACTGCAGTGCGCTCGTGTACCCTGAAGCATTAGGTATTAAGTCCAATAAGCCCTGTAATTTCACCGACTCCTTTGGTAATCAAACCTGAACACAGTAATGCTTGCACATTACTGTTTTGCGGCAGGCTACACGAGAAAAGCGATGGTACCCGCACGGACACTCGCAGAAGAGTTAGATCTCGTAAATGTGGTCTTTGGGCGTTATTTATCATCTAATCAGCTATTAGTATGTATATGCCATCCAAAACCGTAGCTTCAGATTTCACCCAGAGCACATTAGCAGGCAACTCACAGCTTAAACATATCGTGAATCAATATCAGTTTCACGTATCCGAGCGGTCGAAGCGTCTTGGGTTCATTAACATTCATGACTCTTTCCATACATTTCCCGTCTTAAAAGTAGGTCATATACTTAATCTTGTGACGTTGACTTTACGCAGCGATGGCTTGGAGCTTGTGGGGTCACTGTGCATGAAGGTTTGAAGCTTAGATGTGTAAAGGGCGTGATAAAATCTTAGCGCGGTGATAAGGCGCATCAGTCGCTTATTATCTGGATAGCGAAAGAAATATATAACAAATGTTTTATATTATTATTTATTTTTGTGTAAAATAAATATGCACGAAAGTATGATAATATTGTATTCAAATTCAAAATGCTTTATTCATATAGGCCCCAAAGCAGCAATCATGAAGGTTAAAATAAATGGCTATAACAGCGGGTGTCTGTAACGTTCATCTACCCCAATCACAGACTAAGACTAATGCTGTCTTTATCAGAACATAATAAATGACAAAGACATCAACAGACCCTATCCGTGCTCAGAGTCAACGAACCATCCAGAGACCCACCGTGCCCGTTCCAAATTGGTATAGGACGAGCAAGAAGAAGGGCAAGAAACTCGTCTCGGCATTCTTTTTAAAAATAGTTTTTACAATGATTCTAATGCTAACAATTATGTTTAAAATTTTAGTCTAAATCTTACAGTACTCGCCAGGTTTCTCCTGAGCTGTTTGCCTCCATTGTCCACTATATCCATTGTATTATTATAGTCCGGAAGAGGTAGCGCAGGCCAGCCCTATATTAGGTCGAGCGATGACCTGTTCAAAATAATCGCCAATGGCCGTTTGATACAAGATGCAAGTAGCCGTTCGGCGTATGTTCGTCAATGGCCGTCCTCGGTCTGGTACTGAGATGATGATGAAGTCTTGCAAACTATTAATACTTACTATGTTCGACTTTTAGGCTAATTGAGAGACGAGTCTAAGCTTCTGGACTGGACTTGACTTTGACATATGGAACCACGCTAAGATTTGACAGCTTTCAATATTGAATCTTGTACTTATATAGACCACATTCTGCTAGGTCTACACGCCTTATTACCTCTAGATATTGAGTATGTAAACTACGCTATGTTAGACCTATTTCCGACCGACTTCACTTGATATTAAACTTCGGATAACGTGCTCACACATCCGGCCTACACGGTCCTATCTCAGCCTTTAGTACAGCCATGCTCAAGCTTTTTAGTTTGCGGGCTGTGAGCTGCAGATTACAGAACTTAAACGTTACAAAATACAAAATGTATTTATTGCCACAGTAAAATTACACTAACAGTGCATTTAGTAAAGGAAATGCTTCGTGTTTGGTGTTTGTTATGTTTGTCAGTTACTAAACTGTAAGCTATCTATAATTTAATAAAATATAACAAACACTGCGTATACTGCCTAAGTGCCCGCTCAACTCGAGCGTCCAGCGCATAGAACAGCGGGCCCGGCTACGGCTTGAGTATAATATACACCAGACTGTTTACTCAGGCGGGCCGCACAGGAAAGCAACTCGCGGGTTGAGTATGACTGATCTAGCGCATTAGGGATTTAGACTTTAGGCGCATCTAGGTTATCTGGCTGTATTAGGCTCGGAGCCAACGCCACGCAATTACAGACATAATAGTCTTGTACGGTTCCAGAAAACAAACAAACGTTACGTAAAGTTTTGATAATTGGCAATCAGTTGTTTTTTTAGGACCCTTTTCTTAATTGAAGAAAAATATCTTTGTCATTGTCATTTAAATACGCGACTAAGGCATGTTTAGGAATTAAACGCTATTTAACACAAGTTTAGGGTATGTTTAATTTTTTTGTGTATGTGTGGGTGGGAGGGGGAGGTTTATGATTATATTCATATCTTAAAAAAGTCCATTGTAAAATATGAGTAAAAAGCCTGGAATACGACAATTATTATTACCTATATTTATTACTTGTTTTATTATGTTTATTACTACATTTGTTTACTTCATTAAACAAAAAAATAATTACAAAATAAGAACTTCATACTATACCTAAGTATTATCTAACACTCTCTCTACCAATCATCCTACACAAAGTACAAGAAAACGAGGATGTGGGAGTGCATCAAAATAGTATGCTATGTATATGTAAAAGAATATATATATACACACACAAAGGGCTCGTTGAAAAGAAAATTCAAGGAATAGGAAGAAGCAACGAAACACCCACAGGATAACCCGCCAGATTACGCCCAAGACTTTTCAATAAACCCCACACACGTTCTCGTATACACACATAAAACCAACCACAACCCGTTCCCTCACTCATAAAACGAGCACAAAATAACTCGCAAAGTAATAAAATGAGCACGTTACAACCATAACAACCAATATAGCCTGCTCAAATATTTATCATCACAAAATTTTGTTTACCTGCAAAAAAATTCGCAAATTTCTCAAATTTCTCCGCCGGTAAAAACACCGCTAACAAATCAACGAACGATCCCGCAACAATTCCTAACTGTCGCAGGGAAATAATTTAATTTTTCATTGGGGATGCCATGTTTCCCGAGAATCTAATAATTCGCGTGAACGGCCCGCGAGAATGACTCCTGTGTCTGTGAAACTCTTCAAATATTCACTGCCGGTCTCGGAGGACGAAAGGTTTTGGGCTAGTGACAGGGTGTAAAAGTCTTGGTCTTGACTTGATATTGTAAGACGTAGTTGGTTTTATGTAAAAAAAAGGATTGCTGATGAGTTTCTTGCCCTTATTATCAGGCGAGTGTATAAGTGGAACGGGCACCAAGGATCATTTAAATTTCATAAGCGCTCTCCTTGAGCCCTCGTAAATAAAGATTTTTGTCCTTTTGACTTCTTTTTTGGGTTTTTATGCTACTATTTAAGACATATGAAATTAAAAATGCCTAAAAGTACTGCCCAAATTAGCCCAATGAAAATAAGTTGCCCATTATCCAATACTATACTATGTGCACTGTTTTAGCCGTATTAAAATGAAAACTGACGGACGAACTTGTCAGACAGTACTGCACATAGTATTAACCCGAAGTAGTCTAGTGACTGCAGGATAGACTCGTACGCTTTGTACCAGCTGAAAAAATTGCTTTAAAAAGCTATGAACTGACTTCAGTGACAAACTACTAAACCGATTTTGATGAAATTTATATGGGACCAATCTGAAAGTATATACTTTCAAATAAAAAAAGAATTTTCCAAATCGGTTTATAAATGACAGAGATCTGAGGAAACAAACATAAAAAAATTACCCACCGAATTGATAACCTTCTCCTTTTTGGAAGTCGGTTAAAAAGAACACATAAGCAGACACGCATTGCTACAAATTTTCCAAAAATATCCTTTAGATACGTTAAACTCTTAGTTGCTGCTTAGTCTTGCTTAGTTAAAAAAGGACTAATATTTTTATGTTCCATCCCTAATCCCGTCGATTGGAAATAGGTCAAGTGAAGACTTTACATGCTGACTGTACACACGGAGTTTTGGAGCGTACCTTGTTTTGACAACGATACATGTGTGTTCGCATGTACCCATCTACATACAACACGCTTGGTTTTGAAAAGTCAATAGTGTCGTTTCTTGTATTTGACCTTTCTTTGGAGTTTGGCCTTTTATTTGGCCTATAAAAGTACTTATCGATAGGGGTTTGGTTTCAGATCATTATGGGATAGACACTGGAACCTTTGTGATCATTATTTTTTTTATATATTTTATTTGGTGGTGGAAATGGTCGCAGTAGGTATGGTGACCTCAGTGGTCTTCTCTAGTGCAGCAGCAAGAAAGCACTGATACGTGTTAGGCCATATATTTTCCACTTGAGTGTGAAAAATGCCTTAGCGATGCGTCAAGATTGCACCTCGATATTTTAGAATAGAATAGAAATAGTTTCTTTACGGTGGTAGGAGTAACTCTTCTACGAGTGTCCATCTGGGTTGGTACCACTGCACCACTTTGCTCGTGTAGTCTGCCGGCAAGCAGTAATGTGCAAACATTACTGTGTTCCGGTTAGAGTAAAGTAGCCAGCGAAATTACTGGTACAATACATTTTCTGATGAAAACAACAAAAGTACTTACTTAGCTTCGGAACTACTCAATTTCACAAACAATTTAAAGAACAATAATATAAGTAAAAAGGAAAACAAAATTAATATTTTGATAAATTTCTAAAGATTAATTGATCTTCCAACAAATTTAAACTAAACAATCACACCGCCTATTTACAGGTAGGTTTGAAATAATTGAATCGTCTCAAACCAATTAATTAATCAACTTACGAACCAATTAAATTAATCACGTACAAATTCTACAATAGCCATTGACAAACGGCAAATCCGACATCAATTGGACTGGAATCAATTGAATTCAGGGTTGCCACCGATCTGAACTTCCTTTGATAATTATTTTGTCAAAAAAATACACTGCTACACATTTATTCTCCTAGGCATTTGACCTAATACCTAATACATGATCTTAATTAGTAGTGCCTATCAAAAGTCAGATAGCATTACTATTGACTAATTAGTTCATGAACATGATCATTTTTTTACTCCTAATAGGATAGCATTTGACCAATCCTCAGATGCTAGGTGAATAGACCTGGGTCTACCCATTCTAGAAGTCTACCCATAGGCTTCCCATTCTATAATGGGAAGACGCAGAGGGGCTGCCGGAACACAGTGATGCTTTGACAGATTTTCAATTATTCTCCGCCAACGTTCCAAAGATCGCCCGTGCGTGGAGACAATCTAAGGTGGATTACGTGGAGTGATAGGAATATTGGATATCCAAACGTTTCAACACGTCGTGCGTGGCTAAAACGATCCATTTCGCGTTCAGGCAGTACTCTAGATGCAGATTCACCGATAAATGGAGTGATGGCGCGCACGGAATGAAGTGACCGTCTCTTTGCTCGAAATTGGACCTTCATTCCACTCAATCCACGACGCGCGGAGCGATGGATTTGGAACGATCGTGAATGTTGAACTATAGAATGATAGCTAACCAGGCAAGCACAAGATAATATCCTACCATCATTTACTTTTTCTTTTGCACAAATTTGTTAAGCTGCGAGATTCTCGAGCCACCTAAACACAGCTTCCCGTGCAACCGATATACTTTTCCTGGTGCTCCTGCTTTAATGATTTAACAGATGGCAGCCCTAATTGAATTGAATTGGATACCGTTACACAATTAATTGGTTTATTCTCCGTGCTACTGCCCGGCTCTTTTGTTTTATGACTATTGAGGTGTTAACATAAAAGGTGCAGTGTACTGACAGTATGGGTACTACTTCATTAGTCTTTAACGTATCGAAGAGTCCTCTCGTAGCAAGTTAGAGTCTATACTACCTCAGAGCGAGTGTGGGCGAGCGCGAACTTGTGCGACTTTCAATCTGATGCACCATAGTTCGAATCTCGACTCTGCCCGCACCAATGACTTATATCAAGTTATGTGCGGATTGTTCACACTCGCTCTAAAACGGTGAAGGAAATCATCGTGAGGACAGCCGCATGTTCGAGAACAACAAAATTCGAGGACATGGGACAGCCACCAAGCCGCACTGGGCCCGCGTGGTGGATTGTGGCCCATATCTCTCTCTCTGAGAGAAGGCAGGAAGGTAAGAAAAGGAAGGTATCCCAGCAGTGGGAGCGGAGGAGGCTTGTAATTTAATGTACTACCTCAGATGACTTCATACTGCTTCAACTACTTGACTGATGTAACAATAACTATGAATGAAATAAATGTAAGCATGGTAAAGGTGAGGACTTTTACAAATTCTTTTGTTTCCGAGTACGATTCCCGATAAAGAATATCACAAAGTCACGTCAAAAATTACAATTTACCCGCTAGATTTTAATAGATACATTTTGAAACTCAATTTCGTGTAAGTATTAATCTATTTTGTTATTGTTGCGCTGATTGAAATCAGCTGAGCTTATTTGCTGCAGTTTCCATACTGTGCGTATAAACGGGTACTTTCAAAAGACCGGAAGTTCATTGGCATGTTACAAATTGACTCATATTTGCGGATGTGGAAGAGGTCAAGGTCTCCGGGCGTTTCCTGTAAAATTACACGAAACAGGATAAAAAAGTCGACTGTTTCTTTGTACCATGTTAGTAAACAATGTGTATAAAATAAAAGAATTTTCCTCAAAAAAAAAAATTTGGAACAACTGAAATTTATTTATTTATTTAATTTTATTGCATACATTTGTTTTGAAGAAGTGACTTTTTCAAAACTCGATAAAAATCAATTCTATCACTTTCAACTAAGTTATGCATACCTATCGTTCTTTCACATCATTTTCCTGCTTTTATCCATGCATTTGGGATCGGCGTAGTATGCCGTAGTATTTACACGACATGTCTAATAAAAAGTAATCTTACTAAAAAGGAAAGGACTAACGAACCTAAAACCTCGAACCTAAAACCTATGTAACATTGTTTCGAACAATCCAACTCAGTCCAGGTCCTGAAACTTTAACAAAGTATTTTAGCCGCAAGCCTTTACAAATTCTATTAAAGTATCTAAATTATTTCTCACAAAGGATTCTTTACAAATGGAGGTAGGCATTGTGAAGTTAATATATTTTAAAGTGTTAACCTACAGCGGGATGTTCTAGTAAATATATAAATCTCAAATTTTTTACTGCCAATGCTTTTTTTCGGCTTGAGTCTTTTTTCGGGCTGAGTCTTTTTTCGGGCTTAGCTCTATTTCGGGCTGAGCGTCACTCGCAGAAGAGTTAGTCCTCCCACTAACAAAAGTAGTAGTTGATATAGCGGTCAAACCACGGAACAGAAAATAGACAATAGTTTCTTCTGTTCCGTGGGTCAAACGACAACGTACTGGCTCTAAACAGAAAAAAAATAAGCGCCTTGTAATTAAATTTTTATAAAGAGAATTAATTATTCTATTATTTCTTCGAATGTATAACGATTTAAAAGCAATTATAACAGTAATAATATAACACAGAATTGATTGGGAAAGTCGCAAGTGTTTGTTGTGGCAGTATTTGTGGTCATGCATGAAGCGTTTAGCGTTTCTTTAAAAAAAGAACAAATAATCAATTATTTAAAAACAAAAACGCATGCTGTTTGCTATAACATGCGTGCTTGACGCATACTGTATCGTCTAATGTGGTGCTTGGTGGAAATCTAGTCCGAGCAGTAACCGTGGTATTCGAGGGAGTGAAAGAGAGGAAGCAGACTACTCTACGGTCTCTTCTTAAAAAAAAAGGTTCACAATAACTGTGAGTTCAGTGTAGAAGCTGCGGCAAAAACTCGGTGGTGCGCAAGTAGTGTATGTAGCATAAGGCGTAGCAGTCGTAGCTTTGAGCCCAGGCAGGGCTTCGAGACAGCACTATCTAGTCGTATCGCTGTTCTTATCTGTTTCGTGGTATGTTGATGGTTTTACTTCAAGCCGCGCGTGCGCGTGTAATTCCTTGTATCCCGCGCTTGGTGCAAAACGCGCTTGTTGTTATTTTGACAACAAAAAGGATAGATGGATTAGCGTGTAAGGCCGCGAGTTCGCTACGGTCACGCAGCGAGCGGGTTGACCGATAGCCTCGCTGGGAACGCTCTCGCAAATCGCTAGTGTTTCGGGAGCGAAACGTAGTCCATTTTCACGAAGTGCAAACTCGCCGCGGGCACGCACCACACCCGAATTCATGGAAGCTATTATTTTGACGTGTGAACGGGCAGATGTCAAATTACTGTCCATTCGCCGTAAACTCATACTTTAAGTTTAAAATATAATTTATACAATCCACCAGGACACCGCGTGACACGGCTATTCCTGGACACAGATTATAAAGATAGGTGTGGTGAGTTGATAGTAGTTAGCAGTTACCAGGTAGTATAAGAATAACTTAACTAGCTAGTAGTTAAGTTATTCTTGTCTTTTCATTAGTTAAGCGTTTGAAGGGGATAATGATACGCGATAAATTAATTGAATGTTCGGGGAACTTGTTTTTAAATTAACGTAATTCTATAACCGCAGACTGCAATCAACATTAATAGCTAAAATTAAAAATTATAAAAACCTTCGCCTTAAAGAGCCGATTATCTTCAAACGGCTCAACAGATTTTTGGATCGTCATATCAGCCACTAACGATGAGTTGGAACGTTGGATTTCTAATATTCCTATGACTCCAAGTAATCCATCTGAGATTCCCCACACACGCCCAGTTTTTGAAACGTTGTATTGGATTGATGTGGATCGGAGCGCTCGCGTACGTGAACTCTTATAAATGTGCATACAATTAGATGTTGACTGATTTTGGGAAAGTGTTTTAAACGATGCGAATGGGCTTAATATAACCCAAAATATTTAAAAAAAATTTGAATACAGCTAATACTTTAATTTTCATGTATTTTAAATGCCATTTCAAGTTTCACTCCAAAACGCCAATACTGCTGCCTTATCAGCTAACAATCTCGTGTTCGTTTTCAATACCAGACCGATTAAAACCAGCGGTCACTAGTCTTCGTGTGGAAGGAATACTCTAGAATTTTCGCTGGTTATTAAAGAAATAAACTCTTACAAAACGAAAAGAAGCTGTTATTTTGATATTACAAACAGACACTTCAATTTTATTTATCTGTATAGATATAGATAGATTATGATTAGATTATTTTTATGGTAAACGGTGATGAAGTGGTCTATGATAGTGAAAACCTTAAATCTAGAATAATCATCATCATCATCAGCCTGTTACGTTCCAACAGCTGGATACCAAAACGGCTGGACCGATTTTGACGGGAATTTCACTGGCAGATAGCTGCTGTTACAAGGAGTAAAGTACTTTAATTTTAGAAAAGAATTAGGGTTCCGCGCAAAAATATAAAACCCATGGAATCCAATATGTCCACGCGGGTGAAACCGCGGGCAGCAGCTAGTCTAGAATAATGCATTCAGATGCAGTTACCAGAAGACAGTGATTGCTTGATGATATGATTTCAACTTGAGGGTGGTAAATAGGAGGGCTGCAGTAAACACTCTACAATCATGCTGAGCCACCATAATCAGATACGTAATTAATACAAGACAGAGATATAATTGGGATGTTGACTGATTTTGGGAAAGTGTTTAAAACGATGCGTATGGGCCTAATATAACCCAAAATATTAAAATTTACTTTTTAAAACAACTAATATTTTAATTATCATGTATTTAAAATGCCGTTTTAAATTTTGCTCCAAAACGGCAGTGACGTCACGTGTTCAATTACCACAGAGTAATTTTCTATAACACTGTAAAGTGACAAGCAAAGAGAATATAACCACTACTACCTAGTCTGTGCTACGTTTAGTGACAAGTTCATTCGATGCTTTCTGTGTATGTATTGTTATGTATTAAAATATGAGTTCTAAGTTTTTTGAGCTTATTGATTTATATATATGCTTTGGTTAATTAATACACTTTGGATCTTAGAATCTACGATTACTGTTATATATTAATTGTTGGTTATAGAAATAATGATTTTTGGTATAATAAGTAGGTACTTACACCGAGGTCTTCACATTTCTAAATTCAGCAGAGCAGAAATTGGCCACCGTAAAACAATCAATTCTCGGCAAATTGGAATTATTTGCCTTTATGAAGCCACTTTCCATCATCGGAGAATATTCAAGAGTCGAAATAAATTTAGAAAAATAGGCGCGGAATTCACAGCACAGATAAATAATCACAGAAATCACTCTAAAATACTGAGCAGTTAAGCGCAACGAGCTATATACTCATTGGAGTTTTGGCGGGAATGCGAAAATGTGCTTTTGTTGATTTTGTGTTATTTACTAAAACCTTTGTTTTATAGAGTGTTAATGTGTAATAATAGTGGATTATTAACCATTAAGTGTTCGTAAACTTGCATGAGTGAAAGGCAAATAGTACAAAGACGAAAAACGTGTATTTTCGTATTCTATCCAAAACTCCTTAGAAGCTTCAGTAAACTATCCACCAATTTACTGAAGCGTCACTTCGACTCGACCGCGCCTAGACTAAACTTTAACGTGACTTTGACGACTTTCATGCACCAAAACAAGAGATTTATTTATATTATTATTTATATAACTTGACACTAGTTAAATGCGCAAATCACGTGGAGCCAAAAACAAGACAAAAAAAATATATACTCATTCCGATTGAAACCGTGACGTCACGGGCGTTTTAGGTCACGTGACTTCGGATTGATGTGATTACATTTTGATTATTTAATTTAAATTAAATTCCTTAAAAATAAACAAAAATATTGTGTTTAATAGGATTTCTGTCACAAAAACTACCGTTTCGCGGCAAAATTATATTTTTATTTGAATACAGTCAACAACCCAATTAACCTCTAAACTATATTGTCACGGTTGCCCATCTCACTCGTCAGTTAAACGGTAATTAGTTATCCAATTGGCAGTAAACTACCGTTAAAGTGACTGACGATTAGAGAAGGATACGATGTTAAAGTTAACCATGGTGCTCGTAAATTTACTGTCACTATAAATTAAGGGCTAAAAGCCTTTATTGACTAGCTACTACATAAACGTACACCTCTTACCATAAAAATCAACGCTTAGACGCCTGTTTAGTTAGACAATGTCTAAAAGTTAAACACCGCAACATAATTTCACTGAGGGGGCGGATTAATCGAACAAAAAAAAATACCGAAGAATTGAAAACCTCCTCCTTTTTTGAAGTCGGTTAAAATTTAAATTTATTTGTTGCAGCATAATTATTTTATAGTCTCTTTTTGACCCCCACGTCACAATTATAATAAACGTCCACAATGACCTACAGAATTTTTTATCTAACGCCAAGCGATCATTAGAACCACCCTCCGTGACAGCAGATGTTGAGCTAACAAAATGTCATGTTTAACCACTGGTTAGGCTAATAACCGTGCGTTGGAATTAGAAAAACGTGGTTTGCGGTCGGTGGTTAGAGGTTTGTTCTGGGAAAAGTAGAAGACTATGTTTAAACGGTTAGGTTAGGTTAGCTGCAGGTATTTGGTGTGTTGAATTGTAAAGATAGAAAAAAAAACTTTGTTGTTTATTTTCGCATTTGACCAATGTCTCACCTAATTTTATTTATTTTTTTACTGCAAAATATATTCTTACTAGCTTATTCCGCGATTTTCACCCACGTTCCCACAGGAATCGTACATTTTTCTTCGTCCACCATGCTATGTTTTTCTTAAGTCAAAGTTAACTGTTTTTAACAGAAGCCGGCGACGGGTAAAGTTACAGTAAGCCTCTTTTTGTTTTGTCGCCCGTCAACCGAAAGTTTCAAACGTGTTGCCAGCCCTTAATTCGTAGCAGTACCGTGGAAAACTCGGTCGTTTATTTCCCTGTCGGTTTCACAACAGTCAGGAGCCCAAACGGCGTGTGTTATGAGAAAAACTGGTAAAAAAACGCGCAGCTCCGAGCAATAACTACTAGCCTTCCCCTTCGAAGCGTCAACTATTTTGTTGGAGTTACGAATGAGTGGATGAGGCTTTTTTATGTATAGTTGGTCTTACGACCTTTACAACGTCGCGTCACTGGAAGGAGGAGAGCAGAAGACTCTCAGGCCTAAAAAACAGTTTTGGGCACATTGCATGGGTGTCACAGTATCCTCGGCTTGGGCCGACACTCGACAGGTGCTAGAGAGAGCCCTAGCGTAGTTTTAGTGTTTTGTCGGTCACTCTAGTGGCCTCGTTCCAAAGAGTATACATACAATCGAGAGGGCAAAAAACTCGACGGCAAAATTGTAAAAATCTGTCTGTAGCTATCAGCGTGTCTTTGAGAGATACATAGCTGCTATAGATCGATTTGATAGTGATCAAACGCTTATAAAGAAATTGATGGAATGCGGAACAGAAGAATAGCGGCTATATACCAAGACAGACAGTAGCTTTAGAAACCTTTATAAGACACCCCAAAATGCATTATGCACTATTCTCGCGTCATTAATAGGTAGAAAAAATGACAATAGAGAACCCTCTATTAGACATACATTATAACCATAATGTAACAAATTGTCCATTCTCTGTCTAGCATCGTTGTCTCCGAGGATCGCGTAAAGTTTTGATAGCAGATGCTCCAATATTTGAAGATGGCGGCTCGGCCCATTTTTATTTGGTTTTCATTTTCCACGCCACGGCACACGCTCCATATAGATAACGTATACTTTTATGTTTTACACACGTGTGGGTAAAATATCCATTGTTTGTGCTGTGTAGCTGGTCTAATAAGTTTTTACTTGTTCAAACAATCGCATGGAGACAGGATTAGGTTTTATGGTGCGGGTTCTATCTGTAATCACAGAATAGATAATAGTGTAAGTACTATAATGTAGGGCGTGTTAAATATTTACAATATTATGCGTTCTTTTTTATATGATTTCTGAGGTGAATGACTTTTCTATCGGGTTAGAAAAATCTACAGTGATAGAAATAAAAAAACACTGTTGCCGAAACCAAATTGCGGTCCATAGGTAAACTTCAAGTTTGACGTTCGGGGAAGTAGTAGTAGTTTGTTTGTAGAGCATTTTCTAGTTCTCTCCTGGTTAGTTACCACCTCTTTAGCCAATACTAATACTAAACTTTGTGTGTCTGAGCGCGAGCGTCTTCTGAGCTCTCCCACCGTTTAGTGACGCTGTAAGAACCCACATACACGAGCACTGCAATCCGCAACATTCGAATCCAACATTCCAAAAACCGCCCATGTGTGAGGAATCTCAGATGGATTACGTGGCGTGAAAGAAACATGAGAAATCCAAACGTTCCATATCCAACGTTACAACTCATCGATAGTGGCCGATACGACGATCCATTTGACAGTACTCGAGACGTAGAATGACCGAAAATGGAGTGATGGTGCTCTCGGAATGGAGTGACCGTCTGTGTGCTCAAAATTGGACCATCGTTCTACTCAATCCACAACGCGCGGAACGATGGATTTGGAACGCTCGTGTATGGTGGCTCTAAGGTTTTGGCCCACAACTTGCGCTTCAAAAACCAAAATATGTATATAGGTACTAGCTTCTGCCCGCGGTTTTTACCCGCGTTCCCACAGGAACCGTGCATTTTTCCGGGATAAAAAGTAGCCTATGTTACTCTCCGGTCCATAAACTATATCTATGCCAAAAATCACGTCAATCCGTTGCTCCGTTATTGCGTGAAAGAAGGACAACCCAACAAACACACTTTCGCATTTATATTATTAGTATTGCACGAACGAATCCGCATACAAGTGCTAGTCTAAAAGGTATCATTATTTTTCTATCCGAGACTTAAGTTTATTGAATAGTGCCGTAAGATTACCCTTTCATTTTACGGTGCTACGGTACGTCACGTAATACGGGTTTATTTAATATCGTAAGATATTACGGTATATACGGGACATTAAAATATCCCTGCCGATAGAGGGTAGTTTTTTTCAAGGGTTTTTTTAACCTTACCTGCTCTATGAAATCACTATACGTGCTTAACTGCTTATACTGTCTTTTTTATTCTTAAAAAAATGTTATATAAATGTGACGAATGGAAAAGGTCAGTTACCTGATGGTTAGCGCCCGTCTGCCGATAGTAAATGCATTGCTATCCAGATCATTTAGGGGCAAAGTCTAGCGCGGCACCGCACCGCACTCGTGACCCTTAGATTGTTCCTTTCTCGAAATATTTTCACTGATGTCTTCGCCTTTCAAACCGGAACACACTACTGCTTGGCGGCATAAATTTTGATTTTTTTTATGTATACGAAACATGAAAATATCCGATAGAGGGTAACAGAATGTTTTACAGGTTTTTGTTCTCCTTCATCTTTTATGATGTGTCCTTGATATTTGAAGACAAGATGTTGAGATTTTTAATAGCAAAATGATTGCAGGTATTTCTGTTTTTCTGTCCAGCAGTGGACGTCATCCAGCTGATGATGATAATAAGATATGTTTTCAGTTATGTATCAAAACACAACTATAAATTTTAAAATAAACTTTACTGTAACATATTGCCCTGAAGTTAAAGGGGCCTTGATACAGCTTCCCTTTTAATCATATAATGTTACCAACTGCCAATATGGAGTCTACCATCAAAACCCATATTTACCGACCGATTACACATACATCCGTAATAAAAACGTCGGATTACTGCCATAGACCAACAGATTAAGTGGACGGCGCGCGATATTCACCATCGAAGTAAGCTGGCCCGTGTATCAACCTTTACGGATATAAAT
Source organism: Crocallis elinguaria (assembly GCA_907269065.1). Classification (NCBI taxonomy): domain Eukaryota; kingdom Metazoa; phylum Arthropoda; class Insecta; order Lepidoptera; family Geometridae; genus Crocallis; species Crocallis elinguaria. The sequence continues at coordinate 13,053,476 of OU026071.1, read as the reverse complement.
AAGTCTAATTACAAGTAAAACGTTGGATGGGAATAGGTGCAGGAATGCGTCCGTTTGAAGTGGGTATTAAAGCGGGTCCGCGAGAAGTAGCTAAAGATGAAGCTACTTCTTGCGGACCCGAAGTGGACGCTCGCGGAAATGTTACTGACTCTAGTTGTGTAAGAGCAAGAAATTCGATGGCGGAGAAATCGAGTCTTAGAAGTCCTATGCTAAAATGTCACCGTCTGAGACGTTGAGTATTATTTCTGCATGTTTACCGTCTATAAATGCTAATTCAGTTTATTTCAGCCTGCGGGGACGTATTGAAGTAGTCTTTCTGTCTGGGCCTCCAGGCGACACTAATACTTAGACTTAAATTTTAAACACATTAGAGTTAACATCGTCAAGACTTTGCGTAAGCTTGTAATTCTTAGACCTTTTTTTGTACTTAAATTTCAATATTACTTTTATAAATATTAGGCATTATTTTAAATTATTTACTAAATATTCAAATACAATATCTATTGTTACTGAATAAGCATATATAATACAATACATTGAAAACATGTCAATGAGAATATATTAAAAAAAATGATTCTAAAAACTGTTGTAAAAGCGCATTTTTCCACGTGTACAATTTATTAAAGGAAGACCCTTGAGATATATATTCTCCTCATGAAAAAGAGAGATAATAAATAAGATCGATGCGGAGAAATCGAGTAATACACTACACAAAAAAATAAAGACGAATTGAGAACCTTCTTCTTTTTTCGAAGTCGATCGCTCCGACTCTTGTTCTCAAACGGAATACAACATGTGTCTTACCACGTGATTTGAATTGAAATCTGCGACACATAGATCTGTATGGCCTTATGAGATGTGGGCAATGGCTCAGGGTAACGAGAGCAATGCAACGCCGCGCATGACTTTGTGTTTCAAAGTTCTGAGTGGCACTGCAATAATTGTTACGGGCTGACGTTACGCTTCGTCTCGTTATTTAATATTTAGTAGTAAAAAATCTAGTGCGCACGGCTATGATTAGTGTAAGGTTTGCTTTTTGTTTTATAATTATACCGGCATACTTTGCTGGCTTCCCTAATTGTTTCAAGCGCGCCGTCTTTTTTTTCCTGTATATATAAGACTATTACATAAAAAATAATCCAATTGAAGTATTACAATAGAAATCGACATGCGAAACGATTACTATACAGAGGGTCAGAGAGTATAGGGGTGGTGCGCGTGGGAGCGATTAGCGATTTGATGCGCTAGGACGTGGTCAGATAAAAAGTATGTGGGTGGAATTTAGTGTTTTATGATTGAGGTGTCACGAGTCATTTAGAGACATTCAATAGAGTTTAAGAGAGAGAAAAGAAGTTCGATCTCGATCTACTTTTATCTATTTTTTCGTACCGCATTCATTCAGTAAACCTGTCCCTCAAAACAAATTTGAAATCGCTCTCGTAAATCCATGACCTATATTTATCTCATTATTTCCACGCCAATATCTAAATTGGCCATTCAATACCCTCATTTATAGACCCCTCCCATAAACAGTAAAAAAATAGGTCACTATTCCGAAAAATTAGCCCCTCTATCCGTAGACAAACAAAATGGCCGCCGTTGAGTTATTAAATTACGCATTTTCGTGGGTTCATCGAAGCTTTATGTAATCAATTTGCTAAAATTGATATCTATTTTGGTAATAAAATAGGAGAGGCAGGAAAACAGGGGGTTGCTCACAATGAATGTGTTATGTTTAGGTGAGGAGCGCCACCGGACGTTTTGATTAAGGTCGACATTTACAAGGGCAAGGCTGAACTTTTAAGGCGGCTTTGAATATAATAATAGTAAATATTTATTTTCCAAACACATGTAGCATTATCATTAGTAACTACATCCAAACAAACGTGTTTCCCGTTAAGTGATTACAATAATATATCATCGAAAGATTAGCAGTGGGCCCAAAACTATATAGGTTGAGTCTTTATCTTGGCTCTTATTTATCGGTTGACAAATTTGGAATGCGCTAATATTTAATCATGTATGTAGATCTAGTAGGGTAATCCTGGGATTACCAGTGCCTAGATACTAAATATAAAGGTTTGTGTCAGATTGCGCTGGGCGTTATTATTTTTATTAGCTGTCACCTTCCATCCAAAGACTATCCCCCTTATTCATTAACATAACGTTCCGTAACTTACTTAGTGACTAGAAAGTGTTTTGTCTCGTTTTCACGCGTCACAGCTGCCGTCAACGAGAAGTTAACAGAGCAGTTTTAAGCTTAGATTATCTTATTGAGATTTTATGAATAAGGGCGTATATGTTAGAGATCGCTTTAGGTGATTAGACGACGAAGCACAGTTGTCTTAAATTTAGATAATTAATGTACTAGTATATAAATAAGTATAATAATATAAATAAGTAATGTACATACTTAAACTAATTAAGTATGTACAAGTATTAAGTCTTGTATGGTAGGTATTGTTTTGTAATAAAGAAACTTATTTACCGCAACTACCATCTCCTAGTCTATAACGTAAGTCCCTACTTTTGTAGTATATTGTTTCAATCTCATTAAAATATTGATATTGTTTGTTGGTAAGCGAAAATTAGGTTTAGTCATGAAAGCTATGGGTATATTAAAAATGTTTTGCTGACCGTAGGTACAAATTGATATTTTTATACGCTAGGTAAACACGTTGAAGTTTGTGGTGATCGATACGGGGAAAGTAGGTGTTATTTTTTTTGCGGTTTACAGTAGTAGTGTGCAAGGGTAGCTGTGCTACGAACGGAAAGCCAAAGTCGTCCACTCGTCAGTCAAGTAATGGCTTAAAAACGACTTTACTTGCAGTTTTTGTGTCGGATATAAAAATTGAAGAAAAAAAAACTATTATTTCGGTTCAGTGACCTCTGAACGGATCTAGTTTCTATAGATATGTTACATTGAAAGCCTCATCGGGGCAGCGTGGTAGATGACCAATACTGTAACTTAATCGCGATAAAAAACATAGCTTTTTATATACCTCGACGTTTCGATCCTCAACGTCTCGACGTTTCGATATAGAAGTTGCATTTATCGTGGTCAAGGGAAGAATCCCCACGGGAGCGTGCAGCGCGAGAAATCTGAACACCTTCCTTGAGATTTTTGAGAGTGTTGGCCATAGCAACTTAAAATTTAACAATTCGAAAACATTGTTAACTTTTAAGAAAGGGACTTAATCGCTTTTTTATTCCGAGTTGCTTTTCCAGTGTACTTTGCTTACATTAGAAGTTCGCCTTATTCGTCGTTGGTAAAAACGGGCATTATTATCTTATAGTATAATGTAAATAATGTATAGCCGGTCTGACGATCTAACTTCTTTTTGAGTATAAAAACGTTTTATTTTTTATCTCTGAATTAAGTAAGACGCATAGAAAATCCTCCGAGAAAACAGAAGGCTCTCAGGTTCTGACTTGACAAATCGATTTACGGTGTAACAGTTCAATTTGCTGTTTAGGATCGAGCACTGCTTCTCAAAGTTGATTCTACGCCCCCTCGTAGTTTTCAAAACTTATAGATAAGTTCCGTTAGCGAGCCCTAAACGCAGACATGGTAGTAGAATAAACCTATAAGAATAAATTAGTGTTAATACTGATTGTTGAAGGTAAATAAGATTTTTTAAATTGTTTATCTTTTAAACCGACAGCTATGTCTTTATACACTTCACTGTTGGCTATTGCACTTGTAAAGAGAATAGGCCATATATGTAGAACATTATCACCATCACGGGCACACTTACAAACTTAATCTATATTATTAATGTGCCCGCAAAATAAAAACAAAGAATTTCTGACGTAGTTACTGAGTACTTTTTCAATTTTATCTGTCAATAATAAGTCACAAATTACTCTGTTGCTTGCAGATTGGCCGTCGGAAGTTCCGTCACGGAACTTCTGGGAACAAATGGGAGATTCAATATTTTCCAAAAGAATACTTGCTTAGCTCAAATCTGACTTTCATATAGAATTACAAAGTCAATGTAACTAAACTAAACTAGATGCACCAAAGGCTTCAACCATAAGGCTCTCTACATAGGGGCTTCAGTGAAAAGGTTTGAGTGACTCTGTCTACAAACCCACACCTATTATCTAACGAGTCTTTACACATTGATCATGTGAATTGAGAACGTTCAAGGATGAGATTAGGTTTGCGTTCTTGATCGGTGATCCGGTAGTCTTCAAATCTAGATTGAATAGCCATTGGGTTGTAGATACGCGATTGTATTCCAGTTTCGTACGCGTTATTGTGTTCACTCGCAAAACTCAAATTGCGAAGCGATGATCTTTGTAGTCTCGGTCACTATACCTATCTTTTTCTACCTAAAAAAGCGGGTACCAACTTCGGCGAACATATCACGATATATGTAATTTCACTGGCTACTCTGCTCATCAAACCGGAACACAGTAATGCTGGTATACTACTGCTTGGCGGCAGACTTCACGAGCAAAGCGGTGGTAACAACCCAGACGAACTCTCGCAGAAGAGTTAGTCCTACCACTGACATCCCATTTTAACTCCTTTATTGAAGTCAAAAAGACTGATATTGAAATGTTGTTTTATTGAAGAGGTATTACCAAAATTCTGGAGTTAGAAAAACGTGATGCCACTGTAGTTAGAATTGTGGTGGCGTTCAACTAGGTGGACAGCGCGGTTAGTCGGTTGGTAATAGACAGTATTATTTTATAGTGCTTGTTCTACTACCGGAAGGTGGTCCTTCAAGTTGAAAACTTGTAGCGAAGTATTTTGACAGTGGCACTTGAGAGCGAATTCAAATTCAAAACTTTTTTCACTTGGGATGCGCTCGCTAGGCGAGCCCCTATACGTATCTACCACCATCATATACAGCACAAGCAACGTATACCTGCAGTCTAATGTAAAGCGCTGAAATCTGATGTCATCTATCTCTGTCACTCATCAGCATGCTCCCACTCGCTTTCTCTTTCAAACACTCAGAGAGGCTAACTTCAGCTTAGCTTAGATTGTACATTAGTACTACCGTCTCAAAGGCAAGCGGCAGCACTCGGCAGCAGTAAGACACGTTATATTTGCTCTAGGTTGTATTTTAATAACTTGAAGTAAGGCGCCGTAAAGTTCGGTAATAAATCATTTCAGAGGTCCGGACCCTTGTCTTAGACTATTACTTACACGTCAAACGTTCCGAACGATGTTTGATATAATTTGCTGTGTTCTTTTTGGGTAAACAATGATAAATTACCCGCTTTTATTGCGTATCTGTACTGCACTGGCAACATCGCCCTTTTGGGTAAAATCGCAACTGATTTCAAATTTAAACAAAATTTTGAATTTAAACTTAGTTTAAAGCAATACTTATTTATATAATAAAGATAAACGGCAATTGCTTGGAAGCGATTATCGCTATACATAGTACAAAATCAAAAATGTAGAGATTGACTTGTGTCATCACGGATTACCATGTTAACTTATACTTATCTCAATTGTTATTAATTGTTAACTAGCACTGCCCCAGGGCTTCGCCCACGTAGCCTAAGTTATAGCAGCACGTAGCCTTATAGCATTCTGCCCGTGAAAGTCCAGTCAAAATCGGTCAAACCATTTCGGAGATTAGCTGAAACAAACACAAACAGGTAAAAATTTCAAAAATTGTGTTTTTGTTATATAAATCCGTGTACAACTGTACACTTTTATATGCATTTAGTAAAAAACTGTTGTTTTGACATTACACACAGACACTTCAATTTTATTTATTTGTATCGATAATGACTGTAGAGTGAAAATCGCTTCGAAGCGAACGCCAATTGTATTTAGGCCCACTTATCACATTCACCACAGGAATAATGTAGATTTAGAATCGTTTAGAAGCGAATGTCATTTGTCTAAGCCTTCCAGTTTGTAAAGACTTAACTAATATATGTATTTCAAACAAAAAAGTTTTTGAAAGCAAGCATTGATATCGTATTAGTCTCATTTATCAACATTAAATACAAGTTACTCGAAATAAGCTCCCATTTTGAAACATTTGTCAACATAGACGGGTTATCGACTGTGAAAGTCACCCTTAAACCACTTTATCTAAATCCATCTATTCGCAAAAAACAATATAAATAAAAACATGTCGAAATACAATACAATGTCTAAAAAATTGAAGGTAAATTTGTAGTAAACTATATCGATCTCCATTAGATAAATATTTAACCATAGACGAAAGGAAAATAGACGGCGCTCGGGACTCGCTGGTGAAGCCTTCATAGTAAGCCGGTTTGAATTTAGGAAAGTATGAGTCTTTCGCTCGTCACCACAAAGTTAATCTAAGTTATTATCACTAAGTTCCTTTAAAGCAAGATTAAGCCATGACGGCTCAGTGGTAATCGCCTGCCGATCTGTAGGTCGCTGATTCGAATCCTACAATGAGATTGAGCTTTAGCTTGAGCACCTATTGGTGTACTATATCTAGGAACATTATCTTTTTTTTATGATAGCTGCTGACGAGACGAGCTGGTCGTTCGCCTGATGGTAAGCATAACGCCGGCCCGTAACAATTGCAGTGCCACTCAGAACTTTGATACACAAAGGCCCGCGCGGCACTGCATGCGCTCGTTACTCTGAGACATTAGGCATAAAGTCTCATAAGCCCAGTAATTTCACTGGCTACTTTGCTCATCAAACCGGAACACAGTAATGCTTGTACATTACTGCTTGGCGGTAGACTTCACGAGCAAAGGCGGTGGTAACCACACAAACCGACGCTCGCAGATGAGTAAGTCCTACCATCGAGTAAAAGATGATCTAAGATATGTTCTAAGAAGGATCGTATTTTAATACGGCTTACTTTACCAGCTTCGCTAGCGAGCTGTCCATATTATTTTTGTGTAAGTACTTAACCACAGTCTCGCCCACATCTCTAAAATAAAGTCCGTAGCTCACGTGAGAGTTGCTCGCTCGAAACATTCGCTCGGCCAAACAGTGTGCATAGCGCAGCGGTTTGCAATCTTAGTATAGCTTTGGTTGTTGCCTCGACAAAGTAGAACGTGAGGAGATTGTGTACTTATGTTAAGTAGTCAGTGAAATTACTGGGCTTAAGAGACTTAATAGGTACCTAATGTCTTAGGGTCACAAGCACACTGCAGTGCAGCGCAGGCCTTTGTGTTTCAAAGTTCTGAGTGGCACTCCTGCGGTTATGGGCTTGCGTTATGATTACAAGCATGCAACCGACCGCTTGTCTCTTTATCCAATAGTATAAAAAAGTACTTAATTGATTATTATAGAGTTCATTTAAAAAAAAAATCTGTCATCAAGACCCGGGTCTTTGAAAAAAACTGTCATCAAGACCCGGGTCTTTACTCTTCTTTTGATATAAATAAACGCTTACACTCGTACTTCCGCACTAGGATTCCCTGTGTCGCAGGTGGCACGGACACACAGATACACATAACAAACATCCAAGACCCGAGAACAAACTTTATGCTTACACAAAATCTGCCCCGGCCGGGAATCGAACCCGGGACCCCTCGCTCTGCAGGCAGGGTTACTACCAACTTAGCTACGGAGCCGTCAATATATAGTAATTGAACGATTTTAGCGACGTTTAAACATTTATGTTGTGTTTTACGGCTAAGAAGCCATTTTCAAATGGAAATAGACTTCGTATTCAATTTAAATTTCGCAACAGCAGTATCGGGGCTACTGTCCTGGAAGACCAGCTGCACTATCATCTAAACTGGCATCGTATGGACAAACCTTCAGCCGTTTAACAATAGAAAGTGCAAGCTATACCGCATACGTCGTAATGAAAAATAAACAATACCCAAATGAAATTCATAGTTGATTTAGGTCCAGAGTAAACATATAATAGTGGAGTGGCTGCTACCCCGAGATTAGAAAAGGGTGCTTTGTTGGTCTTGCGTTTTGGGGGATTTAACTGCATTGATATATTGCATCATGAAGGGTGCTTCGAGCTATTGCTGGGTTTGGTTATGATTATAGAGATGTCCAATGGGCTTAAGCATTTTTATTTTTAACTAATTGTTGGGTTTTTATACCCTGGCTAAGTTGGTTACCACTAACCAGTATCTTATACCCTGCCTGCAAAGCATGGGGCATCAGGTTCGATTCCCGGCCGGAGCGAACTTTGTGTGGTGAACATCAAGATTGATCATGGGTCTTGGATGTTTATACTGTGTTTCTGTGTGTGTCCATGCCACCTGTAACACAGGGAATACTAGTGCAGGTTGAAGAGATGAAGAGATATACTTTTACATTGGTTCCATAGAAATTTCGTCAAAATCGGTTTAGTAGCTTCTCATTGAAGACGTTTCCCGCTTTTAATAAAGCAATTTTACTAAATACTTAATGACATAATATAAGGGTAAGTATTACATTTTACAAGGCAAGTTAGCTAAAGTAAGCTAAAATAGTAATATATGATAAATCAATTTGACGACAAAGCCACACTACGTATGATAACCACTCCATCCAAATAGGTCAAAGGAATAATGTACTGAAACAGACAGACGGATTATATTACTCCGAATTGGAGATAAATTCCAGAGCCTATAATAGGTTGGTTAGTATAGGTAAGCAATTGTGGAGAGCACTAAATATCCATGTTATAGTGTGTTTTGATAGTTTCATTTCGAACAGCCTTTGTGTGCCGGGCTGCGTGCGGGAATTAAACAATTCCTTTTTTCATTGTACATTGACGCTTCATGTATTGGTACGAATGTATTGGTTTTATGGCGAAATTGTGGTTAACATTCCACAGAAGCCAGGAAATAAAGAAAGAAGAAGAAGAATGAATTTTTACAATACAAATAAATAAAATTGAAGTGTCTGTTGTAATATCAAAATAACAGCTTTTTACCAAATGCATATGAAAGTATACAGGATGGACCAAACCAATGCCCCCGGAGGGAAAGTACCCTAAATGTTTGTGTTAGCAAATTTTACTCAAAGGAAACATTTCTTTATTTTTAGAAATAAAAATAACTGTATTCAAAGATTTCTTAAAAGACACTTGCCAGAGCCGGGAATCAAACCCGCCAAATTTAGGAAATAAACATTCTGTATTTTTATGATACCGATCGAAAGAGACAATCATAAGGAATAAATCTACCTGCTGTTGCTGTTGGCATTGACCCGTTGAATCGCAAAACTGATTCAACGGCGCAATGTGTATTATTAATTTTTTAAATGTATAGAAAATCTAAAATAAAAAAAAACCTTTTTCTATTCTATCGTCATGGAAAGAATGGTTATTGTGCGGTCGAATTTCATTAACGTTGTCCATAGACGACTTGATTATGTATTGTCAAGAATTGAATAGGAGGTGGGTAGACTGGGTAGAATTAAGACACACCCTCTTACCTATGTGTATGTAAAATACAACAGTATCTGTCATCGAATGTACCGGCGCATCGTACCGTTCTTTGTAGTGGAAACGAATGCTTGATTTCGGTTTGTTTAAAAGGCATAGTACGAATTACGCGATCAGGCAAAGTAAAAATATAAAATGAAACAAAAATAAATTTTTCTACTAGTTACTTTCCGAAGTAAAGCAATAAAATAGCTCCCGCAATTTTTAAGGGATTTGTAAATTTTTATTGAGAACTAGCTGCTGCCCCGCGGTTTCACCCGCGTCGAGATTTTGGATTACATGGTTTTTATTTTTTTGCGCGGAACCCTAATTGTTTTTCTATAATCAAAGTAGCCTAAGTTACTCCTTGTAACATCAGCTATCTGCCAGTGAAAGTCTCGTCAAAATCGGTCCAGCCGTTTCGGAGATTACCCGGAACAAACAGACAGACTGACAAAAAATTTAAAAATGGCTGTTTTGTTATAGGTACCGTATATAATTTCATATGCATTTGGTAAAATCTGATTTTGATATTACAAACAGACACTTCAATTTTATTTATTTGTATAGATGTAGTATATAGATAATTATTTTTATAAGTATTAGCAAAAATATTCGCTGTCAATAGTAATCGAACCCACGTTGTCCAACACGCCATTTCCTGACGCTCACGCCATGTTCGAGCTATAGCAAGTTACGTTAGCGACGAAACTCTTGAAATTTCTTCAATCGAATCTTCTTCGATCAGTTCGAATACTTCCACTACGCTGAACAAAGGTCTTCTCCATAATAAGGAGCCATAATAAATCACGCATGACAGATGTCTTGGTGACGTAATAGATTATGAAAGAATACTGTTGCCCAATTCCTGAATATTATTCCCTTACGTCACGCCACCCACGGAAAGAGAATAGGTGGTACCTACTATTTATACCAATCTCTACACATCCATAGTACATTTTCAAGTCAATATCCTAAGTAAATTCGAATATCCGAACCGAATCCAACTCATCGACCTAATAGACATTACGCAGTTACAATCAGGTTTATATATCAATCTCTGTAGTACGGGAAATTTAACCGGCCCAATAGAGCGGCTTTTCAACGGTCTGTCGAGTATTTAGCGGGGCCGCTGCAGCAGCGCTGCGGTTGCGGTACGGCTGCGGTGCGGTAGGACTGAGGGTCAATGTTGGCACGTCAATGACTGCTCGTGATGACGTTTGCTGTCAGATGCTGTGTTTGCGTTGAGTCAGTCTGATGATTTATTTATTTTAATCAAATAAAATGGCTTAAAAAGGCGGGAATTGATTTCGACAAAAATACCGCGATGAAAGAAATTACATCGCCCATTTTCCACCTTTAGGGGTGGTATCCATACTTCCATATTTACATAATAAATGCGAAAATGTGCTTGTTCTTCTGTCCTTCTTTCACGTAGCAACGGAGCAACGGATCGCAGAGATTTTTGGTATAGATATAGTTTATGGACCGGAGAGTAACATAGGCTACTTTTTATCTCAAAAAAGTGCTCGGTTCCTATGGGAACGCGGGTGAAATCGCGGGCAAAAGCTTGTAATTTAATAAAGGCAATCTACCCGTTCCATCATCATCATCAGCCGCAAAACGTCCTAACCTGAACATCGGCTCACTCATCAAGGGGGAATTTTGCAATTATACACCACGCTTACAGGCGTCTTGGTTACTGCAGAAGATTATGTATTAGAATATTGCATTAAAATGTTGACCGAGGAGAATGCGCTCCATTAGTCACTTTGTTGTTATTTGCTCAAGCTGTCTGTGTCTAGTTTCGAAATCATTTCTTTCTTTCTTTCTTTCTTTCTTTCTTTAGTCCCTGAGCCGACTTGTACACTGTACAGGCTTTTACGAGCCGGCTTTTACAGAAACGGATCGGGTGCTAAACTTAGCCGGAACCACACGTCCATTCCTTTTAATAAATAGAAACTAATAAAGATAAATATTGAATTGACATATTATTCCAATCTACCTCATCCCAAGTATTATCCGAAGCCGCCGCAAGCAGAATCGCGTGCAAACATCTCTACACATGCCTTAACTCATCCAAACGTATCAAACCACTGAGCCGAATTTATTATCCTTGAATTAACACAATACAAGTGCCTTGCCAACTCTGATTTTGATTTGCTGCCGAGTGCCGACCCGTAATGAGGTCGCCCGCGTGTCTTAGTAATTGCATTAATTACTGTGCTTGATTTAACGACCAGCTGAGATACCTACTCGGGTAGATCGGTGCGCTGGTGTGACATATTTTTTGTTTGATGATTGTTCTAAGCGTAGCCACCGTATAAACGCAATGTTTTTGACAATAATGTACATTTTTATTAACTACTAGCTGCTGCCCGCGGTTTCACCTGCGCGGAGATATTGGATTTCATTGTTTTTTTATTTTTTTACGCAGAACTCTAATCCTTTTTTAAGTTACTCCTTGTAACATCAGCTATCTGCCAGTGACAGTCCCGTCAAAATGGGTCCAGACGTTTCGGAGATTACCCGGTACAAACAGACAGACAGACGGACAGACAGAAAGAAAAAAATTTAAAAATGGTTGTTATGTTATAGGTACCGTTATATAACTTTCATATGCATTTAGTAAAAAGCTGTTATTTTGATATTATTACAAACAGACACTTCAATTTAATTTATTTGTATGTATGTAATATGTATAGATATTTTTACGATAGAGATCTGTGGATTACCGACACTAGCGGATGTTAACGTCTTCTGGTAATCTAGATATTTTATAACCAACTATAATAGGCTATGGAAGCGACCGTTGTTGACAACGAAATTCGCGAGATGATGTTTTCTTTCCGGCTTACCAGCCGTAGCACCATCTAGCAGACCTCGCCTTGTAACGATTGCCTACTCCACTGATTTTCAGTTGGAGTTCATGTGAAAATTTCCTCAATTTTAACAATAATCGGTCCAGCGGCGCAAGTACGGAACTCGGTTCCATAAATTAGTCGAATCAAACAAACTGATAAATGTATCGAATGTTGCGAGTAACGAAGTCTGATCGTAAAGTATTGTAGTCGCTTTATATTCTCTTTGGATTCGACCTAGCTATTCGATAACTTTTGTCCGAGGCTCGATAAATTATATAAAAAATCGATAAAACCCACTTTATCGATTTGAACTGTCAATTTTATCCATCGAAAAGATCCGTACTGGCGCTGCAGGACAGTTCTCTCTCTCTCTCTGTATGTGCGTGTGTGTGGGTGTGTGTTCTGGGCGAGAATTTGGCGAAGACGTGCTTTTTTATTAAAATTATAAAATGTTTGTCCAAGCTCATCAAAGTTATATTATTTCAGTAGTAGAAAGCCAGACTAGTTAAGCTGGCTAATTCTCCCAACCACCTTCATGCAAATAAGTCCTTCATGCAGTTCCCAATCTCAACAAACTTTGAAATCAAACTGGGTTGGCTGTTGCGACCTTCAAAATAATCCCCTTCCCCTACAGCGATTTTCATCGATCTGACAGCCAAGTTTAATTCCCAAATTTCAAAGTCAACAAACTTCGGTCAATTGGATTTATAAACCTTCTTTCCTTGCTTTTTTATTTGTTTAATAGATGCTTTTAACTAGGTATTATATTTCTATCGATAGCACGATACGTTGGGAATAATACTCATTTGCTTATTCTAAGTAAAACTTAGTGTTTGTCTCGACTGAACAAATACGCTAAAACTAGACTAGGTCTGCCGGAACACACATTTACGTGCTTACCGCTGGATTGCCTACATAACTAGGACTAACTCTTCTGCGAGTGTCCGCTGGGTTAGTACCACGGCTTTGCTCGTGAAGTCTGCCGCCAAGCAGGAATGTGCAAGCATTACTGTGTTCCGGTTTGATGAGCAAAGTAGCCAGTGAAATTACTGGGCTTATGAGACTTAATACCTAATGTCTCAGGGCAACGAGCGCACTGCAGTGCCGCGCAGGACTTTGTCTTTCAAAGTTCTGAGTGGCACTGCAATTGTTATTGGCCGGCGTTATGTATACCATCAGGCAAACGACAAGCTCGTCTCGTTACCAGTAACATAAAAAAAAAAACAAAATTCGGGCCTGATTACCATTCCTGCCACTTCTACCAAGCGTTGGTAAGGAACGGCCGAAGCGCCGCGCTGTAAGCGCCCTTTCTATCCTCTCTCTATTTTGCGCCTGGGGCCTTACTGCGAAACTCGAAAGTCGGAGCTTCGGTTTTCAAATCGCACTTTTCCTACCATGAAAGTGTTGTGTGTGTTTTGTTTTGTGTTCGATTCGATGTTCGTAAACTTGACACTGTCGTTCTACACTTTCGTGGTAGGAAAACTGCGATACAACAGCCGAAGTTTCGTCGTTCTATTTTCGGAGTAAGTCCCCAGGTCCAATCATTAACCGAACTACGCTGTTACGTTACGACCGGATCCGATTCTGCGTCGAAACTAAGTTTGCACCGAACCTGGTTTGCATCGAACCCGGTTTGTATCGAAACTAGGTTTGGATTGAACTTGTAATTTTGTCCGTTAGTCGGATTGAGTATTGTTTGCTCCTTAATGAGATACCGCTTTGTTTTGTCCGCTTTGCGCATGTTTGGGGTACCTACTTTGGGTACAATACATTAATGTAGACAGTAGTGAAGGTCGGGTCAAGAAGAGGGCCAGTAAGAGCCGGGGCATAATATACAATTAGGATATAATACTTTACTAACAAGACTGAGTTGTTCTGAATGTAGATTAAAATATTTGATGGAATCAGGCGTTACTTTGCGGACATCAATTTTAAATAAGATTATATATAAATTATCCACATTATATAAGCAGATTAAGATATTTTTATAGTAAAATGCTTGATTTTAAAAACAAAATTAACTTAACTGTAGGTATATACTATATATATACCACAGATCTCTCTATATACATACATAAAAATAAATAAAGTGTCTATTTGTGATGTACTATATGAAATTACTAGCTTCTGCCCGCGTTTTGCATTTCATGCAACTACCCAATTTATTGAAAAAACGGATAACCCATGCTGCTTTTATATTTTCACTGTATGACTACCTACGGCATATCGTTCGCACAAATCATGCGTCCTCACGTACTGTGCAGACTATTGTACACTAGTTTAACGAGTATCTTTGAAGTGTTATCTGATTATAGAACCGTTTGTTTAGTGTTTGATGAATAGAAAACAACCCTGAGCGGCTGGCTCGATTCTGCGGAGAAACGTTCTCATTTAGTGTTTCACTTTATTTTTAACCTCAATAGGGTGTATTAGTTGTAGACTTTTGGGTGGCATTCTTTCATAAAGTTCCAAATATGTGACAACGTCGGGAGCATACCGTTTCAAACTTAAAATATATTTTCAAAATCGGTCAACAGTTGACGGAGAAATCGGTGTAAAAATATGTAAAAAACCATATCGTTTTTTTTTACGTTATTTGGTAACGAGACGAGCTGGTCGTTTGCCTGATGGTAAGCATAACGCCGGCCCATAAAAATTGCAGTGCCACCCAGAACTTTGAAACACAAAGGCCTACGCGACACTGCAGTGCGCTCGTTACCCTGAGACATTAGGTATTAAGTCTCATAAAGCCCAGTAATTTCACTGACTACTTTGTTTATCAAACCGGAACACAGTAAAGCTTGCACATTACTGCTTGGCGGCAGAGTACACGAGCAAAGCGTACCCACCCAGACGGACACTCGCAGAAGAGTTTGTCTCACCACCTGGTAGTGCAGGGAATATGAGATGTGTAAGCAATATGTTTACTATACAATAGGATTACAATTGACTGCAATCAACGTTACAGTATCTGATTGTTTCCTCAACATTGACTTATTCATTTGAATTGAGTTCGTTACCGCCCGATATCGGCGTGGTACGGAACCGTTATTTCCATTTCGGCAGCAATGCGGTCACGGAATTGCGATCTCGTCTACCGTATGCGGTCGCGCTGAACGTAAACTGCGCGATTAATATCGGTACAATAGGGATGTTTAATGAAACAAAATACATAATTACTGTCGTTATACGGGTTTAAGAACATCACACACATCACATAAACACACATTTTGTTAGTGGTCGGACTAACTCTTCTGCGAGTGTCCGTCTGGGTTGTTACCACCGCTTTGCTCGTGAAGACTGCCGCCAAGCAGTATTACTGTGTTCCGGTTTGATGAGCAGAGTAGCCAGTGAAATTACTGGGCTTATGAGACAATACCTAATGTCTCAGGGTAACGAGCGCACGGCAATGCCGCGCAGGCCTTTGTGTTTCAAAGTTCTGGGTGGTACTGCAATTGTTGTGGGCCGGCGTTATGCTTACCATCAGGCAAACGACCAGCTCGTCTCGTTACCAAATAACATAAAAAAAGTATACTTAGTCCACAAATTTCAACCAAATTAGTTCTCGCTTTTTTAGAAGTTAAGTATTGCAATTTTACTTGTGCGCTATTATTTACCAATACCTACCGTTTAAAGAGTTATATCCTACAAGACAATACAAACAACGTTCGAAACCACCATGGTTTAAAAGTAAAACAACATCTCTCAACGCCCAGTGTTTACCCCCAAGCCGATCCCCAGACACATCGAACAAACACAGTGATTCGCTGTCGGTTTGTTTGTCACTGGATTGTGGACTACAGCTCTGGGAGTGAATTATCAGTTAGTGTTAGCATTGCATGTGTGAGTGTGCGTTAAAGTTTAGGTATTTATTAGTGGGCAATGGACATTGAATTGAGGTTGAAGTGATTCATGATCGCTTGGCGGTGTGGTCACACCTAAGAGTAGTAGCACCCCTTCTCTTCCCCTTTGTCGGCGAAGAGAATATCCATGGAATGGAAAAACAAACTCCTTTTCCGCGTTGAGGTGAAAATGACAATCCTTACATCGCAAAATTATCACTTAAGATAGTTTTGGTATTTTCTAGCACAGTCTTTTTTCTATGGTCCTTTGGCAAGGGTCATCAACAAACCATTTTCAATTTTCGTATGCTCTCCATCAAAGTGATTGTAGGTATTTGGCGCCACGTTATAACCGGTGGCACAGTGCAGAGCTTTACTGATTTTGGTGCCTAGTTCAACTTTTTTTCCGCACTTGTTAATAGTATTTAAATCTCGCTTCTCTCTTTTTTGGGTATCAAAGAACGTGAATAACGCTCCGAATTTCCCTCTATATTCCAATATTGTTTCTCAAAAAGGCCGAGAGCAGTTACCAAGTGAAAAAGAAAGGGAATCGCGTATTTCATTCGATGTTAAAGGTCTACCCGCCTCACTGTCAGTACTTGATACTGGGATAGTTCTACACTGGCAATTTTTTTTATAATATTGGATAATGAGACGAGCGAGCCGTTTGTTTGATGTAAGCAGTACGCAGTCCATATAGCAATTGCAGTGACACTTAGAACTTTGAAACACAAATGCCTGGGCTGCACTGTGCGTCTCATAACCAGTGGCGTATTTTAGTATTCAGTGCCCTGGGCCTGTAGGCCCCGCCGATGCCGTCGACGCGCCGCGCCCGCGCCGCCGCGCGCCGCGCCCCTCAGTATATACGATAGCCCCGCGTCTTGGTCTATCAAACCTATACCCATGAGCCCCCACAACCACCTTATGAGATTTAGGTTCTTATTAATAAACATTATATTTCGTCTTTGTTGTTCTTTGACAATTTAAAACTGAATCGAAAGAGACAAAACACAGTTTAACATAGTATTCAACCGTTTAGCGCTGTTTATTAATAAGAGCCTTAGTTAGGTAGGCCTTTTTAATTTCTTCTAATGTCAAATGCGGCTTGCACCGCCCCTCGCAGCCTGCCGCCCCGGGCCATAGACCTTTTTGGCCCTATGGTAAATACGCCCCTGCTCATAACAGTAATGCTTGCACATTAAATAAAGTAGATACTAAATATTGCAGCGTACAGAAGCTTCATTTTTTTAATCCTCATTGATTTGTGGCTAATTGCAAACCAAGCGTTTGGTTTGACGTTCGAATTGGAGCGAACGTAATCAGTGCGCTTGGGACGGGTGGTTAATTGAAGCCCTAATTACACCTAATACTGTTTGCTATGGCCAGCCTCGGTACTGTACGGATTTGCGTTTCTGAATCGGTCTAATTCCAGGATAAAGATCAAAAAATTGTACATAACTTTTACATTCTTTTCACTTGGAGTTTTCTCTATTCATTCTAAGAAAATCCCTTGAAATTAAGTCCATCACTTCGAAAAGGCAAGAATCAATTTTCGTTATTTCAGATAACATAAGCTCAAAGTCACACAACGAACTATGGAGAGGGCTATGCTCGAGATTTCCCTGCGTGATAAAACGCGAAACGAGGAAATCCGCAGGAGAACGAAAGTTACCGACATAGCTCTCAAAGTTAGCAAGTTGAAATGGCAATGGGCAGGCCACATCGCTCGCAGAACCGATAACCGATAGGGAAGAAAGGTTCTCGAGTGGCGACCATGAACCGGAAGACGTAGTGTAGGACGGCCCCACATTAGGTGGACCTATGACCTGGTCAAAACCGTGGGGAACCGTTGGTTGCAAGAGGCGAGTAGCCGATCCAAGTGGCGTTATATGGGGGAGGCCTATGTTCAGCAGTTCAGCATAATGTGCAAGCATTATGTGTTCCGTTTTGACGAAGAATGTAGTCAGTGAAATTATTGGGCTTATGAGACTAATACCTAATGTCTCAGGATAAAGAGCACGCTTCAGTGCCCCGCAGACCTCTATGCGTTTCAAAATTCTAAGTGGCAATACAATTCTTATGATCTGGTGTTAACCCGTCCGTTACCTAGTACGAGTAGTATAAAAAATACTGCAAACATTAATTGTCAAAAACGTAATGAAATAAACACCCTGCTGGTTTATTTGGTACGTCTAAACACAGTGGACATCTGCCGCCAGTGAGTCCATGCCCTAAAGCCGTGGGCGGGTAACGCGCGAGGTATTCTTTTGAATCACGTTTGAGACTCGTCAGATCACAATGCCGCCTTGTTTTTTTTTTTTTATTTTTTTTTTTTTATTTTATTGAAAGGGCTTTGTCGCTGTGCGACCACATCGCCCTGTAAAAACAAATCAATCTAAAATACAAACACAAAATACATTATTTTTTCTCTAAAGCTAAATCAGCTAATTTAAATAAAATTTTGGCTTTCTCTGACATTTCGGATAGTATGCTATTACCCAGGCCGACATCTATATCTCTTGAAGCCCCAAATTGAGTCAGTCTGTATGATGCGTTCCGGACACACTCCCATAGGATATGCTGCACATCTTCAACCACTCCACAGTCAACGCAGTTAGGAGAATCTGATTTCTTCATCAAAAATGCGAACTTTTGCGATGGGATGTGTCCAGATCGCAGTCTGAGAGCTGTAACTAGCGTTTTTCTATCCAACGTAGTTTTATCAACCCATGGATATTGGGAAATTCGTGGCTGAATGGTTCTATACCAAATACCCTTCTCCTTCGATCTCTCGTCAAAATACTCCTGCCAATATAATTGACACTTATCCTTGACAAGCCTAACGTGATCGTAAAACAGAGGTAGAACGTCCATACTAATCCCTTCTGTGCAAGCTTCTCTCGCTAACTGGTCCACGTCATCATTTTCTTTTAAATTTACATGAGACGGTATCCACTGGAGAATTATTTCCCTGTTGCTAGATTGAAAACATAAGATCAATTCCAAGATTTGGTAGGCTATCGGATTACCTCGCACGGGCGAGGTACACCGAGCCAGGTGTTGCAAGGCACTTTTCGAGTCAGTTAAAATGACGAACTTATCAAAGTTTAATGATCTGACGTACGATAAGGCTTCCGCTATAGCTATTAGCTCAATATGCATTATAGAAATATTAGAATTGATCTTAATCTTCATGCCACAATTATGGAGAGGGTCTAGAAACGCTGCACCTCCGCCCTGGCCATCTTTGGACCCGTCTGAGAAAATTTTATAAAAACTACTATATCGCTGATTAATGAAATCGACACATCTGTTTCCTAAATAATTTTGATTATAGAGACGTTTGGCACGGTCTATAAAAGGAATTGAATCACATATTACCTGAGACAAATTTATATTACTTACCCACGTTCTTAATGAATATATTTCAAGTTGGTTACAGGAGTATAATGGTACGGAGTCTAATGATAAGTGAACGGTGACTAGTAAAGGAAGTTTTTTGTTTGACCAATAATTGGAATGAGTTCTAGTTGTAAGGTCTTGCAGAGTATTAATGACTTTACAATTGTTTATTGATTTAGCTTTTAACCAAAATTTACTACCAAGGTATTTTCTACGAAATTGAAGGGGAGGGAGGCAAAGTTCATTTTCCATCACGTGAATAGGAGTACTGCGAATGAACCCACCAATAACACGCATCGCTTGGTTTTGTATTCTGTCTAGTTTTAACAGATTCGTTTGACAACTATTGTCATATAGGAAACTGCCATAATCTAGCCTGCTACGAATAAGAGTTATGTATAGCCGTCTCAAGTGTTTTTGATGGAGACCCCAGCTGCGACCAGCTAATATTTTCAGAATATTTGTAAGTCTAGAAACCTTTTGAGAAGTCTCATTGATATGTTTTCCCCATCTTAAAGGACTGTCTAACCACATTCCCAAATATTTTGCCGCCTTGTTAATATGATAATTGGTGACAGACATATGTTTAACTAGCTGCTGCCCCGCGGTTTCACCCGCGTGGAGATTTTGGATTTCATGGTTTTTATTTTTTGCGCGGAACCCTAATTCTTTTTCTAAAATTAAAGTAGCCTAAGTATGTTACTCCTTGTAACATCAGCTATCTGCCAGTGAAAATCCCGTCAAAATCGGTCCAGCCGTTTCGGAGATTACCCGGAACAAACAGACAGACAGACAAAAATTAAAAAAATGGTTATTTTGAAAGAAAGAAAAGAAAATAAAGAAAGAAAGAAAATACATTTATTTATTTTTATATTTTGTTATAGGTACCGTATATACTTTCATATGTATTTGGTAAAAAGCTGTTATTTTGATATAACAAACAGACACTCCAATTTTATTTATTTGTATGTACAATGTACATATGTATAGATATAGATGAAATTTTAAATAATTTCTGGTTTTATTGTTATGATATTGTAAGGTTGGTTAAGATACTGTCACGGTTGTGTGGATTTAATAGAGGATTTAATCTTGTATACTCGTATTTAAATCATGCTCTTTTTTAGACTACGTGGTAGGTACTGAAAAAAGGAGGTCGTTTGCATAACAACTACCCATAACATGCCTGCGCGGCACTGTTACAGTGCGTTCGTAGCATGTCGAGTAATTTTCCTGAACCTACAAGGACGTAGGGTTCCCATCCTAATCAGGTTTTTATTTAGAAACAAGGTTAGATACCTTAGTAAGTAGTTTTAACACTCCCTATAAAAAGACATAATTATGGACAAAAATTATCTCGTTTCAATACTCCGATAGCGTTTGTTGTGAAAGTCAATATAAGATAAAATCACGTAAACACGACGGCCAATTAACCCCAAACTGGGTACTACGTCAAATCGAATAACCGAATAGGCGTTGCGGTGTTAGGCTGAGAGTTAGTAACGGAAAAATAATCTCACCATACCCAGTACATTAAGAAAACCTTATTTATTTCAATTAAAGGAAACAGAGTATCAAGATATATTTTCTTGAGTACTTATACTCGTACTAAATACTTTATGCCGAAGCCATGTTGCAACACAAATGTGCTCTATTGTACGGACGCTCTTCACTTACTTTCTATACTCCATAACAATGTTATAATAACAACATTTAATTAAACACTAGTTGCTCATTACGTTATAGAATCCGAAGCATTTAATAATAACTCCTCATAAATTTAGTGATGTAATTATTCTGAGATTTCAGAAAAAAGTGACCACTACCACAACCACAAGTATTCTAATGCATAGCAATTGGGAAACTAACTTTTCCATTAGTTTGTTGTTTTCCGTTTTCCGATGTTTACACATTTGTTATTAGTCTGTGATCACGTATACAAAAGTGTTCAAAAAGTCCAGAATTAAAATAAAGTTAAAATTAAAAAAGCGAACAGTTTTTATTTAAATGTTGAATTCTTTATATTCTTGACGAACATTATGTCAGTTTCGACGTCGCAAGCTCCTAGTCTAAACCTCACGCTGCGGTAACCGACACCGTATCTTACAAGCAATATATAGATTAGATCTATTGCTCTTCTAATTGGGACCCTCTGTATGAATAATTGATTGTTCATTTAAATTCTAGGTAGAGGAAACTACGGCAAATTTATTCAATTTTTTATACTTAGTTCTGAGTTAAAAAGAAGATTTATTCAATATCTTTAAAGATGCTGATCATAGTCGCTTTAGATTGCATATTTTATCTGTGGTTGAAGTAAAAAATTCCGTCAGTAATCGAATGGTAGACGGCAATGAACCCGAGTGCTGGTAGATCATTAAAGCGCCCATTACACGCTCAGGCAGTTATGTTTTGTTGTCAAAATAACTATGCTTTTGCAACAAACGCGGATTATGCAATGCTTACACGCTAAAGCGAGGCTTGAAGTAAATCCATCAAAAATCATTGAAACAAACAGCAATAGGTCTGTCTCTTTTACTCCCTTGAAGACCTGCCTGGGCTCAAAGCGACGACTGCTTCGTTTGACGCTACATATATCACAAGCTCAGCACTGCATGTTTACAGCAGCTTCTGTACTGAACAATTGTGAAATGAATGTGAAACAATTTTTTTTAGTAGATGTTTATGAAACGGATGCCTTGCATCTCTTTCACTCTCTCGAATACCAACCTCTTTCATACCTCTTCCTTTCCGTAGTGCAAAGGGTACCGTACATTTTGTCACAGACAAAAAAGTACCATTTGTGGTCCATAGACTATTTTTTCGTGCAAAAAATCACACCTATCCGTTGCTCCATTGTCAGCAATGCTATAAAGTGTAACCTTCTTACATCTGAATGTAAGAAGGTCCAACCACTTTATAGCATTAGAAGAGGTATTGAATAAAACTCCTTTGTTATCGACGCTGTCAGAAACAAAAGTCCCTATTTATAAGCCTAAAGAACAAGACAAAACTCGATCCAGAAAACAATCGAAATTACCACAATTCAAAAGCAGTAATCGCTGAAGGGCCTCCAAAAGAACAGTGGAAAGTCACTTAAAAAACCTGACTCAATCAAGGGCACTCTCAAAAACCTTTCAATTATGCGAAAGAATAGAAATAATTCAATCAAAATACACTTAGAGGCACTCGTGAAATCTTCCGATACAAGTATCGAAGTGAGTCAAAGCGGGAGAAGGTGCTCGAACATTTCTGACCCACTTACCGCAACGGTCAGGAGTTTTTATTTAGACAAAGGAAAGCAACGACTTAAATTCTGAAAGCTATCGACTTCTGTGCCCTTGAACCTCCTTTTTATTTCCTACCCTTCGGTTTATCTAATTTGCGGTGCGGGAAAGTTAAGTGAGGCTCAATAAGGGCGGATACTTAGTTAATGCTTTAGGTGGGGAATTAAATGGGAGATTGATCTGGGGGTTGGGAAATGGACGGGAATGAGTAAGTAACACCTAAAGGCCGCAAACGTGATATGTCTAGGACTCAATTTGACAGCACCTATGGTTTTATGACAACTCCATTATTATAGTTATCAAGTAGCTTTGCGCGGCCGGGCGAAGCCGTGCCTTCGCCCACGTGACCTAAGTTTCTCCTTATAACGTCTCCGTAACGGATACGTGAGCGAAGCCGCGGGGTACAGCTAGTTGAAACATAAACGTCCGCGTGGCACTGCAGTGAGCTCGTTACCCTGAGACATTAGGTATTAAGTCTTTTAAGACCAATGGTTTTACTGACTACTTTGCTCATTACTAAACTGGAACACAGTAATGTCTGCACATTACTGCTTGGCGGCAGACTACATGAGCAAAGCGGTGGTACCTACCCGACGGATGCTCGCAGAAGAGTTAGTCCTAACATCTGTTGAATGGGGGACAGAACAGTATAAAAGTTTGTAATAAATAGTGTATTTGCGCAACTAATTTATTGAACAAATTTCAAAGAAATCAAGTGAAATGTTTGGAGATTAAAACACAATTTTTATCCCGCAAAATGCTCAATTCCCGCAGGACTGTTGGCAGTAATTAATATACTGAAGCATAACTTTCTGGTAATCCATTATGTGTTGCTTAAAGTTAAATAATGTTAAAATTTTGTGTCAGAATTGAGCTTGGAGTTATACTTGAATAGGGTCAAAACCTTCATCTATACAAATAAATGAAATTGAAATACATATCTGTTTGTAATATCCAAATAACAGCTTTTTACCAAATGCATATGAAAGTATCGCGGTACCTATAACGAAACAACCATTTTTAAAATTTTTGTTTGTCTGTCTGTCTGTTTATGCCGGGTAATCTCCGAAATGGCTGGGTCGATTTGGACGGGACTTTCACTGGCAAATAGCTGATGTTATAAGGAGTAACTTCGGCTACTTTTATTTTGGAAAAAAATTATGGTTCCACGCAAAAATTAAGAACCATGCAATACAATTACTCCGCGCGGGTGAAACAGCAGACAGCAGCTAGTAGATTATATAGCGTTTGAAGACAAACATCTACATGATTCGGATTTTTTCTGCAATAAATTTAATATTCCATGTCCCTTCAACTCTGCACTGTATTTGTTTGGTAAGCTATTTATATTTTCGTTAGGTCTCGCATAGACGTTGAAATTGATTGTCCGCTTTAATATATACCTAGTAAATAAGGTATTAAAGCTCAAATTGCAGCTCCTATATAAAACAAATACTTAAGATCTTTTACAACTTATTCTCACACAAACTCAACTTTCCAGTTTCCACCACTTCGAATCAGACATCGCACACCTTTTGTGCTAATTTCTGCACATCTACCATTTAACTGTAACCTGAAACTCGTATTCGTATAAACTTTTAAAGCCCATAATGGCTTATTATTCGGGCAAGCGTGTAATATTTCAAAGCTTAATATTTTCGAAATTAACAATATAATTGGGCACTCAGTCGTGTTTCTATTCACAATGGAAGTCCTTACAGACATCTGGCGTTAAAAAAAGGGCGGATATGGCAAACATTGGATGAATGCGGACGCATATCCCAAAGGCATACTCTTTTACGAACGCTCCATCACAAATCCTTCCAAAACTTCATCCGAAATTCGCCTTAATTACTATGAAATTCGAGTCATAAATTCTGTATTCAAAAATGGAGTTTGGTTTCTTTTGGGTCTCGCAAAAAGTTGCATCTGAGCATCTCTCGAAACACATTCGCTTCATAGAATTAAGCATAGTCAAATTCAATTTTAAATTTTGATGTTTGACATTTAAGGTTGATTTTAGCTTGTATTTTGTTTGTAATTGTAAGGGTTAGCGTATAATTAGCTATTTTCAAATTGTTAGGTAAATACGTATTGTGAAATAGAGTTAAAACAGTAATGTCACTCTGCAGTCACGCCTTTATAACAATTTTGTGTTATTTATGCGAGCATTCTTGACACGTTCCGAAGTTTTTGCTTACTTTCAGTGGAAAGGAAAATTAAGTTGTTTTCGAAATTCAAAAGCTTCGTTCATGGAGGTACTGCAGGGGCAGAATGGGGCGAATGCCTTCCCCCTGCCGCCAGGAATCAAAAACTCAAATTTTATCAACGCTTTACCACTCACCACAAGGAAATAAGGATGATAGGAGTATTCCTTTAGACCTTAAAAATTGTGGTAGGACTAATTCAGTTTGCGAGTGCCCGTCTCATTTGGTACCACCAATTTGTTCGTGTTATCTGCCGCCAAGCAGTAGTTTGCATACATTATTGTGCTCCGGTTTGATGACCTTAGTTTAGTCAATAAAATTACTGGGCTTATAAGACTAATGCCCGTTTTCACAAACCCTAGGAGACGCCTAAATCGGATGCTTAAATATTTAGGAGTGGCCTAGAGCAAAACAAAACGTTTCAGCAACCTTTAGGAATGTTCTAACTGTTTATACTTAGGAGTTTGCTTACATTAGAAGCGTCTTATTCGTAGTTGGTGAAATGGTACCTGAATCTGAAGCTATGATGTGATGGTACTTGTACTATTACTTATTCTATGTCTGATGTGTCTTGGTATAACGAGTGTAATTAATTAATAATAATAATTTAATTAATATTATAATATGATATTATATTATATAATATTATATTATAATATTATAATTATATTAATTAGTATTAATAATAATTAATAAATAAAATAGTGAATAAAATAAAATAATTAATGTCGCGCAAAGTTATGTGTTTATAACTGATGACAGTTCATTGCACAATAAATAAATTTAAAATTGTTTTGAAAATTAGTACAATCAGCGGCCTTATCAGCGATCTCCTTTAGGCAACCGAAGGCTATTTAGAGACATATAAGTTTTCAATGTGATAGTATGTAGAACCATTTACATTATTAAGCTACCTGCTGGTGCAACTTACTTATGAAAAGAAAGAAAGAAAGAAAAAGTGTTTATGTGTAGCAAATACGTTACAGAATCAAATACATTACATTACATTGCAATTACTATAACACTTAATTATTATAATTCACCGCGTGAATTCACCCCTTTCCCTATTCTTTTAAACCTGACCCCCCTCCTTAATCCGGTCGACACCCTTAACTTCGTGTGGCGTTATTTTATAATGTTCAAGTCTGGAATAGTGTTATTTTTGCACACAAAAGTTATATTTCAACGTCTTATTATAATTCTGCATATTTTTCGTGTTGGTGTAAGCTATTATTTTAATTGAACATACATCATTGCTTTTGTTTTATTGGCCTTCGCGTTATATTTTCTGAAATAAAATGTATGTTCTAAAAAACTTTAGTAAACTCAATTTAAAAAGTGTTTATTTACGATATAAATAAACATAAATTAGTAGTACTTTTTAGATTTAGTTTTGTCTTACGGTTTTAGGTAGGCATTACATGGTCCAGCATTATGATGGATATACAACATCAATTACGGACCACGCGCCAACTATGGAAAAACCACGATCACCGCTTGACGCATATCATATGCCCATATGGTCTAACTAAAAATAACTGCGTTGCAAAGAGACTTATTGGCCGAAGAGAGCCCGGAAAAGAGCACGATCCTGTGCAAATTTCCGCGCGGTTGTAACCGAGCTATATTTACAAATAAATATGATTGAAATTTTTATTACTAATGTTCGCCATATTTTTAGGAAACCTATAATCGTAATCTCCATAACAAAAGATATGCTCTACTCTTCACACCTTCTGCGAGACAATAAAAATCCACAACAAACAAATTATTTTATGCAAATATTAATGCAATAAAATTCGGAACTGTGGAAATATGTAACATCAAACGGCGTCTTTTGTTTTATTTATTTATTGCATTCATGTATTTTAATAGCATTTTAAATTTCATGCAGCTGCGTTCTTTTTTATTTTTTCTTTTGCGGTGCCTATGGTGGCCAGTTCGATTTTCAAATAAACTTTTATACAATGCCCGTACGCTGAGTTTTCAATCAAATTTTAACCTCCTTGCTCGGTAATTCGCTTGGGATTTTCATACAACTTTCTCTCCCTAGGGAGGCAATTGGTCATTGTCGAGCAGTTGGTGTGCAAACTCTTTTTTGTCTCAACTTGCTCAATATTTTGAGGGACAATTATATCAATCAGTTTTATTTTTATTTGATTTATATAATATGTAATTTCAAACACAATGTGCTTTGTTATTAAATGAAATAAATTAAATAAAAAGGATCGGCAGTAGACCTAAACGTACCATTCGCGCAATCTCATCAGCCGAAAAACGTCCACTGGTGAACATCGGCTTCCGGTTCATGTCATTCTACACCACGCTTGAGGCGTCTTCGTCCTATTGCACGAAGTAATCATAAAGTTGCCCCAATTTAAATATAAAAGAGAGCACATAAAACGAATCAAAATACCTATTACCTCACTAATTCTACCAACACCCACTTTTTTTCTCAGCTACCAAAACTAATATTTTTAAATATTAAAAAGCAGATACGACACGCTGGGTCCGAGAGACCATAGTTCATGATATTAACTCGTTCGTCACGGCGGGGGTCCAACAGGCGTACCCATTACCATTTGTTACCATTTTATTACCTTTTACCATTTGACGGGTCACAAAAGACTTTTTTTGTTATCAACCGTTAGTTACAAATTCGTTTATTTGTTTTTAAATAATATTTTTTATAGTTTTCGTCGATGACGGCGTTATAGGTTATTTTTATTGATTGTTTTTTAGTGTTTTATGTAATTTTTATTTGTTATTTGAATCGTTAATGTTAGTTTTGATGAAAGGAATGCATTGTGTTCTTTTTATGTGTTAGAAGTATATGTTTTAGTAATATAATGCCATGATCTTTTTTAATTGTATTTTTATTTTCATTTCAGGTAAGATTGGCGTCGCAGTTTATAAAAGATGAAGGTACCTCATTATAACTTAACTGTAATACCGAAGTGTTTGAAGAGCCAAACTACAATACATATTATTTGGGAAGTTATGAACAATTTTTAAATAATACATTTTATTAAATTGTGAATGCACAATGAACATACACAAATAAAAACTCGTGAAATTCAGCCTCCAATGTCAATATCACTTCGGATCTTCGGATTCTCAGTTGAGATCTGCCAAGTAGAGATATGTGAGCTAGGCCAAACAATAACATTATCAAAAGAAAAAAAAGAAAAAGCTACGTTTCCAAATTCCAACATATCTAAGCTTGCAGTCCAAAACGCGTTCATTATTTTCGTGGGTGTTTCTCAATTATATGCAGTCAATCAGTGCAGTAGCCGGTGTGCGTGTTACATAATCTGTGGTGTTAGGTGTACGCAACTGTTACCTAATCTGCCGCGCGCGGTCACATCGCATTAGAACGCGTAAACACATCTCGACGCCAGGTGATCGATCCTGCTACAATCTGCTAGGGATGGGATAAGTTATCGATCCTTCTACCCAACTACACTTTACTACATTTATTACTTTTCTCATCAATTACTTTTCTACAGCAAATAAATCTATTTAAAATACGATTTTTTCAAATAACAATAAAATCACGACTGCCCTAACATGCCCTATCACTAGGAATTATGTAAAGATTCTAACAATACCAACTGACATATTTGACACATCCAAATATGTTCAGGCATAAAAAGTTGGTGGAATAAAGAAACTCACATACATAACTCTCCTTTTTTTGTGCAGTTGTGTAAAAAACGACATCTGCATCTTACCGATATCGATGATAATCATCGACTGCAAACATCACTACTAGCCCGCCATCTGACCTCGTTCAGTCCATTGTCAGCAATCGACCGGTTTTTTGTCAGTCACTTACAAGATTAATTCACACTCGGCTAGAGATACATCACGACATCTGGGCCATTGTGGGCCATAGGTGGTGAGGTAATGTAATCTTTTGAGAGATTTGTACAATATTTATGCAACACTAGTGTTTATGAATAGGTACAAACCTACATAGTTTCGATTCTCGAAAGGAACTTTCCTAAGCGTTGTTTTTCAGCTGGACCGATTTTGACGGGTCTTTCACTGGCAGATGGCTGATGTTACGAGGAGTAACTTAGGCTACCTGAGCGAAGCCGCCGGGCACAGCTAGTATTACATAAACTTTACCGATAGACAAAGACTTCATTCACTCTTTGACTTCAACTTCACCTGATTTAACCGGGTTGTACGGGAAGTATACTCTTGATACTTTAACTAAGAAGTTCACATTCTTCGCCAGTCTCACCTCTTCGTGTATTAAGTCCAGCAACTATCGGCTGCGCGGAGCACGTCTCTGCGGTTAGGGTTGGCATCCGTCCGGTTTTCACTCGACTTCGACTGACATGGTTTCCAACCGCTTTGTTGTAACCGTTTTGTATCGGTTTTATTAACCGACTTCCAAAAAAGGAGGAGGTTATCAATTCGTCGGGTATTTTTTTTTTTTTGTTACCTCCTATCTTGGTCATTTATAAACCAATTTGGAAAATTCTTTTTTTATTCGAAAGGATATACTTTCATATTGGTCCCATAAAAATTTCATCAAAATCGGTTCAGTAGTAAGTCGGTTTGTCGCTTTTTTAAAGCAATTTTTGTTTTTTGTATACAAAAATGGTTGTATATTCCGGTGAAGACGTAGGTATATTTGGTTTTTTTTCTTGGTAGGTTAGCATTTGATCGCTGTCTCAGTTGATCTCAAGTGATCGAAGGAAATGGAATAGGCAGTGGTTCTAAAGGGCAAATGCTGGTATACGATAGGTATTTGGCGACAGATTTAAAAAAAAGCTCTGGTAGAATCTAGCCATACATCCATTTTACAAAATGTATACCACCAAGCTATGGTTTGACTATTATGTTTACCTTCACTGAAAGCTGATATTCATACACATTGTAGGATTTTAAACATCGATCTTATCGGTGGTCTAAATTACCACAGATCCACCATCACTTTCAAATCAGGCTAGTTTACAATCAGACATGATTTCAGATTGATGAACTCAGATACAAGAGGCAATCAGATTGCAATATAATACGCTGTCAATGATATTAATCCTGAAGTGACGGGTTCAAAACGTCGAAAATTAAATAATAGAAAATAATGTAAAATATACACCATAAAAAACAAATTTGATGTCAAATTTTAATACAATCAAAAATCTAAAAGTAGAGGATACACATTTTGACGTTTCCTAGGATACCTTGAAAGATTCGCGTGTCAGCCCTACGTCCAATAGAAGTGCCTATCACGACGCATTCCTGCTGCCGGAACGCATTGAAGCGTGAACTATTGGACCGTTCGGAATGATAGAAGTGTCTGAAACGGGCTTGGGATGTATTGAGCAGCTTCTCTGGTATGTAATACAGTGAGTGAGTTTGGGACAAATTTGGTAACCTGACTTATTATTTCGGTTGAAATAGCCACAGAGTAAACTTTCAGATCCAAATTAAAAGTGTACATTCTTCATTCACATGGGCCCGAGGACAGCACTGATGAAAGTTGACACCCTCCCTAAATGTATGGGTGTACGTGGTGTGAGTCTATCCCTAAATGTATGGTATATACCGATTGAGAAGAAGGGGCAAGAAACTCGTCGGCATTCTTTTCGCTCGCCTGTATAGAGAAATGCTACTTCGACTCTCATTCACGAGCACTCCACTCCACAATATTCAACGCAGACGTTCCAAAAACCATCCATCTCAGATGGATTACGTGGAGTGATAGAAATATTGGATTTCCAAATGTTTGAAAGTCGACGTACCACCACATTCCAACTAACCGTGTGTGGCCGATACAATGGTCCATTTCGCGCTCATTTGGCAGTACTTGAGACGCAGAATGACCGAAAAATGGAGCGATGGTACGCCCGGAGTGGAGTGCCCTTCTCTGGGCTCGAAATTGGATCATCGTTCCATTAAATCACTAATTCATTCCATCAAACAATCATAAAAAATGTGCTAAACTGACTATTTGCGACACCCGAACTGGGTATAATGTACGTACTTACTTGACTATTTTATCTGTCCACCAATGTACATTTATGCAAAATAAATTGTGAATATGAATATCACTCCAATTCCACGCGCGGAGCGATAGAATTGGAGTGATCGTGAATGGTGAACTTTAAGCGGAGACGAGCTCGGTTAGCATTTTCAGCTATACAGAAATGCTACTTCTATTCGGTGACGTGCTGGAGTAATTCGCCTTTTACCAAAGTAGACACCTTCATCCTATTCGTCCTTAAGGGATGAAAATGACGCACATCGGTCGTGAACTGCAGTACTGTGAACATGACTCCAGCGATCTTCCACAGTTATAAGTGTGGTTCTGAATGAGTTATGTCGGCTGCGGGATTGAGTTATTGTATCGGTGGTAGCGTTATTTATTGTATAGTGCCTTTATTGGACAGCGTCTGATCGCTATCTCACCTGATGGAAAGCGACGACGCGGTCGGAGGAGCGTTAGCCAAGAATTTAGTGGTTTACGTAACCCGTAGACAGTTTTATAACAGTAATGTGCGTCTATGTATTACTTTTGAAATTGTGAGTTCTCGTTTTTCTTGACTCGTTTCAAGGGGTTCAGAGCGTTTGGGATCTATTTGCGTTCAAATACAAGTGACTCTAATGGTAGTTGAGTTTGTGCCCTGATTCTCTTGGGCATAAACTTAACTACTTTTAGTAATATTTGGTCTCTTTCCTATGAATATAAGAAAAGGGTGAAATATTTTTAACTGTCAAATTAACTAACCATTTAGCGTGTATATAGTGGAGAAAAAAGATTGGAAGATATTGGCAGTCTAAAATATCTTCCATCCTTTTTTCATTTGTTTAATGAAAAGACTGGGATTTAAAATTCTTTTAGTTTATGAGCAAAAGAATCGGAGTCATAATCTTTGCAGATTTATATCGAAAATGTCATACAATTTTAATATAATAAACCCCTTACTTCCGAGGACAAATAAAAATGATATACCTATAATAATAAATGTTTAAAAGCTGTAGTCCCTCAAGTCAATTTCCTTGCACAATAACTCATTCTCATAAAAGTGAAGATACGTAGAGAGTATTCAAACCAAAATTCAATTTCGTTAATTCTAGAATTTTCAAACCCGACTTATAAAGCCAAAATTCGTCGAAAATATTTTCCCTTTAAACATAAAGGCGCCATTCCAGTAGCTACCTACAGTGAAATAACAGTAAATCCTCTTGGGGAACCAGTCAATCTGCATAGAAATACAGTGGACAAGCGCGATGGAAAATACAGGAGAAAACTGAGAAAAATAGGGTATAAAAACGGTAGTTTGAGCTAGGATACCTAGGTTTAGAGCTTCTAATTAGACTGTGGGGAAAGGAATTTATATGTGTAGATTTACATTTGTTTTTAGAGAGATCGTGTGGTCTAACGAACTTTCTAGGGTCACCGAACTGTGGAAGGGCAGCAGAAGGGCTTTTTTTAGATGGTAGGTCTAACTCTTCTATGTGTCTGAGTGGGTACCACCGCTTTGCTGGTGTAGTCTGCCGCCAAGCAGGAGTGTGCAATCGTTACTGTGTTCTGGTTTGATGAGCAAAGTAGTCCGTGAAATTTTAGGACTTACGAGACTTAATACCCAATATCTCAGGGTAACGAACGCAAGGCAGTGCAGCGCAGGGATTTGTGGATTTCAAAGTTTGGAGTCGCACTGCAATTGTTACGGACTGGCATTGTGCTTACCATCAGGTAAACGACCCGCTCGTCTCGTTGTCCAATAATATAAAAATAATAAGTAGAGATACTATTGCTCGCGCATTCACGCGTCGATTGGGTATCAGGATAAAATTTTGTGTTACTCGGCCGTGTAACCTTTAGAGCCCCCATACACGAGCACTCCAATCCAACACATGCCATGCCAACGTTCCAAAAACCTTGTGTGCAGGGAATCTCAGATGGATTACGTGGAGTGATAGGAATATTGGATATCCAAACGTTTCAAATCCAGACAAAAAAATATTTAAATAAAATCTGTTCCTTGTTTTCCTTGAGTTCTCTTGAGTTGCTTGAGCTTGCTTGAGTGATGCCAAGCTTAGCTCAAACGTAGCTGCGTCAGTCGGGGATGGTGAAAACCTTTTATCAGTGAAAGAATTTTCACAATCTCAGTGGTTTCAGAACGTACCTACACAAACATACTGACAAAAAAAAATCTTTTAAAAGTGGGGACTGACTTTTGTCGAGGATATTGCGATGTTAAGAAATTTCATCCGTCATTTTTTGACCATTAGGGATAGTGTTATGTCATAAAATTTATTTAAAGGTCTGCCCTTGGGGTTTACCCTACTCATGAAAAAGAGAGTCATAAATCAGTTGACAATTTGCGGAGAAATCGAGTAACATACACGCAAAATATTGCACACCTCCAAATGAGGTAGATTCAAGATTGTATGGAAGTTATGGTACACATTATGTATTGCAAATATTTTTTCTACCTACACTCTCAGCAACTAGCTATAGATAGGAACCGTTCATTTTGCAACGTGCATTTTTCCGGGATAAAAAGCCTATGTTACTCTCCGGTTCATAAACTATATCTATGCCAAAAATCACATCGATCCGTGGCTATGTTGCTGCGTGAAAGAAACAAACATACTAACACATTTTCGCATTTATTACAGTACGGATTTGAATTAAAAAAAAAACAGATGAAGAACCTCTTCCTTTAATTAAGTCGATTTATATTTACCGCTATATTCTCGTGAACATGATGCTTGCAACAGCGTCGAAATATCGGGTGCTCGTCGCTCAATAATAATAACGGTAAATATCACGTTACAATGTATGAACTTTACCGCTGTAAAATATTAGTATAAGTTGAATACTCCAATGAATTTTTTTACCTAACATTTTTACATCACGCTTATCCGAGAAGCGGTAACACCGTTACACCACACAACCAAGCTCATGTCCCAATAATGACGGTAATATGTTGTGATGGCAACCCTGCCGACGGTACAACGTGGTGGGCACTGCACGGGTTAAATGTCTACTGACAGGTGCATTCAGTCGTGCTTGATATTCTTGTAAGATACTATGTAATTCGTATTCTGCAAGCTTTTTTGTATGTTACAATGTTCGGTTCAAATTTCGTAACTTTTAAACCAGGGCGTCAATTCTACAAATGGTTTAAAAATGACAATCGCAAAATGATCACTTTGATGAAGAGCATACGAAAATTAACAATAGTTTATAAATTGATGACCGTCATTGTCATAGGCGACCATAATAAAATGATTGTGGTATAAAATACCAAAAGTCCCTAAAGTAATAATTTTGCGATGAAACCAATGTCAAACAAGCGCAGTGCAGTGCCGGGCAGGTTTTTGTGTGTCAAAGTTCTGCGTAGCACTGAAATTGTTATGGGTAGGCGCATGTGTATAATCACATCTTTGGTGGTTACCACCTCATCTGCGTAGATTTATAATGCAGTACCCTTTTTTATGGTATTTGTTATCGGGACGAGCTGGTCGTTTGCCTGATGGTAAGCATAACGCCGGCCCATAACAATTGCAGTGCCACCCAGAACTTTGAAACATAAAGGCCTGCGCGGCACTGCAGTGCGCTCGTTACCCTGAGACATTAGGTATTAAGTCTCATAAGCCCAGTAATTTCACTGGATACTCTGCTCATCAAACCGGAACACTCAACACAGTAATGCTTACACACTACTGCTAGGCGGCAGACTTCACGAGCAAAGCGGTGGTAACAACCCAGACGGACACTCGCAGAAGAGTTAGTTCTCCCACTAACAACACCTTACACTTTTACCACATTTTTTCATTCTTTATGTTTACCATCAAGCAAACAACATGCTTGCATCTTTATTTGCGTGCCTTATGCAACATTTAGTTCTCACATGCACCCTACTAGATTCCGCCAAGCGTGAGTGGCGCACCCGCCCTGGCTTCCCGATCGGGTTGCACGCACTTGACGGTCTTCCAGACAACCTGGCATGGGTTAGGTAGTTAGGTAACCTGTACACTGTACAGGGCTGTATAGGGGTGGCGTTATAATAATAATAATAATTCGCTAGACATTTCCACTAGTTTTCTGGCGCGTGTCCTCAAGCATTACTGTTTTCTTGTTGCTAAGCATAACGGCAGTCCATAACAATTGCAGTGCCACTCAGAACTTTGAAACGCAGCCTGCACGGCACTACACTTGCTACCTTGATACATTAGTATTAAGTCTCATAAGCCCAGTAATTTCAATCACCACTTTGCTCATCAAACCGGAACATAGTAATACTTCCACATTACTGCTTGGCGGCAGAATACCATGGTACAGCAGTGGACCCTGCAAACTGACTCTCACTGAAAAGTTAGTCCTTATGTAATATACTAGCGACATGCCCTGGCTTTGCACGAGTAATGTAGACCCCTTTAATTCGGCCCTGTCGCAAAAGTCCGTTCTTAGCCGACGTCTCCTACCTTTAAACGTTTTAGAGATTTCATGTTTGGTCTGTGAGTCAGTGATCTTTCTCTTTTATATATATAGAAGATAATATTTAGGCGGTGACCATTGGGAGATATTTGTTTGTTTATTTAACAAACAAAGAAAATACTGAATGCACAGATGGCAAAACAAAGGGGCTTTAACTAAATAATAACTTTTTAATTAAATTCACGAATGATTATAAATACAAAGGATATTCACATGACCTGAGAGAAGCCTTGATCGGTCGATAGGTGTTGTGAAGGAACAGATGGCCAGCCTTATGGTCACATGGGCACTAGCTGCAACATACGGTTGTACAGCAAAGGGTCAACATTGTATTGGTTAAACAAACAAACGCTTTATACACTCATACCCCTGGACTAGGATTCCCTGTGTTGCAGGTAGCATGGGTCACACAGATAAACAACACAAAGTTTGTATTTTCCAAATCGGTTTATAATTGACGCAGATCTGAGGTAACAAACATAAATAAATATAAACGAATTCAGAACCTTCTCCTTCAATGAAGTCGTTTTAAAAACCAATAAAAACTTAAGTAGAATCTTATTATTTGCTAAAATGAATATCCAATACTGGTACTAACTTAGCTGTAATACCTACAGCGTAATAACAGAGAGGTATCCATTCAAGGCGAGGTGTCGACTTCGATGCAACCAGTTAAAATTAATTAAATTAAGGCTTTGAAGGTAATAACACAATTCCGGGGCCCTATTGCGCCGTTCGTTGTACTGCTTTTGAGTACTTGTAAATTTTATTACAAGTCCGCATCTTTCAAGATTTGCCAAACCCACAACACTCTATGCTACGAGTAGATGTTACTTGTAGTAAACAGATTTTCAACTTGAGGGTGGTAGCTAGCCCAAGTAAGTGCTCTACTGTTATTGTACTGTATTGTTAGTGAGAGGACTAACTCCTCTTCTGCGAGTGTCCGTCTGGGTTGTTACTACCGCTTTGCTCGTGAAGTCTGCCGCGAAGCAGTAACGTGCAAGCATTACAGTGTTCCGGTTTGATGAGCAGAGTAGCAAGTGAAATTACTGGGCTTATGAGACTTAATACCTAATGTCTCAGGGTAACGAGCGCACTGCAGTGCCGCGCAGGCCTTTGTGTTTCAAAGTTCTGAGTGGCACTGCAATTGGTATGGGCCGGTGTTATGCTTACCATCAAGCAAACGACCAGCTCGTCTCGTTACCAAATAGCATAAAAAACTACCTTGCATGACCTTGCTCGTTGAGCGTTTTTACTTGTGCCAACACCAACTCATTAAACCCGGACAAAAATACGATCGTTCCAATATGTACCTTTGTTTGTCTGTCACGTCTCTCCTAATCGGAGCGACAGAACGTGTGTGCTAATTATTTCAAAAGGATTATTATTATTTTTATTTGCAATTGATACGACTTTGACAACTTTTTGCTTGATGTAAAGCCTATTAAAGCTGAACATGCTCAAGATATGCCTAGTCAAGACTTTAAGAAAGACTTGAAGTTTTACCTAATACTTGCAAACTTGTACCTAATACTTGTAAACTTGTACCTAATACTTGTAAACTTGTACCTAATACTTATAAACTTGTATTTAATAGTTGTAATACTTGTGAACTTGTACTTAATACTTGTAATGAAATAGACCTCTTAGTTCTGCGGGATAGGACCCCGGACGTCTCGTATTTAGTTTCGGTCTCCGGGGATACAATTTACCCCGACTAGGATTTAGGGGTTGGCGTCGTGGCTAAGTGGGGATGTTGGGGAGATGGAGCTATAAATGGAGAGTAGATTAAAAAAAACGTTTGCTATCACGGAGGGCAAAGTACCTAGTATATTCAATAGGAGATAATATTAAAGCCGAAAGTTGGCGATAGCTGAGTAGTTCTTCTGTGAGGGTAGGCATCACCGCTTTGCTCGTGTAATCTGGCGCAAAATAGTCTGTAGTATGCCAGCCATAGGGGCAACTTAGACGCTCAAGCAAACGTACGTAGACGTTTGCTTGAGCGTCTAAGTTGCCCCTTACTGTGTTCCGGTTTGATTAGCAAAGTAGGCAATGAAATTACTGGGCTTATGAGACTCAATACATAATGTCTCAAGGCAACGAGCGCACTATAACCGCGTGGACCTGTTTCAAAGTTCTGGAGGCAGGTTATGCTTACCATCAGGTTAACGACATGCTCGCCACGATATACATAATTATTATATAGTGTTAAGAGTACTAAGCTATGTAAAAATCTAAACTGGGCTCTTGTGTGTATTTCCAATAACAAGTCTAAACTAAGTACTGACCACAGACGGTAGTTCTCAACATCAAACAAGTTCGGCCGAAATAAATAAACCGAGAACACAACAAATCAGTTTTTTTTACTAAACGCAAAAAGTCAAAACGTTAAAAGCAAGTAAACAGGCGCAATGTTTATTTCACGGTTTCCCCTTCACCTAAATAAACAAAATAGGATCAACGGTGTCTCACGTTACATTTAAAGATACCCTTATCTTTAAACAATAATATGCAGTAATTTAAATCTTAAAACCTTAGAAGTAGAGCACAAAATTGGAAAGCAAAACGGACGTCTTGAAATTTTCGAATTATTTTTGAATGTGTTAAGGTGTGTGCGCACGATAGTTAAGTTGTTGAGAGGTATTTTATATTAGTGGTGATAAGTTCTTTCGCCTCTCTTTCCTGCCTTTGCTCCATTTTACATGGGGTTGGCGCGGTATAAGTTTACAAATATATTGCTTTTGGTGATAATTAATGTTTATGAAATATATTTTATAATGTTAACCGACACTAGCGGATGTTCACATCAAGAATTTCGCGGTCAACATCGATTGCTCCCATAGCCTAGTTGGTTAAGGCGTCTGGCCTGGATACCCAGAAGACGCAAGTTCGAATCCTGTTGGAAGCGAAATACTGAACATTCTACTATATTGTTTTGGTTTTGATGAAATAAAGGACACAGCGAAATTCATAGCTAAAAAATTTTACGTCCCGTAAAAAACGGGACGTGTGGTCAGACTTCAGGTAGCTGTCAAATACATAGTCAAAGCAAAACACATAGA
The DNA here is from genome assembly GCA_907269065.1 of Crocallis elinguaria. Taxonomy (NCBI): domain Eukaryota; kingdom Metazoa; phylum Arthropoda; class Insecta; order Lepidoptera; family Geometridae; genus Crocallis; species Crocallis elinguaria. The sequence goes on along the minus strand of OU026071.1, from coordinate 13,014,991 downwards.
CTCGCCTTAAACTTCAGTAGTATTGAGTCAAGTTTCCCTAGAGTTTCATTTGTCATTTACAAAGGTAAGACTTATTTGAATGTTATTGAAAACTGTAAGCAGTGTATAAGCACCGTTACCTGAATGGAACTTTGCCATCAGGTTTAAAGAAATCCAGTTATGCACCCTCAACACACCCCTAGAATTTGACAGCAAAAAATATGTCGCCGCGGCGCCGTGAATCGTGTTGCGAATTTCAATTTAACTCCAGATGACGTTTTATTGCGGAAATAAATTTGCATTTTTTCTTAAAGTCGGACAAAAAACTGTTCCTTTTGTAAATTTAAAATTTTGTTGTACTTTTGTGGAAAGTTACAGAGCAAATGCTCATATCTGTATGCAATGATGTTTTGTTGTTAAAATAACCATGCTTTTGCATCAAGTGCGGATTACGAGACAGTACACGCGCAAGCGCGGCTTGATGCAAAACCATCAACAAACCACGAAATAGATAAGAACGGAAATACGGCCAGATATTGCTGGCTCAAAGCGACGACGGCTCCGCTTTACGCTACATCACTTGCGTACCCGTTTATTTGCCACGGCGTCTGCACTGAGCAGGCAGTGGTTGTGAAACAATGTTTTTTAATAATAGAGGTCATAGAAGCATATTTAGAAGCGGGCGCCGTGCTCGTATATACTAAATTTACATCAAGTCCCAACCACAACCACAATAGAGGATACGATTTGCGTCAAGCGGGGATCGTGGTTTTTCCATTGTTATCTCGTGGTCCACGATTGATACTTATCCATCAATCATGAATTAGGTGTGAGGGCTGCCTTACGGGACTTTCACTGGCAGATAGCTGACGTTGTAAGGAGTAACTTAGGCTACGTAGCCTAAGTTACGCTCACGTAGGCGAAGCCGCGGGGCACAGCTAGTTTTAAATACAATTTTATTTTATTTCATTAATCATTTTACCCGTTAACGCTGGCATCCCTACCCCAGCATTTTATTTCACGGCAACACTGAAATAATAAAGCTGCCTAGAAGTTGCCATGTGCTGCAACATATTCATTTCTCTTTGTACCCGCTTCCAGAGAGTTTAATAAAAGTAAACGTAAAAACTCACAAAAATGTATTCACGTTAGTAAGAGTTACTTGAGATGACGTTGAGGGAGGCGGGGGGGGGGGGGGGGGGGGGAGGCTGGCTGATGAAACTCTTCGGACGGTATAATCTATAATCTGATATAGACTATGGTAGGTCAGTGGTAATAAGAACTCACGCCGATACCAATATGTGTCGAGGGTATCAAAATTTCAGTTTTACGGTTAGGTTAGCTTTCAGTAAAAAAAACCGTGATGGACCTTGGTGGGCGCTTTCGTTGCTTGGGCTATCTATTCGTTTTTGATGTATTCCTACCACTAACATTTGTCGTAGATAAATAAAAACCTGACAAACAGATGTAAATGAACCTTAAAATGTGTCTGGAACCTACTATGCAGTACGAATATTAATCTATACGAAAATATTCCACAGATTTCACGTAAAAATTGCTTTTATACATAATAAAACCATCAATATCATTGCCCTTAACGCGGCAATGTACTCTTTGTACATTGCCCTTTATGTCAAAAACCTGTCAATACAATCCTAAAACATTTTTATGCAAAGTTGGTTCTAGGCGATCAGCAGAGTTATTTTAATTCACTGGGAATGAATCCGTGTAGGTAGTAACTGTTTCTGATCGTCTAAATTTCGGAATTGCATTTCCCCTTTAGATTCGACAAATCAGCTGCACGGGTATAGTTTAGATGGGGTGTACAGGCAGGGTAATAGTTTTCTGTTTTGTTCTTTTGTTTAGTCCTACGCACTGTTTCCTTATACGAGTATATCTAAGTAATTGGGTTTCTCTGTATGAGATCCGTAATTAAAGGTACTAGGGTCCTAAATCCGTGGGCAGAGTAGGTGGTTCACTCACGGTTTCTCATCTTATAAATAAAAAAACCGAGTATTTCTATTAGTTATCTGTTGTTAGCATTTATTTATTTATAATTATGTTATGTAGTATTTTAATAGTACAACAAAATATCATATCACAATATATCCAATTTATTATTTTAATAATTTACACCACCGACCTCTCTCTCTCACTCAGTTAGTTATCTCCATCCAAACGTTGACAAGAAGAGATCACTATTAGCGATAAGTCAGCACATTGTACTAATCAATTGTTGTAATTCTCGATTTTATCGCTCACAGCAATACCATCCAGACAACCATGCATGAAGACCTTTTTTTATACTATTGGATAACCAGACGTGTGAGTCATTTGCCTAATGGTAAGTATAACGACAGCCCATAACAATTGCAGTGCTACTCAGAACTTTGAAACACAAAGCTCGGCACTGCAGTGCGCTCGTTACCCTGAGACATTAGGTATTAAACTCATAAGCCCAGTAATCCCAACCGACTACTTTACTAGCAATAAAATACATAGACAGTGGCTTCCAATTATTATTTTCTAATAAGCTAGTTTTTAAACTCTGTCAAATACCTGCTTAAAATTTTAGATCTATTTTTATTTGAACATAATAAAATTTGATATTTAAGCCGTAATGGATTCTCTAAGTTTTTATTTTTTCGGGGTTTTTGAGAAGAAATTTTAATTGGCTTTTAATAATATTTAAATGAACACTCAAACTTATATCTCCTATCTATATGTATGCTTGTTTAAAACAAATCTTGCTAGTAAATTTGATCCACTTCCCGGTGTTCGATTGAGCCGAAATTTTATATACATATGTAAATCAGATGACAATGTCGGGAAAAATATAACAAACGCATTTTCGCATTTATAATATAACTAGCTTCTGTACACAGTTTCACCCGCTTTCCAACAGGAACCCTGCATTTTTTTCAGGATAAACAGTAGCCTATATTACTCTCCGGTCCATAAACTATATCTATGCCAAAAATCACGTGGATCCATTGCTCCGTTGCTGCGTGAAAGAAGGACTGACCAACAAACGTACAAACACGCTCGTATTTATTTTAGTACGGATAGGTAGAGATTCTACGATAATTATACCAAATACCTCGGAGCTATAGGCAGATATCTATTATCTATCTCAGCATTTTCATTTCTTATTTCCTTCAAATCAAATAAAAATAGTATAAAAACGCGTCGAAAAGGGAAACGTATCGTACAAATTCCCGCAAAAAGTCAGAGTCCCTCAACTTACATGCGGAAAAATATGTGACGCGACAGCAAAATACGCAATTATACGGGATATTTACGTATCAATAATAATAAACAAGGGATTTTATAAAAGTAGAGTGTAATACGCCGTAGGTGCTGATACGCAGCAATGTAGTGAGTTTATATTTAAATAGGTAGGGGAAAAGTGCGGGATTTTTTTTTTAGAACGGGATTTTTTATATGTACCAAGATGAATAATTTATAGTTTAATTCTGCGATAAAGAACGTCTAATGGCCTAAGTTCGATCTATACTGAATACAACCAAACGTAACGCGCGACGCTGGACAACGAAACCTGGGTTAGGTTGTTATAAAATTACAAACTTCCTTGAGCTCGCAACGATGGACTGTAAAACCAACAATTAGTATTATTTAGACAGTTAATTACATTGATAATTAGATTTACTTACTTAATTATTTTGTGGAAGATTCAAATCTAAATTCGAAATTCTTTATACATATGGACCGGAGGCGAGCGCTCATGAAATTTAAATGACTCTAAGTGCCCGTTCCAAATTTCCGAACATACAATAATCGTTTCAGATAAAAGAAAAGAGAGAGAAAAGAAACTTCAACGCACTATTTCTATTTTTTTTTTTTCGAAAACTTTATTTATTCTTTTTAACCGACTTCCAAAAAAGGAGGAGGTTATCAATTCGTCGGGTATATTTTTTTTTATGTTTGTTACCTCAGATCTCGGTCATTTATAAACCGATTTGGAAAATTCTTTTTTTATTTGAAAAGATATACTTTCAGATTGGTCCCATAGAAATTTTATCAAAATCGGTTCAGTAGTTTGTCACTGAAGTCGGTTCGTAGCTTTTTTAAAGCAATTTTTGTATTGTAGTTTCTAATGATAAAAATAATCATATATAAAATTTAAGTCTAGGTTAGTACCTAGACTACTCTAGTGAGTAGTCAGTGGGATCGGCTGAAGTATCTGCCTAACGACACACGGTAAACTGTATATCTGCCTTTATGTGCAAATCGTTACAATGCTTAGGCACTGAAACACCATTAGTAAGTGTAATGTGCCCACACAGTTATCAGAAATAATTTTAAAGAAGGTTGAGAGTCGCCAAGTGATAGGCATCTCGGAATAATGATCTCTATCTAAAAACGGTAATCTTTTAAAGAACTACACGACATGAATTATGAAAAAGATGCATAAACGTGGGATACTTTTCTAATCAAAAATGAACTTAGTTAGAATTTCGAATCCCCGCAAACTGCAGTAATGTTGACTAAATAGAAAACGTAAAAAGAAACGAAAAAAAACAACGGAAGAATAACGTTCCATTTTACGTAAAAAATCTCGATTTTTCTTCCGTTTTGAGTATGCATCTACTAAAATGTATAATAAATTAAATGATGAAATTTGGAATGTAGATAGTTTACGTTCCGGATTAAAACATAGGCTATAAAGATATATACCACGCGGGTGAAGCCACGGGCAGAACCTAGTACAAAAATAAAAGTAAGCTAAAAGAAAAGAGAATCCCGGACACCCGGGATTTTGCAATAGCAACACTATCACGGTATGTTGCCAAGATGCAAGAATGGAACGTAGGAGATCGCATTAGCATAATGTTTATTAAAAAAATATAATGGTCTCTCATTAAGTCGGCTCTCGGGATTAAATGTAACGTTCTACAATCTATACCGTATTCAAGATGTTTGCAACTTTTATAATAAACAATATAGAACAAGACTTTAAACGACAAGTTTTTTAATGTGGCCATTTTGTCGTGTGGTATGACTGCGAGAGCGTGTGTGGCCGAGTGAACTTGTGCGACTTTTAATTAAATCCACCTGAGTTCGAATCCCAGTTCCCTAATATCAAGTTATTGGATATTAGGGATTGAGGGCTGATTTACGACACTCACTCTAGATGGCGAAGGAACAGCTACAACGTGAGCAAACGCATGTTCAAGAACCACATAATTCAAAGACATGTGACATCCACTAAATCGCACTGGGCTTGCGTGGTGGGTTATGGCCCATAATTTTTCTCTCTGAGAAAAGACCGGTATCCCAGGAGAGAGATCGTAATGGACTGATGATGAAGTGACTAAAGAACTAATTTCTCACTGCGTAATTGCCGCTGCAAGCAGCAAAAGCTTCTATTGACAATCATTATTGCACGCAGACGCTTCCCATTTGACGTACAGCCTGCTCGCCTTGCCATTTGAAAATTCGCCATATTCTCTTTCGCTCTTTCATTCTTCATCCTCACCTCATGTACAATCACGTGCAATAATAAGTATACATTCTTTTTAAATTGTTTCCAGTGTCAATTATGATTGAAAAGGGATATAAGGATAAAGGATATATTACAAGGATAGAATACATAGCATTATATAAAGTAGAGAAAGTTGCACAAGCTAATAGTTAAATTATGTTAGGTCTTTTGTTCATTTTAGACGACATATAAAAAAAATATGGAATTTACCTATACTTATTATTGCCGGCAACTGTACTCACAGCCGTAGATAAAAATGAACGACGCACAATAATGATAAATTTTTCCCAGAATAGGCCTTATTAATAAAATATAATAATACAATAAAACAGGACAAAAACAATGAACTCCGATTATACCTATATTGGGTTATTGATACTTAATAGGATTCGTTTCACTCCGTTTGATAAAAATCAAAGATCAAGTTTACTGGTACAATGACCTTATAAGTAATGATGAAAATGAGAAGCAAATAGTGATTTTTTCGGGATCCTTATTTTACTCATTATTAGCGTTTGACCGCTATTTCACCCGATCTTAAGTGAAGACGTAATCAAAGGTGATAATACGAAAAACCTAGAAAAGATACAACGTTCAGTGCTTGGCGGCATCTTGAGCTAGAAAATTCCTGCACAACCGTGCAAGATGATAAAGTTACGCTGTCCAATGTAGAAGACTCTAAACGGGGGTCTTTGCGCGATGCTTTTTTTATAGTTGCCATTTTTGTACGTTTGCTGCTTGTCTTTAAAAATATTCATATTCATATTCATTTATTTTGCATAACTAAGTGTATGTACAAAGGTCTTACTCTACTTATATGAGATCTTTTGACTTAGTAGCCCTTTTCAGGCATCGCAAAGGTTATAGCGACAGCTAAAGATTAAAAATTAAAATTAAATGGCTAATTATATATAAAAATTGGATAAATAGAAATTAAAAAAATACTTTGAAAATAAATTCTTATACAGAGAATTAAAGTTAAATGCTATACTTTTTGAAGATTCTTATCCTACATCAATTTATTTGCTGGATTCAAAATATTCGTCTATTGAATAGAGACATTTTACAATTAGGAATTTTTTAAGTTTATTATGAAATGCGTTAAATTTTGTTTCATTTTTTATTTCTGTTGGTAATTTATTATATATTTTGACTGCCATGTAATATGGGCTATGGTTCAACATTTTTATTCTAGAATAAGGTAAATATAATCTATTTTTGTGTCTAGTATTTACATTGTGGGTGTCCTCTACTTTCATGAAAGTACTATTGTTTTTGTGTACAAAAGTGCATAAATCTTGGATATATATAGATGGTAGTGTTAATATTTTGTATTTGGTAAAGTAGGGTCTACAACTTTGGGTGTTATCTATTTGGGCTATGATTCTGACACATTTTTTCTGTATAATAAAGAGGTCTATTGCATTTACGCTGTTTCCCCACAGCATCACTCCGTATTTTAACCAGGAGTGTGCATATGCATAGTAGGCTGATAAGGCCGTCTCTGTATCTGTGCTACATTTAATTTCAAAAAGGGCATATATGAATTTCGATAGTTTAGTTTTAATAAATTCAACATGAGTTTTCCAGTTGAGGTGTGTGTCAATGTTTATTCCTAAAAGACTAAATGATTCTACTGTGTCCAAAGGCGTGTTTTGATAATTTATGTGTATGTTTAGGGGAGGGTTATTGTAGGATCTAAATTGCATGACTTTAGTTTTACTGTAATTTATCTCTAGATTGTGTTCTGTAAGCCAAAGTGATATAGTTTGTAGGGTATTATGTAGTAGTATGTTTGGGTTATCAGTTTTTTCACATTTAATTAAAATTGATACATCATCCGCGAATAATATTGGTAATGTTATTTCTTTATCTAATATTTTCGGAAGATCGTTAATGTATAATAAGAATAGTATACACCCTAATACACTTCCTTGCGGTATTGAACAAGTCAGGTTTTTAATTTTTGATCGTATTGTTTCAATAGTATGGGTTCGTGTATTATAGTGTTCAAGTTGGACTATTTGTTTTCTATTGGTAAGGTACGATTGGAACCATTGATAAGCAGGTCCTCGAATGCCTGAGCCGTATAATTTAGACAGAAGTATTTTATATGACACTTTGTCATAGGCTTTGGTCATGTCAAGTAGTAGTCCTAGGACATATTTTTTGTCGTTTATATGTTGGAGGGCAGTTTGAATATATTTATATACAGCTGTCGTTGTAGATTTTGATTTTCTAAAGCCGTTTTGGCAGTCATCAAGGATGTTGTGGTTTTCTAAAAATCTATATAGTCTGTTGTACATTGCTTTTTCGAATACTTTTGAAAAAGTTGGCAATAAGGATATAGGCCTGTAGTTGTTAGGGCTTGCTGGATCTCCTTTTTTGTGAATCGGTTTAACCAGTGATATTTTCAGTAAATCTGGAAATTGACCATCTTGAAAGCTTTGGTTAATAAGAAGGGTTAGAGGGATTGAAAGTTCTTCTGCACATTGTTTTATTAAACTTGGAGGAATGTCATCTATACCACAACTATGTTTGTTTTTCATCATTTGTAGGATTTTGAGCGTCTCTTTTTGATCAATATTGTGTAGGTATATAGAATTAGTTGGTGAGTTTATAACAGGACGTCCTGTTTTATTCTGTGTTTCTTTAGTTGAATTTTCACCTACTGTTGCAAAGTACTGATTAAAAGAATTAGATATAGTTTTTTGACAATTAATGTTTTCATTATTTATTTTTAAGGTAATATTTTTGTACAGCATTTTTTTCTTTTTACCAGTTTTAGTATTGATAATATTCCACATAGTTTTTACTTTGTTATCAGACTTTTTCATTTGTTTTATGTGTGTATTTCTTTTTGAAATTCGTACACAACGTTTTAATGTTTTGCTATATTTTTTTAAGTATTTTTTAATGACGGGGCTTGTGGTTTCGTTTAGTATAATTCTTAACGCTCTTTTATGTTTACATGAGTTTTTTAATCCTTTAGTCAACCATCCCTTTTTATGAATCTCCTTTATTTTTATTTGCTTTATTGGTACATATTTATTTATTAGTGACAAAACTAACGTAAGAAATTCGTTTAGTATAATTCTTAACGCTCTTTTATGTTTACATGAGTTTTTTAATCCTTTAGTCAACCATCCCTTTTTATGAATCTCCTTTATTTTTATTTGCTTTATTGGTACATATTTATTTATTAGTGACAAAACTAACGTAAGAAATGAACAGTAATTTTCATTTAGATCTTTATTCTGGTCAATAATATTGTCCCAGTTTACATCTTTTAGTGAATTTTTGAAACATTGTATATTGTGATTTGTAAATATCCTTTTTTGTTTAGACCAAGTAGCATTCTTCCTAGCCAAAGGGTTTTCATTATTTATTTGTACATTAATAGACTTATGGTCTGATAAACCGTAGTCTTTAACAAAATTTTTGTTTATGAGAGCTCTATAATTTGTAAACAGTAAGTCAATACATGTTGACGAAGACTTTGTTACACGAGTAGCCTCTGAAACTAATTGGTGTAAATTGAGAGATATCATGAAATTTAAAAATTCTTCCGTTTTTTTAGACTTATCCAGAATGTTGATGTTAAAATCTCCTCCTATAATCACATATTTGGTTTTTTCTTTTTTATTTATTTTGTTTATAATTTTAGCCATCTGTTCATAAAAAATATCAATATCACGATCTGGTCTATAAATTCCTATAAAAATACAATTTATACTAGGAACTTCTATTGCACTCATTTCTAATATACATTCTTTGGATTCGTTGACAATGTCTAATCTTTCAATATACTCTAACGTTTCTTTAACAAGTAAACAAACTCCTCCTCCTTCATGAAATTTTCTGCAGAAAAGCGATGCCATTTTATACCCAGGCAACACAATTGATTGGCAAAAGTACTCGTTTTTCCACAGCTCAGACAATGATATTATATCAGTTTTAATATCGAGTAATAGTTGTTCAATTAAATGTAACTTATTGCCTATACTTTGGATGTTTTGAAAAGTAGCAATAATTGTATTAACGAAAAAACGTTTTGTTTTCCTCATTTTCTACATTTTGGATTTCTGTATTATTTCGTTGTGGTTTCTTTGCTTCTGAAGTATCCAGTTTTTCTTCGTGTTGAGTCGATGGTACATCCGCTGTAATGGTATTGATTGAGTTTGTGTTTAGTACCTCCTTTCCGTTTATAAATAATTTATTATTCTTGATAACGGCATGTTTTCCGTTTTTACGAGCTAACTGTAAGTTCTTCCTTAGCTCATTTCTATCTTGCAGTGTTTTACCGTCTAAAAACATCCCAACAGCTAATCCACTATTTTTAAAGTCCCTCGCGTTTTCCATTATATACTTCGTCATTCGTTTACTAATTATCTCAATTTCTAATGGCCTCTTGTTTCCTCGTTTTCCTATACGTCTTATTTCTTCTATATAGGGATTTATGTTTATGTTCATGATATCATGAAATGCTCTACTTACTCGGATGTATAAGTCGTTTTCTGTTTCATGGTAATCCTTAGGAAGTCCATAAAGTACAATTTTCTTTGTGTTTTCGAGATTATGAAGCTCTTGTTCAATGCTGTTGATTCTTTTATCTATGGTCTTGATTTCTTCTTTTAAGTGTTCCTGTGCGTTAGAAAGAGAAGAAGTTTTCTCATCCACGTCAAATTGAATTTTCTTAATTGCATTATTAATTTCGACTTGGATCGTACTCTTGAGGTCTATGAGGATTGATTCTTTCATCTTTCCTAACTTGGTGTCTAGTAATAAACTGAATTTTTCCAGTGTAATAGTTTCAGCTGCGAGGCTGTGTTGTGAGGTAGCCGGTTCAATGTTTATAGTTTTACTTAAAGGCGTAGTTGAAGCACTGGTTATCTCTATGCTGGTATCCTTATGGGTATCAAATATAAATGTATCCCCAGTAATCTCGTCGACGGAGAAACATTTTTCGTCACTGTTAAGTTCCAATTCTTTATTAATCTTTTTGTTTCTGACTGTACCGTTTTTTTTCCGTTCTGTAATATTGACGGTGGTGGGTTCTTTTTGAGGAGTTCCAGGAGTTGTTCTGGTGTGCGTGCGCACTGGCGTATCGTCGTTACGAATACGACGGGTGAGGTTCTTACATTCCGGGCAAGTCCAGATTCGTTGAAGTTCATGTAGTTGAGCCCTGTAGTAGTCTTTGGATATGTTCACACATGAATAATGGAAGTGTCCGTTGCATTTTGTACAATCCAGAAGCTCAGATATTCTTATATGTTTGGAACAAGCTGTACAGTTTCTCATTTTGACTGAGTTGATCGGTCTGGTATGTATACTCGTATAAAATTTGCCACAAACGCGATGTGCATGCAGTCTAAGCGTTCCCCTTTTGCTGCATTCCTTCAAACAAAAATCCTTTAGTACAAAAGGTCATAAGCGCCGTGAAATTCGAAGCCGCTTACGCGTTTAACCAAAGTAGTATGCAGAAGGTAAATGTTTGTAACGGTTTTTCGAATTAACAGAACTATTGTTGTTAAAAATAGTATTCAACTATCGAAAATCACTCAAATAACCATCTCACTTTAGTCACTGTCCTTTGTTTACGTTATTTAACACATAGTTTTGTATATTGAATCACTTTATCCACTTAAATTTATTTATTTAACGAGAGAAAATTTTACATGTTGTTGTCCGTCTCACGTCTCGCGTTCTATATATCTATATATAAGATGACGGTAAAGAGTTCTCTACTCTTTAGCTGTCCGCACGATGAAAGTTGAAGTAGCAGTTAGAAAAACTCTGCAATTCTTCTTAAATTCTTCTTGTCATCATCAAAGATTTGAATGACTGCCAACGTTTATTTATGACTTTATGACATCACTACGAACTGCTTCCTTCTCATAAAAAGAATACAATTTAACAATCACTCACACGTTAGCGAAAACAGCCCCATCAATAAACAAAAAAAACAGAACGCTTCCATAGACATATTAGACAGCAATAAATAAAAAAAGTTAAAGGTTCATTGTCTTTGACAGCGTTGTCTGGACGTTCTATTTTGAAAACGAATAATGACTGCTTTAAATTTTAAATAAAGGAACCTTAACTGCCATTAAGTCTTACGCTTTTGTGCGACAGCGTACCTTCTCAGAAGATAAAGCTTTAGTATGTTTGTAAGTTTGTTGGTTTGTCTTTCATTCACGCAGCAACGGAGCAACGGATCGACGTGATTTTTGGCGTAGATATAGTTAATGGACCGGAGAATAACATAGGCTTTTTATCCCGAAAAAATGCACAGTTCCTGTGGAAACGCGGGCTAAACCGCGAGCAGAAACCAGTTTAGCATAAATTAAAAGCTAATATAATCAGTAAAAACAATTCTTCCCAAAGAAAACTACTTTCCATCAATGCCATTCTTTGATATATTATTAAAATCTGTTAAAACTCGTATCCATTCAGCAAATCCCTTCAGAGTATGCAAATAAGTTCATTAGGAGCTCTCTCGACCCTCTCAAAGGGTAGCCACCCTTCAACATTGTGATTTTTGATCCTTACACGGCTGAGCGTTATTATCTTGTACCTTTTGAAAGTGACACTTTTTTCTTATAATTTTAAATTATGTTGTAGTCGAAGTTAAAACAATGATGGGCTTACGGGGTCTAGAGTCATTTTCTACAATCGTTATCGATAGTAGAATAATTAAAAATGTGTGAAAATGACAATAGAATTCGTTAAGTTACTTAGACAAAGTCACTTTATAAACTTTATTCTTCTTAGGGCCGATATTCAATTGCACTTTAACAAACTGATTGCTATTCAGTCGATTAATTTTCGTGTTTTTAGTGTGTTTTCGGGTCTTTCATTTCAAAATTAATAAAAATAGCTGTTACAACGAAATTTCGTCTACTAAAATTGTATCAGCGAAAACAGAAAATACTAATAACAAACAGCGTAACTATTGTGCGCCCACCCAAATGACTTGATCCGGTTTCAATCGGAATATTTGATGCGTCTGATCAGCTCCCTATTCAAAATCGTGATTATTCACCCTCGGACGACGCAGGGTATTATGCTGAACTGGTAACAGCAGGTATGTGAAATACTTCAGGGTATTTTCAGCTTTATATCCTTAGGGATAAAGTTTGTAATGGATTTGAGAAGGTTCGTTTGTAATTTTAGATTCGATATTGTGGTTGCTGGATGATCTTCCTGTGTGACATGCTCGCGTTTTGTATAAGGTTTGGTAATAAGAAAGCCAAATGTTTAGATACGGTACGTTATTTGTGTTTACTATATTTTAAATCTACTATAATACTAAACAATTAGTAACCTTGTAGAAATGTACTAACCAGATGATGCTGTAGTACCCTGCCAAAACAGACCTCACGGGGTCCTTTCATCAGTAAAAGAACACCTGCGGCGCAAGTACGGAACGCCAAACGATAAATTTGTCGAATCGAAAAAACTGATCAATTTATCGATTACTAGCTTCTGCCCGCGATTTTCACCCGCGTTCCCACAGGAACCGTGCATTTTCCGGGATAAAAAGTAGCCTATATGTTACTCTCCGGTCCATAAACTGTATCTATGCCAAAAATCAGGTCGATCCGTTGCTCCGTTACTGCGTGAAAGAAGGACAAACCAACAAACACACTTTCGCATTTATAACATTAGTAGGGACTAGTAGGGATAGTAGGGATTAGTAGAGATAGTAGGGATTGCGAGTACCGAAGTCTGATCGTAAAGTATTGTAGTAACTCTATATTCTCTTTGGATTCGATCTAGCTATTCGATAACTTATGTCGGTTGTATCGAAGCTCGATGAATTAGATAAAAAATCGATAAAACCCACTTTATCGATATGAACTGTCAATTTTATCGATCGAAAAGATCCGTACTTGCGCTGCTGACAGACATGCTAAAAAGCCCTCCGCATGCAATCGATTGTAGTCGCAGTCACAATGTCGGCTGCAGTGGCCAACGTTACCTTGGTTTAGGCGTATTACAGGTTTAAATTTATAACAGAACTGTATGAACAAAGAAAAATGTGAACGCCTCGAGCGGCGAGATCGCAACGACCACTGTCGACGATGGTCGTTGCGATCTCGCCGCGTGTACTCCCCGAGGACGAGCGTCGGACACGCTCGAAACCTAGATCGACAATATCGACAAATGACGTGAGTTATAGCCGGCTTTTTATCAATTTATAAGTCTCAGTTGTTCGCAAGTGTGCGTTTCCCCATAGTTAAATAACCCATTGAAAGCCGCAGGGCTTGAACGGGACGCAATCGACATTTACCGTGCGAGGTCCAAACATTGCCCTGGAGTACGTACTGTCATGTCGTAGAATAACTGTGCAGTACCTGTATAGTAGTATTGTACGAGCCCCGTTTGGATAATAATCATACTAATATTATAATAGTATATTAGCAGTAGTATATTAGTAGTTATATTATAATAATAGCTTCAAGCAAATAACCTGATGAGTATCTCGATACCTGATTTGATAACCTAAAAGAAGTTTTCGATCATAATGTCCTCTACCTAGCTTCTTGCTCTCACATACCATAGACAAACAGAATTCATTTCAAATAGCCACCCGATTCTTCACCGAAATACCTTTCAACTTTATCAGACCATCACAACATAATTATTAATTAACAAGCCTTAAGCACCGCCCTAAAAACAGGACGATATTAAGAATGTATGTTATCGTCTTCAGAAATGTCGTGGCGATCATTTTATTAATTAATTCTTCCATATTTTATGAGGGGCGAGGTTAGAATGGGTCTCCTTGAAGTTTTGGGTTGAAGAACGTCTAGTCAGATTTTGAGCTCGTTCTGTAAGAGAAGCTAAGCGCTTCAATGCTATTAACCACCCTCCCCCAGCAGAGACACACCCTTCTGATTATGACTTACAGTGGCCGATTTGTATGCTCTATAGCCGGAGTCGGTCGCTGTGGACGTAATATGTCTTAGTTGGGCTACATTGATGAGTCTCCCTGCAACCTCTGTGGATACGAGAACCAGCCGATGTGTCCCTTCTTCTTTCTTGTCCCTCATGCCCCACTCTCAACGGTGGTTAGAGATGTTACTTCATTCCGATGCAAACGTAAGTAAAATCTTAGTTCACTCCATAATTTTTTTTAAATTATAGCTTGAGCCTCTCTCACACTGCTTCCCAGCCCTACCAATTATAACATCTAAAGTTTTTTCTGAAGGAAGACCCTTCGGGAATTCTCAAGGCCCACTGCCCTTTGTTCAAATCTACCTTTATTTGTTCACAGTAATAAAAACTATAATAGCAGTATGGATGTTGTATCTTATATATGTCGTCTATCAATTATTGTCGTAACTGCCTTTTAAAACTCAACACTCATGCAGATATCAACACTCATTCATTATACGTACTTATTTTTCTTTACATCAGGTACTCGCTTATTTTAGTGTTCAATTTTTTTTCTATAATAAACTGGTTAAGTTTTGAATTGATTGACTAATGAACCGAAATTACGTGTTTCAACGTTGTTCGTTCGGGGACTTATTATCATCAACAATATAAGTCAGATGCTTTTTTTATAGTATAGTATTTAGTGGTGGTTTTTAGAAATGTATAGCACAAAGTGTATAGGACAAAAATCCAAGGAAGATGTAATAAAAACCAATATTTAAATAATATAACATGCTCGCGATACCAAAAACGCTACAAAAACATGTAACGTAAGACCTTTTAATCAACATATTCTGTTTGGTCAGTTGCTTCACAAGACAGTCCATACTGTGTCTACTGAGTCCCAGTAGAAAATATTTAATCGCTGCGATAAAAACTAGAATTTTGATCGTTTATAATGAGCTGCCGACAGAGACAATATGAATAATATATTGTATATTTATTATAATTCTGTCCAAAGCTTGTCTCTTCTGTTTGCTCATTTCTTTTTGCTTTTCTACGATGGATGGCTTGTACCTGGCCATTTAGTCTCTGGCATGATAAATTTATCGGTATATATGAAAATGTAACTCGATTAGTCTACCGGCTCTATTAAAATTAAATTATTTGTACATCATTAGAGGTGTATTTTTAAAATACCTGTTTTTGGATTAGTTGTATAATTTGTTAAACTATGACTTCGTGGCTAAGCACTAATCTGCCTGCAAAGTAAGGGGCCTTGGAACTGGGTTCGAACCTCGGCCGGGGCAATACTTGTGTGGTGAGCATAAAGCTTGCTCTCGGGTCTTGAATGGTTGTGCTGTGTGTTCATGCCACCCACGAAACAGAGAACTATAGTGTGTCAAATTTGTTAAAATCAATTTGTTCGATTTTCTCACATAATACATAACTTAAATATCTAAGTTTAGTTTACTCGTAGTTTTTGCCTGAAAATAAATTAGCAAAAAAGTTTTAGTTTTCAAGACCGATAAGAGTGATTCAGCAAAAGAGAGTAAATTAATTTCAGTTAGTCTCTACTATAATATAGGTAAATGCGAAAGGGTGTTTGTTGGTTTATTTATAGGTACATACCTAATATATGTATTGACTATTTTTAAAATCAAATTACATTGAATAAAATTACGTTTATATAATATAGAAGGAATAATTTGTACAATTATTTTTATTATTTCATCACAGTTAGTCTCTCCTAATAGTATAGGTAAATGTGAAAGTGTGTTTGTTGGTTTGTTTATACATATTTCACACAGTATCAGAACAAGGGATCGACGTGATTTCTTGCATAGAGACAATTCGTGGGCCGGAGAGTAGGTGTTTCCCCGAAACTTGCGCGCTTTCTCTGGGAATATCCAGGCAGGTAAAACCATGGACTGATTACTGAAGCCAATTATTAAAAGGCTATTCTAATTCGGTCGATATAAAATTAATTTTATACATCTTCAAATCACGAAATCAATTTTCAAAGAGCTCCAAGCCTCTGCACCAAATTAGGAAAATACTTATATTAGGTACCTACGCTTTACCTAAGTAAACCCACTACTTATATTTCGCTTTACTAGCCTCCACATATTTCTACATAGCACTAACAAAAGTAATAAAAGCAATAGTCCAGAACTTGCGTTATATTTCTAAAAGTATTGGTAATATCGTGAAGGAAAAACTTCTTTATGAATCAGTAAGAGCGTGAAAATTGGCCGTAATAACTTTTAATATGTGAGGGGCACATGTAAGTGTCATTATATTTGAGTTGAAGCGCTCGTATTGGTTATCTGCCCAGCCGTTTTGAACGGATTGGTTAGTTTTTTTTTGTTTTTGGCTCCACGTGGTTTGCGTATTTAGCCAGTGTCAAGTTATAATAAATCTCTAGTTTTTATGCATAAAAGTCGTCAAAATCACGTTAAAGTTTAGTCTAGGCGTGTTCGAGTCAAACTTACGCTTCAGTAAAGCGGTGGATACTTTACTGGAATGCTTCTATGGAGTTTTGCATAGAATACGAAAATACACGTTTTTCGTCTTTGTACATTTGCCTTTCACTCATGCACGTTTACAAACACTTAATGTTTAATAATCCACCATTATCTCGCAATCTGGGCTTGTTGCAAAACCATGGTTATTTTGACAGCAAAACGCAAACATGCTGCGTGTATAGACGGCCTAAGAAGTACGTCAACCTTGAATGGTATTTTCTTCGGCGGCCCAAATATCCGATAGAAGACGACTCGACAAACACTCAATTAACCTGTCTGGGTAACCTAGTCACCTGAAACACGATTCTATCTAATAACTATAATTGATGTGTTTCCAAAAAAAACGGGACAGGCGGCGCTCCTCATATTTTTCAGGAAGACATCAGGCTCAGCGCGAGCCCCACCTAGCTGATAGATTTAGTTTCGTTGTTTTTCCTAAAGCTTTAACCAGTAGGTAGGTCTAACTCTTCTGCGTATGTCCGTCTGGGTGAGTACCACTGCATTGCTCGTGTAGTCTTCTGCTAAGCAGTAATGTGCAAACATTACTGTGTTCCGATAGCAAAGTAGTCAGTGAACTTATTGGGCTTACGAGACTTAATATCTAATATCTCAGGGCAACGAGCGCACTGCAGTGCCGCGCAAATCTTTGTGTTTGAAAGTTCTGAATGGCACTGCAATTGTTATGGGCTGGCGTTATGCTTACCATCGGGCCAACGACCAGCTCGTCTCGTTACCCAATAGAATAAAAAATAGGTTAGCGTTTGACCACTGACCCATCTGAGCACTTCACCACTAAGTATAAGTTTTACCCGCGTCGAGATTCCCGTAGGACCCTGATTCCGGTATAAAGAGTAGCCTATATAATGCAAAAAATCACGTCGATCCATTGCTCCGTTGCTGCGTGAAAGAAGGACAAACACAGTTTCGGATTTATAATAAAAAAGTAGCCATGGTTTGAATGACAGGTCATCAACACAATCGACGACCTTATCACTGTAATAGCGAAATCTTCCAGGTAACCGTAGATTGAATAGAGACTTATTTCTTTTAATATTAATAGCCATCATCATCATCAGCCGGAAGACGTCCACTGCTGAACATAGGCCTTCCCCATAGAACGCCACTTGGATCGACTACTCGCCTCTTTCATCCAACGCTTCCCCGCGGTTTTGACAAGGTCGTCCGTCGTAGTACTATTAGTAGTAGGTAATATCAATAGACGGTTTCGGTGCGCCATATTCCTCACTTCCAAAGCAACTGTACCAAAATTGCCAAAGCTGCCTTCAATCTTCTGCCAGCCAAAATCTCGTGCAGAATTGAATTCGCCCCAGCCGTACGGGACCTCTCATTTGTAACACAGATTCTGCGGTCGCTGCGATCATGGGCTATCTACGCGCGATGGTTGCGATAGCCGCAAATGATCTTATAACTGTAGATATTGAACGCTTATTGATTGCTACATACTTCAGATAGATCTACCTTTCTGTGGTTATTGATGAACTAATTTTTAAGGTTTAAGCGTTGATTTTAGAAATAATCAGTTATCAGTAGTATAGACAATGAAAAGAGTTGTTCGTTTTGGTACTAAAATAATGTAAAATTTAACCAGGCTATCAGTTGGTTTTTTGGAAAGAGCTCTCGAAATTTAGATATTTTGAAATGAAATTCCAATTTTATAGGCCTGCGATTTCCTAACATACTTACATAAAGTTTTTTTTTTGGTATGTAAAGTGAAACGGAACGCAGTTTCTTGAACTCGAACGGTTTGTTCAGCTTTTTTTTGGCAGAATGTTATTCTGGCAGAATATTATTCTGCTAGGCTCTTTATATCCGACACATATCTAGAAAAAAATTTGAGGCTAGTTAATTTTTTCTGGAAATAAAGTACCAAGCTCCATACAAATCTGGTACAAGTCCTTTACCAGGTGGTTATGACTAACCCATCTGTCAAGTATTCAGTATCATAAGCCCAGTAATTTCGCAGACTAATTTGCTCATCAAACCGGAACACAGTAATGCTTGCACATTACTGCTTGGCGGCAGACTTCACGAGCAAAGCGGTGGTACCCACCCAGACGGACACTCGCTGAAGAGTTAGTCCTCCCACTAACAAATCACTATCAAATCTAATGCAATAAAAATAGGAATATACCCTATCTAATAAATAACCTACATCCATACTAAAACCCATTCTGCACATCAAATGGGTAGTAACCTACTATTCAAATCCCGGCTCGCTTTGCATCCACCTATCACTGTATCTAGCTTTAGCCTGCATAGTAAAGGAGTACATGTTTAGTGTAATCACGAGTCGAATTTGCTGTCGAACTGTCAATTGTCTTGCGTCGCGCGTTGCGAGCGAAGACATTTTCAGATATAATCACCGCTCTTAGCTTTGGCACAGTCAGACACAACACGGTTATCAAGATTTTTGGCTTATTAGAATTGAATAAATTTCCAGTTTTATGTCATATTGGGCTGTCATATACACAGGCTACTTTTTATACTGAAAAAAAGCACGATGTCTACTGGAATCTTCACTAGTATTCTATAAATCCGCTAAATCTGCCGATAAAATTATTTTTCCTGAGATTAATCTCAATCATTAGATATTAACTATGTAAGTACTTAAAAATGTTTCCATAGCAGCTATCAGCCGAGACACCTCTAAATTCAACACCTATTTGTTTTTATATCCTCCATTCGTAATAAAATGAGACATCGTCTTCCAAACTACTAGATCGTGTAGCTACAATTCCCTAGACGCCTTTAAGTGATTGCTGGTTCATCGTCGTGCCTGTTCGTTCCGTCAGGAGAAATAAAATAGTTTTATTTAGGTTGAACTGTTTACTCTGTCGCAAATTTAACGGGCCTTTCGGAAAGTTATAACTTGCAGGGTTATAATAATTCACTCGGAATTATATCCGTGTCGGAGGCGACTGTTTTGATCATTTATATTTCAAAATTAGCTGCTGCGCCGCGGTTTCACCCGCGCGGAGATATTGGATTTCTTGCTTTTTATTTTTTTGCGCGGAACCCTAATTCTTTTTCCAAAATAAAAGTAGCCTATGTTACTCATTGTAACATCAGCTATCTGCTAGTGAAAGTCCGGTCAAAATCGGCCCAGCCGTTTCGGAGATTACCCGGAACAAACAGACCGACAGACAAAAATTTTAAAAATGGCTGTTTTGGTGTAGTTCCCGTATATACTTTCATATGCATTTAGTAAAAAGCTGTTATTTTGATATTATAAACAGACACTTCAATTTTATTTAGTTGTATAGATAGCATACTGTCAGAGAAATTTTCCGTTTAGATTCGACAACTCAGCTGCATAAAGACGGATATATTCCCGACAGCATTTCTCTGACGGCGGCCTACTATACTATACGTCAGTACCTACCACTGAGCAATGTTTACCTCGAAACCTAATAGTACCTAAAGGGCTTTGGTAAAACCTTTCAATTTAGGGCCGATATTTCAATTTTGTTTTTTTTTATGTTATTTGGTAACGAGACGAGCTGGTCGTTTGCCTGATGGTAAGCATAACGCCGGCCCATAACAATTGCAGTGCCACCCAGAACTTTGCAACACAAAGGCCTGCGCGGCACTGCAATGCGCTCGTTACCCTGAGACATTAGGTATTAAGTCTCATAAACCCAGTAATTTCACTGGATACTCTGCTCATCAAACCGGAACACAGTAATGCTTGCACACTACTGCTTGACGGCAGACTTCACGAGCAAAGCGGTGCACGGTGGTAACAACCCAGACGGACACTCGCAGAAGAGTTAGTCCTCCCACTAACAAAGTCAACAAATTACAGAGTCAACGAACTGATTGCTATTCAATCGATAAATTTAACTAATCCATTATCTGCTTTATGTTTTTTTGGGTCTTTCATTTCGAAATTAATGTACCGTTACCTAACTAAGGTTTATATCTTCAGAATGGCAACATCAGGTAATTATCTGACTATTGAAAGATCGGAGACCAGTTTTGTTAGTAGGAGAACTAACTCTTCTGCGAGTGTCCGTCTGGGTTGTTACCACCGCTTTGCTCGTGAAGTCTGCCGCCAAGCAGTAGTGTGCAAGCATTACTGTGTTCCGGTTTGATGAGCAGAGTATTTTATAGGCTTATGAGTATAATTCCTAATGTCTCAGGGTAACGAGCGCACTGCAGTGCCGCGCAGGCCTTTGTGTTTCAAAGTTCTGGGTGGCACTGCAATTGTTATGGGCCGGCGTTATGCTTACCATCAGGCATACGGCCAGCACGTCTCGTTACCAAATAACATAAAAAATAAACTACGACGCACATACAATTGACCTGATTTTTAAACATTACGGCGTGGACTTGCCACTGCTTCGTTTCGTAATAAAACCACTAAAATTCCTAATTCCCATACCAAAATAGCATTAATGAATAATCCAACACAGCGAACACTTTATGCACAGTTGATGCTAATGCGTTCGGAGCTCTAAGAATTCTTGCACAAGTTGCGGTCCGCCGCCATGTTGTGGTTTTACGCAAGGAATTATGATTAAGATGGACTTGTGAGCTTGTAACGGGCTTAGAATGAAAACGGGTAACTCTTCGTGTTGTGTAAACATATTTAGAGATGTGTTCTGGCTCAAAACCTTGAATAATTTGCCTACTTTAATCACATATGTGATTAAAACGTTGGGTACAAATTCTACTAAACAAATGGTTTTAAATGACAATGGTTTCGCTGCAAAATGATCATTTTAGGCACTGTCGGTATTTTATAGAACAATCGTTTTTCTAGGGTCGTTTATGACAATGGCAGTCATCAATAAACCACCGTGCGTTTTCGTGTGCTCTTCATCAAGGTGATTATTTTGGGACGAAACAATTGTCATGTTTAAACTTTGAGGACTTCTCAGTCAATAGCGGGAGAGGATTTCCTAGTCCTAGGCTGAGCTAGACTTCGAGTTGAAAAATCTTCTTTCTGCGGTCGACTTTACTTCTTGTATTGCCTATCGTCGCTTCCTCAAAATCTAAAAAAAAAAGGTTTATTTTTATGCTATATGATAACGAGACGGTCTAGTCATTTGCCAGATCGTAAGCATAACGCTACCCCATAACAATTGCAGTGCCACTCAGAACTTTGAAACACAAAGGCCTGCGCGGCACTGCAGTGCGCTCGTTACCCTGAAACATTAGGCAGTAATTTCAATGGCTACTCTGCTCATCAAACCGGAACACAGTAATGCTTGCATATTACTACTTGGCGGCAGACTCCACGAGCAAAGCGGTAGGTAACAACCCAGACGGACACTCGCAGAAGAGTTAGTCCTACCACCATCTTCATTTCCGAAGGGCAGGATTGCATAAACATGTAAATCTCTCAAAAACGAATTCGTATTAGTATAGTACTCCCACACCTACACTATTATGCATACTTATAAACCATTTAGAAACAGACAGCTTCCCTCAAAATGAATAACTAGTAAGATAAATATGGATTACTTCTAGAGAATTGTTTACATAACTCTGTATTTTCATCCATTTAGAAAGCTTTCACAGACTTGTTTACTCACGAGGCAAATATGATTGTATACTGATAATATGATAATGTTAGCAGTGAACGTCCATTTTGTAATCATTTCGTGAGGTTTTTTATACTATTGGATAAGGAGACGAGCGATTCGTTTGCCTGGTGGTAAGCATAAGGAAGCCCTCACACCTAATTCATGATTGATGGAGCATCAATCGCGGACCACGAGAAAAACATGGAAAAATCACGGTATCCGCTTTTTGCGAAATTACAAAAAAAAATCCATTCCACTTATATGAGAAACAATTTAAATGTCATTTTCTTATGCTTCGACAATTAAGTTACATAAGTATACTTTTAGTTAGGTAGATACAGGTGTCGATTCGGACGTCCCTTGTCAATTACATTCTCACTCTCTCCCTCTAACACATCCCTCTAGAACATGACAAAGCGATGACAGATGTTTGACAGGTCTTAATTTAGTTTTAGTGCTGCCAAACATCTTCCTTTCTTAACAATTTAGATGCCACTAAATTGATAGCCATTTTAGCCTAGACACAAGCAAGTAGACTAGTATGACAGGACTAAAATATATTCTATCCCTTTCTTATACCCCTATTTAGAAAGAGAAAGTAACATTAGGTATTAAGTCTCATAAGCCCAGTCCGATGACTACTTTGCTCATAAAACCAGAACACAGTAATGCTTGCACATCGCTTGACGGCAGATTTCACGAGCAAAATAGTCAGATGTACCACATTGTAAAATTGTATAGGTATTTTACACTTATTCATGCGGTGAGACATTCGTCATTCGTAACCATTTCACTAACAAAGACATTTATAAGTAACAAGAAAAGTAAATAGAAACCAAGCAGAGGTAAGTAGGTGGGAACTATCTTTTGACCCCATTCTTACTCATAGATATGAGTAACTATTGACTTGTTAACGACTTACAAAATGCTATGAATTACAATATGCATAAAACTTAATGTTAGTGGTAGGACTAACTCTTCTGCGAGTGTCCGTGTGGGTTGCTACCACGGCTTTGCTCGTGAAGTCAGCTGCCAAGCAGTACTGTGCAAGCATTACTGTTTTCCGGTTGTCTCAGGGTAACGAGCGCACTGCAGTGCCGCGCAGGCCTTTGTGTTCAAAGTTCTGAGTCACACTGCAATTGTTATGGGCCGGTTATGGGCCGGCGTTATGCTTACCATCAGGCAAACCAGCTCGTCTCGCTACCAAATACCATAAAAAAATTAAAAAAAAACTAGTCAGTATATTTTTACACTATTGGCTTACGTTGGTATAAGTATAACGCCAGCCGATATAACAACAGCATTGCCACTCAGAACTTTGAGACACAAAACCCTGCGTGGAAATGCAAATTCAAAATTATAAACAAAATAAAAAATGATCTTTCAATATAAGTACTAAAAGGAGTTCGTAAAATAAAAAAAGAACTGTACTGACAACCTGCTAAAAAAAAAGAACACTCCTGTCTTTTGTCTATACTTCGACAGAAACACAAAACATTGAATACAATAGAAATTCCTTCGTTCAAAACTATTAAATTAAAATCTACTTTTAACGTTTATTGCTTTCAATTATTTCTACGACCAGTGTCGTGATTCACACGAGGTCGTGAATCCTGTGAATCATTGAAAGTATAATTTGTTATTTTTAAATTGCTAGCCATTTGCAATTCATATGACGTTGAGTTCTTTGGATAGTCTGTAATAACTCTGTTATTATTGGTATAAGCGTATTCAAAGTGGTCGGGGGTCAAGGTACACTGGTTATTTTAGCTACGGGTTGGGTTGCCAGAGCAGAAAACTGAAATATCTGGAGTGGGTACAGTAGTCTGTGAAATTACTGGGCTACCTAATGTCGCAGGATTCTCAGGGTAAAGAGCGCAATGCAGTGCCGCGCAGGTCTTTGTGTTTCAAAGTTCTGAGTGGCACTGCAATTGTTATGCTTCAGCAAACTGCAAACGACCTGTTCGGCTCGTTATCCAATAAAATAAATAATAATAATAACTTAGGTTTTTTTTGCCTGTATTATCTCAATGCTGGACAAATGAACCCCTATATCCATTATTCTGAAAAGGAAAGTATATTTATGTTATTTTAAATCGACGATTTAAGTAAAATCATCGACTTTTATTTAATAATTTTATCAAAATAACTATTTGAGATTATGAGCGTAATTATTACGTTACATTTGTTTGTCTTTGTATTAGAAATTGTACATAATGTTATACGACAAGCTGTTTGTCGGGAGACTGGCAATTGACTAAAATATTAGAATCCAAACGAATCCGTCTGGCAACCCTAGAGGTTTCAATATACAGTAATGGCTGTGTTACTATAATAAACTATAATAACTTGGCTTTTAATTTAAGACCTAAGTCGTAAAAACAGAAAGCTTCAGAGTTTTTTTTTGTACGTTTATTATTAAAAGGTATTGATTAGAGTTCAGTGTCCTGAAATAGTCGATCAGAAAGAAAATTTCAGCATAATGACGTGTTAAATAGTACCAGTCTAATCTGAGCTCTCTTCGGTAGAGAGGTGCTGACGACGTGGATAGTCGACTTATACTAATCATGAAATACTAATACAATAATATACTGTAGGCTACAGAAGGAAATCTAGAACAAATCTATGGTATAATTTACTTAGCAGTTTAGGAACAACTTGTTTTGCAAGTGCTCAATCTGGGTAGGTACCACCGCTTTGCTTATTGTAGTAGGCTGCCAAGCAGTAATGTGTAAGTATTTATTGGGTTCCGGACTCCGGTTTGATGAGCAAAGTATTCATTGAAATTACTGGCCTTATGAGACTTAATTACACAACTGCACAAAAAAAAGAGTTTAATGTTTTTACCTAAATCAGGGTAACGAGCGCACTGCAGCGCCGGGCAGACCTTTGTGTATCAAAGTTCTGAGTGGCAGTGGCACTGCAGCTGCTATCTAAGAACATATACAGGAGCACTCCAATCCACAATATTCCAATACATCGATCCAGAAACCGCTAGTGTTTGGGGATTGTCACATGGATTACGTGAATTGATAGAAATATTACAAATCCTAATCCCACGTTCCAATTCATCGTTAGTGGCCGATAGGACGAACCATTTCGCGCTCAGTTGGCAGTACTAGAGAGTAGAGACGCAGAATGACCGAAAAATGGAGCGATGGCGCGTCCGGAATAGAGTGCCCGTCTGTGGACTCGAAATTGGACCATCGTTGCTACCGTTGGTAATGCTTACCATCAGGCAAACAACCCGCTCGTATTTTTACCCAATAGTATAAAAAATTGTAAGTATAGTAAAGCTGTAAGCTTTGTTTACTCCGCATAATCTCCCTAGGTTTCTGTACGACGCGCGACACGAAGCGTGGGATTAGTCGTGAATTTTCGGCGTCTTGGCAACAGGCCCATTAGCTCAGTTGGTTAGAGCGTCGTGCTAATAACGCGAAGGTCGCGGGTTCGATCCCCTCATGGGCCACATACATTTTGCAGCTTTTTACACCGAAAATATAATTTTAATAATTTATTTTCACGCCACTGACACTTAAAGTATTTAACAAAAAGGTAGTTAATTTAAATTTGCCATTATTTTAGTCTGTTATAAAAATACATATATAACACTAGAGTACAGATCCAATTATCACCACCATTATTGTCCACTAATCAAAGATAAAAAAGTAATTTTGGTTATGCGAAATTGCAATTTGCCTGTATATTCTGTGGTAAGAATTTAATTTAAGCATTATGATTAAATTTTCTTAAATGATTTTAACCGTGGCTTCAGTCACGTGGTCAAAATCACATCTCAAATCCCATCGGAGCCATGCAGTCTCTTTCCATGCAAAATACATCCATTAAACTAAGTTTTATAGGCAACGACAGAAATTGCGACACAAATGTCAGACATAAATTTATTTACTGTTCACTTCGTCACAACGCTGTTGTAGCGACACTAAATAGTGTCACAATACCCGTTAGAGACATCCGTGTGCACTGTGCACACATAGAAGCTCGGTGTATACACTGACGACCTGATTCATAAAAGCTCAATAAGATAATCTATGCTTTAAACTGCTCTGTCAACTTCTCGTTGACGGAAGCTGTGACGCGTGAAAACGAGACAAAACACTTTCTAGTAATTAAGTAAGTTACGGAACGTTTATGAATAAGGGGGTTAGTGTATGGTGTGCAGTATCATAATCTAGACTCTGGTGTGTAAGAAAAGCGATTGCATCAAAACAGCGAAAACGCCACCTATCTCTGTTGTAAAGGTCTAATAAAAATACATTAGAAAAGATTTCAATCTTATTCTACAACTCATCAGTTAATATCCATAATTTCTAATCACCACTTAAAATTGCCCTGTTAATTCCTAACCGGCTTAAACGTAGATAGTAAAAAGCTTTAAGGTATCAACTACCAGTAATCTGAATGAAGCCTTAAGAATTAAGCTCCTAAAAGGTAGATACACACCGCGCGCATTGATCATAGTAAATTGAGTTCGCGAGCTTGCAGCGCATGATCTAATACTTACTAGAAATAAACAAAATTGAAGTACCCAGACTTTTATAAAGGGTAAAATGTATATGTTGATGTGTTGTGTTGGGTGAAACCGCGGGCAGAAGCTAATAATAAATAAAACTAGAATTAACCGTTCAAAGCTAATGCGAGATTTTTAATAAAATTTCTAAAGCAATAACTTTTACCACAAAGAAGTAAAAAAGTTTCAACGACTAGTTTAAAATGTATTAATTAAAAAAGCGTATTGTAAAATAAAGGATTATGTAAATGACAAAGATTTATGGAGGCAAACAGCTCGGGAACTATTCTTCCTACCTAGATTTATTTTTATACTAAACTAGCGTTTGCCAGTGGCTTCGCACGCGTGTATTCAGAATAAAATGTTGTATGTAGCACTCACGAATAATGTAGTTTACAATTAGTGAAAAAAATTTTAGAATCGACCAGCGGTTTTATAGATTAGCGGTAACAAACAAACAAAACAAACACAAACTTTACTGATTTATAATATTAGTATAGATATAGATTGTTAGCATTCAAAACATTTTAAAAACATTTTTGAAAAAAATAATGCCGACGAGATTCTTGCTCTTCTATATCTATTCTATAAACTTAGAAAGGGCCCCTAGAGTCATTTCACTTTCATGAGTGCTCTCCTGGGGCCCATAGATCATATGAATAAAGAATTTCGAAAATGAATTCGAACAAATCAAACGCAACGTTACCACGTGACTTTGCTATCGCGCGTTCGCGAGCCTAATGCGCGCGGTGTGTATAGACCTTAAATAGATTGGCTAGGATTAGCGCACTTGCAGTTACTGACTAAATGGTGAACCAGCGATTATAACAAAAAAAATGTTGATTAACTATCGTATCTTTAGGAAATTTGAAGGCATGATGAGTCAGAGCAGCAGCGCAAGTACGGATCTTTTCGATAGATAAAAATCGATAAAATTGACAGATCAAATCGATAAATAGGGTTTTATCGACTTTTTATATAATATATCAAGCCTCGATACAATCGACAAAAGTTATCGAATAGCTAGATCGAATCCAAAGACAATATAGAGCTACTACAATACTTTACGATCAGACTTCGGTACTCGCAACATTCGATAAATTTATCGGGTTTTTCGTTTCAACAAATTTATCGAACCGACTTCCGTACTTGCGCCACAGAGGCAGTAAGCTTGTACTCGTAGATATACCTAGGTCTTCTACAATGCATAAGTATTTCAGAAAACATCATCATTTCGTGATGTTATCTTTGCATGATGATAGGATATTTTCTAGTGCTCGCTGGCTACCTACTACGGTCGGGATGAAAATCTGTCGCTATGCACTAATCAGTGTGCAGGTACCAGTCAGACGCAATCGAGGTCTCTCCCACTCCTTTCAAATAAAAATAGAATTTTATAAATCAGTTTTAAATCGGAGATCAGCAGGGTGATTTTAATTGACTCGGAATGATATCCGTCTCGGAAGCGACAGTCTTGATCGTTTATATTTCGAAATCGCAGCCCGCCAGAGTAATTTTCCGTTTAGATTCGACAACTCAGCTGCATAAAGACGGATATAATCCCGACAATATTTGTCTGTCGGGATGCGTTTCCGAAATAAAAACGATCAAGTTAATCGCTTCCGACACGGATATCATTCCGAGTGAATTAAAATAGCCCTGCTGAGGTATCAAACATAAAAATAACTACAACCGAATTGAGATTGAAAATCGACCTTTTAGAACTGAGTACTTCCATCTGATAATCGCCTAACAAGAATCCAAATTATCATATCCGTCATCCCCACACTCGGAAATTCGTCCACCGCAAGCCTGATTACGCAACTGTAGATTAAGTTAACCCTCTACCCTAACAAATGAGGGTAGGTGCTATTTCTCATTGCGCCCTTATTACGAACGAAGTGAATTAATTACGACAACTTTGTATTTGTAATGGGGATGCAGTTATTTTGAACGCAAAGGAAACTGGATTCATTAAAAAATTCTGATCAAGACTTTCAGCATGTAAAATGTAAGTTTTGTAGTTGAGAAGTTGGAGCGAGTCAGCTTCTATCCTTATCAATCCCCAGTATTATTACGCATAGCTATCTTTTTCTAACGCACTGAAAACCTATATTCAAATAAAGTAGTTACGACATACTTAGATTAAATAATTACAAAAATCAGCTCTCTTATGGTGCAACAAAACATAAGACTATGAAAAGACGCGTCGTTAGCAGCTATAAACGTTACATTCTCATCGAAACTCCAGCAGGGTGATTTTAATTCACTCGGAATGATATCCGTGTCGGAAGCGGCTGTCTTGATCATGTATATTTCGGAATCGCATCCCGTCAGAGATACCGTTTTGATTCGCCAACTCAGCTGCATAAACACGGTTATAATCCCGATAATATTTCTCTGTTGGGATGTGTTTCCGTGATATAAAAGATCAGGAAATGCGGCTTCCTACACGGAATCATTCCGAGTGAATTAAAATCACCCTGCAGATAAGGTTTATAATATATTCTTGACTCCAGTTTTATTTATTCACATATTTACGCCACCCGGCACCCGACAACGATTCCGCTACAAAGCGAAATCCCTTTGTATTCCCACGTCCCTTGAAAAGGGTATTTTGCGATATAAAAATACCGACAAAGAGATTTTAGAATTACCTACGCTCTGCGTTTACACGCACGTATGAAAATAACCCTTTGGTTGCAGTATTTAGAAATTAACAGTAACTCAGGTTCGTACAAACAGTCTTTACTTACGAGCACATGTTTATGTTCTTCGCGTCTTCAAATCATCTAACTGTTTTGCGAGTGTCTGGGCTGGTATCACCGCTTTTAAGTCAGCCGCCAAGCAGTAATGTGCAAGCATCAGTGTACCAATTTGATGAGCAGAGTAGCCAGTGAAATTACTTGGCTTATGAGATTTAATACCTAATATCTCAGGGTAACGAGCTCACTTCAGTGCGATCAGGCAATCGACCAGCTCGTCTCGTTACCAATAACATAAAAGAAGAAAAAAAATGGGGATTTTGCTATAAACTTGACAGGCGGGCTGCTGTCCCCTTATCCGGTATTATCTTCCCTTAGCCGGTTCTTCTTAACAGCACTCTCCCCGGTCAAGTTCGTACCTAATCCATTACGTTCACTAAGACGACTGCTACCCGTACTGTAAAATGCAGCAAAATCCTCCCTATATGTGGGCAGGCCTAAGTTCAACAGAGGACGTTTTTTTCGGTTGATCATGAACTACATGTTAGGTTAGGTTAGGAATATTGCACACTTCCAGATGAGGTAGATTGTATGGAACACATTATGTATTACCATCTTCTTTTTTCTACCTACATTCTTTGCAATAAATTATTTTGAATTTTACAGTAAGGTTAATTTTCTCTGAACATTGTTTACTGTTATCATCTTTGTCTCCATAGCAAGATTAAAATCTATTACCAACAGAAAAGAGGTACCTAACTAAACTTATTTCATTACATAACGTAAGCTAAACGAGGTTAAAGTAAATAGGTACTTTACCTAAATTATATTGCTAAGACAAATATCAAAGAGGTAAGTGGTCTTAGAAGTAGGTATAACCTAGATGGAAACAGTTTGATCCTTTGTCCCAAAAATATGTGAAAGACGTTCTGAATTTTCAGAGATTATAACGTGGAATTTGTTTTTTTTTATTAATTACAGTAAATACT
The DNA here is from genome assembly GCA_907269065.1 of Crocallis elinguaria. Lineage (NCBI taxonomy): Eukaryota > Metazoa > Arthropoda > Insecta > Lepidoptera > Geometridae > Crocallis > Crocallis elinguaria. Next base: position 12,984,315 of record OU026071.1, on the reverse strand, counting down.
GAAAATAAAAATTTGTTCTTTTACGTAAATCTGTTTTCGCTTATTAGACTGTAATTTTTTGATAGCGCCAACTAGGATTCCATATATCTACCATTTACGGATTCAGGAATTTAGAGGACCGTGGTCCCACGACACCCAACACGGAACGAAAAAACACTCATACGTACAGAACGAAATTATAACGCTTATTTTCCAAAAATAATTTTTGGTGTTACGAGAATCGAACCCGCCATCATAAAGCGCTGCAGAAGTCCATCGACATATCAACTAAACCACGAGGATAAACGTATTTTTACCCTCTTTTCCATACTATTAAAATTTAGTATAATTACAATTTGGTCCAGCCGTTTCGGAGATTACCCGGAACAAACAGACAGGCAAATATTTTAAAAATTGTGTTTATGATATAGGTACCGTATATACTTTCATATGCATTTAGTAAAAAGTTGTTATTTTGATATTACAAACAGGCACTTCAATTTTATATCTTTGTATAGATTATTAGTTGTATTTTTACCTAACGGTGCTTTTTTTTATTTTTAATTTTGTTTTTGGCTCCATGTGATTAGCGTATTTAGCCAGTGTCGAGTTATATGAATAATAATATATAATAAAACTCTAGTTTTGGTGCATGAAAGTCGTCAAAGTCACGTTTAAGTTTAGTCGAGGCGCGGTCAAGTCGAAGTAATTCTTCAGTAAAGCGGTGGATACTTTACTGAAGCTTCTATGGAGTTTTGGATAGAATACGAAAATACACGTTTTTCGTCTTTGTACTATTTGCCTTTCACTCATGCACGTTTACGAACACTTAATGGTTAATAATCCACCATTATTACACATTAACACTCGATAAAACACAGGTTTTAGTAAATAACACATAATCAACAACAGCACATTTTCGCATTCCCGCCAAAACTGAAACGGTGCTTACTCTACATAACCCTGTGGGTTTATAATATTATTATTCAAAAGAGGTTTTAATCGGTTACTAAAACTCAAGTAACCAGAATATTTCTGAGAAGTTTTCTAACTTGAATTTCTTTTTTTTAATGGATTTCTTAAATTATTCAATCAAAGTTGTTGGATTAATAAAGTTTGTGTAGAGGTAACTGGAAAATTAAAAAAGTAATTTTGTTAATATTTGTTTTAATTTATTCATTATTAGGTGTGATTAAACGCAAAATTAATTTCATAAAGATAGATAGGTGGGTTAAATTAAAACGATATCTCTTAATTTAGTTTTTATTAGTGTAATGAAAATTCCAAAACGAACGTAATACGTGTGTTTTTCTTTTTAACCGAGTTTAAAAAAAAGGACTCAGGGACAATTTGGATTTCTATTAGTGAAAGAATTTTTAGAATCGGACCAGCGGTTTCAGAGTTTAGTGACAACAAACAAACAAAAACTTATAAACTATATCGCTTTGTAATATTAGTACTTATAGAAGTAAAGAAAACCAGACGGTACGTATAATCAGTAAGCACTTTTTACGAAGCGACACGTCTCCACTGCATTAGGTCATATATGTACGTAAAATCCGTACTATTATAAATGCGAATGTTTGTTGGTGTGTAAGATTGTCCTTGCACGCAGCAACGGAGAAACTTATCGACCTGATTTTATGTATAGAGATAGTTCATGGACCGGAGGGCAACCTGTTTTATTGTACTGTAATAACCGGGAAAAATGCAAGATTTTTGTGTAAATCTCCACGCGAGCCGTAACTATAAGTAGTTTTATAGCAATAAATATTCAGGTAGAATCTTCAAGTAGATCTCATAACGGATAGCGTTGTAACTTTACAACTGTCACAAGTTTAGTTATAATGACTTTTATAGCTATACGTTATATTATAACGTTTATTAGTTAATTTTACACGTTTATTAGTCGTAAAGTTATAAATATTTTGGACCTACACGCTAACGTGGGATGTGGGCAGGCGCGGAAGTGGTCAACGGGTTTAATTATGTCGTGATTTGGTAGATTTCGAAAATATAGTTTTTTAAACTGTCATGGTCATCAACACTTTGAAAATTATCACTAGAAATGGGATATATAACTCAAATCAAATAATATACATGGTAAATATCCCGTGTGATAATTTTCAAATTTTTCGAAAAGTATGTGATTTTTTTATTTCTAACCCTTGATGCAAAAAGGAGGGTTATTATAAGTTTAACGCGTGTAACTTTATATCTGTGTTTGTCTGTGGTATCGTAGCTCCTAAAACTTAGATTTTTTTTTAGTGTTAATCGTAACTTGATCAAGAGTATACTTAGCTATATTCAAAATGTCTGTTCAGCCAGTTAAGATAATCGGCACTTTTAATCAGGGATTTATTAAAAACATATTTAGTATAATATATTAAAATAACGTGTGTAAGTATAGTGTAGTGGCTAGCGAGCACTAAAAAAATTCTCATCAAAATTCTTAGAATATAAATTCTCTACAAAACTATTTTTCTTTTGTGGAAACTCAAGTTCATTGCAGAAGGACCCTCGACCTACAGATCAGCTGAAGATCTCATTACCAGTGAAGCTTCATCTCGTCGGTATCATAAAATAATTGTACAAACAGTTTATATATCTATCAATCATAAATTCACATAGCGTTAGCGAAATCTACCTTTCGCGCTTTATTTCTCGAGATTAACAAAGCCATATAAACAAATTCCATAAGCGCATGTGTTAACTTCAAAACTTAACGTTAAAACATCATAAATTCGCAACTTTATTAACGATAAATTATAAAAAAATGTGGTACATTTGTTTATTTACACAGCCATACTGTTTGTTTGGACAGTTGATAGATAAACCGAAAACTATTTATAACCAATATTTTAAAATTATGTTTTAGATTATTTTGATAGAATTATATAACGCGTGTTAAAACTACTTTCACACCTTTCGTAGTGATTACATCACTACCAATAAAAAAACGCAAATATATCAAAGGATAACGTAAATGTAAAAATCGCAGCATATAATATATCACAGGGCTACGAAGAAATAGCAGTTACGAATATATTGAAGAGTCGTTATGCCGTAACATGATTTAGAGCGAGTTTTGATGGTGTTCCCGAAGTTGTTACAACTAGGGCGCCGTCGATAAAGCGGACTTGATATCGAAATGATTGAAGTTTTTTGACAACTTTCGTATCTAATCTAGTACGTGCTGGTTAAAACTAGTTTTATTTAATACTAGTTTTTTCTAAAGACGATATCAGCGAGCGATATAAAGTTCTAATGTGTCTCTATATTTAGCCCTTTTTTCGATTAAACTTCATAGTATTAATTAGCTGTAGCCCGCGTTTTCACCAGCGTGGAGGTTTTGGATGTCATGGGTTTTTTTTTCACGGAACCCTAATTATTTTTCTAAAATAAAAGTAGCCTAAGTTACTCGTTATAACATCAGCTATCTGCCAGTGAAAGTCCCGTCAAAATCGGTAAAGCCGTTTCGGAGATTACGCGGAACATACAGATAGACAGACAGCAATGTTCAAAATTGTGTTTTTTATAGGTACCGTATATACTTTCATAAATTATGCATTTAGTAAGAAACTGTTAAATAAGATTATATAATGTGGGTAATTTATAGTTTTAATTCCGCGATAAAATTTATAGTTTTAATAAATTATCCACATTATATTATCTTATTTAAAATGGACTTCCACAAAGTAACGCCCGATTCCATCAAATATATAAGAAACTGTTATTTTGATATTACAAGCAGACACTTCAATTTTATTTATTTGTATAGAAGACAGATAAACCAATTCTGTATTTAATTCGCGACATTTCCTTTATTTATTAACACTAATTAATATAAAAATACATCATTATTAATATTTTATTTTGTATTGTTTCAGGTAAACGGACGCTGCGTTTAATGGGGGATGTTTTTAATAGGGGTAATTTATCGATGATTACAATACAATGGTTGGTATGCGGCTAAGGGTTGGAGGGTGCGATTTGTTTTTGTGTATTGGAGGATGAAATTATCTGGTCGTTGAAAACAACGACTTTGGGGTTAAAAGAGTGTTTGGGTTTCGGAAATGGGAAATAAAATATTCTGTTTCAAATCTGACTTAATTTTTTTACTTTTGACTATCAACTGCCCGCGGTTTCGCACGCGTTGAATCAGGATAAAAAGTAGCCTATAGTACTCAGGAATAGTGTATAGTTAACTATTAGTGGAATAATTATAATTGACAAACACATATACAAACAAACTTAACTTCTTTATAATATTAGTATAGATAGGTTAGCACTAATCAATATCTCACTTATACAAATAAATAAAATTGAAGTGTCTGTTTGTAATATCAAAATAACAGCTGTTTACCAAATGCATATTAAAGTACATACGGCACCTATTACAAAACAACCATTTTAAAATTTTTTGTCTTTCTGTTTGTTCCGAGTAATCTCCGAAACGGCTTGACCGATTTTGACGGGACTTTCACTGGCAGATAGCTGATGTTACAAGGAGTAACTTACGCTACTTTAGTTTTAGAAAAATAATTAGGGTTCCGCGCAAAAAAATAAAAACCATGAAATCCAATATATCCGCGCGGGATAAACCGCGGGCAGCAGCTAGTCGAGAATAAAATAAAAACCTATCATAAATATACTGTCAGTAGTAGGTACATACGGTGTTATCCCATTCCTAGAATTGTTACCAATACTCGAACATAACCGACAGGGATACCAAAGTAAACTAGTCATGTTTGTAGATGACTCAAGCGTTATATTATTAATAGGAATTTTACCTGGGGCCCTCGGACCCTGTCGCAAACTAGAACCAGCGTGTCGGTTAACAGTTCTTTAGAATCAACGTCAACAAACAAACTTTAACCAAGTATTATCAAAACATCTTCAAATAAAATAAGTAAAATCATCTTCAAAAGAAAAGTTCTTCGTTCCCTCCCGTTCTAAAATTGGGAACTCTTCGGGAATCGTCAAAACGTCTCCAAAATTAGGCCGTCACTTATTCCGGCTCGTTTGCGACGGAACCCCAAACGACTATAATTTTCATCTGACGCCACTTTTGACGAAAACTCCGGGCAATTGATAGTCCCTCGGTATTGCTAGTACGAGTGTCTGCTTTTGACTGAAGCCAATAAAATAAACAAATAGTAAATGTGTTTGTCTGATGTATAAATAAATAAACGCTTACACTCATACCCCACACTAGGATTCCCCGTGTCGCAGGTGGCATGGACACACACAGATACACATCACAAACATCCAAGACCCGAGAACAAACTTTATGCTTACACAAAATTTGCCCCGGCCGGGAATCGAACCCAGGACCTCTCGCTTTGCAGGCAGGGTTACTACAAATTTAGCTACGGAGCCGTCTATACTTACGTATACTTACACGTTGTTAATAATAATAATAACCTATTGTTCCACTGCGTGTTCAGTGCAGAAGCTGTGGTGCTCACGCAGTCGCGCGCAAGCGATGTAAGTAGCGTAAAGCCGAGCAGTTTCGCTTTGAGCCCAGGCAGAACTTCGGGGGAGTGAAAGAAACAGCTCTATCTGTCTCTATTGCTGTTCTTGTCTGTTCCACGGATTTTTGATGTACATATTTACATCAAGCCGCACGTAAGCGTGTTCGTAATCTGCGCTTGTTGCAAAACCATGGTGACACCATTTTGACAGCAAAACGCAGCATGCATGAGTGTGTAATTGGTCGAACATGGTGAATAATTATGCTATAATAACTAGCTTAGGACTGGACTACACCTTCAGAAACACACTTACAGATGCTTGACGATAGACTCTCAACTACGCGTTTTTTTATAGTTTTTAACTGAATTCTCGCTTACATATAACTCTACTCCAATAGTTACTTATTACCCTAAAAGCGACAACAAATATTGGATCAAAATGTGACTCATATCATGGCATCATAAACATTGATAAAATGTTATTTATAATAGAGTTCATAGACCTCTTGTATTTACATAAATAAGAGATAACGAGCCCCAGTTTCAAATATGTGTCTAGTTAGCAATACGCCTCTGGCTCTAAGACAAAATACACATAATATTAATTCACTAAAATACTACATACTGCGGTTTCACCCGCATTCCCATGGGTATCGTGCTAATTATACATTGTCAATTATAATTTCAGACCTTATGACACCGTATGTACATATCACTGACGATATATTTATGATAGGTTTTTATTTTATTCTCGACTAGCTGCTGCCCGCGGTTTCACCCGTGCGGAGATATTGGATTTCATGGTTTTTATTTTTCTGCGCGGAACCCTAATTCTTTTTCTTAAATTAAAGTAGCGTAAGTTATTCCTTGTAACATCAGCTATCTGCCAGTGAAGTTCCGTCAAAATCGGTCCAGCCGTTTTGGAGATTACCCGGAACAAACAGACAGACAAAATTTTTAAAAATGGTTGTTTTGTTATATGTACCGTATAAACTTTCATATGCATTTAGTAAAAAGCAGTTATTTTGATATTACAAACAGACACTTCAATTTTATTTATTTATATAGACAATAAAAAAATTAAGACGAAAATTAGTGTGGACACAAGCTACCAAATTTCAAAATTATAGTTCAGAAAGATATATGGAAACAAAAGCCCACGTCTCTAAATGTAGTAGAAATATAAGTCCCCTACGCCGCACGAGAACTAAGAATTTCAAAGTTTATATAAATTATTGACATTGTTCAAATATATCAATATTTAATGTCTATCAGTTCAAACCGAAGTCAAAATGACTTTGAGAATAGTAATGTGCCATTATATGTTTAAAATCGGTTTGTCTTTGTAGTTACTTAGAAGTTACGATGAAGTGCCGCGCAGGTCTTTCTGTTTCAAAGTTCTGAGTGGCACTGCAATTGTTATGGGCTGGTGTAATGGAAAATCAGGTAAACGATCGGCTCGTCTCGTAATCAAATAGTATAAAAAAAATAAAATACTGGAAATATATGAAATCTGTACAGAACTAAAACTAAAAGTCTTATTGCTTAAAGCGATCTCTTCCAGACATCACAAGAACATGGTCGGAGCTTTCAATTATTTTGTTTAATATTCATGTTAATTTATTCGTGGGTCGTGGAGAGAAAACAATGGAAATCTCGTTAATTTCTTCTTTATTCTTATTCTTATTCAAGTTAAAGGTGTTACGCCTGCACTGACGTCCCGGCGGGCGCTAGGGGTGTGTATTGTGCATTTCTCCCTGCCAGCGTCTACCAAAGCCATCCCAACTTCTTGATTAACTATATCCTTAGAACTATCCTGTGCGTTCGTTTTAGCAGCTATTCGTCATATCTATTCACTCACCCAACTGTTCACTCCTGTCAAACGTACATTAATTTTGTTCCTAAATCTATCGTTCAATCAACTTTCTGAGCAAAACACGATCATTCCCGTTGTCCTCCATCCGCTTGTCTACCACTGCTGGACAGTGACACATTTAATTTAATCCTACTTCATACTAATATTATAAATGCGAAAGTATGTTTGTTGATTTGTTGGTTAATTAAATGAAGAGAAAAATGGTCAGTCGCCTGATGTGTGCCCGTAACAATACCACCCAAATCTTAGCTAGGGGCGTCTAAGCTACCCCTTACATATGTCAAAGACCTTCGTTGCACTGGAGTCTCCAGGATAGGTCTCCAGAGCAAGCAGCAGTCTGAGCGGTTACCATCACATAAATGACCCATTTCTCGACACTAACAAAAAAGTCGGGTATGTACTTTACATTTGTTCCAAAGCTAGATTGAACTAAGTCTCTCTTTATAGGATCAGCCTGTAGGTAGATCTTAGAAAAAGTGCCTTTCTACTTCTATTATATTATTTATATAGGTTTCAAGTAAAGCTGATTATGTAACTTGAAAGTAATTTGTAACTTTTCGATCCAACGACGAAAAAGACTTGATAACTTTCAAGTCAAAGGTCTGCTCGCACTTGTTTTTGCCAATTAAATTAGAGTCATTGGAAGAAAGCCAGCAAAAACATATTTCATGCTTTACGTTTCGAAAGAGGTCATGTTTTTGCAGAAAATCGAGTGAAAGTCTTTAGAAATCACTATTCGTTTCACTCAAAAGTTACTAGCGTTTCAATACATCTGTTTCTTTTCCCATTTTAGTTTCATATTTGGTAACAGCTATAACTTTTTTAACAATTAAGTGTCGGGGCTCAAATTGCTCCATCTATTGGATGACAAACTTCTGTGCGGAACTGCATCCCGCTGTTACCTTGTGTTGTGACACGCAATACGTCGTACGCAAAACGTCTGACACGCAATAATTTCCGTGACTACTTTACTGGAATACAATACTTGCATACACCATGTTATAAGTAATCCTACTAATCCTATCCTACTAATATTATAAATGCGAGAGTGTGTTTGTTGGTTGGTTGGTTTATTGGTTTGTCCTTCTTTCACGGAGCAACGGAGCAACGGATCGACGTGATTTTTGGCACAGATATAGTTTATGGACCGGAGATTAACATAGGCTACTTTTTATTCTTTGCTCCGTTGTTGCGTCAAAGAAGGACCAACCAACATACATACAAACACACTTTCGCACTTTCATTCTTACATTAACACAACATTCTTGTAATAACTAATACTAACCATGCTTATTTCTCTTCTTTCATGTATAACCAAAAGGATTAAAAGGTAAGTCATTCATTATTGTTGGTTAAAATTTTTTAATTACACATATTATTATTTATTTGCGTTTAATCGGATTTACTTTTGCACAGCCAAGTTACATTACTGGAGCGGCTAGGTACGTAATCCGTTTAAATCTAAATAAATATGTGCACTATTTATATTTAAGTAAAACTGGTGGTGGTCATTCAAGGGTTGTTCATACTCTATTCATGCCTTTTCCATTAATCTTTAGGATCATTAATAATTCACTGCACACATCTGGACTGCAGACTTAAATATTACACATCAAAAAGAAATAAATTCAAAGTAGACGGTTTTCGAAAGTAACAGTAGTACAATAACAGCGGTCTTATCGCTAAACAGTATTTCATCCTGACTATGTTATCCTCTCCATCCTAAGACGATGAAGATATTTAAATAAGATAAATAACTGTTTTTAAATATAATTATTTGTTGCGGTGTCCCTTTGCGATGTATGATGTTATCAGATTGTTGCTCAGTTGTTTGCTTGTTTTTGATATTTTTTACAAAACCGTAATAATTTCTCGTTCTCAGTGGATTTCATTATTATTTTTTATATAAAAAACCACGGTACAATATATACCTATTGAACAATATTTACCATAGCTTGTTGAGTACGAATACTACATGTTTTTATTTTAATTTAGATGCTCTCTTTCAAAGATGTCAAGTAGATAATATTAACACGTGCCTCGAAATAAAAACCTCATTTTAAAAGTCGGTTACGAAACCAACTCTTTACTCACTAATGAACGATCAAGGGTAACTTATCGGCATATGGGCCCAAACTTTGCACCCCTAAAACCAAACACCCCAATTTAGCGAGGGTGGTTTCAATTCATCGATGATCCGCTGATTTTTCTATAGTTTTGTCAGGAACTGTCAAGTCACGGGTTTTCAATCAATCAAGAGTAAATGGCGGTATTGAAATGGGCTCTTGAAATAGTGGAAAATAATAATTGATTTGTGAAAGCAAGAGATGTACTCAACATTTTGCCTATTCATAGAACAATCACAGTTGATATTATTATTCAAACAAAACAATTTTTTGATGTATATATTTGTGTGAACATCCGCTAGTGTCGGTTAACACTATAAAATATATTTCATAAAGATATTATTATTGTCAAATAGGCGTTTGGCCGCAATTTCAAAGGTAAAGGTGGAAGCAAAACGCTTCGTATAGGATCATTATGATGGCCTAGCTGTGACCCGCGGATTCACCCTCTTAATAAAAGTAGCCTAAGTTACTTACGTCACAGGCAATCCTATATCCATACTAATATTTTAAATGCGAAAGTGTGTTTGTTGCTTTGTTGGTTTGTCCTTCTTTCACGCAGTACCGAAGCAATGGATCGACGTGATTATTGGCATAGATATAGTTTATGGACCGGAGAGTAACATAGGCTACTTTTTATCCTGGAAAAATGCACGGTTCCTGTGGGAACGCGGGTGAAAACCGCGGGCAGAAGTTAGGTTATGTTAGTGTGACATCAAATTGACATTGACAGCTGTCAGTAATTTGACAGCTGACAATAAAGTTTTATAATGTTGACAAGTTGATTTAATTTGACAGATCGGTTTAACGGTTCCTGTGGGAACGCGCGTGAAAACCGCGGGCAGAAGCTAGTCTATTCATAAATAAAACTTATTTATTCAGTTGTGCAGGACGCAGCCGTGATAAAATTTGTCTAAGTAAACTTCTTATCAATTTATCTTGGTGTGACCGATAATGGAGTCACTAGGCATACACTTCCCTGTGGGAGTGGCCACAACACTGCGTTGCGTCGATTACTGTTCTTTCTGCGGGTTCAAACCCCTTTAGAGGCACACATTTTTTATATTTATAAAAAAACGAGTAGTACCTACGTACCTAAATAATACTAAAAGTAGCCAAAGACAGCACAAGTACCAGAACCTACGGATTTCCCTTCCTTCATTATACCCGTTTATCTCGTTTGCACAGGCTGATTTAGAATTCAGCAACAGAAGCGCTTTGTAAAGCGGAACGGGGAAAAAAGCTACCCCGATGGAAAGACTCATTTGAAATTATAAGCGATTTAAGCGCTGGAGATACGATGATCGACTGCTGAGTCTGTGTTTTTTTGACATCGATACTTTGAAAGCTTTCCGGACTGTATAAGCTGTATTGAAAAGGTTGTGGCCTATTTTTTGTGTTTTCCGTTGGATGTCGTCCGGTAACTTTTCATTTTAAAGACAGATCAATAAAATTTTTTTTTCCGAAAGACAAATTAGGGCTGGCGCCGCGGCTTCTTCGGCTCAGCGACTCAAGCGGCGCAAATATGCTAATCTTGGGAGCGGTTACATATTTGAGCCGTTTGGTGTTGAAATATTGGGTCCGTGGGGGCCGGGAGCTCATAATATTTTCAAAATGTTGTCAGAGCGTTTGATTGATGCGACGCGTAACCAAAATGCTGGTAACTATTTGGCTCAACGTTTCAGCATTGCGGTTCAACGAGGCAATGCCGCCAGCATGCTGGGTACACTTCCAACTGGTAGTGGGCTAGAACATTTGGAGTATCTATAGGCCTACTTGGGCTTGTAGATTATCCAACTGTTTTTATAGCTAGCTATGTTAGATGTAGTGTTTATTTATGTATTAGATAGTTAATAATAGCATTTAGCTAGTTAAAAAAAAATTCTTAAAAAAAATAATTAAAAAACACAATAAATGTTGTTATAGAATTGCTATTTTTTTTTAGCCGTTTTTAAACTGAATACTTACCTATCGTATCGCCAAGTAAGTATCTATTAGTTTTCCGGCAGCTGCATTCCTACAATGGTTGGTACAACTGTTGATTTCTATTTAATTAGGTATTGTGACACAGATTCTATATAATTACTAGCTTCTGCCCGCGTTCCCACAGGAATCGTGCATTTTCCCGGGATAAAAATTAGCCTATGTTAGTCTCCGGTCCATAAACTATATCTATGTCAGAAATCACGTCGATCCGTTGCTCCGTTACTGCGTGAAAGAAGGACAAACCAACAAATCAACAAACACACTTTCGCATTTATAATATTAGTAGGATATAGTAGGAAGTAGGATTATACATAGATACAAACATTGCGAGAAATAAAAGCTTTTAAAAACATACTATACATATTTATGCCTTTATTAGCACTTTACCGAGGTTGGCACATCTTGTCGGGTCCATAAAAAAATGGAAGACACCATAAAAATGTTCGTCCCACATTGTCGGCCATTATTTAAAAATAAAAGTGTCTGAAATTGCCTCTTTTACAAGTTCTTCAAGTGTTCCGATAGACTTGGTCTTAAAATAGACTTAAGTAATGTTTTTAAAGCTATGATAGGTATATTGCAAAATAATTCTTAAACTTTTTTCGTTTATTTATTTACGATAGAAATATCAAATCAAAAATTAACAGGCACAACGCAAATACCTATTTGAGTGTTAATTTTTGAACTGAAATTAAATTTCTTGTTTGTAATTTTATTAAAGTCATCTTAATTCAATGGTTATTTTAAAATTGCGTACATTAAGAACCATTTTAAAATAATGACAAAAATATAAAATAGGCAAGTATTTATGTGTGATGTAAGCATTTTTTTTAAATGACATTGAGAAATATAATCTTTAAATTAGATAAAATCAAATTAGCCCCACGCCGTTTCGTTTTTACTACGCACCCCAAATTTCACCCCTCAACCGAAACCCACTAAAAACCAAGAGCGTGCCGGACGTGCATCAAAGGTTCCGTAGTTATAATAGGCATTTACTAATAGTAATAGTATATAAAATTTTTGTCGAAAATACTTGACTGTAAACCGCTGAGAGTTTGAAACAAATGCCAGACAACGGATTGAATTTTTTTACAACAATAAATTATTACGTAAACATAAACATAAACGCTTACACACTCATACCCCCGCACTAGGATTCCCTGTGTCGCAGGTGGCATGGACATACACAGATACACATCACAAACATCCAAGACCCGAGAACAAACTTTATGCTTACACAAAATCTGCCCCGGCCGGGAATCGAACCCGGGACCCCTCGCCTTGCAGGCAGGGTTACTACCAACTTAGCTACGGAGCCGTGATACAAGTAGGTATTCTTTTTTAAGACCGTGTCAACGAACGTTTACAAGATACTTTCTGTGACAGATGCACTGAGTACAGTCACATTACAAAGTCCTTTACAACCAGTCCATTTCAACCACAACATTATATTAAAAGTAGTACTAGTAGTAGTACTAGACGTTTAAGACATGAGAGGTTTAATTTTGCAGGATAATAAGCAGCAGAGTGTTATTTGTCATTCAAAGCTCTGTCTATTTTTACACATAGACGATCTCAAACAGGCCCTCTTGTCACAAAATTACAATAAAAAAAAATCTCGTCCATTTTTCATGACGATATTTATTTTTCTCATTGTGTAGTAATAAATAATAATATATTATTTTGAGAGTGGTTGTCGTTGTTTACGTTGGAACCCCAAAACTATATAAAGCCATAAAACCTACATCGTTTTTTAACAACCAAAAGCGTGTGTGCGCCGGCGCAGGTGTGTTGGCCCTGTCGGGAGTTTACCACATGCCTTCCTCGCGTGTGCTTAATCGGCCAGGGGCAGCGCAACGGTGTTCCAAATTGCAGTAGGGTGCTCACCATTTGAGGATTTGGTAGGACAGTCTGGGTAAAAGTATGTTTAATATTCAAGAACAATAATTATTATTTAACTTTACTCTATTTAAGGATAAAATAATTGAAAATGTAAAATTCAAGATGTAACAAACGAACGTCGCAGTCTTTGAAACGTAAAGTAATAAATTAATCACAGCCATTTATTAGTAAAATACGATGTATAGTAAAAAAGATAAACACGAGTTTACGCTGAAGGCCATTAAAAACTGCTTAACTCATTGGGAAGTTTTTGTTTAATTAGATGTCTCACTAATTTTAGCCTACTCTCTTGTCTTACTGCTGTGGGTCAAATTGGGAATGAATAGGTATCTTATAAAGCACGTAAGGCTAACGTGCTTTATCGTTGGCTGCACTCCGCCTTCGAGTTTCTACTCCGCCGTCGAGTTTCTTGCCCTTCTTCTCAATGATGTAAAAAAAACGTTGGCTGCATCTTCTCTTGATATCAGAATAATTAACATGAGTAGTGCACAAACCTAAGTCTACATAATATGTGTCCATTCCTACCTGTTACTAGTAAGTATGTAATGTAAAATTATGAATTATTATCCCATAAAAATATATAATCATGTTAACCCTACCCTTGTGGGAGCATATGCTAAGCGCAGATACATTTTGTAGCACAATGCCACCACCACGCAAACACACCCCTTTTATTTTAAAACTCAAACTTAAAACTCAATAATGGAAGTACCGTAACTAGGCAATAGTATATTTACCACAAATAAATAAATCAAGAACTAATAAAAAAACAAATCTGCAACTTAATTTTCATCATCTTCATTAAATTTCATTTTATTGTACTAATGATACTTTACTAAATATATACAAATAAATAAAATTGATGTGTCTGTTTGTAATATCAAAATAACAGCTTTTTACCAAATGCCTATGAAAGTATATACGGTACCAATAACAAAACAACCATTTTTAAAATGTGTCTGTCAGTCTGTTTGTTCCGGGTAATCTCCGAAACGGCTGGGTCAATTTTGACGGGACTTTCACTGGCAGATAGCTGATGTTATAAGGCGTAGCTTCGGCTACTTTAATTTTAGAAAAAGAATTAGGGTTGCGCGCAAAAAAATAAAAACCACGAAATCCAATATCACCGCGCGGGTAAAACCGCGGGCAGCAGCTAGTCCAATAGTATAAAAAAACATCGATATTATGTTTTATATTACCCAATGGACACGGATAACCTGCAGGGTTATTTTAACACTTCAATTTTATTTATTTGTATAGATTTCGGAACCGCATCCCGTCAGAGAAATTTCTCCTTAGATTTGACAACTCAGCTACATACCTAAACACGGATATAATCCCGACAATATTTCTCTGTCGGGATGCGTTTTTGAGATATAATCGATCAAGAAAGTCGCTTCCGACACGGATATCATTCCGAGTGAATTAAAATCACCCTGCAGAAGTACCTTAATTTTAATTTTATTTTTGTAACAATAATTATAAGCTGTTTATCTCAAAAATCTGCTTTTTTAATCACGTACCCTCAAAATCTGTTCACAAAGAGCTATCACTCTAATACTTCACCAACTTAAGAGAGATTTAATCCGATTTTAAACTTGAAAACAGTCTTACAAATGTATTTAAGTTGTTACTAAGCTATTATATAACTTAGTAGTTCCCTACAAAAAAACTTGGACCTTTTGAAGTTTTTACTACTCAAGTTGGGATTAAGTGACCCAATTTATGGAACAAAATACAAGGTTTTTTAGTATTGCCAGATGAGTTTCATGGAGTCACTGCTAAATTGTGGAATACTTACTTAAAATAAAAAGTATTTATAGTTTAATGTATACGGATAATGTAGCAAAATAATTCAACTACCCCATTTCCATAGTCAATTTTAAACATCCATGCAAACAAGCATGAAATATGTATGTATATTATGATTTTGTTCTAACATGATATTATAAGACATTCTTGTTGGTTAAATTGAAAAAGAAATTGAAAGGTTAAACGAGCATTTCAAATATAGAAAAAAAAATTAATACACTTAAAATAATATTATGTTCCATAGAGCTCCAAGAACTTTGGTAAAAATTCACTAATCTGGCAACACTACAACTTTTTTATCGCCTGCCGATGACACTGTTACTTTTTACTGGCATTATAAAACTCAATTACTTTGTCGTATGCTAAGTTATAATCTGTCTAACTTAGAACCAACGTAAATACGAACAAAACCAACATACAATCTTTTGATAGAAATTTTAAACAGATTGTGAAGAATGATTATTATGGTACTTAAGTACTAACTATAGTACTAGGTACATATTGGCACATTTGTTCATCGTAAAGTTCATATTAATAACTAGCTTCTGATCGCAGTTTCACCCGCGTTCCCGCAGGAGCCGTGCATTTTTCCAGGATAAAAAGTAATCTATGATACTCTCCGGTCCATAATATTATATAAACTATATTTATGCCAAAAATCATGTCGATCCGTTGCTCCGATGTTTCGTAAAAGAAGGACAAACTAACACAATAACAAAGACACTTTAACATTATAATCCATATCCATACGAATAATAAATGCGAAACTGTGTTTGTTGGTTTGTTGATTTGTCCTTCTTTCACGCAATAACGGAGCAACGGATCGACGTGATTTTTGACATAGGTATAGTTTATGGACCGGAGAGTAACATAGTCTACTTTTTATCCCGGAAAAATGCACGGTTTCTGTGGGAACGCGAGTGAAAACCGCGGGCAGAAACTAGTAGATAATAATAATTGCACGTATAACGTCTTGCGTTTAAACTCTGCTGAAAATCGACGATGCAATTGACGCTGATGTTACTTTTGACTTTACTTTTGAGTTATCGACTTATTTTATTATGAGCCCCAGATTTGCCTTTTTGACTGGTTAGATTGAATTAACCTTTTTGGGAATAACGTTTGTGTTTTCTTATCTGTATTTTTACATTCTACATTTTTAATTCTAGAAAAGATTTAAATCCTAGTATCATTACAACTAGATTAGTTTTATAATTATCGATATTAAATTGTCAGCAGAGGTCAAATCAATAATAATCATAATCAGATTCAGAAACCCACGATACAGGTTCTGCTTTATATGTATACTTCCAACACATACACAATTACACATATATATATATATATATATATATATATATATATATATATATATATATATATATATATATATATATATATATATATATATATAATTATATTGACGTGATGTTTTGCATAGTATCATACAGTTTATGGACCGGAGAGTAGCATAGGCTACATTTTGTCCCGGAATAATTGCACTGTTCCTGTGAGACTCTCCCCGCGCGTAAATCCGCGGGCAGAACCTAGTAAGTTAATAAAACACTCTCAAGCGACTTATCATATTAGCCAAACATAATTATTACAAGTGGAATGAATGCATTTAATGACTAAAATCACAGACCAAACGGGGGAAAAAAAATGAGATAAAAAAATCTAATTCAAAATTCTTGATTCACAAGTGGATCCCAGGAGAGCGCTCATAACAGTTAAATAACCCTAGGTGCTTGTTCTAAGTATACAGCCGGAGAAGAAGGGCGAGAAAACAGTCTTGCATTTAATTTTTCACTTTGTAGCGACCAAGCAGTAGTTAGTAATGTACAAAAATTGGCCTTCATTTACAAAAGAGCATGGTTAATCATGTATGACACTACAATTAATAAAAACATGATCACATTAATTCATTCCGGACCCAAGGTACACCTGGAGGACACCCTTGGGGGTACCAGGGAACTTGAATTCGGACCCGTGGCATCCCCAGGTCAATTAGTGCAGTGCTTTTGAATATGTATATACTTGGTATAAAAACTATGTATAATATATGATTTAATTTTTATCTCTAATGTGAAGTTAATGTGACCTAAATTAATTGATTTAAAAAAGGATTCTCGCTGGTATAAATCCGCGTCGTTTCACATTTGAGACAAACGTTATTTTAGAGGTTATAAAATCGAGGTGGTTAATAAAAAAGAGTTTTACATGATTGGACATGTAGGTCAATTATTGAATAGCATGTTTTTTATACAATGCATTTTATTTTTTGTTTTACTATGCAGTTTTAATTGGATACATTTAAAATCGCACGCCCACGCGCTGCCGCAGTCATGCGTTTATGCGTCAGCCGTATAAGATGACGCATTTATACATCAATCTATATTCTATATCTATACAAATAAATAAAATTGAAGTGTCTGTTTGTAATATCAAAATAACAGCATTTTACCAAATGCATACGAAAGTATATACGGTACATATAACAAAACAACCAATTTTTAACATTTCTGTCTGTCTGTCTGTTTGTTCCGGGTAATCTCCGAAACGGCTGGGCCGATTTTGACCGGACTTTCACTGGCAGATAGCTGATTTTATAAGGAGTAACTTAGGCTACTTTTATTTTAGAAAAAGAATTAGGGTTCCGCGCAAAAAAATAAAAACCATGGAATCCAATATCTCCGCGCGTGTGAAACCGCGGGCAGCAGCTAGTGTTATAATAAAGAAGGCCATGTTTTTAGACTTCACCCATAGCACGTTGTTTTAATACTGACGGTAAATTTTTCGATGGTAATAGGAATGTTGACTCCATTTTTTTTATTATGTCAATCAATTTGTTTTCTAATGAGAATCAAATGTCTAGAACTTCCAACAAATATGGATTAGTACAAATGACCCACGAGGTCGCCATATTTGCATAAAACAGCCGAAATTGCATAAACTAATGAAATATAATATTTTCTTTGGTGGTCTACATAAAACGCTGTCTACACGTGGTTTCAAAATTTATTCCACTATCAATTTTCGTAATAAAACAAACAACGAGCTTTTTTCGAAAAAGAGCGGTTTCGGTTCCCGAGGCATGTATAATTGTATAAGATTATTCCAAAATCTTTGAATGCTGCAGTTTTAAATAATTCTACAATTGACGACATGGTTCCTAAGAACAAATTTTTCTGTCTCTTGTAGTTTCAGATTTCCCCCACTGACCCCTTCTGATGCATCACCTCTTCTGATATATCATGCTGTATAGAGAGAGCAAAAAAGAGACAGCTAAAAAAAGATAAAAAAGTTCATAATTTACATTTATTTATTTGTCGGAAGAAGCCACAATAAGGCATCACTAAACTAGCCTTCTTTATAAAAAATATACCTATTTGAAAAGGACAAAGGTCGCAACATTAATATAATATGATTTATCTCCAATCCAATATTTAGTATAGATACTAATTTGATAAGCCGAAAAAAATGTTACCAACTCCTTTTAACATGTCCTATTCGACCGAAATACCCTTCAAACTTAATAGTTAATTGTGAGTAGATCTTTCGTACCGAGGTTCCGTACATACTTAATTTACGTACATACTTTTTCTTCGGCGGGTAGTTGCTGTCGTAACATCTTTTTCAATCAGCTGTTAGTTTATTTTTGTAAATATATATAAAATCGACATATTTTGGTCCTAAATTTATGTATAATTAATAAGTAAATAAAGTTACCTGCCAGGGAGTGTTATCCTTCGCATAGCACAATCCAGTGATCACTTTTTCTTCTTTTGGCTGAGTCACTGACACTACTATTCACAATGGAGGAAATCATGGAGACACAAGCACAGCTGCAGGTTCTCTTCTTGCAAAAGATGGATGCATTTCAGGCCCACTTAAAAAAAACACCATCTCCACCTGGTGAGTCAACATTGGCAGCAGAGTTTGCTTCCTTTCGGGCCTTTATTATGACGGCCCTCAAAGCTCTCCAGGACCAGATCAGCTTCCTGGCACATGAGTCAGATATCCAAGAGATGAGAGCCCGCCGGAAAATCCTGCTTATCCATGGAGTACCAGAGGAGAAGAATGTGGACGTTGTAGCCTGTGTTGTGAAGACAGTGGTCGCGCAGTTGAAGGTGGCAGAGTTTGTGGCTGCTGACATCAGTCGCTGTCACCGAATGGGCCGTTCATCTACGCCTGACAGACCCAGACCAATACTACTCAAAGTTCGAGATCTGTCTCTCCGCAACAAGCTCTGGTATGCAAAAACCACTCTTAAGGGGACTGGCATTACACTGTCAGAGTTTCTGACGAAGCCCAGGCACGATGCTTTTATGGCAGCCCGTCAGCGATTCGGCGTAACCAAGTGCTGGACGCGGGACGGTTTTGTGTTCGTACTAGGGCCCGGCGCGTCGCGACATCGGGTCAGCACAGTCGCCGAGTTGGACAAGATTGAGGTTCCAGCTCCCGTTCATACGAGCCCGAAGCCAGGTTCAAGCAAAGAAGCAGCGGGGCCTCCTAAAACTAGACGTGCCGTAGCCGCCAGCAAAAAGTGAGCTCTTCGCTTCAGAGTAGAAATAATTGTAGTTATTGTAGTATTACATGTTTCGTTTTGTTTGTTTTTTTTTTTTTTAAGTAATCTCTTCATATTTATGTAGTAAAATAACTGTCCACAGAGCACTTTCACATAATATAACTGTTCACGTTACGGTCATTCTAAAGCACTGTTTCACATTTATATTACGCATTTTTGCACTACTCTTATTAACAAAATCATTTTTAAGCGATAATGTCGGTACAACTTTGTGAATAAGTTTGTTTACGTTCGTCAAGTCAGCTGCGAATCTACGATCCATAGGTGACACCTCGCGAGAATAAGAGCCTACGCGCCATGCTGTTCGTGTCGCTTACGCGATATTGTAAGATCTAGCAAAGAGATATCACTTGTGGATTTTAAAGTTTACTGTCACGTTAAATTATTAGTTATAACACTGTTTTAATAATTCACAACTTCACAATCACTATAATAACTGATTCTAACAGCTTATGCTAAATCGATTACTAATTTACTTTTACGTAACATGTCTAAAACTGATATTTTGAATTAAATGATTGTAGGAGCAAAATGAATAAGCTGCTACTCGCTCGGATGTATGTTGGCTACAACCATGTATGGTTTACTACTATATTTTCAAGATGTCAAATATACCTGTGTGTTGATGTGGATAGTGTTTATTTATTATTATTTTTATTTTATTTTATTTTTTACTACTTTTCGATACATATTGCAATTAATACTATTATTATGTTTTGTCTTTTTTTGTATAGTGCTGCATAACCGTTGTAATTATCTTTCCCAGACACAACCGGCAGGTGAATTATAATAGGTACATACCTACTTTATTTACTTTATCTAACTTATATACTTAATTTAAAGTTATTTATTTTATTTTTATTTATTTATTATATATATATTTTTATAGGTGTATACTATGATGCAAAATATATTCAACGATAGTTGTAGTGATGATGAATATTTATCTGCATCGTCCTCTGATACTTGTAGTAGTGACGATAGCTTTAGCAGTATCCCTTCACTATCTGACTTTTTAGAATCTACTTTCTCCGATGTAACATGTAATTTTAATGCCGTCCATATAAATGCACAGAGCATTCCGGCACACTACCCTGATATGCTGGCGTCGCTAGACCAAAAGAATGTTCATGCTATATTAGTCTCCGAATCTTGGCTTAAACCTTGTCTTCCAACTACGTCCTATTCTCTCCCTGGGTTTATACTCATCAGGAATGATCGCACTGGCGGTGGTGGTGGTGGTGTGGCTATTTACCTCCGTGCTAATATTCCCTATTCAGTGATAAGCAAATCACCTCAGCCTCCGCCTGTCAATGCTGGTGAACATCTCTTTATTGAAGTAATACTTTCCCATACTAAAATGCTTCTCGGAGTCTTTTATAGCCCTTCTTTGCGAATCAACTATTTTTCTTCTTTTGAAAAGATCTTAGAGGATCTCATTCCTCTATATAGTCACTCTATTATCATGGGTGATTTCAACACATGTGTTTTGAAAAAAGATCATCGTTCTTCCACGCTTGAATGTATCATTAGGTCTAGTAACATGCAATTACTGCCCTTAAGTGCTACTCATCATTTCCCTAACTCTTCTCCTTCACTTCTGGACCTGATGATCGTCTCTTCTCCACAGCATGTTACTAAACACGGCCAATGTTCCGCTGATGCCTTTTCGTACCATGACTTAATTTTTCTATCATATAAAATTCGTCCTCCAAAACCTAAACCTCAAGTCATTCCGCAGCGCAACTTTAGTGGTATGGATCGAGAGGCATTTATTAATGACGCTAGACAGATGGATTGGTCTCCTGTTATTGACGCGCAATCGGTGGATGATCAGATAGCGATTTTTAACTCCATGATTACGCAGATATATGATGTCCATGCTCCTCTTCGTGCAATCAAAATTAAACATATTCCTGCACCATGGCTCACTGCTAATATTAAATCTTTGATGCACAAAAAGGCCATGGCTAAAACCCGATATAAGCTGCGACCCACCGATGTCAATAAAGCTAAATACGCCCAGTCTCGCAATCGCTGCAATGTGGTGTGTAGGGATGCGTTGCGCCGTCATGTACACTCATCAGTTGAAAATGAGGATCCAGCCAGGGTATGGAAATTCCTCAGGTCTTTGGGTATTGGCAGATCTCGTCAGAACTCTATTCCAAAAAATCTAGATATTAATTCTCTCAATCTACATTTTTCTTCTTCCTCCGACATACAGGCTTCGGAAAAACTTAACACAATTAATCTTCTTTCTGCCATCTCAACTCCCGACTATCCTTCCTTCTTCTTAAATCCTTTCACCGAATGTGATGTTGAAAGGAGCGTATTATCGATCACTTCTAATGCTGTCGGTGGTGATGGTATTAGTCGTAATATGCTGCTGCCCATCCTAGATATCATTCTTCCTGTACTATGTCACATTTTTAACAGCTCAATTATCAATGGGCAATTCCCTGCTATCTGGAAAAGCGCTCAAATTATTCCCTTGCCGAAAAAATCCAACCCGAAGTCCTTTTCTGAATACCGTCCCATATCTATTCTTCCATTCCTGTCCAAAGTCCTTGAGCGCCTTGTCCACAGGCAACTTATTGACTTCCTTCATAAACAAGATCTTCTCAATCCTTTCCAATCTGGCTTCCGCCCTGGGCACAGCACAGTTACTGCACTTTTAAAAATCACCGATGACATTCGTTTAGGTATGGAGAATGGGCTGCTTACGGTCTTGACTTTGCTGGATTTCAGCAATGCTTTTAACACCGTAAACTATGACATTCTCCTGGCTATACTGCGCTCAATCAACATATCTCCATCGGTGATAGATTGGTTTCATAGTTACTTGTACGGTCGTCGGCAACGTCTGCACTTTGAAGATTCATTCTCTTCTTGGTGTAATACGACAGCTGGCGTACCTCAAGGCGGCGTCCTATCTCCTCTTCTTTTTGCAATTTTCATAAACTCGATTTCTAAACATCTTTCTTCTCCCTACCACCTCTATGCAGACGATCTTCAGATTTATTCGCAGGCCCCACTTAACGAGCTAGGTATGGCTATAGATACTACAAATTCCGACCTTCGTTGTATAATCGAATGGAGTAAAGCCTATGGATTAAAAGTTAACCCTATCAAAACGCAGGTCATAATTATAGGCAGCTCCCGCATGATTTCTAAGATCGACTGGCCGTCCATTCCTCAAGTAGTTTTTGATGGAATCTCAATACCATTTAGCGAATCTGTTAGGAATCTTGGCTTAATCATGGATCGTTGTCTTAGCTGGAGTACTCATTTGGATGCAATTAGCCGCAAAATGTTCGCCTCAGGTGCTTCTTTGAAGCGCCTTCGCAATTTCTTACCCACTGCCACTAAAGTTGCGCTGGCACAATCACTTCTACTTCCGATTTTGGACTATGCCGACGCCTGCTATCTAGACCTTACGGAGCAGCAACTAAACAAGCTTGAGCGTCTTCAGAACTTTTGCATTAGATTCATATTTGGCTTGCGAAAATATGATCATGTGTCCCAATTTCGACTAAAACTCAAGTGGCTCCCCATTCGTCTCCGCCGGAATGCTCATATTCTTTCCCTTCTCTATAATATATTATATAATCCCTCGTCGCCACAATATCTTAAAGAACGTTTTAATTTCCTGTCTGAATCTAACTCTTTCTCCCTTAGGTCTTCGGATAATCTTATGCTCAAGACTCCTTCACATTGGAGTACCTTTTATGACGGCTCATTTACTGTTGAAGCTGCACGTCTATGGAATGCCTTACCAGTTTCCATTAGCGGTGCACCTTCATTGAATGTTTTCAAAAATAGCGTGACAAAATTTTACCAGTCAAAGTGTGCTTCTTAACTAATTTTTCATGCTGTACCTGATGTAATTTGTTTTGTATCACCAAAAGTATCTATTTTATTAGCTAAATTACCTTTAAAGTTATCATTATTATACATATACCTATATATAAATTGTATTTATAGTATATATTATATTTATATATTTTACATATCTAATATTATAAATATTTGTTTTGAGTATTATAATTTATTATAATAAGTAGATATTAGTATTTATGTCTGTGTAATCATTTTATTTATTAGTATGGCAGTATTGTTAGTACACTCCTCGTCGTCTTCGATTTTAATGAATCCTTTCCATCCAAAGGTTGCCTGGAAGAGATCGCTTTTAGCGATAAGGCCGCCCATTGTAGCACTTAGTGTAAAATATTTATGTTCCTTGTTTACTTTTCTTTGGTGTGTACAATAAAGCGTTTATCTATCTATCTATCTATCTATCTATACTTCTACTGTTAACATAATACGGATGTTGACTCCATTTTTTATGATGTCAATCAATTCGTTTTCTCATGAGAATCAAATATCTGTATCGAAAAAACTGGAAATCGAACGCTAGAAACGTCAAAGTCGGGTATATCTACTAAGCGCTAAAACGCGCCATACAAATTGGACAGTACATCTGACGTCACTTGTTCTACGTGGGCCGTAAAGCTCTACTAAAAACATGCATTTTGTTGATTTGGCCGTGAACAATTTCGTTTAAAGTACATAGTTGTCATACATTTTAGTATTCATTAAAATGTAAAGAATCTGATGGTATCATTTAAATTACTAATGGATGATAGAAAAAATGTTGAATTAGGGAATCTTTTAGATGCAAATCTTTGTGGAAATTATATATTTTTGTGAATTCCATTTTTATTTTGTTAATGTGATCTTCTTAAAACTTTATAGCGACAGAAATTATGTATCTTGTGGTTCATGCAACATCCCAATTATGTTGACACTTTTGTGACTTACAAGTTAAGTCTGCGTTGTGACGCGATTTAACATTGGAACGAATCGCTGAGCGTTCCAATTATAACACCTTATCTGTGTTAATCTTGTAATCACCCTGTGTGTTAATTTTGCCTGGAATGAATCACATCAGCGATTCGTTCCAGACAAGATTAAAAAATCCAACTTTTCATTCCAAAGCACGGAACCCTAAAAAATCCAATTCCAAATTAATAAATGCCAATGTTATTATATTACAATTCTCCGAGCAATCAAACCCAGATTTAACTGTTCGATCAGGCCAAATTTAAACCGCCTGTTTCATCAGGCCAAATTGTCAGTTGCATATAAATAAATGCAGATTCGACCGCACTCGCCGAATTTGGACACCAATCAAATATGAATCGGCCATTATACTGGTTCGGAATTTTAACAAAAAGTCTTCGATATATGTATGTACTTTATTGTTTTTTTCATACAAATCGTCTTGCAGCGATGATGATGGATCAGTCGAAGGCACTAACCGATGGTTTATTCGTGAGTCGGTTTCAGCTAATTATCTTCTTACTTACGCTGTATGGAGTAGGAAAATATTGAGATGCAGCTTCAGCACTGTGGCATTTTGAGTGCTCCTCTGGCTAGCTACTACTTTTAAACTGAAAATATCTCATATATCACTGTGTTCTGCCAGACTAACATGAACACGACGACAAAATTTGGCTACTGTTTTGTCTCGCTCTTTCTCCTGCGAATATGAGACAAATGCACGATATAAGCGTAGACAAAATTTTGTCACGACGCGCTTGTTATCGCGGCTGGACGCCAAACTCATTCTTCTTAACAAATCATCAAAAGCTATTTAATTAGGTAATTATTGTCACTAATCTCTATGGCTATCACTAATCATTAAGGCCGTAACACATTGGGTACTTGAAGACGGACAACGCCGCCGAGACAGGCACAGGAGGAGGTGGAGAGACGATTTAGAGGCATACCAAGAAAGCTGGCTGGAGGTGCGACATAAAGATAACATTTATAACCATATTAGCTTCTGCCCGCGGTTGTCACCCGCGTTCCCATAGGAATCATGCATTTTTCCGCGATAAAAAGTAGCCTATGTTACACTCCGGTCCATAAACTATATCTATGCCAAAAATCACGTCGATCCGATGCTCCGTTACTGCGTGAAAGAAGGACAAACCAACAAATCAACAAACCAACAAACACACTTTCGAACTTGGAACTTGGAAAAGGCCTTCCCGCCTTTGCTTAGCTGTGAAACAGTGTACGCTTAATAAAAAATCTTTGACCGTTCTGAGTATGTGCATTTTTACCTCGCTGTGCCAATAATTTGGTACTGCGCTGGACTCACATCAATATTCACATTTTACACCATACAAAAGGTGTACGCTATTTTATCTTTAACTACATTTGCCTCTCACCCTTTCAACAAACAAAAAGCCACGAAGGTCAACGTATCCCTACTTGACACACCACCGCTAGGGTCATCAAAACACCCCTTCGTTAGTCAAAAAAATATGTAAATAAACCTGAAATTTGCATGCACCAGGCAAGCTTTGCGCATAAAGTGTGAAATTTCGTAATGAGCAGCGGACACTGATTGTTAGGGGTGATACCACCCTTGAAAATATACGTGGTTGTTTTTGGATAAGTACGCTGGGAAGAAAAATGGCCAAACCAAATGAAGGATAATAATTTGACAGCTCTAAATCTAAATTTAGACAGACCTACCTTTGTCAAAATGCTAGCTTTTATCACGCTCAAAGGATCAGCCTTGCCATCCATTTTATTACTTTTTTATTGATGCTTATAGTTTTATTTTAGTTTTTAATTTTTACTCTGTATATTCTTAGTATTAGTTTTAATTTGGTGTTGTTAAATATGTTAAGTATCTAATTTAGACCTGTCAAAAATCTTCCATCTTTTTCTCATGTTTTATTGGAAAGAGTGAACGTTGAACGTTCTATACCTACTTATTATTAGGTTTAAGTTCGGAACACAAGAATTGACTCCACTGTCATATTTTGAGATAACGAGAGATCGACGCGATCTGTTGTTGTAAGTAGGTACCTATCGAGCACACTGCAGTGCCGCGCAGGCCTTTGTCTTTCTAAGCTTCTGGGGGCACTACAATTATTATGAGCAGGCGTTAAGCTTCCCATCAGGCAAACGACCAGCTCGCCTCGTTATCTTCAAGTAAAAAAGGCGTTAGGTATGCCAGCCGTTGCAATATATTCCGTGAGTATCGGGGGCGATGATGGGGGGACTCGCCTCCCGCGCATAGTTGACCACAAATTCCGGCTTCTCCTCGCCCGCACAAAATAGAGAGAGCAGAAGGGGCGCTTGGGCGCGTAATAACGGCCAGCCTAAGCGCCCGAGCACCCCTTCTTTTCTTATTTTTTTAGCTATGCTCACAATTCGTGGAACACTTTTGTTTCTGACAAACATTGCATAAGTACAAATTCAAACACCAAATAATTCAAACAAGATTAAATCGACATTTTGTATAGGTATTCCTAAAATAGAATTATTCCATAAAGCTATTTAACAGCATGCTAATCTATTGTTATCTAGAAAATGGATGTAGATAAAAATCTTTTACAACTTTACAAGGTTTTTTATCGCTAAATTATGTTTATTAAAACTTGCAAAGTCGACGCTTAAAATATTTCCTGTATGTTTCCAACACATTTTAATACTATTATACCTACTTATTGTCCCTCGTTTCGGCCTACCTATCAAATAAAACAAAATTGTTTGAACAATAAACAATATCATTAATCTTGATAACGTCGGCATTATATGAGTAAACTGTATTTTCGACGAGATATAAATCAAAAATTGTATAAGTGGTAAGTTATGAAAGCTAAGTGTCATTTCGGTGTGATTGATCTTGGGAATCAAGTGAAAAGAATAATAATCGACTTAAATCTGAATAATCCTACACTTAAGTAGAATTCAAAGCGAATATTATAACTATTTATAACATGGACTGTGTGTTATTAAGTGTATTTTTTAGAAATTTAATAAAATTAGTGGTTTCAATCAGATCGCCAGCATGCTAGGTACATTGGTATAAAGACAAGAGACCAATTAGTAATAAAGTGGAATCATTGTGTATAATAATCTGTGCAATAGGTCTACAAACAGACAAGAGATAAATAATTATATGCAGTTTAAAGAAGCTAAAAAATACACTTACATCTCCTAGCTCCATCATCAGAACCTCGACCTCGTTGATTCCTGTCAAATTCACAAATTAAAACATAAATTATATAGGTACTTTTTTTTTTGTATTTTTTAGCATTTACCGAAAGGTTTTACACCTCAAACCTGACATTAAGCCCAGCCTCATGGCGGTTATAATCGGTTTTAATTCCCGCAAAATTATACCTTTACACTGGCAATATTGTCGGTAATTTTTGAGCGGGCAATATCATATACAGGTGATCTTTCATGTCGAACCACGGATAATCAGTACACGATAAGATTTTTTTTAAGGGGCTAGGATCGCCAAAACGACTACTTTCTCCTCCTAAAACTCCCACACGGCTTGGTTTAACGACTTGAAAAAAATACTACCTGAATGATCAATTCAAGGGCATTAATTTCACTGATTGATTTTTTTGTGTTACCATTACTTATGGCTTGAAAAAATATTTAGCAGCATGCTGTTTTAAAACTATTTTCCCTAAAACTTCTAAATGACTTAGACGTTTGGGATTAATTTTACACCAAAAAATAAGGAAGAAAATTTTCTATAAACTGGCCGTTTCATTTGTGCATAGAGCAATATTTCGCAAAGAAATGATCAAAAAACTGAATTCCAAATGTACAAGTCTCAGAGGTGCTCTGCGCGGGCGCGCGCGGCAGTCATGCACTGGCATTCAGACGGGGAGGTTGTGTCGCTCGTTGCTCTGCAAACGCTGTCCGCCGACGTTACATATTTGTGTGCGTGAATGATATACAATACAAGTATTTGTTTTCGTGTGGGTTTGAAGCTTGCTCAAAGAGTAGCGTCTAGAGCGGTGAAATGTGATTCATTCCGTGATTTGCGCGTGGACGCTCCTCGTAAACATATTGAATGGGTTACATTTTTGATTACAATTTCTTGTTTACGTACTTACATCATTTTTACGAGTGGAAAATATATGTATTGGTAAACAAATTATTAGCGGCAGCTACTGGAATATCGGGAGGTTTAGAACTGTTTAAGAAAGACTGGAAATCAAATTGAAAAGTAAAATTACTCAGGTTAACGAGCACAATGCGGTACTGCATCTTTTTGTTTCAAAGTATTTATTGGCACTGCAATTGTTATGGGCCGGCGTTATCTTTATCATCAGGCAAACGACCACCAAACGATCAGGGCCATCTACAGTAAAAATGATATCGAAAATGATAACAATTTTAAAATCCAAGATATCGGACATTTTTTTTTTCAATAAAATGGTATGGGTATCATTTTCGAGATTTCTCGGGGTGCTGATTACAGAAATGACAACCATTTTTAAATCCAAGATGACATTTTTTTAGGAAATCGATAATATGGGTGCCATTTTCTAGGTTTCTCGGGGTGCTGATATCGAAAATGACAACGATTTAAAATCCTACATAGCGGACAATATATTTTTTTCAATAAAATGCTATGGGTGTAAGTTTCGAGATTTCTCGGGGTACTGTGTACAAAAATGAAAAATTCTTTTATAATCCAAGATGGTGGACAATTCTTTTGTAAAATGATATGGGTGTCGTGTTGGAGGTTTCTCAGGGTGCTGATTTTGAAAATGACTACTATTTTAAAATCCAAGATGGCGGACAAATTTTTTTAGTAAAAGGATATGGGTGTCTTTTTCGAGGTTTCTCAGGGTACTGATAATGAAAATGACAACGATTTTAAAATCCAAGATGGCGGACACGTTTTTTTTTTCAATTAAATGGTATGGGTGTAATTTTCGAGATTTCTAGGGGTGCTGATTACGGAAATGACAACCATTTTGTATACCAAGATGGCGGATATTTTTTAAGAAATCGATAATATGGGTGCTATTTTCTATGTTTCTCGGGGTGTTGGTATCGAAAATGACAACGATTTTAAAATCCATGATGGTGGACATTTTTTTTCAATAAACTGGTATATGGGTGTCGTTTTCGAGATTTCTCGGGGTGCTGATTACAGAAATGACAACCATTTTTAAATCCAAGATGGCGGAAATTTTTTTAGGAAATCGATAATATGGGTGCCATTTTCTAGGTTTCTCGGGGTGCTGATATCGGAAATGATAACGATTTAAAATCCATTCAAGACCTATAGGGTGGTTCACGGAGACCTAGAATCATTAAATTTGGCAAGAAGTATTGTCTTATACCACAAGTAAAGCGAAAAATCCGAAAACTAATTATGTATAACACACACACGCGCACGCGCATGCACACGCTCGCGCAAGCGCACGCGCAAGCGCACGCACGCACGCATGCACACACATGCTCACGCACACGCTCGCACACGTGCACACGCGCACACGCACGCACGTACGCAAGCAAGCACGCACGCACGCACGTACGCAAGCAAGCACGCACTTAAGCAAGCACGCCCGTAAGCAAGCACGCCCGTAAGCAAGCACGCACACAAGCAAGCACGCACGCAAGCAAGCACGCATGCACGCACGCACGCACTCACACACACGCACATTATCAATGAGTGTATTGTGTACAATTTTTTAGGGTTAATTATTTTGTTGAATGTAGCTGTAAAAGGACCTAACGATTCCAGTCTTGAACGAACTATTTACATGCTTACAAGTCTGTTCGGAATCCTCGGCGCGCGAGTCCAACCCACACTTGTCTATTTTTTCTATTGTATTGGTTAACGAGACGAGCTGGACGTTTGCCTGATGGGAGTCATAATGCCGGCCCATAAAAATTGCAGTGCCATTCAGAACTTTGAAACACAAAAGCCTGCGCGGCACCGCAGTGTGCTCATGACTAAGTCTCATATCTTAGTAATTTCGCTGGCTACTTTGCTCAAAAAACCGGAACACAATAATGCTTGCACATTACTGTTTGCCGGCAGACTTCATGAACAAAACGGAAACCCAGACGGACACTCGCAGATGACTCGATACCTCGTAAATGACATCAATATAAAAAACATGACTACAAAAGTAAAAAATAAAAAATAACCCGAAAATCATTTATTTACGTACACGTTCGTTTTTGGGTCAAAAGGTGTAACAAATTTCAACGTTACGGAGCAAATTGGCTGTATGTACTTTTATTATAGTCCAGAGCGATGTTTTGAGATAAATCTCAACGTTGTATGATCTCATGTGCGTCCGTCCCGTTTATTTACGAACTAGCTTCTGCCCGCGGTTTTCACCCACGTTCCCATAGGAACCGTGCATTGTTCCGGGACAAAAAGTAGCTTATGTTATTCTCCGGTCCATAAACTATATCTATGCCAAAAACCACGTCGATCCGTTGATTCGTTACTGCGTGAAAGAAGGACAAACCAAGAAATCAACAAACACACTTTCGCATTAATAATATAACTAGCTTCTGCCCGCGGTTTTCACCCGCGTTCCCACAGGAAACATGCATTTTCCGGATAAAAAGAACCCTATGTTACTCTCCGGTCCATAAACTATTACTATGCCAAAAATCACGTCGATCCGTCGCTCCGTTACTGCGTGAAAGAAGGACAAACCAACAAATTAACAAACCAACAAACAAACTTTCGCATTTATAATAGAGTAGGATATAGGATATATTTAGTATGGAAGTATGGATAGTATGGATAATGATGATCAAACTTCACTTTCAATGAAGAACTTTCCACTAAATGAATTCAAAGAATTATAGGCAAAGAAGATGCCGTGCGCGCTACTCGCACGCGCGTTCGTTCATCCGCGTATTCTATGACGTTAGGTTTTGCGATGTTCTTGAAAGACGAAGTGTGGACCGCGCGGGTGAAGTGGGATTGACTCCACCCATTCGAGCAAGGCCATTGGGGCGTAGTAGGGTCTTAAATAGCCTTGCGTTGACCGCTATCTCATCTTTTTCTACTATGATGTTAAGTGACGATTTATCAAGAATGGTGTCGATTCTGTCATCTCGTACATAAAATTAATTTTAGTTTCAATATCTCTTTTTAAATGAGAAAGAACACCATTATGCATCATTTACGTATTTTTTTTTTTACCAGTGGGATTTTGTATGAATCTAATCCTTTGACTAATTATGAAATACTTGTATCAAACGAGACAACATAGCTGGTTATTATAAGACACAATTTTTTTAATAATAATATTTAGATATTATATATTTTTAAACTCATTGTAAGTCTTTTCATTCAAACGTGTTATATTTTCACGTTTATTTAATGAATTTAAACAATCTAGCGCGACTATTTAATTAATATCATGTCTTCAAGAGGTAGGTTGTAAGTTAACTATGTTCTTTATGAGAAATAAATTCGTTAACCATTTGAGGTTATTATAAATCACATTATGACTTAGTTAAGTTTGTTAAGTAGTTTAAGAGCAACAGAATCGCGCCGTTAGCTTTTAAGTTTTTCTCCGTTTCTTTGGGAGTTCAAAAAGCCTGACCTCTTGTGGTCACTAAACCATAGAAAATTCGAGAGCACTGAACCTGAAACCGGATTATCTGTCACTAATTGACAGTCGATCTAGAACTCTAGGCGAATCGAATGCGACCCCGTTTTGTCTAACTTTTTTAAGGCCGGCCTTATGCCGACCGTAGACGCTTAATATGCTAGTATGCGTTTTGCTGTCAAAATAACCATGCTTTTGCAACAAGCGCGGAGTACGAGATAATACACGCGCAAGCGCGGCTTGATGCATAACCATCAAAATCCACGAAATAGACAAGACCAGCAATACAGCCAGATAGTGCTATCTCTTCTACTACCTGCCATGTTCTCAAACTGACGACTGCTTCGCTTTACTCTACATACATCACTTGCGCACCACCCCGTATTTATCGCGGCTTCTGCACTGAGCACGCAGTGGTTGTTTTGTTCGTTAGTGGTTGTTGTGTACTATTTCATTTAGTAGAGATAGTAGAAGCGGCTGCCGTGCATCTCTTTCACTCCCTCGGATGGTACGTTTAGCGGTCGCACTAGATTTCCACCAAACATCACATTAGACGGTATGATATGCGTCAAGCGGTGATCGTGGTTGTTCCATGGTTTGCACGTGGTCCATGATTGATGCTTATCCATCAATCTTGCATTGCGTCTAATGGGTCCTTAGCGGATGGTGATTCAGTGGTAGTGGAGTCGACCGCTGATTTGTATGTCGAATCCTACGAGCTAGTACTTCCGGTCAAGGAAAATGCAGAGTGTATATACATTATACATACATTACAACAACGACAATTACAATACATTAGACTATTGTCTATTCTGTGCTGATAGTGTCATACACAGTATGATAGATAGCATCATTGTCGACGTCATGGTCGTTTAAAAACAGGTACCTACCCGAAAATCAAGAATCTAATCTCTAATGATCACTTTCCCTGTTAGTATAAAGGGAATGATACCCTTTCTTAATTCAACATAAAGGTACTTAATTCTGATTATCATTTCAAACTTCCTAATTCACGCTTTTCCTTTTGTTCCATTTAAAAATGGCTACTCTTAACCAAAATAAAGGCCTATAGTACTCCTTATTCTGATTATCCCTAATTCAGCCTAATTTCGGAACTAAAGCACTCCCTGATAAGCCTCAATGGCCACAGGCCTGTCATTAACAGGCCAGCTGTGGCTCGCAGGATACTGGGGCGAGTCGGTGGAGATAGCTACTATATTTTAGTCCCAGTAGCGATACCCACCTGTAAGAATGGTTCCAAAGGAGTTGCTTAATATTTTTTTTAAATAAATTTGTTTAGTAAGTAGATACAAATACATACTTATAGGTACTTTAATGGTTTATGTTTTAGTACTTTGTCGACAGGTGGATATGATCACCGATGACTGCCTTCAGTGATAAGGCTGTATTCAGTAATACTTAAATAAATTAAGAAACTCGCATTGTATATGTGACTTTCCATACATAAACCCCGAAACATTACACTCTTTTTTTGGGGTGTGGTGTAAAATCACGACTGCCGTAGCCAGTGTCACTCGGGATGATGTAAAGATTCTAACGGTACCCTATAAATCTAAATCTGTTCAGGCATTTAAATGTTATGGTGGAATAAAGAATCTCGCCGTACATAAATCCTGGAAACATTACCGTCCTTTTTTGGGCAGTCGTGTAAAAATATTATTAAACAGAGTTTAATTGAAAATTTCATAAATTAGAGGTAAAATTCCGTAGACCGAAAATAATTTTAAAAAAAATTACAAACTCACTAACGTCAAGTTAGCACGCGTGATTCCCACCAAAGCGAATGCAATTCAACCAAATATACCTACCTAAAAGAATCGCGTCTACTAAAATCTTCGCATTGGTGAAACATCCCAAGCAATTTTACGGATTTTAAAAATTCACTGGTATTATAGCTCCAACTACATGAGCCTTTGAAAGGTTCGATGAAAAAAAGCTCCCCAACTTTTTTGGGTCGACGAACGTTAGGAGAAAAGAGATAATGGGTAGAGGGAGAGAGATAGAACAACAATAGCAGGTAAGAGTCCGTGATACTTAATTGAATATTATTACCGTAAGTCCAAGGTGCATCAAAATCGCTTGGATACGGTGTTGCCAAATCTATTCGTAGGTTTCGGTCCGCGGCGCTAAGGTTTTTTTTTTATTTTGTGGCTAAGGTTAGATATGATTTCATAATCTTTTATCTGATTTGTCATTGAGTTTTTATTAAAAATGTACAGTTAAAATATTAGATATGGTCGCAAAAGAGGCCTACTGTGTGTTTTGATAAGTTATTCTGCCGTAAAGCAGTATTATTTGTTTAGTCGCCTGCGATACTCTTTAGTGTTGTAGGTTACTCTAGTTAGTACGTCATTGGTTTTTAAAGTACCTAATTTTAATTCATTAGAGTCCAAATTTGTAATTTTTTTCCATAAGTAAGGCTTCTTATCTAAGAATAATTCAGTAAGTATGCTTATACTCAGTATTGCATTTTCTTTGCCCTTTTTTATTATTTGGCGTTTTTCCCTTGCACTGAATAATGCTTACGTGCAATAATTTCATTTGAGTTTTGCGTTATGATTTTGTCCTTAGCGCAGCTTTTAACGTTCAATCTAGGTATTTTGATATATCTTATTTTTGTAAAATATTTTTACAGTCATATTACTAAAAACCTATATGACCTTCCTGGTACCAGTCTTTCCAATATCTAGCTTGTAAAATTTTATAACACTGATTTGCATTGCTTTTTTCTTAAACCTACATCGTATGTCAAGCCTTACAAATCGAAGACAATATAATTTAAAAGTAATTCGATATCCCGCCAAAAGTAATCGATACGAAATATTTATCGCGACAAAACAAAA
Source organism: Crocallis elinguaria (assembly GCA_907269065.1). Taxonomy (NCBI): domain Eukaryota; kingdom Metazoa; phylum Arthropoda; class Insecta; order Lepidoptera; family Geometridae; genus Crocallis; species Crocallis elinguaria. The sequence goes on along the minus strand of OU026071.1, from coordinate 12,949,271 downwards.
GAACATTAATTTACCACAAACGGAGAATCGAATGCCCGACCTTTTGGTTATTTATTACCATTGGCAATCGAGATCTGTTATCTTTCAAGCATTTTTGTCAAAAACTGTATGCGACATGCATCGTACACAAAAAAAAAAGAAAAAGTTAGCTTTCTTCATTTGCCAAACGAACATCGATTTTAAACACGGTGTAGTAAAATCCTCGCTTTTTTTTTCAAATTTGGAATTTGATAAGTACGTAAAAAGTTTTTGTCGACAAAAACTGGTCGAAATTCGTTAACAACTTTTTAAACTTTGGGACACGAGTAGATTAGGGTTTTTTAGGTTGACGGTTTTTTGACAGTTTTGGTTGAGGGTGGTCAGTGGTATTATTTTAACGTATTTAGAACTTCTGTTCTATATGAACTGGTAGATTTTTTTTCTTTTAATTCATATAACTTCGTTCGAGCACGCCGGGTGACTTTGTGGTCGAATTGGTTTGCTCCCTACTGCTACTAGCGCTTTCAAGTGTAGTTACGGAACACGTGTGCTTGGAGATAGATTTTTAACTTGAGATCGGTAGCTAGCCAGGCACTAAAATGCCCTTATCACCGTGTATCACGATTTTTCTTTCACTGAAAGTTCAAACTCGCACATGCAACACCTGCAACCTCACCTACTAATCAAAACAATACCTTCTAACAGTTAATGCTTAGCGGTGAGACAAGTTAAGTTTCCAGTCAAGCTTGCTAACTTCTGATGGCAAAACTTGCGCTCACTGGAAGTCCATTTTCAGTTAACCGGCTTCTTGGCTGACAGTGTTTATTGAATGCAAACGTGAACCGACGCGACGTGAAGTTATACTGTATCACCAAGATTGGTGATCGGTGTGAATATTGGAGTCTTGCACAATACACCCCAAACGAGTAAGCCGACCGACTAAGAATAGTACCACCCCATCTTTCCAGTACGTGCCGTATTTAAGACCCGACTAAGGGAAAATTCTTTTTTTTAATACGAGACGAGCTACTCCTTTGCCTGATGGTAAGCATAACGCCGGCCCATAACAGTTACTGTAGTCTGGGTTGGTACCACCGCTTTGTGAGTGAAGTCTGCCGCCAAGCAGTAATGTGCAAACATTACTGTGTTCCGTGTGGCACTGCAATCAGAACTTTGAAACACAAAATACTGCGCGGCACTGCGGTGCGCTCCACCCTGAGACATTAGGCATTAAGTCTCATAAGCCCAGTCATTTCACTGGCTACTTTGCTCATCAAACCGGAACACAGTAATGCTTGCACATTACTGCTTGGCGGCAGACATCACTCACAAGGCGGTGGTACCAACCCAGACGGATACTCGCACAAAAGTTAATCCTACCCCCTATTCAGGGAATTGGCAGAAGCATTCTCTTCGGTCAACATTATAATCCTATGCCATCACCAAGATACACCATAATACACCACGTGGTGTATTATGGCAAAATTCCCCCTTCATAGGGGAGGCTGATGTCTAGCAGTGAACATTTCCCGGTGATATTGGGTAAAAGTGGCTAGAACATGTACTCATCAAAGTCCTTAAAGAAATTAAACTCTGACGTAACACTTTGACAAGCCACCTTAATAGTTATGGTTTATCTTACTTAACCTGCGGCGCAAGTACGGATCTTTTCCGTCGATAAAATTCGATAATATTCGATAAAATTCGATAAAATTGACAGTTCAAATCGATAAAGTGCGTTTTATCGATTTTAACTGTCAATTTTATCGAATATTATCGAGTGAAAAGATCCGTACTTGCGCCGCTGATGTTTTTATTTAGAGAGTTTTTTTAGATTCAGAGTTGCACTAAAACCGTAACTATTCGGTATTCGGCCTCGATTTTGCATGTGGCCGAATTAAAATTTTATTGAAATAAAAAATCCGTACTATTTTATTGTTCCAAATCCGGTTTCAATTTAGCAAAGTATATCTAATTAATGTTTTTGTAAGATTTTAGGTACAACAACAATTGTTTCCTAAAATCATCATCTTCTAAGTGTGTCTATCTTTTTCTGGATACATAATATTGTCTCACTGGTGGTGGGGTCAGTCTTCCTTCTATTTTCTCTTCACTTAGCTCTATCTTCGACATTCTGATTGGTTCACAGGCATTCACTCATTGTCCATTAGCACTACCTAATTCTTTCTATATTGTGTTGTTTGGGGCTCTAGATCTCTGATCCGACCGGGGATAGTACCCGGGTGTAGAGCCATGTTTCCTAAGCAGTCAGGTTATGTCCAAACCATCGCAGTTTTGTAAGTTATGTTATCTATAAAATTTAATGTTAGTTATTTTATCAGTCAACATTGTCAGCTTATAATGCGGACACAAACTTTAATGCTAATCCAGCCGTAAAAAATGTGAAAACTTGCACGTTGACGTCTTAGCTCGTAAAGTCTTGTAAGTTAGTATATTATTTCTATTACATCCCTAGTCTTTCAGTCTTTATTGAAGGTGAGGTCTTATTATTTTGAGAATTTGATGTTTCTTGAATAATATTATACAAAGAGACTAAGCAAAAGTTCTTACGTATTGAATGAAACCTGTAACAAAGCTCTAAGAGCTTATTATTCATAATTGTTTCATGTACAACCATTTGTGTTTCGAACAATATCAGAAAGGTAACTGTAGAGGTATTTAAAGTAATGATAGAGAGTTATTTACAATGTCACCGTGATGATTAGGTACCCTTCCGTTGCAAAGTCATGTTTAATGAGGTTTTTGCTCTACATCCGAACCGTACATTCATCTCTGCTCGCTAAAACACCTCAATTTAGACTACGACCATTGCTCAATAAGAATTCTAGTTAAAACGCGTTAAATTGAAACTCGACCCGACACGGAATATAAAATTCGAAGTTTCGAAACTATCATAACTTAACATTGCACTCCACAGGCCCGGAGCGTTTACCTGTTTTTTTCATTCGAAAGCTTTATAGAAAGAGATGGAACACAAAGATTGTTCCGAAAACGTATAGAGAATACGTTTCCAAACGGGTAGGCCTGAGGGCGATGCCGCCGACAATGCACGGCCGTCAGTCTGGTTATGTTAGCCGGGGAAGTTCGAAACGCATCGGATTATTGTAAATTAGGTGCTCAAGAACGCCTCTTCATTTCGGACGTGGTTCAACTCGAGAGCGGCCGGTGTGCCAACGATGCGCGGCGCATTCTTCACACCAACTAACTTCACGCCAGTAGCGTCCCGACCGTCGTGCGTGACGGACCGCCGCCCGATGCTCTTCAAAAACGATCGGAAAACAAACATTTTTAACAAATCAAAGTGACTCAAATCGATTTAAAGTTCGAATCGAAAATTTTAACGAAACAAATAGTGATGGGAAGTGACGTTAACTATCGCGCGAGTGCCGAAAACATACGATGACCAAAACTTTAAGTTGTGAAGAAAAAGTTGTGGTACCGAATGCAATCGGGTCCACAAAAAATATGTGCTCGTAATACAGTGAGGGCCTGATGGGATCGCAGTGCGGTCAACTTAGTGTAGTTAGTGATGTGTACTGTGATATGAAATTTCGGCAATCGCGTAGATGATTGCCGTATTTGTGTGTGATAAAAATATTAGGTTATTAGTTACCAAAGATTCCTGATGATCTTGTACATTAGTTTGTGTTTTATATTAGTAGTTTTAGGTGAGTACAACACTTATCTCTGTAGTAGCTTCACTGTGATGGTGACTGGATTATCTCGAAGATTTATTGAGCCTCATTTGCATTCATAAGCAATTATGACAGTGCAACGATTAAATGTAATCATGATGCAACTGAGATTATATAAATTTATGATGTATACATGAGTGGTTTAAAAGCAAGTAGGTTAATATAAAATCATCTAAATTGAATTTAGATGAAGAAAGAATTTGATATTGAATTAAAATGTTAATATTGATCCACAATTTCCAAGACAAATGCTAGTTACACAAAAATCTTAAAGGAAAATAGTGTCGAAAAACAAGCAACAAAAAGATCTTTCGTCCGTAGTCATAAATTTGGAAACAGAATCTCTGGGCTCTAGCACAACCTAAAATAAACGTCTAATCTGCAAAAAGGAAAGGGATTCGGGCAGGATTCTTTCAATCACTAAAATTAAAACCTAAAAAGGACATAAATAACGTAGATAAGGGCCAAGGCGGGCCCGCATACAGCCCACGATAAACTAAATAGATCTTCCAGTATAGTGGAACCCACAAATTCAGTTAACGTGACATTATTACTGCTACCCGGTCCTCCATGTCAATTAGTACGTAGTTCATTAAATATCTCACGCTAGAAAGCGTACGGGACCACACAAACTTTAACATATTTAAATTTATTTACATTTTAACTTACAGAACATTAAAGTTTATTATCCGTTTTCGAAATCAAAATAGTGACGATAAAAATGAATGCTGCAATAATGAATACTTGAAGCAAATTGCGGTGCCGCAATTTTGATGCATCAGTGGGCATACTTTGCGTGGAAATTGTACCTACCTGAAATTGTTGTATCAATCATGGTTGAGACATAAACACCGATTTCTACTTATAATAATTATAAAAGTGTTGCTTTTAATGCCAATTCACCTTTAAGAAACCGTGAAAATTCAATAACAATAAGTCTAATGATAATAATAAAATTTGATAAAATCACACAACGAAGTCAAATATTTTACTATAAATCAAACAGTCCTATCAAAACAATCTCATCTCAGTGGATCAAAGTTTAAATCATATCGCTTATAATCAAGTTTCGGACAAATCCGCTGAGTTCTCAGAAATAGCAATTGAAAAGCACAAATTGAAAACGTCCATATTGACAAGCGTAATTTGCCTATCTATGCCTGAAGGGATTTAACATAAAATATCGTGGGACTTAAGTGTTCAAACTAAGTTAGAAGCAAGGTTTGACAAAGTTATCCTCTCTAAGTATAACTAGCAGATTTGTAGCCGTTGTCCCTAATTCAAGTTTACTGTAATGCCAAGCATTTCGCTCCGTCCTTTGTAATGAGAATGAAATTCCGAGCGTTTGTTGCTTGTACATAAGTAACTATGGCCCAAGGGGCATCTCAAATCGTAGCGAGTAACTCAAGACAATGTATTCTTGGGGCTGCAATATTTTTCTCTAGAGACACCTCACCTGAAATCGGAGAAGAATATAAACGAGTAAAGGTAAACTATACAAGTCTTGATACATTTATTAAGACTGAAAGTAAATAAAAAAAAGATCAACACACAAGCGCAATCTTTGGTATAAACTTTGCTAAAACCAACAAAACAATTGATGATCACGTTTATTGTATTGCATATAATAACATCAGTGTTATTAGCAAAAGAAATATTTCAGATACAGTTTAGGTCGTGGACAGACAACTGAATTTCTTTATTAGAATCTTCTGAGACATAAAAGAAACATAAAACTTCGTAGAAACTAATACTTCAGCGTCAACGCCGACTTTCTGCCAAATGATTGGGATTATCCTTGGCGATAAAGATTTTCGTGTACAAATCAATCAATATAGGCAGCATACTTTTCTAATATGAAAGTCATCTTAAGACAAGTAATCGTGACTATTGAATGTAAACTGCAAACCCTACTTATGGTAAAAACCATAACAAAGTTAAATGTTGTGTTTAAAAGTGAAATATTCTCTTATGCAGATGTTTCCATTTTCTATAGATAGATATAACTCTGTATTTGGAATTATAGTGAAAAAAACACATTACAAAAGATATTTATTTTAATTTTTATAATAATAAAATTGTACCTAATGAAATCTAAAACAGATTGGAACAATTTACTATCTTTCTCTTAGAATGCTTCTGAGTGTCTGTTTTCACATTTATTTGGTATATCATACTAAGGTTAGCGTTTGGTGAGATAATGTTCTCGGCCATTGTTAAGTAAATTATGATCGGTAATATGCTAAGCCTAGGATCTACAAAACAGAACACACGTATAGATTCATGGTGACAAATTTACAACTTAGAAGTGGTTTCTAATCTTGCGACAACACTGCGCAAACATAATTAATAGGTACTTAAAAGTTAAAAAAAAACATCAAATTTCTTTGTTGTTTTAAAAACTAGAGGAGCTTAAAAGTATTTACAGAATTGAAAGATAACCATAATAATTACGTTAATTATATTTTATACAAAAAATGTCAATTTATTAATTTCGTCACTATGCCGGTTTTCACCTTTCTTTAAATTTATATTATTTTAAATGATTATTAGAATATAATATTTCAAAGCCGAATTCGGTAGCGCTATTCTGAGAATTTGCCCGAAAATTATAATGAACACCGAAAATTTCGTTTCAAATGTCGAAAACCGTAACCGCCATCTCTATTGAAGTTTTAACTCCTAAAATGAAAAGTCCAATTTAACTTCCAATATTTTCAATAACTCAATTTTTAAAGTGCTTTTTTTAGAAAGTGTTCCGACAAACCGTAGCGAACTAAATTAAGGGGACGTGACTCCCAAGCACGATTCTGTTTTCCTTTTTGGAATGGCTCGTTTTATTTTTATTCGATAAGAATTTTGTAGGGCCATCTTGGCTTTGGCGGACGCCATGTTGATTTATGATTTTTTTCAAATTACGAACTCTTATTATTCTGCCTAATTTGGCGTCCTTTTTGTGACATTCAAGTTATTACTTTGATATTATATGTAATAATTTGTGATATTATTTCACATCTTAATTTCGATTGAGATGAAAACCGTAGTATTGTGTAAATATTTGTAAGAGACGGCAGGCAATATTAATAATATGTGTATCATATTGAATTCACAATTATTCCTTCAACGCAAACATCAAAAGCTCAATTTCCGAAGATATTACCAAGGTACCTTTGTGTATTTTCTTAGATATGTACGTGTTCTCCAAAAATACGACCTAAGTGAAATATTTTTTTTCTAAATTGATTTCGGCAGCTTTTAAATACCACGCTTTGAACGAACGCGAGTGGCCCGAGGGCCGAGTGGGCAAGCGAAGTTTCAGCGCGTGACTACTAGCGCCATCTCTGGACGAGTAGCAACACCAAAGTTGCGAAGTGCATTTTAAGTTTAGTAAAGTTTTCAGTATTTTACTGTTTGTTCCCAGTCCGTTATGTAATAAAATAATTTATTGCTTTGACTCCGCGCATACCAAAGCTAAGTATTGTCTGACGCATAATTGAACCGATGCGGCAAAAACGGGCGGGAACTAAAATTATTTACTTGCAAAACTCGTTTGTTACTACTGCAGAGCGATCGCAGCGCCTCATAATTGTGTTCATGTTTACATTAGCATTTACAATAAATAATTTTGTGGAATTTACTGAGAAACTATTCGTTTGTTGATATGATACTTTAACATGATTTTCGACATGTTGCATGTATCTAACTACTTATATATGGCAGATATAATATATTATTCTAATGTATAATACGAGAATTATCTATCTTGTTTACATGATCATATTCTATAGTTTAATGAGTCAAGTTGGCCTACATGGATAAATGTTGCCATACGTAAAAAGTTTTGTTCTACTTATATGGATTTAATTATTATTCGAATAAATCCGAAATCGTACAAATTGCCCCAAATAAAATAATCATAAAAAAGTCAAAGGATATGATTTATCCATAGCTCATTCCCCTTTTCCCTATATTGATGACGCGAAAGGAAACATAAAAATAACAAGATTAATGTTCTTTACGACCCTTGCTTCAATTTATATTTCTAAAATAACCTAGTTGTGTGAAGTAAAGTTTTATTTCTTTTCTTTCCAATGTTTTTTTAACCTATAGATCAGCTATGGATAAATATTTCTTAGGTACATATATACATTATACATACATACAAATAAATATAATTGAAGTGTCTGTTTGTAATGTCAAAATAACAGCGTTTTACTAAACGCATATGAAAGTATCTTATAACAAAACAACCATTTTTAACTTTTTTGTCTGTTTGTTCCGGGTAATCTCCGAAACGGCTGGACCGATTTTGACAGGAATTTCACTGGTAGATAGCTGATGCTATAAGTAGTAACTTAGGCTACGTGGGCGAAACCGCGGGGCACAGGTAGTTATGTAAATACACATAATGTCTCGGAGTTAGGACAGCAAGACTAGAGTAAAAAATGGTATTATCATAACTTTCTCAAAAGTTACTGTGAAATTGACCATAAATCAAACCTATTTCACAAAACATTAAATCAAACAAAAGAATTTAATACCCGTATCCACCCGGCTTCTAAAATACCAACTTTTCAAAGCTACAAAAGTCAAGGGTTACATAACAGAAACACCCGAAATATCTTCAGAGATCTTTTTGGATCCCCATTGCGGTCCGCGTTTGTTCTAGAAGTTTCGTAATTAACATACATTCGGGACAATTCGAGTTTTCATGTCTTGTGTAGTGAATTTTACGAGTCGCGCTTTTGGACGAAACGAAGATTGTGACAGTAAAACGACTGAAGATGTTGAGTTTGAATGTTGGTACGTCTTTTTATTACCTTCTGCATGGGAATAACGTATCTATGTGTATGAGATTTGGTAGTATTGATCCGGAATGGAAACGGTTAACGCGAATCGTAAGTTTTAAGATTAATAAATATTGTAGTAATTGATGAAAATAGAGAAAATAGGTAGGTACTAAGTCCAGAAATGAGACAACTCGGTTTGAATAATCGACATGTGTATTTTCACTCGTAGTTCAATGAGGACTGCTGTCCTTCCCCGCGTCTGCCTCTTGCGTAGCGTTGGAACGACTACGGCGTAGCACTGACTTGCGACGTCATAGCGTAGCACCACAGCACCACACCGGGTCTACCTTTATTCTTACAGTAGGTAGGAGAAACAATGAATCAAATCTAATGATTTGATTCATTATTTCTCCTCAGATTGACTTCAATATACGCACGTACACGTGTATAGATATAGTTCACAGAATAAAAAGTTTTGGTCTGCTAGTTTTCTTTTTTATTGCGTGGCCCTATTAATACAAATTTTCGATATTTTATAAAATGTTAGCATTTATATTTATTGAAAACTGTTCCTGAAAATGATAATTATTAAAGAATACAAGATAAAACATTCAGAGATATGTATAGTTTATATATTCCTGTTATTTAACCTTTTTAATTAAATTTTGTCCATTTAATTATTATTTCGAGTAAAATTAGTATTATTACTTATCGCATTACTAACACTATCAAAGCAAATTAAATTATAATCTTGAAATTAAGTAAACTTTTAAAATAACTCTAGTTTAGTTTAAAGCGCTGACATGTACAGGTAAAATAAAAATGAAAAATTCATTGCGCGCCACAGACGCTTTTTAATAAAATATTTTTTATTAGCATCTAATGTTAAAACTTCTTAAGAAATATGTCTTCAATGAAAAATTAATTTTCGTCGAAAAGCAATGTCTTGTAAAAGTTAAAGTGTTCTCCCGGGTGAAATTCACTGAAATCTGCTTGGAAAAGATAACAAAGTTGGCGAATTTCATTATTTCTACAGCATTCGCAATATTCCTAACTAGTTTAGAGGTTCGCGTGCCATGCCGACAGGGAGGCGATTGAATTATTTTGTCTTAGTTTATAATAACAGGCGAACATAACCTACTCGCGGTATTTTCCCAGGGAGATGTATTTTTTGCTTATTTAACAGGAAGATTTTATAAACGAGCAACACTCTCACCAAACATTATTGTTAATTTTATCCCAACCGAAGGACTCTGTATCCAAGTCACGAAATAATTGAGCTAGACGTTGGTAAAAGTACATGGTTCGTCAATAGGTTGAACGAAGCACCAAATACATAATTACTGTCGTTATTACAGGGTTATGAGATTAACACAATATAAATTAAATTCACAAAAAATATATAATTTCCACAAATATACTGCATCTGTCGTTAGTGGTAGGACTAACTCTTCTGCGTGTCCGTCTGGGTTGTTACCACCGCTTTGCTCGTGAAGTCTGCCGCCAAGCAGTAATGTGCAAGCATTACTGTGTTTAGGTTTGATGAGCTGAGTACCTAGCTAGTGAAATTACTGGGCTTATAAAGCTTTCATACCTAATGTCTCAGGGTAACGAGCGCACTGCAGTGCCGCGCACTTTGTGTTTCAAAGTTCTGAGTGGCACTGCAATTGTTTTGGGCCGGCGTTATGCTTACCATAATTAATGATTAAAAAAATGTATGACAACTATGTACTTAAACGCAGTTTTTCACGACCAAATCAACAAAATGTATGTTTTACAGCTTTACGGCACAGAACATGTGACGTCACGTGTTCGGCCCAGTTTGCGTATACGCCCGACTTTTACTCTAATTTTTGACGCATCCATTTCGTTCTATTTCCAGCTTTTTCGATATATACATTTTATTCTCATTAGAAAACGAATTGATTGACACCATAAAAATGGTGTCAGCATTCCTATTATGTCGAAAAGCCTTCAAAGGCCTATTAAGTAAATAGATATGGCACTGTGTGTACCTGCAAGTTTTTCATACGTCTTTCACATCAATTCGGCAAGTATCAAAAAACATTTTTATGTAAGTATCAAGCATATTTTTAGAAAATAGGTACCTATTTATCTCATTACATTTGGAAATAAGTATTTCAGTGAATAACGTCTGAAATGGTATTTGGTTTTTATATTTTGAATACACCGTTCTCTCCTCTGATGTTCAGTGACGAAGTAGATGAAAATAACATGTTATTCCTAGAATGTAACTTTGAATGTACATATTTATAGATGACATACTGCCTACTTAAGTGGCAACCAATCAGGGCCCCGATCGCGCTAATTTGAAATGACAGCGTACGGTTATTGGTTAGTTGTAGTTTGATTCCAACTTTAGTTTAGTTTCGGTTCAACTGTGAGAATTCGGTATTGCGCTAAAGTCCAAACACCAACTGTTTCAGAATCGTGACTGACACGTTACCACATGTTGGTTATTAGAGATGTAACTATTGGATAACAGCTATTTGAGCTACAAAATGCTAAATCGAGCATCGATTGGACATTTTAAACTGGTACAACTCTAGTTTTGGCAGCTGACAGCGGGACATGGCGACCAAAGAGAATATAATCCCGGCTGATGGCGACATATAATTTGTGATGGCGACTGTCAAATGCAAAATATGCAATATAAAAAACATTTTCTATCTTTTCAAGCGTTTATTATAAAAAAAACTGAGTTATGAAGTGTTTGGTTGGTGATGAAGTGTAGATACGCAGACACATTATGCCCAGAAAGTACTTGCTTTACAGTTGTGATTTTAAACACATTTAAAATACCTATGTATTTACTTCCGGAGTTAGATTATTTTAGTTGCGAAATGTTTTCGATGATAGAAGAGCGCCGCAGATGAACAACAGCGCATCAGCTAGAGCTCATGATAGAGCTTATAGAAGGACACCCAGTTCTTGCGCTGCACCGCATCCTAGCCGTGTGACGCCGCCGCCGCCGCCGTTGCGCGGCGCCCTCGTTCGGTCAGCTCTCGCGAGACGCCTCCACTGCCGTCAATGGATTGTAGGGGATGTGTGCTCTGTTTGTTATATTATGCAGCACACAGCATGCATTCTTGCAACAGCTGCCGCCGCATAATGCAGTTTTCTATGTACTAATAAACACCTGCAATTTATCACTTTTTGTATTATTAAATGCCGATGCAACCAAAACCTAAAACAAAATCAATGTTGGATATCTATATATGTTGATAGCACAAGTATAATATTACTGTAATATAAAGTAAGCTTTGCCTATCATTGTAGGTATAACCTTAACAATGGCTAGCATAATGTTCAAAGGAAACCAACCAATGTTAGATGTTGAGGTATCATCTTAATGGTATTCCACTCATCAAAAATCTTTGTCAAAGTTGCATTTGATCAAATAACTTGGATGATTTGTTCAGTTTGTAGGAACATCACAGTTTGATCAAAGATTATGACAACGATAGCAACATTAATGGTCCAAAATCCAACTACGCAAAACACTGTGCAAAAATTACTAATCAAACTTGGACAAAGATCTTTGACTAGCGGATTGTAGACTAGTTAACATAACCTTACCTTGGTTTCAACATCCAAACCATCAGAACGTATATAGCGTGAACGGCATATGAGTAGTCAAGTCTGTGATTAATTGGCGAGTAAATTCCTTAGACAGTATATCGTTTTGCAAACTGCCTATCATTCATATTATAAAATCCACACATAAGTCTTGCACTTGTATTTTTCTTTTTCGGTTAGTCCCGAGAAACCGCTATATCGAATTCATGGGCCTTCTCCAATAAATCCAACGTAATCATCCTACGTATTAAAGTTTTTACTGTTTTCGATGAATTTACAATCAAAATTATTAAATTACAACAGAAACGCTCCGACAAAAGTTGCCTCTTTCTAACTTTGTTACAACCGTTCATTTGACAGCGTTTGTTGTCGAGAAACGTCTGAACTTTTGGTAAAACTATTAGCGCGATACGAAACGGTCAAAAAATTGTAAAGCGGTTGTGGTTTAATAGCGGTTTGGTTGATAATTTTTAACGCGATTGCCCTCCAGTAAACTTACTGGAGACTTACGGTGTTACCACAAAAACATTAAACACACCTTAAATCTGTATTAAACAGCGGTTAACTGCTAGACATGTCTTAGTCACGTAAATATGAGCAACCACAACCGTTTTAAGCAGTGTCTAACCGTTGTCTAACTCCATTCTGTTGTGACATTTCTAATCGTTTTAGACGTGTATCTTTAGACACTGTCTAAACAGCTAAACAGGTGTCTAAAAGTGGTTTCTGTGGTAACACGGTTAATACGTGATGTCATAGCATTATTAACTTTAGTAACGGGATATTTACCATGTATTTTATTTCTTTTGAGCACTCGATATTTCGGTAATAGATAAAGAAATGAAATACATGGTAAATATCCCGTTACTAAGAAAGTTAACTCTTGTGTTAGTGACCATGAAAGTTTAAAAACTTATGTCATAGCATTATATTGTTCTGAACAAGCGTTGTGTATTAAAGTTCCGTTTGGCACTGCAATTGTTCGGGTAGGCGTTTACCATCAGACAAACGACCTCATCGTTGTTAGTTAAAAAACACCTGAAGAGCCTGACCATGACCACCGACTTAGCTTATTAAAAAAGACCCATTCAACATACTTCGGTTAACTTAACTCATCGTTAACTTGGTAACTCAAGTAGGACTGTTATAAAAGCACGGAAGTAACATAGGACAAACTTATTCCGTTCAAGATGTTACAAACTATTTTTGGAGAGGGGAAACGTGTTTTTATGCTGGCACTAAGTGGTGTGAGGAAGTTGGGTAAATAAATAAATTGTCTTGATTTAGGGGAACGGCCGGTTATGAGCTTTTGATGGTTGTTACTTACTTTTTTTAAAGGGTTACGGTATTTTTAAGCAATTCGAACGTAAAACTTTAACATACATGTTACTTATCGTGAAAAGTGATAATATTAAGATGTTGTTTTCGCCGCGGTGTAGGCAAGCGTTTGATCATTACGTTACCTGGTTTTAACTATTTCGACGGCTCCGTAGCTAAGTTGGTAGCAACCCTGCCTGCAAAGCGATGGGTCGCGGATTCGATTCCCGGCCGGGGCAGATTTTGTGTAAGCATAAAGTTTGTTCTCGGGTCTTGGATGTTTGTGATGTGTATCTGTGTGTGTCCATGCCAGCTGCGACACAGGGAATCCTAGTGCGGGGGTATGAGTGGAAGAGACTATTAATTTAAAAAAAATATAGGGATGTGTCATGTGGTTGATAACTTTAAACCTATAACTGGTGACTGGCTCTCATGATTGTATGGTTGCCGGAACACACCGAAAGTGTTTGGTGAATTATTTTGAACTTGACGATGGTGGTAAGACGAGCACTTTAAAATGCCCCACCATGCTATGACTACATAACTTTGTTTTCTTCACAAATAGCTCAAGGTCTTTATAGGATTCATGCTATCGATTTGCGGGTCGGCAAACGACCTTTTTACAATTGAGCCATCGTGACTTTATTTTATTCATAGTACAGTTACTTTTTTAATCTAATTAAATTTGGATAGGTTTTTCATAATCTATACAAATAAATAAAATTGTAAGTGTCTGTTTGTAATACCAAAATAACAGCTTTTTACTAAATGCATATGAAAGTAATGTATATACGGTACCAATACCAAAAAACCATTCTTAAAATTTTTGTCTGTCTGTCTGTTTGATCCGGGAAATCTTCGGGACTTTCACTGACAGATAGCTGATGTTACAAAGAGTAACTAAGGCTACGTAAGCGAAGCCGCGGGGCACACCTAGTACTGTAATATACTTAATGTTAAAAATAAAAATGTTTATCTAATTCATCAAATTAAAATTAATCAACTATAAAATATATATAGTGAAAATATAAAATACGGATTACATTTTTATATAGCTTTAATAATCCCTTGATTTTAATATAACTTGTCTATCACAAAATGGAAGTTTACCGAATACCTTTGATGTTCTATTAAATTATTTTCAGTTTAATATTTAAAAAAATATCTTAAAACTTCAATCTTTACTCTTTGATCTCCATTGCCGAAGGCTGAAATTAAAAAGCAATCATAAAAAGTTTTTAACTCAACTCTTTCCTGTTGGCAAAGGTGCTAAGAGACCATACTGCCTTGTCGGACATTTTTAATCATTTAACTTTTTCTTTTTAAGCATAATAAACTTTTTACGGCAGCAAAGGATAGTTGTTTCAGCTAATTCCGTTTTACTATCGCCGTTAAAGAGTTAAACCGGTTGTTAATTTTAACCGCGCCTCATAACTTTCGATTCAACTAGCCATTACTAAAACTATACTTTTAATTGTTCTGATTTATTACTCAATAATGTTTTCATTTTCATAGAACGTTGTTTCAATTTTCAAATGCGGCAATCCAAAACGTCGTAACTCAAAATATATTCATTTTAACTGTTTTGTTTGGATGAAAACAAACATGCCGCATAGCCTAGGTAAAGTTAAAAAAAAAAGAAATTTAAAATTCTTTTTTGGCTTTGAGTTTCAGACATTTTCTGTTGTTTTTTTTTAAATAAATCCTACTAATATTATAAATGCGAAAGTGTGTTTGTTGATTTGTTGGTTTGTCATTCGTTCACGCAGTAACGGAGCAACGGATCGACTTGATTTTTGGCATAGATATAGTTTATGGACCGGAGAGTAACATCTAAGGCTACTTTTTCTCCCGGAAAAAGGCACGG
This sequence comes from Crocallis elinguaria, assembly GCA_907269065.1. Classification (NCBI taxonomy): domain Eukaryota; kingdom Metazoa; phylum Arthropoda; class Insecta; order Lepidoptera; family Geometridae; genus Crocallis; species Crocallis elinguaria. The sequence continues at coordinate 12,934,002 of OU026071.1, read as the reverse complement.
TTCCTGTGAGAACGCGGGTGAAAACCGCGGGCAAAAGCTAGTAGGAAGATAATAGGAGGATTCAGCGCTAGCAAAATAATTTTATCCGAAATCATATGTTGTGATTCGTAGTAAGATATTCTCCCAATTTGTTATTTTATTCATACAATGATAATATCATTCGGTTCAAATTTCAGACTTATTTCATTTATTCACCTACTTCGCATTTTTATTTAAGATATTCCCATTCTAGACTTGTTATCTATCTTCGACATTGATACAACAATAATTAGGAGAATATTTCTTAAAATATAATAAACATTTTATATATTTGTATGCTTTGGATTCATATTTCATAATGATAGTCGCAAGCAATGTTCAATTTGTGTTTACTTTTTACACAACTGCCCAAAAAAGGAGTGTAATGTTTCCAGGTTTAATGTACGCGTACCTATATAAATTTTTAACCATTCGAACTGTCGAAAAATTCGAAAAGATCCGTACATGCGCTGCAGGTGAGATAGCGTCAAACGCAAGCCTAATGTAGGAAAAAGTCTCAGTTTTAATTTGGCAATGATAATTTAATGATAACGACATTTTAAAACCAGCATCTACTACTTTACTGCTGGTGTTGCCACTTGTCAGGTGGCCCGTGTTACCTAAAAGCTGACTAACCCCAATTGTAACTACACAAGAAGCATAAATAACCTGTTAGAGTAATTAAACATTTCACCTCGTTTACTTTGAGCACGTGGCAACGTTGTTTTTACACTTTAACGCTCAGTCTTACATTTTTACGGCTTTTCTGAGATAGGCTGTTTTCCGGGTGGCTACTGGTACTAGGAAAGTGAAATAAACAAGTCTATTTAAGGGGTTTTTATTGATTTTGGGAGCGGTCGTTAGTTTTTAGATGATGTATGTGTGGTCGGTGTGTTATGTTTTGTGCAATTTATTTAGTGTATGAGTATTGCGCGTGTACACTATGGTTAAAACAACGGAGTTTTCGTTTGACTGGCTTTCGAGGTCCTTTGTTTCAAAAATAACTTGAACTTCCCACATGCCTGAAACAAAGTTTTCTGGTTTGACGAATTTAAATATGTTTCGGCTTTGGCCACTGTTAGGCCAGATTCCTTTACTTTTCTTATTACCAGGGCCGGATTATCCACATGGCAAAGTAGGCAATTTCTTAGGGGCCCCGCACCCCGGGAACAAAATTGAAAATGTTTCTTCGAGTGAAAATTTGTAGATTTGTAAGTAACAAACCTTCAATGACAATATTATTAATATTGCGTTGTTTTTTATACTATATCGTCATATTTCAGTACATTTCAGAACGCATTTCAAATTATTATAGCACAATAATATTATGGTTAGAAAAGAGGGCCCGAGACTTGCATTGCCTAGGGGCCCCGACATGGTTAATCCGGGCCTGCCTATACTTGCACATAAATGAAAGCTACCAGTTAGACTGAAGAGAGTTATGAAAGACACTTCTTGATCTGAGCTCAAGAAAGATAGACACCTCTTCGACAACATCTAAGTAAACCACAAATAGACTACGCACACAAACCCACATCCTAAAGCTTCCAAGGAAAACGTAATTCCAAAAATCACATTTCCACTACATTACAATAATGTTACCAGCATAACTGAAATAAGGAAAAAATGTTATTACCCATTTTTCTATAAACAAAAGAGGAAGGAAGACACATTACTTCACCCAGTAAAGCGTTTGACGCGTCTTTGATGTATAGCACGAACAAAAAAGGCTCTTATGAAGAGAATAATAAAAAAAGCTTTCCTCGTTCTGTTTTCGCTTTGTAAGGCTTGGCTGTATTTTTCTACTGATTTCCTGTTATGTACGTTTTTAATTTAGTGTATTCGATTTTTAAAAATCAAGGCAAATTTATGCAACCAATCTCTGCTAGTGGTTTTTCACAGTTTATGGGCTTGCGATTGACCGCAATCTTGGTGTGAAGTGACGATGCAGTCGACATAGAGCACGCTTGCCTATTATTTAAGACAACCAGTTATAATGAATCGAGTAGAGGAAAAAAACATTTTGACTTTTTTTATTTTTAATAATAAACTTTCGAAAAACAAGTATTTAGAAAGAATAACTTGACCGATGACATTGACGTTTCGTTCCTGCTAAAATGCTCTAAAATGAGATTAAGACTGCACCAAAAATACCGAACATTTTATTTTCTTTTTGGCATCGCAACATTGGTGCATTCTGCCAGTGACAACTCGTTTAAATATATTCTATTTGTGTAATAGAATATGTTTGAAAAAAGTACTATCGCACCGAAAAGCGTTTAAATAAATAAAAACGCTGTACTATTGTGTAAAAAAATGCCTGTAGATTTTCAGTAACGCCTTCGTAAAATTTTGTAATGTGGTAACGGTTGTTATAACTTATACCTTCCCATAAACAGATACCGTGTTAATTATAATAAACTTGAATATCTTATTGAGGTGAAACAAACACGTATCCCAAATTAAGCACGAAAATCTAATCAAACCTTAATTATCCAAGTTTTTATCACGACCCCAATTTCGTAGGCAAAAACCGAACAAACATTCTGACCGGGGCGCGTTCAGAAATGTTCCTTTCCGAATAATTCCGAACTTTCGAGAATTAACGTAATTACTTGTCCCTAAAATAAAATTCTATTTCCACGTTTGAATTTCGGTGTACCAAGTCCGAAATTCGATTTACAAATGTTTTTATTTCTTGATGTAGCGAGGTTGCCATGCGATTAAATTTTGCAAATCTGTGGAACTTTTATGTATGAGAAACTTTCTGCTGTTAACTTGTTGTTTCTGTTTACCACGCATACACCGTAAATTACCTTATTTTAAGCTTATCTAATAATAACATACACTTCACAAACAAGTTACAACAGTTTCCATGTATAAAAAATTTGACATGTTTTTGTCTAGAAGTTTGTTTTAATTAATGAATTTATTATATATTTTTTTAGTCCAGTAGGCGTTTGCCTAATGGTAAGCATAAATGCCAATCCATAACCACTCAGTATTTCGAAATACAATTCTCATAATCCCAGTAATTTCTTTATCTATAATGTTGATATTCATTGGAATTATTGAACTCATCATTCGTTTATCCAAATGTTTCCATTACCCTGAGACATTAGCAGTACTTATTAAACACCGTACACTGAATGTTTTGGTATGTAAAAACCGTACATTTTGTTCAGAGAAAACCCATACTTGACTAACTTGTTAGTGGGAGGACTAACTCTTTTGCGAGTGTCCGTCTGGGTTGTTACCACCGCTTTGCTCGTGAAGTCTGCCGCCAAGCAGTAGTGTGCATGCATTACTATGTTCCTGTTTGATGAGCAGAGTATCCAGTGAAATTACTGGGCTTATGTATGAGACTTCATACCTAATGTCTCAGGGTAACGAGCGCACTGCAGTGCCGCGCAGGCCTTTGTGTTTCAAAGTTCTAGGTGGCACTGCAATTGTTATGGGCCGGCGTTATGCTTACCATCAGGCAAACGACCAGCTAGTCTCGTTACCAAATAACATAAAAAGTGCTAGAGCAACTTTCATGAAAAATTACCCCATGTCTTGAAACTAAAATTCATTTCACTTTTCCCCTTATTACGCTTTTTCCTTTAAATATTAGACAAAAGCATAAAGAGGTGAGCTCTAACAAAGCTATTGTTAGTACAACTTCATTTTCCGTGACCATTTTTGTAAAGAAACATTTTCCTTTCTTAATAGAATTTGCCTCTTAACACTCAATACGTTCCCGTTGAGCTGTTCTTGTTCCCAGCTTGCTGTATTCTTATCTTCTCTGCTTTCAACAGCTTTCAGCTCTTACCATTATTCTAGTGATTGCTCTTTCTCGTTTGCTTATTTTTATGCGATCTGGCACTATCCGTTTTGCGCGCTTTGCCTCGTTTCTTCCGAGAAAAAATTGACCGTCGCGTATTCTGAATTTAAAGTAGCGTTTGCGTATTCCAAATACAAAACTAGCGTTGTGTTTCGTTTTATTTCGAATTTGGAATACGGTCACATTCTCACGATTTTTTAGTGATGTGGGGTGAGTCGTAGGTCGTTTGTTTTTTATGGTATAATTATGATAATTTACGACTGACGACCTCTAAGCTATACAGTATGAGTAGTAATTTAATAAATTGATATATATTCAACTTTTTCATGGAATAAAATCGTAATAAATCATTGTCACCGAACTGCCGCACTAGTCATCTCGCCCATAAACAAATAAAATGGTATCTTCTCTAGCTGAATATAAAATTTCCACTTCATAAATTCTACCACTAAAAGTAGAAACTGCAAAGTTCTCAGAGCTTCAACGTGAAGCACTTTATGTGTTATCTGGGAAAAAAGTGGAGAGTGAGAGAAATAAATACCTTCTTTCTCTTTCCCGCGGACGGTTAGCGAATATTTTACTAAGTTTCGCACCGACCTTGGCAAGCATTCCAGTTCTCGCCTCTATAGTGCCACAGACTATAAAAGTACTTATCGACTCCTTAGCTTAGCTAGCGTTACTTATTCACAGTTGAGTTATCTGTGATTCTTAAAAGCCTCTATCTGATAGTAGCCGGTTTATTTTTAAAAGATAAAAGTTGTGAAGGGCGGTAAAGTGCCTAGACTGTATTAAGCCGTGCATTTTTAAAGGCTTTGTGGTCTTGTTGATATTATTATATTATTATTTTATAAAACTACGAGTTGAAAAGTTGATTCAGCTTTCATCCACAATTTTAGGGGAAAATTATATTTGAAATTATATTTAATTTTATATTTCAGCTTCAGAAAAGTTTTGGAACTCTAATCCCAAAAATCCAAGCGGTCGCACAAAATTAAAAAAACTAAACTTTTCACATCAGTCGTATTTTCAAATGGTTTTGCAAACTGCCAAAGATTAAGGCTGTGAAAAAATAAATCGAATCAATAGAAAACCGATTGAAATCGTTAAACGTTATCGGTGATTCAGCTGTCATTAGTGCGTAATGGCGGCTCGATGTGAGTCAGAGTCGCGATTATGATTCAATCTTGAGCTTGCACGGCCTACTAGCATTTTGAATTTCGAACGCAATATTTCTTTTTTTTTTGGAACATTTAGAGAGCGCCGGTATTTCTATCTATAAATTAGAATTACTGTTTTGGAGGAATGCTCTTAACAGGGTTAATTCCGTTTAACTTTATGATGATAATAATAATTTTACTGTAATTACCACTTTTTAATTCTAGGGTTGGACTGCAATTGTAGGTTGCTGGTAACCTGTGTTAGATAAAAGCCTCAAAACAAAAATGTATTATATCACAAGCATTAGGGATGATGTAAGGATTCTATCGATACCCTATTCATCCAAATCGGTTCAGACATTTCAAAGTTATGGTAGACACTCACAATAAACTCACATGCAAACATGAACCCTGAAAACATTACACTCCTTTTTTGGACAGTCGTGTAAAAACTGTTTAATTCTCGTTAGTCTAAAAATAAAGAATAATTACAAATTTTAATGTGAAGGTTTGTGAACATAATAATTTTTCTCCTTAATATAAAATTTTTAACCAATAAGAGTTTAAACTTGCTTTGAAAGTAAAAAATTAATTTAAAATTTATACATCAAATGCCGCATGACAAAAAACGAGTAAAATATGAACCACGGAGAATCGAACCGCAATGAACGAATTGCATAGTGCGGGCGAAAAAAACCGGAACACTTCAATTAATATCTGACGGACGGTACCCGCAATGTGCAGTCTGGTTAAGGCTCGGATGGACATATCATGGAATATTAAAAAAAATATTTTTGCTAACTATCATCAAAAAATATTTTGGAATCCGATTTTTGAATATTTAACTTACTAAAATGGAATTATACGTATATAATATATATATATATATATATATATATATATATATATATATATACAGTTGTGGTCATATAATTAAGAACGCTTCATACAAACACATCATTTTGAAATTTAAATGTTCATAACTATAAAAATGTTACTCCCTGAAAAATGGTGGCTATACTGTCAGTTAGTACATTTACAAGGTAACCATAATCGCAAAAGAAATTACGAAATAATTTGTATTATTCCTGTTCGATTTAATGTCATTTAAATATTGTTCGCTTAACAGTAGGTGGAAAGCTGGACAAATAATTAAGAACGACAGAAAGACTTAATCATAATGTTCACAATAATTAAATAATTCGACTAAAACTAATAATTAATTTAATAGTGTAGTGTTGTAATTAATTAAAAACACTTTTTTTATAAAATAAATTAGTAATTAATATTTAGTGGCTGTGGATAACTGCAGCCTGACAGCGGCGCGCCAACGACACTTTCATCTTTTGGCAGGTCTCAATTGAAATAGAATTCCACTCTTTCAAAAACGAGTCGTACACCTCATTAATGTTACCACACCATCTGTTTGATAGCTCTTTTTGACTTGACACTAAAGATGCTCGATCGGATGAAGATCTGGGTTGTTCGGTGGCCAGTCTAATACAGTTACCAGTTGACTGTCGAGGTATCTTTTTACAGTGTGCTGTGAGCTTCGGGTCACTATTGTGCTGGAATGTCCAAATTACCGGGAGATTGTCTTCTGCATATGGCAGCATACATTCTTCGAGGATCTTTTTGTATTGATATTGGTCCATGTTACCTTGTTGCCTACATGTTGCCTACATGTTACATTGTTCCATGTTGCCTTGTAGGTCCCACGCCGTAACCAGAAAAGCAACCCTAACGTTTCCACCGCTATGCTTCACCGTCTTTTTCGTGTATCTAGGATTGAATGCCTTATTCACAGGTCGGCGTACGTACTGAAGACTGCTTGCCATCAGAGCATAGTCTAGTTATCTTTGTTTCGTCCGAAAAAAGTACATTGTTCCAGTGCTGCTATTTACAGTCTTGATACATCCTTGCAAACGCTAGTCGGGCCTCTCTATGGCGTGGTGTCAACATGGGTTCCTTCCTCGTTACTCGCCCAAACAACTGTGCCTCCACTAGCCGTCTTCGAACGGGTCGTGCAGAGTTGCCTTAAGGTTATTCTCACCAAAAACTTCATTTTTGATTTAATTTGACGCTTTAAACGGGTCCTGCTCGGAAAGGTGAACTATTCTTAAATCCTCTCGTGGATAAGTTTTCTTGCTTTAGGTTTTCCGGGAAGATTAGAAGTTGTCTAATGTGTGTTAAAATGCTTCAAAGTCTGGTACACCATCGTTTTTGAGCAATGCAAGTGATCCACAATTTTTTTATACGACCCATTATGACCACGCAACTTTATTATTATTTCTGTAGAAGTAGAGTCGCAAGATTTATTTTTTCCCCATTTCAAAAAAATGAATTGCAGAAAACGTATATCCTAACAATAGTAGCGCGAAAATGCAATAAAAATAGTAATGGAGTACTTTGCATTCCATTTTCAAAATGATAAAAAAAGAACAAAATATTTTCGTTCTTAATTATTTGTCCAGCCAGTATTCCGGGAACTTTATGACTTCCTATGATTTAATAGACAGAAAAATAAAAAGGTACATAATTTTGACAAGATTATTACACCAAATGATACAGATCAGTCATAAGAATATTCTACAACACGATCTGAGAATGTTTAGTAACAAATTGCGCACTGAAATTATGGTGAAAACATAGTATTGGTGTCGTACTATTAATCGTTCTTACTTATATGACCACCACTGATATATATATATATATATATATATATATATATATATATATATGTCACTTGAATGTGTCCAAATTAGTGTCATCGGCACTTTTAGTTTTATTACTATTATGTACTATGTATTTCTTCTAGTTTATTATTATTTAGTATGTTTTTCATATATCAAAACCACAGCGCAAAATGCTTTGCTAGAAAATTCAACCAAATCTATCCAAACCAAGATTTCGCTTGGGTAAATCTGTTTTCATCTAGTTTACCTAAAATTGTTTTTTTATTAGCAATTGTGAATGATGAGAAATATAATAAGACCACTTTATGGAGAAATTTCAATTTAACTTTAAGGGAACAAACTTCAATCGTATTTTTTACCTTGCCATATCTCTAGAGTCTACACAATTAAATATTGTCCTTGTACTTTTCTAATAATGTAAAACAAATTTGGGGGATGTTGACATTTCAGCATTATATATAAGCAAACATATTCCATCGTTTTGCAATGACTTCTGCCCTGCAGCACTAAAATCCACAAATAACCGATTAACAGTGCGTTGCCTTAACAGCGCATCGTCTGAGTTCGTCTGCCATTCCATTACTCGTATTAATTGGAAACAAATGGGTCCGGTTCAGTGGCTCACAAACGAGATACACTATGATTCATAGGTGTTGAGTTGACAATGGAATCAGGAATGCTCAGGAACTGATAACGCGTCCGGGGGATTTAATTCCTAATACCGTAATGGGGGGAATTCCTCTTTGTTTTAGTGACGTACTGTACATTTCTGGAGTCATGACTCCCTTCACTATTACTTCACTCCACACGTTTTTGAATGTCATATAGATCGTTCAGAAATTCGATATAAAACTGTATAATAATATAATATATTGCAGTCATCGGGATAATATACGTATAGTAATAATACACATTAGCTAGTTTAATTTCGAATTATAACGAGTTTAATTTCGACATGCCCTACATACAGATCTGAGAAATTAGAAAAAGAAAAGAAAATCTGCTAATGGGTTCGAATCACTGCAATGTAGCGAAGCACTGCTTACCAAGCTTATTCTTTTTATTCCGTTATATATATTCTGTGGCTAGACGCTCAACTGGGCTGTAGGAACGAACCCCGTTCGTAGAAAAATTTTTGTAATTATTTATGTTCCATAAAATATTACTGGTAAATATCCTGTATAATCATACTCTAATTAGAACAAGCAAAATCATTGTAAAATAAAACAAAAAGACCGCCTTAAAAACTGAAAAGAAAGAAAAATATTATACCCTACCAAAAATATTACACCACAATATACCACAATTAAAACGATTCTAATTACAACTCATATGTTAAACTAAATAGACATCGTAACACAGGCTCGAAAAACATTACCCTCCTTTTCTTCGACGTCAGGTAAATAGGTTTTATTTCGTTTAGGACTTGAGTTACCAATCTTAAAAAATATATAACTAACAAAACTAACGTAACGATATAAATTACCTAACTAATAAGTTAGATATTATGTGTCTAACCACAAAAAATTAAACGCACTTTAAACCTATGTTAATCACTGCCTAAACGCGTAAAAATGCCTTAGTCGCGCGATTAAATATGAGCAACCACAAATGATGATTTAAGTAGTGTATAACCATTGTCTAACTCAATTCCGTTGTGACATTTCTAATCATTTTTGACGTTTATCTTTAGACGCTGTCTAGCTAAACAGGTGCCTAAAAATGTTTTTTTTGTGGTAACTATATATAATTATGTTAGTTGTTGTAAATATAACAACGTACGCAATTATAATAAACTCGTTTCAGTAGCACACAAGTATGTACATTATGATTCATAGGTGCTTAAGTTGGGAATGCCTGGGTGCGATAAGAATTTTCATCTATTGCAGGTAATCGAAACTGGTAATGGGAAACCGATTGGGTTCGTTACGGTATTACTATATTTCTTGTTTTTGTACAATTTGATATATTTTCGTTGAGATGTTTTGATTTTGAATAAAATATATTTGAAAAGAATTCGACTGGTAGTGCATTAACAAAATAATCAAGAAATAACTACTCGGTAGTATCAATAATTAAGTAATATGTTATTATTAAATAGTTAACTTGTAAACCTTTCCGTTTTACTAAATAAATACAAGACCTAAAAAAATAAGTGCCCACATAAATATTGTTCAAAGTTGAGTTATTAAAATATCTGTATATTATTTTGTTTGTTGTTTTATTTGTTTTACGAATTACCATCTACCTAATTTATTCGAATCGCTTCGTCTTCATTCTTCTCTATAAATAATACATATAATAATATGTTATACTTACAACAGGAGCAAATTCTCCAAAGCTATAATATAATGTGGTTAGTAGTAGCAGTATTACCTTGTACTATTATGTATTCTGTGGTTTTACTGAATAATATGAATAATTCTCTTCATTCCAAAGTTGCTATATATAGCTCTCTATAAACAGCCTCGTAAAGAAGTTCTAAAAATAACAATTACTGTCATCCCACATTGGAGAGTTTGAAAATTTTATTACTATTTCCAGTGAAATGTTGTAAGATAAATAAGCAGCACCGAAAAATAAATACACTGGCCAATCTCACATAAAATACATTTTAACTTGGCATTAGGCTGAAATCCGATCTTTATTTCTTTGTAATCATTAAATTGTTCCTCGAAAATCGATACAATGGAATCGCATCATGAGTCACATCCCTATAAATTGGGCATAAAGATTAAAAAATATGACACGGCATTCTCTGGCTTTGACTCCCACTTGAAGTCTTTTTTTTCTTTTTTGCTTCGCACGTCTTGTGATAATAGGTGGCCGAATAATAGCAATCGTGGAGTCTGTGGCATTGAATCGGGCCTTTTTTACCTGAGCATTGAAAAAGATGATGTTGGGTTTACGTGACGGCACCGGCATTCATGTCTTCCTGCACCATTATTTGTCATATTATTGACTCGACTTGAATAGTCGTTTAAAAACTGCTTAAAAACAGAGTATTTTACCAATAATTGGCATTAGTTTTCAGCGCAACACAGATTTCCATTGGACAGATAACGTACGTTTCAGAATAAACCAAAAAGCTATCCGATCGTACTCGCAATCAAATCCACACACAACACTAGTGTTCTAAAAATTCAAAACAATCAAAAATGTATGCCGACCTCATTCCTAGCGCATGGCTTGTCAGTAGCAATTAAAAAGAATAAATACTCGCCAGTGCTTTCTCTACGCACATTCGAATAATCGTTATTCAAAAGTGGGTTCTCTTTTAAACGTCAAAGTCTGAAAGTAGGTCAGCGAACAAAGAGCGTAGTTGTGATAAACAGTAACATCGTGAAGTTATAACATTACACTATTTGACCCGACGTTTTAAGAACAATGGCTTTTATCTCGTTCCAATGAACTTTGAATTTGATAACCTGTGGGAACCGCAAATACATAGTTTTAATTTGATACGAATGTGATATCACTGGCCGTTATTGTTTTGCCAGTGACATTTTAGTGGCCTTAAAAATAAAAATTGGAATCACGAGTTCCTAATTTGAATTTCATTGTCAAGATAGATTAGAAACAGCTTTTTATTTTTTTATTGGCACAAGTGCAGATACGGCTTACGTTTAATTAACTTTAGTGTCTATTATTTTTTAGCACCGAGGGTTTACACTTTCAATTTTATTTTAATTAAGTGGAAATTGCCCTCTCTGTCGCCAACTCATCCATTTGCGTTAAAAAAAAAAGTAACTCTGGTTGCGTTTCTCTTTATGAAAATAATAATTGAGTTTTTGTGGCGCACAATTATTATCTTTCATTTAATTATAAAACTGAATCGAAGTACAGTATCAAATACAGTTGCGACTTATAACTTTTTTTGGAGTGGTCTGTGTAATGTATTGCTTTCATTTGCCTACCTAATTAAAAGTTTAAAAACTGTTATTGTTTACGTTCAAAACGTTTCGTTCCACGTTGTTTACATTACCGAGAATTCAACCTTTGGAATCATATAAACAATGGCCGGTTTAGATAATCAGAAATATTTAGTTAGCAGAATTCAGCTTATCAAGCTGTTAGGGGTTTTGTATTTCGACACCTTAAAGTAAATAAACAATTTTAGGCTAGAATGTTGCCCTTCGAATTGTTAGGATTAAAATAATGGAATGTAAATGATTGAACGGACTAATATGGCCGTGGCATTTGCCTCTAAGGTTATGTTAGTATCAGATAGCAACTTTGTGGTTCTCAATTAGGTCGAGGGTTTTCTGGGCGTTGTTTGATTCTTAATTCAAAAAGGTTGCCAGCTACATGTTAAAAGGTTGCAAACTAGGTACATAATATGTATGATCTCGATATATAGAAGATAGATAGAAGAAGATAGAGAGATAGAAAGAAGGGATGATGTTATCACCTGAAGAAGAGGAATACGCTAAACCTGAAATAGGGCTGGCTCACGCCAACTATTGCAAATTCACAGCGTAAAACTGACAGCAACACCAATAAATGATTAGCAACCGATTTTCAATTTGAGGAAGGTAGCTAGCGAGGCGAACGACATCCTCAACCACCTTTCTTTTCTATGTTTGCATCTAGAATTTTAATTCAACGAAATCTCAAGCTCATTGTAAGATTCGTACCCTATACCTACATAATTTACTACCACTGAGCTATCACCTTCAAATTGTATTCCAGAGTTAAACTTTCGTTCTTTCTTTGCAGCCGATCCTCTGCCGGGCAAGCACGTGCCGCTAGAGAGCTATGAGAGCGAACTGGAGCGAGAGCACGCGCTGCCCACATCGGTGCCCAACGCTGACATACTCAAGACTAACAGCAACCCGACGTATCACAAGCCTAGGTAAGCATAAATAAAAAAAAAGTTTTTATTTCTGTAACCAAAAATGTATATACATACAAACAAGGTGGGGACCTTCTTTTAAGTATGAAAATACTTGTTGCAGATGGCCCCGCTCTTCCATATCCATTACAGAATAAAACATTTATTATCAGTCTCTTAGGCAGCCAACACACCTAATGCATGATTGATGAATCACGGACCACGCGAAAACTATGGAAAACCACGATCCGGTTGACGCATATCGTACCGTCTATTGTGGAGCTTGGTCGAAATATAGGCCGAGAGCTAAGCGTACCACGGTTAGAGGTAGTGCATTTAGGCACCGCAGCCGAATCTACAATATGTACTCAAAATATAGTTACACTAAACCACTGCGTGTTCAGTACAGAAGCTGTAAATACGCGGTGGCGCGTAAGTGATGTATGTAGCCTAAAGCGGAACCGTCGTCACTTTGAGCCCAGGCAGGGTGCGAAAGAGACAGCAATAGCTGGCTGTATTGCTGTTCTTGTCTATTTCGTGGATTTTTGATGGTCATGCATCAAGCCGCGCTTGCGCGTGTAATATCTAGTACTTCTTTATAATATCACTAGAGATATGTAGAAAAATAGGGATAAAAATCCAATGGGAGCGGAAAGTACATACCTAAGTTAATATCACTTTGAGTTTTAACATTCTGAGAAACGTTATGACTCTGCGGAAATATATCGTCTCATTCCGCCCGATTCTCGTATCAAGTGCGGAATTTACGCAAACCTACATACGTTTTACGTCGTTTTATGGCGAAGTACCGCGTCAAACGCGTAACAAACTTTTTTACGCGATAAATAAAGTTTACACGATAAAACGCTGTTTAAATTTAACGCGCGTTTAAATCGCGGATTTACGGTTAAGATTTAAGTTGGCGAATCACTCTTCAGTGTTTAAGATACTGAGTTTATACGTTTAGAGGTAATTGTCTATTTCAGGTATGAACCCACCGGCCTTGTTTGTTAATGTACAAATGATTCAGATGATGGTTAGAGTACGAATATAAATGATAGTTACAGCATAAAATGATTGTTACATGTTGTTGATGAATGGTGTTTAGTTTTTTCATGACATAGTCCGTTTAGTGCATGTGTTCAGTCAGTGCCAAAATAAATCCGAATTTCAAACTTTTTTTTGCCATGCGTGGTCATGTGAATTTTAGTTTTTAGCTCTCTGTCAAATTGATGCTAAAAATGGTTGTTCATGGAACCATATTGTACTCGTATAAGTTCAATTTTGTTTTGTTAGTGGGAGGACTAACTCTTCTGCGAGTGTCCGTCTGGGTTGTTACCACCGCTTTGCTCGTGAAGTCTGCCGCCAAGCAGTAGTGTGCAAGCATTACTGTGTTCCGGTTTGATGAGCAGAGTATCCAGTGAAATTACTGGGCTTATGAGACTTAATACCTAATGTCTCAGGGAAACGAGCGCACTGCAGTGCCGCGCAGGCCTTTGTGTTTCAAAGTTCTGGATGGCACTGCAATTGTTATGGGCCAGCGTTATGCTTACCATCAGGCAAACGACCAGTACGTCTCGTTACCTAATAACATAAAAAAAAAAAAAAAATCAAAACTAGCAACACAGTAATTTTGTTACTAACACTAACACTAACAGACATAAAGTAATTATATTTTATATATTTATCCAGCATTTAATGAGAAATAATCTTTCTTTTAGAGAGATTCTTTTCTTTATCCAAAATGGTAATAGCTTTGTGCTTTTAAATTTAAAATAGGTATACTTTATACCTACGAAGCTCCCAAGAGAGCGCTAAGAAGGTAAAATATCGCTAGGTGTTATGAAGGTATTCTTTAGTTTTTTTTCACCTTCAGCGTTGTGGGACTTGACCCCCAAACTGGCAACACCGAATAGGCACCGTTAAATTAAATTGAAAACGGACGCAGAGCGGAGGATATTTTAAAAGTTTTTATCGGGTTATTACTCGAATGTTTCAGAATAAAGGCCATTTTGGAAATTGAATGGGCTACAGATAATCAAGTTTTCTGCGGAGCTCTAATAGACTAAACTCTTTTTTTAAATCTTTAGGGAGATAACAAGATTTTATTATCTCCGACTTTTACTAACTTTCTCTTTATATTAAGTAATAATAAGGTAAAGATAAGATTAAGTAGTGACTAAGTATTGTTCGTTATATTTCATTCCAAAAATTTTAATACTTTTTTAAAACTGAAGAACGGTAAATTTAAATTCTTTAATGTATGTAGTGTGTTGCAAAATTAAGTACAGTGACCTCTACTTTCTCTCTAGTCTACAGTGAAGTCTAGGACTCAATCAAAAATCTAGTTAAAAACTACACCAAACAAAAGAAAAATCGCAAACGAAATAAACCAATTACAATATGACAGCGGGATCGCGAGAAAATATTTATTTCCCCCACTGTACTTTTCACTTCGGTCTGCGATCAATCAATGTCATCGATTGCACAACTTTTGCTTTGAAAACAAACTTGAAAACAGGTCAAGTGTGAAAAGGAGACGTGCCAAGTGTTCCGTATACGGAGACGATATAGTTGGATGATTTTCAATTGATTTTTATTGAGTGACATGTTTTGATTTGATAGATTCGCCGTTTCGAAACTTGTATATTTCATTTTTTATGGTTACAATTCAGGGAAACATCAAATAGTAATTCTATTTTGAAAGTATAAAATATAAAATGTGTGTTGATGAGGCATTCTATACTCTCGATAGAGATTTACTTATCCCGGGATAAGTAGATATTATATACTTATCCCGAAAGACAATATTGTAGTAATGACGACCTTTTGGCTAAGGGGCAGCGTAGACGCTTATATTATTCTGACAAGCAAACGTACGTTTGCATAAGCGTCTACGCTGCCCCTAAGTGTAGCAATCTTATCTGCAAAGCGAGGGGCCCCTGATTCGATTCGTGGTGAACATAAAGTTTGCTCTCGGGTCTTGGGTGTTTGTGTTGGTGTTGCATACCTGTGCGTGCCACATGCGACACAAGAAATCCTAGTGCAGGGTGTGAGTGTGTTTTAAGTTGAACATACACGAGCGTTCCAAATCCATCGCTCCGCGCGTCGTGGATTGAGTGAAACGATGATCCAATTTCGAGCCCACAGACGGCCACTCCATTACGGGCTTGCATCGCTCCATTTTTCGGCCATTCTGCGTCTCGAGTATGTACTGCCAACTAAGCGCGAAATGCATCGTCGTATCGGCCACTAACGATGAGTTCGAATTTTGGAGTTGGAACGTCTGGATTTCTAATATTTCTATCACTCCACGTAATCTAACTAAGATTCCCCACACACGGGCGGTTTTTGGAACGTTGGATTGGCATGTTGTGGATTGGAGTGCTCGTGTATGTGGGCTTTGTAACAATTAATTAAACTCGAGTAGTTTTGTAAGTAACTTCAAATGAATATCAATCTGTTATTTCAACCTAATTTTACAGTGATAAAAAATGCTAGGTGGTAAGACTAACTCTTCAGCGAGTGTGTTCGTCTGGGTTGGTACCACCGCTTTGTTTTTGAAGTCTGCCGCCAAGCAGTGATGTGCAACCATTACCGTGTTCCGGTTTGACGTGCAGAGTAATTTCTCAGTGTGACGAGCGCACTGCAGTGCCGCGCAAGCCTTTGTGTTGCAAAGTTCTGAGTGGCACTGCAATTGTTATGGGCCGGCGTTATTTTTACCATCAGGCAAACCAGCTCGTCTCCTTATCGAATAGAATTAAAAAAAGATTATTTATATATACTTAAATAGCATCACTTAAAAATTAATATAGTCACACAGTATGATCGAAGAATTTTTCGTCATTATAATTTAAAACTCGATACGTTACCAAAATGATTTAACTAAACTGCCAGTTAGCCGGTACGTAAACCATTGATTTCGGCCCGTCATGCGTTCTACCCTTCCGAATAATCCGTCCCCCTCCCCTAAAATGGGAATTACAGAACCCCAAAACGCTATTCGCACGAAAATTGATTATGGCAACTCCAGACTTATTCAGATGAAAAAGTTTTTTTTTGGCGCCAATTTATGATGTTTGAGTACTGATTCCTGATTCCCCAGGGTCGGATTCTAAATTGATGGCGGCCGAACGATTTTTAATTACTTTTGTTAGTGGAAGTGCGAACGGGTGAAATCGGTTGTGATTCCGATTGCGTAGGCTTTTTGTCGGTTGTCTTTAATTAAAATAATAGAATAAGTTTTTGATTTCAACTAAAATTGTATTTAAAATTTGAATTGGAACGAATTTTTCAATGACCGTGGCGAAAGACAGACTACGTTCTCAACACAATAGACTTTACTAACCGATCTCTAAAAATGCGTAAATGAATATATTTTTTTCTATGGATACTTAATTTAGGTTGTCACCTGCAAATTTAGGTTTTATTAGAGTGTATTTAGTACTAGCTTCTGCCCGCGATTTTCACCCGCGTCCCACAGGAACCGTGCATTTTTCCGGGATAAAAGTAGCCTATGTTACTCTCCGGTCCATAAACTATAACTATGCCAAAAATCACGTCGATCCGTTGCTCCGTTGCTGCGTGAAAGAAGGACAAACCGACAAACACACTTTTGCATTTATAATATTAGTAGGATTACAAGATAAACTAAAATAGAATATGATTAGAAACGATCATATGATTACAGTGCCATCCTATCGTCTCGTAATCATAGCTTGATGCAAAACCATTTGACATCAAAATCATTTTGACAGCAAAACGCAAAAATGCATTACAATCTAATGTCAGATTGAATCTAGAGTACTCAAACAAAACAGAACATTGTATAACCTTCCGCGAACGTCACAGGATCGCTCTCATGACGTAACCTACCCTTCTACAATAATTTGTAGCTACCAATTTATCATAATCAAAGTATCAAATTTCGGAACTCTGAGTCAGAAACTGTAATTAGTGACAGAACCTTACTAGCTGCTGCCCATGGTTTCACCCGCGCCGAGGTTCCCATCTTCCCGCAGAACCGTGCTTTCCGGCCCATAAACTATTCTCTGCAAAAAATCATGTCGATCCGTTGCTCCGTTGAAAGAAGGACCAACCATCAAACCAGCACTTCCGCATCTATGAGAAACTGGAAGAGATCGCTTTTAGCAATGATTCCGTTTATTGTGGTTAATTTCTGAAGACTGGTGCAAAATAATTTTGATTCGATGATTTGATATTAGACCTACCTAGACAAATACTGAAATAAAGAAAAATCTTTTATATGTTTTCAATCACCATTTTGAAGCGAGTGTGTGAAATCAGGGAATTTGAACTCTGGAGCGTCGAATAGAAAGTCGTACAAGTTCCCGCTCGGCCACACTCTACATACATACCTACAGGTGTTTTTAACCTAAATTATGCGCAGTTACTATTATAACCAAACTGTGGTCACGAAGGCCTATCCTTTTATAATGAAAATAACAATGTTTGTGAATATTACCAAATGTCACGTCATCGAACTTAATTGGATGCTTTCAAATTATTTCAAAGGGTGTTTACACATTGTACTCCTTGCTAAAAAAATTACAATCAAATTATTGTAAAGTTAATTATTTTAACCCACACTATAGGGTTATTCACATAATTATATCCGCATTCCCATTGCAATCGCATTGGTTGTAATCCAAGTTAATAAAGATATTCTGCCCGTTAAAAAACATGAATAGTTTTTTTTATTTAGTATTCGATTTCCAATTTTTCACGGTATAGATATTTGATTCTCATGAGAAAACGAATTGATTCACATCATAAAAAAAATTGAGCCAACATCCCTACTGAACGCTCTTTTGAGTTATTTAACCTGACAACTTTACTACTAACTCTTATCGCGACTGGCAACTCTGATTAAGTTTTGTCAAGTTGCCGACTTGTCTCGCAAATCCTGTTTACTTCTTAATTTCTCGATCCTTTGCGAACAATTCGTCAAGTACCATCAGACGTGACTGCCATTACTGTGTCAGTACTTAACTCTTTGTTGCGAAACCGTAGTTAGTAATTATGTAAATCGTTACGGAGCTCAAACACGACTCACGAATAAACGTGTTTATAATCTCTTTTAAAAATTATGTTTCGTCTAAGCAGAATGGCTTAACTTTGCCACTTAGCAGCAGAGTCTGGAAAATTTAAATAATCTAAGCCGGGAAAGTTTTGGAACTACGTAGATTTAGTTTGGGGAGTTGGAATTATTGTGGTCTAGCATCAAACTTTATTTATTTTATTGGCATTTTTTTTAGTTTGGACAGGTTTTTTTTTAATCAGAAGTATGACAACTTTTTTTGCTGTTGGCAATAATTTACCAATATTGAGTAACGAGACGAGTGGATCATTTGCTTGATGGTAAGCATAACGCCAGCTCATAATAATTGCAGTGCCACCCAGAACTTTGAAACACAAAGGCCTGCGCGGCACTGCAGTGCGTTTGTTACCCTGAGACGCCGGTATTATGACCAGTAATTTCACTGGCTACTCTGCGCATCAAATCGGAACACAGTAATGCTTGCACATTACTGTTTGGTGGCAGAATTTATGAGCAAAGCGGTGGTAACAACCCAGACGGATACTCGCAGAAGAGTTAGTCCTACCACCTAGTGAAACATTTGAATGACACATCCTGACGGCGATTATCTATTTCCATAATATCTATTGTTCTCGAGAATACGCATTTTAACATCGATATTTTTCATAGACATAGCGAATGATATGATATGACATTGATCACACAATCATAGAAAAACTGTTGTGCTATAAAATATCGAAAATGCCTAAAGTGATCATTTTGCTGCCAAACTATTGTCATTTTTAAACGATTTGTTTAGTGGAATTGGGGCCCTGATCACAAAATGACGGTGTGGTCGAAGGTGGTGAAAATGCTAAACTAGCAGCTGCCGGACTGCACCATTGATTTGATCATTTTCAGCTAGCCAAGCTGACATTAGAAATTATGGTAACATAAAAAAAAAGATAAATCATTATGCATTTGCTCAAGGTTACAAAGCAGTGAAAGGTGACAGCAGGTGCGTAGCCACCTAAAATTCTTATGAATAAATTAAAAAAAAAATAACACTGGCTGAATAAGTATCCAAAAATAAGTGCATGTTTGTTCCAGTTGCCTGCGCACTTAACTTTTAAGCGCACCCGTAAAGTAACTCCTATGAAATATTGAATAATTAATCGCAACAGCAAAACTTTAACGGACCCAAAACCGCCATTGCGACGATAAAACACGTATAAAACTGAACAATGCAACAGTAGTTTGAACAATGAAGCTTTAGATTAATGATTGTCTCAGTAAAACATTGTTGGGAAGAGCGCGAAATACATTTGGGAGTTTGGTAGTCGAGATTGGAGGGCGCGTTCGCTTCAGGAAACTTAGTACCTACATGCAATATTATTTTACTTAAAAATCTATGCGCGAATAATGTCACACATTTTTATTACTGTGATTGTATCCGGACTATCCGGGTACAAACGAAACAAAAAAGAATAGTGCAGAAAAATGCAGTCAAAATAAATAAACGAGCATTTATTTGAAATTGTACAGTGTAGTAGCCATAAAAGAAACAAAAAGGAACAAGTTCTTCTTCTTCTTCAGATTATGGCTTTTAAACGCTGCTTGACGTTTTTCTAAAGAACAAGTTACGATGTGAGACGGAAGACATTCAATTTGAGGCTATTAAACTTATATACGTATAGGTAGAGTCCGCGCCACGACTGAAGTTCTGTGGAATAAAGAGGAACTAAAATCGCACTATCTTCGTATTTATTTATATATCTTGAGATTAATTCTTTATTAGTTGGATTACTTTAATAATTTAATATTTTATACTTTAATACGTGGAAGGCAAAATGGGAAATATCGTTGGCCTCACATTTCTGAGTTACTACAGCGCCGCGCCTATCGGACTTCAGTGGTGAGGCGTTCTCTAGTTATGATAATGATGATTTGAGTTTATGGATTGACCACAGGTTTTTGTCCTGTTAAGTTGGTACCAACGGCGTCTAGTTGAAGCCTACTACCTAATACTAGGTACCGACAGGTACCTGCTTTAAAACGAGACACTCTTCATTTTGTATTAATTTATTTGTATTCAATAATTAATTAGATGCATGATATGCAATCCCAGATTTACAGTAATCGGTGGTCGTAAGTTAACCGTCTTCCATAAATTATTAATTAATTTCATCAGAACTATCTGGGATTAAATCTATGTAGATGTAGCCTAATTGTCTATTCATCATTCTATCACGAATATCATTAGTTATTCAAATATTCTGAACGCGTGTTATGTTACTAAACATTCTAAACTTAGACAGAGCTGGTTAGCCTGCATACTGGTGCCGCCATCTAGTGGCGAGCGGCAGACATTGAAGTTAACCAAAAGTTCTTTGTTAAAATGACTACTTGCCTAGTATTTTACAATTCTAACGATGTCAAATAATTTATAAATATGTTGGTTTTATATTAAATATCGAGTTAAAATTAAAACTGATTTGACATAAGATCTCTTACCGTTTTTTTTAAATTGAAGTTAGGCTTATGTTTGACCGCGATCTCGCCATGGCGTCATCTCTCGACAAGTAGAATAACTACAGTTAGTTACGCATAATACTTGAAAGTTGGTACAATATAAGGAATACAACACAGTTATACATTTAAACAATGTTATTTTACATAGTGTTTGCGGAGTGTTATTTTTTTATGGATTAAAAGATAGTATGATTCTAATTTGGAAGACCTATGTATGTGATTATATTATAAAAAAAAATTCAACTTGCTTATAACATTTATTAACTAGCTTGTGATCTATTTATGAAATGGATCACAATATGATCATATTATGATTCGGGAAAAGTGGCCTTTTTAGCCCCGCTGATCCTTTGAGCCAGATAAGTAGGTAAGCCATTTTTGTTTCGCGTCGTATCAATCAAACGCTCTGACGAAATTTTGAAGATATTATGAACTCCCGGCCCTAATTTTTATAAATACAAATCTTCAGTTTTAATTTAATATTTAACTTTTTTGTCATTTGTTGTTTGAGTTTATTTCTTCTAATCGACAACGACGTTTGAAAAGGCTTCGTTTATAAATAGATTTTCGAACGTAAACCACGCTTATTTAAGACGTAAACGTCACGTTTCCCTAGTTCTAGCTACGAAATGTAGGTCGTGTTCGTAATTATACCTGCATACGTACACGGCACGATTACATCACTCTGAATGCACTTCTATTTTACATTAGTTAGAACCTAGTTACTTAGTTCCCAATGAAATAATAAGGTAGTAAGGAAATAATAAAACTATGTTATCTGTTTAGTGGCATAATGCACCAAACTTCCGTAGACAAAAATTAAAACTTCAACAGGTAGGTAAAATTAGTCGTAAAACTTTTTAGTCTGTGTAATCGTTTTCCCTCGTTTTTGTGTTTTTTTTTTTACTGCGGCTCATTAAAATGCGGTTTGCGTACTGAAAATACAGCTAACTGAATGGACCCATTGGAGTTTTGCCAATTTTTGTCATTTCCATACCAGACTGCTAACTGCTGAATAGATCTATATTCTCCTGTAGGTATTATGGTGAGAGAGCTCTAGGTTTACTGGTCGTATTACAAGCGATAAGTTCAGTGACATTAGGAAAAATATTCGCAATGTAGGGCTACGTCGTAAATTATGTTTTCGGGATTGTAAAACGAGATTTTCGCAAGATGGAACGAATATTTTTTGATTTTGGTCACGAATACCATCTTTTTTGTTTTAATACATTGGCATATTCTGAAATGATTAATGTATTACGATATTTCTTAGGTTATGATTACTACTACTAACTAGTCTTCATTTTTTTTTGTTTTTTACTTTACTGTTTTTTTTAAACAAACCTCTTTTTGGAAACTTGGCCGGTTTTTTTTATTTAGCTTACCATGTCATGTCATTTTGTCAGCCAGTATTCCTCTCACAGTAACTTTTATTAAAATAACAATTCTCTTATTCGGCGCACCTGTATCTATAAGTTAAAACCCATTACGGTTTGAACGAAGAAATATCGCAAATTCTCACTTAAATCAACTAAATATCACCCACAAATCCAGACAATTCCAGTAATTCCCTTGGATAATGGACGAATAAAATTTCAATAATACGCCACAAGCTGCACAGATATGGGACTTGCTGCTGCGGTGCTGGATTTTACGCTGATGATCTATTAGCTCTTACGGGTTACTACTATAAGTTTTATATTACACGCACGATAGAATTTACAAATTTTTGGAAAAGTAGTAAAATACAGTGAAGAGTGTAATGAATCCGCGAATCAGAATACCTTTGCTTCATAACCATTGCCTTATTAAGAGACGTGCCAACTAATATATTCGTGAACCTATTGTGTAGGTATGCTGAATTTTTCTATATTGAAATATACGCGAGAATGATCTGACTCGAAAATAACATGCCTTTGAACGGCCTAATCCAATAAACATTGGATATCGGAAAAAACATGGATAAATATTGTTGACAATAGATAAGAACATACCAAAGCGTATATATTTACTTATCTTACCTTCTTTATCGGCAGGCCTCCGCAACATCACGGGGCGGCGCTGCTCGCGGGAGTGGGGGGAGCGGCGGTGCCTTCGTACGCTCCCCCCGGACGGGCTTTCTTCACCCCCCCTTTGCCGCCGGAGTATAGGAACCCTTTTGCGGACAAGCCTACGCTTAGAGGTGAGTGTGCGTTTGGGTTATTTGAAATGTCTCACTAAAATACCCTGGGAATTCAAAAGCTCGAAGGACCAAATTTGACTATTGTCATGTATATAATCTTCTGATCTTTAAACTTATCTGGGTTTTGACTACTTGAGAAGAACTACTTAAAGTCGCTTTTGCGGACAACCCTACACATTTAAGGTAAACCGTATCTGTTTATGTATTGCTTGAAGTATCTCGTTAAAAGTATGCTGGAGCTATGTGCGTGCTCGAAGGACCATAATTAAATTTTGTAATATCTATTTGTATCCATCTGATATATCTTATTTTCTACGTTCGTATCATAAAGTAGGACTGTTTGTGGACAAGTATGTATACCCTGGAATTCAACAAACGCTATTTGGATTCCAAACCGTACGTCGTTCATGCTGTACTCGTATATGCCTGTTTGATGTACCTTTACCGTACTAAAATTAATTAATGGAATGACATAACGTACGTATCAACGTATTTGTAAACCTAATGGCTCTTATTATAAACAGAACTTTCAAACGGTGATTTAGTTTGTGTGTTTTGTCTTTGTTGTTCTTTGACAATTTTAAACTGAATTGAAAGGGACTATTTAACCATTTGACAGTGTTTATTAATACATTTTCTATGGCTCGGCTAAGAAAAGTTAAGAAATCCTTAACACGACGTATTATATAATATGTTAGAATTACAGTTTTATGAATTTGACAACTGGGGCACTGAGCCCGCCCCTAGTTAGTTAATTTTTTTTGTTATGTCTGAATTAAACATTTTTATACCATTGTCATGTCATGATTTAGCAGAAAAGAATATTAGCCTACCTCAGTATACTTAAATTGTTAATAAGTATTAGTATACGCCTTATTATAGGTAGTTTTACTTTATATTATTATATGTGTTTATAGTTAGGTAGGTAATTTATATAATTTTTCAAACAGAGTGTCAAATTGGTGTGTATAATGTATAGTAATTTTAGTTCGTTTAGGTGAATTTGTTTCAGTTTGTTAGTCGAGCAAAGTGGTGATACCAACCCAGATGGACACTCGCAGAAGTAACTACTACTAAGATTTTTTTAATGTTTTAGGCACAAACACAGATGGGAACAACTATCTCAACCGGAGGCCTATCCCTCCGCCCTCTCTCGGACCGGGACATGACAGGATACCTATCAGGCCTCCCGGACAGGTAAGCAATTTATTGCAAACTATATATTAATTCATGAAATAAATAATCGTGCTTTTAAATGCAAGCACGGATAGATTGGGAATACAATAACGTCGATTGATTGATTTAGGACTGATGGTAACGATAACGAATCAACCAATAGCGTGGCTAAATTCTATACAATTTATTTACCTACCAAACTATTCTTTATCGGCTTATTATCATAATGCAACTTTAGTATTGTGGAGGCCAGTTCTTCTAAGCCAGGTCTTTCCTCATTTCTAAGCTTTCTAAAAATAGCATTTTTGGGGTTTCAGGAGACATCGTCACCTCAGGTCCCGGCGCCTCCACCGGCGCCACCCATGCCGCCTGCAGCTATCGAGCCCCAGAAGAAGAAGGCATTAAACACTCCTAGCCATAAGGTATGTGATACTAAAGTTTTTTATTAAATTTATTGTCAAACATAGCCAAAACTAAATCTAAATTCTGCCAAACTACTGAGTAGTTTGTAGGCAGAGGCAACTGTGATTAACATAATAATTAAGCTTTGTAAGTATGTAAGAATATTTATGTTTTGATGGCTGGTGTTGTAATTCTTTGGTTAACAAAAACAGTAAAGTAAATTCGAAGTATGTATAGTAGCAATGTTTTGATGAGTTTATTGTCGCTAGATCAAAAGAAAACAGAGTAAAAGATATAGACAGCGAGATGAGACTAAAGAAAAGACGTGATGCTATAATTTACAATAATTCGTAATTTATTTTTGTCGCTAATAATCCTTCTACTACTCAAATAAATATTTTCCATACTATTTAAAAACCAACAATAATCAATTTTATTAAGATGAGATAGTGGTATTAATAGATAGGATAATAATAATGTTATACTATTATAATTAAAAAAAATATACATAACAAGAACTGAAATAAGACTGAATCCAAATCCATTCAGGAAACAGTTCGCATAATATTTAGCTGACATAAGAACGATATTATTCTGACTTAAGCAGTACCGCAAAGCAAACATTTTAAATTTTTTAAAGCACTTAAAAGTATGACTGGGTAAAACCATTAAAAACTTCTCCAAACCCCACTTGAAAACCTGTTGAGCTAAAATCCAACAATTCAGTGTAATTGAATGATGAATCAGTGATCAATAGGGGGATAGTACAGATGATTCAACGTCGATGAGTCTATCCAAGAAAGTGGGTCTGAGAAACGAATAAGCAAGGTGCTAATGTAAATGCTAATAAAAGTGCTAAGTGTACTAAAGGTGCTAAGTACAGCTAAAACAAAGCCGTAAGAAATCTCTATTTTGCTTGCTACCTTTATTTATAAGGTACATAAAACATGACACGTCTGTAATCTTTACAATTTCGGTACCTATGTAAGTGCAGTAAGACCATGGACTGTTAAAAGCTGTTTCTTCTATACTAGTCACCGTTGGACATAATTTATTGATATCGAGTCAATAACTATAAAGTAACTATTGTTCGATATATCAAAACTTATAATTTTTATTTTTCTTTCCAGCCCGAGGAATTAGACAGTGACGTGAAGACCGACCAAGCGAACTTCACCGACTTCGTGCCGAATTCCCTCAACATTCCGACCATCTCCCGAATCCTGTCAGGCTCCAACGGTCGCAAGGAGGACATCCCTGACGTCCTTTTGAGGACTGTCACGGCGAAGCCTCAACATAACCAAGAGAGGACTTCTAAAAGTGACATTTATATCACTAAAGAAACTGGTGTTACGCTTTCGGATTCTACTAGAGACACCTCGACAGAAGGTGTATTAGCAGTTCTTGATCCGGAAATGAATAATTTAGATAGGCCATTAATAGTTGATCAAAATGGGGAAACTAATACGAGAAGAAATCTTCAGTATTCCACTAAAACCAATGATAGTAGAAAGGAAGATATCATGCCAGCGACGACTATAGGCTTCGAGTTGAAAGACCCAGAAATGTCAACGGAGAGATACCACAATTTAGCTAACGTTAACTCTGATAAGAAAATTCTGAAGCAAGACAAAAGCAACGAGCCAATACAAAGGTCTGGAGCGAACTGGTCTTTCGCATGGAATGTTCATATTTACTTAGCAACAATTATGTTCACGATATTGGCAGTATATTCAATATTCAAGATCATCTGCTATAACAAATTTACACATTTGTTTACTCAACACTACTTTATTACATTACATTTGATTTTGGTATTAGTGTGCCTCATGAGAATATTTTATATGTGCTACGATCCTTATAACATAAATAATTCGTTGCCAATATTCTTGAGCGAAATTCTTCTCCATATTCCTGAGATATTCCTCACTATAGCATTCGCTTGCACTATTATGTTCCTTCTGAATAATAGTATAAACTTTAAGAACAACTGTTTCTCATTCCTTATACGTCCTCGAACTATTATAGTTGGAGGTGGAATACATCTGCTGTCGTGTTTAATGTTACATATCTTTGAAAATAGTAATACTATATACAGAACTCCCTACGGAGTCGAAAAAAGGGTACTAGGTCTTACATGTCAAATTATATTCATATTCGCATGCCTAATAGTAGGTCTGTCATATTTATATGTGTACACAGCACTGAAAACTGTGTTGCAAAAGAAAAGTCACACATATATCAATGGTTTTCAAAATCTGTATCAAGCGATACATATAAGTTTGGCAACGGCGTTACTGTTTGTCTTAATGGCTGCTCTCCAGATATTTGGAGTGTTTGGCATGAAGAACCAAGTCAATATGACGAAGTTCAACTGGCTCCAATGGGGTTACCAGTTCTCGCTTCGGCTGATCGAGATCAGCATAGTAGCTCTTATTTCTTGGGTCATAAGTCTCAAAGTCAGTGTCGTTGCTGTGCCGCATGAAAAAACTGACGGTCACAAGATTCCTGGCATGGGTCTATTTGCTTGTGGAGCTGGTTCAAGCAACGAACAGTTTGACCCTGACTATCCAGCTATATGCAACACCAACACTAATCTGCATACGTATACCTTAAGAACTGGCAAGCCTATATATGAAGGCGCAGGACATCATCCAAACATGCCTGAACCATGCTGTGCCCCTGTCATGGACCATCAAAGGTTCCAGCTTAATACTCTGACAGGGACTTGTGATAATAACTCTGGTACTGAGAACTATTCTGGCCACAGTTCCATTGCAAACGCTGGTCATAGCAGCTCGACGGAGTCATCCAATGCTGCGTCAAGCCAAGGTGTCACCAATCATTTGATCAAACATCATCCTAATCATGGCTACAATGGGATTGAATCAGCTTCCGACGATCACTATTCGAACTGCGATCCAGCGATTCAGTCCTTGCAGGGCGACGACCCATTAGACCATGAATACAACGTCATCCAATACGGTAGTAACAGCGACTTTATCAGAGACATAAAGAACCAAAACTACAATGGAGGTTCGAATAGAAGTTCTCACAACTTCAAACACATGTCTTACGATAGGGTTTCGTCTAGAACAAATAGCAATCCTAGAAAGAAGCATCGAGCTAAGAACAAGAACGTGCAGAACTGTATGACAATGGGTTACGATTCCATGGGACATCATTACCACCAGCCACATTTGCCTGATGAATATGGAAACTACGACACAGAGAACGCGTCTTACCATGCTTCTGGTATCCAGACGCTAAATCCTAATAGGAGCTACAGCAACGAGTGCCCAGCTCGAAGTTCTCAGAGAAGAAACTCACCTTTGACTGTTAATTCTAGTGGAAGCCAGAAGCGAGGAAAAGGGAATAGTTTCCCTGACAGACCAAAATCGACAGATTTGTACGGGTTCTCCGAAGAACCAAGCGAGATACCGTACCCTACTCCTGCACCCAGGACTTGCGGGTACGACGCTTCTTACTCCCAACCCCAAGATGGGATCCCAAACGAGCAGGAAGGCAATAGCATGTTAGTCGATCAAGACGGTTTTGTAAGAATTCGAAATTTAAAAGACTCGTCTACATGATTCACCATCATGCTGTCTCAGGCAGCAGATTTACATTTCTGAAAATGAAATTGCTCTGAACAGCATTACGTTACGTTTTCAAGAAAAATTATGAGCCGCTCGGATAAAAAAGTGAGCAAAACTGTGCAGCTTGTACGTCACCTTTTGTTTGTCAACGTCACTTTTTGTTTGGCTTCACATGACGTTCTAGAATGATGTGGTTTTTATACCAGTGGTGACGCAACTTAAATATAAAAATGTGTTGAAAATGACATTTATTGGAAAAGAATATGATATTTATTACAGTTACTGTGAATGTTATATGTAATAAGTGTGTAAAAACATTTAAACAGCGTTTTTGCAAGTGGTAAAAATGTGTGTATTTGACATTCTGAAAACGTAATTTTAAGAGCATCGATAATATTAAATAATATCACTATTATGTATCATTTTATAAGGATATGTAAAATTGTAAATGTTTTAAATTACCTTAAAACTAAACGGAAAATAACGGCCTTTTGTACATAGCATTTTCTTATAATTTTTAAGTCTTACATAAAACATATTCTGGACAATTTTAAGTGTAATCCCCCTAGATATGCCATTTAGTTTTAACAGAATGTTAAAAAGTTTAGTGTTAATATAATGATAATTTAATTGTGATATAATGAAAATTTGTTTTTAACAAATCTGTCCATAGCTTAATGATTAAAGTACGAGAAATATATAATTCCGTCTCTTATGCTGGCCAACTACGTTATAGGTACTGTTGATCATTTTGATAAGGTTCATTTTCACCATTTCTGAGGAATTTAATATCAAGCTGGAGCTCAATTCAAGCTGTCAATATCAACATCACATAAGCAGTTCCAAATTTCAACCTATATGACCATATATTTTATCACAGATTGCCAAATGTCATGGCAGTAATTAGAATTGGTGAAAACGAGTCTTATACTCACCGAATTTATTTAAATTGACATTTAATTCTATCAAATATTTATATTGTAATGTTGATCCATCATGAAAGTATAATTTTTAAGAAGAATATCTCGAATATGATGATTATCTCCTACATATATGACAAGAAATATTTAATTAAATCAAAGACATGAGCACTGCATTGCTAAAATAATTTGAAATGAAACGTTAAGACTTATTTTTTAATTTGCTTTTTTGGAACGTTTAGAAAAAGGCAGCTTTATTTTTTAAATAATAATTTCTTTTTGTTAAATAATTTTAAAATATCTATGCTATTTATTGAACAGACAAAAATTTGCTCAGAATCGTACCGTATCGTATTGACTTTCGAGTCGGTAGGTCCTTCAATCAAATCAAGTCATTTATTTTAGCAAATAAATGATGTGATTTCATTTAGAACAAAATGCAAGACAAAACGATCGCTTACCTAACCGCTATCGGCAAATGTCATTTCTAGACATTATCTATGTACAAAATCTAAACTGAAAATTCTAAATAAATCTAGGTACTTATTTAAAATATCATTCTGTGCTAAAATATTTAGTTGCAATTATATGCCTACTTTCGCCCATACCAACTATTCTTACCAGAATTAAAATATGATTTCAAATACCTAGTCATAATGACTTTTCAAGAACTTTACCATCATCCTGCCATAATTCAATTAAATTACTCTTGGGAATATTAACTTAACGTAATAAGCAAAAGAAAAAAAATATAAATTATTATTTTTATTATAAAATTTGCGAGATGATAAGTGACGCGCTCGCCGTCGCGTCGTCTTGCAGCTATTGTAATAAATGATAAAGTATATTTTTTCGCAAGATATAATTTACACTGTAAAAATAATAACTATCAATTCGATGTTAAATCTAGTAGATAGGTGACAATGTAAAAATAAATGTAACAAAAATAGAAAAAGCAAAAAATCACAGCATTTAAAACTAAATGTTAGACAAAGTGTTAAAAAATTACAAAAATGATAAATTAAATAAATTTATTTAAAATCATGATTTAATTAATTAAATAATTTTGCATTTTGTATAAATTCCAGTACATGTGTACTTGTTATTATATAAATAATAACATAGAATAAAAACAGAAACAAACATAGACTCTTCAATTATTTTTTTACATTTTGCCTTTTTTACACTCTGCTTAACATTTGTAATTAAAAATTCCTATGTAAATAAAACTAATGAGTAAGACATTAGTAGGTTAGGTATATAAAGAATTATGTACCTACATAATATGAGCGTATTAATTGAAATTTTTGTACATAATTATTATGGGAAACATAAAGGTACCCGAGAGGACTTGCGTCCTAATTGTTTGTAAAATACGATTTTCTTTTATAATTAAAGACTGTACCTATATCGGTTAGGTATTATTTTAATAAAACAATTAAAATGTATGATAAATAAAAACTGGTATTGAAAAATTTGGTGTTTTATTTTACTGCTTTCACGTTAAAATTAGCCACAAAATGACCAATGTCTAATAGGTATACTCGTATAAGGCATACCTAATTGACAAAAGAGGCGATAATGCATGTAAAGATTGATTTGCGAAGCGGATGATTAGATTTTAATGAAACTATATTCATAAGCAGGATACATACTAATAGGTCTAAAGAGAACATTTTCGAAAAAGGAGTGTTTAAACTATAAGAGGGATTAGGTTTTCTATATCTACAAAATTAAATTATCTATCTTTTTTTAAATAGCCTACATTTAAAAATGTTCTCTACTATTTTTATCTTGATTATGTGTTATAATGTGTACATAGTAGGTACCAACCTACCTAGTTATTTTAATATTGTTTCAATCATTTAGGAGATTTTGAACTTGATAATTTGAATCTGAATATTTGAGCCGGAGGCGTATAATAGACGCCCAAAGAAACTCTTAAATGCCTGTATACCGCGATTAACACATGCTAATTATTATAAAAATTCATAATATATTAGGTAATTATAATAAGATCGACCTTGGCATGGCTGGCTGTAAAAATTGCCAAAACCTAAAAAAAGCAGCAAGTACAATGTTTGTAGACGTAAGTAGGTACTGCATCGACCCCATGATGGCTAAATCATATTATGTAACCACTATGTAACTCCGTGTAGCGTGAGGCAAATCCAAAAAAGTAGATACCCAGAATCACAGCCCAGAATTACGTTAATTATTTATGGTAGGTTCAGCCCGACTGTCATCCAAGAAAGCGGAAATCATCCCAATAAGTCCACCAAGTTTTTTGGTCGAATGCAACTTGGACAAAGATTTTTGATGAGTGGAATATCGGCCTTAAATAATAAATATATTAATTAAATCCATGGTGCTACTTGATTCTTGCTGCTGTCAAATTAAGACGTCAAACTCAAAAGTTAATTGTTATTGTCAAACTTGTCAAAGTGTCAAGGAACCCCGTAACCCTAGACAGAGAAGGTAATAGACGACTAGATAGCTTGCATCTCATTCATACAAGAAAGAGAACCACTTATGCATACTTCATGTAAAGAAAAGAGATAGAACGATATGACTTTTTGTTTCATGTCGCGTGCCGGTTTTTCCAAGGTCATTCACACTATTGTGCAAAACAAACATTGACAGTTCGCCCTATATTCTGGAGTTCGCCGCAGTTTTGACGCTTTTATTAATTGAAACCAGACTGTGAACATGTTTTATTACTTCCAAATTGTGAATAACAATTTCCCTAACAAATTTACTATGAGAAAATGGTTCGGTGCAGTGTCTTAGGAAGCAAAAGTGACAGTGAACAAAAACTTCCCGATTTGTCTTTTCACTCGTAAGTACAGTACTTTTGGATCATATTTAGGCTTCAAAATTGATTGTTAAACATATAAACACTCTAGACAACAACATTTAGAATAGAACTTTGTTCATTAATATGCAATAAAGTTGAATTCAATCAATGTTAGAATCCTTCAACCAAAAAATATCTCAGTTTGGTGTTGCCTGCATTCGAAATTATTTTTCCCCAGACCACGTATTTTTATGTCATATAAATATATAAACACTATACAAATACTACTACACAAATAAATAAAATTGCACTGATTAGACTATACAAATAAATAAAATTGAAGTGTCTGTTTGTAATATCAAAATAACAGCTTTTTACCAAATGAGTATGAAAGTATATACGGTACCTATAACAAAACAAGCATTTATTAAATTTGTGTTTGTCTGTCTGTTTGTTCCGGTTAATCATCGAAACGGCTGGGCTGATTTTGACGGGACTTTCACTGGCAGATACCTGATGTTACAAGGAGTAACTTAGGCTACTTTTATTTTAGAAAAAGAATCAGGGTTCCGCGCAGAAAAATAAAAACCATGAAATCCAATATCTCCGCGCGGGTGAAACCGCCAACCTTATGGTAAAAAGTAGCCAGTAGAAAAGTGTGAAAATGTGACTTTGAATGAAAGATGCAATACAGAAATGAACTAATAATGAACCGTCTGCAGTGCTGTAATATAATTGTTGTCACCAATTCCCTTGAAGTAGCTGAATGATTTGAATGATATTTGCATTAAGTTCTATAACCACGAAAGCAAACTTTAGATCGCAAAAAATCCAGTTCCTATAGGGTAACGCGTAGGCTAGTTAATTACAAAACAGGGGACCTATTTTTGAATGTCACGAATGATTTCGAAATCACCGATGACAAAATTCTCAGTGATGACTTTGAAATTACTAATTTGCAAAAGTCGTATTTTTGAAAGTCATACCCTGTATACCAATCATGCAACTATTTCTCAGCTTTGATCACAGATAAACTTATGATTGTATTCTATTTATTTTTATTTTTTAAGTTGTAAATTGTGCTCACGTCAAAATTGGCACTAAATATTCGTATCTATGATATCGTTTACGAGTGGGGGTACCCATTCGTAAACGATATCATAGGTATGATAATTTTAGTCACCCGCTGAGATTGAAAAATACGACTTTTTGTAAATCGGTGACTATCGGTCATATCGCTGATATTTAGTCACTCGGTGACATTCAAAAATTGCACCCCTGCAGGGCTAACATGCGCACCGTGACAAAATTTTGTCGATGCTTATGTCGTGCATTTGTCTCATGTTCGCGAAAGAAAGAGCGAGACAAAACAGTAGACAAAATTTTGTCGCGGCGCGCATGCTAGCCCTGCAGATCTCTAGATAAATTATGGAGTAAATCTGGCATTGCTAAAAACCAGGGTAAACGTTTTGATATGGCAACACCACCCAATATCGTTCTATCTCACATGCGGCACGGAAACCAGTCGTCTATAGATAGTCCGTCTACGCCCGTAACGGCTGGTCATTTTTTAAAACAATAATTTATTTTTACTTATTTTCAATGTGAAAATAAAGATTTTCTTTCATAATATACACACGAAGAAATGGACATAAAAAAGAATACACGAAGTCAAAATCACCGTAAGTACAAATACGTTCAAGTCGTACGTAGTCATGATGCATGTGCTGCTATTCATGCTTCTTATTGTTTCAGGATATTTAAAGCTTTCTCTGAAGAAAAACAAACTTAAAAATGACTTGGAACGTAAAAAGCTGAATCGCAGCTCCGACGTTATTATACTGGACGAATCTATCGATAAAAGTGTAAGTACCTACTTACCTAATAAATTACCTGCTTCTTGCAAGGTGTATTTATGTATTATCATGATCACATTGGGATGTGATCTTATATCTAGGTTACTTGGTTATTTGCTAAATAACTAAGGAGTTACATAGTAAATAACCAAAGATAGTAACCACCCTTTGAAGCCAGAATATTTATTTTGCTGTTATCCTACTTCCTACTAATATTATAAATGCGAAAGTGTGTTTGTTGATTTCTTGGTTTGTCCTTCTTTCACGCAGTAACGGGGCAACGGATCGTCGTGATTTTTGGCATAGATATAGTTTACGGACCGGAGAGTAACATAGGTTACTTTTTATCCCGGAAAATGCATGGTTCCTGTGGGAACGCGGGAGAAAACCGCGGGCAAAGCTAGTAGATTGATAAAGTAATCAACTCTTCAAAAAACACATAACATACTAAGCACAAATAATACTTTAGCCAATAACTGTTACAATGGAACTTATAATATATTCAGATAGTACAATACCTACATCTCAAGCCCATGAATCAGATTACGATTAACTTAGCATAGTACAATTTATACTGTTCATCCCATTTCTTAACTGAGTGTTAATTCTGATTCTACACAATAACTACAATCACACACAAGTATCATGACAATGTTGTCAATGACCATGGTAGTTACCTAATCAAGTTCTATACTGTTAAATTGTTTGAAGGCACTGCAGTATTATGTCAGTACCAAACAAATACAATAGCTCAATTGGGTACCAGTACTTGTAAGGTGGTACAGGTAACCTTCTGGAAGGTATATTGTCAACCGACTAACCATACTGTCCACCTGTTGGAGGGTGAATTATTTTTAGGAATTCGAACCTGTACCCTTTACCACCTAAAACATACTATACCTGTACTTTTGGTACCAATTCCAAGCTATAACTAGATTGCATATCTGCTCATAAATTTATTATTATGTCTATTAGTTTATGGATTTTCTTTTTGGAAATTTCAGATACAATCAAAACCATTACTATGTTCACCTATAGTCGTCAACGATTCCTGTGACCTGTCTGATGATGATTTACCTAAAATATCTCTCAAGGTGAAGGAACCTAGCAAAAATGGCAATGTAAGTAAATGTAACCTGTTATTTTCCTCTAAAAACTAAACTGTCATTTAACTGAGATAATCCATCCTGCTATATTATAAATGCGAAAGTTTGCGAGGATGGATTTTTGTTAGTTTCATGCAAAAACAGAAAGATAGGATTTTGTTGAAACTTTACAGTAATAAATTACAATCACAAGTACTACAGACTACAATTTGTAAAGATATAATACCATTGCTGCTATTGTCCTAGTACCAATATTTTTTTACTTTAAATCACTTTCAGGTGTCTTTCAACTGTTCAAGTGAAAGTCCATCACCAAGTAAAGAATCTCGACCAAGCGTTGGTGGATGGTCCCCTGCACAACATATAATCACTGCTAACCCAAGACATGATCCCATACCATCCACACCTAAAGATGTAGCCAACGAATCTTATGAACAATGTTCAATAAAGACAATCCAACAATCGCAAAAGAAAATTCTTAATGACTTATATGGAAATGCATGGAAATCAATTCCAACATTATTCAAAACCATATCACACAAGTATGGAAACTTTGATGGAGTCACCAAAAAGTTATTTGATGATGAAGAAGACAAAGAAAACATCAGACACAAGTTGCAGAGAAACAAACAGCTTTACTTGACAAATTCTGATGTCAAACGGAACGAGACCAACTTTGGTGATACGGAAAAGAAATCAAAGAAAAAGCTGTATACAGAAAAGATTCCTAACACTCCAGATGTGGTTAAACAGAAAACTAAAGTAAGAAATGTTGTTAGTACAACGAAGAAAGTTAAAATCACAAAAGGAATGTCTGTCACGGAATTAGTTGAAGTTATGAGAAAAGATGCCATTGATATTCATAGTAAAGTCGATACAGTAGATGTGTTGATGAATAAAATTGAAAATGAAATTGATATTATGACAAAGAAAGGTAAAAATATTGATGACAGTAAGAAGTGTGATAACGTAGAAAAATTGACAAAGAAAATAGAAAATGTTTCCGTAACTCCAAGGAATGATTTAAAGAGACTAAGCTTTATGGCTTCTTTGGCAGGTAAGTGTTTACAGAAAGTTAAAGTCTTGAGCCTTAGCATTTCTTATGTCTGTTAAATGTAATACAACTAAGTAATGATCAGGTTGTACCTATAAGTTTAGGCAGGTGCACTTGGGAGCAGGTGCAATAGGACCTATCTAGAAATCTTGAACCTAATCCTAGAATCATCATCAGTCTTATTAAGCTCACACTGCTGGAATACCTTGGTGGTTTGGGCTTAGTGGAGGTCACATGCCCTGGAACTTTTGTGGTCCTTGAATGTTTTCCTTCACCGTTTAAGAGTGAGTGTGACAAACCTGCACTGGATGTAAGTCATTGGTCTAAACCGCAATTCGAACTATGGTTCATCAGATAGAAAGCCGCACAAGTTCACTGTGAATTATTATTCATTTAAACCTATTGGTTTAAATGTCACTTTGGATTGATAACAAGAATAATAAAGATGTATGTATGCAACATAACAAATTCTTTAAATATTCCAGACAATGTCCCATCCTGGCGGTGTCACCCAGAAGCGCTCCAGTACCGAGACAGCTACAAGATCCTTCGAGAGCAGTTGACAAGACGTCTGTACATAGAGTTCAACAAAAGCGTATTCGGAGACATTCTGGATGCTGACATGGCTATACACTGGGACAGCAAGCTTAGGAGTACCGCTGGGTGAGTGAATATCATTATTTAGAATAGTTTAAAACAATACACCTTCCTTGCCGTAAACACTTTCTTAAATAAGAAATTCTCTTAGGTACCATACAAATGTGTTAATTTTGTTAACTTTTAGGCAATAAAATTATTCTTCTTATTCTTATTCTAATACTGACTCAGTCTTAGCCGCCCACAGATATTGATTATTGTTTGACTCCTATAATGATACAACCATAGCATAGTGGTAAAGTATTTTCTAGTGCTCGCTTGGGTAGCTACCAGCCCCCAGACCAACTACCAGATGAAAAATCGGTAAGGTCTGACCGTAACTGGTTTTATAATGTAACTTAGGCTGAGATAAATATATAAATTCTCGGCCGAGACCAAGTCCGAGAAATTACAAAAAAGATTAAGAAAATTCACTAAAAGATACAAAAAAACAGTAATTTTACAGTGTTGTGTCCTTTCATATCTTGTATTCTTTCATCAATTTGTGCAAAGTGAAACGTCAAGGGTTAAAAAAGTCTAGTACAAATATCTACTTTCCAGATAAACTACTTCATTTAATTCAATATTTCTCGTTTCAGTACAACAACAAATCGCCTAGTTAAGAACGCGAATGGTGACCGCATCAGAACATCTACCATTAAACTTTCTACCAAGGTGGTAGACGCACCTCAGAGGCTGCGTGACACACTCATACACGAGCTGTGCCACGCTGCCACGTGGCTCATCGATTCTGAGCTGAGAGCTGGCCACGGACCGCTGTGGAAGAAATGGTAACGAGCTGTTGCGACTACTTAATAGGTGGTGGTTTTACTTGGTGGTAGGACTAACTCTTCTGCGAGTGTCCGTCTGGGTCGGTACCACCGCTTTGTAAGTGAAGTCTGCCGCCAAGCAGTAATGTGCGAGCATTACTGTGTTCCGAGTGGCACTGCAATCAGAACTTTGAAACACAAAGGCCTGCGTGGCACTGCAGTGCGCTCGTTACCCTGAGACAGTCTCATAAGCCCAGTAATTTCACTGGCTACTCTGCTCATCAAACCGGAACACAGTAATGCTTGCACATTACTGTTAGGCGGCAGATTACAAGAGCAAAGCGGTGGCACCCACCCAGACGGACAGACCCTAAAGAGTTAGTCGTACCACGTGGTGGATAAATTACAAAAATATTTTTTTTATTTTTCAGGGCTACTCGGTCGTTACGCGTATTCCCCGAACTGGGAGAAATATCCAGATGCCACGACATGCAAATACATTTCAAGTACTCGTACAAATGCACTATATGTGGATACAGGTAACATTCTCTGCTATATACTAGGATGCCCTGTGTTGCTGGTGACATGGACACACAGATAGACAGCAAAAACATCCCGAGAACAAACTTTACGCTCACCACACAACGTTTGCCTCAGCTGGATATCGAACCCGGAGTCACTCGCAGGGATACTTACTATCCGTTACTGCGTGAAAGAAGGACAAATCAACACATTAAAAACACTTTCACATTTATAATAGTACTAGCTTCTGCCTGCGGTTTGCACCCGCGTTCCCACAGGAACCGTGCATTTTTCCAGGATAAAAAGTAGCCTATATTACTCTCCGGTCCATAAACTATATCTATGCAAAGAATCATGTCGATCAGTTGCGCTGTTGCTGTGTGTAAGAAGGACAAACCAACAAATCAACAAACACACTTTCGAATTTATAATATCAGTAGGAAGTAGGATACTAGCTACCTATGTAAATTGTAGTTTATGTATTATTCTGATGTATTAAAACTTATAATTACTGTACGGTTTCACGTTCAGTAGTTTTTACGTGAAACAAACATGCATCCATCCATCCTCACAAACTTTCGCATTTATAATATACAGTAGGAAGTAGGATGGGATGCATAATACGAATCATATAGTATCTATTATATCTGTATTGTTTGCTTCCAGTATCCAACGCCACTCAAAATCGATCGACATCACGAAGAAATGCTGCGGGTACTGCCGCGGAACCTTCGAAATAGTTGTCAACAAGAAAAACAAAGATGGCGTTGTAGTCACAACTCCCGCCAGGAAAGCCGCGACGAACGGATTCGCTCTATACGTGAAGGAAAACTACGCCAGCGTGAAAGACCCGACCAAAACACACGCGCAAGTCATGAAGCTGCTCGGAGAACAGTATTCTATGAAAAAAAGTAAACCTATTGATTAAATAAGACTTAAGACTTAGGATTCTAATAATATTAGAGAAAAAGGTGCAAAGAAGTCGTGAGCTTACTTGTACCAGTGAAATTACTGGTCTTATGAGACTACCTAATTTTTCTATAATCTTGGTACTGCAGGTTTCGTGGACTGGTGTTAGGTTTACCATCAAGGAAACGACCGGCTCGTTTCTTTATCAAAAATATAAAAACCATTTTATTCATATTCATAAAAAACGCATCTGGCTTAGACACCTATCCACAGGTAGTGGGTTCGATTCCTGTAATAAGCTGGTCCAAACCGAACTTCACTTTCGGTGAAGGAATTCCCCGAAAGCTGAAAAACCATCGTGACATAGCCATAGCATGGTGGCATTTTCTGCTGGCCCGGCTAGCTACCACCCTCAAGTTGAAAATCTTTTAATTTGAGCTGGTATGCTGAGCTAGAGTTCTTTTCGAGCCGCTTCGAGCGTACCTTTACGTTACTATTGGCGTTTGTTTAAGTTAGCAAATTTTATAATGTAGTACATACTACTTATTACACAGGATCTAAACTCAAAAAGTTACAACGTTGTAATATTTGTTTAGACTTATATAGATGACGGAATTTAAAGATTTTTTTAAGGTAAAGTATACATAGATTTGTATTTGAAAATATTTGAGAATAATTTTCGTTTATTCTTGTTTTAGTTAGTAGGTGATATTATTATTTAGATCAATTTGTACTGGGTACAAAGGTAATTTATTTATTTTTTTATAATATAAGAGGACTAGCAAAATATTTCGATGTTATTCTTCTCATTTTCCGGACAATAATAAAATTAATTGCATAATTTTTGCATGGGTTTACAAATGAAAGACTGTATTTACTTATTTTTATTATGTTACACACATTAATTTCTAATTGTTACCGATTATTATTGTGAAATGAAATTATAACTTTGTGATCAGCGCCGCGGTGGGCAAAATCAGAACTATCTGCGTTGACGTTGTATGCATCTAGTACTACGAACTACCACCAGATGGCATTATTATTATCAATCTTGCCAAAAACAATTTGATGACAATATTAATTTTTAGATAAGAATGTGACTGTACATTTATTTGTATAAAGGACGTGTACATTTGAAATAAATAAGTTTAAGAAATATTTTCCATATTTCTATGATTTGATGTATGAAGTTTAGCTGGAATATTTTATATCGTCACTTGTGTAATTAATTTAATAAATTCTATTAATTTTTAGTTCTTGTTTTTCTCTATCGTAGAGCCTTAGATAAAAAAAAATGCTGATGCTATAACAATTTTAGAAGATACGAAGTGACACTACATAAATTGGAGTGCTTATTAACCCACTTCATAAAAGGGGGAGGTTTTCAATTCAGTTGTATTTTTTTTGTTTCATCTTGCCTCAGAACTCCGTCATATTTCTAAAGTGGCCGTAATGAAACAGGCCTGCACGGCACTACAGTGCTCTCGTTAGCCTGAGATTTTTGGTACCTCCTAGTAAGTTCACTGACTAGGTACTTTGCTCAATAAACCGTAACACAGTAATACTTGCACATTACTACTTGGCGGCAGACTACACGAGCAAAGCGGTGGTACTCCCTCAGACGGACTCTCGCAGAAGAGTTATAGTCAAACCACCTGGTAAAATATAAGAACCCTATACACGAGCGTTCCAAATCTATCGTGGATTGAGCGGAACGATGCACGATGGTCCAATTTCGAGCACAATCCATTCCGTGTGCGCCATCGTCGGGCCATTTTTCGGTCATTCTGCGTCTCGAGTACTGCCAACGTGGAGCCACACTGCTTACTGCTACGCTAGGTGGCGCATTATCGCTGGTGCTGTTTCACTATGAAATTATAAAATTTTAGTAAACAAACAAAAAATCGTCTTTGCAACAAAGTATGCCTCTGTAAAGTGCAATGCAGTGTAAAATTAAGGTACACACGTTTCCCTTCTGACGAGAAAAAATTATTCTTCTAGGTTATGTAGTGACCTTTTCAAATCTAATGATTTCTAAGACGCGAGCACGTTTACTCGTTATAGGTATGTAGGTAGTTTTATCCCTCAAAGTAACCATCAATGACAAGCACCAGCGGTGGTGGCGCCATCTGGGATTAGCTTTGTTTGTGCCTCCCCATATGATTTAAGTACAGTAAGATTGTAGGTGATTACACGAAAAATGCAACATCGTCCAATAGTTTAGCAAGTGGGGACCAGATGGTATCTACTTTACAATTTGCGTTACGTATAACCATTATTTGATTGTGTACACGAAAACCTTCAAGACGCTCTGAAATCACCTTTCATTTGCTTGCGCAAGAATCTTTAGAGCGGATTCAGTTGTGAACAGATTCACGTACAAGTAGGTCAAGTTGATTTTACTTGCTTTTTCTTAATTTTAGGGTAAATACCGTAAATCGAAAAAGAGATTGTAGGTTTAGTGCTGACTGAAACTAATTTTTACAATGAAACGTGTTTTTGAAGGCATTCTTTTGTCATTTTTTTAAGTTTAGGTTATTGTTTGACCAAGCTACTCGCCTAGATCCCAATCCTACTAAACAATTTGTTTATGAAATGACAATGGTTTCACCGACGTTTGGTTCTGAAAACAATACAAATTACTGGCCAATAGGTATAAGAAACACTTGTTAAACATAAAGTAAAATTGACTGTGGAAATAAACTATTGAATAACGGTCATGTGCCTTCAGCGAAATCTTTAAACGACTTACGCACACAAAACTTACTATAATAAAGGCAGTTCCTAAAATAGCCATCCGAATCGATACATCTTACAATGGTTGCGTAGGTACCCAGCTGTCTTATTTTTAGCACTAAGACTATGTAAAACCTAAATGCTTATTTATATTGTAGTACCTACCTACGTATGATGCGGTACCAACGTCAATGGGAACTAGAGTAGAGAACAGCTCCGCTCAACTAGCTCAAAAATGCAAATGAACTGTAGAGCTCGAGTTGTTTGAGTTGGTGTGCGTTACCGCAGCGGCAGATTATCGAAGTTCATGATTTGACTTTTACGGTTTTTAGCGTTATGACGTGTAAATGCCAGTTAAAGTATTCATATCTGGGTGGCGAAAACTTTTTTGTGTAATATTGCATTTTTACAAGAAATAGTACCTCTAGAGGTACTATTTCTTTACCTATGTAAAGAAACTTAAAATTTAAAAATCAAAATTGATCTAAATACAGGATTCTGGGTAGTAAAAAATCTTATAAATAAATCTTTTCTATAAACTCTATTTTTTTTTACTTTGACTACAGTATTTTTTTGCTGGTATATGGAAACGGACATTTGTGCGACGTTTTGCTTCATACAGCCATATTTTTAAACTAGAGTAGGTATGACATGCGGTGGTCTAATGGTAGGTAATCTATGTCAGAAATTTGTCCCTGATGTAAGCAGAACGTTGATTTCACACCCCCTTTGTGTAGGTAGTTGAAAGGCTGGTTTTGACCTCTGAGCTCTGTAGCGTATAATGGTTCGATTCCCGAAATATTATTCTGTATCTGGGTCTTGTAGGATTGTGGTCTTTGTAGTTCGTTATTCCCTAGTTATAGATAAGGGAGGTTTCATGTAGGGGACATGATCAAACATTTAATTTTTTTTAAACGAACTGATTGTTATTTTATTTTATAAAATAGTCAACTACATTGGCTAACCTTAAATGTAGGTTAGGCAATGTCAAAATAGGTACTTACTGTAGATGTCACCCTCGTTAGCCTGATGTTAAAAGTAACGTCTATCAAAGACTTATCCACATCAGTTCCAGTGCCAAACAACAGCACTGATATAAAATCGTCTCGTCTCAGAATCGAAAAGAGGCTTTGAACCCTAGAGCTGTGTTATGAATCTATACTTCCTGCCATCTCAATTCCAGCTCAGAATTATGAGTTGCGAACTCATTAGAGCTCATATCAGCCGTAAAGCTACTGTGACTTATATATGTTTGGTC
Organism: Crocallis elinguaria; assembly: GCA_907269065.1. Classification (NCBI taxonomy): domain Eukaryota; kingdom Metazoa; phylum Arthropoda; class Insecta; order Lepidoptera; family Geometridae; genus Crocallis; species Crocallis elinguaria. The sequence goes on along the minus strand of OU026071.1, from coordinate 12,890,976 downwards.
TGGCTAGAGCTGTCTGTTACACAAATGGTTTCACCCTTGCCCTTAAGACTTCACGCATGCGCAAATAAACTAGGGTTGTTTCGCACATGTTAAACTCTAGGGAGCTAAAATGGCGGCTTATCAATGATTCACATCACTTTCAGTCTCAAACCAATAAACTCCAATTAAAAAGAAATGTAGAACTAAGCAAGAAAAAGTAGTGAAATATGTGACAGAATACCAAAAGAAAATTCTGGAAAAGCCGGGCTAAATTTTCAATGTCAAGTGACCTTTGGTCGTAAAGCATTATCCATTAAACATTGATCTTTTTGCTCGTGTTGATAGTACTGAAATACAGCTCGTGAAGTGCTGGTCCCAGCTGATTTCGAGAAAATCGAATGTCCTCGGCAAATTTCGCTACCCAGTCTGTGTTCGGTTCTTGTGAAGTGCGCGCGGGTATCGACTCTGACCATGTAATGGTGAGTGTAGAAATTATGTAGAGATCAGTGAAAAAACACGAAATAGTGAATTAGAATGTGTAGCGTAGTGTTTTTTTCTCTCTGTGGAATGCGCCAGAACTGTGCTTATTTCTATAGAACATGGATGTTGTGTGAACGTTAACTTAGAACTTTTTTTTTTAGAAATCGTTCTCTTTTTTTTTTCTTAAATGTGGTTTTTAATTAGATTTAGTTGACGCACATGGTTTTGTAATAGGGTTGTGTTAGGGGATAATGCATCTTATGTACATGTCTATATATATTACGTGGACAGCTCAAAGTGAAATGTGATAATCTGAATAATAAGATTAGTTCTATTTTAAAAGCATGGTCAGTATATTATGGTCATATAAATATATTTTATGCATTCGTCGTAGCCGGGTGATGATTTCTGGAAAAAATGTGCCTCACGAACCCGGGAAATAATTAATAAAAAATAAATAATTAATATTGGTAGAGATTTCTGGAATATAAATTAGAACCTTTTAAACTCCACAATAAAATTATAGAATACACAATATAATCTTTGTAGGTACTAGGTTTATGCGCTTATAGTTACTATAATGTATCAAGTGCAATTACTATATTATTATATAAATAACTATACTAGCTTCTGCCAGCGGTTTTCACCCGCGTTTCCACGGGAACCGTGCATTTTTCCGAGATAAAAAGTAGCCTATGTATATGTATATATACTCTACGGTCCCTAAACTATATCTATGCCAAAAATCACGTCGATCCGTTGCTCCGTTGCTTCGTGAAAGACGGACAAACCAACAAACTAACAAACACACTTTCTCATTTATAATATTAAGTAGGATTATTATCCTCTTTTACATTTAAATTATTGTTTAATAATAATAATTTACTATTTAACCGTTTTTTAATATTTATTTATTTATAATTATAAAGTATATAATAGTATAGTTTATTTCTCAAAATCACTATTACAAGATGGTACCTACTCAAAATTTACAACTGGCCCCAAACTAGGCGTAGCCTGTATCTTGGATGCCGAAGTTCCAGTATAGTTTCCAAAGATATTAGGTTAGGTTAGCTGCGTTAGGTTGCACATATTTTGTATCTTGAAATAATAAATTTACAAACATTAACTGGCAGACGATTATATTAAACTAGCTTCTGCCCGCGGTGTTCACCCGCGTTCCAACAGGAACCGTGCATTTTTCCGTGATAAAAAGTAGCCTATGTTACTCTCCGGTCCATAAACTATATCAATGCCAAAAACCACGTCGATCCGTTGCTCCGTTACTGCGTGAAAGAAGGACAAACCAACAAACCAACCAATCAACAAACACACTTTCGCATTTATAATATTAGTAGGATTAATTAATTAAATGAACTAATGACTTGCGGCTTACTATAAGTAGGTAGTATGCTTAGCGGCGATAAGAGGTGGCAGTTTCGGTGCAAGGTGTTGTAAATAATCCATATCGATACCGAACTACTTTAGTTGTAACTTCTACGGTTTATGAACATTGTATATCCATACAGATAAATAAAATTGAAGTGTCTGTTTGTAATATCAAAATAACAGCTTTTTACTAAATGCATATGAAAGTATATACGGTACCAATAACAAATCAACGATTTTTAAAATTTTTGTCTGTCTGTCTGTTTGTTCCGGGTAATCTCCGAAACGGCTGGACCGATTTTGATGCGACTTTCACTGGTAGATAGCTGATGTTACAAGGAGTAACATAGGCTACTTTAATTTTAGAAAAATAATTAGGGTTCCGCGCAAAAAAATAAAAACCATGTAATCCAAAATCTCCACGCGGGTGAAACCGCGGGGCAGCAGCTAGTACATAATACAAATGTAAAGTTTTGCACAACATTGTTTTATCCGACGCACCGTTCCCATCGGCGAGATTTATCGTAAACTAGCTTTTGCCAGCGGCTTTGCGCTCACAATTAACACAAGATATAGCCTACACTCTGGGATAACGCACCTTCCTATCAAAGAAAGCACTTTCAAAACGCCAAGTTATTAAATTTTCCTCTGAAATGAAAAGAGAAAAAATTATCTAATTGTAACAAATTAAGAACTTTTTTTAAAGGGCTATTTGTGTTTCTTAACTAGATAATACATAAATAAACACTACATCTAACCTAGCTACAAAAACAGTTGGATAATCTACAACCCAAAGTACGATATTATATAATCCAAATGTTCTAGCCCACTACCAGTTGGAAGCGTACCCAGCATGCTGGCGGCATTGCCTCGTTGAACCGCAATGCTGATTCGTTGAGCCAAATAAGTACCATCATGTTGATTAAACGCTCTAAATAGATCGAACTGTATTGGCGACTGACTGACGGACCAATTTGATGACAGGGTAGGATACATGACATTTGATATAGATATTATTTTACAAAATTTTTTTGTTTTTTCAATCAATTAAAAGATGTCGAGTGAATAGATTTTACTAGACTAGCTACAAATATTTAGGTAAACATACGCGCATGCGCTTGCAAGCGAATTTTTAGCTCGTCACTATGAAGCCAGTATTCAAACTCTGTATCTGTTTCTCTACATTTCTACCCTCTTCTAGAACATTCCCATTATCTATCCTATCCTACTAATATTATAAGTTTGTGACGTTGGATGTAAAGATGGATGGATGTTTGTTAATCTTTCAAGCTAAAACTACTAAGTGGATTTTGACGAAACTTTACACCAAAATAGTTTATTCATCAGTATAACACGTAGACTACAATTTATAAAGATATATACCACTGGGGCGAAGCCGCGGGTGGAAGCTATTAGTCAATATTATTATTAAAGCAAGTTCCTAGGGCGCCTGTTATAAAGTACATATTTTGGTACAGAGTGCGCGAGCGCCTTAGTCCATTTTGTTGCGAACTTGGCTCAGGCGCGCTTCGTGTCCATTTGCTATGTTAAAATTATAAAGTCCATTAGATTAAAGTGTTTTTATAGATAATATTTATAGATAAGTTGTATTAGCATTTTGTATTAGCGAGTTTTCTTTTTTATGTAATTTTTTTAAACGTTTTTTGCTTCGCGTCCTAAAAGCTAGTTGCAAAAAAAAATATTGGACTAATATCACATAATAGAAAATAGTACCAATATTTGAAATCGAATAATTAGAATAAAATTTTGGAAAAACTCCAAAAAAAATAAAAGTAAAAAGTACTGGCAGCGGTGGGATTCGAACCCACGCCTCCGAGGAGACTGGTGCCTTAAACCAGCGCCTTAGACCGCTCGGCCACGCTACCTCATATTGGTGTTGACGAAATTATGAATTGGTACGTTTTAATACCAAAATGGATTGAATTTTCACGAGTTATTTTCGTGTCTTCACTCACAGTCGTATTTTTAGATGTTTTGATTTTCACTCTTTTTTAAAACACATTAGAGACAAAATTCTAAATTATTACTTACATTGGTAATTGTTCTTTATTTACGTTCGTACGTTATATCCGTATATAAAATTCCGGGTATTTCTAATTTTTTCTTTTATTCTTACTTTTTTTATGCATCGAATTATGATTATAATGACTGGAAGAATATTTTACTTAGCATTAATCCCTCCTTACTCTAGAATAAATAAATACCTTAATAATACAAAAGTATATAATCAGTCACAATTTATAAATAAATATCCGGTTTGATAAATAAGCAAAATAGTCAGTGAAAATACTGGATTTATGAGACTGGGTTTACCAAACATCACAGGGTGATGGGCGTACGCAGCAGTGCCGCGCAGTCCTTTATCTTTCAAAATTCTGAGTGGCACTGTAATTGTTATGGGCTGCCGTTATGCTTACCATCAAGCAATCGACAAGCTCGTCTCGTGATCAAATTTAAAAAAACATGTATTACCTTTGGTTTAGGTGCTTTTAAGTCAAAGTATTTATTTACAATTTTATCTAAGTAATAAAATGTCTTAGTTATCAGTATCTTGGGAAAGTTGCCTACTGACATTCCTAAAATACTGGTAACATTGCCACGTTGAATTGCACTAAGTAGTGATAGCACTAAGTAATTGTACCAAGTGCCTCCGCTTGGTACAATATTTTGTAGAATACCTACTAAGTACTATTGACATCAAGCGAAGTAGAGGCACAAAATTAGAGATGAACAAAATAGTCATGTGTGGCGGTGTCCAGACTCCTTTAAAAACTTGATGGTGCCTCTCTAAGCCCTAAAAAGCTAATCCGTGTAGTTACCTAAGTAATCTAAGTATATGTAACTGCTATAGGTGTCACTAGTACTGATAATATAGCTATTTGTTACATCACTAGATACGTCATTGTGATTTACCACACTCGCTTTAATCGGTGAAGGAAAATATCGTGAGGAAACCCGTATGTTAAAATACCTCAAAATTCAAAGAAAATGTGTCACGTGACATCCATACCAAGTCGCACTAGGGCCGTGTCACAGTTTTATAATTTGTAATAGATACGTGATACCACAGGTAATATGCCCGCGTGTACCGTGGTTGGTTATGGCCCATCTAATTAGATCTCTTTGAGAAAAGACCTATCGGTGTCCTAGCAGTGGGAGCGTGATTTAGGTACTGATTATGACATATTATGTCATGATATCAATGTTTTCTGCAAAAATGCCTATACATGTTGATCTAATTTTAACGGCAATGAAAAACTTTATTGTTATAAAAATTGTATTTTTATTGTTAACCGCGTCACGACTGATTCCTGCGGAATAAAGGGGAACTAAAATCGCCTTATCTGTGCATTTATTCATATTTGCATTTATCATTCCTTTAGTGGTAGGACTTACTCTTCTGCGAGTGTCCGTCTGGGTTGTTACCACCGCTTTGCTCGTGAAGTCTGCTGCCAAGTAGTAATGTCCAAGCGTTACTGTGTTCCAGTTTGATGAGCAGAGTAGCCAGTGAAATTACTGGGCTTACTTGGGCTACCTAATGTCTCAGGGTAACGAGGGCACTGCAGTTTTGCGCAGGCCTCTGTGTTTCAAATTTCTGAGTGGCACTGGAATTGTTATAACTTACTTACTTGTTGTGGTAACTTACTTTAAAACGTGACCACGGTCACACACAACTTGGTCGATGACTGTGTAGGTACCTACATACTATTTTTTTTGGATTATGATCGAAGGTGATTATTGTGCACCATTGAACCCGTACGCTGGATTTCCCGATTTTTGAACGGAGCTGCGAACTTTTTAGGGTTTTTACGTTACAAACTAAATGAACTATGATCTTTTTAACTATAGCTAATAAGTATAACTTGGCCTTTGGACCAAGCAACGGCAACGTTAGAAACTAATTATAGTTTATAGTCTAAAATTGCATCCGAAAAAATACCCAAGAACAAAACAAACACCTTTTTCCTGTATGGTTTTGAAAACTTTTTTGTGTTTTTTTTGTGAACTTGTGAATATGAGCCTGTTTTACGAAAAGGCTTTGTATTAGCATTAAGGTTGGTTAGTGTTTGACCACTATCTCGCCTAGGTTACTTAGGTAACCTAGGTTAGGGATATTCGTCCCTCAACTGCAGCTGACGGAACAAATTGATAGGTCACTTCTCAAGACCCGCCCTCTTCTCTCTAAATTGTAGGTAGGTACATTAGATCATAACTTCTCTATGGTAGGTAATTACAAAGTCAAACTTAAATGATGAGTCATAAAGGCTGACTAAGCCTACTTTCATAACGATGCATCCAAATGCTAAGGGACTTCACAGGAGACAGTATTTCTGAGTTTTCCTCAAGTACCAAGGTGAGGTACTAAGTACAAAAAGTAAGTCTGCACTCACTAAGCATGTAGCTGCATTTGGAGCTGATTGAGGTAAACTTGAGCGTATCTTCTTCGTCTTCGTCTTTTGAGGAAAATGTGAAAAGAATCGAGATTATTTACCTTTTCTAAGGTATAACGGCGAAGCGGCACGTGCTCCTAAACACGTGGATTATGGGTAAAGTAGATTACTCAATCGTCCGGTAGCCAAAGTGCGCTAAAACCACCGCACATGATTGTCGGTGATTTGTCACTTGTGTATGTACTATGTACCAACTTTATGTGTGTCACCTATGTGGGATAGGTTCGCATTTGGAACCGCGATCCTAGCTGTCAGCCTGTCACGTCCATTGCCTAACTGTAACAGGATCTGCACTGCACTGCAATAGGGTAGTTGACAATTTTTAAAAAACTGGTTTATACTTATGGGCTATTTTAGCCAAAATACTAATATCTCAATAAAAATCTAACATTATCATAGTTTATTTTACATTTTTATAAACATTTTGACATTTCCTGACTAAAACGCGCCATACTATCATGGCGTATCGGATGACGTCACAGTTTGCACAAACCAACATTAGTGTAGTTGAGGTTTAAGATGCTAAGCATATTATACGAACTGAAGTTGTTTTGCATTGCAAACTTTGACGTCACGAGATCTGATTGCCGTTCAATGCCACGTTACTAATGGCTACAATTTCACTATTTTATTTCTCAAAAATATAAATAAATCAAAACAAAATCTCCCAATATTTTTCTTACTCTCAACTACCCTGTTGTTGCAAACTGGCGTTATGCTTACAATCACGTAAACCATATCCTCGTCTTGTAAACTAATTGTATAAAAAAAACATTGTAGTGAAGTGCAGGCTGGTAAAAAAAGGGTTTTGTGTTTCAATCTAATCACAATTCACAGGGTCGATTATAAGCTATGGATTGCGGACTCTAGCACACGTAGGTAATCCTAGTCAGGGATGCATAAGGTCAGGGTTAGGCTCGCCTTTAATTATTAATAGAACCAGGCCTGGCCTTCATGCCACTAGGTGTTTCATATTCTAGGTTTTCAGAGGTCATCCCAAGGCTTGTTAGATTATGTAATAAATATGAGTGATCGTAGGGCATTTTATAGTCCTCGCCTAATTGCTCTACACAACAGACGCCCTTAAAATGTGTTACAGTGTCTAACTCTTAAACGTGCCTTTGTCACGTGTATCCATGTGTATAAGCAGCCTCAAACCTTGATTTAAGAAATGTCTAAACGTTGTCTAACTCAATTCTTTTATGGCATTCCTAATTATTTTAGATGTTTATCTTTGAGACAATGACCTACTATATTAGGTGCCCTCTTTCACGCAGCAACGGCGCAACGGATCGACGAGAATTTTTGTATAGATATAGTTTACGGACCAGAGAGTAACATAGGCTACTTATTATATTATAACAATAATAAATTAACATAATGATAATGATGACAAATTAAATATAATTGTATACATTGTATATATGTATTGAATAAAGTTTTATCTATGACATATATTTTGTAATTTATTAGTATATGTATACTGTAAAGTTACAAATGAAAAAAAAAAATTGATTTGAAAATTTATCCCGAAAAAGTGAACTGTCGCCACGCGGGTAACTAGCATGTCAAAAATGGTAAATAGCATAATCAGAAAACCTAATACCATCATTCTATGAGTCATATTTGCAGTTTTTATTCAGCAACATTTCTTTCGTTTTTCCTGCGGTACCACCAATGATTTATTATATCTGGGGATATCCCTGGTCGCTACCACAAATATGAAACAGAAAAACACAAAGACGTAGTCGTGATGGTAGAACGTGCTGTCCATACTAAATCACCATGACACTAAGCAGGGAACCTCAGGGTAATTACCTGCAGTGAAGTTTTCCTCCACTTTGTGATTCTGTAAGTGTTGTATTATTTATGGGAAGTTTAGTATTGTTTTACTAAAGATTAACGTTTTTTTTACTATTGGGTAGCGAGACGAGCGGGTCGATTGCCTGATGGTAACCGTAACTCCTGCCCATAACAATTGCAGTGCCACTCAGGACTTTGAACTACAAAGGCCTGCGTGGCACTGCATGGCGCTCGTTTCCCTGACACATTAGACATTGTCTCATAAACCCAGTAATTTTAGTGAAGCTATTTGGCTCATCAAGTCATAAAATCGGAACACAGTAACGCTTGCACATTACTGCTTGGCGGCAGACCTTTCGACCAAAGCGGTGGTACCCACAGTGCACTAAACATAGAGTAGAACTATAAAACTGGCTCTCAAGTGAAGTTCTCAATACATATACTAGGTGTAATTAAGGACGTGGTGCCTGGCGACTGATTTTGAAGACTGCCCTGTCTTCTTACCTACCTACTTGCTATTTTCCGAATTGCCTCATGTATATGTGAAAAAGTTGTTGACTATAATTTCGCTTTCTTTGAATTGACATGAGAGTGGATTAGGCATAAGAGTGCCGAAAACGTCGAATGGAGATTTATGACCAAGATTGTCAATTATTTTTATTCAGTTCCCTATAGAACTTGTACTATTATCTATTCTGTGCTATCGGTAAGCGTCCATTATCTCAGTGTTCAACACACAAACATACTCAAAGTAAGTAGGTACCTAAGTACAATGGGGACTGACTCCCAAGTGCTTCAGCCGAAAGACTGCCGATTTTCCTCAAGTTTAAGATGTTAGCTAAGCCAAAAACAGTCATTTTTAACCGACTTCCATAAAAGGACGAGGTTCTGTATTTTTTTCTATATTTCTCGTTTTCTCCGTCAATTATTAATCGATTTTAATTATTATGTTTTTAATTAGTATAGGGTGTATCTTAGGGACCTTTGAGATATGGATTTCATAAATTTTATTAAAGAATGCTACCACCCCTGGGTGGAAAAATGGGGGATGAAATTTCAAATATCGCGATGTATTCGTCAAAATCGATTCCCGCGTTTTTAAAAGTCACTTGTAGGCCATTTTTTTTTGGTTTCCCGTGGAAATTCCTTTACGCACATCTCCACACCCGGGGGAGTGCGGAGATAGTGTGGGACTCGCCACCTGCCCGCTGCACAGCGTCCTACCCGCTAAAACCACCGGGGATTTTTCCTGTCGGCTCAGCTACGGACGAGGTCACTGGCCCGTAGACACACTCCTCGCACACACACACACACCCGCCTCGTGGGGAGGGGAAACTCCCCGCATGGTTCAGGCGATGCACCGGAACACGATCGCATCGCCTCCGCCTCGGGAGGGTCCTAACTATGACAGGTGTGGGACGCCGGATGCCCCCACACCGGCGCCCCAGACCCTCCCTGTGGAGACGGGAAGCGATGGTTACCTCGCCCCCGTGTCCTTGCTCTCCGGAGCGGGAGGGAGAGGGGATCCCTCTCTCTCTCCCGCTTCTCAGCCTCCCTTTGCATAACAACGGCTTCGCAAAAGGGACCATTGCCTCCCAGACGTCCTCGTTGTCGACCATCGTTCGTAAGATGGTCGGCCACTTGTTGGCCCTCGAGTAACGAGTTGTAGGTACTAGGTATAGCATCAAAAGATGCTGAATGGGCTTACAGAAGATTTGAAATTCGAAGCTAGACTTCAAACAAAGAAACCTACGATCTGATTAAATATAAAGATTACTTATTAAATATTAAGATTAAATATTAAGATTACTATATTACGCGATTAAAGCAATCAAATTACTAATTTATTTTTACTTTAACGAGAATAATGACGCAAAAACGTGACCCTTTGCTATCGACAAATCGATTTTGAATTGTTTGTTTGATTTAATCAAGATCATTATATTTTATATTGTAGTGATTGTTATCGATTACTGTTGAGTCGTTCGATTACCTAAAATCTATATTGCTAACTCATTTCTTAGACTTAGGCCCTCAGCACACGTACCAACTTAAGTTGGGGCAACTATAAACTTTTTACAAGTTTGCATTAACGGTTTCCAATTGCAGCAACAAAAGTTCCAGTTTACGATTGCAGCGATTTTTTTTAATAATCCCTACTATCCCTGCTAATATTATAAATGCGAAAGTGAGTTTGTTGGTTTGTCCTTCTTTCACGCAGCAACGAAGCAACGGATCGACGTGATTTTTGGCATAGATATAGTTTATGGACCGGAGACTAACATAGGCTATTTTTTATGCTTTAAAAATGCTCGGTTCCTGTGGGAACGCGGGTAAATACCGCGGGCAGAAGTTAGTGTGACATAAAACTGACATTGACAGCTGTCAATAAAGTTTTATAATGTTGACAAGTTGATTTAATTTGACAGATCGGTTTGACGGTTCCTGTGGGAACGTAGGTGAAAACCGCGAGCAGAAGCTAGTATAAAGATGTATTCCAAGCTAGACTACAAACAAAGAAACCTACAATCTGATTAAATACTATATTACGCGATTAGAGCAATCAAATTACTAATTTATTTTTACTTTAACGGGAATTAAGACGCAAAAACGTCACCCTTTGCTATCGACAAATCGATTTTGAATTGTTTGTAATCAAGATCATGATATTTTATATTGTAGTGATTGTTATCGATTACTGTTGAGTCGTTCGATTACCTAAATCATATATTGCTAACTCACTTCTTAGACTAGGCCCTCAGCACACGTAGCAACTTAAGTTGAGGCAACAATAAAGTTTTTGCAAGTTTGCATTTACGGTTTCCAACTGCATAGCAACAGAAGGTTCAGTTTACGATTGCAGCGATTTTAATAATATAAAGTCTCGAAATCCATAATCAACGACACGTGTTTAGTTCCCTTGCAAATGTGCAATTTTGTTAGTGGGAGGACTAACTCTTCTGCGAGTGTCCGTCTGGGTTGTTACCACCGCTTTGCTCGTGAAGTCTGCCGCCAAGCAGTAGTGTGCAAGCATTACTGTGTTCCTGTTTGATGAGCAGAGTATCCAGTGAAATTACTGGGCTTATGAGACTTAATACCTAATGTCTCAGGGTAACGAGCGCACTGCAGCGCGCAGGCCTTTGTGTCTTAAAGTTCTGGGTGGCACTGCAATTGTTATGGGCCGGCGGTATGCTTACCATCAGGCAAACGACCAGCTCGTCTCGTTACAAAAAAAAACGGTGTACCTAATGTGTAGACTCGTAAGGGGACCAATTGTGATGACTAGTCATTCCATAGGTCATAGTAGGACGTCGACATAATAATTAGTTCAACGACACGTAGAACAAGAATGACGCTGCACTGCGATAGATGGTTAGGGGTTGAAGTCGCTCTATGTCTCTACGAGAACAAAGTAGGTACGTGTGCTGAGCGCCTTAGATAAAAACAGAAATAAAATAAAGCATACGTAATCAACACAAAAGAAATAACCATAACAAACTCACGTATGAGGACGTAATATAGTAATGATACGGGTGAATACTTAATTACTTATTTACATAATTATAAATTACAATTTAATACCTGCTGATTTATTAGTTGGTGGTTACGTGTAAACGCAACTAAGTATTGAAATCACTTTTCAATGTCAATAGTCTAATATTCTAGATTCCCGTTGTCCACGGTTCTCCGTTCTTCCTCTCTACTCTCGCGCATTGTTGAAAGTGGTTGTATTTTTCAACAAACAAAAATTAATAAATTAATTTGTTTATATTCCTATAGCCAAGACATGGATGCCAACATAGGTTGGCATCCATGTCTTGGCTAGCATACCACATAATGGTCACCCATCCATGATACATGTATAGACAGCACTGACTGTTGCTTAACTTTCCGATCGGTTGAGAAGGGTGACTTGTGCTACGGCTATGGGTGCTACGAAATTATTTATCTAGTTAGCAACAAGTGCCTACTTTTAGTTTGCCTAACGATTAATAAATGTTAATTTTTTACAATGGTTGTAATAATTTTATTGCAATTGATAAAATTAATCGGTTGCGACTGTTATTAAATATACGCAAATTTTATCAATATGTCGTTAGATTCTTGAAATTTGGCTTTTTACAACATCTCCGCAATAAAGGATATTGAACTCTAATCGAGGCCTATTATGTAATAATAGTATATGTTTACCTACCTATAGTAATATATTTGTACATATTACTATCTTAATGTTACTTTTAATATTATAAATAAGAAACCTACAACCTCCACACTGGTAAACTAAAAAAAACATCTAAAAACTCAATAGTGTAGCTCGATTGAGTAACCGATTGGCGTGAAACAAGCCGATTGGAGTACATTATTGTGTTAGTGGGAGGACTAACTCTTCTGCGAGTGTCCGTCTGGGTTGTTACCACCGCTTTGCTCGTGAAGTCTGCCGCCAAGCAGTAGTGTACAAGCATTACTGTGTTCCGGTTTGATGAGCAGAGCCGCCAGTGAAATTACTGGGCTTATGAGACTGAATACCTAATGTCTCAGGGTAACGAGCGCACTGCAGTGCCGCGCAGGCCTTTGTGTTTCAAAGTTCTGGGTGGCACTGCAATTGTTATGGGCCGGCGTTATGCTTACCATCAGGCAAACGACCAGATCGTCTCGTAATCAAATAAAAAAAAAAATTCAGAACAAACCCCAAGAAAAGACGACGTCCACCGTGGAATTCTTTGCCTGAGTCTTTGTTTTCTGATACCGATATACTTTGGGAGCCTTCAAAACGAGAGTGAACTGGTACTTTGTAGGCAAACGGGCTACGCCGTCGACCACACGTCATCGGCTACCAACAGGCGAGATTTCGTACAAACGTGATCGTTTGTACTCAATAAAATAAAATAAAATGTATGTAAAATCATACACATGATCAGTTTGACTAGGTATATTATCTCGGAAGGGGATGATTAGGACCAAGATTGTCGACAAGTTGTGAGAACATCCCTTGGAAAACGTCATTCAAAATTTCCAAAAAAGAGAAAAAATTTCAAACGGCGTTTTCTGCAGTTTTTCTAAGTCAACATAATTAATTTATTACAAAGTTCAAATAGTTCAAGTGGATCAGCTGATCTAGGGCTGCCCGGATGTTTTGTAGTAGAATTTTTACGTAAACTTTAAATGCCTTTTCTTCGATGAAAAATTACGAATTTAAAAAACTCGTAAAACAAATGTTGTTGACCTCCAGGAGTAGATTGGGGTCAAACTACTCCTAAAAGGCCTTTCGGGATAATATACCAATTTAAACTGAAGTTAGCCTTAAATAAGTTTAAATAAGTGTAGTTTAATTTGACAGGTACCTATAATTTTTTCACTTTATCCGTGTGAACATTTAAAGATGTGTGTCTTATGGGCAGTGGTAAAGCATTCCATAGGCGTGTACCACAATAATGACCGTGACAAAACCTGGTCGGCTGCAATGGATATGTAAATATTTGGCCGGACGCTACTGTAAAAAGACAGGCCTATCCGGCTAAAACCAGTAGCCTATCAACCCTATTAAACGACGGTATTGTTCTCTACTATTACCAATTTAATGCGGCCGACAAATTTACAACTTAAAAATCACATTTTAGAATTAATATAAAGAATATTAATATACCTTACGCCGGGGTTTTCCATAATATTGATTTTCATAGGCCAGTTACGAAACAGCCACTTTGAACTTAGTGAAGAGCTGTGTGTGTGTGTAAGCTGTATTTATATATATTAAGTATTAATAAATGTATTTATTAATACTTAATATATATAAATGTATTTATATTTATTAAGTATGAAGCTGTGCCCCGCGGTTTCGTCCACGTAGCCTAAGTTACTCCTTATAATATCAGCTATCTGCCAGTGAAAGACCTGTCAAAATTGGGTCAGCCGTTACGGAGATTAGCCGTAACAGACAGACAGACAGAAAAAAAAAATTTAAAATAGTTTTTTTTTGTTATGGGTACCGTATAAACTTTCATATGCATTTATTAAAACCGGTTATTTTCACAATGCAAACGGACACTTCAATTTTATTTATTTGTATGTAAATATATTATTTATTAATATTTTTTACAGTTTGTCCTATTATGTAATTTACGACAGTATATCATATTTGTCATCGTTATCATATAATCCGAGTAGAAAAAAAATGGAAAGTGTAAGGCGCTTTGCCAACGATCATCGCACTACGACTGACTGCGATACTAATCCTATAAGCTTATCGTTTCGTAACTTTTGATAATAATAATCATAACTTAGCGTCTGGTGAGGTAGCAGTCAAACGGTATCATGCAATAACAAAAAAAACACTTGCTTAAATCGTACGACGACATATTGTTAGCCTGTACGAAGCCTTATATATTACTAGCTGCTGCCCACGGTTTCACCCACGTGGTGATTCCCATGGGAACGTGCATTTTTCCGGGATAAAAGTAGCCTATGTTACCCTCCGGTCCATAAACTATATCTAATTATATATGCAAAAAATCAGGTCGATCCGTTGTCACCACGATTGCTACGACAAACCAACATACTTTCGCTTTAGCACGGATTGGTGAAATAATAACGTAGGTAAAATATATAGAAAAACTAGTGCCCGCGGTTTTCAGTCGCGATCCCACAGGAACCGTCCATTATTCCGGGATAAAAAGTAGCCTATGTTACTCTCCAGTCAATATACTATATCTATGCCAAAAATCACGTCGATCCGATGCTCCGTTACTGCGTGAAAGAAGGACAAACCAACAAATCAGCAAACCAACAAACACACTTTCGCATTTATAATATTAGTAGGATTTTGTGGGAGGACTAACTCTTCTGCGAGCGTCTGTCTGGGTTGTTACCACCGCTTTGCTCGTGAAGTCTGCCGCCAAGCAGTAGTGTGCAAGCATTACTGTGTTCCGGTTTGATGAGCAGAGTATCCAGTGAAATTACTGGGCTTATGAGACTTAATACCTAATGTCTCAGGGTAACGAGCGCACTGCAGTGCCGCGCAGGCCTTTGTGTTTCAAATTTCTGGGTGGCACTGCAATTGTTATGGGCCGGCGTTATGCTTACCATCAGGCAAACGACCAGCTCGTCTAGTTACCAAATAACATAAAAAAAAAAAATTTGGACACCTGAAAAACCCGGGCCAATCCGGCTAAAAACGGTCGCTTATCAACCCTATAAAGGGCATAGATCAATAACATTGATTTTTCAGGCCAGTTAAAATAGGTGTTGGTAAAAAGGTTTGGCACGGAGGAAACTGCCGGTACAGCTAGTTGATAATAAAAATTAAATGATACTGTTCCATTGCTTTTATCACCATGTAGTAGTTATATATACTCGTACTACTTACTGCTATAATAAAATTTTATTTCATGTAAATTATAACACGTATTGCATAAACCTCTCTAAGTGCTGTTTATAGTACAACAATAAGACCAGATTGTACTTTTATTGATGTTATTATTTGTATCATTTGAAATTTTTATCAAATTCGCATAATGCAAGAGTATTTTTAATTTTAGAAGAAATATTATTATTTTTTTGCTTTTGCTCGCGGTTTTCACCCGCGTTCCCACAGGAACCGTGCGTTTTTCCGGGATAAAAAGTAGCCAATGTTACTCTCCGGTCCATAAACTATATCTATGCCAAAAATCACGTCGATCCGTTGCTCCGTTACTGCGTGACAGAAGGACAAACCAACAAATCAACAAACACACTTTCGCATTTATAATATTAGTATAGATTATTGTTCACTTATATGATTAATCACTGCCTAGGTATTTAATTAGTTATTTTATTTTAATTGGCTGGTGAGAAAAGTACATTAGTTTATAGAAATATAGGTATTTTCTTGTCTTCAGTAAGTACCATACCTATAAAGGAAAGAATTTGAAAATTGACGACGTAACCCACCGCATCCCCTACGTTCCTTCTTCATAACACGTCATAAGGCCCGTCATCATCAGGTTAAGTCATCGGTGACCCAGTGGCCCAGGTATTTAAATTTTAAACCGATTCAATCAAGGGGAGGTCCGGCTCCGTGATGCATAATACGCATTGTGGTTGTACAAATGCTTCCCTTCTAAGCTCCCACAATCAAGATGAGTCGCCAAGAACCTATAGATATTTACCATCAGCTCCTGCACAATGGCATGCGAAATGGGCTTCCGTTTGCCAACATTAAAACCACCATGTTAAAAAAAACGCTTTCTAGATCAAAAGATTAATAGGAAAATATTAATTACAACTAAATTAATTATAATCAAGATTGATCTTATCTATCAAACATGGTACACACCGATAGGTGGAAAAATTACGTAAAAATGATGAGGCTAAATTTTATTGGCCAATCGCACGCGAACCTATCAAAATAGTCCAGTATGTCCCTGGCTGTAATCCAGCCTTCATTACCAATTAATTAAATATGGGCTTGACGTCATTGTGATATAGTCGGATTATTTAGTTGATAATACTATTTTGAGACTTGGAGGCAGAAATATGGACAATCACTGTGAATTTTTTTTTTTTACAAAAATCGTGTTTCTTCGGCCGATAATGTGTAAGACCATAGCAAATTCGTTACATTACATGATTTCAAGTAATTACGTGACTTTTAACTGCCTATACTCGAGTATGATTTCTTCAAGGATTCATTTTTGCAAGTTTCTTTGAACAGCTCAGTGGTGCTTTTGGCAGTCTACCGATTTGTAGGCCAAACATTCAAACGAGTTATGAGAAGTTTGAGATTTTGATGGAGAATATACCGTATAATACTACCATGCCTACTCCAAGTTCGATCCCGGCCGAAGCCAACTCTATGGGGTAGGCATAGAGTTGGTTCTCTAGTTTTTAATACTTATATTGTTAGCTACCATCCTGAAAAAAGCGCCCGCAAGGCGCGTTCGTGGCAAAATGTACGACGCCGCCTAGTTCGCTTGCAATATCAGAAACGAAGTTTATTCCAAATTTTCAACCAAATTTGTGTCGGCAAAATTGGAATTGAATTCGATTATTCTGACGTAGCGTATTTCCAACTTCCAATAAAAGGAGAATGTATTTTTTTGTATGTTACCTCAGATCTTCGTCATTTATGAAAATCGGTTCAGTAGGTAGTTAGTCACTGAAGTTAGTTCGTCGCTTTTTAAAGCAATTTTATCAGCTACGTTTATCAGCGCATTGAGTTTTCCATCAACATTAAACTGAATTCATTTGCCGTTTAATCTCGTCGCGAAGTATGTCAAATTCTTCAGATGCGGTGTAATTACTAGGTAACTGCGGACGTATTATATATGTGCTATATGCAGACCGTAGACGCTTCTGCAGGTATGCGTTTTGCTGTCAAAATAACCATGCTTTTGCAACAAGCGCGGACTACGAGATAATACTCGCGAAAGCGCGGCTTGATGCAAAACCACCATAAAACCATGAAATAGGCATAAGCGGCAATACGGCCAAATAGTGCTGTCTCGAAGCCCTACCTGGGCTCAAAGCGACGACTGCTCCGCTTGACGCTACATACATCACTTGCGCGCCAACGCTTGTTTACCGCGGCGTCTCCACTGAGCACGTGTGGTTGTGAAATAATTTTTGTGAATCTTAGGAGCACAGGTAGAAGCGGGTGCCGTCCTCGGACTAGGTTTCCATCAAGCCCCAACCACTAAAATATATGATATGATACGCGTCAAGTGGGGATCGTGGTTTTCTATGGTTTTCTCGTGGTCCGCGATTGATGGATAAGCATCATGCAAATTAGGTATGAGGGCTGCCTTAGATATAACTGATATGACAAAATTTAACGTTGTGCAATGAATTTATGCGTACAGAGTAGGTATTATGTGGTAAAAAGTTAGGTATGTATACCTAATAAATGATTGATTGTTTTATATCTAACTTAAATACTTATGTTGATGACGTACAGTGATTCGTTATAAAGCGGCGTTACGCACCTTTTTATTATAATATACTAGCTTCCTTCCCACAGAAATAGTGCCTTTTATCTGTATAAAAAGTAGCCTATGTTACTCTCCAGTCCATAGTCTATATCTATGCCAAAAATCAACTCAATCCATTTCTCCTTTGGTGCGCCAAAGGAGGACAAACCAACAAACCAATAAACGTATACACTTTTCGCATTTTTACCACTATTTTAAAACGAGCTGGTCGTTTGCCTGATGGTAAGCATAACGCCAACCTATAACAAATTGCAGTGCCACTCAGAACTTTGAAACACAAAGGACTACGTGGCATTGCGCTCGTTACCCTGAGACATTAGGTATTAAGTCTCATAAGCTCAGTATTTTCACTGACTTCTTTGCTCATCAACACAGTAAGGCTTGCACATGTTAGTGGGAGGACTAACCCTTCTGCGAGTGTCCGTCTGGGTTGTTACCACCGCTTTGCTCGTGAAGTCTGCCGCCAAGCAGTAGTGTGCAAGCATTACTGTGTTCCGGTTTGATGAGCTGAGTAGCCAGTGAAATTACTGGGCTTATGAGACTTAATACCTAATGTCTCAGGGTAACGAGCGCACTGCAGTGCCGCGCAAGCCTTTGTGTTTCAAAGTTCTGGGTGGCACTTCAATTGTCACGGGCCGGCGTTATGCTTACCATCAGGCAAACGACAAGCTCGTATCGTTACCAAAAAACATAAAAAAAAATTACTGCTTGGCGTTAGACTACACGAGCTAAGTGGTGGTACCCACCCAGACGGACACCCGCAGAAGCGTTAGCCCTACCATCTGGTATGATTATACACGATGTATATGTAAACAGGCTCAATATTCAAACACAATGTCGTATTGGGTTCTTAAAAAATATAGGAAGTTATTATATATCCATATAAAAAAATGTCATGAGATTTTCGAGATAATTACGAGAGAATATGGACACCCTAACGGTAGTCGGACAATGACACGACACAGCCAGCTGTCTATTTCTCCCGTGCAGCTCGCACCCGCGTCAAGCCTGCGGCAGTTGTGGTGACTCTGCTTTATAATATTTAAGCATAATTTGATGACAATAAAGGTAAAAAAATTTTTTTTGTATTGATTCGAGTCGTATATCATCTGTATATTCACCTCCTTAAAAATTGATACCGTTTACGTATGTATATTTAACGAGACGAGCTGGTCGTTTGCCTGATGGCATGGCCCATAACAATTACAGTGCCACCCAGAACTTTGAGACACAAAGGCCTGCGCGGCACTGTAGTGCGCTCGTTACCCTGAGCCATTAGGTATTAAGTCTCATAAGCCAAATAATTCATAATTTCACTGGCTACTCTGCTCATCAAACCGGAACACAGTAATGCTTGCACACTACTGCTTGGCGGCAGACTTCACGAGCAAAGCGGTGGTAACAACCCAGACGGACACTCGCAGAAGAGTTAGTCCTCCCACTAACAAATCTATATATACACATGTACATTGTATAATCAGCTATCGGTATGGAACGGAAATATTTGAACATGGCACGTAACCCTCGATATATTATCAAAACTGATAATCTCCGTTATGGGGAGAAATGGGTAATTCAATCAAAGTTTTATCAGATTTGATAGTGTTTATCTATGTTGTACCGGAGAACTGTGGTTTCAATAGAGTAATTGCATTCCACAAACGTAACAATAGACGTCAAAGTAATTACACGCGTCATACGACGTTTTTCAACATATACTTGCGAGGCAATAAATAGACAGTTTGTATTATTATTATTACTTTTTACGGAAAAAAAGTTGAATTTTTAAAAGTTTACACTTTAGAGTTCCTGTGGCCGTCTCCTGGCTCCATCATCAGACCAGCTCTGTGAAATCATTATATTGCATTGTCATTCAATTTACATAATTATGTTCTTATCTATTTTGAGCTGAATCGAACACCGGGAAGTGGGCCAAATTTATCTTGCAAGATTTGACCTAAACAAATTAACGTACATACATACAAACATTGCGAGTTAAATAAAAACTCTTAATTAACCTCTTTCTCCAAGACACGTATCTCTGACGCTATCTAGGTAGCTATATATTATGTCCTAGAGACCTACATCATCTCTTACATCTTTTTCCGATGAAAAAGTGAAGGAAAACATCGCGGGGAATCACAATATTGTGATTAAATATTATGGTCTGTAAAATAAACCATGCTGACCGAGTGTCCAGCGAACTAACGTAGATACTTGATTTTATGGTCCATACAACTCTATCTAATATTCTCCGTACTTACTAAAATTTAAAAAACGTTAAGTTTGTTGATAAATTAGATATATATTAAATAAATAATAGAAAGATACTGATTATCCCTGAGTGCTATAGGCTGATTACCCTATGTGCGAAGCGGGTAAAAGCGAGTACCTAATTAAGTAAATTTGAGTACAAGCTTTAGAAATGCACGAAACCGGATGATGTCAACATTAAATAATATTAATTTTGATTGAAACATGATTCAAATTTTAAATCAATCAATATTAATTTATTGAATTGTTTTCAATTATATTGTAATATTAAAACTGTTCACTCAACTGTAACATTCTTCCAAAACAATCCCATTAAAAACGTCAATAGATACGATAGTGGTATCATATTTCTATAAATCACATTTCATTTTAAACTAATCAAGTTTTTATCTATTTTCGAACGTACAAACAGGTCTTCCGCAGACGCATTGGCGAATTAAAAAGTTAAAGTTAAAAAAATTCTCACGGTTATTGTCAAGCACATTGAACTGTGGAACTGGTTTGTGTGGATGTATGGGTAAGAACCCTGCAGCGAACTCCGTATTCTTATCATTTATCACTGAATGAGCTGTCCACTAGATATTAAAGTACCTATATTAAAGCAAAAGGTGTTACCTGATCGACAGTGTTTTCGCGGACGCGCTATCAGACGCACGTCTTCGTCGGTGCCGACAACCGCTGAAAAATGTAAATAAATTCAAATCTCGAAAACATAACTCTTTCGTACGGGTATGTAATTAGAGAAAGAAATTGACCAGTGTAAATATTGTTGTATATATTTTTTTAGTGATCTTTTAGTGTGTGTAGATTTTTTTTATACAATCCTGTGATATTAGAATTAAGGACCAGACGCAGAAGCAAGTGAGTACATACTTTACTTTTATTTTTTGCATATCTTTTTGCATGCCAGCTTTGAATTTAGAAGCATGAATTATTTAAAAAAGAAAGTCGGTTTGAACAGGTAAAGCGCGTATATAATGCTTACATGCGACCTCTTTTGTCCAAATAAAGCTTTAGAATTCAAAAGATCCCTCGAAATCTTTTAAGTCAGACAAATATTTATTGCGAATTGATAAGCTTAGCCTCTAATAAAATCCGGTGCTTATCTTGTGTACCTTAATAAATCTAAAGTAAATAAGGTTCAATAATTCCATTTTTTACTATAAAGAATTTATTTTTATTTATGATGCGGATGTTTTTGAAATAAGTTGCGATGTGCTCGTCTCCTTAAACTTATTTTAGTATAACAGCTGATCGAAAATATCATATAATAAACACAAAAAAAAAAACAAATTAAATATTTTTTTTAAATGAAACAATTTTCTAGCTTTCAATTCTTTCAATTTTCTTAATTAAGTTGTAATAAATACTACCAATAAATACTATTAATTTTTTTTTATTATTAGATTTTAAACAGCCATTCATTAGACCCAAAAGATTCCGTGTACTAAATATATATGGACCATTATACAGTACACGACCATATTACCACAACACCCCGAACCAGAATAAAGACTTGCGCTTTTAATTTGCTCCCCTTACCTGCTACCCTTACAACAACTACACGGTAGTTGTCAAATCAATTATTATTACTCACTTGAAATATTATAATTTATCAGTACTATTTGTCCGTACTATAATATATGCGAAAGTGTATTTGTACGTTTGTAGGTTTGTCCTTCTTTCACACAGCAACGGAGCAACGGATCAACGTGTTTTTTGGCATAGATATAGTTTATGCACCGAACAGTAACACTGGCTACTTTTTATCCCTGAAAGATGTCCAGCGATTTCACGCGGGCGAAACCGCAGAAGCTATAGTATTATTATAAAGAAATAAGTATATTTTTTGTTTAACCGCTAATATCTAGAATATATGGTCCGATTCTAACTCTTTCACTCACACATGACTACATTATCCCTGATGCTCCATAATAATTCTATCACTTATAGGAAGCTACATTATCCATGAAGTTCCATAAAAAATATTTCACTAATAGGAAGCTCTACACTATCCATGATGTTCCATAATAATTTTTTGACTAATATTGGGAAACTACATTATCTGTGGGCGCTATATAGGTTACACGTATTCCACGCGTGCGATGCCTTTTTATTAATACGTACACCTGATAGCAAAAAGATAGTTGGGAGTCTTCAAAAAAATTTAACATGTATCTTCTAGGCAAGCGTGCTACATCGTCGACCGCATCGTCGCTTACCATCAGCTAAGATTGCGGTCAAACGCAAGCCTGTTCAGTATATAATAAAAAAAAGATATCCGTTACATTACCACAAAGCAAATCCAGTAGTGTTTTTCTACATCCGGATAAAGAACCGGACGGACTGAACCGGAAGTGCGGCCCGGATGTATTCAGGGAAACATATAATTATGGATACTCCACGACTATATATTATTCATACTTATTTGGATGTTAATAATATAGGTATTAGGTAGTTTACAGACGGGTAACCTCAAAAAACCAGTATTATCATAGCAAAATAGGTTAAATGAAATTTAATGTGGTTTTAACACTTTTCTATCGCTCGTTATTTGCCACTTAGCTTGCTTATAGACGCCAACATTATCAAATGATTTAAAATAAAACCCGTCATTTAAAAATAGATTTAATGTAATCATAATTTATTATTTTGTGAAATAAACTGATAACTTGGTATCTTATCAAGCAAGTATCACATTACCAATTGAATAAAAATAATTAATCAAGGGATTGTTATTTTTAATTAAAATTAATGCTGTTACTTGATTGACATTACAAGAAAATTAGTAACTCGTGAGGTCCGGGAGCTCTACAATAATATAGGTACAACAATCTTTATTGTTCACGGTTATTCACTACTTCATACATTACTAGCTTCTGCCCGCGGTTTTCACCTGCGTTCTCACAAGAACCGTGCAATTTTTCCGGGATAAAAAGTAGCTTATATTACTCTCCGGTCCATAAACTATGTGTATGTCAAAAGTCACGTCGATCCATTGCTCCGTAACTGCGTGAAAGAAGGACAAACCAACAATCACACTTTCGCATTTATAATATTAGTAGATAATCAGTTTTCCCGTGAACATAATGCTTGCGATAGCGTCGAAATATCGGGTGCAAAATAGCTAATTTAATAATCTTGGTAAATATCCCGTTTTAATGTATAAAATCTGTAATGAGTTGTCTATATCTTTAATTTATCGTGCACCATACAAAGAAAAAAGAAACCTAACTACAATAATGCAGCTATAGGTAGATAGATACTTAGTATACCATGGCCAGTCTTATTTTCTGAAAAAAATAGACGTCATAGCATTTTCAAAATGTTATCACAGTATCAAAAGACTGTCTGACCAATAGATATTAAGATTAGGTCAAAAATGAAGGGTCAGAAATCACTGAAAAACAAGGCCCTTTTTTACGTACACTCTGTATTATAGACTAGGCTATAACTTTAGAAATTGTAGCAGTGTTATTCCGATGTATCCTACTTCCTACTATCCTATTTCCTACTTCCTACTTATTGTCCTTCTTTCACGCAGCAACGGAGCAACGGATCGACGTGCTTTTTACCATAGATACAGGTTATGGACCGGAGAGTAACATAGGCTATTATTTATCCTCGAAAAATGCAAGGTTCCTCTGGGAACGCGGGTGAAACCGTGGGCAGAAGCTAGTAAGCTATATTACTATAAAGTTTCATCAAAATCCGTTCTGTAGTTTTTGTGTGTGAAAGAGTAATAAAGAAAGAAAAAAAAAGAAAGAAGATACATTTATTTCAGGACATCACATAACATTACAGATTTTATGAATACAACAAATAATAAATATAGGACAAACAAATCCCATGAGAAAGGCTCTGAGTCAGCATGCATTATGGCCTTTCACTCGGAACCCATATCATGACATACCCATCTACATAAACATCTATCCATACATCCATCCATTCTCACAAACTTTGGTGTTCATAACATTAGTAGGATTGCGGTCATTGTTGACGTAAAAGTCATGGCAATTAACAAAACTAAAGACTTATGTAAATATAATAGGATAATAGGGATGAGAAAACCGTAAGTGGCCGTGTAGTTTAAAGTTACACAATTATGTACGCTAAGGTTACGCTATGTAGAGCGTTAGAATTATGTAATGTATTTGACATTATCTATTGTTATGCAAATAAACTATATGCCTCGTATTACGCGGAAATTATTTATAATTTGAGTACAGATGTTTTGGCTAAGTTTTTGGTTTTATTGGATGTAGAGCGGGTCGTTTGACTAAGAGGATACGTACACGAGCACTCCAATCCAACGTTCCAAAAACAGCCCGTGTGTGCGAAATATTAGGTGGACTTTGGAGTGCTATTTCCAAACTCATCGTTAGTGGCCAAAACGACGATCTATTTCGCGTTCAGTAGGCAGTAATTGAGATGCAAAAATACATATAGATATATCCTTTCAAATAAAAAAAGAATTTTCCAAATCGGTTTATAAATGACCGAGATACGAGGTAACAAACATTAAAAAAAATACCCGACGAATTGATAACCTCCTCGTTTTTTGGAAGTCGGTTAAAAATAAAATAAATGTTAAAATGAGAGGTTCTCACAACTTGTCGATGACCATGGTCCTAATAACCCCCTTCCGGGATAACCTACTCATTCAAACTCACCCTGTATATTATTTTATCCCATCTTGAGGGTTATATGGAGCCATGCCAGGTGGGTCATTTTCCATCACCTAAAACATAAGCTCACTGTGGAAGGTGTGCCATCGACCCACAGATCAGCGGTCAACCTCATTAACACCGAGACATTATCGCTTCAAAATATAACTAACTGCTGCCTACGGTTTCACCCGCGTGGAGATTTTGGATTTAATGGGTTTTATTTTTTTGCACGGAACCCTAATTATTTTTCTAAAATTAAAGTAGCCTAAGTTACTCCTTGTAACATCAGCTATCTGCCAGTGTAAGTCCCGTCAAAATCGGCACAGCCGTTTCGGAGATTACCCGGAACAAACAGACAGACAGACAGACAAAAATTTTAAAAATGGTTGCTTTGTTATGTGTACCGTATATACTTTCATATGCATTTAGTAAAAAGCTGTTATTTTGATATTACAAACAGACACTTCAATTTTATTTATTTGTATAGATTATAAAATTTATGTCGGAGTAAAATGCAATTCAATATAAAAATAATAATAACAAATAGCA
The DNA here is from genome assembly GCA_907269065.1 of Crocallis elinguaria. Classification (NCBI taxonomy): domain Eukaryota; kingdom Metazoa; phylum Arthropoda; class Insecta; order Lepidoptera; family Geometridae; genus Crocallis; species Crocallis elinguaria. The sequence continues at coordinate 12,865,395 of OU026071.1, read as the reverse complement.
TTATTTCAAAAAACTTAGGTCTAAGAGATCAAATAAATAAAGTGAATAATAATAAAAGGTAAAGACCCGAAAGTTAATTTACATTGGAGAATAATAATAATAAATTTATTATCAAATAAAATTCAAAACCCTCGATGCACAAATCGAGCATTTGATCTGTTTATATTTTTAAATGGGGGTATTAACATCTCTATATTTTTATACTGAGTTGAACGACTTCACCTTATTATAATAAAAGGTTTATTTACACAAAAGAATCCTGTCTTATTTGCCTAAAAATGAAAAATTTGGACGTTTGTTTCTGAATCACATTGTTGTAGATGAAAACATCGCACAAGTGAATGTAATTTACTTTATTGAATAACAATTGCCTTTTTTTAACTTTGTTATAAATTTGCGTTGTAAAAAGGTTTCATATGATACTAGCTCCCCACAGTTTATTTTGTTTTATGTCAGATGTGGCAAACAAGCAGACGGCCGCCTGATGGTAAGCAGCTATCGTCCCCTATGGATATCTGTAACACTCGGGGTATTACTGATGCGTTACTCTGTTCACCCTTCTTTCCCATTAGGAACCATGCATATCTCCGGGAAAAGTAGCCACATCGCAATATCAGTTTTCGGTCCATAAACTATATCTATAGATTCTAGTTACTATACTGATCGAAGTTGTAGATAGCTTGTTGTTTTTTATCTCTGTCATTTTCATCATCATCAGCGGGAAGACGTCCACTGTTGAAAATGGGCCTCCCCATAGAACGCCACATGGATTGCTACTCGTCTCTTGCAACGGATCCCCGTGGTTTTGACAAGGTCATCTTGTGAGGGGGCGGTCTATATTGGCCGGCCTACACTACGTCTTCTGGGTCGTGGTCGCCACTCGAGAACCTTTCTTCCCCATCGATTGTCGGATCTGCGAGCGATGTTGCCTGCGGATCACCCCGTTCCGGATTTTATCACGCAGGGAAACCCCGAGCATAGCACACAAGCATACAAGCTATGGAGAGGCCATAGCTTGTTGCGCAAGTTTGGGTTTGCTAATAAGGTCAACGGTAAGAGACCATAAGTCCATAACTGTTACTCATCACTGGCAACACACTGGTTGAAAAACTGTCTAATATAATTTATTTTCATTTGCGGGTATTTCACCTGATTTTTTTTAACTACTGCGAAGTAAATGTGACTTTTTCGGTGATTGTTTTAGTAATTTCCTTTCAGAAAAACGTATAATTAAAATCACCTTAGTTCTACGTACCAACCTATATTGCCAAAATCTTTATCAAATTCGTTTTATAGGTAGACTCATAGGTAAATAATATATATATACTCCCTAATCAGTTGATGATTTTTATTTAACTGATAAAAATTTCAAAGTGCATTCTAAAAATATATCAATAAGATTGAAGTAAAACTGAATTGTTGATTAATAGCTTTTTGATTTAATAACGTGATAAATAATAATTGAATAGCGAGATAAAATAAATATTTCACAACTAGGTACCTACTTTATTCTGCAGTTCACCTGATAAATAAAAGTTTTACATGTAATTAAGAATATTAATAAAGACTTAAGTTTTATCTTTTTTTATTCGTCCGTGCTGTTGACTTTACTGCGTCACTGAACAGGAGAGCATAGAAGGCGTTCAGCAGTAAAAAGTGTTAGACGATAAGCTCAATGGAACTGCATGAGGTGTACGACACACCCCATGCAGTTCCGTGTACATTGTGTACCTACCATGCAGTACGAACTTCGGCCTGGGCCGTTGCCAAAATACGGCGTCCGTCAGTGCAGACCGTAGACGCTTATGCAAACGTACGTTTGCTTGTTAGAATAACAACGCTTTTACGTCAAGTGCGCATTTCGAGTATCACGAAATCCGCGCTTGACGCAAAAGCGTTGTTATTCTGACAAGCAAACGTACGTTTGCATAAGCGTCTACGCTGCCCCTAACGGTTCCCCGCGGTTGGAGGTCCACCTATATCTATTAGATTCATAAAGTACCTAGAGTAAAACACAGAATTGGATGTTGTTCTTCTGCAATCGTCTCTACATTTCGATCTACGAAAATAAATAAAAAGTTACAAAAACTGCGTAGTGTCAGAGTCCTGGTCATATAGGTAAAAAAAACCCGTGTTATATAGAAATACATACTAGAATAGTAGGTACCTAGAAAGAACGCTTTTAATTTCCAGGAAGTTTTTTGTAGAGTATTTTTATCCAGACAAGTTTTTATAAAAACCTACGTAATTGGTACTGTAATCTCGTGGCCACCTTCCACCACCACCACCCACCTGCTTTGTGGTTTTTTGGCTCTATCTTCAGGACCCTGGACATCAGCTAAGTGCTAAGCTCAAAGTACTTACTTGTAAAGACGAATTAAACGAGTCCAAACTCGATGGGGTTTTGTCGTTTCGTTATAACGTTCCTATGACCTTACGGCTCCATGATCAGACCAGCTCGGTGACATCATTATATTCCATTGTATTCCGATTTATATATGTATGAAAAATTTCGGCTCAATCGAACACCGAGTCAAATTGATCTTGCAAGATTTGACCTAAACGAACAAACATAAATACATACAAATATTGCAAGTTGAATAAAAGTATCATATTTCGTTTAGCAATAAATCACAATCTCTGACGCTACTACATATATTGTATACTTGTAAATGCGCAAGAGTGTTTATTTGTTTCTCCTTCTTTTAGGCCGAAGCAACGGATCGACGTGTTTTTTTTTGTCTTTTTCTTAGTGATATTTTATGTACTGGAGAGTCATATAGGCATATTGTATCCAGGAAAATGTGCGGTTATTGTGTGTGACACGCGGGTAAAACCGCGGTACACTGCTAGTTATCAATAATTCTTCGAATTGAAAAAACGATATGGCCAGCACGCATCCTCTTCGTTTCTTTTTTTATAAATTTTATGTATGGATATAATTTTAATATTGTGTCCTTAAGTCCATCAGATATCTTGGATAATACTTACCTTACCTTATATGTAAATGTTACTTTTTCAAATACGTAGATATTTATTATTAAATGTATTATTGTGCTGGTGTTGGATATCGATTAAATTTTTTGTATTAAATCATTAGGTATTATTATTTCGGCGAAAATGTTGAAAAAATTGGAAATCGAAGGCTAGGAATCTGACGTCACTTGTTCAACGCGGGCCGTAAAGCTGTACTAAAAACATGCATTTTGTTGATTTGACTGTGAAAAACTGCGTTTAAGTACATAGTTATCATACTTTTTTTATTCATTGAAATCTAACGAATCTGATTATATAATTTAAGATACTGTTGGATGATTAAAAAAAAATCGTTGAATTCGTGAAACTTTTAGAAACTTTCTTTTTAAACTATACTTTTTTAATTATTATATATTCATCTTAATTACATATACATACCTACAAAGTTTCATTTCGAAAGCCATATTATTTCCAAAACACATAATCACAAAATTATTATTATTACTTTATTTTAAACGTTTATTGTTTTTTAATTTTCGATAGTATAAGGTCGTGAATGTTATGGTATAACTTTTTTTCATAGTTTTTCACGCTCGAAGCCTCTATGGCGCTATAGTTACTTGTCCTTCGTCCCTATGCAAACTGACAGTGACAAAGCTTCCACTGTTGTCAGCGTCTATTCTCTACCAGTCAGTTGCTTGACGATAATACCGTCCTATATAACGCACCTATGTGGGTGAGCCTTTATTACGCCCAAAAAACGGTTAAAACTGATTCGATGAGTCAAACGCTATAAAATTAAATGTCAATTTATTTTTTATTTACACTTTGATTTATGAATAGATCTAGCTCCTTATTAACATATGAACAATGTGCTAAAATTTTTCTAATTTATTCTGCACTATTTCTGCCCTACGGCTTTACTTGCATTATATCCATTTTCACAGTTTATAAGTGCTGCCACACATAGAATTTTCGTACATTTATTACTGCATCGGCGCACCCTGACCGTAAGGGGCACCTTAGACGCTCAAGCAAACGTACGTTTGCTTGTCAGATAAACGACGCTTTTGCGTCAAGCGCGGATTTCGTGATACTGGAAATGTGCGTTTGACGCAAAAGCGTTGTTATTCTGACAAGCAAACGTACGTTTGCTTGAGCGTACGTTTGCTTGTTAGAATAACAAGCGTCTAAGGTGCCCCTTAAAGTGGCCGCGACCGAACCATAAGCTGAGGCGTCGCTGGCCGCCCTTGTGGCTCGCCTCTCGCGCACACTCTATTCGACCACGAACGGCTTTTCCCCGGGCGCACAGAATAGAGAGAACAGAACACGCTTTTGGGCGCTTAGACAGGCAAAAAGCGCCCGAGACGAATAGAAGAAGAACAGGAGGGGTCCTGTTCTTCGTATATTTTGTGCCTAAAAGTGACTGCGACCGGAGGCCACACCCAGCCACTGGTGGCCGCGCCCAGTGGCGACGTCGATTTCCCGCGTTCGGTGGCCGAATGTGTGGCTACTGTAACCAATCGGAAAAGTTAAGCAACGTTCGTTGCGGTCAGTAGTTGGATGGGTGTCCGCTATATAGATAATAGATATATTAAAAACAGAGCACTACCATGTTTCATAGTTAAGCACTAAGATTGGAAATCGTGCTTTAAAACTCACATACATACAGACGTCGTGTGCAGTTATAAAGATCATTTTCCAACCTTTCGAAATGTTTAATGTTATGGTATTTAAATCGATGACTAAGTAAATGACTTAAATAAATTCCAAGCCTATAAAACAACACAGACACAATGACTATAGTCACGTTTAGCTTTCTGGAGACGTTTATCTCTTAACACACACATAATAACACACATAACTATATACACACAATCTTTTGTTAGTGGTAGTACTAACTCTTCTGCGAGTGTCCGTCTGGGTTGTTACCACCGCTCGTGAAGTCAGCCGCCAAGCAGTAATGTGCAAGCATTACTGTGTTCCGGTTTGATGAGTGGAGTAGCCAGTGAAATTACTGGGCTTACGAGACTTAATACCTAATGTCTCAGGGTAACGCACTGCAGTGCCGCGCAGGCCTTTGTGTTTCAAAGTTCTGGGTGGCACTGCAATTGTTATGGGCCGGCGTTATGCTTACCATCAGGCAAACAACCAGCTCGTTACCAAATAACATAAAAAAACGCAATCTTTATTTCTCTGTCACCGCAGACTAGCAGTCTAGAATAATAAATTGATCAAATATAGCTTATAATCAAGTTTGTAAATTCCGAGAAATATGCTGTAGATTATTTTTATTATGCTTTTACGATTTAAGCATACAATTAGGCGAGATTATGTTAATAAGCTTCCTGACTCAATGTGAGGTAATAAAAAGTAACAACACGTTGATTGCTCGTGTGTGAGGGGATCCACAGGCCCCAATTCGACTAAACGACAATGATGGTTTCATCGAAAAATGATCACTTCGATGTAGAGCACACGAAAACGAATAATGGTTTATCGTCGACCGACATTGTCATAGTGATGTTACCTCATTAGTAATTATAGGCATTAAAAGTAGGTAGTCGTAATGCTGCCATTAGACGCTAATGCATGTTTATATTTTACTGAAAAAAATAACCATTCGCAACAAGCGCGGATTACCTACGCTCACGCGCGGCTGGAAATAAAACCATCAAAAATCCTTGAAACAGACAACAACAGCAATGCGGGCAGATAATGCTGTCTCTTTTACTCCCTCGAGGCCCTGTCTGGGCTCACGCGACGCTGTAGATACATCACTTGCGCACCACCGCCAGTTTACAGCAGCTTGTGCATTGAACACGCAGTGGTTTTGAAACTAGTTTGTTGGTCGTAGAAGCGGCGGTGATCGTGGTTGCCCATGGTTTGGACGTAGTCCGTGATTGATGGATAACCATCAATCCATGCATTACCATCTAATGGCACCTTATCACTATCTCAGTCATGTCGTTTTGATTTTGACAAAAACATTAAACTATTTGACACTGTAAATATCCATAAGGAATAATATCTTGTATTTATATCAATAATTATATAGATAACACTAAAACAAATAACTCCGAGGGAAGATAGCTACTGTCATTTCAGATCTGATTGTATGATAATATTTGTTTTTGAAGACAACTTTGATTTTTGTTGCGATAAAATATTTTATTATCATCACTCTGACGTCATTGAATGTCATCGATATTGCTAACATCAAAATCATTCGATTATTGTGGAATCGGGCAGAACAGCATTTCATCTCTCGCGATTTTGTGGGGTAAATTGCTCGATGTTGTACGTTTACGATTTTTACGATATCGATTTCAAGTTGTAGATAGTAAAAGAGACGAGAAAATATGTGCTTAGAAAGTACTGGTGCATGGTTTATAACCATCAAACAAGTCTTCCATCATCATCCGTAATCTAGTGGTGATTGTTTGTACTAATCATAAAACCGTGCAAGAAACTACAGCTGCCCAACAAGCGATTGATGAATTAATTAATTAATTAATTTTAGATTGATGAATGTAAACACTGGTAGCCCTAGAATGTAGACTAGTCTTGAATAGAGTTGCTAGAATGCATCGATAGTTGCTTATTGATCTCTATAACTGGTAGCTAGCCAGGCAATCTCTAAAAATAGCCTTATCACAATGAACACTATTGATTGTGTAGTATTGCCAGACGTGAGATGATTAGCATGATCCTTTAATAACTAATAAATATATATATTATTCACATATTTATCGCGTAAGATAAGCTATTATTAGTCTACAATTTTTATGGCATATATGTATTAAATATTTTCATAGGTTATTAAAATAATAGTAATAAAAAGCGCCTGATATATTAATAAAAAAGAATTAACTTATATTATTGAAGTAGTTATAAAAATGAATGATTACCTATATTACATATACTACCTATATACTAGCTGCTGCCCCGCGGTTTCACCCGCGTGGAGTTTTTGGATTACATAGTTTTTATTTTTTTGCGCGGAACACTAATTGTTTTTCTAAAATTAAAGTAGCCTAAGTTACCCCTTGTAACATCAGCTATCTGCCAGTGAAAGTCCCGTCAAAATCGGCCCAGCCGTTTCGGGGATTACTCGGAACAAACAGACAGACAGACAGACAAAAATTTTAAAAATGGTTGTTTTGTTATATATCCCGTATATACTTTCATATGCATTTAGTAAAAAGCTGTTATTTTTTTTCTTGTTTATTTTGATATTACAAACAGACACTTCAATTTTATTTATTTGTATAGATTTTTAAATACTTACCTTAGGGAGGTATTAGATAAGATAGAATGAGGTGAACACCCTAAACTTAGACTGATTTTGTATATACAATTTCATTCAATGTGATACATTGCTACAAATATTTTTGCATATAATTATAGAAAAAAACAAGCGGGAAAATGGAAGAAGATACGAACCTATGGCATGCACTACATTCCATACATTATAGCTTTTTTACAGCTATTTATGGTGTGCAAAACATTCCATACAGAGTTTTTTTAAAGCAATTCAATGAAATATTTATATACAAAACGTTTTTTGTTCCGGATCGTGGTAGATAAATCTCAAGGAAAGACCGATGAGTAGAAATGCCGTGGTTCCGGTATCCGGCCTTTCCGGCAAAATTACAACACCATAAGACCGTCAGAAGTGACATAATTTTATCTTTAAATTGTTAAGATTATCAAAAAACTTTACTTTAACAAGCTAATTTATTAAATTACTCGCAGCGTATATGCGTATTACTTATCCCATACGTATTAAGTTGATGTAAATGGCAATAATATCCATCACATCAGGTCCTTCACCTAAAACAGTTCCATTGTAATAAAAAATCTACTTACACACTTATATAATATGCTTCTTCAACAGTAACTGGTCATTTTTATTAATAACCTTTGTACTTGACGGTTACAAAGTTTAACTCTTTTGTCGATAAATTGATACATTCATAATCATTACACGTAAAAACTCCTAACTAAAACACTACATAAACGGTTGAACAATTCATTGGTCATTGTTGGCCTTAGACATATGTGTTGGATAAATAAGTTCTATTCAATACTTTATCCGGACAGTTTCCGGCCAAAGATCTGCAAAAATATTTCGGCGCCTTTATAATCCAACTGATATGGTGGCAATGAACTTGGTCTTGAACTGGATCTTCCCATCTCTATTCGGTATAGCGAAGCCATTTTTCACAGAAATCTCATTTTTTGTCGCTTAACGACGTTGAGTCTTCTATTTGCCTGATGGTGAGAATCGGACTGTTCATAAAAATTGCAGTGCTATCCACAACTTCAAAGTCACAATCTTGGTCGGTATGTACCATCGAGATACTAACCCCGAGAGCTGAAATACTGTACTATCCGATCTCACAACAATATATTATTGCTTTTGCTATAACTAATATCAGCGCACGGGGAATCGGCGCGAGGCGTTGGCTTAGCCAATCATAGCATTATGTCTAGGCAAAAATGGTAGGGTTTATTTCATGCAAACCAATCGTCACTACACCTCTTGAGGTTAATATCTCGATGATATGTACTGTATCATGTAGTTCCCGCTAAGAATAGTACTTATCTGTTCCCGAGGTATAAGAGTCGACTAAGGGAATAAGTATATCCAGGGAATGATCAGCAGTTCCCCTCGGTCATCATCATAATCTACTGCGATCTCCAAGATGCCAAGCGTGTATCGTGGATAAAAGTTCAACTTTCCACAACCAGTTTTTAAATTCACAAAAGTTGATTTCTGATTCAAATTGATGGGTTTTCGATTTGCAACGGTAATTGTTGTTTTTTACTTTACTACACAAACGGAACTAAAGTTGCATAACCAGTATAACCCATATCAATGTAGATAATGTAATATCTATTGCACAATTCTGCTAACATCTTGTAGGCAATGTAAGAACCTATATTATATTTTATGTAGACTTTCAAGTAGGATTAGAAGTTTTTTTGAACGCATCAAACATTACGATTCTAAAACTAGACCAAAGAACTGGCTGGTAGCCTGGTAATAAAGTCATACTAATCCTATAAAATACCGAAAAGGTTTTTACTTCAGGTGACACAAATCCAGTAGTAGTAGAAATCTACTAAAATTTGGATCAACTTATGCTAAGATTACGAGTGGAATTGTGCTTCTAACATTTTAAATGTCAAAACTGTATAGAATTTTGACATAATTATGTAAAAATAAGTCCATGCTTAAATTTTTTTACTATTTCATAACGAGACGAGCCGGTAGTTTGCCTGATGGTAAGTATAACGCCGACCCATAACAATTGCAGTGCCACTCGAAACTTTAAAACAGAAAGGCCTGCGTGGCACTGCAGTGCGCTTATTACCCTGAGACATGTCCGTTTTCACCAACCCTAGGAGACGCCTAAATGGGAGGCCTAAATATTTAGGAGTTGCCTAGGGCTTAAAAACGCTTCACCAACCTTTAGGAGTATTTTAACGGTTTATATTTAGGTTTTTGCTTATATTAGGAGTTACTTAGTTAGGCGCCGCCTTATTTGTCGATGGCGAAAACGGGCAAGGATGACTATATGTTCAAGGAGTGGAAACTGTAATTTTAATAACATGTCAAAAAAATTGCTGTACCGTACTCTTCTCAAGATTTAAATCCCCAACAAACATCACAGCAACATTGTGAAAGCCAGTGAGGCAACTAGCAACAATCAGCGGACCGCAGCATTGCGACACAGCGCGCTAAAGTTAATTTTGATTGTTATGCTTCTTTAAAAATTACACTAGACATTTCTTGGCGATTGAGTTTTGAAATGTTATTAGGTTAGTGTAAGTTTGGATTTATGCAACTAGTTTCCATGACGTATAGGCCGAAACGAAGAGTTCGACGAGTTTGATCTTGCTTTATTTGATATTTCACTTGTAAGTCTGCGAATATTGTAGAGATGTAGGTACATATTTTTCAACTAATTGAATATTTAATCTATACATACAATAAAAATGAATTTCACAAAAAAATACATAATTTCACAAAGATACTGGATCCAAAATTTCCAGAATTCAACGATTATTTTTATCATCCAAGTGATACTATCAGATTCTTTACATTTCAATGAATAATAAAATGTAAGACAACTATGTACTTAAATGCAGTTTTACAGGGCAAAATCACCAAAAACGCATGTTTTAGTACGGCTTTATGACCGCGCGTGGTATGTGCCGTCACATACCATGAGAAATTTGTATAGAGCTCAGTAGATACGCCCCACTTTGACTCTCATTGTTGACGTTTCTAGCGTTCGATTTCCAGTTTTTTCGATATAGACATTTGATCCTCATGAGAAAACGAATTTATTGACATCACAAAAAAAATGCAGTCCAATAGTCGTACGGTTTCATCTACATGGAGATTTTAAAATCGTGCAAGTTTCAATACATACAATTTTTTTTTAAATCTAATGCTATAAACTATGCCTACCGATCCGTTGCTCCGTTGCTGCGTGAAAGAAAAACAAACCAACAAAGGCACTTTTGCATTCATATAGGTTATAAATAAATTGTAGGATCTATGTTATTGTTCGTAACATAAAGACGAACGTGCTCTATCCTAAATGCGCACTAAACTTGACATAACCATAACTATGTAATAATAAATAATAATAGACGGTAGTTTAGATAAATCATGTAATAATCTTACGTGCTTTATCTTTCTTATGATGGGAGTAAACTACCACAGTATACTACAATCCAATATGTAAAACTGTGATGTTCCTCCAGTTGGGTTATTTATTGAACTGTACATAGTTGTTTGATAAACAGTATAAGATTTATTAAGCACAGATACCATTACCTGAGAGCGAGTGTGGCCGAGCGGGAACTTGTGCGACTTTCAATCCGACGCACCATAGTTCGAATCTCGACTCGGCCCGCACCAATGTCTTATATAAAGTTATGAGCGGATTATCACACTCCCTCTAAAACGGTGAAAGAAAACATCGTGAGGAAACCGGCATGTTAAAGGACTACAAAATTCGAGGACGTGTGACATCCACCAAGCCGCACTGGGCCCGCGTGGTGGATTATGGCCCATAACTCTCTCTCTGAGAGAAGGCCGGTATCCCAGCAGTGGGAGCGTAAGAGGCTGATAATACTACTATTGCCTTATGCTATTGGATAACGAGACGTCAAGCGGGTCGTTTGCCTGATGTGATGTTGCAGAAGTACATTGAGATGGGATATATTTTAATACTTTAGGCGTACCTATACTGCGAATAATCTTGGCGAACTACATAAAATCACTTTAGAATTTTCCAAACTACGTTGCTGGAGTAAGTTTTTTGTAATTATTTTTTATTAGCTTCGGCCCGCGGTTTTCACCCGCGTTCCCACAGGAACCGTGCATTTTTTCGGGATAAAAAGTAGCCTATGTTACTCTCCGGTCCATAAACTATATCTATACCAAAAATCACGTCGATCCGTTGCTCTATTACTGCGTGAAAGAAGGACAAAGCAACAAATCAACAAACCAACAAACACACTTTCGCATTTTCAATAGTTACCCGTTTGACCGCAATCTCATTTGATTTGAAGGTTTAGCACGTTTGCCTAGAAGGTGCCTGTTCACTCTTGTTTTGAAGACTCCCCGTCTATATTTATCGGGAAACAGATGCTGGCAAGGAATTTCACTCGCTAGCAGCAACTCCAACACTCATATTCTTAATCGAAACATCAAACATTTCTTACCTTAACTCTATGACTTAGGTAAGGAAATCGGTAGTTTTAGTTGTGAAAAAATCCTTCTACTTGACTTCTACTTTCCTACTTCGAGTGTAGTAAAGGACTGTCATACTCAAGGTAGATCGCGACGTACCTTAAGGAACCTTCGTTTGTCTCCAGCCATACTCAAATCGATAATAATAAAAATAAATGGTTTCTGAATAACCTCAATGGACATCTGTTCAAAACACTTTATAACGAAAAATTACGTTTTTCTGTTTTTGTTGCCGTTGATTTGGCTGTGAACGATAAACATGAATAATAGTTGAAGTACCGCCAATATTAAAAAAATAATTTCCTTCAAGTCATTACGTCATGCCTCAGACGCATCCTGAGTCGAGAAGTGTCGAAATAGCGACTAAATGTTTGGAGAACATCCTTAAGGAAGGCTTGAGTTAGGTCTACTTAAGGAACGTTTTGCATTACGAAGAATATGAGTGCAAGTCTATTTCGATCAAAAACTGCAGTCTTAACAACTGACCTCTAAGCTAATTGTCTGAGTTACGGCCGTGCCCGTGGTAAGCCGATACGCAGCCGTCAAGTGATCCTTACATTGCGGCTAAAAAAAAACCATTCCGGCCAGACATCCTTCCTCACATAATGTGATCGTACTTAGGGGCACCTTAGACGCTCAAGCAAACGTACATTTGCTTGTCAGAATAACAACACTTTTGCGTCAAGCGCGGATTTCGTGATCACGAAATCCGCGCTTGGCGCAAAAGCGTTGTTAGGGGAGTTAAAACGAACAAAATGATAAATGTTTTTTACTGAAGTTAAATTTAAGCAACGTAATTTATTTAACACCTATTTTTTAGCTTCACTTGTAAGTAACCAACCAGCTAACTAACAAACAATGTAATAAAGTCTTAGAAGTTAATTTTAACCTACTTCTAATTATATCGAAATGAAACTTTGTAAGTAGGTATGTATATGTAGTTCAGATGACAAACCAACAAATCAACAAACTGACAAACACACTTTCGCATTTATAATATTAGTAGGAGAAGGATATCGATAAAGACTTACGTATCATAATGTATGTATAATGACAAAAAACTTAGTTGTGGTACATTTTCGATTAGGCATTTAATTTTGAAGTAATCACGCTTTTTTTGGATTTCTACACAATTTTTACGCGCGCGTTATCTTTTTGCTCTTTTACATCAATGCAAGCCAACAGTATGTGTAAAGAAGACAGAATGATAAATATCATTGACACGGGATACAAACAGAATAGAACTGTAACAATTTATTGTAAAAACTGTGTCAAGTACCTACAAGAGTGTGTGAGCTCTTGATATAAAAAAAAACATTGCCAATGCTTAGACAAAGCCTCTTCGTTTAAAGTGTGTATTTATCTGTTTATTATTTAATATTAAATCTGTCTCTTCACTTATAAATGATAACTTTAGAACCGCTCAATCAGTCAATAGATTTTATTCTCGTGAGCGTTTGACCACTACCACTCACCTGTTGGTAAGTGATAATGTACCTAGTCGATGATAAAGCAAGCTTGCCTAGAAATGGTATCACCATTTCTACAATTTATATAAACCCCTCTGCATAAACGCAATTGTATTATTTAAGCGTATATGGTTGGTTCATCTATGCTGTTAAGTAGTAATAAAACATTTTTCATTAATCTTTTTGTTTATCTCTTGAAAATAACTATTTTCGGAAATCATGACTATTCGCAGCCAGTAGCAAAACACTTTAATCCTATCTATCGGGATCAGGAACAGCATCTTGACATACGCGGATAAATTATTGGCAATCAATACGATCAAGTGGATAATACGTAAAAACCCACCATAGGTATCGCGTGTCAAAGATCATCAAAGTGCAGATACGCTAATTATATAGATTTGCGTATCTTGCCTGTTCTCGATGCGTTTTTTTTTGATAGACTAGTATTCCGCAGATTCAACCATGTGAAAATTAGGAATTCGGCATTTTTCCGGGACTAGAAGTAGTCTATATGGCAGTCTTTAGCTTAGAAAATATCTATATCTAAAAATCGCCTTGATCCCTTGCTTGATCCAAAAATCACCTTACTGCGTGAAAGACAGACAACAATAATAATCATGAACACACTAAATTTCGCTATTATGAGCTCAGATTAGACAGCCTTAATACGGCCGAAAACAACGATGCTTGAGTTGAGGAGAGAAGATGGGACCTTTCGCCATTTACGTCAATCAATGCTGTCAGCGCCGCGCACGTCACCATAGGACAAAATTTTATACAAAATTGCTTTAAAAAAGCGACGTACTGATTCAGTGCCAAACTACTGAACCGATTTTGATGAAATTTCTATGGAACCAATCTGAAAGAATATCTTTTCAAATAAGAAAAGAATTTTTCAAATCGGTTCATAAATAACAGAGTCCTGAGGAAACAAACATTAAAAAAACATACCAACCGAATCGATAACCTTCTCCTTTTTTTGAAAGTGGGTTAAAAATATGGCGTTTCCTGCTAAAAACCACACAAAAGTAAAAGAGGAACACAAATTAATATATTCCCATAAGTACGTATCATAATTTCTCACTTTGAAATATTTATATTCAAAGCTGATTGGTACATAACCGAGTCGAACCGAGGACCTGAGTTGCCATTAATTCGTATAAAAAACTGCATATTCTTCGTTATTTAGCTAGTTTTTAATAAACGAGAAATTATTATGCTTTGATGACTTTCAAAGCAGCACCTACCTATTCTAATATTTCAGTGACCATAATTTTCTTGAACAACCGTGACCGCTGTACCCTGACTAATCATGGGTTTACTTCAAGTACGGATGTCGATGATACCATATCATCTATGACTAAGCATAATACAGTGCTACCAAGGTGATTGAACTGGAACTGCAATGCTTTGTCTGTTCGCTTTGTTATATTAATACTGGTAAAGTAAGTTCTACATAAACTGAATGTTCAGAAACCTTCTCCTTTCTTTGACGATCGGTGGTGAATACAGTCTACAGTTATGTAAACTGACTCATACGCTGAAGCCAATGAGTATACAATGTCACGGACTGTGCAAATACCGCGATTCAAGGTACTCCTTATTTAAAACTGGATAGATACATTTGTTTCTTTTTTAATTTAAGAAGGGCTCTGACACTGTTTGCTCATATCGCCCTACACAGTAGTTTCGGTGACTTAATGGGCCTGGTTACCCTCCTTGCCCTGGAGCTCAAGGGGGTTCTGTAGCCCCCAGGGGTTGTACCCATCGATTGATATATTGCTACACATGCTTCACTGATGATGATTACTCTGTGTGGCTTCAAGGATGCTAGTCAGACACTCAGCTCTCCCCCGGAAGTAACTCGCAGGGAGCGCGTAAGCCCAGTAAAATTAGAAGTCTTTTTTTACATGATGACGATGCAAAAAATAGTATAATGTTTTCAGGGTTCATGTATGTATGTATGCGATCAGTAGATATAGTCTTTGACTCATTTTTGACGTCTCTAGCGTTCGATTTCCAGTTTTTACGATATAGACATTTGATTGTCCTTAGAAAACGAAATGATTGCTTTTAGATCATTTATTTTAACTTTCATAAGTACTCCTTTGGGGCCTATTTGAATAAAGCATTTTGAATTTGAATTTGATTGATATCATAAAAAATGCAGGCAAATTCCCTATCCTACCACCATGCTATAGTTGCATCACACACTTTTCTACAAATTGGAGGACTTCACGAAGATCAATCATCTTGCAATATCATTTCATCTGAATCGATCATTCTTCATTTCATAACAATAGATAATAAGTTATTATAATAGTGTTAGTAACTAAATTTATAGCTCTTTATTGAGGTGGTAAATTTTGCAATCTGCTATAATTGTTTTTGTTTTGTTTGTAATAAAAATGTGAAATTGTTGTTTAAAAACAACTCTTTCTAAGGCTTTCTGAACTCAAAGGTATAGTTCACTCCTAACAGGGTATAGGTGGGTTACATAATAAAGGGTGTATTTTTTAGACGGGGCAGTAAGCGTTACCCTAGCCGTTGTCACTACAGGAAAACATTCTGATCAAAGCGACTACATTTTGAAAATATTTGGGTCTACAGATCAAATGTACAGTTAGCAAAAACCTGACTTTGGACACGAATACTTTTTTTGTACCAATCGATCCGCTTTCTCATAAGGATCAAGACTATGAGACCAACAGATTTATGAGCAACCTAAACTTCAAACCAGTAACCACTTGCACGCTCTTTTATGACATAGTTATTTACACAGAATAAGTAATAGTCTACTTACTTCATGTATTGTTGATTTGACACACATTTTCTTTAAACAACCACAACAATGACAACACAATAATAATCGAAGTAGTACTTCAACACGGTCCAGTAAAGGGCCCATTTTGTTTTGTAATATGAAACTCTGTCGCCGGTAACTGGAGCAAACGTGATTGATTTTGTGCTTTGCCTACTTTTTTTCACTTTTCGGGCTTCAACGCACAGTGTATAGACTAAACCTTAAGGCAGTAGGTAATCTTCAAGTTTACTATTGGTAGAGTTTTAGTGATTCTGTTCTGTTAGCAGAATTTTACAATATTACTTCATCATAGGGACCGTAAATAATTTTGTGTAATTAATTGTTTGTCTTGGTAGTAAAACAAACAAGGTGGCTAAGGGTGGTAAGTTAACCAGTTAGAAATCTATCGCCATGTTACTATGACCGTTTTCCGACTGGGTCTCAAGTCTAGGCATAGCGCTCTTGTGACACTAACCATGATATTGTGTCACTTAGTGCACCAATTAATTCATCCGTACTAAAAATAAAATATTACTCTTTAAAATATTACTGATTACTGGCTTACTAAAATACCGATAAGCATAAAACTTACTCAATGGACTTTTTTTGTACACACTCCATGGTCCCCTGTTTCTTCTGTTATATTTAGACTATGTCAAAATCCTCAAACCTACAAAAGACACAAAACATGACGTTGTTGATTGTTGCGTACCGTTATAGTTGTACAAAAACATGAAACGTAAAAAAACTGACTTGCTCAGAAAAATTTCACATAGAGGAAAATGCTATTTATAAGTATACTTATGTCGGCAGTTCTGGAACAAGGTCAGGTAATACAGAGAGATAATAATTATTTGGGCTTATTTTAATCACTAAAAGAACTACACATAGATATGTGTAGTTCTTTTAGTGGGGTTTTTAAAAAATAACGCCAACTATTCAAATCATTTATCCACCTTAAATTTTCCCATAACTTCCCAGCTGTGGGGATCAGGCCGGGAGTCAGCCAGTACTCAGGCCTATAATATTACAAGTATTACAAGCTTACCGTGCTAAGTACGGGTTAAATCTTGCAAGCTAAATTTGACCCAGGCAATTACAAGTGTGTTTAATTTTTTTGTGGTAAGACCGTGGGTATTTGAACCTCGTAATCCCAATAATTTTATTGCCTTGGTACTAAAAGAAAGTTATAATTGCTACTAGTATCGATTTGTCCGCGTTTTGTCCGTGACCTCAATATTGGAATGGGGTATATATTTGTCGGAACTCGAAGCTTCATACATTGATTTTATACTGACACAACCTACATAACAATAATTTGGTGGGGTATAAAACACAGTACCTAATACCTATGTATGTTTTTAATAGGTGGCACAGAACCATCGAGATACTAACCTCAAGAGGTGCAGTGACGTTTAGTTTGCACGAAATAAATTCCATCATTTTTGCCTAGACATAATGCGCTCTGATTGGCTAAGCCACCGCCTCGCGCCTATTCCCCGTGTGCTGATACGTGGAGCACTGATATTAGTTAAAGCAAAATCTATACATTGTTGTGAGATCGGATAGTACAATAGTATAGTATTTCATCTCTCGTGGTTAGTATCTCGATGCACAGAATATATGACTGACTCTTCTTCTTTCTTGCTCGTGTGCCAAGCAGTAATGCGCTACTGTGTTCCGGTTTGATATAATAAGCAAAGTGAAATGAGCACTATATAGTATTTTTCAAGGTTCTGAGTGGCACAGCAATTGTTATGTGCTAGCGATATGCTTTTCAGAATCGGTGACAATTATAAAACTGAGGAAAAGCCATTTCAGAAAAGAAATCACTTGTTTAAATAACAAAAGAATACACTTGTTGGCACAGATGATTGCACCATCTTAATTTTTATTATGTTTATTACGATAATTAGGGAATTTGCTAAAGTCTAGACTTTTAACTGATATAGGAGCACTACCCATTTATCCATCTTTACCTACCGGATTTGTAATTTCCTTGCCACGTCGCGTATAGTTAGGAGGTTCCTCACTCTGCAGGCATAAGGGGCACATTAGACGCTAATGCATGATTGATGGTTTTACATCAATCACAGACCACACGCAACCCATGGGATAACCACGATCACCGCTCCTACTACGACCTATACTAAAGAAAAATAATTTCACAACCACTGCATGTTCAGTGTGAGTTAGGTGTGAAGGTTGCCTAACACTTATCCACTCAAGAAAGTCAAATTAATTTGAAACTAACGATTTGTTTCAATTGTTTCAGGCATGGTCGGAGCGCCAGATGTTATCAAGCCAGCAGAAAAGATCGACGATCAGGCCCCTTACAACCCCGTCTTCACGATCAGCGGTGAGCAAGATACAATTATTTTAATAACACAATAACATGCGGTCGTTTACCTGTTGGTAAGCAAAACTCTCGCAGAAAACAGCAATGTCACGCAGAACTCTGAAAGATACAGGCCAGCGCCGTAGTGTAGTGCGCTCTTTGCTCTGACACTTCAGAGAGCCTAGTACAAGTATCTAAGGCTGAGATTCAGAGACGAATCTAAGCGTGGACTCACGCTTCCATACGTCAAAATTCTATACAGTTTTGACATATGGAAGCCAGAGTCTACGCTTAGAATCGTCTCTGAATCTTAGCCTAAGGCGTAGTATGAGTTTTGCAACAAGTTCATGCCTTCCACAGTGACAGTGTTTACGCAGATTTTGTATGAAGAAATGTACAGCGCCCCTAGCGCCGCGTTTATGAACTATTATCGCACATGCTTTTAGTATGGCGTTGACTCGACAAACGCGGTCGTCCCTAAATGAATTTTAACTGCCAAACTCATACCAGTATACAGAGCCTGTTTGCTGGTTTCGCCTCGTTATATTATATGCTCGTTAATATGCATTATGTGTCTGTTAATGTATTACTTTGCTCATCAAATCGGAACAAAGTAATGCATATCCAACACTACATGGCGGCATCTACACAAGCAAAACGGTCCACCCAGACGGACACTAATGGATGCCCTACCACTTGGCAAATTTTCTCCAAGACAGCTTCAAAACTATCAATATATTGACAGACAGCTTTGGAACTAGCGCTCGCTGTCATTAGTAGTCAAATATTATGTATTTCCGCAAACTAATTGCCCTGGATTTTCTCAGATATAACATTTTATTTGGCGGGTTTATCTTTGTCTAGTAAATATGGTTTATTACGGCTAATTTAAAAAGTACACGACAAGAAGCTCTTCATACAAAGCACTGACTAGATACTCCTTGATACAAAGGTTGAGGAAATAGATCCTTATACTATAAATCTGCGAGTAACAGTGTCTGTCTATTACCTCTTTACGACTTAAATTCTGAATTGAGTTTAAATTTAGGAGAGATACATTATAGCTTAGAGCCTGAGGAAGGATATATTAATATTATGAAAATTACAGAAGCGTGTGGATTTTACCATTCACGATCGTTCCAAATCTATCGCTCCGCGCGTCGTGGGTTGGGTGGAATATAGGTGTATGGACATAGCCCCCTCGAGTTTGTGCTCGTTTGACGTTGACAAGAACTAAGATCCTAGATTATGTCCACGGCCCTGATGAAAGAGCCGGGTGGCTACGATAAAAGATTGTCTGAAACAAAAATTTTGCCATCAAAAAACTTTTTTATTCTGAAGGTTGCCAGCATCTTCAAATGATGACGGTTCCATTGCTAAGTTGGTAGTATCCTACCTGCAAAGCGACTCTTCGTTCGCAGACCCCAGGCCGATCCCCATCCGAGATTAACCTTGTGTGGTATAAAATATGAGCATAAAGTATTCTCTCGAGTCGTCTAAGTTTGTGATCCATATCTGTGTTGTGTTCACGCCACCTGCGACACAGGAAATCCTTATGGAATACCCCAGTTATGACTTAAGCGTTTGATTAATTATTTTTGTAATAATACACGTTAATACTTACGATTGATTAGTAACTAAGGAAAAACCGTTTTTCTTTATCTCTGATTATTTATTTGCACTCAAGCCTCGTGCTTACATTGTAGGTATTGTTAACATACGTTGGTTTGACATTATGTACTGGAGATTACATGCGCAGTGATAAAGATAAGACTTAAAAATGATGCATTGACACTTGAGTAAATGTTTATGTAATACTTTTGTAATTGAAATACTTAATTGTTTAGTCATAAAATGTATGTAGGTATTTTAATATTTTTATATTGTTTTTTGCACAACGGAAACGGTAGAATATTTGTAAGTAACTATTATTATTTGAAATCTATAACACAAATTTCTGGCAAATAAATTGGGTGGGATATGAGGAGCGAGAGAGAGGCCAGAGGCGTGACCCACGACAATAGGGATGTTGAAAGAACACAAAATACATTAATAAATGTCGTTACAGGTTTAAGAACATCACATTAACACGATAAAAATTAAATTCACAAAAAATATCACTAGAAACGGGATATTTACCATGTATATTATTTGATTTGCCATGATCACGGGAGAACTGAGTTCTCCCGTGATCATGGCGTTTGCAACAGCGCCGAAATATCGGAAACTCAAATCAAATAATATACATGGTAAATATCCCGTTTCTAGTGATAATTTTCAGTGTTGATGACCATGACAGTTTAAAAACCTATATTTCACAAAAAATATTTAATTTCCACAAAGATTTTCCTAATGCAACGATTTTTTCAGCATACAATAGTTCTTTAAATTATACTGTCAGATTCTTTACATTCTAATGAATAAAGAAATGTATAACAACTATGTACTTAAATGCAGTTTTCGGGGCCAAAATAAAAAAAAAAACAAGTTTTTAGTACAGCTTTACGGACCGCGCAGAACAAGTCACGTCACTTGTTCTACCCAATTTTTATGCGTTTGGCGCTCAGTGCGTATACGCCTGACTTTAACTCTCAGTTTTGAAGTTTCTAGCGTTCGATTTCCAGTTTTTTCGATATAGACATTTGATTCGCATTAGAAAACGAATTTATTGACATCATAAAAAATGGAGTCAACATTCCTATTGGTTATCAAGTCGAAGCGACAAGTACTATCACCTTATCAGTACAAATCTGGCTGCCTTAAATTAATTGAATACACCTGAAGTTTGATATTCACGTTTATATATTTATCAAACAGATAATTTTGTAGATGTTCAATGTTCAAATTATCTACTCCCGCACTTATTACTGTTTGAAGCGTTCGTTGATAAGACAATAATATCGCATCCTTTTTGTCCATATTCGCATTATATTAGATTATTCAATCAATATTAGTCTGTATTACAAATTATTTAATTATTAAAAAAATAGAGAGTTTTTTATATAAGATTATATAATGTGGGTAATTTATAGTTTTAATTCCGCGATAAAGAAAGTCTAATGGCCTAAGTTCGATCTATACTGAATTTAACCAAACGTAACGTTGGACAACGAAACCTGGGTTAGTTATAAAATAAAAAACCTCTGTGAGCATGACTGTGTTCCATTTTGATGAGCAAAGTAGTCAGTAACTGGGCTTAAAAGCAGGGTAAAGAGCGCAATTAGCTGCTGAGCAGGCCTTTGTGTTTCAAACTTCTGAGTGTTATGCTTACCATCAGGCAAACGACCAGCTCGTCTCGTTACCAAACAACGTAAAAAAAAAACGCGACGCGCAGAACAACATTCTGGAATGCACAGGCATGGTGTTACCATTGACGTCACAATTGTGAAATCAACAATCCGTTATTCACAGAACAACGCTACAAAAAATAGTCATGCGTTATCATTATTGATAAAGGAAAATTACTGTTAATTATTATTAGTACGAGAATTTGCTCAAGTGAGTTTCTAAATTTTCCTTGAAATTCTTTTCTTATCAATCGAACACATGGTCAGGTTTACACAACATGATGGTTACAGACATAATGTAGTACCTACTAGGTATAATAAAAGGTAATAATATCATTGATAAAGACCTGTTCAGACTTACCTATTTCGCTACCACCTGAAGTAGAGAATCAGAAATCCAAATAAAATTATCTTTTTATTTCGATTTTTGTAGGTAGAGAAAACAGAGTGGGCACGAAACTTTATACCATAGTCGTTTTTAAGCCATTTGTTTAGTAGAATTGGGGTTCTGATCTTAAGCGACGATGTGGTCCAAAGTGGTAAACAATTGAACACGCCAAACCAAGAATAGTTCTGTCAAATTTAATGCAATGCATTGGAACACTCCAATAATTACTTGGCGAGTGTATTCTCACTTAAATGTGCTAGCTAAGTCCTACTGTTGTTGCACCACTATTTTTCATTCCTGGAAAGCACTGTGGGAACGAACATTGTCGGATTTGAACTATTAACCTTCCTAACAGTCTTCCGCCTCGATGTCATGATCTGCCGCCTACCTTACGTCAACCCTCTTCGGGAGTTCTTGTTGAAGTGTAATCGGCTACAATGAGCTTGGATAAATAATAATAATAATAATAACAAAAATGTCTTTGTAGCGAGACTATGGTGAGTGTCGACACCGCGTAGTCCCATTTGGTCTCATTTCCCACGGACCCCTCCCTGGGACCAACTGAGACCTCTGATACCTGGCTTGCCTTAACTGGCTGTCCGGGGTGGAGACTGCAAGAGCTAAGACCATAAGCTCCAGGGTAGAAGTTATAAGAAGAGTAATGCACGGGAATAACGTCTCAGTGAAACTGCGGCACATCTCTCATCACCGTTTAGCCATCCACGCCAATATTGCCTCTTACGTCGCCAATTATACTGGCGGCCCTTATGAAGGGCCTGTTCAGTGGATGGCAAGTCAACACCTGCCTACATATTTGTACATGAGGCGGAATTGGCCGGTACCGGTGTGTCATTTCATAGACCGGTTTAAAGTCATCAAACATTCATTATAATAAGTATTTCAGGCTTTTTATTCATATCTTACAATATACATCTATTACAATATAGTCCATCACAAACCCCTCGACCACACTAAACTTTATTGTATTTTAAAAATGGCCTATTAATGTTGGCTAGGTACGACTCCATTAACGCCTATCCGCAAGATCCGGGCAAAGACCCGAGAGTTAGAATAGATAGGAGAAAAATAATGATAGTAAATTTAATTCAGGCAACATTCATCGTAGAAGTCCATAGAATAAATACCTTATGGACTAACATACATACACAATATAAAACAATAAATCAACCACAATGTTAGCCCTATGGTTAGCAATATTATACTGCTAAATATTTATACTGTGTCCTACTACAAGGATGCAAAAGGCGAGTAGCCGATCCAAGTGGCGTTCTATAGGGGAGACCTATGTTCACCAGTGGACGTCTTCCGGCTGATGATGATGATGTGTCCCACTTCGTGACTATGTCCTTACGATGTTCACGAAAGATACCACCATGAATAGTCGAAAAAGGTCCACTGCTGAGCATAGCCCTCCACTTGACAGATATCTTGGGATCGCATGATCGCAGTAGACTATCATGTTGACAGAAAATTAAATACCACGTAAATTTATATACCTTGAATTTAGTTGCGTCTCATTAGTCAGAGACGGAAGATATTTGACAACTCTAAGGGGCACCTTAGACGCTCAAGAAAACGTACGTTTGCTAGTCAGAATAACAACGCTTTTGCGTCAAGCGCGGATTTCGTGATGCTCGAAATGCGCGCTTGACGCAAAAGCGTTATTGTTATTCTGACAAGCAAACGTACGTTTGCTTGAGTGTCTAGGATGCCCCTGAATCAAAATTTAGACCTGAATATCATCCAACCCTTTCTAATGTGTTTTACGGGAATGATAGACAATACTATAATTAGTTTTGTTTGTAAACCCGCAGGATCGACACCGTATACTAAACTTAACTAAGTTTACGAGCAATCAAATCAGGGCTAATAGCTGTGCGCAATAGTCGGTCGCCCTACAGAAGATATAACATCATAATACATAGGTACCTACAAATTAGGCTTCAACCTCATTACCTTGCTTTCAATATCTTTATGAATATCGTAAAAGGTTATTGACACTAAAAATGCTAGGAAGTAGAATTTTCTTCAGATTTTCCTCCACAACTTACGAGTTTCCTTCCTTGTTTTTCATTGTATTGAAATGTCACCTTCGTAGCGTGACATTAATGACATGAGATAAGCTTGCGTATTATTATTATTATTAGTGCCGTCTTACTGTCATTAATTCCTGCGTATTTAAATAAACATCTAGTCTCATTATTTCTCATTATTTCCTTGAAATGTACAGTTATGGATTGTAATAAAAGTTGTATTATGAGCTCTAACTTTTATTCATAACTAATTTTGTTCGCTATTTCACTTGAACCACATATTTCTATGAGTACTAATAAATTTTATGAATACTTATATTATTACATTAAAAGTAACAATATTTGCTTGTCTGTGTACACTGTACAGCTAACTTGCCCAAACAGATTTTCGCTATTAAACCACTGTTGTCTTCAACTTAAATATGATTGGCCGCAAATAAAGCCTATAACAATCATTTCAGTGTGAAATTGTACTCTCTTCTCCCATAAATATATTTTGAAATATATCATGAAAAATATTTTAGTATGAAAATCGAATCACCTTAAGTTTTGATTTGTACGTGATGTCAATAATTATAGTAAAAGGTTATGAAAAGAAGAAATGAAGCATCAATTTACGTAGCTAGTTACCAAAAAGTAAAAATATAAGCCTTTTTCGTTCCTGGGTTACTAAACTATGAAGGTTAGTGGTAGGACTAACTCTTCTGCGAGTGTCCGTCTGGGTTGTTACCACCGCTTTGCTCGTGAAGTCTGCCGCCAAGAAGTAATGTGCAAGCATTACTGTGTTCCGATTGGATGAGCAGAGTAGCCAGTGAAATTACTGGGCTTATGAGACTTAATACCTAATGTCTCAGGGTTACGAGAGCACTGCAGTGCCACGCAGACCTATGTGTTTCAAAGTACTGGGTGGCACTGCAATTGTTATGGGTCGGCGTTATGCTTATCATCAGGCAAACGACCGCCTGGTCTCGTTACCAAATAACATTAAAAAAAAATACAACATCCCGTAAAGGCCTTAAAACATTTTACTTTTTTTTCAGTAACATTTTTGAAATATATAGCGTAGGTACACTTACTTGAAGAAATAATCTGCAAAAGCGTAGGACAATTATAATTATTAATAGTCTTAATGAACTTTGTCACAGGACACATCAATCTGTTGCCCACATAAAGTGTACAGATAGCGTAAATAAACTCATAAATAATTATATTTTATCAGTAAACATTGAGGGTAGTACCTACATAAACTAACGAACCACAAGACACAAATATGGTTTAGTTGTGGTCGAATACGGTCAATAATAACGTTAAACTGTGCAAAAATGTGATTCTATATCGAATTTTAAACATTGAAAATGCGTTTACATGTTAAATGAATATGCAATAAATGTGCACGTGATAACATTGCAAGCAGGTACAATTAACTGTGACGAAAATGTGAAACTTTTGCTACACGATTTAACAATTAAATTCTTTTATTTATAGCAACACTATCAAATTGTTTTATCAGCGTTTTCGAGTACTTATCATTGATAAGAACCAGTCGATAAGATGTGAACAAAAAGCAGTAATTGCTAGTGGTTTTTAAGATCTCTTTCTTGCAATTTTTTTAGAAGGAAACAAATGGTTTCCGCAATTCTGGTGGTTAATTGAGTTTAGTATTTCATTGCAAAGTGTTGTGAAGTGTTTGTGATCTGTATTTATTAGATTGTAAAAGTTGTGGTGGTAAAAATGTCGCTAATAAATTTAGGGGCTAGATTGGAGAAGTCTGTTGATAAGTATTTGAAGAGGCTGCACGGATACACAATAATAGGTAAGGTTATTTGATATGGTCTTTATCTTTTGAGAATGATATTATATCGGCTTATCTTCTAAAGATTTATTATTGCGAACTGGTATTGGTCTACCTGCGACACACCGGCCAGCATTTAATCTGCTATCTATACAAATAAATAAAATTGGAGTGTCTGTTTGTAATATCAAAATAACAGCTTTTAACCAAATGCATATGACAGTACATGCGGTACCTATATAACATACCATTTTTAAAATTTTTGTCTGTCTGTCTGTTTGTTCCGGATAATCTCCGAAACGGCTGGGCCGATTTTGACGGGACTGTCAGATAGTTGATGTCCTAAGGAGTAACTTAGGCTATTTTTATTTTAGAAAAAGGATTAGGGTTCCACGCAAAACAATAAAAACCATGAAATCCAATATCTCCGCGCGGGTGAAACCGCAGGCAGCAGCTAGTTTAATACAAAATTAGTCACTATGATCACTATACTATTATTATAATTACTTTTTGATAACGAGCATGTCTCTTGCCTCATGGTAAGCCTAACGCCGGTTCATAACAATTACAGTGCCACTCAGAACTGAAACACAAAGGCCTGCATTGCACTGCATTGCGCTCGTTTAGAGGGAAGGCCTCTTAATTTATGCAGCAGTCGACGTCTTCCGGCTGATAATGAGTGATCGAAGTAACGTAGTAACAGAAATCATTGAATGAAGTCATCGACTTCTTACAATTAATGTAAAATAAATCGAAGAGTACAATTAGTTAAGGTCCGCTGATACGAATTTAAAATACCTACAGGGATAATTATCAATATCTGATCATTTTATAAAAACCCCATAGCGCTTGCGCCGGAAAAACACAAAACAATACGTTGCATAAGTAATTTTCAACGCATGTAAACAAATACTACAAGCTTGTTAATGCAAATATTTTTATATAAACATACATTTGTATATTGTTATCGGGTTAGGCCACCTGCGACACAGGGAATCCAAGTGTAAGCGTTAAACTTATCGGTAAATTATTAAAATAATAAAAGTTATCGAGTAAACAATTATGTGTCAATATTTACTGGTATATTCCAATGCGGCATTGTTTAGATATAGATAATAGCTTGCTGCATTCACCTATTAGCCTCGATAGATTTGTATAGGGGTATTGGAATGTATTTCTTTATATTTAATATTTCTTTGTACCTTTGTTTGGAAACTTTTAATATAATCGTAAATACGCGCGATGCATAATTATGTTTCGTTATCTGTGGACCTGTGGTTTCCTTCTCTCGGCAATACTGGCGTGTGCTCTTACACTATAAGGACTTAAAACCTAAATGTTCTTTCTCGTTCATAAATGAAAAGGACTAGCAACCATGAATATATATACACCTACTAAGGTGTAACACAAAAGATGTAGGAGGTGGGTAACACAAAAGGTGCATCGAAAATTCGGTTCTTATGTGGTTCTTACATTGTTGTAAATAATTTTTAGCGGTTTTTAACGCGTATATTATACACATTATTTTAGTCCCTGAAGTTTCGAATCCATTGTGAGTGTTTGTGGATGAAACGGGAAATTAAATCGTGGAAATCATACGCGATATAATTAGTAGATAGTAATTTATATCACACTAGCTTCTGCCCGCGGTTTTCAACCGCGTTCCCACAGGAACCGTGCATTTTTCCGGGATGAAAAGTAGCCCATATTACTCTTCGGTCCATAAACTATATCTATGCCAAAAATCATTTCGATCCGTTGCTCCGTTACTGCGTGAAAGAAGGACAAACCAACAAACGCACTTTCGCATTTATAATATTAGTAGGAAGTAGGATATTAGTAGGATTGACAGTAATAATCGTGAAAAACCGAATAAATGACTTTGTCTATATTTAGTATTTAATTTCTTGCTTCAGTAGATAGGTAATAGGGCGGATAATAAATATACCTAAAATTGTTAATGAACAACAAGTGCCAGTGCCGAACTTGGCTTGGCGGTTCCGTGCTACCTTTTCATAAACAACTCATTGGACGAAGAACAAAACATTCAACAAACGCAGTGTCTGGTTGTTGATTCATATGGTTCTGACTGAATATCAGTAACCTAGGTCATGCCTTGGCTGTATGCTGAATTGGTACCCGTTTCTGAGACACACAACAGGCATATGAGCACCTAGATAAGTATATAGTACATGTGTGTCCACACAATAGGCATATGTGCACCTAGATTTTAGATTTTGTTAGTGATAGGACTAACTCTTCTGCGAGTGTCCGTCTGGGTTAGTACCACCGCTTTGCTCGTGAAGTCTGCCGCCAAGCAGTAATGTGCAAGCATTATTATGTTCCGGTTTGATGAGCAGAGTATAGCCAGTGAAATTACTGGATTTATGAGACTTAATACCTAATGTCTCTGGATACCGAGCGCACTGCAGTGCCGCGCAGGCTTTTGTGTCTCAAAGTTCTAAGTGGCACTGCAATTGTTATGGGCCGGCGTTATGCTTACCGTCAGGCAAACGACCAGCTCGTCTCGTTACCCAATACCATAAAATATATAAAAAAAGATATGTGTGTCCACACATAAATCTATTTTCTACATTATAAAAGTATTGCTAATCAAGACGGAAGATGCTTTACCCAGCAGTGGGTTGATACAGGCTAAAAATGATGATGATTTGCTACTCAAGCGTAACACAAGGTAGCGATAAGTATTTGCTGCGTCTTGAAAGAAGTTCTACTGCGTATTGCTTGTTACGACATTATCGCAACGTGACGTGATCGCCAGATGAGTAAAGTGAATTACGCAAGCTAAACATTAATTACCCCGGAAAAGAGCATATTCCCAACAGGCGCTTCCCAACAGCTGGACTAGCATTAGTGTGAAGGCTAATCGACAATAAGGCATTTGGCAGGTAACCTTGGCAGCCAGTCACGTTTCGGCTTTCTCAGGCGCAATGGCATGTGCTTCGCTGTAAGAAACGTGGGGAAATCTGGACAATAACCAGTCGAAAAAACTTATATTATACTGTACTGCTCTCATTTTAAAGTTGCGATGAAGAGTCTAACAAAGTACATCAATATTATCATGTACCGGGGGCGCAAGTATGGAAGTCCAAACGATAAATTTGTCGAATCGAAAAACCTGATAAATTTACCGAATGTCGCGATTACCGAAGCCTGATCGTAATGTATTATAGTAGCTTTATATTCTCTTTGGATTCGACATAGCTATTCGATAACTTTTGTCGGTTGTATCAAGGCTCTATAAATTATATTTAAAATCGATAAAACCCACTTTATCGATTTGTACTGTCAATTTTATCGATCGAAAAGATCCGTACTTGCGCTGTAGGTACATTTAAACGTTACCAACAGATTCTTTACATTTTAGTGAATAAAAAAATTTACAACAACTATACACTTAAACGCATTTTTCACGGCAAAATCAACAAAATGCATATTTTTAGTACAACTTTACGGCCCGTGTAGAACAAGTGACGTCAGATATTCTGTCCAATTTGTATGGGGCGTTTTAACGTTCAGTAGATACGCACGACTTTGACTCTCATTTTTGACGTTTCTAGCGTTCGATTTCCAGTTTTTTCGATATAGACATTTGATTGTCATGAGAAATCGAATTGATTGACATTGTAAAAAATATTGAGTCAACATCCCCATTTAGATGGAACTATCCAGCACCTTATTTTTTCTGTCCACACTTTCTCAGCATTGGGAATGAAACAGGTAAAATAATGATGATAAGATATTGATAATAAAATGTGATTCTGTTGGCGATATTATATACTTATTATTAATTTAATAGCAAAACCACAACACTGTAGCATTTCATATTATTATTATCAACGCGGTGTTATAGCCACTGAGAGCTAAAATATTTGTTCAGTCTTTTCCCTGTACGCTTTATCATTAGTACTATTTCATTTCGCTAATAACATCGAAATAAATGTTAATCATAATGGGTTAAACAAAAAGAAATATTATTTTAATTAACTTTCTTATGATAATAGGCGGTGTGAAACATTTTTTTGTAAAGTGACGGTTTTGTGAATATGTTTTTGAATTTTATTGAAAATTTTGAATCTGCTCCAAATCAAAGTCGAACAAAATGGTGAAATTTATTATTGGTACGTATTTTATAAAGGTAGCGTAACTAAGATACAAGCATGAATTTAAACAAAAATACCATTCAATGCAACCTTCTTTGAAACATATGTAATTATATTTAATAAACACGGCAAATAATGGACAAATATACGTACCTACCGCAGAAACATTGAATTAATTAGATTTTATCGTGTTTATGACATATTTTTATTGTTTTGATTTTGTTATATTTACGACGTAAACTCAAATAATTAAACAGAGTATTCATCAGCTAAAATCCTACTAATATTATAAATGCGACAGTGTGTTTGTTGGTTTGTTGGTTTGTCCTTCTTTCACGCAATAACGGAGCAACGGATTGACGTGATTTTTGGCATAGGTAGATATAGTTTATGGACCGGAGAGTAACATAAGCTACTTTTTATCCCGAAAAAATGCACGGTTCCTGTGGGAATGCGGGTGAAAACCGCGGGCAGAAGTTAGTAACTAGGTATATAATATACACACTTATCTATATTTACAATCTTAATCTATCCGCTACCAGTATATAGGTAGGCATCGTTCCCAAAATACTGGCAACATTGCCAACACAATGACGTATTTTTTTGTTTTTAATGCACTTTTATTAGCTTTATTTGTAACTAACTAATTACTATGTTGAATCTTGGAAGTCATTTATCGAAATGAAACTTTTTATGCATGTTTATCACAGATCAGTATGTATATATATGTAGCTATGTATATAGTGTACTTATACATATATCGGATGACAAAACAATGTTTTTTTTTTATTTTCCTTTTGGCATACCGCGACTACTTTTACATTTTAAAAAGTGAAGGCCACCTGTATTTATTGAAGCTATTTTAATCTTAAGAGATTTTTTTAATTTTCCACTTTGCTCCGCTTTGTTAGACATGTACTACTTACTTGATTTTTCTATTAAAATACTTCACGGATTATTTTAAATGTATTTATTTACATCACATAATTACACATATTAATATGCTTCATTAAATAAACGTGACATTCTTTAATTATAATTATACAATACTATATTAAAACGCGTAGTGTACAGAATGTATACGCAAATAATTCTCTTGAGTTGGTTTGATGAGCAAAGTAATCAGTGAAATTACTGGGATTATAAGAATACCCGATGTCTCCCAGTAATGAGCACATGCTACATCACGTCACCCTTTATTTTTCATAATTCTGTGCGGCACTGCAATCATTGTTATGGGCGGGCGTTACACTACCAGGCAAACGATCAGCATGACTCTAATTCCTTGTTTTTAAAAATAATAAGTAGTCGTATGTGGTGATCAAGACCTTCCTTGTTCCAGATGAAATTGGCAACGGTGACAGCAACTACAACATGTCTTCGATAAACTCCTCGAACGGAGACCTGAAGAGTCCAGGGGATCCACCGGATAAGAAGCTAGCAGAAGCAGACGCTGAGAAGCAACCACTGTCTGGGGTAGGTACCTTCCTCCCTGATGTAGCAATCATGCTATGTAGTATGACAGTTAACCAGTTTCCCTCGAAAAATCGTAAATATGCAAGCTAGGTACCTATATGTGAAAGATTCATGATGGATATAACTCCTATTTAGGCTAAACTTTCCTTTGTGGACCGTTGATTTGGAAGTTCACGTTTTTATAGTAGTTAGTACTCTTAAATAGAAAGATTTTTACAAATATCTCAAGGTGCGGAGATTCACGGTTTACGAGATATAATTTTTTAAAGTTTCGATATAAATTGGAAAATAACACGCCATTTGCAAGATTTTTATGGATAAACTGTCATGGTAGACGTCAAAGTTGACATTTACGTTCCGTTGATGCTAGAGGTGTATTTTATTAAATTTTATTTCTTATATTTTCTAAAATATAATTTTATTTTCAATTATTAAATTTGGCGTGTAATTAATGTGCACAATAACCTTGCTTTATTACACAATTACATTGACTTTTTTTTACACAAAAAATAACGAATTTATGTTTATACTGCGGAATGGAACGTGAAGCGACGCCATTTTGTTTTGTAGCGTCTTTTTATCTGTTTCTGTTAGTTGTCAGTGTCAGTCATCGTTTGTTGTTGTGTTTTATTCTCACTACATGAATATCCGAAAAATACCCAAAACCGAATCAGAGCACCCCACTTTCCACCTGGTCTTGTCTGCCCTACCCCTAGAGTGTATATAAAAAGGCGGAGGCGCGCAAGGAAGAGCAGCCCTCGCCCGCCGTGACGAAGCACGGGAACCGTGCGAGGTGGAGCGGCGGAGGCTGGTCGCCGAAGGCGACAAAAGCCGAAGCTGCGGAGCCGAGCACGAGTGACCGTGCTTCGTCACGCAAGGGCGGAAGGGCTGCTCTTCACGCAGCGCCGAAGCTAGGGCGGAGTCAAACTGTATTCTAACCTCAAAACTTTAATCATGGGTATCTTTATAACCATGGGGGTCCGCGGGGTGGGGATGGTACAGGGAGGGTAGCTCTCCTCCCCCCACCCCCACCCTCCTCTCCCCGCCCCATAAATCGATGGATATTTATGGAAAAATGTAGTCTAACCTCAAAACTTTAACTATGGATATCTCCATAACCATGGGGCTCCGCAGGGTGGGGATGGTACAGGGGGGTATCCCTCCTTCCCCCCCTCCCCCCTCCACCCCCCTCCCCCCCAAAATCGACGGTCCACAAAGGAAAGTTTAACCCCTATTTACTCAAAGCATTTCGCTTCAATTATATTATGCGAATGTCGAAAGAGTTTTTTTTTATTGTACTCCGCAAGTTCGCACCCTTTTTGGTAATTAAATTATTTGATGCAATTTCTTACGACAATTATTATGTTATAACATAATACTCCAAAGGCATAGAGTGACATGCATACATACCTATAATTTTATATAAATACATATTTTTACAATAATTGGAAGGTACAGGCAAAGCTGATCTCAGATAGTGCCACGATTGCTGGTGCTTGTCATTGATGTTTACTTAGAGGGTTAATTAATTAAACTATAACCAGTAAACATGCTCAAGTCTTAAAAATCATTAGATTTGAAATGGTCACTATCCTAGAAGAATAATTGGTTTCCAATCATTTTTGATGAGCAATTATCTTGACTTCGTCTCCGAGATTTATCTTTGACTATGTAGTAGTAGCCCTGCTACGTCACAACCTGTCGCACAAGTATTCAGAGTGAATAGGAAAACGATATACCTCTCCCTTTCCTATTCTGACGTGCAACCGCTGCCCGGTTTTCACCTCATTCTTGTCCGTGCGCGCGCGCCGACTGCACAAGTGTTTTACTAAGTGAGCTCCAAGCAAGAAAAATGCCGTAACGCAAGCGTGAAGAAACAAAGGAGAATATGTGGTCAAGAAAACTGAAAAAATACGAAGATAATGTACAACCCGAACGTGGTTATTAATACATTGCTTTAATTCTCTCGTTGAATTCTTCGAGAAAGAAAGCTATATTTCAAATCCCGTTGTATTCTTCGGGATTACTTTCGATCGTCAGCTAATTAGCACGATCTAATTTACTCATTTCACACACCTTCATGCCAAAATAAGAAGTCACAGTGTTAATAATTATTATAGCCTACCTAAGTATTAGCCAAGGCTACTCATTGCTTACAATTTGCATTACCGGCAAACCTACCTACCTACCCACATATTCATTTGTTTGAAATGAGAACAATGTTTCCTTAAGCATTGCATTATATTTTTCCTAGAACATCTGGTACCAGATGAGTCTAACTTTGCTGGTAATCCGGGCGGTACAATGAGCAAGAATTCCGTGGCCGCTCCAGTACCGATCAATGACAATGAACTGTTGCCAGCCCTCGACGACGTCGAGCCGGAGCCGACAGCATACGGAGACCTACATACTGATATCGTTTCGAGATTGCAGAAAATTTTACTGAATGGTCTAAACAATGAGACTAGGAACGAACTCATAAAAAAAAAATATATATATATATATTTATGTCCCAAAAATGTGCCCTTCGCGAAGGCCCCTACTCTAAATCCGGAGATCCAGGACATGCTTGGAGAAAACTGCCGGTTACGTGATAAACGCTTGCTCAGCAAACAAGATCAACTTGGCAGGGTGCTGTCTGCTTTAGGTAAAGCTATTACATATGTATTAAGAAAGAATCCCGATATAACAGGAGTCATTCATACTTTAAATGATGCGGGAAAACTTATCGCCGATTCCCATCACGCAGAATCTCGTGGCGTCAAGAAGACGAATCTATTAATTCGAGCCGCTGTGGCTACTTCTTGTACTTCTGTCTCCAATTTAAACTACAAAGGCCCATCGACTCGACCGCGCCAACAATGGGTCGGTCAAATCTACCCGCAAAACCGAGGCGGGGGGCAGCGAACGTCATATTATCTGAGCCACGGCTGGCGGGCGGGCACCTCGCTACACTCGTATCTCCCGCCGCCCGCTCGCCGCCAGCCGCCGCCGACAACGCGGCGCCAGCCAGCGCAGACGCAGCAAGCGCCCGCCGACCGTCCGCGTCCATAGAATTAAATATGCAATGAAAGGCACACGCTGGTCGTTTAAAGTATTAGTTACAAGCGTTTCGTTCTATCACCGACTATGACTTTATTTTAAGCGCTGTATCAGGCTATCTGTCCCGTTTACTACTTACCAGAACAACTAGTCCGGTAGCGCTAGCACTTTTTGGGGTCATAACTTACCATAATTCTAGAGTAGCTAATTTTTTGCCTGAGGATACAGTTGTACATAAAAAGCTTATTATTGAGTTTTGTGTCACATCGTGCACTTGCATTTTCAGGAATTCAATGGTTTGTGACTGTTTTGTTTAAATCAACATAAAACTGTCAAAACACTTTTTGAGTTTAAAAATATAATGGTATTCTATCTAAGATAGCCTGAGTAGTATGCAAACCTAATTTGTGTCAGTTTCATTAATTACAAACTGACATACGGTCAGTATGCAAAAACTTTGCCAAAATAAAATCAGATTTGAAAATTTAGACACGACATAATTTAGATCACCTAAATATGCCCATTAAATAAATTTGTGCCTAATTAAGCCACAGGTTTTGACGATATTAATTATTTAGCTTTTCCAAGCTTTTGTAGCTTCAAAAAAGTATTGCCATTATTAGAGTTTACATATTCAATATCATAAATGCATGACAGATCGACAGTGTAAATTTGTGTCATTTTCATCCACGATTTACATGAAAAAACACAAACAAACGTTTGTGGTTTCTCCGAACGAGAGCTACAGGCGGCAGCGACGCGCGGGGGGTATAAATACCTACGTACACAGCTCGCCCGCGCCGCTCCGCTCGACTCCTTTCGTATCGTCCGCGCCGATGTAGGTACTTATATAGCGTAGTATGGAATATTGACTCTTTTACGTAATGAACAAATGGGTAGGTATAGAGATAAAAATAATGACGTAGGTACCTATTTAGAATCTAGTAATCTCAATATGAATTACTTACCTAATTTTCTTATTTAGTGGGTTAACAAGTTCGAGAATCGACCCGACAACCTGGTGTATCAGAGCTTCTAAACCGAATTACTCTATGGAGTTACCAAACTCATAAAACTTTATTTTAGGTACCTACGTCCTTTAGGTTTCATTAAAAAAAGTAAAATAGATCTTATTACAACATAGCATAAAGTATGTTGTTGAATGATATCGCCGAGGACTTTGACATAAGCCGCCTTCGCGATCGGTGTTTTTGAGAATGTAAACAAACAGAATGAAAGCAACCTTATTACTCAATGAATAAAGTATATTTTTAAATGTTGCTGTTCCGTACTATGGTAAAAGCCGCTTTGCGTGTTTTATTGTTTCTTTCGCTTTTACTGTACCTAGGTAAATATTTTAATTGCCGCATATATTTTACACTAGCTGCTCACCCGCGGTTTCACTCGCGCGGAGGTATTGGATTTCACGGTTTTTATTTTTTTGCGCGGATTCATAATTATTTTTCTAAAATTAAAGTAGCCTAAGTTACTCCTTGTATCATCAGCTATCTGCCAGTTAAAGTCCCCGCAAAATCGGTCCAGCCGCTAGCCGTTTCGGAGATTACCCGGAACAAACAGACAGACAGACAGACAAAAATTGTAAAAATGGTTGTTTTGCTATAGGTACCGTATATACTTTCATATGCATTTGGTAAAAAGCTGTTATTTTGATATTACAAACAGACACTTCAATTTTATTTATTTGTATATAGATTATTTATCATCCAAATGTTTCCAGTGATACTGCCATTTTTAATTAATTTTAATTTATACAATAAAACAACCATAAAGTATAAACTAAGCAGTTCATCTTTCAAATGTCGGCCGGAACCACGTAGGTCCGGCGGCAAAAAAAAACCAGTTAGACCTTATTCAGTTGTGATAAGGTTCAAAATAGATTAACCATTATGATCGAATAAAAATGCTAACTATATTGAACCTTAATGTCGGCCGGAACCACGTAGGTAAAAAAAACAGTTAGACCTTATTCAGTGGTGATAAGGTTCAAAATAGCTGGAACTAATAGAATTGCTATTAAAATTGCTAAGGCTACCTGTTTCCCCCGCACCGGCCCCTTTGGGACCCTCCGACATTAGCACGCGCCGCGCGCCTGTGTGCCCCGCGGCACCGCCCCGCGCCCGCTGACCCCGCACTCACACACACAAGAGTTGCGCGCCAAAACGTTTGTTTTCTTTTTCAATAAGATTCCATGGATAAAAATGACACAAATTTTGGATAGTGTTTCGTTACATTATAGTCATAATAAAGACGTAAACTCTAATACATTTTTGTGGCTTTTACAGGATGTTTTACGAAAAAATTAAAATTGCTACAAAAGATGTGGATGAATTTGACACAAATTCTTTTGAACAACAGATACCAGTGATCTAAAACTCATAACACCTATTTAACACAGGCGAATATTATTTTAGAGCTATTTAGGCCACGTGTTAGGTATTGGTTAAAAAACAGTGTTCCCGTGGACGGAAATGACACAAAATGCATATGTACATCGGCTACTACTTCGTTAGTATCACGAAAGTGAAATTTTGTACTCTGATATTCTTTTCGTCCGATATTGTTCGAAAAGACAAATACCTAAATATCTACCTACCCAAGTACCCAAAATGACACAAATTAAGGAATTAGGTTGTGCTAATGGTCTAGAACCTATATGCAAAAAACCAAAGATTTTAATATTTTCGAAACCTCAAAACCTAGCGCTATCCGTCTAAACGTCCGAAGGAGTATCCGAAGCGAGTTTTTTCTATAAATGAATCTCTTGCTCTAAACCGAGAAATAATGCATTTACTAGATATAAAAGCTATACGAAAATGTGATTCAATTAGTGGACAGTTTGTATCTGATGTTTTTCTGCTACCAAAAAGTGATGGCAGTTTGAGGTTTATTTTAAACCTTAAAAAGTTAAATAAGTATGTACATGTTGACCATTTCAAGATGGAAGACATTAGGACGGCGACGAAAATAATAACAAAAGGTTGTTACATGGCCAATATCGACCTGCAGGAAGCTAATTTTTTAGTTCCTATTCATTGCAGTCGTAGGAAATATTTAAGGTTTTATTTCAATGGTTTTTATGAATTTACTGCACTACCTTTTGGTTTATGCTCGGAGCCGTACATATTTACAAAAATTTTATAACCAGTTATAACTCATTTGAGGTCACGTGGTTTGAAGTCAGTACGGTATTTGGATGACATTTACTTGTTAGGTGACACCGAAGAGAATTGTCTAGATAACGTTAATAGTACGGTAGAATGTTTGACAAAATTAGGATTTATGATAAACTTCACAAAGAGCAGTTTAATACCAAAAACTTCGTGTACCTTTTTAGGCTTTGTTCTGAACTCCGAATCAATGACCTTACAATTACCCGAACGGAAAAGAAATAGTATTTTACTGAGTTTAGAAAAATTATTAACGTATAAGACCATGCGTATACGAGACTTCGCACGAATTCTTGGTTCCCTTACCGCAGCATGTCTTGCTGTCGCCTATGGTTGGCTCTACACGCAGTCAAGCAAATATTTGGCTCTTCAAAATAGTAATGATAATTATGACATTGTCATGGTTATTCCAGATAATTTACGTGATGACCTAGTATGGTGGAAAAATAACATTTTAACTACTGTCAATCAAATTAGGCAACATAAATATACAATGGAAATTTTTACCGAGGCTTCCACCACAGGGTCCCCACCCTGTGCTTGTAATGGTGAAAAAACTGGAGGGCCGTGGATTGACAGTGAGAGTAATAGACGCATAAATTACCTGGAATTGCTAGCCATTTATTTTGGACTAAAATCATTCGCTAATGAAAAAAGAGATTGCGATATCCTCTTACGAGTTGACAACACTACGGCAATCTCTTATGTTAATAGAATGGGTGGAGTTCAATATCCACATTTGAACCAAGTTGCAAACATAATTTGGAAGTGGTGCGAGGGAAGGAGAATAATTGTTTTCGCCTCATACATCAAATCGTCTTTGAATTTTGAGGCCGACAGCGAATCTAGAAAACTAAATATAGACACTGAGTGGGAGTTAACAACATATGCGTTTTCACAAATTGTACGTACTTTTGGTTGACCAAACATAGATCTATTCGCATCCCGAGTCAACGCAAAGTGCCCCAAGTATATATCCTGGAAGAGAGATCCTTATGCTCATAATATTGACGCCTTTACCATAGTCTGGTCATGTATTTTCTTTTACGCGTTTCCTCCGTTCGCTTTAATATTAAAAGTTTTAAGTAAAATAATTAATGATGGAGCCACTGGAATTGTAATCGTACCGCAATGGCCGTCACAGCCATGGTACCCTCTATTTAAGTCATTATCCATAACTGAAACTTTGATATTTTCCCCGAATAAATATCTCCTCTCATCTACTTTCAGTTCAACATACCCGCTGCATCGTCAACTTTCCCTGGCAGCGAGTGTGTTGTCTGGGAAGGCTTTTATCAAGTAATGAGTACCGGAATAAGCAATAACTGTGATGCTCTCTTCAGTACACTTCAAGATTAAAGATGTGGTGGCAATACTGTCAACAGAATAATTGCGATATTTTTTAGTTACCTACTAAGTATCTATTAGTTCGATATTAAAATTATTTACAGAATGTTTCCCATGAGTATAATTCTATGGAACCCTGAACAATAATTTTTTTTTTTACAATTATTGTTTTGGTTTATAAGTAATTTTTCGAATAATTATTAGATGAAGCTGATTCATAAATTACTGGTTTGTTTTTGTTAAAATATATAATTTTGTTAATAAAACTTATTTCTAATTCCTTTCTTAGGTTTGGTTATTTCCTCGCAACATTGATAGTAATTCTCTGAACATCTACATAGTCAAAGATAAATCTCGGAGACGAAGTCAAGATAATTGAATGATCAAACGAACTTACCTGAAGTGAAGTTCGATCTTAATTATCTTGACTTCGTCGAAGAGATTTAGGGTCCCACCCATCCCCCATTGCATTTTGATCACCCTCTAATATCAATGTTGCTCTTGTTCTTCAACTCTAAAATGAATGAGGTGAAAACCGGGCAGCGGTTGCACGTCAGAATAGGAAAGGGAGAGGTATATCGTTTTCCTATTCACTCTGAATACTTGTGCGACAGGTTGTGACGTAGCAGGGCTACTACTACATAGTCAAAGATAAATCTCTTCGACGAAGTCAAGATAATTAAGATCGAACTTCACTTCAGGTAAGTTCGTTTGATCATTCAATGATTTACTACAAAATTTCCGTTTTTTCTCGTCAAAAAAAAGGGGAAACCTTCATTTTACACTGAATTGCACGTTACAGAGGCAAACTTTATTGCAAAGACGATTTTTTGTTTACTTTCTAAAATTTTATAATGAAGTTTCATAGTGAAACATCACCAGCGATAATGCGCCACCTAGCGGGATAAGTAAGTAATGAGACTACCCATTGTTAAGACTACTTTATTAGCAGTAGTTAATTATAATTACACAATCAGAGCGGATGAGATCCCACAAGCAGCACCCATTCATGAGTGTTAGAAGAGCGTAGAAAGAGTTTAACTCCTTAATGCATTTTTATCCCTTGTCCAATATGACTATATTGAATTAGATATAAAGATGCCTCAAATAGGAGTCTTCAAGTACAAAGTAAATATATATCTTCTAGGCAAGCAAGAAAGATTACAAAGACCACACGGTCACTTACGATCAGGCAAGACGGTGTACACAGTACTCGTGTGTACAAAAAAGAAATGACAACAGTAATATAAACAATGCACAATACACCCTGTGAATATACCCCAAGCGGGTCGTCAGTGCAGGCTTTATCGCCCCCACCTCGAATAATATAAAGATAAGAATGCTGTAAAATACTTCTAAGTATCTTATCGTATTAAAACAGATCTAAGATACAATATATAACATCTTCCACTTGTACGTGCACTTGACATGATTACAAAATCAAATCCTCGGCACAGAATAGATAATAGTGTGTTCGGTATATATTTTTACGACTGCACAAAAAAGGAGTGTAATTTATTTAGGGTTCATGTATATATGTTTGTATCAAAGACTATAATCTGTGGTTTGTATGTATGTATATGAATTTCTTTGTACCACCATAACTTTCGAATGCCTGAACACATTTGGATGTATGTGGTATTGTTAGAATCCTTACATCACCCCGAGTGACACTGGCTAGGGCAGTCTTGTTTTTTATGTAACGTTTATTTTACTCTTGATAGGTTATACAGGGTGATTTTGAATTGTTATGTGATGTTATCCCGCAAGGGGGTGATTAGGGCCATCGTTGTCGACAAGTCGTGAGAACCTCCCTTGGAAAAAGACATTCAAAGTTCCCAAAAAAAAAACTTCAAACTAGAAGTGCGCGCTGTGCGCGGCATTGTCTAGTTTTTTTTAAATCTCTTCTAATCAATGAAATGTGTGGCAGCACTACAGTGCAGAAAAGATAGCTTGATCTCTGCGACAGCTGGCAGTAAAATCACGCCTATGAAGTCCTGAATTTCTCAACAGTACAGACAGTACCTGTCAATGTCATACTTTATGGGCATGCTGACCTAATTAGTGATGTGCGATGAATCATCGTAACTACAAACTATAAACTAGCGATATTTTAAATAAATCTTATTTTAAAATAATTTATCATTTAATTTTATTATATATTTTAATATCATAACATTATTTACATGTGTACATAATTGATCTAAAATAATAGTAGGTAAATAAAATCCAATTTCTCACCTACTCGTGTAACATTTGGCTCAAAGGCCTTGTTACCAGGCCATAAACTCAAAAAATAAGATACGCCGCCATCTTGTTTGGTATGAACCTCCATTCTCCTCAGTACGAGTACCGACGCCTTGTATACGTTATATAATATACGTGGTCGACAATGTATCTGCAGAAAACTGGAAGGAGGTGGTAACCAAATGCAGAAAAATAATGGAAGAAGATTGGGAGCGGGATGTCAGATTTGATAATATTTGCGAACAAGAGTTCATAATAAATTTACAAGATTGTTCTAGCGATTCAGAAACTGATTCAATATTGTGGATTTGGGGTGTACTCCTTTAAGAGAATAAATGTATTTTATATTAAAATATTCGTTTAATTTAGTAACGTTTGTAATTAAATGAAACCCAATTATATGTTACATTAGCATCGATAATAGGAAAAACGTCGATAAATACTATCGACATTTTTTATATCCTGACAACCCTAGCAATGTCAGTTTGACATATGTCGCAGAGATCAAGCTATCTTTTATGCACTATAAGTGTAAAGACATGTTACTCTGCGAAGTTAAGGGGATGAAAGTAGGTGTTCGCTTTTATAAGAGCAAAATTAAGTATTATAAACTTTCACAGTTATTTACTAATTCATACATTGTAATGGGATATTTACCGTGATTATAAATGAGCGATGATGACGGGAATATTCCCATGAACATTGAACATGCTTGCAACAGCGTCGAAATATCGGGTGCTCATGTCTCAATAATAATCACGGTAAATATCCCGTTACAATGTAGGAATTATTATGTTAGATTGATAAAATATTTAATGTAATTTTAGTTACAATACTCATAGCCTTACGTTATTGTGTGTGATTGGTTTTTATCACTTACTAGCTGCTGCCTGCGGTTTCACCCGCGCGGTGATATTGGATTTCATGGTTTTTATTTATTTGCGCGGCACCCTTATTCTTTTTCTAAAATAAAAGTAGCCTCAGTTACTTCTTATAACATCAGCTATCTGCCAGTGAAAGACCCGTTAAAATCGGCCCAACCGTTTCGGAGATTACCCGGAACAAACAGACAGACAGACGGACAGACAGACAGACAAAAATTTAAAAAATGGTTGTTTTGTTATAGGTACCGTATATACTTTCATATGCATTTGGTAAAAAGCTGTTATTTTGATATTACAGACAGACACTTCAATTTTATTTATTTGTATAGATTCCACTTATTAGGAGTAATTGTTCTTAGTATCCTAGGAAATCCATCCGCTTGAATGATTCAGTAAATTCTTATAGTTTCTTTAATAATAATTCTTTGAATACCGGTTATCGTATTTTTATCAGAATTATTTGCTGATTAACCAAACCCTTTAGACGTGTTTGTATAAAATGATTTCAGTATAATTCCTAGATACAGTCAGTTTTTATTATATCCGTGTGTAAAACATTTGAGTCGCCATTAAAAAATTTCATTAATATTTTAATATTGTTTGTTATATAATTGTAAAGTGTAAAACTTTTATAAACACAATTATTTTCCTTTATCAATTTGTTTTGTGTGTTAATCTCACTATGCCTCAAGAAAAGGTAGAGCAATAATATATTTTAAAACTGTGTGCTATCATTATAAAGTGTAAAACTTTTATAAACTCAATTAAATAGTCCGTCTTGTGTGTGAATCTCATAATACCTCAAGAATAAAGAATGAGACATGAAAGAGACGATGCTTATCCTGGTGACAGGAGATCTGATCGTATCGAAACTGCAGCTTTAGAAGAAGATGAAGTGGAATTGAGGCTTACGTCTACGCGGGCAAGGCTAGAAGTACCTGTGATTCCACAAAAGGAGGTACCTATTTATAAGTA
Source organism: Crocallis elinguaria (assembly GCA_907269065.1). Lineage (NCBI taxonomy): Eukaryota > Metazoa > Arthropoda > Insecta > Lepidoptera > Geometridae > Crocallis > Crocallis elinguaria. The sequence goes on along the minus strand of OU026071.1, from coordinate 12,822,223 downwards.
ATTCCAAAGAGGATCGTCAAGTCAGTTAATTTTCACGAACTCCTTCGTGGGGCCATGAGAAAAAAGTATTTTGAATTAGGTTTTTATTATGTTCCTCAACTTTGTCTATGACGAAAGCGTATTAGCGTGGTCAAAGAGATAAATAATTACGATAACACTATATAATACGCTCGTTGAGTTTTGGCGGGAATGCGAAAATGTGCTGTTGTTGATTTTGTGTTATTTACTAAAACCTATGTTTCTTCGAGTGTTAATGTGTAATAATGGTGGATTATTAACCATTAAGTGTTCGTAAACGTGCATGAGTGAAAGGCAAATAGTACAAAGGCGAAAAACGTGTATTTTCGTATTCTATCCAAAACTCCATAGAAGCTTCAGTAAAGTATCCACCGCTTTACTGAAGCGTCACTTCGACTCGACCGCGACTAGACAAACTTTAACGTGACTTTGACGACTTTCATGCAACAAAACTAGAGACTTATGTATTAGATATTATTATTTATATAACTTGACACTGGCTAAATACGCTAATCGCGTGGAGCCAAAAAAAAAACAAAAAAAAATAAATACGCTCGTTTCTCTGTGTACGCTATTAAAACTACAGAAAAGTATTATGACAGATATAATTTAAGTCTTATTACGCATATTTTATCACGTCTAAACTGCATCCAAACTATATATTCAATTATAATAGATCTATACATTGTTAACTGCTCACACTAACGCCCTAACAATTCACATATGCCATCATATAATTTGTGTATGCCATAAGTATACATCTTATACCACAGAGATAATAGAGTCGACCCCGGAAAAGCATATTTTGCGCCACACTATGTGGTCCATACCGCAACTGTCCCAGTCTTTCCTTGAACAAAACGCGTAAGCGCCGTGAAATTAACGGCGTTTACGACCTTTTGATCGCGAGAAAACTACATGTTAGACGCAATCTAGCGCTGCATGTTTTATTTGTTTGGTTAGACGACATAATTAAGGTATTAGCGCTGCAGCGGACTTTAAATATGAGTCAAGACGTTTGTTTCACATAGTTCCTCTAATACGTTAGTACATAATACCTCGATGTCTTATACAAATTTATCTATACATAAGATCTGTATTATAAGAATGTAACTTCTACACGAATAAATAAATGATTATGTAATTAACGCAGAGAGCTATGTTCTCGATTTCACCTTCCCATATAATATGTACTAATGAATTACCGATAATTATAAAAATTAAGATAACGTTCGTTATCCACCAATCGAATCGTTATCGACAGTCTTCGGTGGTTGATTCATTATGTATACCATAAATTGTAATCTATATTCAACAATGTTTTAATTGCAATCAGAAAGAAATCGAGAGATCATCATATAACGTGCTATATTCACAATTTTGTTTTATTATAATAGACAACTAGACGAGCGGGTCGTTTGCCTGATTGCGAGCATAACGCCAGCCCATAAGGTCGACCATAGACGCTTATGCAAGTTAGCGTTTTGCCGTCAATATATATAACCATGATTTTGCACACGTTGATATATTCTGTGGTAATAATATTTAGAGCGCCCGTAGTACACCTTTGAAGCGTATACCAACGGTCAGACAAAGTGCACATGGTCCACACAGGTGAACTTGTCAGGTGGACCACGGGTAATGAACCAAGAAGCTCACTGTACTTGCGTATTTAAAAAAGCTCGTGTTGTGCGACTCGACCGACCGCCCTCTGTAAAACAACTGTTTCGTCACTAATATGTTTATTTAATTTAGTAAGACATTTGAGTAAACTCCAGTTCACGTTACGATATATCGTAATAGTACGTGCCGTATCCAGCACGTAGGTAGGTGCGTAATATTTGCACAAATTCGTTCGTGTTTGCGGTCTTCTAAGACAAGAGTTCTGGTATTTATTTTATGTACCTATCACTAAACCACTTTAAAACTCACTACTAAAGTTAGAACAAATACTTTAAACGTTTCCATTTTCACTATGGAGACACGGCCTTGCTAGAATGGAATAGAGTGATTATTTATTGGATCATAAAATTTTTGCAAGGCGTTATTGCACTTATGGTAACTTACAGTTTACTCAGCTCGGGCGTCAAACATGACATTAATAATATTGTGGATAAGGTAATATTATAATATATTAGTAGGTATGTCATTTAAAATAAAATAAATTATTATTGGATTTGTGTCTGTTTGTAATATCAAAATAAGAGTTATTTACTAAATGCATATGAAAGTGGTACCTATAACAAAAACACAATTTTGAAATTTTTTCTTTCTCTGTCTTTCTATCGGCTTGTTCCGGGTAATCTCCAAATTGGACCGATTTTGATGGGGCTTTCACTGGCAGATAGCTGATGTTAAACGGACATTGATGTTGACAGGGCGTTCATTACCTTGATACATCGTGACACAACCATAGCATTAATATAATACCCCCACAATTGGAATATCAGCCGCCAACTCGCCAAGCACCATAAAGAGAATATCAACACTGCGTTTTACCAAGCACCAATAAGTATCGTTCGAAGTGCCTGCATATCGAGTACCTCGTAATCATGTACGATTTTATGAACAAATGTTTTCATTTAAGGGGCAGTTATCTATTGTAGGGTGAATGCTTTTAGATAACGTCCAGTGCAATATCTAGAAAAGGCATTGTCCGTTCAGTATTAATTCTGCACCAGTGCCAGGGACATCAGTGTTGAGGAGGCGGCATGGCTTGATTATTTTTTCACTTTTCGAGTACATATAAATTAAATCTATAAATTATATCTATAATTTAAATCTAGCTCAACGGATCAGCATTGCTATCGACGCTTTACCGCCAACACGCTTGGTAGGTAAGAACTATAGGTAGTCCTACGTTGGCTTGTAGATTATCCAACTGATTTTGTAACTATAGGTTAGATGTAGTGTTTATGTAGTAGCTAATAGTAGTAGTTAATGAAGGCATTAGCGACATCGATTAACCTGTACAGAAAAAAATTTATAATATCCATTCACTCATGGATAAATTTAGAGGAACTCAAAAAAATGTATAAATAAATTTAAAAACAACTACTGAACCGATTTTGTCGTACTTTATTTGTGATAAGAATGTAGTGAGGAATGTTCATTATGTTAAACCGGCGGTCACAATTAGTATGAAGATATATTTAACTAACTATAGAATGAAGTATACTTTCTCTTATTATAACGAATTATCTATGGAGATAAACAAAAGACTGCACTCCTTGATCAATAGAATTTGGTCAGTCATCTTTAGCGTACCTTTATCTTAGATTATACATAAAATTCTATGACCTTTATATTCTCTTTGCTGTCATCTGTCACTGTCAAAATAGAAAGGCGAAGGATAATTGGAAACAGTAAATATTTATTGTATTTCGAGAAGAATTTTGTAATATAATATATGACCGTATTTTTAGCATTTTGATTGAGAGCACATGGGGCTGAGTTATAAGGGTGGAAGCGCCAGTCCGAGTCACATCCGAGTCTCGCTCTCAACCCTCTCTAGAGACCTTGCCGGCACTTGCAAGGGCTGTAATTGACTGGAAAGTCCGACCCTCTGTTGTGCCTCCCAGATATCCGGTTCGTACGGGCGCATTTTTAAGTAACTTGTACACTTTAGTGTTTGTATCTGTGTAAATAGGATAAGATGCTGTCTCACACGTACAAGCAGTTGGCATTACTGGACAGTTGGCAGATTTAGAGGGTCACGCCCGGGGTTTGGCGGAACTCTTTGTGGGTAATGGGGATAGAAAGTTTGATGTGACGGTGAGCCAGTGCAAGTATTTGTATAATAGTTAATAGAGGATCTTAACTCCTACACCTATGGTAAAATGTTCACTCCTCTATACACTGCCACAAGTGCTTCTTGATTGAGTAAAGCTATGGGCAATGATAGACTTTGCATGCAAGGTTTGCTTGCAGGATACCAACAACATATCGCTGATGTCGTAGGTACTTGGTAGTTGATACATTTTGACTTCGATCTGTTGCTCCAATGCTGCGTGAAAGAAGGACAATCCAACAAACACAAACACACTTTCGTAATTATTAGAACCTGTGCGTAATAACCTGTTTGGCCTAATAAAGCAAAAGTAAGGCAAAGATATAGTCTCATTTTCTAAACTGGTCCAATAATGTAAACAAACTCGGCGGATGCCAACCAATGATAGCAATAGTGATCCGATCGCTAACCCATGTCATGATTCGAATTTAAATTTCTATTCTATATACATATATCATTGGTTGGTAAGTCATCAAGTTTGTTTACATTACTGGACAACTAAGTAAATCTCCACTTTACTCAGTGAAATTTCTGGGCTTACGAGACTTACCCAAGTTACCGCTCGGTATATTATAAATAAACGTTTTTTTTATGTGTAAAATAAAGTTTTTACGAGAATTATATCTACATAGTTAAACTTAAAAGCTAAACCTTATCTAAGTACAAAATTTCATTAAAATCATTAGAGCCGTTTCCGAGATATACGAAATAAATTTGTTTATTCATATATCTAAGAATTGCTCGTTTATAGTTATTAGATGTCTCAGTGTAACGACTGCAGTGCCACACAGTCTTTTGTTTCAAAGTTCTGAGTGGCACTGCATTTTTATGGGCCGCCGTTATGCTTACCATCGAAGCGCTCGTCTCGTTATCAAATAGTATAAAATAACTATAAGATTGTTCTGTTTCGTCTTTAAATGCAAAGTGACATTTGCCCAGTTTTTTAAATTTTGTCGTGTATAATATATGAACAAAGATTGAATTATGTCGTATATTGTTCTAGAAGAAGGAGGAAAGATGGTGGAATACGTTGATGCAGGTAGCTGTGCCGTTCTTCATCGCCGGATGTGGGACCATCGGAGCTGGTCTCGTGCTGGGCACAGTCAGAGTAAGTACCTTTACATTACTAGCTACTTTTTAGTGGTTTCACATGCGTGGAAATTTTCACAGGAACCGTATAGTTTTTCGGGAAAATGTGGCCTATGTCCCGGCCCTATACAAAAACCATATCCATATAAAAAATAACGTCGATCCGTAGCTTCATTGCTGCTGCTCCTGCTGCGTGAAAGAAAGACTAACTAACTAACATAATTTTACATTTTTAATATCCTAGAACTCGCGGGCAGAAGCTGTGGTTTTATCCGCGTGGTGATTCAGGAACAGTGCATTTTTACCGTGATAAAAATTAGTCTATGTTACTCTTACGGTGACAGTTCTTTAATTTGACAGTGACAGTGACAGCTAGCGAGACGAGCACTAGAAAATGCCTTGCCAACATGGTATGGTTCCGGCCACGGGTATAAATCTGTCTAAGACAAAAACTAGACACGAGAATCGTCACAGCAAAAAGACATCTGACATTTTGCACCCCCCGCTCACTTCACTCCCTACCTCTTGACGTCATCTTTAGAGCCGCCGCCATGTTTGTTACGATTTGAAGTCATTGTCGTCGCCATAACACATTAAAATCTCTTTGCAGACCACTCATACCTATTGTCATTGTGCTGTCATTATTAAATAAATTATATCTTAAATTTCAATATTTAAACATATTGTTGTCGTTGTGTTGAGTGAATTGGTAGCTGCATCGATTAATTTTCGTCTATTTTCTTTTCCACATCTATAGCAATCAACTTGTTTGATTAATTTTTCGAAATGTATCACAAATGATGTGTACCGGGCTGCGTAAGCCCTCGAGACGCCTGTATTTTACACAAGTTACCCAAAAGCGAGGAAAGGTTCCAAAAGTGATTGGTTGCCATCAACTGCGATTCTTTGCGAGTGCGAAAGAGCTCACTGATCTACAAATGTGTCCCAAACATTTTGAGGCACGATTCGTGACATGAAATCATATCTACTGAGCAGTGCTTATCCTACTTTATTTATACAATCGGCAATTCGCAGTGGGATTTCATTATCTCTTGAAACTAATGGTAAGCTAGTACCCACATTTCAGTTACGTTCCTAATAAATCATTCATATTATATACATTCAATTTTCGATTTATTAATCTTCGTTTTCCAGAACCCATGCACTGTACTGATGACCATCAATACGCTGAGAAAAGGACTGTAATTCCAGCAATGCAAAGCAAAGCTCTGAATAAATATAAGAAAAAATTGAAAAAGAAAAATAAATTATTGAATACAAAAACGTTGTTTTACTGAATTTTAAAGAAGTAGGTTAGGTAATATTAAATAATGAAGTGAAGGCTGCTCTATATTAGAATATTGCATTAGCTTAGGTAAACGTAAAATTAAAAATTAAAAAAATGTCACACATCTTTTTGCTTCAGCCATTCAGAGACGAGAGCTCGTGTCTAGCGACGGATGTAGGCGACATGTCTATCTGATACCCTATATAATTTGTGGTTCCGGCACGATTCATCCAGAAAGCTCTACCTAGTTATAGGATACGATCCCTCTAGCTCCCACTACTATATCGCTTCAAATACACAAAATATAGTGTTTTCAAGCATGAAAAAATACGCAGCTTCATGTAAATTAGTTTTAGTATATTTTCGACATTGCGTATACAACGGAAGAAGAAATAAATGTGTAAACGTGTAAAAAAATGCAACAAAACCCGCGAAATGTAGCAAAAAAACTAAATTACCAAGATTTTATCGGTTAATGTTTGTTTGAACATCATTTTATGTGTATTACCTGTATAAATAAAATTTGAGTAGGTAAATTTGTATGTAGGTAGTATATGTTTATTCATTCACAAACTGAATTACCTTTTATACGCTTGATAGGCTTTTTATACTAGTTTAACTTTGAAACACGAAGGTCTGCGCGGCACTGCAGTGCGCTCGTTACCCTGAGACATTACGGAATTAAGTCTCATAAGCCCAGTAATTTCGCTGATTACTTTGCTCATCAAACCGAAACACAGTAATGCTTGCCCATTACTTGGATTCAGAATTCACGAGTAAAACGGTGGTATCAACCCAGACGGATATTCACAGAAACCACCTCGCCCCTAACAACCTGAGCCCTAATTCTACTAAACAAATGGCTTAAAAACGACAATGGTTTCGTCACAAAATGATCACTTTAGGCATTTTCGGCACTTCACAATCGTTTGCCTATGGTCGCCTATGGCAACGGCGCCGGCGATCATCAATAAACCAGTGTTAATTTTCACATGCTCTTCATCGAAGTGTGATCATTTTGCGACAAAACCGTCATTTTTAACCGACTTCCAAAAAAGGAGAAGGTTATCAATTCAGTGGGTATTTTTTTTATTTTTTTTCATGTTTGTTACCTCAGATCACCGTCATTTATAAACCGATTTGAAAAATTCTTTTTTTATTTGAAAGGATATACATACTTTCAGATTGGTCCCATAGAAATTTCATCAAAATCTGTTCAGTAGCTTGTCACTGAAGTCGGTTCATCTCTTTTTAAAGCAATTTTAGTTTTATAAAAATAATTAAGCAATTTGTTTAGTAAAATTCAGCTGGAAGGAAATATCTAAAGTTCTCGATAGTTTTCGTTTTGGAATTAACAATATTAAGGAATAAACTTGTCCCAAAAGTCTAGACAATCAAGTAAAGTCAGCGGCATGACACAAGTTCACGAAGCAATAACAATTGTAAACTCTAAATCATTTTTTGTTTGGACTACCTCTAACTTGAACGTTTCCGTTGGTCGTTATAGTAAGTCCACGGTCGTTGTTTTGAAACGGAAAACCGCAATCATTCAAAGCCGTGAAGATTTCTAAATCTAATTTTAAGAGTCTATTTAGGTCCGGTTCAAAATATTTGAGTAAATGGAGGTCGTCATAAACATTCGCGACAAATCCTCTTTGATGTAAGCTGGGACGTTCGGCACATCACTCCAACTTTGCGTTACCTACGTAATCATCGTCATTATTATCATCAGCTCGAAGACGCCCACTTCTAAACATAAGAGACGTTCACTTCTGAACATAAAAGACGTCCACTTCTGAACATAAGCCTCCACATATAATATGGATATGGGGGGGAGGGTTTGCATTATACCAGACGCTGCGAGGTTCCGTCAGTGTGTGTACCACCGCATTCTGCTGCCACGCAGTAGTTGTGCAAGCATTACTGTGTTCCGGTTTTGATTAGCAAAGTAGTCTACGAAGTTAGTGGTCTTATGAGACTTAATATCTATTGTCTCAGAGTAACAAGCGCATTGTAGTGCCGGGCAAGCCTTTTTGTTTCAAAGTTCTAAATGGCACTGCAATCGTTTTGAGCTGGCGTTATGCTTAACATCAGGCAAAGTTATGGTAGTATACAAAAAATGAAATACAAATTTAATGAAAATTAAATGATTTTCAATTGTTCCATTGCTGCAGCTTCATAACAAGTTTTTTTTATATATATTGTACTAGCTTATATATGTTCGCGGTTTTCACCTGCGTTCCCACAGGACCCGTGCATTTTTCCAGGATAAAAAGTAGCCTATGTTACTCTCCGGTCCATAAACTATATCACGTCAATCCGTTGCTCCGTTATTGCGTGAAAGAAGAACAAACCAACAAATCAACAAACCAACTAACACACTTTCGCATTTATAATATTAGTAGGAAGTAGGATGATTGTGTACTACATGTTTATTTATATTTGTCTGCAGGACTGGGATGTGTTCGTGAATATATCAGCCATATTCGTCCTTGTGCCATCTCTCTCCGGATTAAAAGGTACGTGTATTATCATACTAATTTTCTTATCATTATCAGCCTCTTACGCTCCCACTGCTGGGATACCGGCCTTCTCTCAGAGATAGGCATGGGCCATAATCCACCACGCGGGTCCAGTGCGGCTTGGTGGATGACACATTGTCTTCGAATTTTGTGGTTCTTGAACATACCGATTTCCTCACAATGTTTTCCTTCACCGTTTTAAAGCGAGTGTGAAAAATCTGCACATAACTTGATATAAGTCATTGGTGATAGCCGAGTCGAGATTCGAACTATGGTGCGTCGGATTGAAAGTCGCACAAGTTCCCGCTCGGCCAAAAATTACGTCGATCCGTTGCTCCGTTAGTGCTTGAAAGAAGGACAAACCAAACCTACAAACACACTCTCGCATTTAATTTTACGGACACAGTTTGTGTCCGTAAAATAAAACTACATAATTATGTGTTCTGAGTTATGGCATGATTAGAGATTAGGTAAAAAAAATAGTTGTTGGAGGCGTGGCCCTACAAATCTACAGAAATACGTGATTTGGAACTAAACGCTTTATCATCAAAACAAATAACACGGAACTGTACTTACAAAGACAAATGACAAATATTTGATAGAGTACGGAAATCTATATTAGTTTACGTTAGCAAGACAGAGATTAACGCAAAAGACGTGCCTAGTGATTTTAAAGCGATCATGACTCAGTAGGAGTGACGTCGACCGCCTTTTTTTTTAAGTTATTTGTTAACGAGACGAGCTGGTCGTTTGCCTGATGGTAAGCATAACGCCGGCCCATAACAATTGCAGTGCCACCCAGAACTTTGAAACACAAAGGCCTGCGCGGCACTGCAGTGCGCTCGTTACCCTGAGCCATTAGGTATTAAGTCTCATAAGCCCAGTAATTTCACTGGATACTCTGCTCATCAAACCGGAACACAGTAATGCTTGCACACTACTGCTTGGCGGCAGACTTCACAAGCAAAATCCTCTCTATCTCTAAGTCGATGGTTCGAATCCTGCAATGAGCTTGATTTATTTTCAACTTCGATGTAGCAGCTAGCCGAGCAAACACTAGAAAACGCTCTGCCAAACAAACCACAAAACTAATACAATACCCACTTGAGATTGACAGATTGACTTTTGCGTGATAATTTGTAGTATGTACCGTATCTATCTAAACAATGAACTGACAATTCTGTAGAAAATGTTACTCATATCTACCGTATTATCAAAGTAGATTGTTGATGTTACGTGGGCACCGGGAAAAGATCGCAATAGACACGAAATATTGTCATTGGCGCGCAGGTGGGGTTACCGATGCGCTGATTGGCTAAAACTAATGTCAAGATGAAAATCTGCCTTCAAGCACCTGTCAATGTGTTCCGATAAGAGTTTTGGCGCCAGTTCCCCAATTTTCCACCTTGATCATTTCGTCATTCAAGATATCAGTTACAATATAAAAATATACACGCTATACGCTATCCATACTTCCATACTTATCTATACAAATAAATCAAATTGAAGTGTCTGTTTGTAACATCAAATAACAGCTTTTTACCACATGCATATGAAAGTATATACGGTAGGTACCTATTACAATACAAACATTTTTAAAATTTTGGGCTGTCTGTCTGTCTGTTTGTTCCGGGTAATCTCCGAAACGGCTAGGCCGTTTTTGACGGGAATTTCGCTGGCAGATAGATGATGTTATAAGGAGTAACTTAGGCTACTTTTATTTTAGAAACAGAATTAGGGTTCCGCGCAAAAAAAAAGTAAAAACCATGAAACCAAAATCACCGCGCGCGTGAAACCGCGGGCAGCGCAGCAGCTAGTATTTTTATCTAATAAATGCGAAAGTGTGTTTGTACGTTTGTTGGTTTGTCCTTCTTTCATATATTCGGGAAACATATATTTCTACCCAACAACTTAGGCGGTCATTATACAATGAGCTAGAATTTATAAAATAACAATTTAGTATATGTGTAGCTTCACTGATGTGTTGACAGTACTTTTCGGGCCATTATTAGTATCGTGTATTCGATGACGCTAGAATACACCATGACTACATGGGCACCTTTTGTGTCTCTCTGAACAATAGAGAATGTAATTGCGCAAGATTGCAGCGTTTGAAGAAAATGACAGATTCTTATCGTAAAAACTACGGGAAGTTGTGTGTGTTACAGCTTCTATAAGTAAAGTATAGGTAAGTGTTGGTCGAGGGTAATCGGTCTGTTTTGAGTATTTTTCGTAGTGTTTCGTAGTGTATTATTTTTTCGAAAACTAGAAATATAAGTTAGTTTACACTTTCTTCTTAACCGACTTCAAAAAAGAAGGTCATTATTTCGACATGTATATGTATGTAATATTATTGGAAGTGCAATATATTCACATATGATAATCTATTGTGGCCTCCAATCAAATGTACATTTTATAGGTTTATGTAGGTACGTGTGTACACGCATTTCTCTAAACTAATAATCAGATTGTGACAGTAATTCTTTTTTATTGGCTTACATTGGCTTTTTTTTTTGTTTGAAATAGGCTTACGGTTGATCGCGATGTTATAAGCTACGATGCGGTCGACGAAGTAGCACGCTTGCCTAAAAGAAATCTAAAAACTAACAAATTTACTGTAACTTAGGGAACAGCGTAAGTTACATCAAAATCGGTTCAGTAGTTTAAAAGATATCCACCAAAATGTTATATGAAGATGGTTTATACATAAGTAACTTTTGTTATTGATATTAAGATAAACATTTTCTACAGCTTACTTAATTTGATCCCTACACGTGGATTGTCTGTCCGAAAACGTTTGATTTTTTTAACCAATGATGCAATTACGCAGAACCAATGTAATCTGATGACGGTTCAAAGTCTACGCCGACTGACGCGACATGTGTATGACCGGCCGTAGACACTAATGCATGTTTGCGTTGAGCTGTCAAAATAGCTATAGTTTTGCAACAAGCGCGGATTACGAGGTAAGCACGCGCGGCTTGAAGTAAAACCATCAAAAATCCACGAAACAGACAAGAATAGCAATACGGCCAAGCCTGCTGTCGCCAAGCTGTAATTGAGAGCAAGTCCTAATCCTACTAATATTATAAATGCGAAAGTGTGTTTGTTGGTTTGTTTATTTGTTGGTTTGTCCTTCTTTCACGCAATAACGGAGCAATGGATTGACGTGTTTTTTGGCATAGATATAGTCTTTGGACCGGAGAGTAACATAGGCTGTTTTTTTATCCCGGAAAAATTTAAAATCGGTAGTTTAGTTGACCACTATCTAGCGCGCTCGTTACCCTGAGACATTATAGATAGGTTTAGCTTATTTCACCATCTACGAGATCATCTACATTCTGAATGACAGAGACGAAGAATTTGGTGGATCCTGAAACCTGTTGAGTTTAGAATACGCCTGCAGGCGAGATACCGGTACGAGGTACCAAACGATATCCTATCAAGTGGAAAAAGTTTCCATGTATTTATTATTTGAATAGGTAGGTGTAACTAGATCCGTAATACTACGAAATGTTTACAATGCAATTATGACGCAAAACTATCGATAAAATACACTTCAAATCATTGCATTGTTACAAACGATACTAAAACAATGTCAATTTCCCAAGTTATCAATACGTGATTAAGTATCGGGACATTATGTACATAGTTACTATAATTATATATATATATATAACTAGCTTCTGCCCACGGTTTCACCCGCGTGGGGATTCCCACAGGAAGTCTGCATTTTTCTGGGATAAATAATAGTCAACGGCCGGCCATAGACGCATGTTTGCGATTTTGCTGTCAAAATAACCATGATTTTGCATCAAGCGCGGATTACGAGATAATACACGCGCAAGCGCGGATTACGAGGTAATACACGCGCAAGCGCGGCTTTATGTGAAACCGTAAAAAATCCACGAAATAGACAAGAACAATACAGCCAGATATAGTGCTGTCTGTTTCACTCCCTGCCTGGGCTCAAAGTCGCTGCTCTGCTTTACGGTAGCGTAAAGCAGAGCATGAAGATACACTTGCGCATCACCGCTTATTTACCGTGGCTTCTGCACTGAATGCGCAATGGTTGTGTAACTATTTTTATGTATAGAGATCATAGAAGCGGCTGCGGTTCTTGTCTTTCACTACCTCTGATCGTGGTGCGGTTAGCGCTCAGACTTGATTTCCACCAAACTCCATAGACGATACGATATACGTCAAGCGGTGATCGTGGGTTTTCCATGGTTTTGCATTTGCAGATTGATGCTTATCCTTCAATCATGCATTAGGCGTACGGGCTGCCTTAGTTACTCTCCGGTCCATAAACTGTATCTATGCAAAAAATCACGCCGATTTATTTATGGCCTACATTGAATCGTAGATTATCCAACTGTTTTTGTAGCTAGGTTACATGTAGTTTTTATGTAGTAACTAATTATAAATGAAGGCTATTGCTAAAAATGTCATTAAATTATTTTAAACAGAAATTAATCCATAAAATTATAATGTATGGCACATCACTCTTCACCACTCCTTTTTCGATTTGATCAAAAGATAAGATTTGCTTTAGTTACTTATTTTTACATGTACCTAACTACCTACACAGATCAATCAATTTGGTTTTATATTATGTGATAATTTGATACCCTGCACGTGTTCCACACGGTATTCCCCCACAGAGCTCAATATATTGTTTGTGGTATGTAACAACTAACAATCTAGGTGAAGTGCCATTACACATCATGTGCACCTATCTTTTGAAAGAAGAATAGCCAATCTTTTATATACAATTCCGTAGAAAGGCAAGGGTTTCGATATTAAATGAAATGAAAGGATGTAAGTATTGCATTACAAACATGTATAAAACATTACTTAAACGGTATTTAACCAAACTAGGAGACCAACAAGGTACATACAGAAGTATTACTAAATACAATAAAATTATACCAGCGTATATTTTACAACGTACTCTTATTTTATTTTTTTATTTTTTTTACATACCAAAATGTTACATATATCAACTTAGTAGGCGAAGTCAATTATTTTGTTCTTAAGTTTATATTTGTAGGCGCAACTTTGTATTTGTAACGCAGGCGGCGCGGGCGCGCCCGCACGGACGCACTCGAGACGGTGTCGCACACTCCACACAAGCGCATTTTTACTTTTGAATGTTGTGTTTTCCTGTCATTGGACTCTCACTAGGATTAAGTTTTATTGCATTGTATTAGTTAAGTTAAGGTGTTAAGTCTGTTGGAAAACCTAAATAAATAAATAAATAAATAAGTATATCTCCTAAACATATTATATTACTCGCGTAAATATCAACAACCACAAACTTTGATTTAAGTAGTGTCTAACCGTTGTCTAACTCAATTCTGTTGTGACATTTCTAATCCTTTTAGACGTTTTTCTTTAGGCACTGTCTAGATAAACATGGGTCTAAAACGGGGGCACGGTTCCTGTGGGAACGCGTGTAAAACCGCGGGCAGAAGCTAGTTACTAATAAGGTAGCAAGGTAGTTATTATTAAAAGTGACGTAAACCTTGCTTCGCTTATCGATTTAAAAATAACAATTAAATATTACTTCAATAATTCACAAATCACTCATTAATCATTATTAATTTACTAATCGATATGTTCAACAGTTTCTATCGATTGATCGTTATCGATAGACGGAATATGATTAATACAATTTCAAATGTGCCGATCGATAATTTTATCGAAATAAAAAATAATGGTTTTGGGGTAAACATTATTACTACAAAACATATTATTACTTGGCAGCCGGAACAAACTGTGTAATGTAATGATTATCTTGTGTTACTTTAATAAGGAAAAATACTAAAAATCTTTATTATATACCAAATAAAGATTTTTTGTGAGTGTCCGTTTGGGCGGCTACCATCAGTTTTCTCATGTAGTAAGTAAAATTAACTGGGCTTGTGAGACTTAATACCTAATATCTCAGGGTAAGGAGCACAAGCAAAATCCAGTGCCGCGCAGGCCTTTGTGTTGAACACAAAGGCCTACGGCATTGCCTGAGATATTGTTCTGACTTCTGACTTCTGAGTGGCACTGTAATTGTTAGAGCCCACATGCACGAGCACTCCAATCCACAACATTCCAATCCAACTTTCCTAAAACTGCCCGTGTGTGGGGAATCTCAAATAGATTACATGTAGTGATAGAAATATTAGCAATCCAAACGTTCTAACTCCAATGCTCCAACTCATCGCTAGTGGCCGATACGACGATCCATTTCGCGTTCAGTTGCCAGTACTCGAGACGCAGAATGACCGAGAAATGGAGCGATGGCGCGCCCGGAATGGAGTTCCCGTCTGTGGGCTCGAAATTGGATCATCGTTCCACCCAATCCACGACGCGCGGAGCGATGAATTTGGAACGCTCGTGTATGGTGAACTTTAAAAGCCAGCGTCATGCTTACAATCAGGCAAACGACCCGCTCGTCTCGTTATCCAATATAATAAAATAATAATAATAATAATAATTTATTTATCAGACAACATGGTAATAAATGTTAAATAAACTCAATTTTCCGGCTTAATTTTCACGCGCCCCAAATCTCTACGCTCCAATCTCCGCGCTACATATCCATTTATTTCTTGTTTGCAGGTAATCTGGACATGTGCCTAGCTTCCCGGCTGTCAACTCAAGCCAACCTTGGAAACATGGAATCGACGAGGGAAGTAATATCCATGGTCGTAGGGAATATATCATTAGTTCAGGTTAGTACATATTTATATAGTACCAATATTATAAAGAGGTAAAGTTGAGTGACGTTTGTTTGTTTGTCACCGCTAATCTCTGGAACCTCTGATTCCGATTGCAATAATTCTTTCACTTATATTAGGAAGCTACATTATCCCAGAATGTGACAAGCTATTTTTTTATCCTGGGCCCAATGGGCCTGGGTCAATGATACAGATATCACCACCTAAGAATCGAATGCAAATGAAAATAGTTTAATAATGACAATGGTTTCGTCGCAAAATGATCCCTTTGATGAAGAGCATACGAAAATTAACAATGGTTTATTAATGACCGCCATTGTCATATGCGACCATAGAACAACGATTGTGCTATTATATTCCGAAAGTTTTTTTTTAAGTGCTTAAAGTGATGATTTTGCGACGAAACCATTGTCATTTTTAAACCATTCGTTTAGTAGAACTGGGGACCTGGTGCGAAGCTATTTGTATAGCATATCTATATGGATGATGATCTACGATATGAAATACTGTATGTTTTGCCAACAGGTGCAAGCAATAGTCGCAGCAACAGTGGTATCGATGTTCGCCATAGTGATCAACAGTATAACGGACCGTCAGATCAACGGATCCTACGTGCTCCTACTGACAGCGTCGGCAGTGTTCACCGCCACCACAACTTGCTTCGTGCTGGGTAAATACAGAACACAAACTTTCCACATTTTTTATACAATTTGGCTTGCGTTAGACCACTCTCTAACCTTTTGGTAAGCGAAGATGTATTCGATGATGTAGCACGCTTACCTATAGAATATATTCTTCGTGAGAGATATCTCACGAAGAATAACTACAGATTCACTCGTGATTTGAAGGAACTAAGGTTATAGCGGGGTAAGGTCAGGTTCTTGCGCTTGACCGCAATCTCACCTAAAATCTATGCAGCGCCATACTTGCCCAGAAGATATCTTCTACTGAAGGCTCCCAGATTGTTGTTTGCTGTTTCATATATGCCTTTTTATAAATGCAATTGGGCATCGAGAACTTTGTGCCACTGAGACATTAGGTATTAAGTGTCATAAGCCCAGTAATTTATAACTTATAATAAAACTGTACCAGGTCCAATTCTGTACATTGAAGATATTAGGTACTGCCAAAACTGTAATTTTTTTAATTTTTGTCTGTCTGTCTGTATCTTAGCCGCGCATCATGCCAAAACTACTGAATGTGTGTGTGTATGATTGATATCAATGTCCGTAACAATTAAACCGATTCTGATGAAGTTGGCTTGTAGATAGTTTATTATACTTACTATACCACGCGAGTGAAGCCGCGGGCAGAAGCTAGTTAGTGGATAACCGGAAAAATTAAAACCAATGTTTAAAGCATCTCTCATTTATTCCCAGATTTCGTAATGGTGATGGTAATCTACGGGTCGCACAAGTTCAAAGTGAACCCGGACAACGTGGCGACGCCGCTAGCGGCATCTATCGGCGACATCGTCAGCAACACGGTCCTCGCTGTCACCGCACAGTACATGTACGAGCAGATACGTGAGTAAACTCAATATTGCTAAGGACTACCTGCTTTAGTTCTTACATAAAATTCAAGCTACTTGACAGTGAAAGATTTTTGTTTATGGGATACAGGCGGTCGGCTGCAATACAATGTATAAACTTTCACGGTTTTACCACAAAAAATATTAAACACACCTTAAACCTGTGTTATACAGCGTTTAACTCTTAAGCATGCCTTAGTGACGTGATGAATATGAGAAACCACAAATCTTAATTTAAGTACAATGGTTAAGGTGTCTAACTCCATTCTCGTGTGACATTTCTAATAATTTTAGACGTTTAGACACTGTCTAGCTAAACGGGCGTCTAAGCGTTTTTTTCTGGTAACAGGGTCAGATTTTCAAATATATATAATTAAATGATTTTGCAAAAATAAATGTAGGTATACGTACAATGTACATACATATGAAAATCTGAAAGTGTACCTACACACTGTATTGTATCTGATTGTACATTCGATAAAAAAAAGTCTGTCACTGACAATCAGCTCGGATTTTATTACAATCTACCACACTGACCCACTGAAGATCTGTGTGCAAATTAATCACATAACACCACTATACTTAAAATCACTTACTTTATACCTATTTGTTTCAATGCTAAATAAAGGACCCCACGGCGATAAGAATGGTGAGTTCAAATATAGTTCTAAAGTTTAGAAAGAAAGAAGGGAGGAAAGCAAATCACACATAACGCATTTTTATCATTCTTTCATCACATAGCAATTCAAGCTCACCCTGTATATAATTTCCAGACTACAGTGGCTAGCTATCTTTGAAGAACACGTGCTTTCGAAGTAAGCTTAACTTGAACAAGTTTTAAAAAACAATAAAAACGTAATTTAAAATACTATGCTATTAATTTTGAGTAGGTTTTATTAAAAAAGCCTGGAAGTTTTCGCTTCAGCTTTTGTAGATTATGTATTCATTTTGGATTAAGAATTTTGGTTTCGTGTGCTATTTGTATTTTTATCTTTTTGATAAAATAAACATATGTTAAACAGCGTCTAGCTCCTAAACATGCCTTAGTCGCATCTTTAAATATATTAGCAACCGTAAATCTTGATCTCTAACAGTTCGATTTGATGTTTTTGGAGATGTGTTACTTAAAATATTTAATTTGAGCAAGCCAACAAATTTCTTCGTATCATCTACTGTTCTTAAAAAAGTAAAAGTATGTAATTAAATGATTAAATTACTTTATTGGTTGATTAGAGATATCAAATCACATACTGACATCACTTGCATTGGAATGAGGATCTGAATTAAGATAAAATATACACTTTAAATCTAATCGATCATAATTATTGACTGTTTTTTTTTGTATGACTTTATTTATCAATACGTTTCAAATAAATTATCTTTAACTGATTGACTTTAAGCACATATTAGGTATGCTTTAAGTAAGGTGACATTATTTTAACGAACCTAACATACGCTTTGAACACTTTTGTCATTGACATTGTGAAGCGTGACATTGTGACGCGTCACAAAAGTGGACGAACTCGGGTCAAGCAACTAGTCCCACTGAGCGTCGTCCTAAACTCCTAACAGAACGAGATTACCTAATCATAGTAAAATAAAGCGTTTCTTCCTGTATTTACCAGATCAATTATCATAGAAGAGTGGACAAGTCGTAGTGACGCGCGACAGGTCGGCTTGTCGCTTGAGGATAATGACCGTGACGGCTAGTCACGTTGTGTCGTGTCAGAACGAGATGTCATTGTGTATATATCCATTGACAGTCTTAAAGTTACAGAATTAGCTCCAATATTCCGATTCCAGTTAGTAGTCCGGTATTTTATCATTTTTAACATCCTCTTCCTCTTCACAGAGATCTCACTATGGCAGCCGATAGTCCTCATATGCGTGTACTACAGTCTACTCCCTATGTGGATATTCGTGGTCTGGAAGAACAGGTACACGAAGAAGGTCCTAACCAGCGGATGGACGCCGGTCATCTCTGCGCTGTTCATCAGTGGGTAAGTTTGGAAACAAGTTTGTTAGCAAGCGTCTATGTTAAGAATTTAGAAGAAAAACGAATTAATCTTCTTAATCAAAACTTGGAAGGCTCATAGTGGACAACCTAAATCAATCTTAACATAGTTTTCTTCTGATCTTCGACCACACCACTATTATAGGTCTGAGGTCTTCCCTTATAGAAAGAGTTAAATTGGTGAATTGATGATCTGCTTAAACTGATTGGCAGTGACTGCATAGTCGTACACAGAGTTGATGAGTGAAACTTCTATATCCAGCAAATATTGGCTGATGATAATACTCTTGAATTGGTAGTGCAGTGTGCCTGCACTTGTCAGTACTATAAATGCTGAGCAGCGAATTTGTCCACCTTTATATAACTTTAACAAGTCGTACATGGCTAAGCTGGGATTCAATCTCGAAGCTGAAACAGAATTCAAGTTACCACTCAACCCCTAGTATTTTTAATTGTATCTAAACAAAACGTTTTTTCCTGTCAACAGTATCGGCGGAATCGTCCTTGACCAGGCGGTAGATCACTACCGAGGCTACGAAGTCTTCCAGCCCATCGTCAACGGCATCGGAGGCAACCTGGTCTGCGTGCAGTCCTCGCGTATGGCCACCCATCTCCACCAGACAGCCATACCTGGGGTGCTGCCTGAGAACACTAAGATCTTGGAGTGGCCGTGGAAGACGTTGTTCTTTGGAAGTAAGAAAGGGACAGTTCGCATTACTTTAGAATTTAATCGATCAAGTAATCTCCCTTAAAATGAAATTACTCCAAACAATGCATACTCTTAAGGTGTCAAAAGTTTCTTCTATACAGTCTCAATACATGTTCTTTCTTTTTCCAGCATCTGCCGCTAAAGTGGCCCGCATGCTGCTGATGTTGGCGCTCGTTGGACAGATCATCTTCATGATCGTGGCTGACTTCGTGTACCAGGGGATGGTCACCGTTCAGATCCCGTTCGGCGTCACTTATGTCATGTGCGCTTTGCTGCAGGTGAGTTGAAGCAGGAGTTTAAACAAGTGAAGAATATTGATTTGCTACTAAAGTACATATTAATTTTATAACTAGAAAAATACGGGGTATTTACCATGTATATTTTTTATGCTGTTTGGTAACGAGACGAGCTGGTCGTTTGGCTGATGGTAAGCTTAGCCCATAACAATGCCTGCGCGGCAGTGCAGTGCGCTCGTTACCCTGAGTTATTTAAAGCTCAGTAATTTCACTGGCTACTCTGCTCTGGGGCAGACTTTGTGAGGTGACAATAAAGGTTGTTCAAGGATCTTGGGTCTTTTTGTTGTGTTATATTTCTACGCCACGCGACACAGAGAATCCTAATACGTATGAGTCTGTAACCATTTCTATTTATGTTATAAATCCTAACGCACAAAATTCTCATTTCAGGTGATGGTTCTCCTTTACCTTGCGTGGATCCTGATCCACTTCATGTGGAAGCGCAAGAAGGACCCCGACAACGCCGCGATCCCCTACCTCACCGCGCTCGGGGACCTGCTGGGCTCCGTGTTCCTCGGCCTGGCCTTCGTCATCCTCTCCATATTTGGAATGGGCTACGGGAACAACGTCCTGTGAACATGGCTTACTTAAAGTTTTTGGATTTAGTTTATTGGGAAGAGATCGTTAGTTTTCGAGAGCTTTTAGAGTTCAATTTAGAAGCGTAAATGGATTTTTAGGATGGAATCCTGCACCAAAACGAATTGTTGGTGGTTGAGAGGTAAGATTTTCACTACCACAGTCACCCAGTAGTTATGTGATAGGTTCTTGTTTTGTGTCCTGAAGACGCAAAAGGTGAAATTTTTGTGTACGTTATGATGGATATTTAAAATTAATATTAAAATCTATTTAATTTAAAAGCAGACATTTATAGTGCATTGTATTGAACGTAAACTGTTAGAGCTGTATTCATTTAGCCTTAAGACGGTTCTATTCGGATACGTCTTAAGCAAGCTCGCGGTTATAGTATATTAGTAAAACGGTGATTGGCGCTCTGCTCTTCACCTATAGCAAACCAAAGTTAGGTAACACTAACGCAATGTATCCATATAATTTACTAACGTATTTACGATATAGTTCTGTGATCGTTGGACGTTATTTATTTATTTTTAACGTAGTTTTAGCGGGAAATATTTGCCGATAAGTGTTGCCCATTATCAGTATTGATGTCAGTAATTTATGTGCCAATTATTTGGACAGTTTGATGGTGAAACTTCTGACAGTTTTTCTAAATTTTATTGTGGGTGATTTTGATTGCATGCGTTGCAATTTGTTTGTATAGAAACTACAAACAACAATATTCAAAGGAAACGAAAGAAAAAAAAATATGTTTTCACCGAGACATTAACTAGTGTTGCCAATTTTATTTTTAAACTGCTTTTATAGTTACCAGCGTTTTAATATATTGATATCCATTATAGGCGTGTATCTAGGAAGAGTTTACCTGTGATATGAATCAAAATGTGATTATAATCAATTATATATGTGAAAATTAAACATAATTTATCGAAAGGGGTTGTCGTGTGTTGGGTTTACATAAAATTAGCATCATGGGATTGCATGCGTGGATCTAAAATTATTTTTACCATAGAGTAACAAGACGCGCTAACACACCTACTGACTGCCCGTCTGCAGATACAGAACCATAAGCTTGAAAAGTCTACATTTTTTTTTAAAATTTATTTCTTGATCTGTGAAATGTCTACAGTTCTTGTAGTGTTGCAAGCATATGTTTTGTGTGGTACGTGTATCAATGCCCAAAGACTTTGCCTACACGGGAATAAAACAATATTTTTAGACTTGTTTGAGATTGATAGCAAAAGACGTAAATTCTACGTCACGAAACATTTTAATAATTAACACCTTAAAAAATTATTATGGCATCTTAAACTTATACAAAGTCGACTTATTGTTCTGGTTCTCCTAATGTAGGTTTGTAATATGACCGTTTCGTATTTTTTTTTATTTATATCCCTTTTTTCATAATGCCATTCCATTTTTAGCAATTATTTAGAATAGCTTAGCGCTTCGCATAACTACACAAATAGGCGCTAAAATATTCTAAATGGGTTACAAGAATAGAAAATTAATGATTAAGAATGTAATTATTCCATCGTTTCCTAGCAGTAAATAAACTGTCAATATTATACAAAAATTACCATAAATAAATGTGTTGAAATTACTAGGAGAAATTAATGTCTAGTTTAGATTTAGTATAGAAAAAGATGAGTACAATAAAGCAATTTTGTAGTTTTTTAAGTTACGAGGCCTAAAGGTTTAATTTATTTAAATATAATCGTATGAATTAAATCGATTAGTATTAGAAAGCATTTTCATGAGAAGTGGATGTACGAGTAGTTAATATAAATTTAAAGTGTAACGTGACTGAACTATCCCTTTTTTCTGTGGCTAAAGTGGATCACACGCGATGCATCGTGACGGGTCGAGGTGACATGCGCGCTGTGACAAATTTATGTCGATGTTTATATCGTGTATTTGTCTCTTACTCGCAGGAGAAAGAGCGAGGCAAAACAGTAGACAAAATTTAGTCGTGGTGCACATGTTAGTCTATCGTGATTTACAATACTGCGACTAGGCGTGACGATGTCTCAATGTCACGCGAAAGTGTCGTATTGTCACCCTTCACGACAACAATTAATACTCTTCTGTGGCATTTCTCTCCTTTTCAGCTCTTGAACCATTCCTCCACTCGCTCCTGTTTATTACTGAAATATAGACATAGGTTAGGTATTTATCATTTAAAACAATTGTTTTGGGAAGCTAAAAACAGATCGGAATGGAAAGAGGGTGGCCTTTGTTGAGGGTGACGTCACGATTTACGAAATCTACCTATTAGAACCAAGTACCTCCACCAAACAAAATTAGTTGTAAATGAAAAACGTAAACATTATTTTTCGGACAAAAAAATTAACTGCATTTTTTACATAATATGACAAGGCTTGTGTGTAATATGTAAAAATAACTATTTGTGTAAGACATGCTTTTTAGATTACGTATAGTAGAAGGTTCTCTATGTAAGTCACACAACTGAGTGACAGCTTGTCAAAATAAGGTATATTTTTGAATGAACGATGTGATATATAATTATATTTTATGTGTATATAGTGAACTGTTATGTAGTTAGTATGTGAGCTGTTGAATAGTGGAAACTAGGGATTGCTTGCCTTTCAAATTAATGTGAGACGTAACTTAGAAGTCTTCAAACTAGATCTTTGAACGAAATTAAATTAACATAAAAAAAAACTTTCTTTGCGAGAAAAAATCCAGCCTATAATATGTTGAAGATATACGAAGATATATTTTAAAGTGCTCATTGATATTATTTGCGCGGTCAACCTATATTGGTCTATCCAGCATTTTTGTAGTACCTCTGAGTTCGTTTTCATTGGAAGCAATTTACGGTCTTACCACAATGTGTTAACTGCTAAACATGCCTTAGTCGCGTGTTTAAATATGAGCAACCACAAATTTTATTTAAGTAGTGTCTAACCGTTGTCTAACTCCATTCTGTTGTGACATTTCTGATCATTTTAGACGTTAATCTTTAGACACTGTCTAGCTAAACCGGCATTTTAAAAGTGGTTTATCTGGTAACACGGTTTGAGTGTTAGACAAATTATTTAAGTACACGTTCAGTTAGTTTTTAATTCGCGACAGATAAGCGTTTGGCCATTATAATTTTACTGCTGTTCGTTAAGACTAGGCTCTCATTATAATTTTCCCACGTTTGCTCCGCCTCCACACCCCGCAACGCGCAACTGCACTGCCGCGCCGCAGCTCACACCCCGCTAATATTACGCGGCGATAGACCACTGCTAGATCGCCGCGGCCCGAGCCGTTAGGTATAGCGTGAGCCGTTCTCGGTTGCGCGCTGGAACGTAGATGTCATAATAGAGTTTCCTTACCCTTGAATACTTTATTATAGTATATACTACTAAATTATTATTTTTTAATTTCAATAATAATGCAATGTTTGATGGTTTACGCTAACGCATATATTCCGCCGTTTTAAATGATGGAGAAAATAATTAGGTAAATCAAATCAATAAAAATTGAAAAGCGGGAACCGACTTCGACGAAAATATCGTGATATATGAAACATCCCCCATTTTCCCACACTTACTGATGGTACTCTATACAAATAAATAAAATTGAAGTGTCTGTTTGTAATATCAAAAAGGACGAATTGACAACCTCCTTCTTTTTTGAAGTCGGTTAAAATTGTACTTATGAGAAAAAGAATTAATGATTATACGAACTTACCTGTAAGTGAAGTTCTATCGTAATTATTCGAGCTGTTTCGTCCGAAGAGATTACCAATAACTATTAATACACATGTAGTTACACCGTACGGTGACGCCAGTTTGCACTGATAGTTGAGAATATTTTTTTTTATGTGGGTACTTTATTTTCCTCCTTACACCAACTAGATAAAACGTCATTTAGTTCAGAGTTTTGAGATTTTTCACACTGGGTTATTAGGGTTGGGAGGGTTGGTAATCTCTTCCGACGAAACAGCTCGGATAATTACGATAGAACTTCACTTACAGGTAAGTTCGTTTAATCATTAATTATCCTCGCTGTTTCGTCCTCGAGATTACCAATAACTATTAATACACATGTAGATTTTGAAAGAAATATATAAGATCCGTTTACTTTGTGAAAAATCTAGTTTTATTGACACAATAAATCAATTATTATTATAACATTTGTTGAGATTTACAACAAATAATTATGTTATTGGTAGAGACTACCTGCTAATAGTAATTATATTTCATAGCTCCATTCTTCAGATATATCTATATATTAATAGATATTTATACCAGGTAGTCCTTCTTTCACACAGGTAAATTCGCACGCTTTTAGAATCGTATCGATTAAAAAATCGATTCTATCGCTGGTACCCTCACTACAGCGCCTCCCTATAACGTCATTCTTTTTTCGTGCGCGGTAGAAGACGCACGCGTCTCAACAAGTTTCGTCGCAAAAGAATTTAAATTCATCATACCGAAACGACAAAATGAAGATAAATTAATACATCGCTACAAAAACAAAATTAAGGAACTTGATAACAAGAAACAACAAGCCTCCCGACGTCGTCGGGTTATAACATATTCCGATTCGGAATCAGAGTCTGAGGTCGAAAGAAAAGAAGGTTAGTACCTACACTATCAGTTTCTATAAGTGTCCCAAACTCGTTAAATGCATCTCTAAGTCTGCCGGGAGGTTAACTGCGGGTTATACACGAAGGCTAGACATGATGTTATAGAAACCTGGAGGTTGACTGCGGGTCATACACGAAGGTTCTAATAAAAACGTTAGATACCTATCAAGTAACGTTAGATATGAATAAGGTTTGGCACAAGAAAGCTTCCACGATGCACAATTTGAGAATTTTCTTAGTTCTTAGGCGTTCTGAAAGGCGTTTTGAAAATGTCTTTGTTAAACCTTCATCTAGCTATGATATAAATAATTTACATTTGCCTCCGTGTAATGATTCTTGCCTTATTAGTAAAATCACGGTAAATGAGACGAGCTTATTAAAACTTCTAAAACAAACAGACATTAATAAATCTGCTGGAACAGATAATGTTCCCCCCATATTCATACATAACTGTGCTGAGACTTTGGTGAAGCCACTAAAACTTTTGTTTGAAAGATCATTACATGAATCTCAGTTTCCTACTAAGTGGAAAGAGGCTAATGTGGTACCGGTACATAAAAAGTCATCTAAATCTAAAATAGAAAATTACCGACCTATTTCAATTTTAAATACATTTAGTAAAATTTTTGAAAAACTTGTTTATGACCAGATTTACAGCACAGTTGTGAATGGCGTAAGTGATGCCCAACATGGGTTTTTGCGACGACGTTCTACTGTTTCTAACCTTGCTGAGTTTCTTCAGTTTGTTCTGAGCAGCATGGAGTGCGGGGGGCAGGTTGACGTGGTCTACACTGATTTTGAAAAAGCTTTCGATCGTGTGGACCACGTCATCCTTTTGGCTAAGTTGGAAAGGTTAGGTATCCACGGAGACCTACTACGGTGGGTAACATCTTACCTATCAAACAGATCACAGGCTGTCGTGGTGGGTGGGTACAGGTCTGACTTTATTAATATACCCTCTGGAATTCCACAGGGATCACACCTTGGCCCGTTGCTTTACAACGCCTATATTTATGACATTTATACCTGTTTTGATTCTACAAAATATCTTCTTTATGCTGACGGCAAAAAGATTTTTTACAAAATAAATAATGACCAAGACTGCATAAAACTTCAAAATACGCTTAACAAGCTCTCCCACTATTATTCCATCAATAAAATTACTGTTAATGTACCTAAGTGCCAGCAAATTTCGTTTACCCGCAAGAGCTATCCTATAAATTTTACATATACTATCAATAACATACCCGTTGAAAAAGTCGAGATTGTTCGCGATTTAGGTGTTATTCTAGATAAACAATTAACTATGACAGAACATATTGATGCTATTTTCGACAAGGCGTATAAAAACCTTGGGTTTGTGCTTCGTACCTGCAAACCATTTTCTAATCTTTGCTGTATTAAGACTGTATATTATGCATATGTTCGCAGTGTGCTGGAGTATGCAAGCAGTATTTGGTCTCCCCATTACATAACCCACAAACAACGTATAGAAAAAATTCAAGCTAAGTTTATTAAACACTTAAATTACAAAGTTCACACATATTCTGATTATAGTACAGGTTGTACTCGTCATAAAATGATGGCTTTAGAAGACAGGCGCACCTTATTAGACGTAATGCTGCTATATAATATAGTTAGTGGTTACTTGGACACTCCAGTTTTACTGTCGCAGATTAATTTTAATGTTCCCAAAACGCGCACTCGGCATACTATGCTGTTTTCGCCCACTTTTCAAAGCACAAGATATGCAAACAACGCTCCTATCACACGCATAAGCTTAACATATTGCAAACATTTTTCAGACCTCGATATCTTTAACACATCCAGGCACACCTTCAAAAGGAAGGTTATCCAGTGTTTACTGGGTGCGGACCAATCCGCACCCGGTGAATAGTGACGGCATGACCTCTTTTGGATTTTATTTTAAACGTAAATATGTACGTACCTGGTTAATAATAGAGTGAAATTATTTTACTACACCTCCTTCCATTTACACACAAATATATATCACATACATTACATATACACACACACACACACACACACACACACACACACACACACACACACACACACACACACACACACACACACACACACACACACACACACACACACACACACACACACACACACACACACACACACATCACATCACATCACGTACACTCATGCATTCGCGGATACATACATGCATGTTTATTTTATTTTTATTTTTCGTTTGTCTCTTTCAAAATGCTCAACAAAAAAAAACACTATTATCGAGACCTATTATTGGCTGTATTTTCAAAACTTTATGTACTATGTCTGTATTTATAATTTGTGCTGTTGGTCTTTTAATAAACAAACAAACAAACAAACAAATCATCTCCCGGTCGTGAGCAGCCGATTTTGTTATTACTCTACTTTCAAGAAAAAGAGAGTATTTGTTCTGCCGTTCGGGATAGCCTGTTCATAACCCACAAAAGTCCGCATGAATATGCTTCAGCGCAAACCATCAGTCGATGGATAAAAGACGTTTTAGCTGCAAATGGTATCAACGTGGTGACATTCTCAGCGCACACAGCACGCGGCATGCCGCCACATCGAGCGCGAAAGCTGCTGGTTTTTCTGTTGATTCTATCCGTAAGATTGCCGGTTGGACACCAATTTCGCAAACTTTTGCAAAGTTTTATAATCGTCCAACAATTGTAGAAAACTTTGCTAGGTCATTACTTGAACCTAGACTTACTTAGTTTTTTGTGGGATTATATTGTGTACATGTACAATTAAGTATTATTTTATTTAATTCGGTTGCGTAACTTTTAATAATGATTCAAATTGAATAAATATATTTTCTCTTTATTCAAAAATATCTTCGTTTCAAGTGCAATAACTTGATTTATTTTATCTACATAACCAAAAACTGTTTGTCTCTAAACATCTACCTGGTATAAATATCTATTAATATATAGATATATCTGAAGAATGGAGCTATGAAATATAATATATGATCAAACGAACTTCACAAGCGAAGTTCGATCATTATTATATGAATAGCTCCATTCGAAGATATAGGAACCCTCCCTCCACTACCCAGTAAGTAAACAAAAGTTTATGGGTAACTTCTCTAAAATGACGTTATAGGGAGGCGCTGTAGTGAGGGTACCGGCGATAGAATCGATTTTTTAATCGATACGACTCTAAATCGTGCGAATTTACCTGTGTGAAAGAAGGACTACCTGGTATAAATATCTATTAATATATAGATATATGTATTCGAATGGAGCTATTCATATAATAATGATTGAACTTCGCTTGTGAAGTTCGTTTGATCATATATTATTAATAATGATGAAACTTAAAATATATATGCCAAAATCATAATATTGAACTAGTGTTCTTGTAATACTTCTGATATAATTGTTCTTGCAAAAGACATATCACCTTCAGACACAATAGTCTTATTATAGAATTTTCCAAATGTATTGGAACTACCCCTCCAGCCAGCGATAATAATAATCTCTATCGATTGACAATTTTATCAGGGGAGAAATCGAGTAACATCAAAAAAACAGGAAAAAAGAACGAATTGACAACCTCCTCCTTTTTTGAAGTCGGTTAAAATTGTACTCATGAGAAAAAGAATCTCTATCGGTTGACTATTTTATGAGGAGAGAAATCGAGAAACATCAAAAAAATACGAAAAACTATGAATTGAGAACCTCCTCCTTTTTTGCAGTCGGGTAAAAATTGTACTCATGAGAAAAATAATCTCTATCGATTGACAATTTTATTAGGAGAGAAATCGAGTAACAACAAAAAAATACGAAAAACGATGAATTGAGAACCTCCTATTTTTTTGCAGTCGGGTAAAAATTGTACTCATGAGAAAAAGAATCTCCATCGGTTGACTATTTTATTACGAGAGAGATCGAGTAACATCAAAAAAATAGGAAAAAGGACGAATTGTCAATCTCCTCCTTTTTTGAAGTCGGGTAAATATTTTACCATGAGTAAAAGAATCTCTATCGTTTGACAATTTTTAGGACAGAAATCGAGTATCATCAAAAAACAAATACGAAAAACGGACGAATTGTGAACCTCATCCTTTTTTGAAGTCGGATAAAAATTGCCAGGAATATGACTGGGTAATGGGTATATGCCAAGAAAAATAATCAGACCATAACTCAGAGTAATTACATCTTTACTTCTCTCATTTTTCTTGCACAATCTACCAAACGGTTCTCTCTTTTTCGAACATATAATTTCTTATTGTCCTTGTTCCCTATTGTAATATCGAAAGTTGCATGCTCGCTTGTGACAAAAACAATCACAGGTCCACCCGCATCGGCGCACGGCGCTATACTGAGGACTGCTCGCTTCGGATAACTATTATAACGCGAGGTGCCAGCGTAATAAGGTCGAATTTAGTGTGCACTGTTTGAACACACTTTAACTCAGAACTAAATGACGTAAGTCTCAAATCTAATTTATTTTATTAACAGGTGAATCATTTTTCTAGGTAAATATGTTTTTGTCAGTGGATAGTAAAATATATTTTCTTGGTGTGAGTAATTATTTTGAAAATAAAACTTAAGCCGTTGAGTAAAAAAGTGTATTTTACACTGAAAAACGGATAATTTTTGATAAGAAAATGTATCGAATGAAAATGTATCAATCGTGTTTTTGTTTAGATCATGGAGAGATAAAGGTCTCATAAAACATACATGTTAGTTTCAAGTTGATCACGTATGTGGTTGACCCAGCATCTTGGTGGAAAAACCCTTAAAAATGAGAGTATCGCCTTAAATGATGGTGTTACCATAAATGATGGTGTTACCATTATCCACAATATAGCAATGGCTAATTTTTTTATTTCAATGACTGAACTACTTCTGTGAATTGTAGATATTTTTGCCCATCGATCATAAAATAGTTTTAAATTGTGTTGCCTTTATTTTATTTTAAATATTACTAATTGTAATAAAACAACAGTGTTTGCAGAATCTGGCTCATAAAGATTTGTATTTCTTTTTATCCGTCATCTAAATGATACTGACAGTTCAATTCTGTGATTTAGGTATACGGCCTGGTTTTCTATACTTGTACAATAATGTAAACAAACTATGCCAGATACCAACCAATAACAGCAACAGTGATCCGATCGCTAACCAGTGACATTTTTCGAATTTGAATTTCTACCTATGCCATTGATTGGTGGGGACTCAATTTGGTTTACATTGTTGGACAACTAAGAAAATCACCGTACATACCTCGTTGAATTTAACAATATTTAACAGTTTACATTGTTTATATTTTACATTATTTATGTTCCCAAGTAAAGTTCTTTAAAGGCTGAAACAAAATAATACTACTTACATTCAACAAATAAAAGCGAATGAAAAATACAACTCGCTGATTAATCACGATATCTTGGAAACTACAAAACCTGTCAATCTGAAACTTTGCATGCGTATTGGGTTCTTCATTCTTGGGTATTGGGTGGCTAAGAATTTTAAGACAAAAGGGTATAAAGCCTGGGCGCGTCGCTAGTGTGAAATATACGCAATAAAATTGTTCAATTGTTGAAAAAAACTGCTACGACAACAGCTCGTGCATGCTAGTATGCCAACAAAGTCATGCATGCTGGTATGCAATGTGTATGCTGGTATACTAACAAAAGTCATGCATGTTGGTATGCAATGTGTATGCTGGTATACTAACAAAAATCATGCATGTTGGTATGCAATGTGTATCGTGTATGCTGGTATACTAACAAAAGTCATGCATGTTGGTATGCGTTGTGTATCTTGGCGATTTAATTTGTTTTTTAATGTATATAAAGGTCTACACCTATTTTTTAACTTTTTACAACCAGTAGTGCCATTGCTGTTTATTTCCTTAGACAAAATATACATTCCATTTTTATGCAGCTTTTTTTATTATGGAGTATATAAATGAAAGAAAATGTACCTACGATTATTTGTATTATAGTTTTTAAGATTTATTTGTGTACCATGAATGTATTCCTAATATTGTGATGTCCAATTTAGCGATAATTGTATTTTTATTTGAAAATTAAAAGATAAAACATATTTTACGTTTTATTTAGTAGCAACGTGACCATTTGGCACGTCACTGCACTCCCTTGAAATCATTTAGGTATTTAGTCAGTTTAGCTGAAGATAGTTTTATTTATAGCCGACTAGCTTCTGCCCGCGGTTTTCACCCGCGTTCCCACAGGAACCGTGCATTTTCCGGGATAATTAAAAGTAGCCTATGTTACTCTCCGGTCCATAAACTATATTGGTTTGTGCGTGAAAGAAGGACAAACCAACAAACACACTTTCGCATTTATAATATTAGCAGAATCAGTTTTCTTAAAACTTTGGCTACTTATTATGACCTGATAATTATCATTTTCTCAATGTATGATTTTATAATATACTGTATAATATACTGATTGTATAATAGCTGTGCTCCGCGGCTTCGCTCACATTGCCTAAGTTACTCCTCATAGCATCGGCTATCTGCCATTGAAAGTCCCGTTAAAATCGGTGTAGCCATTTCGGACATTAGCCGGAACAAACAGACAGAGAGGCAAAAATTTCAAAAACTGTTTCTTGTGATAGGTACCGTATAGACTTTTTTAAAATGGATGTAGTAAAAAGCTATTATTTTGATATTACAAACAGACACTTCACTTTTATTTATTTGTATAGATAGTTTTAAGAAAGAAAGAATTAACATTAATCATGAACTATGACCGCATACAGAAGTAAATGCATGATGAACTGCACACTGATGAGACTGCACAGTTTCTACAATAAATGTATTTAATTCCGAAAGAAAATTCGATATCTAGAACCCGTGTGAACCCTGGGCGAGCATCTAGTGTATGATATGTTATTATGGTAATCTTAGCATTATATAATTAAAAAACTGCACTATAATATCACCATGTTTTATTCAAATACATCATTGGAATTTGAATTTATAACAACGCAACGTACAAAATGATTAATGATTTCAAAGCTGCTAAAGAGTTCTCGATCTCGAACTTCTATAATTTGCTGCCAATAAAGTACAGTAATAATATTAATATGATTACATTTTAATTAAGTAACGTACAATACATTTAATTTTTAACCTATAATTATTATGCAATGAGTGCACAGTGGCGCCATAAAGAAATCAATCTAGGCGCAGCTTTTGCGAACTAATATCATCACTGTAAGCGAAAAACAAATGAAACCTAGTTTCATTTTCCATTAGAAGCAAGTTATGAAAAATCTCCTAGATGTCGCTAGAAGTCTGATTTTTCTCATTCAATTTATTTGAAGCTTACGAGTTAAAATCATTTGCCAAGTAAGTATCTGTGCATTCAAGGCTCAGGCAGCTGCATTTGACCAGTCTGTTTTGCCTTCTATTGTAACGACTAAAATATATATTTGTAATAATGAAATTAAATTATGTGTAATATTATATCCTACTGGACTTAAGTAGTTAGAGGAAGACGATTTTTCCAAATAAAAGTACTGCATATAAGACGTTTCAAACGGCATAAACCTCCAACGATAAGTTTATACTTAGCATTATATCAATGACCTATTTTACTTTTTTTCCTGCGTAAGTACCGACATAAAATAAAATGTCATCGAAAAATTTTTATGGTATAAAACAGACTACTTTGTTTGCGACAGGCCTGCGGGACGTGCGGGCGAGAAACGGTGAAACAATTGAAATTGCCACGTGATATTTCCGCTTTCCTGTAAGCTTTCCCTACCGCGTTAGCTCTGGCGATCACCAATAATCTTCACGGACTATATGGAGAATAACACAAAAATAATATTTAATACAATCGCAAGACATCTCATTGAAACTTTAAAGATTTTTTACTAAACGCCGCTGTCTGAGAATGCTATGCCTATTTTCGTTGTAAGAAAAGGACAGGTGTATTCATAATGTCAAACAGTACTGAAACATTGAGTCTAAACAAAAGAGAGCTTGCAGTTAGTTCCTGTTTCCACCGCCCCCGGCGCCACTTCACTTGCCTAATCACACGCTGTATTGTAGATTTGTAAATGGCATTTTCTTACTTTTCGACATATTTTATACGTTAATTTACAATCAATATCTAAACAACAGAAGTTTTACCTTCATTTGTCCACAGTAAACAGAACGGAAAATCGTTGAGAACCGTAAAATAACCAAAGAAAAAGTTTATCGTTTCGAAACGTGCTCGGATGATATTTCCACCATCTAAATAGTACAGGATAGTGGATCGGAAGTGGAGCACGTCACACCTGTTCCTCGGCGCTCACCTCTCTTCTCTGAGGCGGAGAGAGGCGATCGTTACGCGCGTGCAGAGGGCGCAAGCGTCGCGGCGACTCCGGCTCCCCGGCCAGTCGCCCGCGAGCCTCGGCCACCGCCGCCGGCCTGCCCTCGACACACCCGCACTATTACCAACACAGCGCATGCGGCTATTGATCGCCTCACTACCAATGCCGTATCTAGGTTAACCGGCTAAAATTAAAGGTGCGTTCCAAATTCAAGGTTGTAACGCGGGCGCAGCTCGATTTAAACCATCGTGCATGGAAAACACGTAGTCCTTACGCGTAGAGAGTAAGGGCGAGATTCCCGCGCCAAACACGAGGCAATGGCGGACGGTATTATGTAAGAACCGTACGCCAGTTGTTGTTTTAATATAATTCGCGATTTGGGATATATATATCAGCGGAGAAGCGTAGAGAAACGCGAGTGACTGTGTTGCTTTACTTCCCAGTTCAACTCCGCTCTCTTGATCTCTCATGGGAGTGTCTTTTGGATGTCAGTAAGTAGCGTTCGTGTGATAAATATAAACTGAGCCGTCGGTCTGTCCGTGGCTACGTTGGACCTGGTTGTTCCGAAAACATACAGTTTCACAGCCAAATATTTCCGACATGACATTTTCATTCGCTCTCACTTTACCTAGGTACCTACAGAAATCATTTTCCACTTGACCCATTTCGCATTTAATAAAGCTCTGAGAAAAGCTCTGTGCTAAAACAAGAGTACAAATAGTACTCTGGTGCTTTATTTCCAGACTACACGTAATATAAGCAAAGTGAACACGATAGGAATCAAAAGGTTTTTCAGACTTCAATCGACTGAAGTCATGGTGGTTACTGATAATAAATAATCAATACAGAATCACCTCCATGTCAACTATCAATCAATATATCAATCAGAATTTAAGAAACTGTTATAAAGAAAGAGAGCAGCTGAAACTCTTTCTTTCTTCCTTTTCTAAAACCACTGTAAACGCTTAGTGAAAAAGTATTCCTATATCGAAGCCTACAAGAAAACTCCGAGCAAAATTCGATCGAAATTTCATGACACCATTTATAGATTTATACTGTTTGACAGTGTGTTTTGCATACAATCTGTGATTTACGATTAAAGTAGAACCCAAAGTCATATTTAATTGAATTTCAAAATCTCTTGACCGACTACAGTCCATGCCAAACCCATCAACCAACATTAACTGCCAGTAAATCATAATCTCACAAACAAATGTCAGTTACTAAATATGTAATAGATTAATGGCCATAGGTAAACAATCTAGAATACTAAACGCACTGAACGTACTGAATAGTGGTTAATTTTAGTTCTAACCTAACATTTGAGCTTCCACAAACCTATCATAGATGGCGTTAGGTTTAGTCTATTGACTTTTCCTGAGTTTTCGTTTAGGTGAAAAAGCAGCGTTTTCGGGGCTCGTTTTGTTTTCGATTCAAATTTCTTTTATACTAATGCTTTATTCATGACATAGATTTTTGTTAAATAAATAAAGCTCAGATTTGAATTACCTTTTGGTTTTCCTTTTGGGCAACCATAATCACAGATCGTGAGGGTGAGCTCATTTTTTTTCTCGTGTTTGGTGAGAGTTTGGCCATTGTCTCACCTCAAAAGTCAAAAGTCAAAATCATTTATTGCGAGAATGTTGTACAGATTGGTGACAAATTCGTGCATAAAAGTTCAGAACATTCTACCATAATGATGGCGTGCAATAATAGGTAACTCATCAATATCATCAATAATAGGTAACTCATCTTAACAATACAAGGTGTATACGTAAACGATATCAATTTGTAAAGAGGATTTCTTTCATATTTTTTTCTACCTCTAATGGCATCAAAATATCCTTAATTATTACAAAACAGAGTCACCACGTCTGCCGCAGACTTGACGCGCGGGCGCAAGCTGCGCGGGAGACGTATAGACAGCTGGATCGCGTGTCATTGACCTAGTCCGTTAGGGTGTCCACATTCTCTCGTAATTACCCTCATATTTTAGTAGATGATTTTTATTGATATGGATTTATAATTACTTCCTAATTTTTTTAGTACCCAATACGACACTGTGTTCGAATATTGAGCCCGTTTACATATACACCCTGTATAGTCGAAGGTAGAATACGATACATCCCCAATAGAATCTGACTCCCCATAGCGGCTGCCGGTACACGCCGGTGGGTGCTTAGCGACATACATTCATCTTGAGGGTGGTAGCTAGCCAGTGAGAACTAGAAAATGTGCTACCACCACGCTACAAATTATCACGACATTTTCTTTCACCAAAAGCATATTATAACTTTGTACCCGCTGAGGATTCATTGATATCATGAACATACAGAGGACAAACTTGCTAATAAAGGCTCTAATAGGCTAAGTTGCCCTACGTGCTCAGAACACGAAGCGATGTTTGACGATGAACATGAGTTTTGGCAACTACTTATCAACTTTTACAACCCCGTGTTTCCATTATGCAAGTATCCTGCTTGCAATTTGCCTGCAACTTGAGTAGTGCAAACGTAAATCTGCATGCAAGTTGCAGGTTACATCCAAGCAAATGTGACACCAAACTTGCATGCAAGACTTGCATAATGGAAACGCGTCAATTGCAGCCACATGCAATAGTATCGGTTACCGCAATTTTAAATAAACATCAACCCTGTTACCTCGAAAACACTTTTAGACGCACTTAGAGACGTTTAGATAGACAGTGGTGTCAATTCTATCATTTAATAACTAAACTAATTTTAGTTTCACTCTCTCTCTTTCCAATGCATAACATGAGAAAGAGACGGAAGATGTCTGACAGATCTAAATTTTGTTTTAGAGCTGTCAAATATCTTTCGATCTTGATAAATTAGATGCCACTGAATTCATTGCCATTAAATTTACACTACACTCAAGCAAGTGGATTAATTTGACAGATCTAAAATATATTCCATCTCTTTCGCATGTTATGCATTGGAAAGAGAGAGAGCGAAACTAAAATTAGTTTAGGTATGAAATGATAGAATTGACACCAGTGTCTAAAGATAAACGTCTAAAATGATTAGAAATATCACAATAGAATGGAGTTAGACACTACTTATATCAAGATTTGTGGTTGCTCATAATTAAGCATGCGACTAACGCATATTTAGAAGTTAAACACTGTTTATCACAAGTTTAAGGTGTGTCGATGAAAAGCGGTCCAGCCGTTTCAGAAATTAGCCAAAATATATTTTTGGTCTTTCTGAGTGTAGCACAGATAAAAATTTTTGAAATTGTTTTTTTTATTTGTAGGTACCGGATATACTTTGATATGCGTTAAGTAAAAAGCTGTTATTTTGACATTACAAACAGACACTTCAGTTTTATTTATTTGTATAGATTTAATAAATACCAGCTCAATATCAATTAAATAGTAACAATCAGAATTGTACTTAGCTCATGTTAGTTGGGCATAATTGAAACATAACCGAAAAAATGAAAATTTTCAAGCTATGTAATAGGTACTAGCTTCTGCCCGCGATTTCCCCGCATTCTCACAGGAACCATTCATTTATTCCGGAATAAAAATTAGCCTATGTTACTCTCCGGTCTATATAAACTATATCAATGTCGAACCGTTGCTCCGTTGCTGCGTGAAAGAAGGACAAACCAATTGACCAACAAATCAACAAACATACAAACACACTTTCGCATTTACTATAGTGCGGAAGTGCGGATTAGGAGTTGCCTAGGGCAAAAAACGTTTCATCAATCTTTAGGGCTAAGATTGAGAGACGTGTTCTAAACGTGCTCTTTTGCTTCCATATGTCAAAACTGCATAGAATTTTGACATATTATGGAAGCATGAGTCCACGCTTAGCCTCCTCTCTGAATCTTAAGCTAGGAGCGTTCTAACTAAATACGGCGTTGGTGAAAACGGGTATTAGAGTTATCTTATTTCTTTATAGACAACTAGCTGCCGCCCACGGTTTAACCGCGCGGAGATATTTTATTTTTCTAAAATAAAAGTAGTAGTAATTGTTAGTGGGAGGACTAACTCTTTTGCGAGTGTCCGTCTGGGTTGTTACCACCGCTTTGCTCTTGAAGTTTGCCGCCAAGCAGTAGTGTGCAAACAATATTGTGTTCCGGTTTGATGAACAGAGTATCCAGTGAAATTACTGGGCTTATGAGACTTAATACCTAATGTCTCAGGGTAACGAGCGCACTGCAGTGCCGCAAAGTTCTGGGTGGCATTGCAATTGTTATGGGCCGGCGTTATGCTTACCATCAGGCAAACGACCAGCTCGTCTCGTTACCAATTATAACATCAGCTGTCTGCCAGTGAAAGTCTCGTCAAAATCGGCCCAGCCGTTTCGGAGACAAAAATTTAAAAAATGGTTGTTTTGCTATAGGTTCCGTATATACTTTCATACGCATTTGGTAAAATGCTGTTATTTTGATGTTACAAACACTTCAATCTTATTTATTTGTATAGATGCAACGTAGTGTCTGTTGTAGGTGCCACAACGTCAAAAAACGCGACTAGTCGTGTTCGATTTTGCCTTAGCAGACGAGATTGCGTACAAACGCAAACTAAACAACACTACAAACAAGTACGCTAAATCCACAGCTTTCAAACGATTCCTACACAAAAGATAGGTAAGCGAAACGCCCAGCTCGGCAGCGTTCGGCAGCGTTTAGCGAATGTTGTCGACCTCTGGCATTTAGCGAGGTCGGTCAGGGGTCGCAAATCGCGGAAGTAGGATAAAGTTTTCACTTTTTGAAGACTCCGGAGCTTGACATTTTCATATTATGTAACGTGGCGTGGTTGGTGGAAGTAAGTGTTTGCTTAAAGCTACGAATGTAACAATCACAGAATAGATATGGTTCAGTACAATCCGCTTATAATGACATCCAAGGGAACCTATATACGTCATACTAACTAACGCTTTGCTCGTGAAGTCTGCCGCCAAGCAGTATTGTCCAAGCATTACTGTGTTCCTGTTTGATGAGCAGAGTATCCAGTGAAATTACTGGGCTTATGAGACTTAAGGACGAACTAGTCGTTTATTTCTCCATACAAACGTACTTGGGTGATTACTCCACTACTTGACGTTTTAAGTCGAAAATTAAGAATAATATCGATTTATCTCTTCGTTATCTAGGTCAGCCTGCTAATTATATAGAAAAAAAATAAGTGGCTTAAAAGTAATGAGCCTTCAAACATCTGTATTTTAGCACGTATTTTAACGCAAGTTTGGACGTAAATAAATTACAAAAGGATTACGAAAACTCGAAAATAAGGTACATACTAACAAGCTTTAGTTTATTGACATTTCAAATAACTTTGGTCTGACTAAATACATTCAGTAGTTTTGTCGTAAAACCCCAAGCACCAGAAGCCAATTCGTACATTTTTGCGCGCCGGTTTTCGACTTTTCGGTTTTCGTCGCGACTTTACGAGAGTGTGTAATTGTGTATGTGCGAGCATTAGCCTCATACTACTCATCGCTGCAGAGTCTTACCTTGTCCCACGAATGTTAGATGAAATAGCATGCATTTTAGCCGCGCCCACCGGTAAGTTCGCTCCATGGACTAGTAGGCTCTTAATACCTAATGTCTCAGGGCACTGCAGTGCCGTGCAGGCCTTTGTGTTTCAAAGGTCTGGGTGCCACTGCAATTGTTATGGGCCGGCGTTATGCTTACCATCAGGCAAACGACCAGCTTGTCTCGCTACCAAATAACATTAAAAAAAATACTAAGCGAACGTCATAAAAAACATTATCTTGAGTAGATAGTCTAAAAAAATAAAGTCTTTTTTGTTACCTGTGTGTTTAGTTTCATTATTATTTTTGAACTTTATTCTCATTCTTGATTATTTTATACATTGTATAAAATAAATTTAAAGAAAATATATTCGTAGCCAATTGAATGTGAAGAACGAGCAACGATAGCTGTTCTCGATTAAAGACTCTGAATAAACATACCTGGGTTAAATTTGCTTGAAATTTTAACATCCGATTAAATTTTGCTACCAGGGAAATTGATTGCCGCGTGGTAATGCGAGCCGTAGTAAGCGGTTGTAATTCTCTCTTAAATCATAGCTAGCACAATCTCGATCAAAGTCACTTTTCAAACAAAAAAATAAATAAATCATAATCGGTTCAGCCGTTCAGGAGACACGATGCCACAAGCATGCAGTCGCACAGATACATTAAACTTTTAACACCCCTCCATTTTGCGTCGGGGTTTAAAAATCACTTTTACTCTCCACCCAAAGCCCCACTTATTCCAATGCGTAACACTTTACGCATTGTGTACTTCCGGTGAACGAAACGCTTTTAAAAACCGGAAACAATAAAGTTTCACAATGAAAAGTTTACGCCCATGACTCATAGATGGCGCTGCCCGTACCATCCGGCATCCCAACGTCTTTTATTTTTCAAAGCCGGTTTTATATCTTTTCTCACATGTAATTAAATTTAAAATATAGCTTTTTGTTCATATAAAAGAAGAGTAAATTAGCAGTCTTTGTTATAAATAAATTGGCTTTTTGTTTAATGTTTTATATTATCGGCGTAGAGCTCCACCAGAACCGTGCATTTTTTCAGAATAAAAGTAAACTTTCCACTCTCCGGCCTATAAACTACTTCTATGAAGAAAAAAAACATCAACGTTGCTTTATAAAAGAAAGTAAAAACCAACAAACACACTTTTGCATTTATAATAATAATTATTTGTACAAGGATTTTGCTACGTGAGTACCGCCTACGTGGTTTCCTGTAGGCTGTAGTACATACATCTATTTTAGAGAGATTGTACGTTAAGTTATTATAATAAGTTTGCATTTTAGAGGCGAAACATTAATGTAAATTTTCAATGTATAACGTCACAGTGATATGTAATTTAAAGTAGCTTTTTATTGTGGAACTGCATGAGACTTTGATGGTATATTGATTAGGTAAACTGATTACTTACCCACTGATCTCTAGGTCACGGCTTCAAATAGTATAATGAGCTTTTGCTGATGGTAAACATCGTCATGGTAGAGTATTTTGTAGCGCCTGGCTAGTTACCAATCAACATTACCAACCTTCAAATTGCATCAACCATTGCAATAGCATCAAGACCTGTGCATTACCTACTTGACACCAGTTATTAATTTGTTCTACATCTAATTTACCCTCGTTGACCATAGCGTTACCTCAGATTGAGTGAGATAGTAGTCAAACGCTACAGGTACTTCGTTCAAGTCGTTGAGAACGAAGCCTAGTCGCAGAATGGTTGGATTGCATTTTAAACGCATTTTTTTACACCAATCCACTATACAATGAAGGCTATACATTAGTGTTTGATCCTGTTAATTAAAATTTAAACTGCACTTGTAACCTTTAAAACCCGTATCAGTTCATCGAAATGTCAGGCACTAACCCTTGCCATATACCTAATCTGCTTGAATACCTCCAGTTTCCAGCTGCTCTGAGTAGCCGTGTGGAAATGTCAAGCTGATTCGTATTTCGATGGAACTGGAACACTGTAGCGGGTCGAGTTACAATGGTTGTTGACAATGCAATATAGTACAATGTTCTAGCAACAGCGCCATCTGTGTTCTTGTTTCAAAAAGTTGTGGAATGAATGTGAACTGTCGTAAATTGAAAAAATATCGAATTGTGACCTTGACCTTCAAGCTAAACTGAGCCAGTGTGGATGATTTTGGTCATTTTAGACTATATTTGTACCTGACTTGTGTATAAGTGTCCCTGTAATGGTCCCTGATTATATGATGTGATAGGTTATAAAAAGTGAGAACGTATGGAATTCTTATTTTACTATTAGTAGCCTTGAAATGTAGTCCCGAATGGACGACAAAATTGGCGCCACGAGTCACAAAAATTGTAAAAGAACAAATACAAAAATAGAAGGTAACACACGCGGACTTACCGCTCGTGTAAATTGCTGTAGCCACAGCGGAA
Organism: Crocallis elinguaria; assembly: GCA_907269065.1. Taxonomy (NCBI): domain Eukaryota; kingdom Metazoa; phylum Arthropoda; class Insecta; order Lepidoptera; family Geometridae; genus Crocallis; species Crocallis elinguaria. The sequence continues at coordinate 12,780,783 of OU026071.1, read as the reverse complement.
GTGACGTCATCAAGTTAATCGTTTCATTCGCTCTGACGTTTCGTATAAACTAGGTACGATTTACGTTTGTGATTCTGTTAAAGATTAAAGGAACGTGGACCATTAATTATTGGGCTATAAATAAAAGTATAAAAATACATATTGAATTTTAACGGAATGTTTTCGTAATGCGTCAAGATAAACTTTCTTTAAGTTTAAATGATGTTTTTATCTGGGAAACTAGTAGAAATCTTTGGTTGGTATAGCGTGTGCAGTTTCTCTTTTTTCTTAATTAAAAGAAGTCGTTAGTAAACAAGTCGATATTACAGTTTACGATTTACCGAAAGATAATGATGATGAATAATTTATTTGTTTCATTTATTTATTTTTAAGGAGAACCAACAGCTTTATTAAATTACGACCAGCTCGTCTCGTTACCAATAACATAAAAAAAACTTATAAAACTGACATAACATTAGAAAGCCAATTATAGGTTCTCACGAATACTAATAATGATAGAATTTTTCTAACCTAACAAATCAGAGTTATTAAAAAGTTAGTCATAAATAGACTATTCATCCAGTTTTGCCATACAGAGATGTACTTATATGGTACTATAACAAAACATTATGCTTACCAATACTGTAAAAAAAGTTATAAATTAGTTTTTATTTAATTTAACGACGTTGCCCTTGATAAAAAGAAGCGTGAGTAATTCTCCAGTCTATAAACTATCTTTATTCTCTACGTAAAAATCACATCGATTGGTCCCGTTGCTGCTAAATACATAATGTCACATAGGCATCACCGTGTGCGGCAAGCTCATATAAAATATATGAAAACTGCAGTTCGGTGGTGGCGTTTAGTGGCAGTAGCGATGTGGTCAATGTGCGATCAGGGCATGGCTGGACTATCCATAAGGCAAAGTAGCCAACTGCTTAGGGGCCCAGCACAGACAAGGGGCCCCGCACCCCGGCGAAAAAAAATTGAAAACGTTTCTTTTAATGAAAATTAAATTTGAAGATTTGTATGTAACAAACCCTCAATGACAATATTATGAATCTTGCGTTGTTTTTTATATTATATCGTCATATGTCAGAAAGCATTTCAAATTATTCTAGCATGATATTATTATGGTTAGAAAAGGGGGCCCGAGACGTGCATTGCCTAGGGGCCCCGACATGATTAATCCGGTCCTGGATCAGGGTTGAGGGTATAAGCTTCTATAGTTGTAATCGCGTCATCGGCTATGCGCGACACATGCCTCCTGTGGGGGCTCTGGACATGGACAGTTCTTAATGGCCAGAGCACACTGGATCCGTACACGTAGACGTGCACCTCCCCGTCTCCAGTCTAAAGGAAAGACTCGTCTTATCGATAAATCTATCTATCTTATGAGTAACTACTTTTGAAATACTAAATTGTAATGTTTATATTTCAGGTAAGCACTTAAAATCGAGACACCAGTATCAGCCAACCTTCCTAGTACTCAACGTCCTCGAGTACAAAGCCGGCCTTCTCACTGGGTGATCACGAAAAGGTAAAACTTGAGAAGTAATCGTTTTGTGCTTTAAGTGTTACATTATGATACACAGGTGTTGAATCTACGTCACCATTGAACATTCAGATGTTTACCATAATATCCAGGTACCTACCCGGTTCTTTTTTATATTGCAAAAGTGCTTGCGTTTACCGCTATGTCATCTGGAGGCCTACCACCATCTCTTAGAGCAGTATTACTTTAACCTTAATAAATTCGTACTATAATTTTCATGTAAGTGTAGAATCCTGACTTTCAGCCCACCAACACTACAACACTTTCACCATCGTCATCCAGTACCACTGCACACTCTCCTAGTGAGGAGACCATCTGGATAATCTAACTTTAAGACATAATAGATAATCTAGGTTTTACTTAGTTCTCTTAATTTGAAAATTTGACTAAACGCAAACGATTACGCCTTTCTTACGTCCCAATAACTTGAACAACTGTTTACTATTATTGCTACTATTAAAAACTATTATTGCTATTTAAAAATAATGCCAAGACGAGTTTTTTGCCCTTCTATTATTCTTCTTGCTCGGCCTATACCAATTTGGAACGGGCACGGTGGGTTTCTGGAAGGTTCGTTGACTTTAAGCACGGATTGGGTCTGTTGGTGTCTTTATCAACAATTATGTTCTGATAAAGACAGCATTAGTTTTAGTCTGTGATTCGGGTAGTCGAATGTTGCAGAGGCCCGCTGTTAGAGTCATTTATTTTAACTTTCATAAGTGCTCCTTTGGGGCCTATTTGAATAAAGCATTTTGAATTTTAATTTGAATTACTATTTTATTATTTAAGCATAGTATATATCGCAAAACTACTTGTTTCGTTCGTGATCACCACTTTGTCATGAAAGTCGGTTTTATAGCTTAATGAGTGAAGGGGTAAAGCCATTCGAGATACGCCTACAGTAAGAGGTGGCGAGGGGGATAATACATGAGCCCCCCAGGTGGTTCCTCCCCCCACACCCGCAAATAAATCCACTCCCCACGCCACGCTACGTTAACGAAGTTATATGACAACAAAGTTTGCCATATTTCATATTATTTCAGCTTTAAAATGTCTTTAAATAACATACGATAAATTTGTAACTTAAAATTAAATATTTGGCCGTATATGGATTTGCTAAAAGTGTCTGTATGACGTCACGATTTAATTAAACCTTAAAAAGTTATTTCCCAAGTTGAGATAATGTTATTGGTATTTTTAATATTTATTATAAATAATAATAATTAAAAAATAAATAAGTGTCTATTATTTTTTAATGTATTTTCAATTGAATCAATAAAAACACGGGGTCAAAAAAACGAAATGTTGTCAATTTTATCATATGTTCTAATATCTGTTTGTATTATTTCCAGTTTATTCGTCTTACAACATTATAAAAAAAATTACATGCGAAATTAAAAGTTCCAAAAAAATATTTTCACAATTAAATATGCTACACTTTTTTAAACAACACTGCCGGCAGGGATAAGTCAATCAATTATGTTCTGTACCACGGGGTACGAAATTACTGGGCTTATGAGACTGATATCTAGTGTCTCGGGGTAAAGAGTGACGCAGGCCTTTGCGTTTCAAATTTCTGGCACCACAGAATCCATATATACTTCCATACTTAATATTATAAATGCGAAAGTGTGTTTGTTGGTTTGTTGATTTGTCCTTTCATGCAGTAATTCGCGAAGCAACGGATCGACGGGACTTTTGGCATACATATAGTTTATGGACCGGAGAGTAACATATGCTACTTTTTATCCCGGAAAAATGCACGGTTCCTGTGGGAACGCGGGTGAAAACCGCGGGCAAAAGCTAGTAAGAATATAACACAGAATAGTAATATTACGAGTGTGGTAGGTACTGTAATTGTTATGGGCTGGCGGTATGCTTACCATCAGGCAGAAACGACCTGCACGTCTCGTTATCCAATACTAATAAAAAAAACTACCGGGTTCGAATCACATCTACACGTCACCCAGTCTGGCCACAGAATCTGTAACAGCTAGTACACCCTGGCTTCCGTCCAGAGTTACTGAAATAGCCTGTAGCGACATTGCCATGTGTTTTAATTGCCTATACAAGCAGTTTTTTGTAAGTTATTTTAGTAGATAATTGTAATTTTAAAGGGAGCAATTTCAATTGTAATAAAGAACTAGCTTTTGCCCGCGGTTTTCACCCGCGTTCCCACAGGAACCGTGCATTTTTCCGGGATAAAAAGTAGCCTATGTTACTCTCCGGTCCATAAACTATATATATGCCAAAAATCACGTCGATCCGATGCTCCGTGACTGCGTGAAAGAAGGACAAACCAAAAAACAACAAACACACTTTCGCATTTATAATATTAGTATGGATTAGTAAGGAAGTATGGATTATGGAGCTATATAAGGCCGCCGTTACATGTTGTTTAGGGCTTAGAGATCAGGTCCAAAAGTAATATATGATATATTGGTATAAATGAGCATTTAGAGAGCTAAACATTGATAGTTCATGATAGTCATAGTTAACTTTGAAAATACTATATGAATGCCATGCTCGCGTTGCCCAAAAAATGTATAAGGAATACTAAATGAGGAAATATTTTTTAAACAGAAATATGCAGTTATGTACGCAGAGTATTGTTTTTCTTTACTTGTTTATTGTGCGGAACATTCCTGGAGTGCTGTGTTCCTTAAGTTGCCGTCACTAGTTCACCATACACGAGCGTTCCTAATCCATCACTCCGCGTGTCGTGGATTATTTCGAGCCCACTGACGGGGACTCCATTCCGGTCGCGCCATCTCTCCATTTGTCGGTCATTCTGGGTCTCGAGTAGTGCCAACTGAGCGCGAAATGGCTCGTTGTATCGGGCACACACGATGAGTTGGAACGCTGGGTTTGGTACTTTTGGATTTCTAATATTTCTGTCACTCCACCAATCCATCTGAGATTCCCCACACACGGGCGGGCGGTTTTTGGAACGTTGGATTGGAATGTTGTGGATCGGAGTGCTCGTGTATATGTGGGCTCTAAAGAAGTGGCGGGACAATGGAAACTGCGTAAAACGTCCCGTCCGCCGCTTACTAAGTACATAGTAAGTAAGTATTCTGTAGTAGTAGTAAATTTTCTGTACATTTCCATCGACTGACGTCTGACTCTCCATAACAGATGTCTGTACAGGGATTTAATATATCGGAACTGGTATAAAACCAACTGCCGCTGCCCAAACAATATGGTTTCCACGGTAGTTAATTTAAATCTAACAAAAAGCAATTAACAAATAAATCTGTCTCGATGGCTATAAAACAATCGGATACTGTCCAGAGCTGGCCTTTGTTACTGTAAATCTGAAAATAGATGAATGTCCAGTGTATAGGTTTCTGTAAGCTTTGTTCCAACCGAGGTTTTTACGAAACAGTTTTCGAGCGAAACAGTTTTTTGGTGTAAAACTGACCAAGCAATATTTTAGTAAAATGTTTCATCTGATGGTTGTGAATTTAGCGCTTAGGTGGAATCGTCAGTCGACAGTGCGAATATCGTTCGTACCAATCGACCAACGGAATGGATAAACAATTCATCCACGATTTTAGTTAGGTACTTAAAATAGGCTTATAACGTTAAATCCCAAGTAATTGTAGGTCAATAACTTCGTTTGTAATCCCTCTGTGGATAAGGAGAGTTCGTGGAAGAAAGGAGAAAAACACAGCCTCTAAGAGAGATAACTGCAGTATTTAAAAACAGAGATTTTGCAGATCCTGACGCTTTCAAAATGTTATATTACACACTTAGTCAATCACTCATTGATTATAATGTTATAATACCTTCTTAGGGTGGTAAAAACAAACCCTTTCTTCTTCCTCTCGAAAGAGCTCAAAGAGGCATTCTCAAATATAGCACAAATCGCCCTTTTAGGTACCCAACGGTAGATTTATATACATAATGCAGAGTCTTATCTTTTAGACACCTGTACATATTAATTGTAGTATTTACATTATATGTAATATTATAATTAGCTAGCTACATATAATTATAGTAATCTGTGATTATAATGTAAGTGCAATATATTTGTAAAAGGTTGGAGATAGACAGCATATTTTTTTAATTTTTTTAACGGCCTATGAAATAGCTTCTAAACGTCAGGTTAAAATGGTTTTTCGTTGTATTTGTTAGAGGATTCAACTTAAGTGTGACAGGAAATGACAGGAAGCACGCAAAGAACTCTCACTTATAGAAAATAGGTACTGAGCCCGCAGGTCCTCTCAAGTACTGTCATCAAAACAAAGATTATGCTATAGTACTTTCAGGAGTCAGTCAGCTAAACAACAGATAGGTACGTAGTTACATTTTTCAATTGCGCACTATAATGAAAAATAGTGCGTTTGATTTTCATTGTTTTTTTTACTTTTTTTTTAGTTCTAATTACAATAGAATTTGTAGTGTCAAATAATGCAAGAAACTACCGAGCTTTAAATAAAGAAGAAATAGAAAGAAAGTAGTAGTAGTCCAGAAATCTGAGTTCTTCACAAGCAAATCTTCGTAATTTATAAGTCAGTAAATATTTTTTCTTAATTTTATAAAAGAAGTCTTTAAAGATATTATTATATTTTTAGAAATAGGCCGACTTGCTAGCTTCACTTGCAAGTTTCAAAGGCCCCGTCCATACTGTTCTATAGTTTACGCCTAGATAATCCACTGTCTTATGTCATAACATTGTCGTAAATATTAAATGAACTGCAGCGCATAAAACCTCTTAAAATAGGGAAGGAATAGGGAAGCCTACGGAAGAGGGATGAAGGTCCCGCCCGTTTTTAGGGATACCTACACTTTTTGGGGTAATCCACGTAGATATCGTCCCGCACGCTTCAGTTATTTACCGTTATCGAGAGGGGTTGCACCTGCCCTTGCCGGAGAGTGCCAATGGAATTAAACATGGATCTTTTATTTAGAGTTTCTTTGTACCTTTTTATACCTGCTTTAATTTGCCACAGACTATACTTTGCTCATCAAACGATCGAACAGTAACAAACTACATTGCACGAGCAAAGCGGTGGTACCCAAATAGACTCTCGCAGAAGAGCTTTGCTCGTGTAGTCGACCGCCAAATTGTAATCTACAAGCATTAGGTACCTGCTATACCTATTCTGGTTCGACGAGCAAAGTAGCCCAGTAAAATTACTGGGCTTATGAGAGTTATGATGTCAGATGATAATAACTTAGGGCAACGAATGTACTGCAGTGCCGCGAAGGCCTTCGCGGCACTGCATTCCATAATATATAGATATATATGTACGTATATAGATATATATGTTATAATTTGTGGGAGGAGCACTCTTCTGCGAGTGTCCGTCTGGGTTGTTACCACCGCTTTGCTCGTGAAGTCTGCCGCCAAGCAGTAGTGTGCAAGCATTACTGTGTTCCGGTTGGATGAGCAGAGTATCCAGTGAAATTACTGGGCTTATGAGACTTAATACCTAATGTCTCAGGGTAACGAGCGCACTGCAGTGCCGCGCAGGCCTTTGTGTTTCAAAGTTCTAAGTGACACTGCAATTATTATGGGCTGGCGTTATGTTTACCATCAGGCAAACGACCAGCTCGTCTCGTTACCAAAAAATATATAAAAAAAAATGTATTGTTCAAATTTTACCCTATTGTGATTAAAAAATAATGCCAATCTGTCACCCAATTTTGAATGATTTACCGGCGCATCGCGGCGTCAATCATTACGACGCAATCAGTCAGTGCGCTATCCTTGTTATTATTAATATCGGAATATCTGTCTGTCAGAACATCTATTATTTGCAGCTGTGGATGCACCGGAATTGCATTTCATAACATTTGTAATAGAAAGGAATTTCGACAGGTATTTTGATGTGGCGATGACTCATTGTTACGCTATCATTCAGAGACGAGTGGGTTTTTGCTTCCATATGTCAAAACTGTAACGAATTTTGACAGACTTTTCACATATAGACTAGCTTCTGCCCGCGGTTTTTACCCGCGTTCCCACAGGAACCGTGCATTTTTCCGGGATAAAAAGTAGCCTATGTTACTTTCGGTCCATAAACTATACCTATCTATGCCAAAAATCACGACAATCCGTTGCTCCGTATGTACTACCGAACATACTCAACTTCTTTTCGAGTCAAAAGTTAAACATATAATTTGGGATAAACCATTGCAGTGAAAGAATTAACAAGTCAGTCGTCGCCTGACCAGGCAAGGAACCTTGCCGGAAGCGCGTCGTTTAAGTGACATTCGATATCGAAGCGCCAATCTTAATCCGTTCAAAAACACTTTGCCCCTTTCAATCCTTTTCTTAGTAAAAGCGTGCTCAGCCCTTTCATTAAAGATTCAGCCTCAGCCGGTAGGAGCATGCATATTTAAAACGGAGCACTGTCTGTTCGTATATTTGCCTGACATTCGACGCTGGCAGGCGGAAATGCTCATTGCCATAATAATGTTGATTAGATTTATTAGATTTTGCATAAATCTAACAATTTATTAATGAGAAAGAGGCTTATAAGCTAGAATTTAACAATATAAAGAAGAATTTAATAAAGCGAAATTTATTGAAGCGATATTGGTTCAGTGAATCAACATTGGAGTGGCTTGTAGTGCCGATGATTCAAATCCTACTAATTGAACTGAGCTTATTGGTGAAACAAAACAAATCAACCAAAAACATCGATATGTCAAAAATAACGATATGCAACGATAGCTTACTATATAATTATTATAAACAAGTACATTTTTAGGTGTGTTTTGTTTACTATAGGAACCATTGACCCGATTCTAAAAAAATCGTTCACTAATTTTAGGAAGCTTCCTGAGTGTTATAAATTAAGCTATAATTATACTATTACACCAGGGTATCGTTTAGGAAAAAATATACCAACCGACTAAGCAGGTTGTCAGTTAGTAAAAAAATTACTAACCTTCCAAATAAGTGGACAGCGCGGTCATAGTCGGTCGGTAATAGACGTATTCTGATACGTTTAGTTTACCTTAAAAACATCGTGGTCACATTTAGACTCATTTTAAGCACCACCTGTCTCCCAGGAAATGCGCGTCACTCCTCAAAGTAACTTCAATGTCCATTTTTTAGTAAGTAGACTAAAAATTAACACTTTTTGCGATTCGGCCAAAGTATTTGTTCAGTCCCAGACGCAGTGGGCGGAGTGCTCGCGTTCTAGAATTTAGATATAAGTTTATATTCGGACTAGAGAATACCTATTATTGCGTAGCGACGAAAGTAGTGATGAGATTTAGCGGCAGTATTAAGACAACAATTTTGTGATGTAAAAAACCGCATAATAATAAGCGAAAATCGAAATAAACCGATGCGATTGCTCTGTGCGTTCATACGTGTACGTTATTTTTCATGATTCGTTATTTTTCACGTGTGAATACGGCTATAGGAGAAGTTTACGTTATACTGTGTTAACGCGCCGTAAGGATCTGCTGAGCAATGAGGTTTATTCGATTTTTTTTCGTAAGTATACGATTGATGATTGATACGCGTTCACACATCGATAATCCTACTAATATTATAAATGCGAAAGTGTGTTTGTTGGTTTGTCCTTCTTTCACGCAGTAACGGAGCAACGGATCGACGTGATTTTTGGTATAGATATAGTTTATAGACAGGAGAGTAACATAGGCCACTTTTTATTCCGGAAAAATGCACGGTTCCTGTGGGAACGCGGGTGAAAACCACGGGCAGAAGCTAGTTTATTATATTTTTTCGTTAGCACTACTTCTATAGTAAGTATTTACACTCTCACGAATCGTGACAAATGACGTATACGTGTGATACGCCGTAACTAGGTCGCTTGAGTTTGAGTTGATCTGGAATCTGTTTGCCTCCAATGGGCGTACCATTTAGCTTTAAATCACTTTCCGGCACATGCCGTATCGAATTGCAGCTTACGCCGCCACGTATTATCCACAATAGCGTATTTTACCCTTAATAGCTAACTGCTTCAACGATCTTCAAAAACATAAACGCTTACACTCATATTCTTGTACTAGGATTCCCTGTATTGCAGGTGGCTTGGACACACCCAGATACACAACACAAACTTCCAAGCCCCGAGAATAAACTTTATGCCAACCACACAAAGCTTTCCCAGTCTTGGATCGAACACGGGGCCCCTCGCTTGGCATTGCTATGCAGGTAGGGTTATCACCAAAATAGCCAAGGAGATGGCGGTTGAAACTATGGGTCCTATAACCAACATGAGATTTCGATAAAAGAGACATCGCTGGTACCCACCCAGATGAACCCTCGCAGAAGTATTAGTCCTATTGGTATCACCTCGCCTTTACGATAAGAAGGGAACGGACGCGGTGTAGAACCCTGAAAATGGTACGCGGTCCAATTTCACATTTTCCCAGAATCACATTAACACATCATCATAATTTCCGCACACTTTACGATCACGGCAGACCTGACCACGTCTCCATGACGTGACCGTGACGTCACTTGGCACTCGTGACGTGTGACGACATAAGTATTTTCGTGATCACCCATAAAAAATAGAAAGTGTATTTTTAGTTGCGCGTGGTTTATATGACTTCCTAGTCGGAGAGAGGATGTTTTTATGGAAGAGGTTTTTACTTCATTGTTTCTGTGGAATTTGTTTATTTAAAGAAAGATCAAAAGTTTACCTTTATATCTATTGCTAAAACTATTTCTAGTAACACTATGGTGCTGATTCTGGTGATGATGGGTAATGATAATGGTGTATGACGATGATGGTGCGTCTCAAACCTAAATCTAATTTTTGTTTCATTACCTCTTTCTAAAAATGAACACTATAAAAGGATAGAATATAATTTAGACCTTTTAAATTAATCCACTTGCTTTAATATGGAAGAATTGTACAGTTCTAAACCTAAATTTAGACCTGTAAAATGAACTTCTGCCTCTTATTGTATGTGGCCAGAGCACACTGGATGCGTATGCACCGCGTACACGCGCGTGTACCCCTGAAACACCGAGTTATGCGTACGTCTACGCTTACCTACGCTTACACATATTATGTGCTACGCACGCAACGCAACAAGGTTGATCCGTAGCAAAATCTTACCGTTACGCTCTGCGTAGAGTTTGCAGGCTTCGTACCCTACGTTTGCCTCTTGGGAGCTGCAATGCGCAACTTCACGCATAACGTCTACGTGCGCGCAACGTACACGCAAGTGGTGTGCCATGTCTCATACAGTTCCACACACTACAACGCATGATACGTAGTCGTCTACGTAAACTCATCCGGTGTGCTCAGGCTCCCATTTAAGTAGTACAACCGATTTTCACAACGATTGTCCGCTTTCATGGTGTTCGAAACTTCTTCACGAAGCCACACGCGCGCGCTCCGACCGGTCGCCACGCATTACGCATGCACTCCCTTTCCAATTAAGAACATGAGAAAGCCATCCACCAAACAATATCCCAAAAATACAATACTTTTAAAATAAAATATAATAATAAAATAAATCCAGCCTGTCGGTCATTACAACCGGCAGCGGCCGAGCTCAGGTGGCGTCGCGGTACCGCTTCCGGCCGCCATGTTCCTTCCGGCCCGTTAAATACGTTACGTTCTGACACGTGACATTCACATGAGATCCATATTATACGTTGGAATAATCTGCTTTAGGGATTGAGTGAAAGCAACTGGGGTGGAAAATGCCCTTAAAAATATGACAAATTTTTAGGCATCTAGAATTTTATAGTAAAAGGTAAGGAGTTTAGTCCATTTATATCTTAAACGTTTAGTAATGCTTAGCCACCTCATAATCAACGAGCAAGTTTTCAATTATTAACTTTACTTTACTTAAATATAATGTTGCTGTTGCTTTGTTACGAATAAATATTATGTCATATACTATGGATACTTACCGTAAAGTTACATTTATAAGTTTAATAAGAAATTTTTGCTTAGCAATTAATTAAAATTTAAAGAGAGTTTATTTGAAGTATGTACGAGTATGTAAGTCTGTTGATATAACTTCGGATTTAGACTGATCTACCTTTTTTTTTTATTTGGTAACGAGACGAGCTGGTCGTTTGCCTGATGGTAAGCATAACGCCGGCCCATAATAATTGCAGTGCCACCCAGAACTTTGAAACACAAAGGCCTGCGCGGCACTGCAGTGCGCTCATTACCCTGAGACATTAGGTATTGGTATTAAGTCTCATAAGCCCAGTAATTTCACTGGATAGTCTGCTCATCAAACCGGAACACAGTAATGCTTGCACACTTCTGCTTGGCGGCAGACTTCACTCACAAAGCAGTGGTAACAACCCAGACGGATACTCGCAGAAGAGTTAGTCCTCCCACTAACAAAACCTTTCTAAGCGTTCGAAAGAAAAAGCGAAGTTGAGCGTGCTGATGAGAGAAATTAGTATAAACACTTTACAAGTGTCAAATCTTCATTGAATATCGTACAAAACTGCAATTTCGTACCAAAATCAACAACTGCCCTAATAACAGCGCATGCTAATGAAATCGTCGTTACAAAAGCTCATTCCAAGCTCGGTAACAAACACAATTCTACTAAAATACATTCGCGCTGCCATTCTGGTTAGTTATATAATAGTGCTATGCATTTTCGGAATAAAGGAGCTGTCATATTTGGAGTTTGGATCTGTCATAATTAAAGGTAAATTATAGCTTATACAGCAGCTAAACAGCTGCATTCAAAAGGTATTTTTAGCAAAAAAGACGAGCTTCTGGCACTGGAAAAATACCTATATGTCATTATTGATCATATTACTGATAATCTTGTTGTGTTAAAAACAAGTTCTTATCAAATTTACTCGATCAAGAAATATGACAAAGTTACCTCTAAAAATAAGTTTGCAATGGAATATCTCTGTTATTTATAAATGTATATTGATAGAATTAACAAGACTTACGTATTATAATATAGTAATAAAAAACTTGGTTGTGATAGATTTTCTATTAGGCATCTAATTTTGAAGTAATTACGCTTTTTTGGGGTTTTGCTCAATTTTAGTGGCCCGCGCGGTCTTTCTTCTCTTTATTACATCAAAACAAGCCGACAGTGTGTGCAAAGAGGACAGAATGATGAATTTTATTGACTCGGGGTACCGCCTTAATAGAACTGTTACCTAAGGCCTATTTAGCTAGTCAGTGTCTAAAGATAAACGCCTAAAACGATTAGAAAAGTCATAATAAAGCATTAGTAAAAAAAAAACAAAACGATTCGAGATATTTATCTAAGTATTTGATCATAATTAAATATTGAGCTATCATGATCATGCTTCAAGAAACATACTCAAAGATCTCGGTTCTATTGTTACCGATATTTGTTTACACCGGTGTAAATACCGGGATATTTAATAATAGGTAGCTATTTTTTAACTTTCCGTAATCACTAACAGTGATAAATGAACTGCAAATTTGATTTACTGTTTACGTTTTTGTGTGTTTGTTTAAAGTACATACATCGGTATTTTTACTTACGAGTTCCTTTTGTATACTTTTGTACACCTATACTTTGACAATCGTTTGACATTCACAACTTTTTCCCCCGGGTTCACGGCCGTAAACAGAAATAACCAGCTTTTAATATAATAACTGGCAATCAAAATCACATCATCCGTTTACGTTACAGTTAAAATTGTTATCAACTTAATTGGGCAACTGTAACCTATAATATTAGACTAACAATGTTTTTAAATAAATGGTATGGGGGTAAACAAAATACTTTTAAATTATAAGAATGAGTTTTGTTATTTTATTTAGTTACGAAATGACATTCCGGTGTCTCGTTAAAATAATTAATTGGTTTTTTATAACGAGACGAGCTGGTCGTTTGCGTGATGGTATGCATAACACCGGTCCATAACAATAGCAATGCCAGATTGAAATGTAACACAAAAGCCTGCGTGGCACTGCAGTGCTCTCGTTACCTTGAGACGTTAGGTTTCACTGATGGCTACTCGGTTAATCAAACTGGAACACAGTAATGCTTGCACATTACTGTTTGGCAGCAGACTTCGCGAGCAAAGCGGTGGTACCAACCGGCAATCCAGGCAGACTCGCAGCGCAGAAGAGTTAGGTCCATGTATTTTTATAAATTTATTTAAAAAAAAAGGATACCCCTAATTTTTTTTTCTAAAATTAATATAGCCTAAATTACTCCTTGTAACATCAGCTATCTGCCAGTGAAAGTCCCGTCAAAATCGGTCCAGCCGTTTCTGAGATTACCCGGAACAAACAGATAGACAGACAAAAATTTTAAAAATGTTTGTTTTGCTATAGGTACCGTATATACTTTCATATGATGCATATATTTAGTAAAAATTTGTTATTTTGATATTACAAACAGACACTTCAATTTTATTTATTTGTATAGATAAAAAACAACATTGGCACTAGGGCCTACCACTACCACCCTACCACCCAAATTGTACAAAATTCCCAACTATATTCTTTAAAAACATGTTTTTTGCGTAGCTTTATGGCTTTATTTTTTTTTTTTTATACGTTGTACATACATGCTTATTTCTAAAAAAATAACACTATTAGTTAAAATAGATAATGCAACTTAACACAACAAATTCAAATTACGAAAAGCGCACTCTTTCAACCACATCCATCACAACACAACACAAGTGGCAACAGCTATCCGATTCCACCTACACATAAATCCGGATTGAGGCACATCCCTAGTTAATCCATCTACTGCACCGACCGCGCTGTAGCACATGCGATACGCGCACGCAAATGCCTTAAATAACATTAGCGGGGCGCGTTTCCATTGTTCTCTTGTGGGTACGGAAAAGTCGTATTGTTGATGACAGGTACCCGGTAGTCCGGGTACCTGTCATCAGCAATACGACTTTTCCTCCTTCTAAGGAGTCTTCTGCGGGTGTCCGTGCTGGTCGTGTAGCCTGTAGTTAGCCACCAAGCAGTACTCTGCGTGCATTACTGTTTTTTCGGTTTGATGGGCAAAGTAGCAAGTGTTTTTTTTATGTTTTTGGTATCGAGACGAGCTGGTCGTTTGCCTGATGGTAAGCATAAAGCCGGCCCATAACAATTGCAGTGCCACCCAGAACTTTGAAATACAAAGGCCTGAGCGGCACTGCAGTGCGCTCGATACCCTGAGACATTAGGTATTAAGTCTCATAAGCCCAGTAATTAGAATTTTAAGACTTAATATAGATATGTGATGTTTTAGGATAACGAGCGTACTGCCGCCCAAGCCAATTTCAAAGCTCTGGGCGGCACTGCAATTGTATTGGGTAAACTTTTCGGCTTTTGGGTAGGTTTTTTGTCGCCAAGCATTTATTGGTGTCTTCTGGCAACTACACTGGAGAGCTAATTCTTTTCTAAGTTTAGCGTACATCGTAATTTAAATTAGGAGTGCGAAAGTGGTGAAATTCTAACCGGAAATTAAAGAAAACAGCAGCTTTAGTACGTACTGTTACGTACGTACTATTGTACAAAAATAACACGGATATACGTTAATTATAACATTACTAATATCATAACTATCATAAGTGTACATTTCCGTACATGTCTACATGTATATTGCTTCGTTATTGGGTGAAGTCTGTCGCTAAACAGTAATGTGCAAGCATTACTGGGTCCGGTTTGATGAGCAAGTAGTCAGTGAAATTACTAGGCAAGCTATAATGTCTCAGGGTGATGAGCGCACTGCAACGCCACGCAAGCCTTTGTGTTCAAAGTTTGTTATGGGCTTGTGTTATGCTTAAGATCAGGCAAACAACCCGTCTCGTTATCAAATAGTAAAAACTAAGAAAATTTCTTACAATTTTTTTCATATTAATATCATATAGGTATTATCGCTCGTGAAAATGGGTTCCTAATATTAGGAGAAACTGCCAACCTAAGTGAGCTGACGTCACCATGGACACTGTCAGGGAGATGACATCACTATTGACACCATCAGGTGGTGACGTCAGAATCAGAATTCAGTTGATAGCTACACAATCTAATTTGCATTTTATTGCAATCATTCTGCGAGGGCAATGACTATTACGCTATTATTTAGTTCCCCAAAACCATTTGTGAATGAAATTGTGTCACAGCGGGCGTGAGGACAGTACGCAATGTTTTTAAGCTTGAATTGTGTGTACTTGTAGTTAAAATATTAGTCATATTAATTTGCTTCGTGTTACCAGTAGGTAGTATAATATTAAGCACAGTGCTGAGAGCTTTGTGCTATGGTAGTGTGGGTGCGGACTTGCGGAGTCACTTTTACTGGTTTTCTTAGCTCTGAACACCACTTGCTTACGCAGGATAATCCCTCAAGCTTATACCAGGTGGTCCTTATGCTAGGACTAACTCTTCATCGAGTATCCGTCTAAGAAGGTACCACCGCTTTGGACGTGTAGTCTGCCGCCAAGCAGTACGGTGTGCATTACAGTGTTCCGGTTTGATTTTGAGCAAAATAGTCAGTAAAGTTAGTGGGCATAGAATACTTTATTACTTCATGTCTTAGGGTAACAAGCTCATTTCAGTGCTGCGTAGGCATTTATTATTCCAAGTTCTGAGTGGCACTGCAATTATTGTTATGGGCTAGTGTTATGCATATAAACAAACCGGCCGAGCGCGAGTTACACTCGCGCACCGAGGGTTCCATATAAACTTTTAGATATGTAGTTCGTCAGTCGCGTCACGATGATTTTTCCTACTTTTTCCGAGTATGTTATAACTGTTTTAAATTTCCCCCTAAAATCAGTCCCCAAAACGTATTTTTTGTTTTGTTTTGTAACTATACGGTTTTCGGATTTTTCCCTTTACTTGCACTATAAGACACTGCTTCTTGCCAATTTTTATGATTCTAGGTCAACGGGAAGTACCCTATAGGTTTTTATTCCAGGTCTAGATAGACAGACAGACGGAAAATGAAGTGATACTACAAGGGTTCTTTTTTTCCTTTTGAGGTACGGATCCCTAAAACAATAATATGCCTTCCTTATTTAACTTTTTGGACTATCCTTACTGCTATTCTACTGTGGCCATGTCATGTCCCACAATGATTCCAGGGTAGTTTTACAGCCCACATCAACTAATTTACATTTTATTACAACGAGCCACACGTCTGTGATGTGATATTTTCATTTAATTCCTAAATCACTTATGAAATAAATGATGTCGGGTTTCAGCCTAAATAGCTTCATTTGCATTTTATTGCGAAAACAATGTCAGCGGTCTGGTTTATCCATATTTACTAGCATTAATAGACTGTCTGGAAGAGATTGCTTTATGAGATAATGCCGTTGTACGACTATTATAGTTAGGAGTTAATTTAGATTATCTATTACAAATTTTATTGTGTTCATTTAAAAGAAAAATCGGTACTGTCTCACTTCCGTAGCTCAGTTGAAAAATTGTCTAGACCAAAGAGCGGAAATCGTAACGTTGGTAGCAAAATTTCTAAAAAGTGTATATGTATAGTTATATTATCTCTATATTTAGTTTTTTCAACGGGATATTATTGCCTACCTACTACTTAAACACCATTTCTAACCTAGCTACAAAAACAGTTGTATAATCTACACGCCAATGTAGGCCAATAGATATATATATATATAGTTCTAGCCCACTACCAGTTGGCAGCGTACCCAGCATGCTGGCGGCATTGTCTCGTTGAATCTCAATGTAAGAGCATTTTGGTTACGCCAACGAGACGCTGTGACAGAATTTTAAAATTTTGTTTTTTTTTTAAATCGTGTCGTATCATACAATGGAAACGCTGACATACGTGAGCCCCGGAAGAAGGCAATTGTCGTATTAACGCGTGCTCATTTCCTATAGATACGACGTAGCACAATTTATAGTAGGTATATAGTACAGCGTACTATCTACTTCGTAATCGTGAAATACAGTGGGTGGTAAAAGCTCAGGGCTTCAGTTCTCCTAAACAATGACAATTTGATAATGGTTTCGCCGCGAAATAATACTTGAGGCACTTTATTATAATCCATACTATCCATACTTCCATCCTATCCATACTATATAATATTATAAATGCGAAAGTATGTTTGTTGGTTTGTTGATTTGTTGGTTTGTCCTTCTTTCACGCAGTAACGAAGCAACGGATCGACGTGATTCTTGGCATAGATATAGTTTATGGACCGCAGAGTAACATAGGCTACTTTTTATCCTGGAAAAATGCACGGTTCCTGTGGGAGCGCAGGTGAAAACCGCGGGCCGAAGCTAGTATAAAATATTATAACACAATCATTTTCCTATGGTCGCTTTGATTTTAATGACAATGGCGGTCATTAAAAAACCATTGTTAATTTACTCATGCTCTTCATCAAAGTGATCATTTTGTGACGAAACCATCATTTTTAAACCAGATGGTTTAGGAGAATTGGGGCCCATTTGATCTGTGGTAAAAAATAGCATCAGCAGTCAGCACTGTATATCAATTCCAAACTAACTTTGAAACACTAAGGCCTGCGGGGCATTGCAGAGTGCTCGTTACCCTGAGACATTACGCGTTAATTTGATCGTCGACGTTTTGAGAACAATTTTTTTTCCCCGATACAATACATATACTTACCTAAATCAAAAGATTTTATACACTCATAATTATACACAAAATATTAATTAGCGCACCCTCAGCGCAGCCCTAGCGGCCACGAGGTGGCGCGGCGGGCGGGTCAAGGCCTCCCCCCTCCACTTAATGCCTCAAGATGTCGTGGGGGTCGGGATTGCCTATACACTCGATACTCTTGGCAAGGGGACTAGGGTGCCGTTGTTTTTTTTTTTTTAATAATAATGGCGATGGTGAACAATCGTCGCTGTCTAGTCAGAAGAATCTAGGCAGAATATCTTTATGTAGCTGCTGGAAACAAGTCAGCTTTTTAATATTAAATATTTTTACACTACTTTTTGCTCGCGGCTGCACGCATGTATAAAATGTAGCCTAGATGTAGGGATAATTTATAGCTTCCTGTGTAAATGAGTGAAAGAATTCTTAGAATTGCGGTTTCAGATATTGATAGATTGTACTGTCTTCAGTCTTCAGACCCAAAGGTCTATGAAAAATTTCAGAATTATTGGTTTTTTATGTTCTATAAGTTCACGTTTGCCTGCCATCACACTGATGATAAGCGACTACGATGAATATCGGAATTGGCCAAAAAACCGATCGAATAACATAAACTCGAACACGTTCGCTCGGTATAGTAAACGAGGGAGAATCATAACCTCGAAATCTTACCACATCAATGCGTTAAAATCCCTAAAGAATAAAACTCGAAGGCTCAAGTACGTGAAAGCTTATCAAGCCTTAATTTCGCGAAGCCATTAGATGGTAGATTACCATCAACTCTTCTGTGAGTATCCCTCTGGGTGGGTACCACCGCTTTGCTTATGTAGTCTGCCACCAACAGTAATGTGCAAGCATAGCTGTCTTCCGATTTTAATGGGTAAAGTAGTCAGTGAAATTACTGTGCTTATGAGTGAAATACCTAATGTCTCAGGGTAACAATTTCAATGCAGTGCCACGCAGACTTATGTGTTTCAAAGTTCTGTGTGCCCTGAGTGGCACTACAATTATTAAGGTCTCGCCTTTGCCTGATGGTAAGCGTAACCCATATCATTACTCAATAGTATAAAAAAAGGAATTCAGTCGATTTTATCCCCACAAACATAAAATAAAGCTACAACAATCTTGACACACAATAGCTGATCTTTGTATGTAAGCACTTTAAACTGACACTTCACCAGAGATTTCAATATGCACCCGCCAACATTTGTGTTAAGTGATGTCACATGGCACCCCGCCTTGCGTTGCACTGAAAGCCACTTTATGTGAAGGCTGACCCGTTATGTGTCGGATACATAAAACTGTTTCTTTAATGTGTAAGGTCATCTTATAACTTTTTTTATGTTATCTGTTAACGTAACGAGCTGGTCGTTTGCCTGATGGTAAGCCTAATGCCGGCCTATAACAATTGCAGTGCCACCCAGAACTTTGAAATACAAAGGCCTGCGCGGCACTGCAGATCGCTCGTTACGCTGAGACATTAGGTATTAAGTCTCATAAGCCCAGTAATTTCGCTGGATACTCTGCTCATCAAACCGGAACACAGTAATGCTTGCACACTACTGCTTGGCGGCAGACTTCAGGAGCAAAGCGGTGGTAACAACCCAGACGGACACTCGCAGAAGAGTTAGTCCTCCCACTATCATGAATAAAATATACCTGTTTAAACTATTTTTTCAAGGGGTTAAATATCCTTATCGTCTAGCTATATAAACACTACTCCTATAACTAGGTTTACCTACTTAGCTACAGAGACAGTTGGATAATCTACAACATATTGTGGATCTGTAGAAATAGAAAGTCCAAATTTTCTAGCCAACTACCAGTTGGCAGCGTACCTGGAATGCATTCCCTCGTAAGATTGCAATGCTAATACGTAGAGCCAGATGACAGTTCAGTACCAAACATATTAGCTCAGAAAAAAAATATTGTGTCTTTGGAAATTCGTCAAAATTTCCATCATCCCAATAAAATATTATGTTCTTATTGCCATCAAAATTTATAATTATCCTCTGAGTTCGAAGGAAACGCATGGTGATTATTTATTATTACCTATTCATTCATGCTTAACCTAAAACGCATTTTCAACAAGCGTTCAATATTCAACGCCTGTATCAAAATCAAAACCTGATGCCGAGTGTGGACGGGTGGATGCGCGTGCGTCTAAATAATTGTTTGGTTTGTTTCTCTTGGCCATAACACGCATTTTGGCTACTCTTCAATAACGACCAACCTAGTACAAACCATTCCATCCTGAACTCTGGCTCACAAGTCCTCCGACGCACGAACATTAGCGCACGTGAACAACAAAGGTCTTCTTCAATTGGTTATATCTGGCTTCGAGTTATACCTACAAAATAAAATAACTATAAAACGAAGAATGTAACGGTTCGTATAGCTTTTTGATTGTTTTCAATATATTTATTCGTATGAGCAAAGCTCTGAAATTGTATGAAATATGATGAATTGTTATCATTCGGATTTACATCAAAGTGAGTGAATATATTTTTATTGGTATTGAATTGGTTTCAGTATCTAAGTGGGTAAATAGGTCAGTGGGAATATTTTTAGGTATATATAAAATTTATGTGGGAAAAAGAAAACGGTGTGTTATTAGCAAAGACTATAAATCCTGTTGACTAATGATACAACTTCCCCTCATACGAAAACGACATGCTTAAATGCACTTCTAGCCACTGCGAGTACGAGTACAGACTTATAACTTATCGATATTCAATGTACACTTTACAATAATTAATATATACTATTATTAATTATTTTGGAAAAATAATAACCTTTCGTTTTGGATTTGTTAACCGACTTCGAAAAAAGAGGAGGAGGTTAAATGTTCGACTGTATGTATTTTTTTAAGTATTTTAACTGATTTCTCCGTCAATTGTGGACCGATTTTGAAAATTATTTTTGTTGTTTGAAAGTGTATCATCTCAAGGTGGTCCCATATACATTTTATGGAAGAACATCTAAAGATGAAAAAATGGTACTTGAATTTTCATATATCGCGATATTTTCATCGAAGTGGGTTCCCGGTTTTTTTAAAGTATTTCTGCTTTTTGTTATTAGATTTCCAGACATCCCAGAAATAAAGGAAAAGTGGATAGAAGCGACTCAAAAAGAGAATTGGTCCCATACATCGCAAGTCATGGAATCCATTCAGTAGCTTCGACGTGATGCGTGGCCAAAATACAGACAGACAGACAAAAATAAAAATACAGTTTTGGCTTCAGTATAGATAGGAGTGCCATCCAAAAAAAATGTGACTTAGAGTTTTATTATAAGTAGTATTATAGATTAATTTATAAAGTAAGTATGTATTGTCTAGGTTTTCTACATAATAATTTATTATTAATCGTATATGTCAGGGAATCAAGAATGCGATGCTAACTACCTATTCAATTTTATCGATATTATTCTGTTCAGTAGTAGTCGTACCACATCACTAAATTACGTCATCCAAATGATCGGCCAATTGCAAGCATAGAATATTACCTCGCCCCCTGCCCGCGCCGGTGAGACATGTTTGTAGGAGGAATTGTGTTCATGAGCTATCAATAGGCTAAATAATCTGTGGTTATTAGCCTTTTCAGCACTTTACTGTGCCAATTTTTTTTCTTTCGATGTCTTTATCATTTTCCAGCAGCTTTCAGCGATTTCACGCTGGAGTTTTCCAGTTTCGCATTTTTCTCGATAAAATATACATAAATATAGCCTGTTACTCTCCGGTCTACCAAATATCTATATACAAATAATTTTACTGTGGAAAAATATATTTTTCCAGTCAAGCTTTTCTAAAATACGTAATTGGTATACTGTATTATGGTACTGTATTATTGTGGCCACCTTCCGGCTCCATCATCAGGACCCTGGGCATCATCTAGGATCAGAGTACTTGTAAAGACAAATCAAACGAGCCGAAACTCGATGGGGTTACGTCGTTTTGATACAGAGTTCATGTGGCCACCTCCCGGCTCCATCATCAGGACGCAAAATCATATCGATCACGAATAAAGTACATATATTAAGTATTACGAAAATAAACACATTTTTATCAATCTATCAAAACCAAGCAATTTCTTCTGTTTTTTTTATGTACTTTTTTTTATGGGATAAATACACGTAAAACTACATTATTTAACAAAATAAGATTTATTTTAAAGTAGAGACATAAAACTCAAAAACAATTCTTATAAAAGTAAGCTGGTATAAATTTAACACTCCTCTTCCTAAACAACAGGTTAAGAGCAACAAATTAGATATTGATCACTGTCAACGTAGCTCCTATCGATCACAGCAGATGGCGCTACTTCCACATTTAGGATATTTTCAAGGAAATATTCCAATTTACAAAAAAAGGTTTAACTATATTTACTAAAAGAAATTTCTAATAGAATTTACGGGAGTTACTTAGATAATTGGATAAAAGAATAATCAAGAATCGTTTTAAAACTGGATTTATATATGAAAGTTCTGAATCACGCAAGTGAGATTTACTTAGCAGTTTTGTTTGAGTAAAAGTTAGGATGGTTTGCCGTCGGGTGGTCAGTTTCTACACAGTAAGCCAGTGATCGAGGGGCTGGTCCCAAGCCCTCGGCTTGATGTATCCACAACACACTCCTCTTTCTGCACGTGTTCGAAAAATCCAAATTTAAAAAAAAAATCTGGCTCATGACCGTTTAGAGAATTCTCTCAAATCCACTGATGTAGAACACTGCGACCGCTTTTTTGGATTTTTTTGTTTGTTGTTTGAAATTGTTTAATTCAATTAGACCTTTCTACATTTTGAAATATTTACCTACTGGCGAGATCTGCCTATATAATATACCCTACTTATATTTAAAGAACATAAAAAAAAATACATTTCTGCCCCCAAAAAAATATTTGTAATAATACCTTTTTACTAACATGGATATTGTCATAATAAAACCTTATCATTCAGCCTGAAAGTAAATAACTATTCCAAATTTAAATATTAAAATAACGTGTAAAATAAGTACCAAGCATGTAAAACTACTTTCATTATATATAAACTTACTAAGCTGCTAAATACACGAAACGCACGCAAACTTAAGATACGAAGCGCTTTTGTTTTCTGTTGATACTTTCTTTGTTGGGGCTACCATTGTGAGATAACAACGGGGTTACTTAATGTGGGTACTTGTATATGTATAGATGTAGTAGGGCATTGTTAGTAAAGTTACGTTACATTGCTGTTTTACTATTGGATAAATAAATGAGGGCATGGGGGCGTAGTAGTTGTTGATTACTTTTATTTTAGCCGAATGTTTTGATACGTAACCATTAGACATTACAAATGTAGATGTATGGGATATCGTTAGAATCCTTACATCACCCCAACTGACACTGGCTAGGGCAGTCGTGGTTTTTATGAAACTTTTGTTACATCGACTTGTCAAGGCGCTACCCCGAGTCAATGACATTTATCATTCTGTCCTCTTTGCATACGCTGTCTGTTTGCATTGATGTAAAAGAGAAGGAAGACCACGCGCGCATAAAAATTGAGTAAAAATCCAAAAAAGCGTAATACTTCAAAATTAGATGCCTAATCTAAAATGTATCACAACCAAGTGTTTTGTTATTATGTAATATGTAATGTATGTATTTTTTACATTATCTGCCTCTTACGCTCCCACTGCTGGGATACCGGCCTTCTCTCAGAGAGAGGTATGGACCATAAACTACCACGCGGGCCCAGTGCGGCTTGGTGGATGTCACATGTCCTTGAATTTTTTGGATTGTTCACAACAAGATTATCGATAATATGATGAATAACGACATATATTTTTCCAGTGCCAACAGCTCATCTGACTTCGCCAAAAAACCTTTTAAGTGAAGCTATTTAGCTGCTATATATACGCCTTAATATACAGTATGTTTTGACTTTGTTGTGACAATTTTGAACTGAATTGAAAGAGACTAAACATAGTTGAACTATTCAACCATTTAACTATGTTTATTAATAACAGCCTAGGTGTTTTCAAATGCATGGATCCGTTGCTTCGTTGCTGTGTGAAAGAAGAACAAACCAACAAACACACTTTTGCATTCATTAGTAGATATTCTAATAGTAATTCCTACTTACTACTACGTAATAATTACTATTTCTTTTGACTATAGTAAATTAGACTATAGGAAAGCGTATGTACTATAGATTCTATAACATATTATATCATTTTAGTTCTACGCGCTACGGCGGGCTACGCGACTACGGGCCTACGAACGGTACAAGCCAAATCGTTAAGATCCGGGGTCTACGGTTTACGAGTAATTTTTTGTGACCATACATAAAATTATATTGCCTTGTTTCTTCATTTTTTATGTTACACAGAATGTTCAATAAAATGTTGCTGGAATAAAATTCTGATACTTACAAGAAATTGTTGCCTGATTGCCTACTAATAATAATTTAACAGCCTTAATAATAAACACTGTGTAACGGCTAAACAGTTACACAATGTTTCATCTCTTTCGATTCAGTTTAAAATTGTCAATGAACAACAGAGACGAAATATTGTATAACTACCACCGTTATACACTGTTTATTAGTAAAGCCCTTAGTGTGAAAATCTTCATGAGAGATATTTTTTAAATTTGTTGCAATACTTGCACATTACTGCTTGGCGGCAGACATCACGAGCACAGCGGTGGTACCAACCCAGGCGGGCACTCGCAGAAGATTTAGTCCTACCACCTAGTCACATATGATTATACTGCTATTATACAAAAAACAAATTATTTGTACACTATACAAAACCTTATGGCTTCACTTCAATGCTAGAGCCGCAGTATGACTGTGTTCGTATGATACTTTTTTCCAATACCTATCTGTTACAATATCGCGCATCCACTTTCAAAAATTGGAAACTTCAAAGCGTAACATTAAAATAATTAAAATACGTTGCTTTGGCGGGCTTTAATAACAAGCCCAAAGCAAAGTTAAAATGTAAACCACAATCAACATTCTTCATTCTGCATTCCCGAAGACTAATCAGAATTTCTCTTGTTCCAGGTTAATGTGCCACAAGACGTGCGACAGAGACAACATATTCGGACACACCCTGAAAAACGCTTTATATGGAGCGAGACGGGTATAGGAAACGTGCTACGTCACGTATGAAAAATAAAAACCGCGGCAGATAATAGTCCGGGGGCTACCCGATTTGAAAATCAAATTGGATTACTCAAGAACGCCTAAGTCAGACTTTAGATTTGCCTTTAATTATGCGTGTAGTTGTTTGGTAGTGCGGTAGTTGATATTGTTAAGTAAATAGGGAACGGTGTGGGTGTGTTCGAAGAGCTGGCTTGTGGGATGCAGCGGCGGTCGCGGCGGACTCAACTTGAAGTGAAGAGGCCGATCGTGCTGGTCTGACGAATCCTGTCAGGTAAGTTTTTTTCGCATGCTTTTGT
Organism: Crocallis elinguaria; assembly: GCA_907269065.1. Lineage (NCBI taxonomy): Eukaryota > Metazoa > Arthropoda > Insecta > Lepidoptera > Geometridae > Crocallis > Crocallis elinguaria. The sequence continues at coordinate 12,755,276 of OU026071.1, read as the reverse complement.
TTCCTTTTTTTCATTTGAAATATCGAACCGATTTTATTTTGTTATATATTTTGTATAAAAAATAAACAAAACGGATTTCACAAATGGATCTTAGTTGTACCTATAACGTGCGTCTACTTTCCGTACGTAAAATATGCATAAATAATTTAAACGTACCTACATAAACTAAGTTGATGTATGAATGAGAATTCGAATGTAGGCCAACATGTAGCTATCGAAATGAAAGTTCTATCTCTGTCACTCATAATAACATGTCCGCGTTAACGCGTTAACTATCTCTTTCTAGAGTTCGGAGCACCTGCACGGAGCACGAAAAATACACTAGCACCTTTTCAAATATTGAGATAGCGGCTACAGCACTTTTGCTATGAAATAAAGCATAGGGTAATGCCGTTGGCGACGCTGTAAAAAAGATGCTAGTTGCACAGCATAGTCTTAAAAAAAGTAAAATGGTTTTTATAATATCTATGGCGCCTTTTTGCCTGAGATAATTTCAATCTTCAAAATCAGACATCATCAACTCATCATCACACCAACTCAATTTTCAAATTCAGAATTCTTTATTGAATAATTAACAAATATCTACAAGAGATTCTATATAAAATTTATTTTGACTCTTCGGAAACGGCTCTAACAATTTGGATGAAATTTTGTATTTAGATAAGGTTTGGCTTTTAAGTTTGTTATGTAGTTGTATTTCTTAAAAAACACTATGTTACACAAAAAAAGTTTTTTCGATCGTTTGTTTGTAACCGTTATGCGTGTACACCGAGTGAAGCTCGCGGATCTTCTAGATAATTCATTTCGGGTATGTACCTGTAAAACGCAATTTTACACAAAAAATAAGTTTATTTGAAAAACACCGAGGTACCTAGACATATTAGAATAGTCGTCGGGAGCGCCTGAACTATTATTGCCTCCATGAATCTTTGTTACCTACATAGCCTTAATATTTTATATGTACGCTTTTAAAATAGGTACTTACTATTTTTTATTAATTTAATAATGACTCAATTTTAGTGAAATCGCCGATTTCTTGACGAACGATGAACTTCAGTTGGATCGCACAGTAAAATTGATAAATTTACTTAGCTGTTCTAATTTTACTTATATTTTAATGGGAGGATATTTTTTATTTTTATGTCTAAAAATTTGCACGTTTCGCCGCATCGCTTTGCACGACAAAATATTTCTGTTCTATACCTTTGTTATATTTTTAATTTTCCATCATAATTATTGTAACAAACATTATACTTAAAATATAACGTTCTATTCTGAAGTCGCAAAACCTTGTTTCTTTGCTTCACTTCAATAAAACGAATCGTTTCCTTTTACTATGCCAACACGAAGGCACGACCTTCAAAGCAACGCGGTCCCAACAACGCAACACGTCTGCCTAAGTAATTTCAATCTCAACCACTAGATGTCGCTACCAATCACAGAACGAACTTTAAGCTCCCAAAAGCCCGCGGAAGCCTTATTGGATTTGTGAAACGCGCCAAATTATTTCAGAGATTATGGCGGAAAAATTAAACGTTAGTAATTTCATTACGAGTGTTCTATTATGCACGCCGAGAATCTCCCTGGGCAATTACTTGATTGGCTATTACAAAAGTTGCTTTGTATTTGGGTGGTGGTCATTGAACTCGGAGTTAGTTGGTAGGTATAATTTTGCTTTTAGCTTTGTGTTTTTGGTCGTTTCTTATATTTTATGTAAAGGACAGCGTATGTGTAGAGTATAGACCTACAAAACAGTTTGCTCTAATTACATTTTACTATACCTATAAGTAAGTATGAATCTATACCACTTATGTGAAGTAATTATTTATATATTATTTTTTAACCTTGGTACGTTTAGCATGAACCAATAAATTATAAATGGCATGTTTTGTTTGTAATAATAATAGGGATGTTAACTCCATTTTTTTACATCAATTCGTTTTCTCATGAGTATCAAATGTCTATTCCATACCATCAAAACTGGAAATCAAACGCTAAAAATATGTCAAAAATGAGAGTCAAAGTCGGGCATATCTTCTGAGCGCTAAAATGCCCCATACAAATTGGGCTAAACGCGTGACGTCACATTTTCAACACGAACCGTAAAGTTGTACTAAAAACGTGCATTTTGGTGATTTTGGCCGTGAAAACTGTGTTTAAGTACATAGTTGTCATACATTTTTTATTAATTGAAATGTAAAGAATATGATGTAGCATCATTTAAATTTACAATAAGTACAAAACAATGCACTTGTAACGTGAAGTGTGCGGTATTTCCTGGAATTGTTTCTAAATCGACATTATCATTTAAGAAAGTTCAACATAGTTCCAGTGAATCAGCTGATCTAGGGCTGCCTGCCTGGAAGGTCTATAGTAGAATTTTGAAGTAAACTTTAAATGCCCTTTCTTCAATGAAAAATTCTCGAAAAATTCAAAATCTCGTAAAACAAATGTTGTTGGCCTCCAGGAGTACATTGACCCCTTTTCGGGGTAACATACCAATTCAAACTCAGGCTGTATACCAACAGAAAAACTACATAAAAATAGTTTGTATGTGGCAACATTTGTGCCCCATACAAATTATTCGTAAACATTTCAAAGATGACGATTTCGAGATTAAAGAAGCTAATTAAAAATAAGAAAAAGAGAGATAAGAGGCGTAATTTAGGATTACCTTTGTGGGAAAAGAAATACAATGTAATCTACAAGGAGTTATTAGTTATGTTTACTCTACTGTGTATTATTTAGAGATTTCTGGTATTAAAACCTTCGTATTTTGGATGATTCATAATATTTACTACCTAACAACATCCCAATCTGTTACTGGTTTTGTTATAGTGGTAGATTATATACAAAAAAAAGCAACAAAAATACTCCCCAAACTAACCACTAAAACAAAATCAATAACCGATAAACAAAAAGTTACCAGATATTGGAAGTTCATCCGTCGATATCGATCTTTTTTCTATACTGAACATCACTAGGTATTTTTTTTTGGCCTCGCGGAATCTTTTGCGACTTCAATCCAACGCGCCATAGTTCGAATTCCGACTCGGCCCGCACCAATGACTTATATCTAGTTATGTGCGGATTATTCACACTCTCTATAAAACGGTGAAAGAAAACATCATGACGAAACCGGCATGTTCAAGAACCACAAAATTCGAGGATATGTGACATCCACCAAGCCGCAATGGGCCCGCGTGGTGGATTATGGCCCATATAGCTCTCTCTGAGAGAAGGCCGGTATTCCAGCAGTGGTAGCGTAAGAGGCCGATGTAACTGATGAATGGCTGTCTATGTTGTACACACAGTTAAAAATGATCAGTGTTTATTAAAATATCTACCATTTTGTATTCTTATTTGTATGTGCGAAATGTACTTAATTTGTAAAAAAAAAGAAAACCAGACTTCGATTCCCTTAGAAATTGTAAAGAATTGATTACTTCCTTATCGAGTAATTCAGTTTCTTATCAAGCCAAGGCTTGATACTCGAATTAATAATTTTCACATGTAATCATTGATCAAATCACATAAGTAATCATTGACTACTAATTACACAATTTTTATGCTACTTATTATAATTTATGTGCTTCGATATACTAGCCTTGAATACGTTTTAATGAGATTTGAGAAATTACTGTATTTACATAGTTTTCTAGCAATATTTAATAATGTTCACGTGTAAATGTTTTCCCTACATCTTCCTCTTAAGGAGGAGTTTCACTGCAGCAAGTGAGATGGGAACCGATCGATGGTATGTTGCGCGCGCCGATGTGACGTCATCGTAGCCGGGCGGGCCGACCAAATCGTTCTGAAAGAATTGAACGCAAATAATGTCTTGCCTTTTCGAAACATCGGCAGTTTTACTTTTTATATTAGTATACACGTCAAACTTCCAGATTAAACAAAATAAAGTCAGAGCCAAAGAGACTTCACAAGTACCGAGACAGAGATTATAATAAGTAAAAAAACCAGATTGAATTGAGAACCCTTTTTTCGGAAGTCGCAAAAAAGCCATTTATGATCAGGCAAGATAGTGACCATGCCAATTGCGATTAAAAAATATTTTTTATCACTCGGTGACTGTGCGTCCTTACGTTAGTGGGTCATGGTAAATTTCAATAAAACAAAATGAAAATTAAGTTCAAAGTTATGGTGTAATAAAGAAACTCACATACATAAATACATACACAGTAAAATACACAATACGAAATACTTTATTATACACCAAAATTAAAATGTAAACAGCATAACAAAACACATACATACATTAATGAACCCTAAATATATTACCTACACTTCTTTTTAGTCAAGGGGCCTGTTTTATAAAAATATTACTCTAATATTATCAGCTTTTTTTTTCGTATATGAGGTTAATATGTACTCATAAATATTAGACTAATATTTTTTATGAAACAGGCCCCTGTCGTATATGAATAGTACCTTTCTTCTTGCTATAGTGTAGCCTGAATCACGTCAAACGTGCGTAATAATAATCCGTTTTTTTTTTTTCAATATTTTATAATTCACCGGTCTAACCACAAAAAATTAAACGCACCCTAAACCTGTGTTTTAACACTGGTTTAGGGTGCGTTTAATTTTAAGAGTTAGACGCTGTTTACAGCTTTGAACTCCTAAACATGCCTTAGTTGCATGTTTAAATATGAGCAACCACAAATCTTGATTTAAGTAGTGTCTAACCGTTGTCTAGCTCCGTTCTGTTGTGACATTTCTAATCATTTTAGATGTTTATCTTTAGATACTGTCTAGCTAAACAGGCTTTTAAAGGTGTTGTTTGTGGTAACGCGGCAAGAGTTTAAGTTTGCGTCCATTTCATTCATCATGAAACATTTAAGTATAACTCTTAACGACTTAATTTTTTACTAACGTAAGTATGTGATAACTACAGGGATTATACATAGATACCTGTACCTAAACTGCATTATTAGGAATTATTGCCGCAGCATTACTGTGTTAAAAGTTAGTATGTACTTTTTATACCTCATTACATACTCATACTTTTATCTTTTGAGCATTACTTAAGCAACAAATTATGATAAAAGTTACGATTCTTATCTTTATCAGTATATCACTCCAAAATAGTGCGTCAAACGAAGCACACTGTGCGTCAATGGATATTTTATGTAGAAATAGATTTATCTTTAAGTCACTTGTCAAGATCCTGGATTATTTTTAATTGATAACCAAATAACGCTCGTATACAAAATAAAAAAATTACCATTTAGCGCTAAAAATACAAGTGTTTAAAATATTTATGTTTAATTTAACACTAATTATTAATTTGACATTTATATTTAATTTAATTTGTAATTTAGTCTTTGTAATCTTTTTAATTGACATTCAAACACAATGTAATTTGTTCTTGAATAAATAATACAATACAATACAATATTGGAGTGTTACTGTGTTAGTAGTAGCAAAGTATATTGTAGTAAATAATATACAAATATGATAGCATTAATCTGTTTATTTTCTATCATTGACATAAGGGCCGTTGACACCATCAAGCAATTATATTTTCTTTTAAACAATCGGAAGAGTATGTATATAACTACAGTCTTCCACCACCAATTCCAACTGCCTTTGATACCAGGTGCACTGGCAGGAGTTGGTCCACATGTCTTTTCCACATGATACCATCGTTGGTTATGAAACTGTAATGTAAGTTTTTTAATATCGTGTGTAGGCATCATCGCCAATTTGTTTAATAATCTAAACAAATAAATAAAATTGAAGTTTCTGTTTGTAATCTATACAAATTAATAAAATTGAAGTGTCTGCTTGTAATCTATTAGTTTAATGTGTATATTTACAAATACCTTAATTATTTCAAAAGATATCCGTAAATTTTGCTAAGTACGTAATTATGTTTGTTGTTTTATTTTTTTTATAACGAGACGGGCCGGTCGTTTGCCTGACGGTAAGCGTAACGCCAGCCCAAAACAATTGCAGTGCCACTCAAAACTTTGAAACACAAATTCCTGCGCGACACTGTAGCGCGCTCGTTACGTAATTTTACTGGCTACTTTGATCATCAAACTGGAACACAGTAATGCTTGCACATTACTGCTTAGCGGCAATCTTCACGAGCAAAGTACCAACCCACCCACGCACGCAGGAAATTTAGTCCTACCACCTAGTGAATTGATTTCTAACTCTGCACTCGTTATAATTTGTACTTGCCTGTATGATGTGTAATATTTGAGTAGTAGTGCCACTGTAGTAACAAACACTCAACTGACTTTCTCAGTATTTGATTCTTACAATAGTGGGTAATTGTGCTTATAAAAAATTTAAAACCACTCAAGTATGCAGCATATCACCTGATTTAAAAAAGTTAAAAAGGCGTTTAGATTTTATTTTAGATAACGATAATCAAGATGTCCTTCGTCGTTAACTATCTAAATCCGCGTATCTAATAGGTACTATGAGATTGTAACATAATACTGATAATTGATCAATACCTAAATATAGTTGGGCGCATAAAATCATCGGATAGACAGATTGGCTCTCCTTTGTTTAGTCTGTGCATTGTTTGAACTCTGGCTATTTTAGATGTGTATCCAATGTTACTTTGTATAAGGCAAAGCTCGTGATAAACTACTTTTTATGAACCCTGGCCCTTGCTGCGCGTTTATAAAAGCTCAATTTTCTAACTGTGTAAGAATTGTTATCTTATGAGTATTAGAAAGTAGAAACATTTCAAAAACCTTTTTTGAAAAGAGTGCCGACTAGTTTCTTGCCCTACTTCTTGATCGGTCTATCTATACAAACTGTACAGGCCTTACCTAGTCATTTATTTTATCTTTCTTGAGTGCTTCACTTAATTGGGGCCCATGTGAATAAAGAATTTTGAATTTGAATTTGCTGCAATGGGTGGATCAATTCAAATACGTGGGACACATCGTCATACCTGACCTCAGGGATCATGCTGATATGGAACGGGACCATGTCAGCATGATCCTTGGGTCAAAACGAGCTAATATGATAGCCCGCAGGTTCACACGTAGCTCGAGGGATGTGAAGGTAATTGTTCGGTTCTGTTCCATGCTTACTGCACAATGCACATCCCTTTATACGTGTAGCCTGTGGGTTAATTACACACAAAGGTAGTGCCCTTCGCGTCCAATACAATAATGCGTTTAGGACGGTAATGAGGCTGCCTTGGTTCGGTAGTGCTTTGGAAATGTTTGCGGACGCACGCACCGATTGCTTTCACGCGACCATGCGCAATCGATGTGCGTTCCTCATGTGCAGGGTGCGGGCCAGCTCCAATACCGTCTTGAACATGATTACTGTGGTAGGTTTGACAGCCCTTATATCTTGCATTGTAGTGGCAGACATTTCGCCTACACTGCCGTGTGTGTGTCTATTTGGTTATTTAATATTATCAAAACCAGTATACTAGGTTGAGGTTGAACCCTCACCGAAAGCGTGAAAATTAGCATAGTCATGAAACATGAAATAGGCACGTTATCATTCTATTTGGTAGGTGACATGGAAACCATTTAATATCAATCTTTTTAAGGATTCAATTCTTTATTTCTTGGTACGGAATCATAAAAATAGTATCTAAACAATACGATACGAAGTTATGAATAATAGAGTCTAATTGTACTGCGTTCTTTCGCAGTGCCTCAGTGAACTACAAGAAAGTATAGATGAAGCCAAATAATGGATTCGCTTAGGTAAAAGAATCTATTCGTCAAAAATAAGAGTACTATAAAATAAGAGTTCTATAATAGGATTATTTACATTTCAATAAAAAACTAAGAATTTATCAATTAAAACCAAAATTAAACAAAACCTTATAAATAAAAAACAGCATTAAGGTCGCCTTCTGCAGGTAGGGTGCCCAAAAAGCTGGCGACATTACCTCGCTGAATAGCTAAACTAATACGTTGACCGAGGTAAACGCCAGCTCGTTGGTCACCTGTCACTTCTAATTCTGTTCTATAATTATTTCTAGTATTAACATGCTCTTAGAATTATTAGTAATTCCCCCTGCTAAATAAAAATTGCATATTACCTATTCGTACATTAACACGTTCGCTGCGGCACCAATTTTTGCAAACTTTCCGTTCCTGCGGCACGAGGTATTATCGGCCCGCACCGTGACCAGACGTTAGGGCGACACGCGGTCTATTAGACCCCACCTCCTTTAACAGACTAAAATCCATTTTCTGGCGCGAAATCAAAGATAAATGAAAATTTTGGCCCTTATCGATATAGACAGTGAATTGATGAACCCTAATGTACCGTCGCCCCGGGATCTGATAGCTAGTTTATTAATTATTGGCAAAACAAAATATGGGATCTTATACACCTCGTAACGCACTGAAATAGGGTACATTTTCGCTAAGATTAGTGATGAGAAAAATAATATCGACGCAACGACGTTTATCTATTTTTGTGTGAAAGTCTTAATGCGGTTCACAGAATAGTAAAAAAAAGAATACTAGAAGTAGAAAAGAAACTATCCTATTTATTCTGCCTCGGGCTTAATACTTACTAACACATAATTTCTGTACTTTTACCATCGTACAATAATATACCTACTCCGCCTGGTGCTCTCTTCCGACCACGTGACTGACACATGCTTACGTCATCATATATCGTGTAAAATTTACATAAGTCGAACCTAACACACTCAACAAACTTGGTGATTAAAAATAACCCTGTACATATTTTGTTGTTTTTAACGTTTTAGTATTGTTGTTATAGCGGCAACAGAAGTAGTACCTACTTAATTTGAGAAAACTTCAACTATCTAGCTATCGCGATTCTTGAGATATCTGGTGACAGACAAACGGACAGACAGCGAAGTCTTAGTAATAGAGGGTCCTGTTTTTATCTTTCGATACGGAACCCTAAAAATCGTTAGGTAATCTTTATTTACTTTCAAAACCTAGACAAAGAACTACTGAATTATTAATTAATTACTTACCTGTTTTGTCAACGGCTGCTTTGCGTTTTTTGTGGAGTTTTTCACTACCTACAATAATATCAATTAAAAAACTTACCTGTTTTGGTTTTGTTTCTGGGTTTTGTAAAATTAACTTCTTTCGACATAGTTTAGACATGTTCGGCGATGTAAAAGGACGTGCTCTCCAATCGACGTGATGCACAACACTAGTCGCGGGAAGCTCGCGTTGGGTGCGGTACGAGGTCCGGGAGGATATGGGACGTTTTAGCCTCGTTCCGCACTGCATTAAAATTATATTAATTCAGTGCGGTACGAGGCCTAAGACATCCGGTACCAAGCTAAGTATACCACCGAGTCCGGGACCATTAGCGCGTCTCAAATATACATTTATCTCTTTTCTATACTGGACCAAACCAAAGCTATGCCCTTCGCACGACAGAGATGTTCACGTTTTTCCTTGCCGCACCACGAGGAAGTTGCATGAGGGGTGATTTAGGCCTCGTTTCGCACTTAACGTGTTAATTCAGCCATCTCATAACTCAATTACGCCTACCCGTCACCTTGTCAATCTAGAATGGTACACGATCATATATTGTTTGACGCGTATTTTGGTACACGCGAGGTCTCTGTTTTCTATCTTCTAACAATCTTTGAACTGTTCGATTGTGTTCTTGTTTTGTAAATCATGATATCAGAGATGTCGATTTCACTAGCGGATTTGTGATAATTAAAGTAAAGCTACTGTGTAGGTGTAAAAATGTGTTATAAACCTGTGATTGGAGAAGTAGGTACTGACATTAGTTAAAAATAAAGACAGTGCTTCAATAACACATCAATTGGAAAGTTCCAGACTTTTTAACCAGGTAATGTATCTAGGTAGTAGGTATATGTAATGTAACTAACTAGGCAGTAGGACCATAAAAGGTTGTCACTGCACATCAACTGTCAAATTCATTAAAAAAATTAAAATCATAGCGGGTTGTGGCCTCATATTGTATACTAACATAGTCAAAAAATCGTTTGAACTGAGCTTAAAAAAATGATATAAGGTGCTCTTAAACATGTACTTACTCTACCTATGTGATAAAATGATAAGACGAAATCAAAATTTAAAAAAAAACCTGATTAACGAGCTGGTGATCTTCAAACGACTGAAGACATTGTCTTGAATCATAGAAAAACAGCTACGGATCAATTTCAAACCAAGTCATCAAGTCACATTTCAAACAAAAACAAAACGGAATCGGTTCATCTGTTGGGAGCTACGGTGCTACAGCCAGACACACAGACACACGTTAAAATTCAACACCTCTATTTTTGCGTCAGTGGTTAACCATTTGCTTAGAATATTTGACCCTTAACAACTGATAATACTTAATATTTACTTAAATTTGTATTCTTGGTTTAGTTAAAACTTGTTATTTGTACAATAGGTAGGTAATATTAAACAAAATTATGGGATTCAGTCAAAAGAAAAGTGATGTCATTCGTTAAAAAAAATACTGACATTCAATACTAATATTTAATTATGATAAGTATTATCATTTGACGCAACATCTTGTTCATGAAACATTATTATCTGCATGGCGGATGGTGTAACAAATACATTTGTTTGATCGCTAATCTTTTCAAGGATATATATTATGCTAAAGGCTTAAGACTTGTACTTAATATTTTTATTTTTAAATGAATAAGTAGAATTATTATTAAAATGCAAGGGTTCCGTAGTTTAAAAAAATGTGACTTTTTATTTTATCTCGTAATTTCATTTACTCTTTACAGGCCTAGGGTAAATGAGCTAGGTCGATAGACTCATCTCTTATCATCCTATCAGGAATCGTGGGAATCCCTCAAGAAGTTTTGTCAGGAAGGATAGGTACCCCTTTTTTTTTTTTTTTTTTTTTTTTTTTTTTTTTGTTTTACGTGAGGTGAAAAATGCATTACGCACTAACACCCCGTGCTTGTAGGGGGGAGCACGGGGTAGTGTGGGACTCCTGCCGGAAAAGCCGGCAGTCTACCCACTAAAAAACACCTCACGCATGGCACGCGTCGCAAGGAGGTCGGTCGCGGGATTCCGTTAGGATTACTCCGCAACCAGACCCTAGTGCGAGACGACCACGTTACATGGTCACAGACTCACCCATGAAGGGGGGCACAAATACAGTATGAAATAAATTCCATACCAATTGCGCCACGACTCATGCCAGTGAATAGTTGGCATACACCCCCCAGTGTGTGCCACATCTGGCTATTAGCGAAAAAATTTCCGCCTCTCGCTCTACGGCGGCGGATAGGCTGGGAGAGAACATCGTCCACTCTCAGCCGGTCCGCTGCCTACTACACGGCAATAAGCCCTCGCCAAAGGCTTGGACCGCCTGCCAACGACCCTTCGCTTTCGATCATCGCTTTCACGATGTTCAGAAAGGAAAGGTCGTTCTCTCCTTGTTGTGCCACCAAATCAGCCCTTTGCAGTGTCCATGCGTGACACATTGCTAGGGCGTGATCAGCGGTATCAAATTGATACCCGCAGTGGTGGCACTTCAACGTAGGCTCTCTTCAAACCATGCGACAGAGGCATCTGCCAAAGCACTCGTGGCCCGGCAGTACCCGTGCCACTCAGAATGAGAGAGCACACCGTTTTACGTCCAACCCGTTTTTTCAAACGGGTCGGATCACTGCGTAAACAAAATCGGCACACTCTCAGCGAAATCCGCCCCGCGCATTCTCCTCCCTTGCAAAAGCAAGTTAGGAAAACGAGCACGGACGAGAGCCACTGAGAGCGGCACTTCTCCACTGGTTTATATATATATACATACTAATAGTAAATAAGTAACACTATGCATAAATAATACCATAAATACAGATAAACAAATACATAAACATATAATAACCACTTATTGACCCTTCTGATCAGTGGTGTCCACCGCGTCCGTTGCCCTCTGCAAGCAGAGGGATAGGAGCGGCGCAGATATAGATATATACATACTAATAATACACATGTAAATATATACATAATATACGTTAGATACAGTAAATACATAAACACAATACATATATAGATATGCCGGATTATTAGCTACCTGCCATCGGCCTCCCGGTGACCGAGAACGATCAACCGAGGAGGCGTCAGCTGGCAGGCACCCAGGATGCACCACGAGGAGGTTATCCGACGTCGCACCCCAGGATAGGTACCCCTTACCTATCCTACCTCCTACCTATTTGACAAAACTAGCACAAAATATTTTTTCTGTATCTAGGCGGTAAGGGACCATGGTTATCGCTTTTCCAGATTTCCCCGATTTAGAAATACCTTGTGGATTCAAGATATACGTTAGGTATTACCGATTTATTTTTATATCATTTCTGACCTAATAATTTTACTTGAATTAAACAAATCAATATTTTTATTTCGTTTCGTGTGACCTCCTGTTTGTGCTTTTCGTTCTTCAGGTACCTAGTCGATAATTTAAGAACTGATAGTTGATACACGACCTTAGGTTTTCAAGCCATCATATTTCTTTTTAAAATCGATTGATTAAAATAAGCGCAAGGCTTGTCATTCACTGACGTCGCACCAGGCGGCTCGCCTGACGCATGCGCGTCTGGCCAACGTCTATCCCGTACGGATATAGACGAGTGTCGGATCGTACATATTTTCGTAGTCCGCTGAGCTCTTTTCACCGTGGTCGCATTACTATACGGCCGGAATTCACGTTCGAGCGGTTATCTCATTTTTGTCGCATCGTGATATAGATAACGTTGGCGTTATAATATAATATTTTATCAATTATGAGATAACAGGACAGCTTCTATTCATATAATAATAAATGTAAAGTAAACTGCGACAGAACGCGCCATCCGAGCAGTTGTCGTGCAGTCTGTGGGGCGCATGGAATCGCATTCGCGAGATATCGTGCCCGTGTGTAGTGTAGCACGTCAGTCAGCAAAGCGGACTCGGATCGCGCGGTCGCGCGGCGCGTCAATCGGTGCTTGTAGTTTTTTAGTTTGACAGTTGGCGCGTTTTTCGTTTTTGTTCAACTAGATATTTCTTGTGGAAATCATAGATTTTATGTTAGTGTTAATCTGTGTTTTTCTGTTTTTAATATCGAGTGTTCGACTGTATTTGTGAGTTTTTCACGCCGGCTGTGAGTTAGTGGAAGCACGCTCCGTGCTTCGCTCGTGTTGTGCACGATTTTGTGATTTCCCTTTGGGAAATAGTTTCGTGGAGGTGTTACCACCGCTGCCTGACGACAACGAGGTACGTATTCAAGTATTTCTTACAGATAGATACAATATGAGTTACATATTTTAATTGGTTACTTTTACCGCCGCAAGTAAGACAGACAATTTCTCTTCCATATCCGTTAAACTAGTTGCAGATAGATAATCGTGTCTTAGCCTCGTTTAATGTATGCTGGTTATTTGCTGCGTTTAAATTGGGTTTTGTGTAGTTCACGTTATATTAGTGATTTTCCCGTGGACCGGGCGGGCAGTGCGCCGACATACAGCTGTGTGCGTAATGTGTAAAAATAAATAGGTACGTGGGTATTATCGAGACAAACCGGCTTTGCTAGGACACCGTATTATTAGAGCGTATTATACAATAAATGCTTCGTAGGTTAGGTTATGCCATTATGTTCATAATATTGATAGGTTCCAGGCTTGATACAGCGCCCTTTTTTGCATTTCATGATTGTCCTCCGTTTGTTGATGGTTACTAAGGTTCAAAATCGAATTTTACACATTTGAAACTGTAAGTAGGTCAATATCAGCAGGTAGGTATGTCTAATATTTTTGAAGTCAATATCAGTAAATCAATCCAAAGCCTTGTTTAAATACAGCTCCATACATATTACTATAATTATGATCAAATAGAGGTTATAATGTCTGTCAAAATTAATGCCTGCTAGCCCATCTACAATACATAAATTATATATCTAGTAAGTAACAAATTCTATTAATAAAATCAATACAAGTATACAAATACACAGTCAATCAATCCTCGACTACCAACATAATAGTAGAATTGTCACTTATCATTAATTAATATATCTAATACACATGCTACTTAAGCCTTTGCAAATAACTAGCATGTTAGCATAAGAGTTGCATGTCTTATGTACATCTCCCCTGTACTGTACCTTTAAAACCTAGCCTGTGATGACCTTACAAAAATTTTCATGGTTGTCTTCTGTTCTAATAGTTGTAAGACAGATTACCTTGTGATTAATTACCTAGTTACTATATTATTGTGAATGCTACAGCTATCTAATATTAGTTTAAACTAACCTATAAATCCGGTTGGGCGGCCTGCGGTACCTATAGGTAAGTCTGTTACTAGTTAGTAATGCAACCAGCAAGCTGAAGTTATTGCTATGCTGAATTCCATTGTCCATTTATTTAGCCAAAGCACCGAGTGCTTGGTTATCATTAATTTTGTATCCCACTTCCACAACTATGCCCTAATGTAACTAAATTCACATGATGCGTAATATGCATTTGAAAAGCCTTTTGAATTTCCATGTTACTGTTTCATTTCAAGCACTTATTAATCTAGACAATATAAATATTGATTTATTGGTGGCTCAAATTAAGCTCATTTGTTTGAATTGTCCCCTCAAGCCCTCATTACATAATGCTCAAAACACACACAAAATTAGGTAATGATTGATAAATTATATACCCATAATTGTTTTATGTCCATAACTCCAGACTGATTTATTGATGCATGGTCATTACACAGTCTAAACTACTAAAAAGACTAATGTTGGAAAAAGATGAACTTTTATCAGTCTTTTATCAGTTTGAGACATATTGTATTTCATTCTTTTTATTACAATGAAGCCTTGTCCCTTAGCTTGGTGAAATGCATGTAATAGATGAAAAAAATACAACATGGAGGAAGTTTAACAGTATTTTTTATAAAATATTAATTTATTAAATATTCTCAAGTAGTCTGTTTGTAATTTCCAAAATGCTTAACATTTTAGAAATTAAATTAATGTGAAAAATGCATAACAAAAACTGTTAATTACATTTTATATATGCTAAAATTGCTAAGGCTCACCCTAACTCGGCTAGCTAGGCTAGTCAAAACGATTAATGGCAAGGCAAGCTAAATTGTTTGTCTACTATATTAGTATTCTGCTTTACTTGGCTGTTTTGGCCAATATATATCTATTCCTGGTATAAATTGCAAAAACCTATGAAACAAATATATCTTAGGTTAATTTACCTATGAAGTAAGCACCTTTATATTATATTACTTTAATTTTTTTTTATTAGACTGGCATGCCATTCAACTCTAGGTAGGTACCTATAGGGCAGAATAATAAAACATTAATGATGCTCTTGATAATAAGTTTTATTTATTGCAGCACCATTTGTGAAAGATGTGTACCTTACCCAAATATTCCTATTTGTAGGGAATTACCACTAACAACCACAAACTTTATACTATATTTAATATTAGCTGTGCCCCGCAGCTTCACACACATAGCCTAAGTCACTCCTTATAACCTCAGCTGTTTGCCAGAAACAGTCCCGTCAAAATCGGGCCAGCCGTTTCGGAGATTACCCGGAACAAACAGAGACACAAAAATTTTAAAAACAGTTTTTTTTTGTTATTTTTACTTTATAATATACTTTCATAATATGCATATAAACAGACACTACAATTTTATTTATTTGTATAGATTATTATGAAATAATATAGTTATAAATATACTAAAACTAGCTTCCATCCGCGGCTTCATCTGCATGGTATACATCTTTATACATTCTAGTCTATGTGTTGTTCTGATGTATAAGCTATATTACTGTAAAGTTTCATCAAAATCTGTAGTTTTTGTGTGAAAGAGTAACATGACATCCATCCATCCTCACAAACATTCGCGTTTATAATATTAGTAGGAAGCATAGGATAGAAAGTAGGATTATTATTCATTACAAATAAACAATTTTAATTAAAAATGGCTTAGTTCTAATAGGCCTGGCCTGTCAACCTGCAGGTGAAAGGATTTAATTCTCCAATAAGCTTGAGCTTCCCATGCAATCATAGCATGGTGTTGAAGCATTTTGTCGTGCTTGGCGGGCTAGTTATCATCAAGAGCCAGTCTCCATTTCCAGTGATACATGTTACTTTCATACCATCATCATTTAGGATCAGGTTAGAAATTACCTATCTCTGTAGAATTCTTTCTACTTGTAATCCTAGTAAAAGATATGAGGTCGATTACAGTCTTTACAAGAACAACAAAACCTGTGGGAAAAAGAATGGATTCCAAATATGCAAAGATTGCTTTCCCTGTATTAGACAAGAAAATTACAAATAAATTATTACAGTTACACTATCATTTACACAAAACAGGTGCTATAGACAATCCTCTATGTCGGGATTGCGGACAAGAAATGGTGGAACATGTGATAAGGCATTTCGAGGCCACAGACAAAGTAAGGGCTACGCTTGGTTTGTACGAGCAACTAACTCAGGAGCACCTTTCATCATCATCATTAGTACCATCAACACCAATCATACCACTGGAGCAGATTTGCCGGCGACTCAAGGCCATCCTCAGCTAAGTAACGGAGCTGGGGTGGCTTGGAGAAATGCACAATACACCCCAAGCGGGATATCAGTGCAAGTCTAACACTCTCATTATGAATAAGAAATAAGAATCTTAGTAAAAATAATTCAAATACTTTCACACAGGATCCATGATTGTGTTCATGAAAGTTAGTAATAAACTATTCATCATTAATCATCATACTATTACACTCTCACTGTTGGGATAATATATCATGCGGGCCCAGTGCAGCACACATCCCCAAATTTTGTAGTTCCTGAACATGGCGGTTTCCATACAATTTTTTCCTTCACTGATTTAGAGCAAGTGCGGTATGAGGCTGCGCTGGTATTCAAACTGGTGTGTCAGATTGAAAGTCACCCAAGTTTCTGTTCGGCCACACTAGCTCGCAAACTATTGGCCCATTCCAATTGTGCAAGCAACTTGATAAACACAGTATGGGAGTCTTTTAAAAGTTTTAGTGCCGCTAAAGAATGAATGTTTTAACTGACATTTATTGTTATAGGCCGTCTAGTAACTGGTTTATTAGGTAAGATGCTAATTTTAAGATCCATTGTATTCAGAGACTATTCTTTTGTTTATATGATGTATGCCTCACCTTCTATAGCTCCAATGATAATGGTAAAGTGTATAATATCAAGTAATACTGGTGCACTGTAAAGGAACAAATAAATATATGTGCCATAAAAGAAAATAATTAGGTACCTATGTTATTTGTTAATTTGATGAGAAAAAATTTCATTGAAACACATTTTACATTATCTATTGTAAACAATAAATTTTTTAGTTGTATAAAAAGAAATGAAAATAATTACTGCAGTTTGTTTACCTCAAAATAGAGAGAAAAATATAACAAAAATAATGTTCGGGCGCCAGAGGCCACTTACCACAGTTAAAATAAATAATAATTCCTCCGGATGTCTAAGCCGCAGAGCAACAAACTTTTAATCTCGGGATAGGGAGATATAAGCAACCTAATAAAGTGTCATGGTATGTAATTTAGATCTCGTTGGGAGGAGTATAACATTGATTTGACTAATCTAAATCCTAATTTATCTTTTTACTGAAATTTTGAATCTAATAAGAAATATTTGTTTTTAATACACTACTGAATCTAATTATTAAATCTAATAAGAAATAATATTTGAACGCAAGATTGAACGTCGGCGCATACTCGTAATAAAGTAGCTTTATATCAACGTTAAATTAAGTTTTAACAAAAGAAAAGAAATTAATTGTTAAGCTTAGCTGTCAAACGAGAGGAAATCTTCACAAATGTCCATCGACGCCACATCGTGCACGAACCAGGCTCAACCAAAATGAACTAGAACGAAGGCTCCAGTCATATCCATATAAGGTTATGATAAATTTATAGGTAGTGAAAAAAACTTGGGTAAAAAACGCCAAAGGCTGAAACAAACAGTCCATTGTTAACTTCAAATTATAAAGAAAAACACATGTCGAGTTGGGCAGTAAATACAAATAAATACGCACCGTTTTTCCACAGATAAGGTTCCATGTAACAAAATGAAACTTTCTAATGCATAATTAACGAAATTCTAATATCTGAAACAAGACAAAAATGTTCAAAAATCGTAACCACATGATCGCGTCAATGGCGTCATTAATAATTTGGAAATACTTACGATTTCGATGAAAATTAATTGACCTACGGCAAGAGCCGTTATAAAGGTCTTTAATCCATTATAGGATCAAGGAAATCCACACAGGATTTAAGAAATAAATTAAGATTATCCGAGAGACATCTTGACTCCAGAAAGGTTGTCCGCAAAGTACCATAGAGTGAAGCTACTTTAGAGATGTCTAATCAAGTAAAAAAATAGCTACTTGTCAATGTGAGCTGTCAAAACGTCAACTCATAAGTAATCGTAAAAAGCAAAAAGTGAATCGACTAAATCAATCCCTAGACAATCAATACGACAGGAATACGCGCCAAATTCAAAATTCGAATAAAGTGAAGCAAAAATACTTAAATGTCGCTCGAAATTGGTTATCTGTAACGGGAGCACAAAAATCACGTTACATTACATACCTCCCCAAAAAAAATAAAAGAAAGACACTTTCTTTTATGACCGAAGCCAAAAGCAACAGCTCTACCAAAGAACTTTTCAAAGAATATTTGAAAATATAAAATAACAATGTCTCTAACGACAAACAAAACGAAGGGAGAACTTCCTCAAAACAAAGTTGTAAACAAAAATAAAAGTTGTTCAACTCCTGAAACAAAGTTTAGAAAAAAAACAATAACAAAAACCAGCTCTACAAAAAATCTCTACCAAAAACTCTATAATTAAAGATCAGTTAGGCTCTATCACCACTGACTCTATTATCTCTACCGACCAACTCTACAATTACTAAAGCGTGGTTGGGCACCATAGCCACCAGCTCTTAATCCAATATCATTCAAAAAGTAACAAATATAAAAATCTCTATCAAATATTAAACAAGTGCAAGACACGAGACACTATAAAAGTACGGTTAGATCGAAATAATCACCGACTCAGCGACTCTAATATAAACAAAACAAGTTAAAAGTAATGTGGACTAACTCATCATCAAAGCTCGGTTGGACTCTAGGATCGCCGACTCTATTACCACAAGTACAAAACAAAATTAAATGATTATAATATACGGTTAGACTCTCGTCGCCGTTTCCAAAGTATAAATACTACAAAATGAGTATTCAAAAGGCTTTCTCAGGAACAGGAGAAAATTAAACAATATATTGTGATCGGCTCAACTCCACCAACTTACCGTGCACAAATAGCATAAAAAAAATACAAATCAAGGGTAGAAAATCCGAGATTGTACTAAAGAATAGGTAGTCTACTGAAGGGGTAGCCTACTAAAGCTTTGAGATTAACTCAAGTTTCAAATCCGGGTAAGTAATATCCAGTTGGTTTGAAGCTTCAAAAAAGTCATGTCCGAGACACAAATATAACAAAGTGTTCACTTATCAAAAAGTTACCACTCAAAACAAGAGTATGTACAAATATACATAGCATGCCATTAAAAGGTAAGATCTATTATATTAATATTGCATTAATAAAGAATAAGATCTCTAAAAAATGATAAATATACAAAAATATAGGAGAAGTATCCTCTAAAATATACAAAAATATACATAAGATCTAATGATGTCGATAACATATTCAGGTAGGTTGAAGAAGTATTAAATTAATGTCAAAAAATGATATCAAAAAATGAACCAAGTTATTTAAGAGTATTATGAAATTGAAATGAGTAAAATGATATGAAGTTACCGAACAAACATCATCTTTCACAAATTGGGCAGTCCTGTCATACATCAAATCTTATTCATCACCTAACAAAGCCCTACTTCACCAAATCATCAAATTCAAAAACAAAATATGAGAACCAAAAATTTAAATTAATATTTAATAATATCTTTAATATGATAACGACCAGAAGTACCTTTATTTAAGTCTTTCAAGATGTAAACATTAGGAGAAACTTTCTTAATAATTTCACATTTTATAAACTTAGGTGCAAACTTTGCCGAAAAATAAATAGGAGCACTAGACTGCACAAAACTTCTTCTCCACACAATATCACCTACACCAAAAGAAATGACTTTGCGGCCAGTGTTATAATAACGCGCATTACGCTTATAAGCTTTCAAGAGATTAGCTTGAACTTTAACAAAAGTTTCACTAAGTGAATTTAAAGATGTAGCAAAAGAATCCCTACTTGCCATTTCAAGTTGGTTTAAATTATCAAAAGAGTTACTAAAGCGATGTAAAGAAGCATCAAAAATAAGTTCTCTACCAAACATCAGAAAATTAGGAGTATAATCTGTAGCAAGATTAACACTACTATTCAAAGCTAATTGAACATTGGGCAAAAACTTAGACCAAGTTCTATGATCATCTTTTACAAAACATGATATGCAAGTTTCAACAGTTTTATTATATCGCTCAACAGGATTGTTCTGCGGAGTATACAAAGTATTATAGAATATTTTAGTTATATTATAACCTTTTAGAAAGTCTACAAATGATCTAGAAACGAACTGTGTACCATTATCACAAACTAAAATTTTACAGCAACCAAACTTAAGAAATATCTCTTTTTCAAGAAGTTTACAAATTACTTTAGTAGTAGCATTTATCATGGGAAATATCCAGCAGTATTTAGAAAATACATCAACAACAGAAAGTATATATTTATGACCAGAATAAGCTTTAGGTAAAATTCCTATAATATCAATAGAAAGCATGATCATGGGACGATCAACTTTTTTAGGGTTAATCATTGTACCAAGAGCAGGAACGGTAGAATGTTTGTAAGCTTTACAAATTTCACAAGAATTTATATAATCATGAGTATCTTGGAACATTTTCTTCCAAAAGTAATGTTGTTTTAATTTATTTAATGTTTTATGAATACCAAGATGACCAGAATTAATATCATCATGGTTAGAACGAATAGTATCTATAATATGTTCTTTAGGTATCACAATTTTCCAATTCAAACGACTGTTAAGGTCAAATTTATTTTTACAAAATTTATATAAAGTATTATTTTCAACTCTAAAGTTTTTATATCGAGAAGGAAACTTCTGACAATCGACAAATACTCTCCTGTACCAGGAATCTTCAATATCATCATCTGGAGATACAATAGTATCTGGGGAAACAACAATAGCAGCTATACCAAGTCTAGACAAAGCGTCCGGTACTTGATGTAAAGAACCTTTTTTATGAACTATGTCAAAAGTAAATTGAGATATTCTAGCAGCCCAACGTGCTAAACGTCCACTAGGATTACTTAATTTCAACAACCATTTTAAGCTAGCATGATCAGTAATAACTGTAAATTTCATTCCCTCAATGTAAGGTCTAAAATGTTCAATAGAATCTAAAATTGCTAACAACTCACGTTCTGTAGTACTATAATTTCGCTCGCATTTATTGAGTGATCTAGAATAAAATGCAACAGGATGTTGATCACCATTATCATCTTCTTGAGTAAGAACACTACCAATGCCTACCGAACTAGCATCACAATGTAAAAAGAATTGTTTTTCAAAATTAGGACATTGTAAAACAGGTGCAGAAGATAAAACTTGTTTTAAATTATTAAATGCAATTTCAGCATCATCATTCCAAATAAGAGATTTCTTAGAATTTTTACTACCAGCAGTTAATTTAGTCAAAGGAGAAGCAATATCAGCAAATTTACTGACAAATCTACGATAATAAGAGCATAAGCCAAGAAAACTTCTAAGTTGTTTAATTGTTTCAGGGCGAGGAAAATTTTCTATAGTTTCTAATTTAGAAGGATCAGTATGTAAACCATTACTGTCAACAATATAACCAAGATAGCGAAGTCTATCTTTACAAAATTCACATTTTTTCAAATTCACTGTCAAACCAGCATCTTTCAGAATCTTATGTATTTTATGCAGATATTCTATATGTGTTTTTAGATCAGAATTTACCAAAATCAAGTCGTCTAAATAGCAGAAGGCAACATTATCAAATTCAGGACCAAAGAGTTTATCTACAAGTCGTTGCAACTCAGCAGGGGCATTTGTAAGACCAAAAGGCATTCGTACAAATTCATATAATCCTTTACCAGGCACTACAAAAGCAGTTTTCTCACGAGAAGATTTTTCCAAACTAATTTGCAAAAAAGCTTTAGAAAGATCAATAGTAGATATATAATTAGCTCCACGGAGGTTATCTAATATCCTAGAAGGGTATGGAAGTGGATAAGAGTCCTTGACAGTAACTGAATTTAAACGTCTAGAATCCAAACATAATCTAGTACCACCGTCTCTCTTTTCAACAGCTAATACTGGTGAACACCAAGGAGATTTAGAAGGTTGAATAATTCCCTCCTTCAATAAAACTTCTACTTCATCAAAAAGTTCTTTTTGTTTAGCAGGACTTAAAGGCCAATACCTACTTTTAAAAGGTTCACTAGTAACATTAATTTTATGTTCTACTAAATTAGTAAGACCTAAGCCTTTCTTTTCATAAGAAATATCTTCAAACAAAGCAATGGTATCATTAAGTGATTGTTTCTCAGAAGGAGAAAGTTCCATGGCTGAAGTAACAGCGCAAATTTGTGGCTGTTCATTGCGAACAAAAGTAATATTTTTCCATAAATCTTTAGCAAGATCAAACTTTATCCAAAAGTCAAATCCCAATATGACTGGAAGATCAAAAGAAGGTATAATCAAAAACTTTATAATTTTAGTTAAATTATCACAAGTTACTGGCAATTCAATAGAACCAATTATTTTCTGTGAAGAACCATCAGCAGTATATGCAGAACTAGAAACAGGCTTGATTTTATAACCTAACAGTAAAAATTGCAAATGGCTATTACAACCTAAAACGCAACTATTAGAACCACTGTCCAATAATCCAGAAAAAGAAAGATTTTCAACTGAAAACTTTAAGAAAGGTCTAGTATCATGATTTTTTACAAATAAAATAGGTGCAGATGTATAAACTCCAAAAAATGTTTTTAAGTAATCCAACCAATCAGAGAATTCCTTTTTACAAGTGGCATCATCAGGTTTGTAATTAAAATTATTTAGCATCGAGTCACCAGAAGTTTTTTCAAAAACTTGGGCCCGATGGCTAACTAGTTTTTTGACTGACTAATATTTTTCTTGTCAGCGTTACAAATATCACAATCCTGTGTGATAACACCAACCTTATGGCATTTAAAACAAACTATGCCTTGAATTGTAGGGCAATTTTTATAAGTATGTCCAGTAGACTTACATTTTAAACAAGTAGAATTATCAGTTTGAACAGCATGAAAATGTACTGTTTGTTTTTCAGATTTTAAAGATTTTCTATTCACAAAAACTTCAAGTTCCTTGCCAATATTAATAAATTGATCAATTGAATCTATGTGTTTACCAAAAATATATGGTGTGTAAATTGACAACATGTTGTGCTTAATTATGTTTATGACTGTCATGTCTAACACAGGTGTAGCTAAACGACTAGCCATATCCATCACTTCAGTAATAAAATCTGGAAGAGATTCTGTAGATTTCTGTTTCCGAGTACGAAGTTCATATTCCAAAAAATAGTCATATTCAGGTTTATCAAAACGATTCAAAAGTGCAAACTTAAGTGCTTGCCATGAGGCAATACGAATCCGAACACTACGAAACCATTTCGCCGCAGTACCAGAAAGTAAATCAGAGAACGAACCAACCAAAAAATTCTCATCAAAGTTTTTAAACAAAAAGTATTCTTCAATCTGAGTAATAAATTCACGAACACAAGACTTACCATCAAACACAATCTTACTTCGTTTCAAGTCAGGTAATTTATTTGTATTAGGCAAACTTTTCCTAATTTGTTCATTCACAAGAACATTCAAAGTGTTAAATGAAGATAATGAAGTCGGTTGAACACATGCAGAAGAATGAGCAGCTCCCACACCAGTCAAAAATTGATCAGGGATCTCAGTCAAATTATCAGCAACCGGTCTCATGTTAAAAGCAACACAAGGTTCCACACGAGCAGAAATATCACTAGAAACTTGACATTCCCTAGGTTCAGGCAACGGGGGAAATTGTACTTCCTTGTCCTCCATCTTGAACAAGTTTCAAACACAAAGAGTGTCCAATAAAAGAATTCAGCAAAAAGCTTAAAAAGTATAAAAAAGTTAAGTAAAATAAGTTCTTTCAAAAGTTAAAAGTTATGAACAAGTTCATAGTTAATCAAAAGTTAATGGCAAAAAGTTTAGTGAAGTAAATTCTTTCAAAAGTTAAATGTTATCAAAAAGTTTGTATTTAATCAAGTTATATTATTTAGTTTAAAAGTTGTTTTAGTTTTAGGTTTTGAGTATGCGTTGACGTTTTACAAAAGTGTGACTTACACCTTAATGTGAATATAATATTATCTTATATAACGGTTAAACATTAACAAACCTTATTTTCACAATATAACAAACAGTTTCAACATGTTTTAAAGTAGTTTTGTAAAAGTAAATGTACCTAAAAAGCACAAAAATAACAAAATTGTTACAAAAAAGATACAAAAGTTTATGAACAAATAAACAATATTGTTCATATAAAAAAAAGAAGAATACGAAGACGTTCAATATTGCAAAATAACTCCCAACTTCAAGTCCCTGTCGCTCGCGTCAATTGTAAACAATAAATTTTTTAGTTGTATAAAAAGAAATGAAAATAATTACTGCAGTTTGTTTACCTCAAAATAGAGAGAAAAATATAACAAAAATAATGTTCGGGCGCCAGAGGCCACTTACCACAGTTAAAATAAATAATAATTCCTCCGGATGTCTAAGCCGCAGAGCAACAAACTTTTAATCTCGGGATAGGGAGATATAAGCAACCTAATAAAGTGTCATGGTATGTAATTTAGATCTCGTTGGGAGGAGTATAACATTGATTTGACTAATCTAAATCCTAATTTATCTTTTTACTGAAATTTTGAATCTAATAAGAAATATTTGTTTTTAATACACTACTGAATCTAATTATTAAATCTAATAAGAAATAATATTTGAACGCAAGATTGAACGTCGGCGCATACTCGTAATAAAGTAGCTTTATATCAACGTTAAATTAAGTTTTAACAAAAGAAAAGAAATTAATTGTTAAGCTTAGCTGTCAAACGAGAGGAAATCTTCACAAATGTCCATCGACGCCACATCGTGCACGAACCAGGCTCAACCAAAATGAACTAGAACGAAGGCTCCAGTCATATCCATATAAGGTTATGATAAATTTATAGGTAGTAAAAAAAACTTGGGTAAAAAACGCCAAAGGCTGAAACAAACAGTCCATTGTTAACTTCAAATTATAAAGAAAAACACATGTCGAGTTGGGCAGTAAATACAAATAAATACGCACCGTTTTTCCACAGATAAGGTTCCATGTAACAAAATGAAACTTTCTAATGCATAATTAACGAAATTCTAATATCTGAAACAAGACAAAAATGTTCAAAAATCGTAACCACATGATCGCGTCAATGGCGTCATTAATAATTTGGAAATACTTACGATTTCGATGAAAATTAATTGACCTACGGCAAGAGCCGTTATAAAGGTCTTTAATCCATTATAGGATCAAGGAAATCCACACAGGATTTAAGAAATAAATTAAGATTATCCGAGAGACATCTTGACTCCAGAAAGGTTGTCCGCAAAGTACCATAGAGTGAAGCTACTTTAGAGATGTCTAATCAAGTAAAAAAATAGCTACTTGTCAATGTGAGCTGTCAAAACGTCAACTCATAAGTAATCGTAAAAAGCAAAAAGTGAATCGACTAAATCAATCCCTAGACAATCAATACGACAGGAATACGCGCCAAATTCAAAATTCGAATAAAGTGAAGCAAAAATACTTAAATGTCGCTCGAAATTGGTTATCTGTAACGGGAGCACAAAAATCACGTTACACTATACCTGTTTATCAGCATCGGTGATCCCTTAACCACACCCTAAAATACTTATAGAAATGTAAATTGTATTTTGGATATTATGAAAGGTAAATTTCGGCAACATTGAAGTTTTAAAAACTCAAACAATACATGATTGTAATAATTGTATGTAATTGTTGTGGCAAAGAGTTCAGAAGGTAGTACTTTTTTGTCATTTACTGACATAGCACAGCCTGGCTACATGAAGGGTGTTGCATTTTTCAGATGGGGGTTCTATTACACCCATAACCTAGCCTATACCAGCCGTAACCTATTTTCTAAAGAGTAAAAAGCACATTCTCAAAATTGACACTTTAAATAAGTAACACCACACCACACCAGCTATCCTGATTCTTGAATAGGTTCACTCTGTATTGCCTACAATCTAGCTAAATATTTTAATATAAATATATGTATAGTATGTATATGATGGTGGTGTATTGATATTTTGGTTGGCCATCTGCCAGAATGTAATATGGAGGCTGAATTTGTAGTCAGAATTAAGTATTCATTCAATGCAATAAATCTTTTCTATCTTCTTATTCATAAAAGGCCAGCATCTACCGTCAGTTGTCCTTGTTTCTCTCGGAAAATATAAAACAATATGACTACTCAGTAGGGTTGTCAGCTACTCCATTACTGCTGGAGTGCATTTCTGAGAGTAGGTAATGCTCATACTTTTGAAACAAAGACTAAGTACTCAGTTTAATTTACTCGAATGCTGTTTAATATTCCTTGTAATGAAATAAATGATCTTTAGTTATGAAATGTTTAACTTCTATTGTGAATACTGTATTGTATGAGGACATTTAGAAAAATTGTCCTAATGGGGAATTGACATTTTTGAGCATTTCCTCCTAAATTGAGTTATTTCAACCCTCATATTTCGCACGTCTAATTGAGTAGCTATAGGCAACCCTAATAGAAGATTTCAATCTTCATATAATAATATGCGGCAAAGCAATTTGGCAGTGCACTGCTATGTAAAGTACCCACAAAATGGGGGATGGGAAGGGATGGAATGGGTACGGGGGTCGATTACATGACGACGATGTAGAGAGTAATATGACGACTACTTAGCCTCAAAAAAGATGACTTTGTTAAAGAAAGGAGTGAATGAATCAAATTTGAGCATTCGTTTAAAATGGAAACCAGCTCTCTTCGGCTACCGGAGGCCAAAAAAATTCCGCCATCATGCGTAAGTGATGCAACTTTTAAATCATTTTGTTACTTCATTCAGATATTGAGAGATATTATAATCCCTATTGACAATGAGAACTCTTGTATCATCGAACATCTGAAAACCAGTGAATCGGTGATCGGTGACACGATTACATAGTTTCAGGTC
Source organism: Crocallis elinguaria (assembly GCA_907269065.1). Lineage (NCBI taxonomy): Eukaryota > Metazoa > Arthropoda > Insecta > Lepidoptera > Geometridae > Crocallis > Crocallis elinguaria. Next base: position 12,727,922 of record OU026071.1, on the reverse strand, counting down.
ACTGTTCTTGAACAAGAAAGGGTGTCGGGACGCATTGACTAGAGACGCTACAGTAAAACAAAAGTTGAACTGATACGAGTATGAAATCGAGAAAGATACATGGTGAAAACTTGTCTATCACTCCACCGTGAACAATCACAAATAACGCCAATACAGAAGCATATGTTCACAATCGAGTGCGGAGTATTTAAAGCTTGAGATCGCCGGCCGCTAGCTCGAGGCGTCATGCGCGTGCGTCACACCCAACGTGAATAGAAACCGGTGACCCTCGCGGCATGCCGATGGTGACGCCAGCGTCGTGACGGGTTTGTGTTACTTCACTTTAGCGAAAGTGTCACGCTAAACCCTAGGATCACAATATCCTTCTCGACCCTGACTTCGCTTAATAGTAGTAGTCTAAAGAGGCAATGCGCTGTCGTTCAGACGTGGTCGAAACCAGAGATCTTCGCGGCATGCGATGGTGACGCCAGCATCGTGACCGTTTCGCGTCACTTTGTTGAAGTGACAATGTTATGAGATAAATAAACCCGATAGTAATTTTTTTTAGAACTACATGAGGTTCTGAAAGCTGAACCGAATCTAGCCTTTACTCTAGTGTTAAGTCTACATGGCCATGGCAACAAGCGACATTACCAGAGCGCATATTCTACTAAACAAATGCTTTAAAAATGACATTTCGTCCCAAAATGCTTGCTTCAGTCTTTTTCAGTATTTTATAGCACAGTCGTTTTTCTATGATGCCTATAAAAAGTTCGGTGCATGGTTATCAATAAGCCATTGTTAATTCATCAAAGTTGTCATTTTTAAACCTATTGTTTAGTGGAATTAGGAAGAATATCAAGCTGGTATAGAAGCTGTCGAATCGCATTACTGCTGTAAAGTACTCCTCGGCTTTATTAATCTAACTGCTGCCAGACCGCTAAGGGCACTGTACCGAAGTACTATACGTAGTGTAGAATGTCCTATACTACGCCCTTAGTGGTGAGTTGGTGAGCATCGGGAGAGTCCATTGTCCAGAAGCGGACTGCTACAAGCTACGTGGTAACATATATACAAGTTCGCTTCTGATGGACTAACCAATTTAGTAAATCAGTATTATACGCTGTTTTATGTCCATGGTACTGTTGGGGAAAACACAATAGTTCATATTTTTACTATACTAACATGAAATCGTCCCATAGCATGATCAAATAATTCATCTAAACTAAGTAATTCTGGTAAAAAAGGCGCCTGATAGAATTCCTAAATCGGACGGAAATATATGTCGGGTTCCACGGAGTAGCTAAGTGGATTTGGGCAAGCCCAACTGCCATCAGAAAGGGACTATGACAAATGATGTCTCTCATCCGAAAACACATAAAAACCGCTCGGGAGAAACGTTACGAATTCACTATTTATCACTCGAAGGGCAGGTTTGTTTTCGCTGAACAATTTGTGTGTATTCAATCATGCGAAAGACTGGTGTGGACGACAGGACCGCACAGAAAATTGACTTGAAAATTGTTACAAAGAAACAGAATTTAAAATAGAGTTAAAGAACGTCTAAAAAAGATCTGTAACGTTCTTACTTGTAATTATGGAATAGATTGCATGAAAGCATTCCGGAAATTTTCCGATGTACTTGATGCCAAAAAGGAATTCCTAACGATGACGGACAATTTGAGCATGCAGTATGCACCAAATATTTCACAGATAACCCTAATGTTTGTCGCGGCTTTATTTCAGTTCAGTGAACCTGTCAACTTGGCTTGTGATCCAGAGATTTCAATTTGCGACGAAAACGTAAGATGTCAATCTAGCCGGATTTGGTGCCAATTTTCTTTGGGGATAATGAAAATGAAATGACGTTTTCGGGGCTATTGGGAAGATTTTCCCACATTTTGTCTGAATTTGTGCAAGAGGTGAAAAGAATGGTCACATGCTAAAGAGTAGCATTGTTGTCGCTGTCTTCTCTCGTTGGATAGACGGCTTAGAAGGATAACCAACACCAAAAAACACGTCCAAAGGAATCTTATTAGAAACGAAACTTACCAATTACCCAGATATCATTAGCTTGATAAGGATCCCACAGCTTTTTCGGACCGCGCATTCATTCTTATCGCGTCAGTCAGGTGTTGATGTGAGTCAATTGACGAGGGTCAGGGGTCGGAGCTATACTGACATCATCAGGCATCATTCTACCGACAGGTGGGTGTCGACCCTAGCAATTAAAAAGGTTAACGACCTTTGAAGAATGAAGCTAGCTATGATACTACCATCTGACCTTCACTAGCACGAATTCCAAAGGTGAACTTTGTGTTCTAGAAATTCCATTTTTATATGAGACATTTTAATCATACCCAATAAGCAGATTTCGTGAAAGAATTGAGAGCGCATGATGTAAGACTTTTACATGGTCCCGGCATGGAGCCAAAAATATGCTATGCTCTAGATAAGTTATGGGTACAGAAAATGTAGGCAAGCTATTTTATTATACTAAAATGCTGGATTGGAATGAACATTGACATAGCTCTTTATGTCCTCTCGTATGTTATGCAGTAATTATACCCATTTCGTATATTGTGCTAGAAATATGTAGAGGCATTCATCCAGTGGTAACAATCTTAATAAATTGAGATGTTATCGTTATTACCATGTCTCCGTTAAAAATGTTAATAAGTTTACTGGAGTGGTTTAATTAATCGATATTTAGCTATTAACATTATCATCAGTTCACTGCAAATAGGGCCCTGCCCAAGCTGTAAGCAGGCTGATCTTGGGGATTCTTCTTATTCTTGAGATTATTCTTTAACCCTCCTCTAAATACTGATTGTAATATCAACGCAGGCTACATTTTGGAGAATGTGCAACGGAATTACACTGCTTGATTCCCGCATCTCCATTTTACCATCGGTTAACTAGAGGTACGCCACTACCGTCACCCGTATATATACTTACGGTTGATATCCCTCTTATCCGTACCAAGGAAGCGTTTTGCTTCAACCTTCGTTATACGGGCGGCTAAGGAAGGCAATTCTTTACCAGCCTCTGTGTTTTCTAATAGCTATAATTTGAGAGGTTTCAAGACAAGAGTGAATAGGTTTCTTCTAGGCGAGCGTGCTTCATCGTCGACCGCATCGTAGCTTAACATCAGGTGAGATCATGGTCAGACGTAAGCCTATTTCAAATTTAAAAAAGCATAGTGTCACAAGTTCTACCGACCTCCACTTCAGCATTTATGAAAATAGCACATGCTCTCAGCATGTGCTATTTTCATGATGATGACGATTATGTCTTAACGACAATAATTAATTATAACAACAAGGTAAATATGACTGTCGTTTCTCGAATAAATTTACTTTTCAATACGAACCATAATGTCTTATAAGTTTCTTTTATAATTATTTCTGAATTTTCATTGAGTTAGTGAACGTGAAACATTGCGAAACCGCCTCATTACGTATTCAGCGATAGGTACACCTACGCGCACATTAATTTTACGTTTATTTTAACGTAAGGGATAACAATAGCTCCGTATCCGAGGACAAAGTGGGATGCAAGAAACCAAGGTGGTATACTAACGTAAGCACAGTTGAGAAACAGTGGTTGAGCGGGTTAAGCGACTAAGGTCAAAAATGATAATTGACAAGGGCTACGTACCTTAATTATACTCACAACAAAGTTACTGTATGATTTTGAGAATAGCTAGGATAACTAAGTAGATTCAAGCAACTATAACTTCTATGAAGTCAGGCAGTTACTAAAGATCGTCATGCTTCAAGCACACAATCATACTAGAGAACAGGATGGAATTGTCGATTAAAAACTTGTAATTTCTGCTAGTTCCTCATTTCCTAAGTTAACTTAACCACTGAATAAATCATATCTCCGATTGAATATAGCTTGCAAAAGTCGACAATCTAAAACACCGACGAATCGATATAATGTAACGCGTAACATAGCCCTACCGATTTGCAGAGCCGAGTTTTTATTTATGTTTAAACATTTTGATTATTATATACTGTTTAAATCGCGCGGTGTCTGGTCAAACCGGTTCGCGTAGGAGCACTCGATGACTCACCCCGACAAAGATGGCGGCGGAACAATAAGCAATTATCGGCAACAGACCCTGCGAATCGTTTATACTGCTCCGTCGACCGTGCTTTATCTGTGGTCTAAAAAAAGCTAACACTGATAGTGTTGTGCTTTTTGATGCAGCTTGGTACTAGCCGTCCTACATTTGGCATGGTAATTTGCAGATCCTGCTGGCTGGTTCAACGTGGATGGAAGAAAGAATAAGGCCAGTTTTTTGTAGTGATTTTAATTCGCACCTTTTTTTAAAATTCTATGTTAGCCTACTTATGTAATTTTTGCATTTAGTGGAGGGGCGCGCACTTTCGGTTTCGCAAAATTAAGATGATCTCTGTCTAGTACCATTATGTGAATGTTGTTTAGAAATTGGTGAGAATGTATCTCATTAATTTCCTCTATAATACCTCTGATCTTTTCCACGTTCGATCCTGTATGCGGGCGATGTCGATATCGCTTTCTCATCTGGCTATCAACCCTTATAATCATTCAGATCACCATAGTCTAACGTTTAACTTGTTGTTTTATTTATCTTAATCGTGTCACGTCACAACAGTTAAGTCATACTTACATGTCCTGTGTTATCTGACGTCCCACGTGGTCAGTGATCGAAGAACCAGCGCCGCACGGCGCGGTCGAGGTCGCCGGCCGTCCAGCAACTATACACTACATCATTCCATGTAGCCGCGTTTTTTTATATTTGTCACGCTGGTGATAATTTACTACTAAGGTCGATGCGATGCGGCCTGCGATGCGAGAGTAGGATAAAAAGTTTAATGTATTTTTTTTACCTATTGGCCGTAGTGATTGTACATTGCTTTGTGTCGTCTCTTGACCGTCAAGATTGAATTCGGGCTTCAGAGTTGTAGGCACTTGTATTATTTTAAGTTTAAAGAACTTGGGCTTGGGGAAGTTATATCTCTGGTAAAGATTGAGCATTTTTACTCATAATTGGCTCTTTAAGAGGATCTTTGAGGTAAGGATCTTATGTGATCCAAGTGATCCAAATCCACCCTTCCCATTTGCTTTTCACCGGCGTGAATGCATACGAAAGGGTAGCTCGGTCTCTAAAACCACTCGAGCCAATTTAAACTTCAAAGCGCTCCAAATAAATCTCCCAACGAACGGCCACAGGTAGTGAAAAATAAACACTTCTCAGTTTAACCCACTTCAGGCTTTTACCGTATTGGCCGTACAACAAATCCACGTCAGTCGTTCCAATGCTAACGTCCCCGTAGTTTGTTCGAATTCGTATTATTCCATTTTATTCGCGCTCTGGGCAAATACAAGCTCGCTTTGCAGACTCGATTGTTTCCAAGTGTTCTACGTAGAGAGCGATCCGAGCCTTTCCACAGTTTTCAATACGATATTCGACTCTTTGATAAAGACAACGAAAATTGCTTTGAGAACGCTTCGATGAGCACACAACATTTCGAGATACTTCTTCTGTGTCAAAATCGGAAAGTTATTTCGTATTTATGAAAATCAATCGAATAGGTACCGGATGTAATCAATGGAACACATCTAAATGGGCCGATGGATAAATCGAATTAATACTGCCGCAGTACAGATATGATAATTTTATCGATAAATTCTTGCACGCGTATCGTGAAAGTGTTGCCATACCAACGAGATATTGTATATTGAATTTGTTAGCGATGAAAATTGTTTGTGTCTCCTGTGATAAATAATATACGTAAATAAACTATGATTTTTCTGTACTTGTCCTGTTCTCGTATAAACAAACTTGACGGCTTACCAACCAATGACGTAGATATAAATTCAATCGAATGTCATTGTTTAGCGATCGGATCTCTATTGCCGTCATTGGTTGGTATCCGCCAAGTGTGCTTTCCTTATAGGACAAGTTTTAGTGGTAGGACTAACTCTTCTGCGAGTGTCCGTCTGGGTTGTTACCACCGCTTTGCTCGTGAAGTCTGCCTCCAAGCAGTAGTGTGCAAGCATTACTGTGTTCCGGTTTGATGAGCAGAGTAGCCAGTGAAATTACTGGGCTTATGAGACTTGATACCTAATGTCTCAGGGTAGCGAGCGCACTGCAGTGCCGCGCAGGCCTTTGTGTTTTAAAGTTCTGAGTGGCACTGCAATTGTTATGGGCCGGCGTTATGCTTACCATCAGGCAAACGACCAGCTCGTCTCGTTACCAAATAATATAAAAAAAAGTTTAGAAAATTAAAGTTTACTTAGTGCATAAAGTGGTTTAATGTTTCTTGTGTAATTCACCTGTCACCATAATATGAGTTATCACTTTGTAAGCATCGAGTCTCAAAGAGTCGTGATTTTCAAGGTGTTTTAAGTACACCTACGTGAGCAATCTAACCGCTTTTGAGTTGTGACATACATAAAAAAGTTATAAATAACGAAAGCAAAGTGCGAAGTGTCCCAGCAATTGTATAAATACACCGAGAAACATATTCACGGCAAATATAAATGCCTGATACCTACTGCAGCTTTACAGTTAGTCCACTAACTGATTCAGATAACCCGAATTGAAACACTAAAAGTGAATGGATTCAAGTGTAGGTAAAAATATTTACCTTGGTTTGAAGTTTGTTTAGAGCAAAGTCTGAAATACCTTTTTAGCGCCTTTCTAACATCAATGACACGAAGCCTTCTGTTTTACTACTTTAAGACGAATCTAAGTATGAACTCTTGCTTCCATTTCCATGTCAAAATTGTATACAATTTTGTCATATGGAAGCAAAAATCAACGCTTAAGTCAGAGTTCTACTAATGTGAAATGAACAATGCGTGATCAGCAGTTCAGTTCCAAATTCAGAAGTAAATTTGACAGATGTCAAAATGCTCGTTTAAATGATCCGAAGTTGAGTTATATGAACCTTAATCCATGAGTTAAATCTAGTTCTTAGTTGAATTGACATCATCAGAATAGTTGGTGATCTCGTCTCCGAATCTAAGTCATAAAAAATGGCTTATTAAAATTAACATACTTTCTGAAGCTTGCTTTGCAAATGTATTCCACAAAGAATTAATTAAAAACGATTCGAAAGAAAATCGATTAACTAAAAACGAGTTCAAGCTCAAATCCTACTTGCAGAAACAGAACGAAAAGTTACATGAAAGACCGGTTTCCATTCGCGATATTAGTAAAACTCGAACGCTTCCATTCATAATTTAACAAGCAATCCTCAGAAGTTGCTGAACCAGTGCAGAACATTCGAGAACTCGGAAAGTTGCTTCACAAGAAAAACCGCGCTTTGGCACTGTCGTGTCGTGACCCCGAAAACTTGCTCTTAGGTAGTTTATGATCGCGGTTTTGATAAGACATTGAAATACGTTACATAATTGCCATTATGATCAGTTTTATTCTATCATTCCACACATTAGCTAGCGGCGTAAGTTCGACCGTCTGCAAAATTAAGTTTTTTAACTATTGAAACCTCTTCCCCAACACCGCTTTGATCCAATTCATAGAATAGTACTAAGTATGTTCTATTTTAACTTAAGACTAACTAACTTCTCTTTACCTTTTTCCAAGTTCCAAACGGTTCTTGCAACATCTATTATTCTACAATGTCTTACAGCTATATTTGACGGTCCGAGTTACATGCCTGATTGAAGTAAAGTACCATCTATACAAATAAATAAAATTGAAGTGTCTGTTTGTAATATCAAAATAAAAGCTTTTTACCAAATGCATATGAAAGTATATACGGTACATATAACAAAACAACCATTTTTAAAAATTTTGTCTGTCTGTTTGTTCCGGGTAATCTCCGAAATGGCTGGACCGATTTTGACGGGACTTTCACTGGCAGATAGCTGATCATACAAGGAGTAACTTAGGCTACTTTAATTTTAGAAAAATTATTAGGGTTCCGCGCATAAAAATAAAAACCATGAAATCCAATATCTCCGCGCGGGTGAAACCGCGGGGCAGCAGCTAGTTCGGAAATGAGATTGAAATTAACAGTCGTGTTCGAAGACTTCTAAGTATCTGCAGCAGTTTCCTGTTTCCTCAGTATATTGTTAGCAAATGGGGATCTATTTGCGTCCCAACAAGGCGATATTCCCGCTTCGGAGAGAGCTCAGCACTTATTATTATTTATTTAAAGACCCTCGCTTCTCCAGTTCCTTCATGATATTTTTAATACGCACTCAATTTATCTTAAGTTACTTTTCGTTTGCTTAACGTAGCTGTAGGTATCAGGATTTATGCATGTTCTTTTTTGGTGCTTCGTCGCGAATAAAATCAGCTGTTCTTTTTTAGTTTACGCTTCGCTTGTAACGCGGTCGGTTTTTTTGGATATTTAGCTTGTCGAAGTGGAGTGTTTGGATATTTAAGAATAAAACTGCAAACGGAGCAGTAACTTCCATGTTTCGTAACATAGGTAAGTATGTTAATATTTAGTATGCTATGCGTATGTATTAAGTAAATGTACCATGCTTTAGTGTGTTAAAAATAACTTGGCTTAGTCACATATAAAACCATCACAACACATGTCAAGGTTTCCTGAGAGACAACGCTTTTTGCACTCATTGCCTTCGTTTTTGTGCTTAAAATTTTGTATGTGCGACATTCAAATTTAACTTTGTTAAGCATTTTACCAACCGACTTTAAAAAAAGGAGGTATTCAATTCGACACGTATACGTATGTAATATTATTGCAACTGCAATATATTCTGATATAATATAATGCATATTTTTATGTTATTTGGTAACGAGACGAGCTGGTCTTTTGCCGGATGGTAAGCGTAACGCCAGCCCATAACAATTGCAGTACCACTCAAAACTTTAAAACAAAGGCCTGCGCGACACTGCAGTGCGCTCATAACCCTGAGACATGTAATTTCACTGGCTACTCTGCTTATCGAACCGGAACACAATAACGCTTGCACATTACTGCTTGGCGGCAGAGTTCACGAGTAAAGCGGTGGTACCGACCCAGACGAACACTCGCAGCAGAGTTAGTCCTACCACCTAGTACCTATATGAAGTCTGTTGATATTTATGTAACTTTTGTTTCATTGCATCGACTTGTTTTAAAACTAACGCTTTAGAAACTTTATGGACGATTGTAGTTTGATTTATTTCTCAGCGCCTTTTCCTATTAGAGTATAACAACATCAGATCTGTTAAAAAATGTAGGCATTAACTATATTGCCTTCAGTATTGGAACACTATATTCCAACATGAAAAGCACAACGATTTTAAAAGCGTTTGTGCTCAGTCGGCTTGTCCAAACAGCGTTAGGTATCAGTAAAACAAGTTAACCGCCAACAAAAATGTTCAACGCAGTCACGTTATATGACGTAATAAAATCCATATGGGTTGATGGTGCTGCGATTAAAACGGAAAGCAGTCTTGAGGGATACGTGTCAGCGGAAGCTCGGCATTCATTACATCCAGAAATTGCTGTCGATCACGATTTTCATTGTAACTTTATTCTTTTTATAATCTTTTATTTACCTTCGATTCCTGTAGGTCAGGGATCTGAGGATCGATTCGTCCACTTCTCAATTTCTAATCACGCTTTGGCTATTTCGGTGTTTTTCTTTGATCGCCTATGACAATGGAGGTCACCAATAAACTATCGTTAATTTTGGTATGCTCTTCATTAAAGTGATCACTGATCATTTCGTGACAGAACATTGTCATAAACCATTTGTTTAGTAGAATTGAGGCCCCCGTTTCGTACCCGTGGTCCACCTACGTGGTTCACCTAGGTGTTCCACGGGTGGGGTGCGACGTCGGATAACCTCCTCGTGGTGCATCCTGGGTGCCTGCCAGCTGACGCCTCCTCGGTTGATCGTTCTCGGTCACCGGGAGGCCGATGGCAGGTAGCTAATAATCCGGCATATCTATATATGTATTGTGTTTATGTATTTACTGTATCTAACGTATATTATGTATATATTTATATGTGTATTATTAGTATGTATATATCTATATCTGCGCCGCTCCTATCCCTCTGCTTGCAGAGGGCAACGGACGCGGTGGACACCACTGATCAGAAGGGTCAATAAGTGGTTTTTATATGTTTATGTATTTGTTTATCTGTATTTATGGTATTATTTATGCATAGTGTTTACTTATTTACTATTAGTATGTATCTATATATAAACCAGAGGAGAAGTGCCGCTCTCAGTGGCTCTCGTCCGTGCTCGTTTTCCTAACTTGCTTTTGCAAGGGAGGAGAATGCGCGGGGCGGATTTCGCTGAGAGTGTGCCGATTTTGTTTACGCAGTGATCCGACCCGTTTGAAAAAACGGGTTGGACGTAAAACGGTGTGCTCTCTCATTCTGAGTGGCACGGGTACTGCCGGGCCACGTGTGCTCGGCAGATGCCTCTGTCGCATGGTTTGAAGAGAGCCTACGTTGAAGTGCCACCACTGCGGGTATCAATTTGATACCGCTGATCACGCCCTAGCAATGTGTCACGCATGGACACTGCAAAAGGCTGATTTGGTGGCACAACAAGGAGAGAACGACCTTTCCTTTCTGAACATCGTGAAAGCGATGATCGAAAGCGAAGGGTCGTGGCAGGCGGTCCAAGCCTTTGGCGAGGGCTTATTGCCGTGTAGTAGGCAGCGGACCAGCTGAGAGTGGACGATGTTCTCTCCCAGCCTATCCGCCGCCGTAGAGCGAGAGGCGGAAATGTTCGCTAATGCCAGATGTGGCACACACTGGGGGGTGTATGCCAACTATTCACTGGCATGAGTCGTGGCGCAATTGGTATGGAATTTATTTCATATTTTATTTGTGCCCCCCTTTATGGGTGAGTCTGTGACCATGTAACGTGGTCGTCTCGCACTAGGGTCTGGTTGCGGAGTAATCCTAACGGAATCCCGCGACCGACCTCCTTGCGACGCGTGCCATGCGTGAGGTGTTTTTTAGTGGGTAGACTGCCGGCTTTTCCGGCAGGAGTCCCACACTACCCCGTGCTCCCCCTACAAGCACGGGGTGTTAGTGCGTAATGCATTTTTCACCTCACGTAAAACAAAAAAAAAAAAAAAAAAAAAAAAAAAAAAAAAAGGTGTTCCACGGGTACATTTTTGTACCAGTAGAACACTTAGGCAACCGATAAAGTGATGTCTAACTCCACTTTTAAAAATAGAAGTTATTTTAACCGAGTAGTTATTTTCGAACAACTCTCTCCGTGTTTTCAAACACAACATTGTTGTAGAAGAATGGACAAGTTAGTAGTTGTCGTTAAAAGTTAGCTTCGTTAGCAGAGAGTAAACATTTTAACTGGATGGGGATAAACGGAAAATTCCAGTGAACTTAAAAAAAAATAGTTCTGATTCATTAGGAGTTTATTAAAACTACATAGCTGGTGTTGGCAGGTTGCAGTGACGTTCGTCGCTTTATTAAAACTGTTGGATGGTGTCCGGATCGTGAACTGCAAACAACGGTTTTAATAACATCAGCAGTGCGAGTACGGAGCTTTTCGATAAATAAAATTCGATAAAATTGACAGTTAAAATCGATAAAACCCACTTTATCGATTTTAAATGTCAATTTTATCGAATAAAACACACTTTATCGATTTTAACTGTCAATTTTATCGAAATTTATTTATCGAAAAGATCCGTACTCGCGCCGCAGATTCTTGCTTTTAAGTCCATTTTATCTATTCTATATCATCTGTACTGATATCATAGAGGTAAGTTAGTAACGTTGGTTTTCGTTTGTTTGTTATCGTTAATCTCTGGAACCGAGTGACTGAAAGATTCTAGTTATTGTTTAAAATACCGAAAGTTCTGAGTGGCACTGCAATTTATATGAGCCGGTGTTATAAGCTTACCATCTGACAAACGACCCGCTCGTCTCATTATTAAATACTAAGTGCTAGAGAGGTGCATTTCGTAAATTTTCTTAATATAGGGACCTAGTACTATTTCACGTCTAAAAACGATTACAAGTAAAGTACACAAAATAACAATAATGCAATTGAAAAAACTATATAGATTTCATTTTAGCATTTTAGACTTATGATGATATTTAGATAATATAACAAAATTAAAGCACAAAACGAAAAAGTACCAATGTATAATATCTACTCAAATAACACTCACATGAATTACAGATTAAAAATACAAAAAAGTACCAACCGAAGACGGCAAGTTTTACAACATCATCAGTAGGAAAGAGGACTTAGAGCGTACAATGAGAGGGTACAAATCGGCTTGACAGTAAGATGATTACCTAATCAAAAGCCATCGGGGAGTTCAAACTTGGCAATGACGTCACAGAATGGACCTCCACTCGTAAAAGACTACGACTACACAAATGTTAATAGACTCGTGCCAAGTCATCCGAAATTAAATGAACTTGTGACACCTAGCTATTTGGAGTGAACGAATGTTCCAGCTTGATAAATTGGAGCAGATAAGTCAAAAACTTTTAATCTCGGTGAATGATTTCCTCATTTGTTCGTTTGTAATGTTAATGCTTCGAGGGTTGTAGACGTACCTGCGGCGCAAGTACGGAAGTCGTTTCGATAAATTTGTCGAGTCGATAAAATCGATAAATTTATCGAATGTTGTGAGTGCCGAACTCTGATGGTAAAGTATTGTAGTAGCTCTATATTCTCTTTGGATTCGACCTAGCTATTCGATAACTTTTGTCGATTGTATCGAGCCTCGATAAATTATATAAAAAGTTGATAAAACCCACTTTATCGATTTGAACTGTCAATTTTATCGAATTTTATCGATCGAAAAGATCCGTACTTGCGCTGCTGGTTAGTATCTTGCAATGTTGCTATGTTAGTTTGGTTAGGTAAAATCTTACAAGCTTAATTTGGTGGTCGATTGAGCTGAAATTGGATATACGTTTATGTAAATCGGATGACAATGCAATATAATGTCACAGAGCTTGTCTGATGATGGAGCCGGAAGGTGGCCATAGAAACTCTATAATGAAACGACGTAACCGCATCGATTTTGGGCTCGTTTGATTTGTCTTTACATGTCGGTACTCTGATCCTAGATGATGTCCGGGGCCCTGATGTTGGTGGCGGAAAGTGGCATTAAGATTACACTACCATTTTAAAATTTAAATACGTATTTTATAAAAGTTTCTCTAATAAATATATAGGCATTCATCGGGTTTTTCTGTTACATATTTTTGATACACTTCTCTCTTATACTATGAGTGGGAGGGCTGGTAGTAAATGCTTTAGCATTAAACCCTCCTATTGTACTTTTCTTAGTGTAGTAAAGTATTCAATAAATAAATCATATTCAAATATAACTTTAAACAAACACAGTTCCAGTCCAAAAATAATTTCTTCAGCTTGATCTGTATCAAGCATACAAAACAGTACCGTTTGATTATTTTTTGTACGTGTTTAAATCTATTTCTGTATAAGATACCGTGTTATCGTCGGAGATCAGTGTATAGTGGCGGCACTATTGTTGTGGGCCCATCAGAGCTGTTAACTCGATATGAATGAGGCGGTAAGTTTGCGTCGACGCTTATTGAATTGTGTGACACGTGAATAGGGCTGCCACTTGCCACCATGCTTTGGGGGACTACTGTTTTATTAAGAGCTGTTTAGAAATATGCTTACGGATGTATGATTTGGGGCATTAGGCAGACGCTCTAACAACTGAGCTACCAAATCCTCGATGAGAAGATAAATTCTTGAGATGTCTCTCCTTTTTTGGCTCCATCTCGCAAAACGAATCTTTTGTCGTAAGACGAAAATTGTTGAGATGTTTGTGTTTATTAAAAAATATTCCGTAAGTTGTAAAAAATTTTGGGCATTAATAGTATCTTTGAGTCAATAGTAGTAAGTTCCCTCGGAAGAATCTAGTATTAAGTACCAACATTTTGTTGTAGAACTTCTAATAAAAAAAACTACAATTATCTTTGACAATAAGTAAACCTTAAATCGTTTATAATAAACCAGAAATTACGAAAAAAATTCAGAATTTTAGTAATTTTATTTCAAGCACCCAAAATGTGCTGACTGCCGTGTAAAAATCACGACCGCTTCTAAAACCTCTAGACCATTAAGTGGAAACGGGGAAGTAACAGCTGTTCGAGAAAATGAGTGAAATGGCAACCCTGACGCCACCGTAATGGCGTACAGGCGGAGTTACCAGAGTCGATAACGCGTTTGATTTCGACCACCATTGTTGCTACTGGACTCTTTAAATACTAGCAAAACTCCCTCTAACTGATGAATGAAATGGGTTTCTGGAACTGCAGTCAATACTCTCGTACTTCGTAGTAATGTGGAAGCGCTCAAGAGGAATGACCTAGATGGGGTCGGTCGGCAGAGTACAGGATTTAATGACGTAACATTGCGGAGGCTTATAATAGCGGTGGGTGGAATGGAAACATTATTTAATACTTACGACATTTATGACAGCTTACGACCAAGTATTTGTTGGTTGTTTAATGTTACTATATGCGATGATACTAATCGCACACAATACAGAAAATTATAGAGATATGTTAACAGGACTGCATCAGCGCCTAAATATTGCTCTTGACCTTTTGACATTCAATTACATGATCCCCATCCTATCTAGTTCCTTGTACAGACTTGAAGCTATCAAGGACAAGTGAAAATTTATTGGACGATATAAATCCTATAGGCGTATAATTTATTATATCTTGATCTGCCATGAGCGTCAATTTTGGCAATCAGGCTCGTCGCCCGCCTTCATAAACTTGGTTGTCTTAAGTGTAATTAAGGAAATATCATTGTCCATCCGCTGTCCCGGAAACCGTCCTGAAAGTTATTACATTACATAAAAAAGCCGTTAAATTAAGTAATCACCAAGCACATAAAGACATTCTTGATGAATAAAGAAAATGTTCTTGGCAAACTTCGTTGTTAGAACAGAAAATGTTTATCAAAATAACGTATTATTTTTAAAGGGATGATTGATAAATGTTGATTAAGCGGAACGTCTCCAATAAGCGGGGAGTGGTTCGTGGAGAAGTGGGGAATATCAAGACCCAAGAATAAAGTGCAGTACTGCAGTCATTCCCTTTGCATATGGGACATGACTTCACGTTATTAGTAGTAGACAGTAGTATTTTGTATAAGTTATAATCTATTACAACATATACTGTCATTTGACCATCACCATGCTATTTTGCAACTAAGTAGTTCCTTTTTTGTAGCCACTTTGAAAATGCTTCCTTATATCTTACTCCGAGCTATTAATACATAATTGCACTCTTTGACAAAGCGTAATATCTGATAAAAATCGATCTTAGGGGTGATAAGGATGACGGATCTTCCACCTTAAGTGTTGTGTGTGAATTTTGCTACTCCTTGAAAATCGTAGTTAGTTTTTCTTTAGGAAACATCACTACCACTACCTGGAGGATTAACCCTTCTGCTAGTTGTCGTCTCGGTGGGTACAAACCAAGGTTGACCATCGTCTCTCGACACATTAATACGACAGTACGAATTCGTAAATCCGTGACCCACATCCGAATTAAATGACCCGCATGGAGTAAAACGATCGCCATCTGCTAATAAACAATACTGTGTACTATTGCACAGTTAAAACAATCGAATGCATAGCCCTTGCCAAGTTTACAATGATTAAACAACAATTTAGCTCTTCAATGAGCTATTATTTGAGTATGTTATACCATATTCTTTCCTTTCTACTATTGTAGTTTGACACGTCTAGTTTCTTGTACATTTCTTGACGTTCCATTTTCTGCCTGTCTCGGAGTTCTTTGTAGTGTTATTTTGATAATTATTTTCATGGTCCGGTGACTTTTATCTTGGGAACCTAGCTTTTTACGACGGTTACTTTACTACTTTGTGGTTCGCTTAGGTCGTAAAATTTAGTGTCTATGCTATCTAGGTTATCAGGCTACCACGTTTTTGTGACAGTATTACGTGTCCTATCACAGATTTTATTTTAATGCCTGCGCGACACTGCATTTCGCTCATTACCTTGAGACATTAGGAATTAGTCTTATAAGCCCAGTAATTTCACTGACTACTTGTCTCATCAAACCGGAACATAGTAATACTTGCACATTACCTACTGCTTGGAGGCTGACTTCACGAGCAATGCTGTGGTACCCACCCAGACGGACACTCAGAAGAATTAGTCCTACCACCTGGTAGTTAAAAAGCCACCTATTGACTAATTTTTTTTAGTTCAAGCCATGTTCGATCACTTTTATTACGTTACATATTACCATTTTCATATTCATATATCTACTGGTAGCAAGCTGTTGAATAAAACTGAAACATGAATATTTCTTCCGCAATGACCTTTTCAAAGCTTTGAAGTAGTAATAGCAAAAGTTCCACAATTCAAATGAACAATGAGCCTCGGATTGCTCTCCCATCCCTCATACAGCTTTACAGCCCTTATAAAACTACCGTCATGAAACTAAATTACAGTTGGGGTTATCATTTACTTGCAAAGTCTGGGGCAACTTTTCTTTTAACAAATGCTGAGGGTTACTTGCCCCTTTTTGTTTTTGAAATATGCACGGTGGGATTTTGTGTTTTATTGTAAGAATGCCAGTTTCCTGTTTTGATGTGTTTATTATTAGCTACTACAGTAAGCAATCAGGCCTATTTCCTTAAGGCTACTTGTGTTAAGTATGTTTCCGTCCGCTGATGCTTAACAACAGAATAGTTAGGGATAATAACATCCGACACCGACGTGGCGTCATTATTAGATTGGCTAACATTATTTTGTTCATTTGTAATTATTTATTGAGAATATTCTAACAAAATAATAAATGATTGTATTTTAAGCAAATTCAAAACACACACCTCCTGGCTCCATCAGAATCTCGATACCAAGTGCAATCTATTGGATTCGTCGAAACAAATCATACGTGCCCAAACTCGAAGGGTTTATTTGTAACCACGGAAGAGTTCCACGATCGACCCCTTGGCTCCGTTATCAGATCAGCTCCATGTTACCAAATTATAGTTTTGCTATCCGAATTACATATACATACAAAGTTTCATTTCGATACAATTATAAGTAGGTTACAATTTACTTCTAAGATTTTATTACATTGTTAGTTACAAGTGAAGCATTCACGAATTCAAACACTCGAAAGAAAGGCAACATGTAATCCTTATGTCATCTTCATTTACGTATATTGCCATAAATGTATGTAGGTACAGACGTTACCTTCGAACACGCGGCTCGCTTGGAAATAGCACAGGTCAAGGTGTGTACCAGAGCATAGCAGTACCCAACTACCCACCACACCCTCTAAAAAAACCTTACGAGGTATGCTCGATAACAAAATTCGGAAACTTCGGATGCCGATCACAAAATAGGTCAGGACGGGAATAAATTGGTTTTGTTTCTCACTTTAAACGCTTTATTAAAGACACTGATGACATTGACAAAGAGCCTAACAAAAACCTCCGCAGCTTTTACAATTAAAACTTCTCCCGAAATGTTATGTTTTAATTCGAGTTTCGATACTGCGAAAGAACTGAAGATGATCAAAGCTCTTGATCGTTCCAATATAAAAATATCAATTTAGATCATTCTTAAAAAGCTAAAATTATCAACATTTCTTAATTTTTTGTTACCGTATAAAACCATTAAGTTTTACGAGCCCAAAGTATTCCAAAACATTATCTTCAAAGCCCTCAATGGATATATGGGCGTTAATAAATGCAGTACTATAAGCGGCCGCGAGCAAGGCTCCGGTTACGTAATCTTTATTACTTGAACCTCATAAATGCTCACTATTAATTCCGCCAACATATTCCACGTTTACAAGTAAAGTTATACGAACAAATAAGTTTAGCGGCTAAAGAGCCTCGTTTTCCTCATTTGTCGAATAACCATCGGAATTCTTTTAGGTTACGCAATCAGGACGTTGACTTTTCAATGTTACTTAAGAATTTATTCATCCAACTATTACAACTACGGCTGTAAGGAGCGTACTCTTGACCGTTTCGTTCCGTGGAATCATCACCAACACAGCGTTGGGTTTTAATTAAAAATGGAAGGCCCTGTGTCGATGTTGGTTGTCGTAATTCCGCGTCGATTATTCTTTCGGCTCCTCTCACTCCCGCGACGGCTGACGTCCTTTTCTGGCAACCTATATTGTTTCCGTGCCAAGTCTTGTATATCGAACCGTACGATCTAGCCAGCTTTATAGATTTTACTTGGGATTCCTGAGCTATTGTTACGAGGGTCGCCAGAGTCGGTACTTAGTCGGCGCGTGCCTAAAGTGAGTGCGGTCGGCGTTGCTCGGACATCGAGTGGAGGAAGTGCATCGTAAGTACTTTTGGTAACCTTGATGATGCAGCCGAGCAGCTTCGCCGCGTCTGCCCGGGCCGACGGTCGATTTTCACTTGGAGCATCAGCGCCCGTGTCTAGCCCGGGTGGGCGTGGTCTCCGAGCCGGTCAATAGCACGGTATCGTCTCTCTCGCTTGCTCTCGTGCGCCCCTCGCGCTTCCATCTCGCTCCCTCCGGGGATGATTGAAACGTCTGATGCCGCAGGCGCCCCGCGCGCCCCCTCGCCAAGGACGTTCAGTGAATCCGTCCCTCTCTGCCGCGAGAGCACGTGTCCCCGTTACTATTCCATAATATAATGTGTGCCCCCTTGGTACCGCGCGAAAATTCACAACCAATTATGAGTCAAGTGCCTGATGTATTAGGTGACGAATTATATGCCTGAAAGGAGTACCGATGTCGCTTTTAGCGATATGCGAGGTGCCCCGCGTTAGAGGACAATTAGGTGCTCCTGTGAAGTGATATGGAGATAAGGAGCTCTTCCGGGAACGCCACTTCTTCGTGTTTTCCGTCCTGTGCACTCTATTCTCTTGTTACAGCACTCGTGGTGCTTTCAGGTGAGTTAGTTTCCTTTAGTTCCGCCTAAAATTGCCCGAAGCCCTGATGATATAACCATCATAAAGTCGTAACCACATTATATCTTACGAGAAAAATGTGTCGCCTCATAACCATAGAAGACGTGGCCTGGCGCCGGGAGTCTAGACACATAATAATTATACATAGAGCCAACAAGGGCGGGTGTGCTGGAGATGTGACTCATCCGAATTTGTCTTCCACATCGATCGTATCTCGGGCTATTTGCCGAAGAGGTCAGGCGAGGTTGAGTAATCGAATATATCTTATTATATCATGTAAAAACAGATTGGAACGGTCGTTTCACTGCCAATAATGTTGCGAGGTTTATTCTAAGTTTCCAACCCTTGCTCAAAGGCACGTCCGTCAACTTAAACGATAATAAAGTTATAGGAAACGTTTGACCTTTCGATTATAATGCGAGTGAATTATTCATTAACAGCTATGAGGCTGACACGAGCGCCCATGGTATTGATGCGGTGACGTCATAGCGGTGACATCATCGACCCTACCCTGCTAGCTTACCGCCTGATTTACGTTTGCAATCTGCATATTTTTTCATACGACCTCCAAAGCCTCGATACGGTGGCTTCCGATTCAGTATTCGGGTCAGGTGGTTATGCTAATTAAAACTCTTATGAGAGTTTGTAAATTGGCATGTTTTTCTTTATTTATTTAATTGGAAACTGACAGGTTCAGCCAAAACATTCGACATAATATTATTCAATAAAACGTCAAGTAAAAGTAGTGACAAAAGCTATCACAAACTAGTCGATTTTTATCTTAATATATATTATATAAATTACGCGCCACGTTGTTTGTCCGCGATGGACTCCTAAACTACTTAACCGATTTTAATCAAATTTGCACACCGTGTGCAGTTTGATCTAGAACTTAAGACAGGATAGCTTACAGCTCAATTTATAGCCGCAATCTTATTTTATTGTAAATTCTATCAGGGTTCCGCGCAAAAAAATAAAAACCATGAAATCCAAAATCTCCACGCGTGCGAAACCGCGGGGCAGCTGCTAGTTCTTATATAAATTATTTTCTCGTTATGCGGTATACGCCTAGTGAGACTGATACTGAATACTCTCAAGATTATTTCAACCGCAATTATTTTATAAACCCAACCCATGCTCAAATCTCTTGAACTAAAAATAATAAAACATCGTTAAATAACTCTCATAAATCATAATTTCGAGCGGAACAAGAATAGCTAAAGGTGTTTGCACACAGCGTCCGTACCACAAGCGAACGACACCGCAAGGCGATTGTAATCATAGACCTAACTCAGGGCCGCTATTTGCGCAACAACACAAACACACTGGGAGATTAAACGCTGCAATTACGCCTAGTATTCGTACTGGCGGTTTTCAAACAGTTTTTTGATGGTATCTCCGGGTTTAATGGCGAAACCGTTAATGTTCCCGCCCTGACTGTCATAACATTGATTTAGACGGAAACCACGTCGGGTCTATTTAACAAGTTAGCAGCCCACGTACCTACTAAAATTTTGTATTGAAATGTCTTGTTCTTGTATTTGTGAAATTCCTACGCTTTTATTAAAGTAACTGCCACGAAATAGTGCAACCGAAAATCAAACTTAAATGTACCTACCAAAAGGAGCGTATCTATAAATCCTTACTTTCTTTTCGTGTATAGGCATGACTGTGACCAAGCTTTGTATCAGAGTTTTTAAGCCGCCCGAAGGATTCTGGTATGACTTAACGACTTGTACTAAATGTCTTAATGTTTATTAACAAGCTGAAGGCACGGTAGCGGTCACCCATCCGAACACTGGCTGCAGCAAATGTTACTTTACCGATCAGTTAAAAACGGTCAGTCGAGCTTCGCTATGACCGCCAAAGAGATTGAAACGCTAATGACCGCTAGAAATCAGTAGACACATGTACATTTGTACAATTGTACATACCTCTGTCCTGATGACATCGCTGTTACCGAAATCCGAGGACAAAAACGCTGGCAGTTAAAAATAAAGTGAATCAATCATGATTTGAGCCTAGCAACCAGTTTCATTCTTTTAATGGAAGCAAAACGATGATGTGGTATGCGATCATAAACGAGTCTTATCCAAGGCTAATAACCGAGACATGTATGACATCATGAATGGCTTGAGACCACGCCCCGTGATATCGGTCCTTATGTCTTGCATTATTGCATAATCATTATCAGCCTCTTACGCTCCCACTGCTAGGATACCGGCCTTCTCGCAGAGAGAGAGGTATGGGTCATAATCCACGCGGGCCCAGTGCGGCTTGGTGGATGTCACATGTCCTCGAATTTTGTGGTTTTTGAATATGCCGGTTTTCTCACGATTTTTTCTTTCACCGTTTAAGAGTGAGTGTGAATAATAGCACATAAATTATTGCATAAACGATCTTACAGTCGTGAGTTTTATTTACATTATGTCATAGTCGAAAAGATGTAAGTTAAGGTTGTGGTACAACTGCCTCTTCTGCGAGTGTCCGTCTGTGTGGATACGTAGAACGCTTTGCTCGTTTAACTGTGTCCCGGTTTGATGAGCAAAGTATAAGTGTGGGCTTGTGAGACTTACGCCTGTCGTCTCAGGAAAACGAGTGCAGTGCAGTGCCGCGCAGGCTTATCTTTTTGTTGGCAGGCGTTATGCTCACCTGAACATCCCTTTGTTAGTGGGAGGACTAACTCTTCTGCGAGTGTCCGTCTGGATTAGTACCACCGCTTTGCTCGTGGAGTCTGCCGCCAAGCAGTACTGTGCAAGCATTACTGTGTTCCGGTTTGATGAACAAAGTAGCCAGTGAAAGTACTGGGCTTATGAGACTTAATACCTAATGTCGCAGGGTAACGAGCGCACTGCAGTGCCGCGCAGGCCTTTGTGTTTCAAAGTTCTGAGTGGCACTGCAGTTTTTATGGGCTGGCGTTATGCTTACCATCAGGCAAACGACCAGCTCGTCTCGTTACCAATAACATAAAAAAAACCTCTAGTGACGGTAAACACTTTAAAATATATCGTATTTAATTAAAGTTATGCCTGCCATCAATTAAACAACTTGCGGCGCAAGTACGGAAGTCGGTTCGAGAAATTTGTCGAATCGAAAAACCTGATAAATTTATCGAATGTTGCGAGTACCGAAGTCTGATCGTAAAGTATTGTAGTAGCTCTTAGATATTCTCTTTGGATTCTACCTAGCTATTCGATAACTTTGAACTGTCAGTTTTATCGATCGATAAGATCCGTACTTGCACTGCTGCTCGTCTTTGTACAGCAGCAGGCGGCATGAAAAAATTATTACTCACTTAGTGTTTACATTGTTTACTCATAATGCGTCATAATGAATTTATGGTAATGCATAAAACCTGCTGTTATCACAATGATTCACAATCACGACAATGTCGACAATGTAACCTCTGGTTAGTTATTTTCAGATGACTTTTAACTGTTACACCCGCAGCGTATCGCAAAACTGATAATAAACAATGGGTAAACAGAATAATGTTAGTCCGTTGTTTTAAAATGTCAGAGCAAATGTACAATTAATCACACCTGGTCTACAGATCCTTTTTTTCTCTCTGGTCTTATTTTATTAACACTTGTCATCGTCTTATTTACTCAACTTGAAAAGTTGTTTAAATGGGGAACCTGGTTATATTGCATCGATGAATTGGTAAGCCAAATTTGGTAAAAGCTTATTTTGATCACAACAATGTCGGTAATATGATGAATAATTATATTATATATTTTTACCAGCGCTAGAATCTCATCTGATTTTGCTAAAAAAACCTTTTAAGTGAGTCTATTTAGCTGCTAATACACGCCAAGAGCGAGTGTAGCCGAGCGGGAACTTGTGCTATTTCCAATCCGACGCACCATAGTTCGAATCTCGACTCGGCCCGCACCAATGACTTATATCAAGTTATGTGCGGATTATTCGCACTCGCTCTAAAAACGGAGAAGGAAAACATCGTGAGGAAACCGACATGTTCAAGAACCACAAAATTCGAGGACATATCCACCAAGCCGCACTGGGCCCGCGTGGTGGATTTAAATGGCCCATACCTCTCTCTCTGAGAGAAGGCCGGTATCCCAGCAGTGGGCGCGTTAGAGGCTGATAAAAACACGCCTTAATAGGTTTTATGTTTGATTCTAATGCATGTATAAAACAATAATGAAATGTATCTGATATACTATGCTTCTAGAAAACCCTTCCATCACGATCTTCAAAGTGTAGTGAAGTAGTAAAAGTAATGATCCCTAGAACGCTTTACGATTGCTAAACATTAAGTACACTTTGTAGTATTTGTTCGGTTTTATAGTTTTATCACTAATGTCGTGCATACGGAAATTGTACAAGTTTATCTCAGTTGGATTTTTTTATTAAATAATCTTTCCTCGTTAGAATGGCTTGCTAGCAAAAACAAGTTTTTTGTGGAAAAATATATTTTTACAAGCATAATTCACACATTATAACGGGATATTTACCGTGATTATTATTGAGCAATGAGCACCCGATATTTCGTATTCCCGTGAACATGATGCTTGCAACAGCGTCGAAATATCGGGTGCTCATCGCTCAATAATAATCACGGTAAATATCCCGTTATAATGTGTGAATTAGTTAATAACCGTGAAAGTCTAAAACAGTGTTTTACAAGCATTCATAAAATACCTACGTAATTGGTAAAGTAATCTCGTGGCCACCTTCCGGCTCCATAATTAGGGCCCTGGACATCATCTAAAATCAGAGTACTTGTAAAGACGAATCAAACGAGCCCAAACATGATGGGGTTATGTCGTTTCGTTACAGAGTTCCTAAGGCTACCTTCCGGCTCCATCATTAGACCAGCTCGATGCGACTAATTTGCATTGTCATCATATTTACATATACAGTATGTAAAATTTCGGCTCAATCGAACACCGGGAAGTGGTTCAAATTCAGCTTGCAAGATTTGACCTAAACAAACAAACACACATATACAATTATACATACATACATACATTGCAAGCTAAATAAAAACTTGTAAAAAAACAGACTTTAATCTAGGTCTAGAGTATTCGCCATTTTCAACCATATCGTTGCTTAGAATCTGGGCCCAGTTCTACTAAACCAATGGTTAAAATGACAATATTTTCTTCGCAAAATGATTCAAGATTTTTATAGCACAGTCGCTTTTCTATGGTCGCCTATGACAATGGCGGTCATCAATAAACCATTGTTAATTTTCGTATGCTCTTCAGTGATCATTTTGCGATGACACCCATTGTCATTTTTAAACCTTTTGTTTAGTATAATTGGGGCCCAAGCGAGATGGTGGCCAAACGGTAACAAATTGAGTATGAAAAAAAATCTTACAGATTCATAATATTAGCATGATCAATTAAAAAAATTTAACAGATTTTTTTATTTAATTCTTTTAACTTCATGTTCTGGTTTCTCTAGGTACTATTTATTTTCACACCTGTCGGGATTGAGTCTGTGTAAAGAGCGGTAACAGTGATAACAATTATTTACCTGCTATATGTGTCTGGGGACAATAAAGATAACGCACAAAAAATATGTGGAATAAAATGTACGAAATAACCTTGCCTTCCATTTATTTGTTTAATTTTAAAAACTCTTAATGGCGCAGAAAATTAAGATGAATAAGCTTCAAGGGATTTAGTGGCCTAGAAATAAAAATAGTAATAATGCCCTTGTTGCATTACTTTTGCGAAAAAAAAAATGTAATTTTCTACAGCGTTCGGAAATATGAATACGTCCAATTTATTCGCTGTTCTAAATGTTCATCTACGACGTAAGAGTCTAATTATCCAGTAAAAGTGCGTTCCAAAACAAACATCGAGAGTTGTGTGCGTTGGTAATGCGTCACCGCACGACATTTCGCAAATATTTGCTCGTCAGCCCCCAAGACTCTGACCTTATTGCTTATTTACTCTCCGACCTCTCCTTTTGTGTACTCGGCTTAAAGCAAGTTCTGAAGGGCGTTAAGATAACATAAAAAGATGAAAACCCGTGGCTTTGATATGAAATTTTCGAAGTCAAGTGGCTGTCTGTCGATGTAATCGTATGATAGGACAGGGGCCAAACTGTATTACGAAGTTTAAAAAGGTGCGAGGATGATGTCGAATTTAGGAACGTAGGCACCACTCGTATTAACTAGTTAGTTTTAGTAGCGCTGGGAATAACATATCTCAGAGTAATACTCCAGAGCGAAAGTCGAGTGGATTTTCGTAGTTTTATAACTGTACTCTTGACGCTACGACAGTTTCGTTTAAATATCCCGCGGGGCCGAAACTCGCGTCACTGTTTTTATTTGCCGTCCCGAAATGTACAGTTGCAAATCGAATAGCAGAAGCGAAATGTAGGTATACCGGTATTACTGGTTACTTTACCTCTATGCGGTCGAGACTGCTCTCATGTTTAATTTATGTTGTAATAGCTTTACTAGAGGTATGCAATGCGGTAATTATTGTTCTAGTGTGGATATGGAAACCGATACACTGGCACTGTCTGGAATAGGTACACGGTTTCAGCTTCCGTAAGCCACCACTTCCGCACTCCTCTCGCCTTACCCGCTCCTTCTGGGTCCCGCCCGGCTAAATAATCCCACCACTACTACGAAATGAATTGAGTTAGAAATGTAAATGAGATTCGGTTTCGTGGAAATTCTCTCGGCTCGGTGCTAAAGCTATTTCGCATTCAAACTATTAAATGGACTTTGAAGTGGTTGTGACACGTTCTGTCTGAGTCAGATGAAAAATGTTTTTATAAATCGTAATAGGAGGAGAAATGCTATTGTCTAGTTTGTAACGAAATTTGGACCTTTATCAATAGGCAAACGGGTCGAGAGTGAAGTTATTTAAGGAAAAACCAGAAGGACGTGAAAAGAAGTAGGCCATGGCAAATTCAATTCATATAAATACGAGGGTCGGCACAAAGAAAGGGGTATTCAGGCGTACGCGATGACCATTCGGAGATACGAACAATGTGCCGCAGGCCCCCTCGTAAAGAAACCATAGTAGGGGGCTTTATACCGGGAACTGCATCCGGCACGGTTTCGACGTGCCGTTACTTCGAATGCAGACAATTTGAGCTTTGTAATTAGTCATTTCGAGCACATTTGTGCCTTTGTTGTGAAGCAGTTGGCAAATGGACCGCTGAGACTACTCTTCGCGGAATAAATGAAGTCGTTGTTATAGCATGTCGTTTTAACGGTCTCTAGCCGAGCCTAGTCGTAAAACAACATAAAATGCAAAGTAGGAACTCAAGAATGCATCGATAGAATACAAATAAGTCAATTGTAAAACCGTAAAACCCTTTTGCCAGACAGTTATCTAAAGCAACTACCGATAAATATTAATGTTGCCGCTCCAAAAACTCGCATGTAGAGTGTGTCAACCGGCAACCAACCCATTGTCTCAAGTAAAGAAAGACCAAGTCAGGATTTGTAATCCTATAGGCCTATTTAAGTTCCTGCCTTCGTTTAATCGATAAATAGCTATTCAAGATGCGGAAGCACGACCCCCTCTGCAGCACGTTTGGATTCCAGACGTTCGAGTTCGCTTTGAGTTGATTAAAATAGAACGGTTTGAGTGTAGTCTTGGTTTTGAGTAGTTACAATTTTGTTTACCCTCGTAAATGTAGCCTAATTAAGTTCGTTAGGGAAAATGTTTCCTGTTCTGAAAGTTGTTTTGTTCTGAAATATGTTTGGTCCTTTAAAATGTTTTTGTTTTTGTTCTAGGTCGCATCCTGCACCATAATAGGGAGCCATACGCCGCGGCGGAAAGACGGGTGCGACACGCACTCGTGGTACGTATTCACATTATAGCCATAATAATAATCATCTTTAATTATTCCAATTCCAATAATAATAGCAATCATTTCGTCTGTCTTTTCATTTTTATTCCTTTCAGTTTCCTGTTTTGTTCAATTACCAGTCCCTGGATCTAAAGATTGGTTTTTCCTATTGATTATTATTTTTAGGTAAAACTACAATCACAATATTGATTCAAGCTAAGCACCTATAATATTTGGTTAGATATTTAACGAACAGCGCTTTAAGATTTGTTCTCCCTGCTATCCATTTCCCTTTTCAATGTTAAGCACCCAAATGCTTTGCTCTAGTTTTACTCAACAGCTATCTATCTATATATTGTTCTAGCTTCGTTGGTAACAGTGACGGCTTACGTTTCTGCTCCACTCTTATCGTACAACATATATATTTTATATAAACTTCCTCGTTGAATATTGTTTTCATTTCCACTATGTACACTACCATTACTCTTGACATTAAACTTGTGTTTGTTTTAGAAATAATAATAACCCTTCTGTAAACGCAGACATTTCGACTTCAAATTACGTTAGATGTTTCCTAACCTAAACTTTATGTTTTCCTCATTATTTATTAAAGTAAACACCCTGCACTGTATTTATTTTGTTTCGTACTTCTGTTTAGACTTGGTGTGTGTCCGCATTTCGGCTGTCAATGTGTATACATTGTTCGTTTTTCGTTTTTATACTCGTTGTCAGACGACACGTTTCCAATCCGAATAGAATTTCTCTTTTCGTATAGATTTTTATAAAGTACAAGACGATGTTGGATTTGAATTTCGTTTTTTTACTTGAGTTCCTCCCTCGGCGCGAACGTCATGTCTTTTTACACACTTTTCTAGTTCTTTTGTTGCTGTGAATTGTTATCATTTTCTAATGTTGTATCGTTCTAAAATCTTACAATTTTTCGTTTTCTAATCCTATTTTGTTGTCACTTAATAATTTTGGTGTATAATTTTAGAAAATTTTCCCAATTATTTCAACTATCATACTGCTGCTTTTGTTCTCGCCAAGTTGGACCAGTCCAGTCGAAGTTTCATCGCCATCCATGTTTTTACATTTCGCATATATTTCTTTAGCATTTCTAAAAATAACAGCTATTCTCTCGTATCAGTTTTCCATTTCGAGAGAATTCGCTACGGCTACACATTCTGACCTTACCACGCCCGGCCACGGCAAAGCGCGAGGCCCTAGCAAATTCAATTAGTCCCTCCGCCCCAGGGTAAATGTATCGCGGAGCTTCTGTTTAGCTTGCTTTAACTATGAATGTGAGCGATTAATTCCCATCAACTGCTGCGAGGGAATGGGTTTGGCGCACTGCTTCTTGTATGCTAATAAGTGTAATTATAAACTTAGATTACATTTCACTTGTTTCTATATCTTTAGAAAAGTTTAGAATACTTGGAACGAGATTGTCGATCTTATTACATTCGTGCATTTTCTCTAGGAGAGTATTTTCTATTTACACCGCGGTTAGAGTAATTACCAGACATATTTTTGAATCTACACAGAAAAGAGATGTACGGACTTTATTTATTCGTATATGTAATGTTAACCACTGTAACCACTTATTAAGCAGATGTCTACACGTGACACTGAGTATACAACCAGGGGGGGGGGGGGGGGGGGGGCAGAAGTCTAGATAAAGTCACTATGTAGTCTTTTTGAATCCTTAATATGTCAATTCACATTTCCTGGTTCGTTAACAATCATAGAAAGCGAATGTATGTACCCCCAGTTGTTAAAAATTATGTTCATTTTCTTTTTGACTGTTAAAAGTCTTAAATCAATTCGAGTATTTAGATTTCATTGATGCAGTAGAGGGCCGAAGTCAGAATAGTCTGTTGAAACTGAATTGTTATTGGAATGAATGTCGAAACGAGTGTTGTGTTCAGTCAAACATCTATTTTTATATTGTTTATGGCAACAACCACCGGAAGCTTCGATCAACAACACACATGTGAATATTTGATCGAAGACCGGAAGAGTGTTTAATTTTTTAATGTAGGGTAGGAAGAAATTTTAAATATTCGCATTTTTGAAACTACGTTTCTCACTATTTGAACCAAATTTTAATGTTGTATGTAAATATAAATGTGAATGATTCCAAAGTGAGAGGACGACTAAATAAGGTATGTTTAAATTGTGTGAAAGAGGGCAAGTGTAAGAAAGGAGTAAATACACCCGTATTTACTCCTTTCTGACAGATGAAGACGAAAGGAAGAAGGCGCGTTGTACCGACCCTGAACAGTAGGATGAGGGCATCGAGATACGCATCTCGATGGATGAGGGTAAGGATGATGATATATTATATGAACACATATATTATATTTGGATATTATCTATTATTTTGTATAATCACAAACTCAAATCTAATTGCAAATAAAGCGTAACTTCAGAAACACAAACGGAACAACGCTCCGTGATCAATAGAATTGACTCGTTTGAATTATTCATTAGATATGCTAATATATTGCGAACTTTCAGCCGATGGAGTACTCATAAAGTATATTTCTTATTTTCTGATAAATTGGAGCACTTGGAAATCGGTGTTTATAAAAACGAATGCTACGAAGTCTTACAGTTCTAATTTATTAAGTACTTAGATAAGGTTAAAACTTAAAATTAATATTAGTAAGTTCAAATAAGTTTTAGTCAGTATTGATACAGTATTAGTATCAGAAGTTACGCTTTATTTACAAGTAGATTCGAGTTTGTGATTATACAAAATAATAGATATATATGTCATATGATGTCACAGCGCTAGGCCGCAATACTACGGAAATTAAAATATTAAACAATGATAATGAGTGACCGTCTTGTGTGCTCGAAATTGGACCATCGTTCCACTCAATCCACGACGCGTGCAGGGAAGTATTGGGAACGATCGTGAATGGTAGTATTGAAGTCAACAAAACTAATACTCTACCTTCGCTTACTCAATCTTTACAAGACCATCCCCATTTGTCGCAAAATAATCGATCGCGCCTATCAAACGCCCAAACCATCAACCCAATTACAGCCCCCATCAAACCGAGATTCATCATCATCAATCTCCCGAGCCTGACCGTGCATCACAACAACGGGCGATCATAACGCGGAATTCAATTTGTTCTACTCAAAACACTGGCCTGGCCTACGTTTACGAAGAACGCTACTAATAATAATCACTCTAAATCATGAAATGAGGTACGAAAGAAAATCTTAGAAGTTATAGCAAAAGTTACGGAAAAATATCGAATACTATGGATTTCCACTTTATTAAATTTACATTCTTTCTTAAGCTCTTTTCGAAAGAAACACACATTCAACGTAGGCTCAACTTATACTGGTGATGAAGATGATAGTCTGAACCTGATTTAGGCACTACTTTTTACATAGTTTTGTCTATTATAGTTAAAGCAGATACAGAATCCTTAGTTAGGTGCTAAGGCCGGCCATACACGCTTATGCATGTTTGCGTTTTGCTGTCAAAATAACCATTATTTTGCAACAAGCTAAACTACACAACCTGATTTCAAACTATCAAAAACTTCTCTACCGCGGCTTCTGCACTGAACACGCAGTGGTAGTGAAACAATTTTTTTGAGTAGAGATCGAGAACGGATTTTAAATCTGTATCCATTCCAGTAATGGGATTTCATACCCAGTGTTCGGATATCGGCTTCGAAAGTAGGCCTCATAAAGGCGGCCGTGTTTGGAGTTGACCTAACGACTAAATTGAATTCTGGGTTGAGATCGGGAAAGAGATAGCCTGTTTATAAAGAGCAGGCCTTCTCCTTTTCTACTATCGTCTGACTTTGGTAGTTTTTGTTTCGCTCGCGTCTGTTACTATTAGGATCTTTCTCTACTGTTTTACGCTTTTCTGTGGACATGAATAAAAATCGATTCCCGGCCGAGGAGCATAAAGTTTGTTCTCTGGTTTTTGTTGTTTGTGTCGTGTACATCTGCGTCCACGCCAGCTGCGACACAAGGTGCAGAGGCACGCGTAAGCGTTATTTATTTAAGGCGCTCCTTTAGAGATATCATTCTTTTTTGTATTTAAATAAGGTTGAAAATGGCAATGCGTTTGCTTTTATTTGAAGATTGTTTCGTAGTTTTTATTTAGATAAAAAAGGTAAATAGTTTAATTATTTTTACAATTATGTCTTTAGCTAGACAAAATTCTTATTTTTATTACAAAAATTATGATAGTTGTCGCTCAAAATATTGAGCATTACGATTTACGAGAGAAAAAAAATTTTTCGGGGTATTAATTCGATTTTTTTACATTTAAGTATATTTTACTTGGCTATACTGTACTGTAATTTTTTTTGTTTGTAATATCTATGAAAACGGAGATCTGTGCGACGAAAGACAGAAATTTTTTCGGACGTTTTGTTTTAGCCACGACTTAAATTATGTTTTTGAACAGCAGCCTACATACATCGACATTTAGGCTAAGATTCAGAGACGATTCTAAGCGTAGACTTTGGCTTCCATTATGTCAAAACTGTATAGAATTTTGACGTATGGAAGCGTGAGTCCACGCTTAGATTCGTCTCTGAATCTCAGCCTTAATGTTGCTGTCAAGGTAAAAACAATACTATGAATTATGAACCAAGACTTTAATAGCCCGATATAAATATCAAAGTACATTGAACTGACAGAACGTAACTGTGTCAACTTAGTCAAGTAAGTCTAGTAACATTACCGTACACGTTCGCGGCCCTATATCCCGCTGGGCACTGCGTTGCAATCAATTAAACCTGTACGCGAAATTTATCAACCGAATCTAGCTCTTAGTCCAAGGGGTTACAAGCGAAGGTCTTGTGAAAACGATTCAACCTTAAGCACAAACTTCAGTGGTCCAATTGCGATTTTGAACCTTTTTGCCATATACGCAAGGACTAGTGTCACAGTTTTGCAATCACATGTGCAGCTTTAGTCGCTGCCTAATTTGGTGTGGTCGCCAGCTCCGAGTGGCGTATTTGGGGCAGTTGGAGTTGATTATTATTTCGTTTTAGGTGCAACATCGCATGAGGTCAGTTGAGTTTTTCTATCAATTTTAAATTATTTCACTGTTGACTAAACAAATTTTAAGGTTTTATATCGCATGAATTTTACATTATTTTCATTCCTGACGTATTAAACACTTGCAGTGACACAAAAACTCGAAAAGTTAAGTAAACAACCATACTTATTGTACTCCCGAAATGTTTTAAACGCAAGATGACATGAGGGCAAAACTAAAACCTCAAATCCCAATACTTATTAATTGTTTCTCAAGTGAAAATCGAAGCGAAGAAACTAACCGGGCAAATTCCATTTCCATACTTATGCTGAACGATGATCAAATCAATTTCCAACAAACAGTAAACACTGTAAACGTAGTTAGACATAGCAGAAGGGCTAACCAATCGAGACCTAATTTCAATGCTATTCAGCTTGAGCGTCAATAGAGTCCAAAGGTTCTGTGAACAAATTAACTAGTCCTCGATGAGTTGAGCTGTTCTTTCATTACAGGGGTTTGTACAGAAAACCTCTCTCACGCCTTGTTCTATTACCTATTCTAGGCACAGACCTTCACAGAAGTGTATGTACTTAAGCAACTACGTTAGCCTTAAGTTTAACCCGAGTTGTAGAAATAGCTGTGACAGCTAGACGTGCAGACAGTAAGGACTGGTTAACTTTCACGTACATTTTTGTATACGCCAACACTATATGTTGTTGTTGCCAACTTAAAAAACAATTGAGAATCAATGCATCAAACGTTTTGATGTCCATTGTAGGTGATTGAAAGTGATGTTTGCTCGTCAGTGCGACTTTTAAATACTTATGCCTCTGAATCTGAACTGAACTAAAACTATAACTACTATTTTAGTGTAAAAAAGCAAATAATAGCTCTCTACCCCCACTTTGTATGAATCACCAACGTCAACCGCAAGTCGAGAACGGCTGCGGCGAATACAGCGAAGAATAATGATGATTGGGGTATTGCAATCTTAAATTACGTCAGACAAAAATTGTGACAAGAAATAAGTGCTACGATCTTACATACGTCCGTGAACATCTGTGTGTGTGTGTGTGTGTGTGTGCGAAACGTGTCGAGCATCTTTTCCTTAATACCCATACTGTTTACCACCGCGGTATACCATTGCGTTGGTGAACCGCACTCGATGCTCACTCTGGACTAAGTTTGGCTTAGTTACGGGCTGGTTAATGAATAACTGAGAACAATGGAATGAAAGCGTTTGTTGCTTTGCAGTGCAGGCTGTTTCTATGCAACTCTTGCCTGTTAGAGATTTATGTGAAAGGCTACGGTTTAATTTCATCGCTGTAGAGTTAGAGTGAAGCTGATCTGCGGATAGGTATAGCAACATTCGGTTCCGTCATTAAAGGTAACTCGGAACTAAAACATCATATCAAGAATTGCGCAGTCAACATCGATTGCTCCCATAGCCTAGTTGGTTAAGGTTGCTCCCATAGCAAAGTTAGTTAAGGCGTCTGGTCTAGATAACCAGAAGACGCAGGTTCCTATTGGAAGCGAAATTTTGTGATGTATATATTTATAGGTAACTCGCTCGGTAACTCCGACCTTTTTTGGCTGGTTGGTGAATATTGGTGCCTGCGTAATACCTAGTTACTCGTAATTATAGGCCCTGTGTATACAAGATTGAAAAAGGCGAAGCGTGCGCATAATCAGATTGGCCAGCAGTTTGATGAGAATTAATTACCCAAAAGGATGTCTAATGCATGGATGCGTTTAATGTGTGTTAAAATCCATGTTACTTTTTCTAATTTTGCCTTTCTATCCATTGTTTTAGGCTAGTTGGTTTAACACGCAATCGTAAATCAAAAGACAAGTTTCAGTAATACGATAAAAGTGTTTTTCTCTGAAAATGAAACTACAAAATAACTTTCAACGAAAAGCAAACGCGTCGCTATTTTCAACCTTATTTCAATAGAAAAGAATAAGACCTAAAGAAGCGCATTAAAAAATATCACAACTCCACGCGTCACATTCACGACCGATCTTTTTCTCCACAAAGTTCAATGAACTTCTATTTCTTCTGCCCACCTTTTATGAGCAACATTAAGATTTCATTCGCACTAAAAACGGAAAGTTTTAACATTTCTGTGTATGACGTTTTTATTGTTTTTTTTGGTTGCGATCTTTTCGTGAAGCTCTTTCGAGCTTCCTATGTGTTTTGATGTCTCATTACATTTGAGTCACTTTTCTAGAAAAAATATTAGGATATTCTAGAGATAACAGTTTGTTATAGCTTGTATAATATATTCTGGACCGGCATCCACCGTATTGTAATTTGATTCGAGTTTATAAAGTACGATAACAAGCCATTTTGGAGCCCTAACCGAGAAACCGGGGGCAATTGGGATTCCCGCCTGGTAATGAGTTTTTGTTTATCTTGCATAGCTTATTTAGATTTTACTCTCGGTTTTTTTGCCATCGGAAAATAACTGAAAAGTTGTACGGTGAAAACATTGGTTGATGTTTGATGTCTGAAGTCCTAAATGTGGTGCCATAGAGAAAAAAATGGATGATGTTCAAACAGTAAAACGTACTACTTCAATCCGCTAGTACTATTGGAACCAATATAAGGTGCCTAGGATCCCAGACAGATTTTTTGAGTAAAATATTTGAAGGTAAAGCTAAGATAGCGTATAGCTACATTTTTAATCTCTCCACACTTGCAAAAGATTGCTATCACTCGATAACGGAAATCATACAGTAAAAAAAATGAAACTGACATAATTTAATACATGTGATCGTTTTTCTCTCCTTTCTCTCTTTCTGAGAAACGTCCTGAATCTGTTTCAATTTCGTCCGAAAACCTATATAGTAACATTAAATTTATTTCCCAAAAGCGAAAAAAGAAACACATTTCTTACAATATAGAAGTTAAAACATGTAATAAACTCAATAAGGAGGATTCATAGAAGCCTCAAAGCAAGTCTATCTGTCCAAAAAACGCTTCAAATATATCCCTGGAGGCAATTTCCGCCTCCAATCGCATCCCAAATTCCCACTTAGCCATTATTCCCACAGGCTTTAATATAATTAAAACGCAACCGTTTTTGTTTGGAACGTCACTTAATTAAAAGTATTTGTACCAAATCCTCAGCCTTTTGCGAAACGAAGTTCTACTTACATCGGACAACGCGGTTCTCTTAAAATTGCGATCTGTCAAGTTTTAATGAACCGCTCGGAATAAGCTTGAACCGTGTCTCGAGACTTTGAAACTTTGATATTAGACCGGGAAAACCTTCTAAGTGAAGACTTCATAACATGATTTCTTGTGGTGCGTCGTCTTTGAATATTCCTGTGGTATGTAAGGGAAAGTGGAAGCCTGATGTTAGCGTCTGAACTAAAGATCCCAAAAGGTATACTACCGCACGTCTAAAGGAGTAGGTATTGGCAAAGAACTTTACGGACCGTCGTCAAATGTTATATGAAATGACAGCTAGTATAATATAATTCACTGCTTTCGTCGTAGAATATTTTAAATATTTCCTTTTTTATGTTGTAATTTTTTATACACTCTGACAAACTTGTCATGGTTTTTGAATTTCACATGTCCATGTTAATATCAGCCATTCTTTGTCATGTTATAAACTAGTTTCTTGAAAGGCGAAAGACTTATTAGGTACTTAAACTTATTATGTAATTAACACCGCCGTTGGTCAACTAAGCTCACATGTCCCGACTTCCAAAGTCTTGATTGGAACGACGTCGCTTTGGTCTCACCCAGCAGTTCGTGATGAGAATTCTGATCAGGGTTGCTGAATGGTTTATACGCCGGAAATGTATGTGTACCCGACCTCTGTGTAGCCAATGCTGAAACCCATTTCGGAATAGTTTACCGCGCTAATTTTATCGCAAAACTATCAACCAGTCAAACAAACCCGGAAAGGTCGTGTTAATAATCCTTGTCAGTACTCCTTAAGGCATCTATGACATAATATCCTCTGGTCAGGCTCACATGCCTGCTCCAACTCCTCATTACTTCTGTGGTCCCACCCGGCAGCGCACCACCTGAATACTGATAACACACGTGTCTGCGTGACGGCTTGCGCTGTCACATGAATTTAGATTTACAGGAAGCGAATTTGCGGGATTTGAATTATGACGATATGGAGTGGAAGGTATGCCCGGAATTTTGACGCTTTTTCTATTCGTACGTGCGTTGTGCGTACGGAGGAATTCGATATCCATTACTTTTCGGTTCAGTTCCCGTGAGAGTTGTAAGAATTATAATGTTTCGCTTTCTCGTGCTTATTTTCAGTTTACTTTCCGAAGTATTTGAATTTGTTACTAAGAGAACTTAGAGGTCTATCATTCAAAATCAATAGAAAAAAATGTTCTTAATTTTTTACAAGCTTATATTTAACTTCAATGTTTTGTATGTATGTACGTTTATTTGTTTAGGTCAAATCTTGCAATCTAAATTTGACCCACTTCCCGGTGTTCGATTGAGCTGAAATTTCACATACTTATGTGAATCGGATGACAATGCAATATAATGATATCACAGAGCTGGTCTGATGATGGAGCCGGAAGGTGGCCATAGGAACTCTGTAACGAAACGACGTAGCCCCGTCGAGTTTGGGCTCGTTTGATTCGTCTTTACAAGTACTATGGTACTAGATGATGTCCAGGTTCCTGATGATGGAGCCAGAAGATGGTTACGAGATTACGGTACCAATTACGTATTTTATAAAATCTTGTCTTGAAAAAGATTTTTTTCCACAAAAAACTTGTTCTTCGTTCGCTTAGGCTTCAGCGTCATCAACACGGTATAAATGCCTAAATAGAACATCTTTTCCAAGTGATAGCGTATCGGTTGTAGTCACCCCAGTGTATCGTTTACCTCTCTACGATTCTGCCATTACGGCGCGACCGCAGGTCACGAGATAGTCTGATTAGCGGTGACACCGGTCGGGGCAGCGGTTGCTGTGAGCCGGATTCGCGATACATCCCCTTTTCGGTGTATGTGCTCCTGGTACTTGTATGCCATTGCATCGGCTAGTTTGAGTGGAGCTTGTTTAAATTTAACTAAAATCCAGTTAATAAAATACACTTTTGTATAAAAAACTAATTTTATTTCTTTCTTTCTTACACTCGATTCGTTAGCGTTCGACCACTATAGCCTGATCTTAAGCGACGATATGGCTGAAGATGGTGAATATGATTCATTTAAATTAGGACTGGCTCTCAAATGCAGCGTTGGAACACACTCATAGGTGATTGGCGACAGATTTTCAACCTGAATGTGGCAGGTAGTCGGGCAACTAACGAGGCCCTCGCACCATGTTAGTGGCATCATAATATTTTCCATGGCTGGCCTCTGGCCATAATCGCTTTCAAAATATACAGCCTGATTTTGAATTGGTATGTTATCACGAAAGGGGGTCAATGTACTCCTGGAGGTCAGCAACGTTTGTTTTACGAGTTTTTGAAAATAGAAATTTTTCATTGAAGATGAAGCATTTAAAGTTTACGTAAAAATTCTACTATAGAACTTCCGGACAGCCCTGAATTAGAGGAGCCACTTGATCTTTAGAGACTTCCATTTCCAGAAAATGCCGCGCACTTCACGTTGGAAGTGAATTTATTCCTTGTGTGGAAATTTTGAATGACGTACATATTTCCAAGGGAGATTCTCACAACTTATCAACAACCATGGTCCTAATCACTCCCTCCCGGGATAACATACCAATTCAAACTCAGCCTGTATAAGTATTTCACATACATACATACATAGAAAATATGATATCTAGCTTTTAAACTTTAAAGCGTCTTCAAGATGTAAGTGTCGGAAAGTATACGTGGACGGAATTTAAACGCGTCGAAACGTTTCCTATCACGTTTGGATGCCACTTGCTTCCGTGACCCGAAGTGTGCCTGCAGCGAATGTAGATTGACTATTTAAAATAGTAATTGAGTGTATGATGAACCTAAAAACACCTTCCATTTTTTACGAACTTTAAGTTTTTTTACCAACTTCCAAAAAAGGAGGAGGTTCTCAATTCGGTTGTATTTTTTAATGTTTGTTACCTCAGATCTCCGTCGTTTATTAACCGATTAGGAAAATTATTTCATTATTTAAAAGGATATACTTTCAGATTGGTCCCATAGAAATTTCATCAAAATCGGTTCAGTAGTTTGTCATTAAAGTCGGTTCGTCTCTTTTTTAAAACAATTGTACTTGTTCGAACTTTTATTCGTACAACTCACATAAGGACATAATCTATGAAAATTTTAAACACAATTTTTTTTATGTACCGTGTATATACTTCATTATTGACAAATCTGTCTTTATCAGATACGTTGAGCTATAAGCTTTATTTAAAGAGAAAGGTAATCACCATTTCTCTTCAGCAAATGTTGTAATACTAATGAACAACTTTAAACACAACTTCAGAGCTCCCATGTCGTATCCATCCGTTACGCGAGAGTCTTTACTCTGAATCCACAGACGCTATAAATGCTACAACTACAATACAGTGTTGATAAACAGTAAGGTTGACTCGCCAACAACCTATTTTTTACATTAAAATTTAACACCATAATACCTGCCTATAACAAACAGTGCATGCACCCAGCAGAGCGGTGGAAATTATTTGTTATTATTCAAGCTAGTTAATATTTTAAGATTTCTTCCAACAAATGTGGCTTATTTTGTGTGTAGTCTTTAATATATTGTCTTCATTTACCATCAGTTTTTAAACTAAGTGAAAAATAAGTTCTTGTGACACTCATTAATAAATTATAATCTGCTCGATGAATAGCTCAAAATATAACGGTATTCTAAAGCTTTTTCAAACGAATGATTCAATTCAAGTGTAGAGTGACTTATCTCTCCGTAAACGGATGCTGCAGTGTCGATATCGAGCCCTTACTGAATCGCACAGTTCTGTCGTATATTTCCATCCTACCCTCATTTTAAACTTTGTCAGCCTTCGCTGTTTCCTCCGACCCGTTCCGCTAACCGGACGTTGCGTCATAGATTGACGTCGATATGAAGTCTTGCAGCCGTTCTATCAAATACTGTCAAGTTCAACTTTATCATTTTATTACTGTCTTATAACTTTACATTACTGAATTTATAAATAGGTTTTTAATTTAGTAGCTATCATTTAATAACTAGACTAGCCAGTTTACCTGATTTTACGCAGAAGGCCTGCCCACAACCATTGCAGTGCCAATGCACCCAGAAAATTAAAAAAACAAAAGCCTCCGTGGCACATAGTGCAATAATTACCTTGATATATCAGACCACTGTCCAATTCGTTCTTTAGCCAATATCCCTATTGCAAAATAAGCCCTTTCCTTCGTTCCTATAGCACTGCTTTCGGTTCAAAGTTCCTAATGCTTCTAATAAACATATGAGTCCAGCTCATTCACTCTCACCAACTCGAAACCTGCCTTTCCTTCGATGTTTTTCATTCCAGATTCTTTAAAATTTTCATTACTTTATTCAGCAACTTCTACACTAGCTTTATTAACCTCAACTAAAAACTTTCTTACACACCAGTTCAAGTTACCCAAACAGTTTGACTTTTAATAAGTTCTATTAAGTTACTTTGTAGTTTTGCTTAGAAGTTGGAGGGCTTATGGATTGGACAAAGAGAATATTTTGGTATAAAACTTTCGTAAGTTTTACTCATATTTATATGTATTTAACCGGATTCACTTACGTGGTACAGCCGAGCTTCGCGACGATTGCTCGACCGGTTTCGAGGTATTCAGTACCTCTTCATCACGGAGCTACACGCGACTGCTCCGACTAGGTGCAGCCCGAGTACTGGCGATTTCGGCAGCGGCGCGAGCCGCGCGGGCCGCCGCACTTTCCGCTCGCTGTGACGTCACCGGTGCATTCACAACACTGTCTTCATCGCTCGACGATACGTTATTAGGGTCCGTACACACTACACTAACCGTGTCCTGCGGCAAGAGATCAAGCAAGAGAGCAAAGCAAGCAATCGTCGCGAAGCTCGGCTGTACCACGTAAGTGAATCCGGTTAAATACATATAAATATTTTGGTATACATTGTTAATGAGAACTTTTTTTTAATGCTCAACATTATAATCTAACGAACAATATAGAACCTAACCAGGGTCCTCCTGTGTCTAAGGAATCGAGACTACGAAGTCCGAGGACTCAAAATGCCCAATCAAATTGCACAAATGTAAGTTATGTCCATCGAGCTATGAACTTAGGTTAGGATTTTCAGGGACGGGTGTAAACTTTTGCTTCCATAATATGTCAAAACTGTATAGAATTTTACACCACGATGCAGAATGCCTGAGTGATAACTGCTAAACCGTCATTGACGCGTATCAAGCAATTTTAGCTAAACAACATTATTTTCTAAAATAAATAGATAGAATAACTCTTTATATTGAAACAGAACTGCAAATAGAATATTTATAAACTAAAATCTTAAAAGCTAGGTGTCACAATGAACGGTCTTATCGCTCATAGCGATCTCTTCCAGACACCACAAAATAGAGTAAAATATTGCTTATGAAAAAGAGGGAACCGACTTTAACGAAAATATCGTGATATATGAAATTTCATCCCCTATTTTTCCACCCTTGGGGGTGGTATTCTGTCATACAATTTATTAAAGGACCATCCTTGATATACCTACTCATGAAAAGAATCATTTAAATCGGTTGATAATTAGCGGAGAAATCGAGTAAAATCGCCATAAAAACTAGCCACATAACTTTAATAGGCAACAGTTTTACATGTGTTTAACAATGAACTCTTTCGATAAGTTTTTTTAGCTTACCATGTCTATTTTCTACAAGAAAATCTTCCCATTCTTCCGAAAAAGATAATTGCCAAGCCGTTCCAGTACTATACTTAACGTAAGTCGAACGATCGCCTCTGGGGTAAAACAAAGTGGTTCGCGTTGCGAGTGTCGAGAACTTCAGACTTAGAAGATTGGATTGGATAAAAAAACTAAGAGTTTCAGCACTGAACTTATCTTGTAGATAGTTCGCCTTATTTTCTTTAGCGTCGCTTCAATGCCATTTAACTTGGAAGCTCTAGTTTATCAATCTAAGAATTTAGAAGAAAATATGAAATATTTTTTGGCACATTGGGTGTCTGAAGAAGGACGACGCCGCCGCCGAGGCCAGCCCTGAAAGAAGTGACTTACGATTTAGATGCAAATAAAAAAGCTGTCTTAAGATTGCGCAAAAAAAAGGTGGTAGAGACATTTATTTGGAAGGATTGAGGGGAGACCTTTGGACACTATATAGGCTGCAGAAATAAACAAATTTAAATGCTGCCTTTGGAAAATTCATCGGATGATATCAGAAATATTTTTTTATACTATTTGATAACTATACCAGCTGGTCGTTTGCCTATGGTAAGCATAACGCCGGCTCATAACAATTGCAGTGCCGCCACTCAGAACTTCAAACTAACTTGCAAATAAACCTTTACGCGGATGACGCTGACGGGCCTAATCATATAAAGCGGGTATTTTATTTGCAAGTACAAGATTTTCTTTCAACGCAAGGCCAAGGTAGCTTTGTGTTCATTGCAAGGTGTTCTAATTTATTGTATTTAATTAATTATTTTTTAATTATATTTTATTAATTTCCGTGTAGATATTGTGTGGATGAACGTACTAACAACGTTACTAATAAGCTTTTAAAAGCCATCTGCAATGTGGAGAGGTAATTTAATTAGCTTTTTTTACGTTTAGACCGATTTGAAAGTGCGTTCCCACGATTAAGAGCTGGTGAACTTAAACATACAACAGAGTTTTCGCAGTTAACCTTCCCAGTTTGTCCACAATGATTCGCTTCAAGACTTCAACTAATAACAAGTCACCTTGCGGGCGAGCAAGTCCTCGCAAAGCCACCATCATTCTCAACACCAGCCCCGCAAACTCCTAATAAACCTTCTTTATTAACATCGCGAACACTTAACGCCTAGGCCGGCCTAGTTTTAATAACTAGAAGTTACGAAAGCCAGGTGTGGCCAAGATAAAGCCTGTACTGACACGCGATGGGGCCGTACATCGTACTATTGAACGTGGGCGTATTTAGGATTACATTTCAGGACGCCAAAAAATATTGTCGTGTTCTTTGAAAAATTCGCGCGTTGAGACTTGCTTTCGATTACAACTAACAGCCAACATTAGAGGAACGCTTATAAAATTAATGTAGATTCTATCAGGTCTAGCAAAAATTGAACCAGTGTCGTGATGGCGTCTCTACCAACGAGAGCTCGGGAAAGATTATTTAAGGCGTATATAGCAGCTAAATAGCTTCAAACACTTAAAAGGTTAGCAAAATCAGATAAGCTTCTGGCACTGGAAAAAATGTATGTCATCATATTACCGATA
Source organism: Crocallis elinguaria (assembly GCA_907269065.1). Classification (NCBI taxonomy): domain Eukaryota; kingdom Metazoa; phylum Arthropoda; class Insecta; order Lepidoptera; family Geometridae; genus Crocallis; species Crocallis elinguaria. The sequence goes on along the minus strand of OU026071.1, from coordinate 12,685,819 downwards.
ATCTTGTTGTGATCAAAATAAGATTTAACAAATTTACTCGATCAAAAAAAATGTCAAAGTTACGTTTGAATTGAATACCTCTGTTATTTACAAATGTATATTGATAGAATTAACAAAACTTATGTATTATATAATAATAAAAAACTTGGTTGTGGTAAAATTTTCTATTAGGCATCTAATTTGGAAGTAATTGCGCTTTTTTTGGATTTTTACTCAATTTTAGTGGCCCGCGCGGTCTTCCCTCTCTTTTACACTAATGGAAACCGACAGTGTGTGTAAAGTGGACAGAATGATGAATGTCATTGACTCGAGATATCACCTTAAAAAATAAATGAATATTTTTTTGTTGATCATGGAGCTTGCAACAGCGGCAAAATGTCGAAACTCAAAACAAATAATATACTTACATGATTATTCCGACTATGTTCTTGAGTTGAAAATGTTTTGTTTATTTATAGATCTATTCTTGTTGCTGTAGTAAAAAATAACTAGGTCGATGTAAATTATGGGTCACACAATCTTATCAAAATCTTATGATTTATCGCAATTGTGCTTTTTTATAATTACCTAAAGTTAGAAGCTTTATTTGTTCCAAGATTTGAATTTTGTTTTTGGATTCATTTCTAAAATCGACCTACTCTATTCAAGTTCAGGGAGTTCCACCAAAACCTGCCTTAACTACGCCCATCCTATTGTAGTTGATTTAAAAGGGCGTTAGCCAGCCCGACCTTGGTGTATGGAAAGCACTAATTTATCCACGGTTGGATCGTTAGCTGCAATACATGATTGGTGGGTAGGGATTTGATTGGTTGCCGCTATCGATTTTCTGTCTGCTCAGGTTTTCGTGAAGGCAAAGCTTTCTCTTTGAAAGAAGGAAATAGGTTTCGTTTTTACTCACCGTTTATGGTTTCATGGAAATGTCTTTGGTATTCAGAGTTAAACGCTAAAGCTTAACGCTTCATTTCTATCTCTCTATTCTGTTTCTTCATTTCACATAATTATCAATACAATGAGGCAGTCGTGGCTTTTACCGCCAGGCGACTGTCATGCTCGTATTGTCACTTGTATAAAAAAATCATCATTTATTTTGGTTACTTGTGGGTGTATGTCTCATTTTTCGCTTATGATTCTGTCTCCTCCTTCATCTATACAAATAAACAAATATGAAGTGTCTGTTTGTAATATCAAAATAACAGCTTTTTACCAAATGCATATGAAAGTATAAATAATAGTAATATTAGTAATCTCCGAAACGGCTGGACCGATTTTGACGGGACTTTCACTGGCAGATAGCTGATGTTACAAGGAGTAACTTAGGCTACTTTAATTTTAGAAAAAGAATTAGGGTTCCGCGTAAAAAAACAAAACTGGTGAAACCGCGGGCAGCAGCTAGTTTCCTTTATTACTTTTTAGTTACATTAACTCTTTCATAGAGGCAATACTGGTAGCACTGTACCATATGCGTTAATTATATTTTTAATGAAATCTTCATAAATACGATCAAACTGCTCTCCCAAAAAAAACTACAGAATCACCGCCAAAGATTACATAAATAATTTCACCCACGGGAATCCGGCTCGGTTGTTTCATTCATTAATCATGAGCAAGCGAACAGGTAGGTCGGTATTACCAGCACTTATGTGGCACTACGCACACATCGATTAAAGCTGTTCGCTGTATCCGATTAGGCGCACTTTCAATCAAGATTGTTTGCCAGCCAGTGCCAAGTTTGAGCTGGAACACGTCTGTTGACCCACTTCGGGTATATACAGTAAGGACACTTATAAGGAAGCAGTCGGGACTCGACTGGCAATAAATGTACGGTAAGCAACCAGTGTGGCGTTTTTGTAATTCGAACACGGCCATAGGTCAAACGAAAGACTATTATGTTTAAAAAAAAACCAAAATTATTTTATTTTATACAAACAAGGTATAACATAAACCGTTTTTTTTTTAAGAATGACCTAGCAGCTTTTTGTTTTTAGCGGAGTAACTCTTTTATATTTAAGAGTTTATTATAAATCACAGAGGAATCGTACGTAAATTGAATCAAGTTTGAAACGTCTTATTAACTGACTTCCAAAAAAGGAAGAGGGTCCCAATTCGGTTGTTTTTTATGTTTGTTACCTCAGATCTCCGTTATTTATAAACCGACTTGATTTTTTTTTTCTTTAATTGAAAGTATGTATTTTCAGATTGGTCCCATAGAAATTTCTTTAAAATCGGTTCAGTAGTTGTTTTAAAGCAATTTTGTTTATTACAGTCAACTGGTCGTATCTGGGCCAGTAAAAATGTGTCGTGATGTGCGCTATTAGAACCTGGCCGTTTTCCATACTGCCTTTATACAAAATATAACGTGTTGCCTAAACTAAAGTATGACGTGTTTAAAGGGCTTTGAAGGCCTTATCTTGGCCCTGCTGTGTATAGGTGGGTTAGAATAGTCAATAGACCTTCTTGATATATAAATTATTTATTCAGACAGTTTTTAATGAAGGGCCCTACAGTTACTTATTCTCTTCTCTATGACACTGACAAACCTATTCATATCTTACAATATTTACTAAATTTATTATAATAAACTGTACTAAACAGGTATTAACACTACTAACTAGATCAGTCGCAATGTACCTGACGAGACTGTCTATAAGTCAGTAAATAAGATGAAATTGAATAAGTCCGAAATTTCATCGACGTCTGCCGCGCAGAATCTTTTAGAAATGGGCTTACTCCTCGCATACTTGACCTGATTGCTCACCGTTTAATGATACTTGGATAGAGTCAATGATTAATTATTAAAAACTATCAAACTATCAAACTATCAAATCACGTTTACGAAAAACTAAACCAGTTGGAATGTAACTGACTGACTTCGGCTGTGTAAATAAACTAGATCCAATAAGTCTCGAAGATAAACTCGAAGTTTCATCGGCGTCTACCAGGCGCGCAGAATCTAACAGAGATGGGCACTCGCTCGACCTAATTGCTGGCCGTTCAACGACACTCAACCCGGATGCCGTTGGCAACCCTCGCGATGCGGTGGGGGCTAACCCTCTCAGGAACCTCCCTAGCTCTTTAGTACGCCGTTAATAGCGCATGCACTTGATATACTGCTTTTAATATTCTACGCTGGTATTGTTGTTTCACCTAATCTAAACGCTCCGCGTCAATGTACTTGAACTATACGCTCTCACACTCTTGATTCAAAAGTACATATATCAGTTTAAAGAATCTTTATCTCTCATTTAAGACAAAATGTCACTTACATGAGAAAACAATTAATATTAGTAAGTACAATGTTATCGTCGTCCATAACAGGTGTGATGTCGCTTCGCGCCAAATCCCGTCGAGTGTTAGTATGGTACATCCACAAAGAAAATGTACATGTACATTGTACACATATAAATAAATTATAAAGAGCAAAATATAAGATTGACTCGTTCAAACGTGATCTTTTCTTTGGTTCGTTTTACAAGTTATTTCTCGATACGTCTTAGGATTTAGGAATGAGCAAGGTGCGGGGAGAATTCAACGAGAGGATAGTGACAGAGAACGCTATGCGAAATCAGGGTTGTCCAGTAAGGGAACAAGTACTAATGCAGGATGCTGCGAATAATAATAAAATTAAAATGTTTATTTTTTTATTTTATCTATGACTAGGAAAGCAAAGTGAAGTTGTTGTATTAAATTGAATGGTGCAAACGATACATAGCAGTGTCATCTGCACCATAGATGGTGCAAGTCAATGGTGCATGCGGTACGACGGGCTACTGACTAAAGTAATTCAGTAATGTAGATTCTTGTCTCTGGTTAATTTGTTGTTTTATCAAATAAATCCTATTTATAACTCATTAATATACATGAACCTTGAAGGCAAGTACATTGTGCCTACAATGATAACGGAATTAAATGCAAACTCTTGCCTCTGCACATATTGGCCGTAACTCTCGTTTCAGTGCTCTGTATAAAAAGTATGAATTTCGTACGCACCCGTGTACTGTATCACAGTATAAAAGATCCGCACAGCTGCACTGCCGAACCCACATACCTTCACTAACGAATGAGAGAATAATGGCGTTAGGCTGTGTTGGCTATGCGCGGGTACGAGTTGCGTCACATTCTGCAAGAAGTATATTGTTGGGCGAATTGTGAAAGAAATCTTCCGCTCTACCAACTTTCGTGATAGTTCCTCGAGAAACATACGAGTTCCAACGCTGCCTGCATTAATTATTCTACGTCTATTTTGTGTATTCAGCAAATTTATGAGGTACTTAACCCTCTCTTTTTGGCAAACATCGCCCTGAGGCCTTGTTACTTATGGACTATGGGTGCTTATGTTACGCGGCTCGTTCATTTCGGGCGTTGAACTGTTGCTATTCTTCAGTTGTTGGATTGTGGGGACCTATTTCTTTTTGTTTCTTATTAATTTTGATGTTAATTGCTAACTGGTCTACTTAATTGTGCGGTTCATAGCGTTACAGCGTTTTAGTTCAACTTACTTTCTATTCTAGAATATAACGGATTCTTAATGCGCAAGGCCAGACGTGCTCTGGGTCGGTTTTAGAATAAAATGTATACTCGTATAGTTCCTAGAATATCATCATAGGCAGCTCATATTCGTTATCTCTATTGAGATAATTTCAACACGCCTTATATTATTTAAGTACTCGGTGTTTCGATTCTTTTTTTTTCGGTTTTTCATTCTCAAATTTCTACCGTCCGTACTACCTGACCGGATACTTTAAACAAGCTATTTTGCCATATTATTGTAGTTCCTTACGCCTAATCTCAACCAAGTAAGCGTATATATTAACCTTTTATCAACCTTCTCAAAGGTCACCTACGCTCAATTGTTACTTTCAATACCCTCATCAGAGTCAGTTAAATTATACCTGACACCTAGAACTCGTTCAACTATGCTGTCGCTTTAACCATGCCGTAAACTAACTTCAACTTATCTCCCGACTTCAACGTAATCTATTCAAAGTTCAGCGTTCACCTATCAAACCTTATTATTCTCACCAAGTCTTCGATCACGAGATCATTTAGTTATATCATCTGGTCTTAAATTATGTATGACATTGCAGCGGGCCGTCAGATCACTTTATTGGATCGTAAAAGGGGATAATAGCTTTTGCAGGTGTATACAACATCCTTGGTAGCTGACCTATTCTCATCGATTGCTTCTGCTTACCCATCTCTATCGTTTACAACTTGCCCGACAGAGACAACTATAGTATCTATTACACCAGGATTAGAAACAACGAGACGGTCCGACGTTTTTTTGCTGGAGAACCGTCGCAATCAATCTTGTTGCTCGTTTCCGTTTTAAATTGGATTGGAGTGGTAATTGATACTTTTGGGGCTCTAATTACGGTTCTTTAGGTGTTAGATTTGTAATGAAGTATATCTATGAGACAATTTGTTTTAATTATCTATTTATTGATCGAAGCTTAAAATAGGCGTTGCTTTAATAAATTAATCACGTTGTAGTAACTATTTTCCTTACCACAAGGGCATATTTTAAGCTTCTAGGTATATACAGGGTGAGTTTGAATTATTATGATATTGCGGAAGATGGTGATTAGGACTATGGTTGTCCGCAAGTTGTGAGTACCGCCCTCGGAAATACGTCATTACAAATTTCCATACAAAAAATTGATTCAAGTTTAAACGTGAAGTGCGCGCATTTCATGTTTTTTATGTGTCTTGTAACGTTTTTGCAACTACAAGTATGGTTGGGAGAGCACATTGAGACACCAATCAGAGTTCAAACATTTATTTCGGGTTATAAATCCTGTATGTTGAAGAAGGTTATCTTAAGTTGTTCTATTATGAATGCTCTCTATAGTTACAAGTTACAGATAAGATTAAAGGTATACAATCTCAGGGAGTGGTGGCGGATTCTGCCTGAACACCATCCAAAATGCTGCCTTGCGACCAAAGTCTACTAGATATAGATTTACCGTATATTAAATTAAGTTAAGTTAGTTTGGACGGTACAAAAGTAAGTAAAGCACACGGCCCGGTCAGGTCATGTGGTACCGCTTGTATAGTGATGTGTAGTATAGGTTGAGGCCGGTCAGCGCAGAGACTCGGCAGGGCGGGAGCTCGCCCCGAAGGCAGGGAGGAGCGCCGCCGCTAGTAAGGTGAGGGCTGGTAGGTCGGGACTAAGTGGCCCGGCTGCAGAGACGGGTTGAGTCCCATCGACCTCCAGATGGTTGATAGGCGGAGCCTACTGCGCGCCGATGCGCCCGGACCTCGCTGAAGAGGCGAGCCGATACCGTATCTTAAAAAAACCCTGTCGAAGGACAGTTCTAGGTTAGCAAAAGAACACTTGCGTGAGCCACGTCTTCCTAACCTTCAACTAGACTAAAGTTCAACTCACCCGTAGGGGGTTTCCAAACACGTGGCGGAGGTTCTCTCAACCGCACAGGTGAAGACAGTGGGTGGCCAGACGGCGACCGGGTGGCGATCCGATGGTGGTCGGTCGGATGGTTCGCTTTTCGAAGGCGCCGGGGTCCTGAGGGCACTTCTCCGCAAGGCGTCGTGGCGGGATTGGTGGGAGGATGTTCCGAGCGACCGCTCTTGACCCCGCAGCGAAATGGAAAAGGCGGTAAAGTCCGGATTGAAATTCGGCTTTGCCGGTTCCGATGGCCACTTTCTCAACACAAATATCCTCATTGAGGAGGTAAAAAAACTTAACAACACGACTGTTCGTACGACCCGAACCACGGGCCGTAAGATCTCGGAGACCGAGGGAAACGAAGGGTCACTATTTCTCCGGCATTTTCTACCGAAGGTTTCACCAATTAAGTAATGTTTCCTGAGTGTCCACAAGAAAATAACACGTAATTTGTTTAATAATTCCCGTATCTCAGGGTCAAAGAACTATGCAGGCCACACTGAGGAGATCTGTCAAAGTCAATTTTGAAGAAAATGTCAATGTGACAATTGACGCTGACGTATGAATACGACGTATGAAATTAAAAAAAGCTAACATTCTCCTAGATAACAAAAATACCACAGATAATAAAAAACAAGGGTTACAATACCCCTCTAACCACGCAGAATTCACCTTAGGGAATTCGCGGCTGCCCTCAGCCGTAAAACAAACAACCCCTAACTCCCTCTATGAGTTAGGTTCAAGCAAAGACTAAAGAATATATAAAAAGACCAAAAAGCAAATCAGACTAAAAAAAAAATTTCTAGCTAAAAAACTGTTAGGAAAATAAACACCAACTAGCTTTAGCTAACAATGTTATGCAAAATAAAAAAAATCTCTAATTAAGTAGTAGTAAATAAGTAACTAGTTATTTTGAAGAAAAGTTGAGTACACCACTACTACGCTATCTAATAATGTCAATATGAAAGCTAAGTTATCACAAACCCCTGTTCCCCAATATTCATATAATACTATTAAGTCCCTACTCGTTACTCGTTTATGCTAGCAAACCCACACATTCATACATCCCAGTCATACTTCATCTTTTAAGCTAGCTTAGTCCTTCCAGATCTTCTCACAACACCGCAAGCATTCTATCTCAGACATACTATACCCCTAGTAGGAAATTGAAAGTTGACTGGACCAAAAACCGAGAGTACAACTGACAAAACCAAGACCCTGAAATTCCCAATAGCTAAATATATAAATATCACCCTACCAAAGGCTTATTTAACGAGTTGGCAAAACCGCTCAGCATGATATTAACGAACTAGGCTTATTTTAAGAGTCACGAACCGCTCCCTATCGTCGGATGGCTTATTTTTAAAGGGAGTTACGAACCGCTCCTACTGTGAAATTTATAAACTTTCATAAAATAAAATAAATTTAGTTAATAGACTACATAAGTTAAATTATAGTAGGTAGGTAGTACTCAAAAAAAACTCTCCAAAGTAAGTAGTAAAAAAAATAATACACCCTAACATTCGAACTCAGAAAGAAACGACTAAAAAAAATAAAGCTAAATAAAAACAAAAAAAAAGTTAAGTAAGCAAAAAGCAAAAAAAAATCAAACCATGGTGTAGTCTGTGCCGACTGCAGAGGCGGTGGGACTAGCATGTTTTAACCACACGACTCAAGCCAACCCAGAACTACATCTACCAACGAGTAAAATCTATCTGTTCCTTTAGTAAATCAAACCGAAAAAAAAAACCGTCCCCCGGGACAAAAATTACGCAGCCAAACTGCGGTCCAAGGATGAGGGACCACGAACTTAAGAAAAAAACGACTTACAGACTACAGTAAAATATAGGTAACTATATAAAACAAAAAAAATAACTAATAAAAAAACAAATCAAGCCATGGTGTAGTCCGTGCAGAGGCGGTGGGACCAATATGTTCACCACTCGACTCAAGCCAAGTCGGAACTACACCTACCAACGAGTAAAAACTATCTGTACCTTCAGTAAAGCAATCCAAAAAAACCTTCCCCCGGGACATAAATTTCGCGGCCAACCCGCGGTCCAGGGATTTGTTTCTACGACCTAGTGGAATGTGGACTAAGACTGTGACTGTCTATTACCTAATATTAGTAAAACCCAAGGAGTAGCAACAGCTACCAGTACCTGCTATTTACCCGAAGAGATTTTTCTACTAAGACCGCTTAGCTACGGTAGCAGAAAAATAAAAGTAGTCCGTCTAAAATCTATTTTAAACGAGACCAAAATTCGCAGAGGTGTAGGGCCTCCAGCGATATAAGTCAGGTAAACAGGTTGAACAGCCAAGTATGACTGCCCACAAGCAAGTAGAATAAGCAGGTATTTAAAAAAAGGTAATAGTCAAGCCTAATAAAAAAGTAATAACATCCCCTAGTAGTATGTAGAAAACAAATCCCTCTAGACCATAATAATGTTGCACCTGTACATAGTTCAGCCGCCGAATGATACACCTCCAGATAAATAAGTGGGCGGGACCGAGCCAACTCAACCAAATATTCCAAGAAAGATAATATACAAGAAGTGCCATTATATTTTAAATTCAGTGAGTGTATGTTGGTTGGATGAACATAAGTTATGCTATGATAGCAGTGTTTCTTAGTGTTTTCTGTGTGATCATCACCGTGCTCCACCTTCACCTTACTTTGATCAGATTTCTCCCTATGTATGTTACTAGGGCCAGGATCAGAGGGATCCGACTCCTCACTGCTCGAATCTGAATCACTCCTAGTGCCATATGTTGTAAGTTTGTCAAATATTACCAATAAATCCCTTTTTATTTTATTCAATTCAATTTCCCTGTCTGAATCAAATGAAAGCCTCTCTGCACGATAATGTAAGTGTAAGGCAACTGTATGAAGTCTCTCCAATAAGGATTGCTTAGGTTTATGCTCCGGCAGTGCTAAAACAGTCTCCAATAAAGTATCAGTTTTATCCTGTAAAATTGGTAGTTCACCTGCTAAATCCCAAGTTGTAGGCAAAGATGCCGGAACAGGGTTCTCTTTTAATAATTTAGAGACTTGTGCCCTAAGTAAACTGACCTTGGAGGCTGGTTCACCACCCCTGATCTTAACCTCATATTCTAACTCATCTTTGTTTAGCAGGTAAGCATTCATCTGCCTTGCCATGGTTTTAGTTTGTTTAGGATATAGTTGAAAACTACAATATTACCAGCAAAATTAAAAGATAAAGAAACAAAAACCAAACAATGTTTCACAAGGAACTCAATATATGAACTAAGTAGCTTTCCCTCCTATTTACTACTGCACAACTTATGTTTTCCAATATGTGTATGTTGTTTAGTGTATAGACAAGTAATGATTTAAGAAACTCAAAAGTTAGATCAAAATAAGTTTTAAAGTTCACTATAAAGAAAAAATGGTCGCAGAGCAGCTCACAAATGAATATTTTTACTATTATAATCCATATTTCATGTTTTTTCTTAATAAAAACACAATTTCAAAGTATTCTTGATAATGAAATAATTTACCAATTGATTTAATGTTGTGACCAAGTGTCATTAAGCAATTCAGCAATATATTTACTATTATTGTAGTCTATAGGTTATATGTACTCTAATTTCTTAGTAAAATAACAATTTCAAAGATTAATTAGATTGTAGCGATAATTTACCAAAAGGATTAAAGTTGTAAGATAGTATCACAGTACAAGTTCCAATTATTTTACTATTATAATCTATATATCATTACATTCATTATTTCTTAATAAAAGCACAAAGTTTACTTGTCAATGAGATAATTTCCCAATAAGTTTAAAGTTGTAAGGTAGGTAGCACTATATTTGCACAAAAAAAATCACAGTATAGAAATAAAATATTATTAAGGTACATCAGCTCACTTACCTTATACTTATAATTAAGGGAATATAGTAAAACAACCACAATTAAAGTTTCAAGTTATTCAATTGTTACTTTAAGGTTAGTCACTAACAACGGGTAAGGTAGACACTTAAAAATATGTAAAATCATGTAAAATTTAGTCGCAAGACATGGAATAAATCACGTGGGCGCCACTGTAACGTTTTTAAAAACTACAGGTAGGTTAGGAGAGCACATTGAGACACCAATCAGAGTTCAAACATTTATTTCGGGTTATAAATCCTGTATGTTGAAGAAGGTTATCTTAAGTTGTTCTATTATGAATGCTCTCTATAGTTACAAGTTACAGATAAGATTAAAGGTATACAATCTCAGGGAGTGGTGGCGGATTCTGCCTGAACACCATCCAAAATGCTGCCTTGCGACCAAAGTCTACTAGATATAGATTTACCGTATATTAAATTAAGTTAAGTTAGTTTGGACGGTACAAAAGTAAGTAAAGCACACGGCCCGGTCAGGTCATGTGGTACCGCTTGTATAGTGATGTGTAGTATAGGTTGAGGCCGGTCAGCGCAGAGACTCGGCAGGGCGGGAGCTCGCCCCGAAGGCAGGGAGGAGCGCCGCCGCTAGTAAGGTGAGGGCTGGTAGGTCGGGACTAAGTGGCCCGGCTGCAGAGACGGGTTGAGTCCCATCGACCTCCAGATGGTTGATAGGCGGAGCCTACTGCGCGCCGATGCGCCCGGACCTCGCTGAAGAGGCGAGCCGATACCGTATCTTAAAAAAAACCCTGTCGAAGGACAGTTCTAGGTTAGCAAAAGAACACTTGCGTGAGCCACGTCTTCCTAACCTTCAACTAGACTAAAGTTCAACTCACCCGTAGGGGGTTTCCAAACACGTGGCGGAGGTTCTCTCAACCGCACAGGTGAAGACAGTGGGTGGCCAGACGGCGACCGGGTGGCGATCCGATGGTGGTCGGTCGGATGGTTCGCTTTTCGAAGGCGCCGGGGTCCTGAGGGCACTTCTCCGCAAGGCGTCGTGGCGGGATTGGTGGGAGGATGTTCCGAGCGACCGCTCTTGACCCCGCAGCGAAATGGAAAAGGCGGTAAAGTCCGGATTGAAATTCGGCTTTGCCGGTTCCGATGGCCACTTTCTCAACACAAATATCCTCATTGAGGAGGTAAAAAAACTTAACAACACGACTGTTCGTACGACCCGAACCACGGGCCGTAAGATCTCGGAGACCGAGGGAAACGAAGGGTCACTATTTCTCCGGCATTTTCTACCGAAGGTTTCACCAATTAAGTAATGTTTCCTGAGTGTCCACAAGAAAATAACACGTAATTTGTTTAATAATTCCCGTATCTCAGGGTCAAAGAACTATGCAGGCCACACTGAGGAGATCTGTCAAAGTCAATTTTGAAGAAAATGTCAATGTGACAATTGACGCTGACGTATGAATACGACGTATGAAATTAAAAAAAGCTAACATTCTCCTAGATAACAAAAATACCACAGATAATAAAAAACAAGGGTTACAGTCTTCTAATCAACATAATCATTTAACAAAGTTCAACATAGTTCAAGTGAATCAGCTGATCTAGAGCTGCCTGGAAATTCTTTAGTAAACTTTGAAGTAAATTTTAAATGAAAAATTTAGAATTTCAAAAAGTCACAAACCAAATGTTGTTGAGAGCTAACTTAGCTGTAAATAAGCCTTTACATACTTTTTGACATTGTTTCCTCATTCAGTATGAAGCATCATAAAAGTTCATCATTAACTATGCACCGCTTAGCATCGAGGTGCATTGGATGGGACATCCTTTGTAATATCGTGTATGAAATTAAAAATCGAGATTATGTCTGGACTTTATTTTTTTCTGCTACTTTTGCTCTATCGTGCGCTCATTCGGGTACACAAGAGTGAGACGACAAAAAAAGATTAGACAAGTATTTGTTTTGGAATACTAGATTATATAGAAGAATTTTTGATGAAACAAGATCCATTTCGGATAGCAAGCCTATCGTAATAACTTAAGATTATTTTACAGTCTATTACCATAGTTATTAGCAATACTGTTATATATAATATATATAACAAGGATATTGCGCAAATATGCCAATACTTCATCCTTATTAATATTATAGTGTATAGGATATTGTGCCTACTGCCTATAGCTAATTAAATGGTTTTCGGCTTGACTGAGATTGACTACAACAATCGAAGCGTGTAATTAGACGGGTCAGGTTATTGACGTGATTTATTTATGCCTACCTAGGAAGACTAGGGCGTCACCTTTGACGTTGGACGTTACCAATGCTGCATCCGCTAGTGAACTTCTGACATGGGTTTTTACGACAAAACTAAGTAGTTTACTAAGTGATAGGACCAACTCTTCTGCGAGTGTCCGCGCGCGTGCGCGTCTGACTGGGTACCATCGCTTTGCTCTTGAAGTCTACCGCAACACAGTTATGTGCAAGTAATACTGTATTCCGGTTTGATGAGCAAAGTACGACTATACTTTGCTAGTCAGTGAAGTTACTGGGTTTATATGAGACTTAATAACTGATGTCTTAGTCACGAGCGCAATGCAGTGCTGCGCGGCCTTTGTATTTCATAGTTCTGGGTGGTACTGCATTTGTTATGGGCTTACCACCAGGCAAACGACCTGCTCATCTCACTATCTATTTCGTTGTCACGTTTTACCCACATTTTTACCGATGTCCTCGAACATCACGGTATGCTTTTGACCATATTTCCTGTTCAGATCCATCTATAAACAGTTAGCGCTTTATTTATTTATGTGACCAACAAATTTTTAACAATATTTATTTTCTTTATTCCAGAGCTAGAGGGTTGTCGGGCTTGGTGCGGGCGGCGGCCGCGAGCCCGGCACCATGGCTACCGTGGAGGGGCGGCCGGCGCAGTACGGCGTCTCTCTGCGCCAGCTGCGGGAGCTGATGGAGTCCCGCGGCTCCGAGGGTATGGCCAGGATCAACGCGCTCGGTGGGCCGCAGGAGATATGCAGAAAACTTTACACATCGCCCACAGATGGTAAGTACTATTTCTGCTATTTTGCTGTTGAGTTCTTATAAACTACTCGGTTCCAGTTTAATTCATTAAGAGGTTTTTATGAACTTTTACAGAAGTTATGTTAAGTACCGTATGGAGAGTTTTTTAGGTTAGGAATTTAAAAAATACCAGGCACTTTTAGAAGTTAGGTACATACCTAAGTTTTGTTGGATAAACGTACACATGCAAAGGCTAGACAAAGTTTCACGTTCACTTCTAAAACATTGTTTACTTTTATAGCCAATTTGCTTCAATCTAATTTTTATCCAGTAAGCCTAATTAGGGAACTAGGTACAATGAATAGTTGGAAATTAAAATATTGCAGTCTTTTAAAATAAACATTAGTCAACATGATGTTTTATAACTAACATCACTTCATAACGAAGTACTGCCTTGAACTGTGATAATAATCGTAATTTATGTCCGTGCTTCCCTCCAACCCTCTAATCGTTAATAGTTATAATATTCATTTCTACTTTGTCATATATAATTGTTTACCCGACGTGGGTCTTTGCGTGACATGGCCTTGTTAGTGTGTAGAAATGCTACATTTGTGTTTCAATTTCATTTTTATTATTATCGCTGTCTTTAATTTCGTATCCACTCCACTCCACTCCACTGTAATCTTCAAATCGCAATCTATTTTTAATAAATCTGTCTTTTGAACATTAATCATTAGTTAAGTTATATTAACATTCATAAAAGCACACTAACCATGCCGACTTGATACCTAGATCTTTTCAAAATTAAGATCCCTAAAGTTAGTGTGCGCTCTTGAATGTATGGTAAAATTGACTGTTCAGTGGAATCTTCGAACCCTGTCTCGTTACTGCAATCGTTGATCTTTCATCTAATGAAGGATTTTCAGCAACCACAACAGTTTAATAGTTCCCAAACCATAATATCCGTTATCAAATTTGATAGTTATCAAACTTCACGAACCTCACGAACAGGTGCAAGAAGGGTGGCTTCGGGATCCTTATCCTTTGCACCCCCGATAATATCCCCGATAACAGTTTCCTTAATAGTGGCTCTGTTAATATCTAAGCGGGTAGTAATAGCTCCCAAAATTGCCTCTTTTGAAATGATATCGTTATTTTATCACTTTTTACTACTGCCGTTAGTTGATTACACATTCACTTCGCAGTACTACATTCCTATTCGGGTTGTTTGGCGACTAAGAGCCCATTGCTCGTTTTAATATCGCTGCATAAAAAAACTTAGCTGGAATGGTTAAATTTTTTCATCCACATTATTTCCACAAATTCCAAGCGTGAATGAAATTGTCGTTTATGTTTTAAAGCTGACGCCATTATCTTTTCTGATTCCTTTGGGAAACTCGAACAACAAACCAAATATATTTCAAACTTTTCGGTTGTTTATTTTCGGTATCGTACAATAACAAATTTTCAGTGGAGTATAAAACCTTTATAGATACTTTATTTATGAGAGTCGTTTTCAGATACGTTATTTACACAGTCCTAAATCTAAAAAGGGCTTTCGATCGTAACGACTTCTCTTTATCCGTGTCTGCCCCGAGCTCGATACTAATGTAAATTGTCCCAGCAACAACATTTTCCTTATTCATAATTTTAGCTTGAACATTTCAGATTTCTTGTTGTATGAAAATGTGAAATCCATCAAGCATTTACAATATATATTTTTAATTTTTTTTTACTATATATGCTGTTTATCACGATCACACGATTATTTTCCACAATCTATGTCCGAAATAACTTTGACGTTGCCAAGAATCGGCGCCGTCGTAAATCAGCCCATAACAATATAAACTTTTGCCCGGTTTCGATCAAACGTCGTCTATAACAGACCACAAAGCTTTCTTCACTCAGAGCTGTAGTTTCATAGATTTAAAGTTGAAATCAGAGTTGAAATCTTCGCAGATTTGGAGACTGTGCGCTATAGCTAAGTTAACCGCTCCTCGGCTGACACGGGTAAATCCCCAGGAGATGGTCGACGGAACGTGACTTCCGTTGGATCTAGTACGTGGATAGCTTTATTCCTATCTCTGTGTACGGATGATGGATTAGAAGAGATGCTTTTGTTAGCAACAACTTACTCGGTAAATCAGCCTTGTTACTCCCGGTTAATTGGATCTACTTTCTTTTATCTTACTTCCTCTAATTTATTTTCGACTTCTAATTTATCTCTGTTATCTCAATACTACCGTATCTGTATCAACAAAGCAGCGTGGTTATAGCGCAAAGGACATCTGACATTTTACCCTCCACCAGTTGTGACTTGTGACACTATCGGGGAATACTTATCGATATTGTTCGACGCAACCCTCCGATATGTATCTACGACTGACAGCGGCTGTTCACCGCTTGCTAATGTCCCCGACCGTGCCAATATCGAAGTTATATCGATTCGATTACCAATCGTTACTGCTACTACATAGACACGGTTTATCGAATTCGATAAGACAATTTATCGGTTTCAATCAGCGCGAGTAACAACATGTCTATCGATTCTATAAATGTTGGCTGGGGCCATGGATACTGTACCCTTCAGACATAATATACTTGTGAAAAATTACAGCCAATCTTAAAAGCAGACATAAAGCAGAATTTGTATATTTATATGAAGCTATGTCGATGACTAAGAAAGCTGATAGTTTGCCAAGTTATTATCACATATATCAGAATAACATGACAACAATATACCTACAAGTTAAAAGAACAAGAATTTGCAGAACTTGCTTTTATTACTGAACCTCAGTGCTTCGAAAACATTCTCCGAAATGTGTAAGGTCGTTGTATCGCATAGGGGCGATAGTACTCTATAAATTTATCGGCAAACAGCTTATTTGACCCCTTTGACCGTTGCCCTCGTACTCTTCAACTCAGAATTGGAAAGGGTTCTATTACGTAAAGTGTCGATAATTTGAAAAGTGGAAAGGGATAGATAGTGGATTTACATTGAGAAATTGGGAATTACGAGTAGAACATTTTGTTTTATTCAGCAGAAGGGAAATCGGACCGTCGTGTTTTATGGACTACGAATAAATACAGTTGAGACAGCTTATAAGTTAATCGTTTTTTTTACTCTTGATAGGTTAGCATTTGTTTTATCTCACTTGATGATAGTGATGATATGGTTGAAGCTAATAACACGCGAAATCTAGGAAGGGAACTGGCACGGCCGTACTGGCTAGTAAAATCGTCTTTGTTGTCGACTCTAAACAGATTAGAACCAGCGGTCGCTAGTCCTCGGCTGGAAGGAATTTATTTATTTATTAAATGTACCGCATTATACTTATATTAGGCATGTCATAATACATTATACAATGGCAGCTGGGTTATCCGATCAAACAATAATAACTCAAATATAATAAATGGTAAAATATAATTTAGAGTATCTTAAAAATGAATGTATTCGAATAAATCTTACTTTAAACAAAGTAGGTATTGTAATATGCCGTGATTCAATATCCATTCGGTCAAGATGTGATGAGAAATCACGAAGTTTAGGTAATAGAATGCAGTTATTTTAGAAATAATGTAATTCAAAACTAAAAATACTATAACATACAAAAACAATATTCTGTAAAGATTTTTATGAATGAGATTGCAAAAGAATGGAAGCATCAACGTGAGAGTTTGAAGCCCACACACTGCATTGTTTCATAAAATATATGAATCAGATTCTTGCATACGGCTTTATAATAAATACATAGGTATATATATCTAAGGAAATGATAATAACGGAAAACCATGCTGATTAGTTTGTAGCGAATTTTGCGATTCGAACTTGGCCTGCTCAACGTTTGGAAATGTTATTTTGACTTGAAAATTTATTGAATACGGGTCCCGTATCAATTACAAGTAGAGGTGGATTGTGGAAATCTTCAGTGGCTCAAGTTTGCGCCCATATGATTCGTTTTGACGTGTCCAAGATTGCACTTGGTTGAGGTTCTGATGGTGGAGCCAGGAGGTATGTATTTTAGTTTCTTTCTACATGTAATTATTAACTTATGTGCTGTCGAATGCGTTGCTTCGAAGCGAATGCCTTTGTTTACGGCCTCAGGTGAGACCGCGGTCAAACTTCAGCCTAATTAAAGCTAAAAAAACCTGGTAAAGGTATGCAAGCATGCGTCATGATCCTATCTTTTAATGCATCTGTTAATCCTGTTTCTTACAGTTGTTGCTCATCAAAAAGTAATTAGTGACTGTTAAAATATCCTGTGACTAAAGCGTACCGGCAGACAACCTAAATATCTGGAGCTACGTAGGACTCAGTGCGCCTTAAATATCGTTAAATTATCTGCAAATAAATTGTGGCTGCTATGGTGAAAACAATGTTCAGTGTCGTTAGTATAAATTAAAAAAAACAGTGGGCCCAAATGTGATCCCTGGGGAACACCTGAGTTAATTACCACATTAATTAAGTATTTTGTGTTTCCTGCATCATTCTTATTACCTATACGTTCCCTATTACCTATTATGTGTACATTTTCGTATTCTAATTTTAGCTATAAAATGTAAGTACCTACTTATACTTTGGGCATTGTCTACAAATAAATGTATTTTCTATCTTTCTTCTTACGACATACCAAATTATACGCCTTTCTTCACCAAGTCTGATATTACCTACTAGCTATATTTCTATTGCAAAAAGCGTTATTATCTGTCGTCTTAGATAGTCAAGAAGTATGCTGTAAGATCTCGAAATTATTTAGATACTAGACGAAAATACCTAGAGTTTCAATAACTGGAAAGTTTGGAAGTCTCAAAGCCATTCTAGGAATGTAGATAGAGAAGATACCTTCTGTCGGAAAGTTATGGATGCCTTTGCTATTCTACCGGATTCTTGTAGCGCTCATAGCTCGGCTCCCGTTCTCAACCGATCGGTAAAGTGAAGCAACGTTGGCTGCTGTCGGTGCTCGGATGGGTGACCACTGCGTGGTATTAACAATTAAAAATTCTGATAGCAATGCTGGCCACAATTATGTCTAAGTATATAAGAAAGAAAGCAGAACCAAATTCTTCGAAACAACTTCATACAAGGGAACAGTAGAAGTATATTTCAACATTTGTTTCTCTAATAACAACGGAGTTTTCAAACGGAAATAATATCTTCGACTGAAGGTCAACTTATTGTGTCTCAAAATAGAACTTAATAAGTTTCACCCCCAAATAAGTAATAGTACAAAAATAAATTTAAGTATGACGATATTGAAGGAAACATTGTGGCAGCCTGATAACTTTTCTATATGAAGGGACAGTCGGTGAAATACTGAATAGCTGATGTATCAGGATCACGAGTTCATTGCAGTGACGCGCAGATCTTTGTGTGTCAAAATTCTGGGTGGCACTGCAATTGTATCCGAAGAAGAAACAAACCTTATTAAGTGTAGTGTAAAAACTTACTATTTTTCAAATTTAATTAGTAGCAACTTCAATACTTTATCAAATAAAAAAAGATTCATCAAAATCGGACCACTTTGTAAAAAGTTAAGCGTGATCATATCATAAAAAAATATACGGGTCGTCATAAGAACTTCCTTTTTTTCTTCGCTTAAAAAGAAGTTTTCTATGACGGTGACATGCTCGAACACTTTCTTAAAATTAATGAAATATATAAAAATATTCCTACCTAATAACCTACTCATTAAAAAATATCGAATATCATTAGTAAATATTCGGATGAGAATTGAAGGAGAAATCGAATAACATTGCCACAAAAAAAATACAAACTGACGGATTGAGAGCCAGCCACCTTTATTGGAAGTCGGTCAACAAGAACTAAAACCACCAAAAACCACAACAAACAAATAGAAGTAACATAAAACGTGGTTAATTGATCCGTGTCGCACTTGAGCGATGGTGCTTAATATTTACCCTTTATTAAATAAGGGTATAAGGGTATTTATTATAGATATTATAGCCCCCGTGACACTTCCACGCCCGGTTAATGAGGTCGCAGCCGTTTTCATTGTGTCGACATCTCCCTCAAAGCCTTTTTGCGAGGGAATTCTGGAAGTGGAATGTATGGAATGGACAGGTGTTATAAGGGAACAGCTATATGGATGGTTTTACCTTTACTTGCAATTATACTACGAGTATATTCTTTTTTTTCTTAATAGTTTAGCGTCCAACGGTGGTTTCTGTAACGTTTGTTTACTTTAATTACAGATTAACACTAATGCTGTCTGTGACAAAGACGTCGTCAGTAGACCTAATCTGTGCTCTAAGCTAATGAAATTTCCAGAAACTCACCGTAAATCTACTAATTGAATGATTTAAAAAATGACAATGTCAAAATAACGAAACCGTCGCACAATGATCGCTTTGATGGAGAGCATACCAAAATTAATAATGGTTTATTGATGACCGCCATTGTCATAGGCGAAGAAAAATGATTGTGCTATAAAAATACAGAAAGTGATCATTTTGCGACGAAACTATTGTCATTTTTGAACCATTTGTTCAGGATTTAGGTCCTGATGTTATTGACGATGTGGTCGAACTTGAACTAGAATGAGAACCGACTTTCAAGAACGGCTGCCGGAAAACTCCGTTTGGTGATTGATGACAGATTTTCATCTTTAGGACGGTAGCTAGCCAGGGGAATGCTAGGAAATGTGTAGGATATTTTCACTATGCAAAATTATATTATTTGCCCTAGCGTTTTGATTGAATAATTTCTATTTCATATAGTAGAGTCATTATATTATATAGGCAATGCTATGTAACAACTAATTAAGTTATCAGTCGTAAAAAAGATGAATTCACCTTATAAAATTCTCGTATAGGTCTTTTGCTGATAGCGATTGTAGACTCTATAAAATCTATTATCTTCGAGCGTTGACTCTGAAATGACTGACTAAACAAAATTTACGCGGGCAATAAAGTTTGCCGCCCGTATTGTGTGTAGATATAGGAAGGCGTCATTCTCTATTATAATATGTTACTTCAAAAATAAAATGACCGACACAGACTGGCAGTTTACAGCAGATCGCAGATCATAGAAAAGCAGCGAGGTGGTCTCACCTTGCGGAACTTAGCGATTTGGGACGGCATGGTTTAAACACGAAAATAATAATACTTACCGCGCTTAACATGTCCGAGATAAAAGTTTGTGTGTGATCTACAAATATTTGCTCTCTGTCTGGCATTGAGATATCTAGCCTCGTAGCCTAGGCGTCCTAGTTATTCTAGACAGGGGCCGGGAAAGTGTATCTGATCGATGAACATTTACAATGGCTCCTACTTTTACGTCATTATTTATCAGCCCATTTTCATTGTTGAGACTGTTGAGACCTGCCTTTGTTGTTTCATTCTCTCCTGTCTGGGTAACTACTCGTATTGAAGCGTTCCGCTTCGTGCCTACTCCCTTTACATTAATAGCTCGGTTCTAAGAATGTTTTCTTATCTTAACTGTTTTATTCCCTGCCAAATGCCAATTTTTCTTCCGCCAAATAACCAATTTTATTACTATGTCATTCATCGCGACTCATTTCCCGCGCTGAATAAAAATTGTACAGTCATCCATTTCGGGCGTACGTTGAACCACTTCGATCGATACAGGGTAGCGTATCTATAGTGAAACATTGTACGTTATACTGGTTGTAGGCATTAGTAGAAAAGTTTTATGTATATAACTTAGACGTAGTAGATATGCGCTGGTTATATTTGGCGTGTAACTGGTAATAGTCGTCGGATGTACGTATTCTTGATAAGGGACCGTGAATTTACAAGCGAGAGTAGCTTTTTAAAGCATCCGCGACGCGACGTCTAGTCTGCTTATTGAACATTCTGCGTGTACACCGTTTATTCGCTGAGTTCTCTTTTTTATCCGACGAGACTAGGTCGTATGCCTATTGCCTGATGCGTCACTCTTGTCTACACATTTAATTTCAGTATACAAATATTACTGACGGCAACAGAGCGTTTGATTGACTCGAACGATCTTCATCAGAATTCGATTTTCACGTTACTTTGGCCTTACTTCCGAAAATTGAACGTCGAAGCTTCCGCTGACGGATCGCAGTTTTCCTACTCTGAAAGTGAAAGTGTTTCGGGTCCAACGGTTCGATTCATGTTCATTCATGATATTTTGTCTGTCATGGTACTGAAATGTGGCCTTTCAGCCGAAGCTTCGACGTTCGATTTTCGGAGTAAGGCCCCAAGTATACAGTCATTCTCGCAAATGGACGCGTCCAAATGCCAGCTGCCTCTAATGAGCTGATAACGCCACTACTATTTCATTATGAAATACGTAAGCGATGAAATCTAATTCAAGCTATTTTCAACCTTACACACATCAATTTTCAGATCATTGTCATTTAAATAGGACCTAATGAAAATTTGCGATCGAACTTTATTTCAATTATCCAATAAAAATGTTCTTTCCTGACATTAATATACAGTAATTTGTTTATCATTAAACGCCAGAGTTATAATGACTATAAAACTCTAATTGAGGATATAAATTTCATAATAGTTCGAAAGTCACAAATCATTGTTATGGGTCCATTGAGTCTATTGATCTATAAAAATAGTTCTGAAATCACTTTTTGTATTTAAACGCTTTCTGAAGACTGATTGATTTATTTCAGCTGAGCAATACATTGGTATTGGTATTATATCAGATGTTAAATGTATTGATATCAAAACGTAGGTACGTATATTAATCTTAATATGTGCTGGTATCTTAATTCATACATTAAATGAATAACCTTAATTTATTTTATATTTCTAAGCTCGTACAAGTGACATTGTTTAGAGAAACAAGCGAATGGATAATATAAAGTAAGCACACAATACCAGCAACTCTATCAACTTGCTTAAGCCCCGAGAAAATATGCAAACCCTAGAGATCTCAAATGAATTTCACTTCTCTCTGTAGTGAAATTAAGTTGATATTCCTTCGCCACCTACCATGGTATATTTTATCAAAATACAGCTCAAGTCTCATAAGATTTTAGCCCGTATCCTTAACTTTATAAGGTTTATTATTCTCCGGTGTAACCTGATAGATCGTAGCTGTCAACGCTCCGCCGAAGCAGCGCTCGCGAAAAATTATGCTCTTTATCCCGTAGCAGAGGAATAACTTTAACGTGGATAAAGATATCCAGAGGAAAAATGTTGTATTACTCATCTTATCTAACGGATTATAACGCTTTTGAACGTTCAGCTAAATTAAACTTCCGGCTTGAATGTAGCTCGTGGAACTGTGCCAAAAGTGCAGCGGGTTAGTTCAGAAGCCAATACCTGAATTACATGGTGTATTCTACGGAATTTTATTATGACTGTTTTTTACATTATGTCATCTGACATTGGTAGCGTCTCGTCTAGACTGAAAGTCAAGCGACCACTACTTCTATTATCACCGGAAATATTACACATCCGTCGGCATACAGACTGCAGACATAACGTCACAGTCTGACCTGAACAAGCTCGCAGCTTGCCACCAAAACTATTTTAATTCTGGTTAAAATAGAACAAATGTCAAATTCCACTGTTCCATAACCTGCAGTTCGAGCTAAATCTGAATGACAGTAATAACCTAGATTTTGTTTTGTTTATTGTCACCATTAAATGCCATACAAGCGGTGGTTTTAGTGTCCGTGGTTCAGTCGACAAAAACAGATATGAGCCAAAGACTAGGTTTGTAGCTCCACAATCACTCCATTTCCACCAAAACTTGAATCTGTCCAATGATCAATAAACTCGGCCGCTACAAAAACCCATTCACAAAACAAAAACCGTCTACATATTAATAAATAGAGGATTATTCAAAGGAAGCAATTAAAGGCGAGCATACCCCGCGAATACATTAGCTGTATATATTCTACCCAGGTTTGTATACTGAAGACCTTTGTTTAGGACATTAGTAATTAATCAACCCGAAGGAGGTGATTTATCCGTGGGTTTATATGAGACAGTTAAATTGACGGCTATAGGGAGTAATCTCACGCCCTTTGATATTTACATAGAAGATATCAGTTAGAAGAAATATCCCAATTTTCCGAGATTAATATGGTTTGCTCCCATATTACATTGCACGTCTCAAGAGACTTCACACGTTTAATGAAAAAGAGACTATGCCCAGAGCAAACAGCAAACCTGAAATAAAGGATTAAGGAAACAGTGTATCTCACCCTTTCAAGCAGCTTAATTCTCTTGAAAAGGATTAGAATAAATTAGAGATCGGGTCCGCAAAACGACTCGGTCCCAATCCCAAACGACGCTCAAATTAATTTACAAACTTTATTCCTCGCATATCAATGCGAATTACTAAAACGGATATTATTCTGTTGATGAATTCTGCTAGATGTCGTCACGTCTCTAAAATATCCGAGCCTTGTACCACAAATGGAATTAACACTGGCTGAAATATAATCTTCACATTGTGTTGAATACGTTGTCATACAATATTGTTGCATCACGGAATGTATTCTGGGGTATTATGTAATCTAGGAATATTTGGTTCCTTTTAGTCTACTCGTTTGGTTGTCTCTGCTATCCGTTATTGGTCGTGGTTTCTTTCTAATGTCTTTGATTCTGATAATTCCTGCAAATGATTTGGTTTCCAAAAGTCTTTTATTTTTTTCCTCCATTGAAAATCTAACCTGTCCGTAAGTAAGTATATTTTGTTGTTAGGATCATATCGTATTCTATGATTTTTCTAATACAGAGCCGGTTTAAAATTGTACATTAACAACCAGCTCCCAAAAGATCCGAACCTCCGTCGCCCCTACTAAATAATTAAAATCTAATACTCGCGCCTCACGACCGAAGTCCCCAAGTCCAAGCCCCACAAACGAACAGGCCGGCTTAAAACAACTAAGTACGTTAAGTTAGCCGTTTTTCCGTAACTAGGAACCGGGCTTATAACTCGTAACTCGACTGAACCAGTCGGGATCCGCACGGCAAGGCGACTCAAATCGCATTAGCTGCTGATCGAGGGTCGATCGAGGACTCAACCGTTTTTGCTCTAGTTGCATTAGGGCGGGAAGGCTGTTGTTTATTAATAGGTAGAGTTCACGCACTGCGTGATGCCGTTAATTAATTTCTTTAAACACGGGTTTTTTATTGACCGTTTGCAGCACGGATTTTGGAAGAAATATTAAATGAATTTTAGTTTCTTAAAAGTAGTGATTGACTCAAACATGTGAGGTCATGACTATTTTTTAGGGTATATTAATAATCAACTTCTTAATCACGGTACCTACAGATTTTTATAGTCCCGCATACATTCGCAAATCGCAGCGGTTCTAGATCAGCGTCTATCTCAATCACTCTCCAGCATTTTCATTATCACTATCTCTTTCGAACGCTCTGACAGCATATATTTCGACTGGCCTAGACCCGTTTCGCGGACTGCGTGACTAATTAATAACTACGGACTTTTGGACCTCGACATCATCTTCATCATGACGCAAATGTATTTGTAAGAACAATGCTCTTAAACTTGTACAACTGAATGAAATATTATCACATGCTACGAAAAAGTTAGACCATCGATCAGCTGAATTCTATCATTCAAAATAGCGAACCCGATTTCTCTTGCGGTCCAAAGTCCAATCGATGACTGTGAGATGTGAGTAGGGACGAACTCTGACGTCACATTGGGTACATGTACGTATAGTGGTTCCTCTACTCAGACGCGTCTGTAATCGACAGCGCGTACGAATGATGCTCAGTCGTGTCGGCACCGCCACCCTTTGTTTTACACTGATGGTGTTCCATTGTTCACAGCTCTCAATCAATCATAGCTCGACGGCAATAATATATTTGGAACTGGCTTTTTTGATTTAGGAATAAAAGCTTGGGGTCTTTCAAAGTCTGTGAAGGTCATATCATAGTTACTTTGGTCTTGTCTAAAATGTCAATCGTAAGGGGAGTTGATTTTATGAAAACAGTAACTCTTGTGATCACAAGAGAGATACATTAGTTGAGGTAGTTGTTTTTAAACTTTGTTTATTCCACTTTGAACACAATTTTTTTTTTATTTGGCTGGTAACGTCGAATTCTACACGTGGCTGAAATTTTTTTTTTCAAATCGTGTCAGTTTCACTTAATAATGAATGGTCACCACAATACATGTGATTATTTCTTCAATTCATCAAAAGTAGTTTTATTTGAAATGCTCTGTCTGTGTTCTATTTACTCAATTTTTGTAAAAGGTGAATAAATTGTAAAAATTACTTCTTAAAGTAGAACCATATTGCACAATTTAAAATTATGTTAAACTTCGAGGTAACGTCTTTTACATTAGATTATACAGAAAACCTGTATTTTTTTTGCATTATCGTTAACAAATTTATCCAGTACTGTTTAGTATTCATCATTGTATTCACAACGTCTAGACTTTACTTTTAACGAACAACGATTCAATTTTTCGTTCCACCACCTTAATAAATGTAGCCTATTTTTCTGCAGGAGACATCAGTGGTATCGAACTCTATAGAAATAAAATAACTCGTTCATTGTACAGGTAGGCTGATTAATTATAGAGGTTTTCTTTCCAAAATGTTTTTAGAGTGAATCGATGGACCTTGAGTTGGCTGGATATTCTTTTATCCAATCCATTACCGTTTCATAAAACAGCAATTTTCAAACCACTTTTTCACCTTGGCTGCTAAAATATCCTTTCATTTTCCCGACATAAGAAAAAAGGAATATACTAACTCCAAATTTAAAGAAACTAAAGTTTTAGTTCTTTCCACAATTAAACTATAGCATTATATTTAGCAGCCATTCATTCAATGAAATTAGGTACTCAATAACAGAAACCATATTTAGACTTCAGGCATCATGCAACCATTACAAACCTGAACTTATTATTAGATTTAACCTGAAGCTGGAAGTACACTCAACGATGTCATTAAACAATTCCCAGCTGTATTACATAGTAGCAAAGTTGAGATTGCTATAAAACATAATTCGCAATAAAAAAGTACAATGAATAATTACAATGAATAGCGTGCAGTCTGCATACTTAGCTCTTAACACACTGAGTAAACTCATTTCTGTTCTTGACTAACTAGACTATTAAATTAAAAAGTAAATAAACAAAATTTTCGCAAATAAACACATTTTAACTTTATAGCGTATAATTATCAGATTGTAAGTGGTCGCCGACTAATTGTAGTTAAATCACCAAAAAAATATATTGCAATAAAAACTCTACATGGAACTAGAAACATTCTAGGTCAACATACACAAACAAAATACCTGCTCACTACTCATACGTTACTAGCATTACTAAGGTTCGTTGATCAGTGATAGCTAGACCAATGGAATAAGTGCTGCCGGTTTTTCAGTCTAATTAACCGTGCTGCTGGTTGACAAACTAGCGTTTAAACCAATGTTTTTTTATATCATATCATATCACATAGTTATGCGGTTCATTAGTACTAGTATATATGCGACCCAACTTCACTCCTATCACGTGTTTCCTAAATTATCTTCAATTAATCGAATTCTAGGCAACTGCTAACTTGGAAAGTCCACGAATTACATCGACAGCTTGTTGTTTTCGAACAACAAATATTTATATTTATATGTTAATATTTTAAACATATTATTAGAGAATTTGTGTCATACGTATATAGGATTCACAATTTAATTATTTTCCTCAAAATATAGTTCGCTATGTAACTGCCATCAGTATAAATAGTACTAATGCCTATATTGGTAAACTAAAAATAATAAATTAATAATTGTAAATTTACATCGATGAACAATAAATCATATTGAATTCAAGCAGGGATTGTGAGGTGACGCAGACAGAAACACGCACTAATTCCGAGTTTACTAACGCACTACGTCATCGATGACTTAGTTTTTAGTTGCTAAATACGTACTCATAAATGTTCTCGTCGCTCTGTCATAGGATGAATCACAAGCAAAAATAATAATGATATGAGACTTGATTTGCAGAGCAGAGGACAGTGGAGTCTCCCATCTGTTCATATTGTTTTATGATATATTTAGAACATGACTTGAATACAAATCTAGTATTTAATCAAAGAATATGTCAAATCTAATACCGCTCTAGACCCACGTTCTACAAACAAGCTGATCAGAGATAAAACAACACAGTCTGGTGAACATCAAAGGCATTTTGTCAATAGTAGTAGTTACGCTTGGACACGGTCAGACGTAATCAGAAGGCGTTGCAAGTCCGTCGACACTCTGACTTGAATACGATAATGACGTCCTGATGATGTCAGACAATGAATAAATATCCATTGTGCCGACTTAGAAGGTTACTTTAAATATAAAGATGACCCAACTAGTGTAGGAATGAAGTTAAATGACACGGGAAATAGTGTTAAAGACAATGTTTAAAGACAAATAGAATGACCAACGCATCGGTGGTTTTAACTTTTATGTAAGTTAGAAAGATGAATAATGTCAGCGGTTGTCTTTGATGAGACACTTATTTAATTTACAGCCACGCTCTTAACATTAAATGGAGTGGAATGATATTTTATTCGCTAACATCAGATGATTTTAGATAAAGTAAAATTAGAATGGCCCTGATATTACAAATGATATTAAAAAGAAGGAAAGCTTTTACTCGTACTTAATATCTTTTTTGATATGCGGTGATGTAATGCTCGTAGCGATGACCTAACTGATAATAGCATGACCAGAGGTCGTCAAGGATCGTGTGGCGTCTACTGATTCTTAGTATCGTTATTAATACCTACAGTGACGAGATAGTTATACTATTATTACTCATGATCTATTATTGTTAGTGAGATAATTTTCGCGGTTTCGCCTATGTGCTTAGGTAAGATTAGAGTCCTCTCAGATATCAAAGTATGTAATTGAGTCATTTCCAAATATGGAATCGAATTAGCATAATTTGTTGTCAACAAACACATAACGTTAGACTGTAAAGATATCGATGACGCCTAGTTTAAGTCTAAACTTAGTGAAAAAGAATAAGAACATTAGCTCAGCTAACCCAATACATTGAAAGAAAGAAAGAAAGAAAGAAAGAAAGAAAGACGATATTTATTCCGAACAACTGTACAAAACAAATTGTAATTGTATTGCATGGTGGCAGAGCATTATCTAGTGCCCGTATGGCTACAACCTTTAAGTTTAAAATCTATGGCCAAGCACTTGTTGGTACTATTCCGGCAGCTGCTTACTTGGTTCTAATCTAGGCATATCACATGTGCACCATCTTCAACCACATCGTCGCTTAAGATCAAGCAAGATAGTGGTCAAAGGCTAACCTATTATAGTATAGAGTATAAAAAAAAAGTAACAGACTTTAGATGGACTAGAATGTAGGGAATTTGGCTGTCCCATCTATTTCATCACTGTCTGCTAGCCGACCATGATCAGTCTATTGCAATAGCATAGTTGCACAAATGCAATCCTTGCAATTCAAAACTTGCTTATCTTTGTGTCCATAGTTCCAAAAAGATTTTTGTATGATTCCTTCAAAATATTTTCCGAAGAGAATTTTTCAATATTTTACCCATCTAACGCGTGTTTTAGTAGCAAACTTGCAGACGTTGTATTATCATTAAAATCGAGCATTGTTTCAACAACAAATACATCAATGTCTCTACAAATACTTGCATACCATTATATGCAAGGAAATGACTGTTATGGACAATTCCAAGAATAAGTACAAAATGGTGGAGATACTATTTGTCCAGGGTTTCACTCGGACTTCTAAGTTTAAGGTTTTTTCTAATTTAATCTATTACCAATAAGGTGATAGAAATGTGTAATAGTGAAGTAGCATTCCTTCTCTGTTTGCCTCAAAAGAGACTTGGCATGATGTTAGCAGAAGGATTCCCATATCGAATATAACTATTAACACGATTGAATATAATCCCTTTAAATTATTATAAGGAATCGTGTAGATCGTGTCGGTACTCGTAAATTTTGTGGCAGTACAGTAATTTTAGCACAAGCATTAAAGTATACTTAATTATCGACATACTTGTGTTTTCAAATGATAGATTGCATTAAAGCGAATATTATAATTTATGGCCGCCTGTATGTTGATTTATTTTAATTTACGAGTAAATATTGATAAACACATTGCCTAAGTGAGTAATCACTTCATTCAAAGTATAGTTAAACGAATAAAGGCGTCGGGAAATGATATTGGAACTAAAATTATAATTTTGCACTAATCAATTACAACAGCATGTGTGACGGTTTACTAATTCCTTTTATCATCACGTCCTCGGCCATGTGTTTCAATTATCTCTGGAAACAGAGCCAAATTTACCTTCAATTTGCACTTGACTTGCACAATTGCATATATATATAATATGTACAAGTACCTTCAACTCGTTTTGCATCATCCGTAACCGCTATCATGGGCGCTAGTAAAACGAAGGTCAGCGTATACCATTACCGTTCTCCCTAATGCATCTCCACAATTGGTAGCGCGATAAGCACTCAAAATGTGTATGCAGAACCATTACTGGGTATAAAGGACTTGTCCCTATTCGACTTAACAAATAAACCAGTAATTTATGTCTCGTGAAGGACGGCGCCCGCCGGCTTTGTTGCGGCCTCGTTTTTCGCCTCCAAATCAATTTCCACGATGACGTCACCTACGCCTCCCCCGTTTCCACACCCCACCCGCCGTCTCCCGCTCCTAGAAACAGGAATAAAGCTACTTCCGCTCCTTACGCAGTACTGTCTTCCCATTACGCCTCGTCTTACATAAATATAAATGTTGATATTTTTTCTCTCTTCAGAGAAAGCCTTATGTTATGTTTATTCGAGCTGTACATTCTTCCATTATCTTATCAAGTTTTTACGAGCTGACACTCAAGGCTGACAGTTTCAGCTATGATTAACTTGGCTTATTACGTAAATTAGCTTTTCTCGCGTGGATGGAAAAAGTATGCGTCCGCTGGAATATTTGAAAGGTGATTTTTCATGCGAGCCTTCAAAGTTCTCTTGAACGATGATGGAGCGTTTGGTTGGTATGGAACACGCACACATCCATTAGGCAATGGAACAACCGACGGAAGCATGTACAGTAAACTGTATACCCGAAACGCAACCCTAAAACTTGCGCGCAACAGAAACAAACCAGGCACAACCCGTTTATGATTGAACGCTCCCAGGTATTTTCGTATACAATATTAATGTAGAGATTAAAATAAACTTTGCCTAACGAAAGACGGACGACCGGCTCTCACACTGTATGTAACGCTTAAAACAAATAACCAAAATGCTACCAACACGCGTTACTCGGGCCCGTTATTGAGGTGCTACATCATTTTATTTACAGCTGCAGCAGGTTAATGTGGTCTGCACGGTAAACTGTACGAAACAATCGGGCTATTTTTGTTTTGTACTGTTTATACGCAAGAGTAAATCTCAACCGAGATTATAAAGGAACATGTAAGTGCGTTGCGTCCGCAGCACTCGGCATACCTCGCTTATCTAACGTCATATTGCTTTCTTTGAACTTCATCGTACATTATTTAACTATACGATATCAGTACCCGTGAACTTACCATCGTCCAACACTTTTGGTGTTATCATTAAATAATTCCGTGGTGTCAGTAAACCGATCGATTTGTTTACATCCAATTTGGCAAACGACAATAATTTTAACAACATAAGTTGCATAACGATGTGATGTCATCCAAGGTAATAGCCCTGAATTAATTATTATCTTCTGTCATTTCGCAACAAACGAGCAAGATGCTTTTATTGAGCTTGAACACGTCACTTTAAGAATGAAGCTGTAATTGTTGAAGCCTCGCACTATTCGCAAGAATGTGACCTGCGGTCGCGGAGTGTGGGCAAATCTGACGAGTTTCAGGTTAGTTTAAACTGTTCTAGCTTAAATATCTCATTAGTCACATGATTTCTGATGTTCCCAGACACATAGAAACGAATTCCGAGACATGTTTTGCGACGATCAGAAATAGAACGCAGCGGGTACTATGCGTGCTCCCTGTGGGACGCCAGGCGCGAGTTCGCGTCCCGCTCTATCTTACAACCTGGACGTATAGTTTTCCTGTTCGCGCGCACTCGGTTCATTGTTTCAGAGCGGAGCTTCGTTGGCCGGCGGACTGAAATAGGTCGGGAGCGTCCGAAACAGACGGTTCACGCTATCGAAAGCCACTGCGAGGTCACTGCCGAAGGATCTCGCCACGAGCGCGCTGACTGATTTCTTTATAAACTACCATTTCTAATGCGTCACAAACACAATAGCACAATTACTCACTATCATTACTAACGCAAATCGCATATTTATAAAACAGAATTTATTCGGCCGCAAAGCGAGTCTCACTGCTAATTATAGTGGTATAAATCGAAAATAGAGCAGTAATACTCTCACATTATTACGTAGTGTTGCAGTAAGCAATCGGGGGATTGTTTCCATAACGGTTACTCGGATTACGTAACAAATTGTATTACATTCGAGCACATTGCTCGTGTTAGCTAAGGAACAAGACGTAATAATGGGTGTCATTTACTTGCGGCCTCGGTTTTCTTCGCAGGCGTAATTGCCATTCCTTTTGTAATCCTGAGGGTAATCTCATTGGCTGCCGACAAATGGCGGTATTTAACGTTCCCTATAAGCTTTTGGGCCGTTGCTTAGCCGTCACGTTCTCAATCGACGATTTACCTATTACCACAGAACATATAATAACACAACGTACTATTACTGTAGCTATTGTTTCTATGTTAATTACACTAATTTCCGATGGTTTTTTATCGTCAAATACTTGTATTATTTTTCTCTGTTAGACTCTTCATGTTTCTTCTCTTGAGATTAAGCATTATTCACGGAGGTCGCTAGTGGCCGTTTCGCGTGCCTCCCTCCCTTATTTATTAACAAGTTCATTCGAAATGGAATTTTTACAAAATAGTTCCCGATTTTATTACCATCATTAACATTTCTACACGATTTTTCATAACTTGATCTAACGAAACGTTTTTATGGACTTGTGTTATATTTCAATTATGTTAGGACAACTACCCATGACGTTCTTGTGTATTGATGTGATACATTTGAACCGAAGATGACATATAAAAAAAGTACCCAAAAACCCCAACTTAATTCATAAATTTCTTGCCCATTAAATTACCCATTTTATGCTATAGTCAATAATAAAACACCAGACCATGTAAGTACAAAAATGCTAATATGCTTTATTATTTCATATATACGAGTGTGTGTGAGCACTATTGTTTTGATTTGTTACAACACTGACTTTATAGTCCCCGGTCAAAAACCTGTGACTTTCTGCAATGTCAAATAAATATTATGTATAAAACTATAAAATATTGTTTATTCTAATTCTTTAAGTGCGTTAGCCAGGTTCTCTAATATTATTTCTGTCCTGTTTGCCATTACATACTTACGATCGACCTCACGTCGTCCACTGGAATGCCCTTTGCATTTGCCCTTTTACTCCTTACCTAAGATATTTCATGCAAATACATGAACATCAACATAAAGCAACGTTGCCAAACTTTACTTTTCATGTCTACATACATTTACGTATATACTTATACATGTATTACGTACGTTGATAACACCGACCGCCCTTTGGCAGTCGTCGATGCCAGTTGCTCATGACCATTTTTTGTAGAGCCCTGATAGTTCATTGGCTTTTGCCTCTAGCTTCTATTTTGTTACTGTAGTAAAGGGATGAAGAAGCTCCTACGATTCTGGTGGCTATATATAGCTAGGGTTGGCAGATTAGCTTTTAGTTCCGGGATAAACTGCGGGATTTAAGGATTATCCGTTGCGGTAGTTTACAAAGGTCACTCATTTCTGGTGGTATGCATTTTACAAAAATAGTAAATGAATTTATTTGTGTAGATTCTAAATACAGCCTGCTGTAGTTTAATTAACGAAGAATGTGCTCGTGCGTGGGGTACGGGCGGAATTGTCATTCACAAACGCGGATCCTCGTCGGAATCTCTTCCGAGGCAGCCCTACTTGGCACGCGATGCCTCGGCTTCGATCGTTTTGTTGCTCCCCGCGTTTCTGTTGCTATCGCTAACTATACCTTGTGTACAGACACGTAGACAAATGTATTTGTACTGCGGCATGTAGCGAACATGTGGTAACTGATCGTGTCTGCGCATACATCATCTCCGCCAAAACTTGCCAAAAGTTGTACCTTTAATTACACGTCTTTGATTCTGACATGGGAGTACGTGGGAGGTAGCTCACTTTCATAATAGATATACGATCTAATGCCAATGTTCTAATATCTATGAATATGGTATTTCCTACGTAATAATCGTATGTTGTATATGGATTCCCTTTTTAGTTGTATATCTATTATAAAACAGCTGTGTTTATCGCTTCGTTTAATTTTAAACATAGCTACAATGTTCGCATTAAAAAATCTGCAATAAAAACCCTGTGTTTCATCCAATTTGTCAGCGTTTTGTCGCTCGCCATGAATGCTTAACACTCGTTTTACTACATGTGATCATTGTTGTACCCTAGTTAATTAGGTCAAGCCACCGGCCCCGGCGCCCCTATGATTGCCGTTTTACCCCACGGATAGGTATGGGGAAAGGTCGGCAGTATTTTAAGCAGAATACTCCCTATTTCGCGTAGAGCCTGCACCTAAGCCCGTTATAATAAAGTTTACATTCAAGCACAGACTGCCATTTCGGGCTACGAAATGCCGCCGCCCACAACAAACTCATATCTTTATGAGCTTTGTAGTGGTAAAGGTCTTGTGGTCTGGATATATTTTACAGATTTAACACGACGCCGGGATAACAACTTCTATTTAGTTCGAAGCTAATGATAATAATATCTTATAGCTAGACACTGATTAGTGCAGTTCTACTGAAGTAAATTTTACAGTAATGACAATGAATGGGATTGCCACTCTTTAAATTTTAACTATATCCGGCAGAAGCGATGATTGTTCATTGGCAGTGAGTTTGCAAGCCAATGCGCAGTTTGACTTCTACAATGATCTTCAGCTTTCTGTTGTGGAAAAAATCGTGATTCAACTACCATCGCCAAACAACTAGCAGTATGTTGGACAGCTAAATTCGGAAAGCCATTGAACATCACAGTCACAGTTAAAATTGAGGCTGCATAATATATCAATGGTGATGACAAGTGATAAGACATCAGTGTTTCGTACTGGTTTCCCAACAACGAATCGGAAACATATAAATCAATCAAGGCCATGCAGTTTCCTCGTCCGACATTCCACCTATTATTATGTTTACATCGTTGTAAATATTCATAGAAATACCAATATACACATAAACAACGACCTAGCTTCGCCATGTGCGATTTAAAAATAAAGACTTCGGATACTAGCCGATAGAATTTCTTTACCGTCTGGTGACGTTTGTCCAGACGTCATTGCGGTCGCGGTGACGGTAGAATGTCTAACTTTAACTAAAGTATAAATTATTATAATAGGTGACGTCTAATTATTGTCACTGCCATGACAAGTAGGGCGAACATCGTCATAATAAGTAATCATCAACAGAACGTAAACTACAATGTTGTGTCGTGAGTGTCGTGAAATACTCCTAATAAAAATTAACAAAATGAATTCAAAGCAAAAAAAATGCTGAAGTTGTTGAAAACGTTTCTGTAGCTTTTTACGATCTCGATGACAAAAGCGGAAGGCCGTTAATAATATTGTCAGCATCAAATGTGATTTACATAAATATCATTCTTTCTAATTTTTAAATTAATTTTTTGAACTAGGTTTGTAGTAGGTGTTGTAGGTTCAAGTATTCAGTTTTTGTCGTCGTCAACCATGTTCCCAAATCTAATTTCAAAAGTTCTTCCTTATCTAGAAGACCGAAATCGTCTGTCAATTCCCACTACGTTTGTCTTTGCGATCGGATCAGACGTCAACCTGACGGATAAGGCAGCAGTGCGGTTTGGGAATCTTGATTATGTTGACATATTGGACAAGGTCTTTTACGAACCCTTTTTAAGAAATAGTGGCTGTAGTTGGAAATAATGGAAGACGTAATTCAGTTGGCATGTTGGCAAGCTTTGTTTTAAAGACAGCCTTTAGATTTTGTAGAGTCGTTAGGTCGTAATTTTGTCAAAACCATCAGAACATTTTGTAATAGGTCAGGTAATATTTTAATCTCATCGTGGATATCTTAATCTCTTTCCATATACCCTTACTCTTGATAGAAAAGAGCTTGATCATTATCTCATAAATGACGATATGGTCGAAAGTGGTAAACATGGTAAACCTAGGATGGAAGCTGGCTCTCAATTTCATTTCATCTAACCTGGATGAAATGTCAGAATATAAAACATCGTTCACATTTGAAACATTAAGTAAACCTGTCCCTTTTACTATCTATGTGGGTACAATAACGCTGAATATTTCAGCCAAACTCGTATAGAACACTGCGGAAGCAATTTAGTTTCGTAACCATTTGCGTGCTATCGACCGGGTTTACCTACCCATGTACCTTAGACCCTGAGATCAAGGTCTATTTTACAGCAAGAAGTTTACCTGCGTACGACTGTGCGTGTGTTGTGTTCAGTACCTTTCTTTCGGGTTCAATAAGGCTTGATGTTCGTCGGCATACGATCCCAAATCAGTAATTTGTGCGGAGTTAAACTTTCTTTTGTCTTACGTGTTTCAGGCTTTTTTTATCCGATGTATCATGAATTTTCAATGTTTTTTGAATATGATTCGTGTTCCTTTTTCGTGGTAAGAATTGCCCTCAACTTCCTTTGATTTATTTAATCGGATCACGTAAATGTGTAGAAGCTTTTGGAGTCAGACTTCCGAGCGATTCATCAATGTCTAGTCGCAAGCGTTGAACTTTTGCAACTTGATATTCTGCTGTTTTAAACTTATCTTGTTCCACAGTTATAGTACTAATAAAAAGGGTCAAGATTATTTATAGTCGCTGCTTTCGCTAAACCTTATTCCCATTTTCACCTATATAGATCACATTGACAGCTGTTTAAAATTTCACGTGTTTTACTCGCGACGGTGTAAATCGATCCAGAATACAAATAAAGCTCTCTTGAAAAGCTATTTATCTACCCAATGGGAATGTCACTTTATATTCTCGAAGCAGAGAGTTCAATTTCCCCCGTGCGGCAGTTTAAGGATTGCGGAAGCTAAGCCGATGTCTAAATATATTATGTTCCGAGTATTTTCGTTCGAGCTACATGTCCGTGTAAGTAGATTGTAAGTGCTTTCTGTAGTTAGCGGTTATTAGCCTTTTTCTTGGGTTTTTTTTTATTCCGTCACTAAATATGTTGTTTTGTCAGTCTCCATTTACAGGAGACATTTTGAGTGAAATATTATCTGCAGGTATATTTCATAAAGGATGGAAAAATTTACTTACATGGTTTTCGTCTCAAAATGTTGCATATACAGAGAGTGACATGGTTGGCCTTTTCATTTCATTGTATCGAACAAACACTGACATTGTCAACAGTTTAATTTGCCATTTACATTTCCAACATGATATCATCGGTAGCAACGAAATGAAGCATTTATTGTTATTTATCTTTATATCACCGACTAGTGTAACCCCAGGTATTTATAGACTACGTAACTGGAACCTTTACTTGACGTTTAATATAAACACTATTTTGAACCTGTTCATGCTAAATTTCTCCAAATCCGTTCAGCCGTTTCAGCGTGAAGGAGTAACAAACACAGAGACAAACTTTCGTATTTATAGCACTAGTTTCCGCCCGCGGCTTCGGCCTCGTGTTATAATATATACCTGTATAAATTGTAGTCTATGTGTTTTTCTGATGTATAAGCTCTTTTTCTGTAAAGTTTCATTAAAAATCGGTTCAGTAGTTTTTACGTGAATGAGTAAGAAACATCCATCCATATATCCTCAGAAACTTTTGCGTTTATAATATTAGTAGGACAGGATAGGATTAGTATGATGTGATTGATTGAGACATTTTAAGAATAAGATACATAATGTGGGTAATTTATAGTTTCAATTCCGCGATAAAGAATGTCTAATGGCCTAAGTTCGATCTATACTGAATTTAACCAAACGTAACGCGCGACGCTGGACAACGAAACCTGGGTTAGTTTGTTAAAAAAATATAAAACTTGAGCTTGCAACGATGGTTTTTACAAAGAGAAGTAATGATTATCGTGAGAGACCTAATATGTTTTTTTTACTATTTGATAACGAGGTAATAAATTTATTATAACATTTACCCAACGTTAAAGTGAGCAAGTATTATGAATTAGATTGCAAGTAATCAATATGTATCTATATAGATTGTACGTAAATTATGGTACTTATAAACTTTTATTAAATTGTGTATAGAGCACTGAAAGCTTAAGTTAAACTGGCTTCCGCCTGCAGCTTCACCCGCGTGGTTTATATCATTACAAATTGTAGTCTATGTGTTGTTCTGATTAGTGTAAAGTTTGGAAATCCATTCAGTAGTTTTTGAGCGAAAGAGTATCAAGCATCCATACATCCATCCACGCAAACTTCCGCGTTTAAAACATTAACATTCGAAGGATGAAGCACGCTTTGATTACTAGGCAATTACGACTTCATTACGCCATTTTCCAATAACAGAGTAAACAAGCTTTACGAGATTAAAGCATCGGCCAAACGTTAATCTTACGATTAAAAATTAACGTTCCAGTTGATTACGAAATTAATTGACTTTCGAAGCGGTGATGGTTCAATTCAGTGGTGGACGGCCGCCCATGCGTAGGCCTTTGGTTCGAATCCTGAGATTGACCTTTCGATGAAGGATTGTTACGCAACTATAGGATGGTGAAATTGGTGATAGGGCATTGTCTAGTTCTCGCCTAAGTACCATCACCACGTTGAAAATCTGTAGCGAAGCACCAATGTGTTCCAGTAGCTGCGCTTCAGAGCTGGTGTAGGTTAGGTTTAGTGCGTTTAACAACTTAGACCACATCGTCACATAAAATTGAATGGTCCGGCGTTATGCTTACCATCAGGCAAACGACCAGTTTATCTCGTTAGCAAATAGTATAAAAAAACTATTCGTCGTGCCTAAAACGGTCTCGCTCCTATAATAACATGTTTCTTTAAATCGCTTGTATTCTAAATACGGAGTTCCGTGGTTGAGTCAAATTTACTGGAGGCTATTTTGGGGCCACGTTTAGGTACAACTTAACAAAACTAACATTACGTAGAAACCGCCAAACCACGTGATTAGGGTCTCGCAAATTAGAAGCTTTGATAAATTACATGCAATACAGGCTCTCACCTATAAAATCTATGAAAACGGAGATTTTTTCGGACGTTTCGCTTTATCCGCGCCTTAATCGAACCAGTAACTCTTACGTGGTACGGACGTTTGAGTCTATCGATCTACTGCTACTGCACCACTTTTGTCTGATTCATGAAATATAGCTCTATCTGGAATATTATAGCCTGATAGAAATAGCAGGCGCAAACTATCTCTAAACCCTTGGTTGGAATAAAGAGACTAAATGCGAAGTTATAATTATAAGGCTAATACGGAGACTGCAGACTCGACCACGCCATTTATGAAGGTCAGAATGTTGAGATCACCAAAAAACCATGTCAGTATAAAATTCTATTGCGTGCACTAACTTCTTATCCTCACTAGTCTCTGAGATCTGGGCAAAAACGACATAGGCAAGCGGCGTACACAGTAGGAACTATTGCCAGCCTTCCTCGAAAACCATAAGCTACCAACCATTTCACTTATTCCAATTACATCCTGAACGAGACTGAAACTTTCCACGTCCCCTCACACCGTTACACGTGGCACGGTAGATAGGCTTGAGCGTTTTTACGACCACCATAAAACCGTAGTGTCCGACACTCCGACACTCGGACACTCGAAATACGCTGGCGTTCCTAATTCGATACGAATCACTGGGTTTCAGATGTAATAAAACTGACAGCGGTGGAAATACCAAAGGCGATCGCTGTCGGTGCTCTGAATATCGGATGTGGACAGGTTATGCCCTAGGCATGGCAATCAATAAACAATATTTCTATTGCTAGCTTGGATTGATTGGGAATCAATCCGCGATATTGGCTAGTTATCTATCGTTCGTGATTCGGAGATTATAGAGTGCGTCTCTATTAATTCTAGCCAGAAATGGTTTATTTGTGTCGGCCTATAAATTGTTAACTGCTTTCATACATTATACATCATACAAAAACGTAGAAAAGGAAACGTTTTTGTAACTCAATATATCATTAGATCCTGTCCTAGAGACTGTTCGGTGACGCTGTAAAAGGTTGCCTCGACCAACAGAACAGTCCATTTAAAAAGGATCTTATTATATTTAAACATGTTTCTACCGTACATACAGTGAATAAAATACCAATTCACTCACAAAATTAGCGTAGTAAATCATACTTACATAATATTTGGAATGTAAGTTGCTTTGAAAAACTAAGAATTAAACCTGCTTAATCTAATAGGCTTAAAAAGGTACTGACCAGTGACCCACAATACCTTCTTGACCTATAATTGGACTGACCACATTCGATATAACGAACTTAAATTCCAGGAAAGTGAAGTCCGGGACACCTATGGTTGTATGATATCAAACATCTCTTCACAAGACAGACCTTTACGAATCAGTCATTCGTGGTATTATTCAGAAAAATCGTCAAAAGATAAAAGGCACTCCTGATTTTACGACGACGTTTACTACTCCTTCTCGCTAGATTCATCATTTCCTTGACCCACTTCCACATCGTCATCTTTTACCCCGTAAACAGTATGCAGAGAACTAATGCCCGAGTTATACGGCTGTAGTATCGTGTCTTTGTATGGCTAGTTAAATTAATAGTAAGTAAGCAGACATTTCAATAGAGGACTGTAACGACCAAAGTGGTTCCTAGACGACCAACTTTGTGGTCATTTACGGCTATGGTCGTTATTTATGAATGGGACACATCAAAGAGACAAAAATGGTAGTGCTAGTTGATGCAAAATGTAATTCTGCCATCTAAGAATGGCATACATAAAATATATAAGCTATATATAACTACAATTAAGCGTCTGAATAGTCCAAATAAATGCTGTGTGTGGTTTCACTATTTGTGTGACCTGGAAAACAAAGCGCAGCATCGTAAACAGTTATGGTAATGCACATGTAATGATCAAAGCTTGCCATATATCTCTAGGGTTCTTCTCATCCTGATTATTGTCGCATTTAATATATTTCGCCTCTGAATCATTGTCTTCCATTACACCGCCACTTTACCCTTTTTCGTCACCTTCCATTCTTCACGACCGTCAGAATTCCGGTCTCGCAGACCCTTTTATCCGATTCCCTCAGATAAGCTAACGCTCTGCATTAACACGGCAACACCTCTATTTATTACGTAGTTCGGTGCTCATGTGTGCTGAAATTGGGTTATTACCGTCCAACGGCATTGGCTTTTATTAGAGCCCGGTAATGATCGTGTTCCTAATTCCGTTGTCTTCGATTAAAGTACGAAACTAGGTAAGAAGTTGTTAGCTGGAAATCTAAGCAACTAATCTGGACTGTTTAGTCTTTAGGAATTATGGTTGTAATCCGTTTCAATTCTTCGATGATGTTTTGATGAAGCGGTAAATTTTTGGGCATTTTAAACTCGTGACTGCTTGTCAACCATATGTTCATTATGAAACGTACCGGCAAGGGGTCACATTACACATGGTCTGAGTCACATGGATCTACGTTAACTAGTGCTTTTATTCGTCTGAAATTTGACAGCCTTATTTTTATATTATCTCAAGGTCCATTTATACACAACATTTCAACCCATTTACCGTTGAAATGATTAAGATAATTAACAATGATACCATCTACAAGTGAATCAAATAAAACTAATGAAATTAAAAATTATATAATAATTATATTCCATACCTAAAATGAAGTACAACCGACGTTTTGAGTTCACAATACAGTTCAACCCAATTTAGAATGTACATATCATTTTAACAATTATTCACACTCGTAAAACCACTAATAGAAATTTCAGACTATTCAGTTAGTTAACCGCCTTCCTCTGACGTCAATATCCATAATTGTTTGTGTCCTGTTTTAATTTATACAATAACCTTTACAATATAGGACTCCATTCATGTTCAACACCGTCCAATCTCTTTTCTATTTCGTTTTGGGCATAGTCTAAACAGTTGGATTATAGGATTAACCCTCTGGGGTTTAGACATTGGAGCTAGTTTCATATGTAGATATTATGGAGCTAGGGCTAAGAAACGTAATTTATTATCATCCACATAGACTATTTAATGTCATTCCTTTGGATAGGCTTCTTTTGTATCTGAAATGACTCGGTTTTGGATTGAAAACTCGAATATTAAAATAGATATTTGTCATAATATTCTATGACAGTTACAACCGAAGGGAATGTTTTATCGGAATAGAAAATAAAACCTTTTGAAAACATCATTCCGGTTGGCAGGTTTTCCTCAACGAGATTCTTTCGTATCACATGAAAAGTCCACCACCTTTTTCAACTACGCGAAGGGCTATCTATATACATTATGGTTTCCTGCACGTTTTATTGTACCGTCGGTACAGTATTTGGCTTAGAAAGATTACTTGCAAAACCTTTCAGTTCTCATGTTCTGTTTGTATATGTTTTTTTCTGCCGGCGTACTTTAAAATGTTGACCTATATACCGTTTTGTGGTTTACGATGAACACATTTGACTGCTAGTTCGCTTCATACATTATCCCCTCGATTTCCCAATGAAAAGTCCCAAGTTCTCGACACTTATCGCCAGTGCCAGTGCCACAACGTCGTCCGATATCGACGTTCTATTTCTGTACCGACACGGCCAGACAGCTGTGCCGATGTGACGCCCCATCAGTTATTCAGAATATCGTCCATTGTGCGATCACGTGACCTTGGCTCCATGGACGAAAATATTTGTCATCGTCAAGCTTCGACATTCTTCTCCTATAAAAAGGGCTCGAATGT
Organism: Crocallis elinguaria; assembly: GCA_907269065.1. Lineage (NCBI taxonomy): Eukaryota > Metazoa > Arthropoda > Insecta > Lepidoptera > Geometridae > Crocallis > Crocallis elinguaria. The sequence continues at coordinate 12,643,555 of OU026071.1, read as the reverse complement.
TCGAGGGAAACTCCACATTGCTGCCACGTGGTTTTAAGTGTAATAACGAAATTATTCGAAGATTGTGACACAAGGTCACTTGACCTTGAATTCATGGGAAACTCAAACAGGTCAGAATGTAGACTAATTTCTACTTTTTGGACGTCACTCGCAATGAATAACAATACTTAATTAAAGAGCTTGTGTATATTACCACCGAATTAGAAAACATAATACCGTCACATGATAAGAAAGCTCACATTAAAATTTCTAGGCCTATTATTATTTATAAACCGTTCCGACAAACATATTTAACCCTCTTGCTTCGTTTAGATAGCACACAAAACTGACGAAGCATCCGGGAAATGAAGGGCCACCAGCAACTCGAAATATCATCTATTGTGTGACGTCACCAGACCTTGGCTTAAATCCCATCTCATAGACACAAATACTTCCTTTAATACGAATTCTTTTCGAGAACTTGGCCTATATCTTGATGGAGATGTTTTGACATAGTGTTCGTCGTGGTGATATCTTATGCCAGCAATTAAGAAAACATCCGTTTTAGCACGGTTCGTATGAAAGAGCGTCTGGATAAAAGGCGGCTAAATTGTTTGAAGTAAGGAAGGTCAAGGATGGTTTTAAAGTTGACACTTGACAGGTTCAAAGCGTTCCTTGAGGACAATCCACGATTCGTACCGATCATATTTAACTTTTATTATTGCTCTAAGATTTAGAGCACGTCTTTGATATCTTATTGGTGCGCTTGAGTCCTTAGGCTAAGATTCAGAGACGATTCTAAGCGTAAACTTTGGCTTCCATATGTCAAAACTGTATAGAATTTTGACGTATGGAAGCGTGAGTCCACGCTTAGATTCGTCTCTGAATCTCAGCCTTAGTGTAGCTTGGAAGAGCTAAGATCTGTCAATCTGGTAAGGAGACCAAGATTAATCTTGGGTCACTGCCCCCTCCTAATTTAGATAGTCAAGCTGGCAAGGTCTTATATCTGAACTGCGATCTTAATTTCAAGCAAGTCGGTTCAAACCAGATTTTGTTTCTTTTCCATAAAACACAAACATTTTTATAGCCGACCCTAGCGGTGCGATTCACACAAGTTCCCATAGCAGCGTCAAACGCGTTTTCGTCGTTCCGAAGGGCGCCCCACACGCAACGGTCAGGGACGTTTCGCCTTGGACAAGTTGAGGAATTATGTGAACTCCAATATTTGTACAGCGCTTTTATTTGGTTTATTGATTAGCAAGCCGCCCCGTTGTTTTGTTGCTCTATAACGCTTTGGTTAGCGTTGGCTTTCGACCTAGCATGTTGTTCTGGTTTTATACTCAGGGCATGATTATTTTGAAATACCCACAAAAATTTGAGGAAATCAAAAAGTATAATTCCTTTAAATGAAATCAAGAAGCTTGAACTTCAATTTAAAGTTTGAGAAGTAAGCCAGCAAGGAACAAGACAGCTCAAACAGCGATTCTAAATAAGCACCTGAGCTGAATTTTCCATCGAACGATGAATAATGTATGTTGTTTGTTCAAATATTGGCGCCCACCGCCGCATTGTCGGCGCCAAACTCAACTCCGGTTTCGTGCTCGATTTTATAACTCGAGTCGTTTTATCACATGAGCCTATCACGAGATATTGTATGGTCAGTTTAAAAGAAAATAAGGTTGATACCCGAACATATTCGTTCCATCAGAAACGTAGAAGTAGCGTCATTGGAAGCCTCTGCTAGAAAACGACAGTGCGCCTTCAGGCGGCACCCCGAGGCAATGACATTCATCATCTTCTTTTCACGCACTGTCAGTTTGCGTTGGTGTAAAAGAGAAGGAAGGCCGCGCGAGCCATTAAAATTGAGTAAATATTAAAAAAAAGCGCAATTACTCCAAAATTAGATTAATTAGTTGAGAGGACGAACAATTGGTAGCTCTGCGACAAACGTTAGCACCACTTTTACTGTCAGCAAACCTGTATACCTGTTCAAAATACTTTGGGTCGCAGGAGGCCTCGTACCGACGATTTATCACCAATAAACCCGTTCCGTACATCAGAATGTACCATAATACGGGATTTTTAATCGATAAATAAGCGATATTGTTTACACAGAGTTAATTAATCGACTTCAAAGTTAATGCGCTAAGCGGCAGATGTAATATTGAGTAAACATTTTTATGCCGCTCACTTTAGTATCTCTGGAGAATGATGATCCCGAAAATGTAACACAATTTTATAGCAATCACTTGTAAATGTAATTGAAAGTGCACGTGGCTAAGCAACAAAAGAGAAAGAAGAATATTTGACTGGTGCTTAAAATAAGGCAAAGCGCAAATATGAATTCAAAACAAACCCTAAACCAAAAGCCAGGTACTACGTTTCTACGTTGCTCCTTCGCATTACCCGTACTAAAAGTAAAGCTGTTAGTGGTAGGACTAACTCTTCTGCGAGTGTCCGTCTGGGTTGTTAGCACAGCTTTGCTCGTGAAGTCTGCCGCCAAGCAGTAGTGTGCAAGCATTACTGTGTTCCGGTTTGATGAGCAGAGTAGCCAGTGAAATTACTGGGCTTATGAGACTTAATACCTAGTGTCTCAGGGTAACGAGCGCATTGCAATGCCGCGCAGGCCTTTGTGTTTCAAAGTTCTGAGTGGCACTGCAATTGTTATGGGCTGGCGTTATGCTTACCATCAGGCAAACGACCAGCTCGTCTCGTTACCAAAAAGCATGAAAAAAAGCTCACAGCTTGAGGGGAACTCAAGTACATTTCGCATTTCCTGCAACCACTATCTATTTCCTACAACGGCTACAACCAATTCAATCGTGAAGTCAATAAATGGTGTTTATGCATGAGTTATTTCTAAGCTTTATCGATTGGCACGTGTTACCAGCTGAAGGGGAAAATTGAATCGTTGCGAATGACATGATAGACAACCAGCCGCATTGCTGTTGCCTCGAAAATAAACTCATATCGGACGTAAAAATTGTAACCCGAAAAAATATATAGTATATCGTAAAAATGGAAAACGTTACCGTAACCACTGCGTTGATAACCTGTAAAAGGATGGTAAAGTCAGTTGGGTGATTTTTATGTCATAGATAGTGCTGGTACTAAATAGTAGGAGCTATGATATAGAACGACATAAAGATTGTAGCGTGATGTCAAAATAAACATGAAACAAAGATTTAGCATTGCCATTCAACGTGGCAATTCTGCCAGTATTTTGGGAACAGGTAACGTTCCTGCTGCGCAAGTATGGATCTTTTCGATCGATAAAATTCGATAAAATTGACAGTTCAAATAGATCAAGTGGGTTATATATCGATTTATTTATATAATTAACGAGCCTCGATACAATCGACAGAAGTTATCGAATAGCTAGGTCGAATCCAACGAGAATATAAAGCTAGTACTACAATACTTTACGATCAGACTTCGGAACTCGCAACATTCGATAAATTTAACAGTTTTTTCGATTCGACAAATTTATTGAACCGACTTCCGTACTTGCGCCGCTGGTAGGCTCACTGGTAGAATAGGTATCAAACATTGATGAAGTACTTATTTTATATTTTCTGTGACTTACGATTCCCGCAACTATTTGTTAAAAAAGTTAAAAAAAACCAGCAGTTGATAGGTTTTCACCAGCGTTCCCACAGGAACCGTGCATTTTTCCGGGATAAAAAGTAGCCTATGTTACTCCCCAATCCATAAACTATAAATATGCCAAAAATCACGTCGCTCCGTTGCTCCGTTGCTGCGTGAAAGAAGGACAAACCAACAAACAGACAAACGCACGTTCGCATTAATAATATTAGTTGGATCAACATTGTGTTTCCGCAAGACCGGTTAAAACGTCATATTACGATCTGCCAAATTCAGTCGGAACAAATCTTTGAAATTTTTTTCTAGAAAATATGAGTAAGATACCTCCTACTCATGAACACTCTCATTTTATTTATATTTTTCCAATAGCCCGTCCATTGACTCCACTCAATATTACGATTACTGCTAGCATACGTGCACGTATATCCTGTCGCCGCCTCGCAGGCGTTGGTTCATTCATTCGTATGCATGCATTCATGAAACGGCAATTATATCGTACTTACAAACCGGAGTCATTAATGTGCTCGTCTTGATTAGATATTGTAACGTATATTGACACGTATATACTATATACCTAATGTTATGTATTCAATTTCTATACCTTTGATGACTGAATGAAGTCTTGCGTCCAATAGTATGGGTCTTGACCTTAACGTATGAATCAAGTAAGTCCTCCAGCACGCTATTCGCACTCAGTATAATAATTATAGGATGAATTATTCTAAATCAACTATTTAAAACCATTCTCCTAATATTTTTTTGCATTTCCTTTTCATACCTTGTAATTTTTAATTTTGTGTGGTAACGAGACTAGCTAGTCGTTTGCCTGATGGTAAGCATAACGCCGGACTATAACAATTGCAGTGTCACCCAGAACTTTGAAACACTAAGGCCTGCGCGGCACTGTAGTGCGCTCGTTACCCTGAGACATTAGCTGTTAAGTCTCATAAGCCCAGTAATTTCACTGGCTACTCTGCTCATCAAACCGGAACACAGTAATGCTTGCACATTACTGCTGGCGGCAGACTTCACGAGAAAAGCGGTGGTAACAACACAGACGGACACTCGCGTAAGAGCTAGTCCTACCACTAACAGAATAATACCTTGTAATAATTAATATTCAGTGGTATTATTCAACTTTTACAAAGCATTACCAGTGTTCCTTTCGTATCTATAGATAGGTAATCCTATTTTTCGAACTTTTGTTTTTTAGAACTATTATCATTGAAATTACCCATTTTGTATGCTTGTTGAATGTTAATACAGTAAACGGGTTTAGAATTTCACATTATTTTGCTTCGACACTTTTTGAATTCTAAAGTATTAAATTAAGACAGACAATATCTTTTGTCATCTATTATTGCATTGGTAAGGTTAAATTGAGATTATTTAGTACTATTTTATAATATTTTGTCTTACTTGCCATCAATTCCTATGATTTGTTAAATATGTCGTTAATTCCGTGTAAAGAATTTGCTAATCGCAGTTGGTAAACTAAACAATCCGTTTACTAAATCTAACGATAGGTCACAGTCATATGCACAAATTATGAAATTCACTTCGAGAACGGAAGCATTTTAGACCAATACATCACCATGACACGAGTAACACCACATTTCAAATCAATATTTCTCATTGACCTTCCACAATCGCTCACGTACAAACTGATCCATCAATACATAATATAATAATATACGATTATAGACATGTGCTTACAGTCCAAAGATTAGTAAAGGGCAGTGTAGACGCTTATGCAAACGTACGTTTGCTTGTCAGAATAACAACTTATAAATATATGAATTATTTTTGTCAAGGTAACCTTAAGATGCATTTTTGGATCAATAAATGATTATTATTATTATAGAACGCTTTTGCGTCAAGCGCGGTTTTCGTGATACTCGAAATGCGCGCTTGACGTAAAAGCGTTGTTATTCTGACAAGCAAACGTACGTTTGCATAAGCGTCTACGGTCTGCTATAGAGCCGATTATTGCGTATTTAATCGCCTTGCGCTGTGGGCTCGTGGATCGTGGGCTAATGGTATTTGAGCGAAACATTTGCATTTATTGTATGACTCATACTCAATCTAGGATGGTTTGATGAATTAATTGTAAAATTCTTTGTGAGATTTTACACTAATTTTTCTTGCACTAGATAATCGGCAGTAGATACACTAACCTTGCTTATGTCTTCTGTTCTGTACTGTTTTTCTTCATAATGGACCTGTGTGACATTTGACGCTAATGACGTTAGTACTAAAACGGAGTTATTGTTAAAGTTTATTCCTCAAAATGAATGGCAGTTAAAAATGAATTCTAAAAAGTTACAAATATTAGTAAATATAATTATATTTGTTAAATACTTGTAAAATTTATGTCCAGATTTAATACGTCTATCGTGTTTTTCTTTTTAGAACGTTTTTACGTGTTGTTACAAAATACGTCTTGCGTGTTGTGACGGACCCGGGCTCCAGATTGTAACACACCTGATTTAATTTTCAAATCATCAATGTTGGGATGCAGAGTGAGAGCTCGGGAGCTGAATATGGCCGCGGTCTAACTTCCTCAAGGTAGATCCTGCCAGATAGGTCTTAGTAGACCTATGCTTTTGGGAATCACCTACGTCTGAGCGGTACTCTAGCGTAAGCTGCTTTAGAGCAAGCTGGCGTCTCTTTGTAAGTCTAGCTTACATAATATTATATATGGTCATGTCAAGATGGGTGTTGAATTGATTTGGGGTCCTCTTCAGCGATAACCAGCCGGAAGAGGATCTTGACAGAGAATGCTTCAAGGACGATAACCAGCCGCAAGAAGTCTTAATTTTTAACGGTGGCCACCGTGTTATTATTTAGTGGGGTACCCCTACTATTTTGAGACCGCAATCGAAGTCGCTGTACTTGAGACGGGACTAAGACCATTCGCGCAGCTCAAATAAATGATATTTAATGTACATTGTTCCTAAATCTGATATATTCTAAAGTGTTAACTCTCTTTAACGTAATGTAATGTATTTGAAGAGAAATGCAAACTTAGTTCATTATTCTTAAATCCAGCTTCGGTGTCATCGTTTGCTCTGCCCAACAAGTGACAAGATTTGATTGTGAGTTGATTCTATGCTTTACTTTCAGTGGTATTCAGGCAAATAAATGTAAAACTAGAGGAATTGTAGAGTTAAAACCAGTAAATTAATTGAAATTCAGTGCTAATATAATCAATAAATCACACACAAACAACAAGTACAAAAAGGTAATTAAAGCACATAAACACAAAGAGATCTTAATTAAAAGAGGTAAATTATATTAATTGGTCGGTATATCCCCACCACTAGCGGCGGTTTGGTTAATCTCGTTAATTAAGCTGCATGGGAGCTTTTCTTAGCGAGATGAAGCAAAGTTACCTTCCCAGCTCCTGGCATACAAACCAGAATCCTCAGAGAGGCAAAGCTTGAAGAGCCTTGTCTTCTCCTACCTGGATATACCGGGAAATAGTTTAGTTCAGCTCGCTGGCTGAGAGTCTTAATAAAGACCAACAAAAGGGGCTGGCCACAAACGGCGGGCTGTATATAATATGATACACAAATATGTATAAACACACATATGAATACACTTAGCTCTGATTCGACGCTGCCCTCGAAGACGCCATTAAGTAACTTTACTTAACACAGACTTTACGTTTTTATAGCTATTTTAGAATTTACTTTTACTTCCAATTAAGTAACAAATACTGGCACTTTCTAATCTATACAATACAAAACAATACGGCGCTCACGACTTTCTCTATTTATGAAAATAATGCCCGACTTTAACGCTCAAAACCGAAGACCGCTAAAACTCCACTCGCAAATCGAACTCTCAAATCGAACTCTCAACCTCGATGTGTAAAACCGAACTGCCTCTCCATATCTCTATCTCGATTCTCCCTTCGCTCCTTCCTCCCTCCAGACACATACAATTGGCGCGAAACCCAAACTCCGCTCTCGTTGGCTGAGTGAGAATACGTCGCCGCCCATCTGCTCCCGCGCATCTGCATCCACTCGGAAGATGGCGCTAGCAGCCACTAGAATGTAAAATACACCACTTGTATTTATCGTCCCTTATATGTGTATTACATTTACAAGTCAATTCTATGAAGATCTTAACTATAATGTGCTTAACGTCGAATGTTTATTAATCTTATTATTAATGTTAAAACTATAGATAATACTATAAATTCCTCAAACCAAAGCGGCGCCACATCAGTTTCAGAGAATCGATAGAATACCCATAGGCTTAACCAATGACTTACGATATCCATTCGGGAGATTTCCGTGCAATTATTACTATATTATCATCATCAAAATACTTATTTGGTAACATTCCTTAACTATCCAAGCCGGACAGATCCCACGGTCCACCAAGTGCACATGTGCCAGCAAAGACGGGTCGAGTTCTGTTGTTTTAAAGACTTCTTTGTTTCGAAAAACCTTTTGAACAAAATGAATAATGGTTTACGATCCTTTTCTAAAATCTCCACTTAAGCAATTTAGTAAATTGCTACATTTCCGTGTAAGGCCTTTGCTTTTTGCATTTTTATAGTTTGCACGTGTTTCGTTTGTATTGAAATATTTGACGCCACACTTCTCTAGAAAAGGCAACAAATGTTTAAAATAATTTAGGTAGAGGTATCGGATATCGGTACCGTCACATGCCACCCTCTGAAAATTTAACACGATGAAAATCGTGATTGATTTTCACTAAAATATAAAACTAAAGATATCTTCCTGCCTAATTTTACCATAATAACTACATTACTACTAAGCTTATTAGACCCTGCGCCCACCCTCAGGCTTTACTTAGTCCTCTAAATACTTCCAAATACTGTTCATGTATAAAATAAACTTGTGGTTACCAACCACCCTCAGACATTTCTTCCCATTTTCGTTCGTTATCTACATCGCAAATGTACTTATTTCCTTATACCCTTTTGTCATGTACTGCGCTGTACGCTATTCACATGTCAACATACAATTATTTCATCTTTAACTATTACATAACGCCACTACGCTTGTAATTTCATGTTTCTAGTCGCCTGTACAAACAGATGTAACCTATGTAACCTTTACAACTTCCTCTTTCTATTGTGGTTACTTCATCACTTACACATGTATATTATAGTTTTGCCACTACACTTTATAAACTTTAAACCAAAACCAAAAATGTTTTGTAAGTTCGTTTGGCTGTTCTCAATTCCAACTTAACTCCAAAATTAAACTATATGGTCTATCATATGACTCATCTAATATACTCTGAACTCAAATACTTGTCACGTTACGGGAGTCGAACCCGTCAGCCTCATGTGCTATAAAAATTGAGTTGATTGATCTATCAACATTAAAATGATTGGCCTTTTACCACAGTGCCTTTTGTGTGCTTGTTTTACAATGCATTCATTCATCCATTTACGCTTATCTTTGATCGCAATCGCTCAACATAATGCTTTCTTATCACTTATCAGTTCAGTAAATTTTCCCTTTCTTTTTATTAATTATTTGAAAGTGGTATAATTTCACTTGATCATGTCCTGTAAGTACTTGTTTGTACTTGAGTATCAATGTCACAATTCTCTATTCGTGGTAAAATATTCACCCAACCTTTATGTCTCTCTTGGCAATACATATACACAAAACCGAAACAGCCTCCTTCATTTATATAAATTAAACGTCTCAAAACTTTAGATTTTAACGGGATTCGAACCCGCTTCCATTGATCTCCAAACTAGACTCTCTTCCAACTGGGCTATAATACATAATAATAGTTATGCAAATAAATAATATCCCAAATTTACCACCAACGGGATTCGAACCCGCGTCTCTTGTCCTCTTTTCAGATTAGGTATACATTTGAATCAACATTATCCAGTTATTAAAGCCTTTTATAATTCCCTTTTTCTTATTAGACAAACAAAACATATCATACTTTTAGTCCATCCATCTAATTATTCGCGCGCATAACTCCCACATATATAAAAATTGTAAGGCTTTTGTGATCAGCTCGAATGATCACTTTGGATCTCCCTTAATAGGCCCTGAATTTAGCATAGATAACAAGGAAGCCTCATCTCTTCGGTCATGTCCAATGACTTTGTACCGACACTTCTTCGCATTATTAAACTTATCTTAGACCTTTTATCTTAAAACAGTTTGATGTTCGCTCACAATCACCAATCTTTTTATTCTAATCAAGTCTTATATACCTTCTAACTCGTAAGTAAGTATTCTTAACTTAAGATCTTATTAGACCAGTATGTAACTACCACCCTCATTCCTTCTAACCAATCGTGACCGAATATCACCAAATACTATGTTCTTACGATCTATTGAAGCCGAGTCTATCTGAATCGTTACCACAATAACTTGTTTATTAGCTTACTCGCTCTTTCATTCAAAGGCTCCCTGACTTTGAATAACTGGTAAAGTCACACATTCTTCGTAATCTACTTAGTTTTTACTTCTATTGCTTCACGTAAACCTTAAATTATAGTAGTTACTATCATAGTAATTGACAAACAACTTATTTGTCAATTATTTACTCTTGTATAAACCTGTCTAATTTGCTTACAACCTTTTCTCGCTTTAGTCACCGACAACACCAAACTTACTTGCTTCTATACAACACTAATAATGTATCTCGATCCTATTTTAATAATAAGTCTACTATTATATCATCATCGCCTGAGTTGATATTGTTATCTCTTATTGCAATATTGGCTACTTATTGGTATTGAATTATAATTAAAAATCTGATTGCTTACTGGAATCTTTATTGGAATCTATCTTTTCTATTTATTTTCCTAGCTACCAACCTGCCTTTATACACATATAAATGTATGCAACTATTCTAACAGGTTGCCGCTTACCATGTCTTCTAGATTATAACTATGTCATAACCATTATCTTTACCACTAGCGTTCTCTCCTATTGCCAATTCACTTAAGCTCGCTTACCTTCCTTTATAGCCATGTCACTAACATCATCCTTTCATCACACATTATTTCACATAATAGATTCACTTAAACCACGTTCAATACTGATTCATCTCCCTGAGTCGATGAACCAGCTTCACTACCCTTGGATTCAGTGTTACTATTTTCTTGCTTATTCATACTTCCTGAACCATTGTCAGTGGCCCGAATCCACTTAATTTCTGGCAACGATTTAGCTCTATCACTATTAAAATAATTCCTACCTCGTCGATATCCTCGTCTGCGATATGAACTCTGACCCCTATTTGCCTGTATAGAACTCATTGAGTTTACATGCCTAAACTCCTGTTCCAATGTATCTAAGCGCTTAACGATTCCGTCTAATTTAGAAGCTAACACTTGAAAGCCCGCCATATCAACTATTGCGTCTCTACCTAAACTACTTTGTCGACCTCGACTACGTTTTGCTTTCACAGGTTCGGCTGAAACATCTCTCATGCGGCTTCGACCTCTACGCATGCTTTTCGAAGACATTTTACAAAGCTTTGAAATACCAGCACTGTTTTCCGTTACTAAAACAATTCCTCAAGTATTTTTATAAAATGAAATAAAAATAAAGGCTCTCTTATATGGCCAACCGGTATGACACGAACAATACCGTTCTTTGTTGAAACTAATCAGGTGTTTGAAGTGTTACTGTTTGTGATCGTCAATTATGTTTCTTTTTAAATCTACGTTGTGTTTTTGAAATTATATCCCCGATACTTTTATCTAGAGGCAAAGATTTAAATCTTGGCGCTTTTTAGTCTAGATCCTGGTCACGGCACCACATGTGACGGACCCGGGCTCCAGATTGTAACACACCTGATTTAATTTTCAAATCATCAATGTTGGGATGCAGAGTGAGAGCTCGGGAGCTGAATATGGCCGCGGTCTAACTTCCTCAAGGTAGATCCTGCCAGATAGGTCTTAGTAGACCTATGCTTTTGGGAATCACCTACGTCTGAGCGGTACTCTAGCGTAAGCTGCTTTAGAGCAAGCTGGCGTCTCTTTGTAAGTCTAGCTTACATAATATTATATATGGTCATGTCAAGATGGGTGTTGAATTGATTTGGGGTCCTCTTCAGCGATAACCAGCCGGAAGAGGATCTTGACAGAGAATGCTTCAAGGACGATAACCAGCCGCAAGAAGTCTTAATTTTTAACGGTGGCCACCGTGTTATTATTTAGTGGGGTACCCCTACTATTTTGAGACCGCAATCGAAGTCGCTGTACTTGAGACGGGACTAAGACCATTCGCGCAGCTCAAATAAATGATATTTAATGTACATTGTTCCTAAATCTGATATATTCTAAAGTGTTAACTCTCTTTAACGTAATGTAATGTATTTGAAGAGAAATGCAAACTTAGTTCATTATTCTTAAATCCAGCTTCGGTGTCATCGTTTGCTCTGCCCAACAAGTGACAAGATTTGATTGTGAGTTGATTCTATGCTTTACTTTCAGTGGTATTCAGGCAAATAAATGTAAAACTAGAGGAATTGTAGAGTTAAAACCAGTAAATTAATTGAAATTCAGTGCTAATATAATCAATAAATCACACACAAACAACAAGTACAAAAAGGTAATTAAAGCACATAAACACAAAGAGATCTTAATTAAAAGAGGTAAATTATATTAATTGGTCGGTATATCCCCACCACTAGCGGCGGTTTGGTTAATCTCGTTAATTAAGCTGCATGGGAGCTTTTCTTAGCGAGATGAAGCAAAGTTACCTTCCCAGCTCCTGGCATACAAACCAGAATCCTCAGAGAGGCAAAGCTTGAAGAGCCTTGTCTTCTCCTACCTGGATATACCGGGAAATAGTTTAGTTCAGCTCGCTGGCTGAGAGTCTTAATAAAGACCAACAAAAGGGGCTGGCCACAAACGGCGGGCTGTATATAATATGATACACAAATATGTATAAACACACATATGAATACACTTAGCTCTGATTCGACGCTGCCCTCGAAGACGCCATTAAGTAACTTTACTTAACACAGACTTTACGTTTTTATAGCTATTTTAGAATTTACTTTTACTTCCAATTAAGTAACAAATACTGGCACTTTCTAATCTATACAATACAAAACAATACGGCGCTCACGACTTTCTCTATTTATGAAAATAATGCCCGACTTTAACGCTCAAAACCGAAGACCGCTAAAACTCCACTCGCAAATCGAACTCTCAAATCGAACTCTCAACCTCGATGTGTAAAACCGAACTGCCTCTCCATATCTCTATCTCGATTCTCCCTTCGCTCCTTCCTCCCTCCAGACACATACAATTGGCGCGAAACCCAAACTCCGCTCTCGTTGGCTGAGTGAGAATACGTCGCCGCCCATCTGCTCCCGCGCATCTGCATCCACTCGGAAGATGGCGCTAGCAGCCACTAGAATGTAAAATACACCACTTGTATTTATCGTCCCTTATATGTGTATTACATTTACAAGTCAATTCTATGAAGATCTTAACTATAATGTGCTTAACGTCGAATGTTTATTAATCTTATTATTAATGTTAAAACTATAGATAATACTATAAATTCCTCAAACCAAAGCGGCGCCACATCAGTTTCAGAGAATCGATAGAATACCCATAGGCTTAACCAATGACTTACGATATCCATTCAGGAGATTTCCGTGCAATTATTACTATATTATCATCATCAAAATACTTATTTGGTAACATTCCTTAACTATCCAAGCCGGACAGATCCCACGGTCCACCAAGTGCACATGTGCCAGCAAAGACGGGTCGAGTTCTGTTGTTTTAAAGACTTCTTTGTTTCGAAAAACCTTTTGAACAAAATGAATAATGGTTTACGATCCTTTTCTAAAATCTCCACTTAAGCAATTTAGTAAATTGCTACATTTCCGTGTAAGGCCTTTGCTTTTTGCATTTTTATAGTTTGCACGTGTTTCGTTTGTATTGAAATATTTGACGCCACACTTCTCTAGAAAAGGCAACAAATGTTTAAAATAATTTAGGTAGAGGTATCGGATATCGGTACCGTCACAGTGTTCACGTCTACACAGGAATGTTACAATGCAAGCTTTTGCAGTATTGAAATGGTTGTGCAAAGAAACCTGAATCGCTTCACCTTTTAACACGAATACTTGCGGATACATACATTCTTCACGGTCCTTCACGTAAACTTGTCACGTAAATTTCTCCTATAGCGTTAAACACAATTTGCAATTTTGATACATATACCTAACAGCTTTATTAAATCTGAAACGCTAAATAACAACAGCAGTAACAACATAATAATATAAACGTTGATGTATACTTGTTTTCCTTTAAAGGCAATGCCGTCGATACGACAATGAACTCCACTCATGTAAATCTATCATTCATACCAGACAATTGGAGCTTTTCATTCCGACCCCAAGGCTACAGCCTTAAAGCGTACATCATTTATTGTTTGCTCCAAACACATTACAATCTGTGAATTCATCCAGCTAAAGTTTCCTTCCATTATTTCGAGAAGGAAGTTTAATCTCGACTTTTTTTATTCGATGCTCCCCCTATGTCGCAAACAGAATTTATTTGCTAAATTATAAGGAACCAATTTGGTGTGAAGCTTGAACGGGCCCGTTACCTTTCCCTTTGGATATTATATAAAAAGTTATTCTAGAGGGTCGCGATTGTTTATTGAATCTGTAAGGGTAGTTTTTCTTTATGCTTTCTTAAATAAACAGCCGATTTTCTTACGAAATTGGATTATGGAAATCAAAGATTTATTTGGGTAAGAAACTCGGTCAAAGCCCACATTCCCGGTTACATATTTGGAATATTTCATCAATATTTTATGCTACCTCATCTCTTGGTGCTCTATGTCTAAAGCGAGTAAAAGGAAGAACACCTAAATCTCATTTTAGTTAGCAAAGATTTCTCAAAGTTAAACTTTAAGCTCACCTAGACCAATATTATCTATACAAATAAATATAATTGAAGTGTCTGTTTGTAATATCAAAATAACAGCTTTTTACTAAATGCATATGAAAGTATATACGGAACCTATAACAAAATAACCATTTTTAAAATTTTTGTCTGTCTGTCTGTTTGTTCCGGGTAATCTCCGAAACGGCTGGACAGATTTTGACGGGACTTTCACTGGCAGATAGCTGATGTCACAAGGAGTAACATAGGCTACTTTAATTTTAGAAAAACAATTAGGGTTGCGCGCAAAAAAATAAAAACCATGTAATCCAAAATCTCTACGCGGGTGAAACCGCGGGGCAGCAGCTAGTATCGAAATATAGCACGTACGTGTTTGTATAATTTTATTTACCCCAATCTTAAAAACTAATGAACGAAAATTGTATAGGTAATTCAAAGAGCCATTTCGTCCGCTGTTCGAATTAAAAATTGCTACCGTCCTACCCGCCGAGGTATGTACGGCAAAGTTAACGGCTATTATAAATATTCATAAAACCTTAGCATTATACCGAGGAAAAATCGCTTAACTACGTAAGCTCTAACGCAAACAGCGAACGTTAGAAAATTGGGTATGCAAAAATTAAAATGTTATTTATATTTGCTCGCTGCCAAAACTGCGTTGATTCAGTTTTTCTCCGCCGTTGGGATTTCACTTTTTAAACAAACACAATTTTTTTACTGTTTGTCCTTTTCTCGCGTACTGCAAATGTTTTTGTTACGAACAATATGTTCCTCGACCGGCTCTTTTCATTGAGAGAAATAAAATACGCCCCACATACAAACGGTATTAAAATAACCATTTTGTTCAGGCATAAAAATGTTACAGCCTTCTGTATTGTACATCGGCTTACATAAATAATTTATTTTTAGATTCGTAAACGTAAATATTCGGCAAATGTTGAGGAGCGCCGGTCGATGAACCTCAAGCATTAAAAACTAATATAATGCAATCTATCACTTAGCGTGATCATTCGCAAGATGACGTTATGACTGACAGATTTGAAAATGAACAAAATTGGGTCGGATGTGTTGTACATGACTGATCCATTATCGACAAGTTGGCTGATTACAAATAAACTAAAATAGACTCTAGAATTTCGCTTTTGAGTGATAAAAAAGGATTTTATCCAAAGTTTTTCTCATATACTTTCTGCATGTTCAATGCTATCATTTTTATTACATACTTTGAAGGATCGGTGTGTCATTTACTTTCTAAGCACATATAACATTGCAAGAGTACAAAATATGGTTTAAGAGAATAAGCCATCTTTAGGTACAATCCTTTTGAAAAGAAATAAGGTTGAAAATGGCGATGCGTTTGCAATGCAATTTAACTGGTAATTTTAGGGGTGGTCCCCAAGAAGGTAGAAAATGGGGGATAAAATTTCAAATAGCACGACATTTTCGTCGGATTCTGTTCCCGCTTTTTGTTAAAAGCAATTTTGTTTTTACGTTTACAGTGTTATTGTATGCTAATTTCTTTACCACCGGTGATTATGTCCTCAATTTTTATAATTTCTACTTCTTTAGTAAAAGCGTTTGAAAAGAAGTTCACAGGTTGAATTCTTGCGCCCTCAGTTTTATTATCCATCGTTGTGCGTGCCTCTACATCGTAGGCTCGTTCAGGCTCGTCTATTATGAATGGCGATGCGTACTTCGCAGTAATATTTCTTTCAGAAACGGCTATAACATAAACATTACGATACTTCATCCCCTTTCAAATAACAATTTGGAATAACGATGAAATTCTTGCTGACGAGATCTCTTCGCCGTCCTATATATTCAAAAGCTAGGTCCAATAATTCTATACTTTTGTTACTGGAGCTGTTTCAGCAAGGTGTAGAAATATATCAACCTTCTGAATAAGAAACGGTTCAAAGGAGAGTGATTGCTGAAGTGGTAAACTTCAAACATGTTTGAAGTTATATTTACAGCTGTTTGTGTAATCAATACAAAAGAAAAACTGGCAGTCATTTGAGAATTAAGACTTTCCTCAATATATTATATATTGTTGTGGACCAAAAATAGAATAGAAAAACATTTATTCACCCACACAATGAAATATAGAAGAAAGTTTAGAAAACATACATGAGAAGAGAATACACAATAACACATACAAAAAGTGCTGAAAAGTGCTGTGCTGAAAAGGCTGTGACAAAACACAAGTTGTCTTTAGGCGCCATCCCGAGTCAATGACATTTATCATTCTGTCTTCTTTACACATACTGTCAGTTTGCATTGAGGTAAAAGAGAAAAAAGACCGTGCTGGCGTAAAAATTTAATAAAAATAAAAAAAAACGTGATTACTTCAAAATTAGATGTCTAATCGAAAATGTACCACTATGTTTTTTGTCTTTTTATAATACGGAAGTCTTGTTCATTTTTTTTATATACGAGTACATTTATGATTAACAGAGATATTTCATTTCAAACTTTTTATTAGAGGTAACTTTGTATTTTTTTTATCAAGTAAATTTATTCGAAACTTGTTTTGATTATAACAAGATTATCAGTAATATGATGAATAACGACATATATTTTTTGAAGTGCCAGAAGCTCATCTGATTTTGCTCAAAAACGATTTAAGTTAAGCTATTTAGCTGCATTATACGCCTTAAACTCCTCCTACAATTATATTATGATTTCCGTAATACATATATATTGAATTTATAATGAAAAAAACTGTGCTGTTTAAAAACTAGAACTTTACTTGATTGGTCCTAATAAAAAATTGTAAAATATTTTTTTCTAAATGCCCTCATTTTTCTTGTCTCCAGGTCTTAGCGGTTCCAAAGCTGACATACAGCACAGGCGCGAGGTGTTCGGTTCTAACATGATCCCGCCGAAACCGCCGAAGACCTTCCTCACCTTAGTATGGGAGGCGCTGCAGGACGTGACGCTGATCATCCTTGAGGTGGCCGCCGTAGTCTCGTTAGGTTTGAGTTTCTACAAGCCGTCGGAGGACCCCGCTGATGTTGGTAAGTTTTTATCTCCACTTGGGTTATATATATCATAGACCTCATTACTTGATTGTTCTCATCGTTTTTGTTAATTTTCGTTCATTATGTTTTATTTAACTAATTTTAAGCTTCATTATAAAAACGGATCTAAATTAGCTACCGCATTGAATTACATACTTGTAACCGCTAATATACGAGTACGCTTGTTTGTTCCTTAATTTCCTAATTACCGTTTTTGTTCCATTGTTATAAAAACGTAGGTTTCATCGTACAAAGAAGATAATTATAACGACACTACTTAGGTTAGATAGGTTTTATGAATAAAATTAGCACTAAATTTATTGCTTCGTTACGATTAAACCCCGTCATTCATTTAATAATTGCAGTATTTTTTTGTTTTCCATCAATTGGTTTTGTCTTCTTCTTTCTTTATTTCCTGGCTTCTGTGGAATGTTAGCCACAATTTCGCCAATGTCAAGTAGGTATTGGTTTTGTAATGACTAGAGCTATTTCTCTTATGACGTTCGTATGTCAAATGCATTTTCAGTCATTGTTTTATTTGACTTTTTTACATTAATAGTTTGGTTTTTATTATAATAAGAGTTTGGTTTATGTACCTCAACAGTCGTAACTGACACAAATCTAGACGAAATGTATCCGTATCATACACGTTCGTGTGTTCAACTCATATTTTTACTTATTCGACCCAACTACTTTGTTACAACTTGCTCGTTGCATGCGATCTTCATCAGTTTAGATGCTATGAGTAGGTAATTTATACCCGTTTTTATAAAACAGAAAATTGTATTGTAAAATAATAAAAATATTGTTACCTGTATTGTCATCACTTTTCAGTTCGGATTTGATTTTACGTTTCCCTTCATTTTGAATTTAATTTATCATTAGATGTTAGTTCGTGATAATATAAGTACAGATATATGTATTTGTATGTACTAGATGTTGGGAAAAGTTAAGTATGTACATATATATATATACTTTTTAAGATTGTGCTAGTAATGATAGTGCGATATATATGTAACTCATCATCGAAATAATTTATTCGGCGACACGATGTCTTGCATGACCTAGTGTCAAACATTCTTCATACTATTAATAATTAATTAGTGTATTTTCTCTTTTCAATAACAATATGGAAACTTTAGACGATCCTGGTAAGATTATATGAATCATAACACTGCTCGTAGTTATTGATAATGTACTTATTAGTAATGTACTCAATATGATTGGATTCTGGTTTTACCAAACATAAAGCCTAAACTGATGTTGCAACTAAATTAATGTGTATGTAGTAAATGTTGTATTTTTTCTGTATTAGTCTGTGTCATCTCCGGCTTTGCCATGGTTTACTAATACTTAAGGAACTTTCTCAGTCTTTGAATCGGTTTTAATGTAATTGTTGTTTTATTTGATTTTCTTCAAATTTGATGGGTTTAAATTTACGGCATCAAACTTAAGAAACCATTGCAAAACGTATAGGACATGATATTGGTTTAGTTGCATTCTTACCCTTGAGTACCACGTTTGAGTAGTGACAAGCACCCTACACCCTCCTTCCCTTTAGGTATTCGTTTGTATGTCTGCTTGTATGTTGGTTTGATCGTACTAGTTGAAATGGACATCACTGAACTTGAAAGTGAATTTTCTGTTACGTTTGATGATTACGTTTTTTAGAGTAACATTTGGTTTCGTAATGTAAACTCTATGCGTGCTAAAATAGTAGTCATAGATTATGTTCTTAGTAAAAAAATGCACACCTAAAGTGCACTGAGGTATCAACTGTATTCCGTACAACAAAAAGTTTCAAATCTCTAAACTATATAAGTGTAACTTTAAGCAAGGTAAGAAGACACAAAGTTAGTAAAATTGACGGAAATGACTCGATTAATTTCAAATCCCTTTACCGATACACTGTATAGACAAAGTGAGCACAAGGCTGAGCAGATTACAATCGAATGTACCTATCTGTATTCAATGAACTGAACTTAACACTTAGGTACATCTGCATAATCAAATGTGCGGCGATTCACTCGAGCAGCAACAAAATTCGATTAATATATTTTGTTGGATCTGGCACATCTATGTTTTCTGCTCTTTGGTCCAGAGACGCGTGTTATACAACTTGATCCTTTTTAACCGCGTTATGCCGCACAGTGTTTCCATGTTGCTTAAATAAACTCAAAGGTAAAATTTTGATACTGATAAGTTTGACTACAAAAAGTGCAATTATACTACTATTGGTCACAAAGACTCCAGTTACATCAATTACAATGTAAATGATTTTAGATTCAAACATTATCAATTAAGTAAAATCAAGATCTTTAAAATTTACTATTTGTTTTAGTTTGCTTTTAGCAACAATAGGTATAATATAAGTACTTAATCACGAATAAAGTAATTTATTCGAGGTTATTACATCTGAGAATAAATGTTTGCATTGACGTAAAATTTTTTACTATAAAATAAAAGCAGTCTGAAAGTAAATTATTGTGCTTGTAAAATATTGAACAAGACAGTTCAATTCTTGTCTTTGAATGCCGTGTAAATATTGGTGTAAAATCAATTTTCCACTTAAACGAGCATAAAATGTGGGATGTTTTTTAGTTCATTGCTAAAATCGAGGTACGGTGCCGTAATATTTCCCTCAAAGTCTTCCCGGGATTCAATGACGCTAGAGTGGTCTGTTCGCCTCACTTCATTCAAGAAGGAATTTAGGTCATAAAATATTTACCTTGTGACAATAGAATAGTCGATAAATAGGATTTAAGTATACCAATATACCAGCGACGTGTGAACGATAATTAAGTACAATGATGATGATTTTAGAGAAACTCATTCACGCTCTGCGGGTATAAGCCTCTCTCCGCTAATACCACTAGTAACACATAAGCCAGTAGCTGTTAAATTTAATACGTCTCTATAATCGGTCGAGTGTGCAGCCGATACGGCTACTTAAACTGTTATGTGATATAATCCAGTTGCAGGGTTACCACCTGCGGGGAGTTTGGGTTTGAATCTTTGTAGTAAGTTAGTTCTAACTAGTGTAAACTGGATTGCAATGAAACTCAAGGAGGGATGACCAAGTTTTAACCTATTGTGTAATAGTCTATCGATACAAGGGATCATTTTCGTCGTTATAATGATGGATGGGACATTGATTTTGTAGACATTAACAATGTATATGTAATAATTGTAGACGTTAACAACAGCTAAGATGATGATTTTGCGAACATTTAAATACGAATCACCCGTAAAAAACATGCTTTGCAGTACTAATCCAATGTCTACCTCATTCTATGCTCAGTATCACTCGCACCACTCATTGTTTCACAACAACAACACAGACAGCAATACAACAGCATCATGTTTGTTGAATTAATAATATATCCATTAAAAACATCCATTTCGTCTGTTAGTCCGAAATGATATTGATAATGAATGTTCGGAAATATTTGCTCATTCAATTCTACTCATATCCGCATTATTATTTGAATTGATATAATATTAATGAAATAGCTTTTTAAAAGTACAGTAAAAACTTTAGATAACTTATGCTGGATGTGTCGAAGGTAATCGAGAGAAGAATCCGCAAATCATTTTTACTAAGACGCCATTCTTCCATAATGCATTTATAAAAGAAAGGCTTATTACAAGCTTAGTTGCCCAGGCTTCAGCTATCGAGCACATCGAGTTACATTTCTGCCGCTCCAAAGTTTTCCAACAAACATAAAAGATCGATTTTCCTCGTGACAATTTCGTTTGATTAGATCCTAGCCATAGCCTAATAAAAAAGCTCGCAAGCTTACTTTCTCGTTTCGTCTGTTGATACCTAACAACACTAGAGCTTTGTTCGCTTAAATAAATTTAATGTAAAGGTAACAGGTAAATGACCTTTCAGCTTTTAAGAGGTTTAACAGCAGGCTTCCCGTTAGAATTATAGCAGCACTTTAAAATGGGTTGTAGGAAGTTCCTTAAAATCTATCCCTTTCACCTCTTCTGCATGATTATACTATTATATAAATACTTTTTGCTATTATAAATCACTTTGAGAATGAACCGCGTGTAACATCAATGCTTCGTTCACGCAGAGAAGCATAATAATAAAATATGGATTGATTGTGTTGAATTCTACCTAATTTGGCCTTCCTAAATAAATATTACTTATAAAAATTTGTACACTAGTAATGGTATTTGTCCCATATTTAAAACAAAACGTCATTGTATCCCTATAATACGCTTGTGTCATGAAAATAGTGAACATTTAATTAAAAAGGTTCAATTGTATTTTTCAGCACATTTAGATGAAGAAGAAGGACACTACCAATGGATCGAGGGTCTCGCTATTTTAATATCAGTAATAGTCGTCGTTATAGTCACAGCGTTCAACGATTACACGAAAGAAAGACAATTCAGGTGAGCAACATATCGATATGTCTGAAAATCCTATAATAGTACAGTGCAGTCAAATAAGGTCAAAAAGAGATCAACCTCGAAATGGAAGATAATAAATCGAAATGGATGAGCTAATAACCGAGACTCCTCCTTCCTGGCCCTGTCCAATTTTTTACTTGGGAATATGAAACTTATAAAATGCCAAAACAAAGAATTATACAGAATTTTATAGCTTTATGATCTTCCATTCCCGGTTTGAATCCCTAACAAAAGTTTGATGGGAACAACAGCACAAAACTTTTGCTGGAAACTTCTTGTAGTATCCATAATTCCGAATCATAAATATTAACACAAATGTTTCTCAATTTCCAGAGGGCTCCAGAATCGGATAGAAGGCGAGCATAAGTTTGCTGTTATCCGAGGCAATGAAGTAAACCAGATATCCATTAGCGAAATAGTCGTAGGCGACGTATGTCAGATCAAATACGGTGATCTGCTTCCCGCCGACGGTCTTCTGCTCCAGAGTAACGATCTAAAGGTACGTTACTGCTTTTACAATCATGTCTTGAGAATCTTAAAGACAAGATCACGAGTGATTTTTACGATAGGAAAAAGTGAGAAACAACAAAGGTTCTAAATTGTCCCTTGGGAGACGCCTATGTAAGTGGCCCTCCAAATATGAAGCTAATTTATATAGGTTCCCATTTAGTCTCCTATTTGTAAGATAAGGCAAAATTTAACGAGACTAAATCATACTTTGTTAGTGAGAGGACTAACTCGTCTGCGAGTGTCCGTCTGGGTTAGTACCACCGCTTTGCACGTGAAGTCTGCCGCCAAGCAGTAGTGTGCAAGCATTACTGTGTTCCGGTTTAATGAGCAGAGTATCCAGTGAAATGGCTGGGCTTATGAGACTTAATACCTAATGTATCAGGGTAACGAGCGCACTGCAGTGCCGCGCAGGCCTTTGTGTTTCAAAGCTCTTGAGTGGCACTGCAATTGTTATGGGCCGGCGTTATGCTTACCATCAGGCAAACGATCAGCTCGTCTCGTTACCAAAACATAAAAAAATATACTAGCTAAGCATATTGTCGTTGCTTAGCTAGTAGTTCTATTTCTTATTACTTATTTTGCTTTATCAATCTTACATTACCGGCCTTTATGTGTATTGTGTACTCTTAACATTAATTGCCATTTTATTACGATCTTCATAGCTTACCCTTGGCCTATTTAAACTCAATTCTCTTGTATTTGAACCTAATAACCTAAATTCCACAACGGCTTTATCAAAAGCAATATTAATCGGCTACCTATAGGTACGTATAATTTCTATATTATCTGACCGTTATCGGGATTCCACGGCGTGCGTGCGTCAATGCTAAACTACCGTTACTAGCCAGAGAATTTAATGTACCGTATGATAAGTCCTGTTGCGGTATTGAACTATACCTATTGCGCCTTGGTGCTGTTGCTTGCTGTTATACCTTGCTACTGAGCTACCACCATCTGTCGCCATAAGTGAATGGCCGACAGCATTTCACCGTACATTGTTCCATTGGAGAAAATGCCTGTGCTATGGCCCATATATGTGCAATGCCCGGCCCGCTCCGTCTTTGGCCGACCGGCCCGCGAAACACCATGGAAGATTTTATAATTGCGTGCAAAAAAGCTCAGTTCACGCTAACAGAGTAACAGAAGCATTCTTCTAGTTAGATTCTAAAAAACCAGGCTTACAGATGAAAATTTGGAACATACTTTGCGTCTGTGTACGCAACATAGATTATCTTGTTTCTCAGGTGCAAGCTCAAGCTTCTAAGTTCCTCATATTCATGTAAATTCAGTACCTATTACACTTTATAAATATATAATAATATATAATATAATAATATAAAATAACACTTTTTTTTCCACAACAACGTTATCCACGGCCCGCTACTTTGTTAAAATCCTAAAGTTTAGGCCGGAAGGTTTTTAGGCCAAAGGTTGCCCATACCTGCTATAGCCTATGTCACTCCCCGGTCCATAAACTATCTCTATGCAACAAATCACGTCGGTCCATTGCTCCGTTGCTGCGTGAAAGAAGGACAACCCAACAACAAACTTTAGCATTTATATAATTCAGATTATATAATAGGAGTTAAGCTATTTTAAACGGACTATAATTCCGTATGTAAAAGTATAAAATTAGCGGTATCAGGTACATAATCAGATAATGGGTATGTTATTGGGTTATCGGCCGCAGTGGTTACGTAATGCGAATTTGCACCGGAGTCGCATTGTTTTAAAGAATTAAATACATTACTCATTGATCTGTGGTAATTTTTGTTATAGTAGGTGGTAGGACTAACTCTTCTGCGAGTGTCCGTCTGGGTTGTTACCACCGCTTTGCTTTAGCTCGTGAAGTCTGCCGGCAAGCAATAATGTACAAGTATTAGGTACTATGTTCCGGTTTGATAAGCAAACTATTCAGGGAAATTACTGGGCTTATGAAACTTACCTAATGTCTCAGGGTAACGAGCGCACTGCAGTGCCGCGCAGGTCTTTTTGTTTCAAAGTTCTGAGTAACACTGAAATTGTTATGTGCTGGCGTTACTCTTACTATCAGGCAAACGG
Organism: Crocallis elinguaria; assembly: GCA_907269065.1. Taxonomy (NCBI): domain Eukaryota; kingdom Metazoa; phylum Arthropoda; class Insecta; order Lepidoptera; family Geometridae; genus Crocallis; species Crocallis elinguaria. Next base: position 12,619,045 of record OU026071.1, on the reverse strand, counting down.
CCAGCTCGTTTTCTCATCAAATAGAATAAAAAGAAATTGTATTTAACACTCACAAAATTATTTAAAAACAAGATTAATAACAAAAGAAATTATCAAGTCAAAGGCCTAGAGTACACAATTATTATTCAACACAAATTAAATAGATAGGTACTCGTAAGTGTAAATAAACTGATAGATATGGCATTGAGTTCTAAATTGTCAAAGGTCGAAACGACTAATTGTTATTTGCTATCTCCACAGAGAGCAATTATCTATTTTACCATCAAATCAAAGCTTACCCAAATAGATACTATAATACATGGTCAGATTGGACGCCTGCTATCTAGAAACTGTTATCAATATACCTGCTTCCTTCGATTGATAAGGTGTAATTGTTGAATTTGCGTCAAAGAAAACCTAGCTAGATGGAGCTGATATGTAGGGTTGTCACCTTTATTGAAAATTATAAAACAATTAGGTGAGATAGTATTGCAAGCTCATTTACTATGAAAAAGGAATAAAAATTCATTAGTAACAGACACCAAATACCAACCCTATATTACAAGCTTTATTGGGTGTTCGATATTCATATCAATGTATTTTGGCATTTATGGACGAAGAGAGTATAATTTTACACTGAAATGGTTGTTGTTGGCTTTTATATTGGTCTTTATTTGCGGCAAATCATAATTATTTATTTATTTATTTTTATTGCATACATACATTCAACTTTTGACGGCTCCGTAGCTAAGTTGGTACTTGGTAGTAGCCCTGCCTGCAAAGCGAGGAGTCCCAGGTTCGATTCCCGGCCGGGGCAGATTTGGTGTAAGCATAAAGTTTGTTCTTGGGTCTTGGACGTTTGTGATGTGTATCTGTGTGTGTCCATGCCACCTGCGACACAGGGAATCCTAGTGCGGGGGTATGAGTGTGTAAGCGTTTACTTAGAAATTAAAGAGTAAACATATGCACCCTGTTAGGAGGGTGTTGCAAACTTAAATTAGATACCTATAAGTAACAGTTTAAACTAATTGAGGCTTAGCAACTACGGAGTTATTATGAAGAAAACAGTGGTTTAATAGCGAAATTAACATTATTTATTTTAGTATACTGCCTTGCTATTATGGATCAAATCTTGCAAGCTAAATTTGACCCACTTCCCGGTGTTCGATTGAGCCGAAATTTTACTTATATGTAAATCGGATGTCAATGCAATTTGTGCATTATATCTAGGTTTATGTAGAAAAAAATAATTTAAATTTTGAGAATCCAATTCAGTAAGAGCCTTTAAAAAACAGCTTTTTTAAACAAATTTTACCATGACTTTGGCCTTTAACAATGTTCTCATAAATATAAAAGTAAAGAAAACACCTCAACAGAAACCTTGCACATATAATGGAGATTCTAAATAACAAACATTTTTTTCACAAACTTGTAAGGCATTTTAAGAAACACGTATATTTCCTGGAACAAGTTTTAGAAAATTACCGCGCACTAATTGTCTTCGGAAATTTTCTTCAAAAAATTAATTTAAAATTTTCTGAATGACAACCGAGGACTCTGGTTTTGTCTCTCTTTTTCCTTAGTGCATGTTTTTCTTCGATGAAACAACAAGCTTTTATGCCATTGCGTTCTACTTAGGCGGGTCGGAAAGGGCCACCTTATTTCAAAATGAAACGCTACAACAACTCGCAGCGCACTGTGTCCACGCATTCGCTTCCCCCACGGCGCACGCGCAGTTAGTCACCACGCGTTCACTCTGGATGAGGCCTAAGGCAGAAAACATTTAATTCAGATTAAAAACATCGTAATACATTTAATTTAGGTTCAGAAACAGGTATTACTTTTTTATCTGGGAAGTGGCAACCCTACACCTAAATGCGATACAAACAGATAGCGGTACGGTAATTTGATAACGTAATGAGCAGCATGCGGCATTTTTATCAACACATGAGCTTGTTTGATCACCATTCTGGATATAGAATGAAAATATGTCTTATTTGCACTGGCAATAAAAACTGTCTCATACTCTAGGCACGGTGTGTACGCGTGGACTGTAAAAGTTAAGCTCTTGAATCGGGTGGATCAACTAAGAGTAGGTTCTTTATTAAAAAATGTTGCATTGCTATTAAGTATGTTTTAGTTGTTTGTTACTTACAATGTTAATATGAAATTTTTAGAGTTCCGTAGCCCGAGAACGAATTCTTATAATATCGTCGTCTTGTGATGCCTCGAGGTGGCACGCGTGTGTTCCCGCGCGCCCCTTTAGGAAATGGATACAGCGATGGCGTACGTGGAGTACGTTGTCGCCGGAGCTGGGGTCCAGTAGGGACCAGCGCATCTCCGGGACCGCGGTTGGCTATGAGCATGGGTCCCCAACCCCGGCATTACGGCGACGAGGTGGAACACACGTTAGCCGGCATGCCCTCCCGAGCACGATCAATGTGATTTATATATTGAATATATCAGGGCTTCCAATCATTAGACAATAATTTCTAAGGCTGCATTAGCACAACAGAAGCCCTACAAAAACTTTATTGAGTTATTCTTACATAGTAAGGGATCATTCAGTATTGTGAATGGAATTAGGAACCTAGAGCAAAGTAGTATGTGCCAGAAACCTACCGCTTAGCTTGCTTTACTATATGGTAGGACTAACTCTTCTGCAAGTGCTGGTACCACCGCTTTGCTCGTGAAGTCCGCCGCTAAGCAGTAATGTGCAAGCATTACTGTGTACCGGTTTAATGAGAAAAGTAGTCAGTGAAATTACTGATCTGATGAGACTAAGGCTAAGATTCAGAGACGATTCTAAGCGTAGACTTTGGCTTCCATATGTCAAAACTGTTTAGAATTTTGACGTATGGAAGCGTGAGTCCACGCTTAGATTCGTCTCTGAATCTCAGCCTTAATGTCTCAAGGTAGCTAGCGCACTGCAGTGCCATGTATGCCTTTGTGTTTCAAAGTTCTGAATGGCATTGCAATTGTTATGTGCCGGTGTTATGCTTACCATCAAGCAAACGACCTGCTCGTCTCGTTATCAAATAACAAAAATAATAACATAAAAAAAATTAAGTGAGGGCCTGATGAGATATAAAAGTGGCCAAACGTTCACATATTTAAATAGTAAAAAAAAGAATTAAATTTACAGAAAAGTAATTCAAAACATCTTTTTTGTTGCTTATTTACTTCTTAGGTTTTATTTAAGGTTCCTTTATCTACTTCGACACTTTCTTTACCGGTCACCTTTTTTGTTCCAGATCGACGAATCCTCGCTGACCGGTGAATCTGACCATGTCAAGAAAGGTGAATCATTTGATCCCATGGTGCTATCTGGAACTCACGTTATGGAAGGTTAGTTTACATCATTCAACACTATGATCACCATCACAGCCATGATGGGAAATTAATAGCTTAAAGGAAGCAAATTACGCCGGACCTTAATAAAAAAATACTTTAGTCGGGAAACGTATTTTTTTATATCTTTGCACAACGCACTTCACTTAATAGGGACGTTGAATATAAAATGATAGATTTTTGCTATGAAAGGCTTTAAGTCAAACCTATTTGCCTTATTTGACTATTTGTCAGCGTCTTAAGAATAAACCTGTTCTGTACAAGATGATATTACGATGTCAATTTACCCGCAAATAGACCCGTTTTGGTCAAAATACTAAATATTATATTAAAATATAAACAAAAATTGATCGGATCAAGTTATAATAGTTTACTATGATAGTGATAGTTGCTACCTATTTGTTGCTAGTCGCGTGCGTCTGCGCATTTGGCTCCCGCCCGCCGCCAAAAAGGTTACGCGCCGTGTCCGCTTTGTTTTCATTAGTGTTTTATTTTGTACCGTTTCTGGATTTGTTATCATAGAGTTTTCTTGCATTTTTTTTACACGCCGTGGTTTCATAAGGCACACCAAATCGGTCATCGTGTTTATTACGCGTTGAAAAGAACTCACGTAATCGCTACAATCAAAGAATCCCAGTTTTAATAACTGCCCGTGAAATCGCGTGTGTTACTTTCAAGTCTACAAACTGAACCATGCCGATGCCGTTTCGCAAAGTGTCTAAAGTCGACGACGACGATGGATTCGAAATGCAGAAATCTTTTGAAAAGCCGTTAAATTCTGTTCTGGAAGCATTTACTCGTGCACAGGCGAAATCTAACCGTCAACTTCTCGGAACTGTGCTAATAACTTCTCCGCACATCGCGTCATCTCCAGGACCTTCCACATCGGCATCTAGTGGAAACTTCGCAAGCTGTAATGCCCGTTTTAACGGCGCGTCTAGTGACCCGGCAGTGGTAGAAGGGTTCATAGACTCGATCGAAATGTACAGAGAGTGTTTGAACGTGTCAGAAGAACACGCACTGAGAGGGCTTCCGATGCTTATGGACGGTGAAGCTGCTGCCTGGTTTCACAACAACAAAGGGACGATATACAGTTGGACTGAAGCTATGAACAGCCTAAAAGCTAAGTTTGGCACGCTCTTGAGACCTCATGAAATATTTAAGCAAATCTCCGTTGAGCAACAAGACAACGAAAGCACAGAGGTGTTTGTAGGACGCCGCAGGGCCCTTCTCTCGCAACTACCGTACGAGCTAAATGATAGACAGCAAGTCGATCTTATCTACGGATCTCTCGCGAGCCAAATCAGGGAGCGAGTTCCACGAGACGCGATTATCACTCTTGAGGAGTTAGTGAAAAGAGGTAGAGACGTGGACGATGCGTTTGCTGAGGATGATTTACACAATACGCCAGCATCGCCCTTGCTGACATCGGGTGTTGTACCGACCTCGAAGCGTGGAGCCGGGTCTTTGGAGTATGAAGGCAAGCATTTTGTACGTACTGTAAAATATATTGGTCTCGTTAAAAACTAGTAATAGGACCTTTAGCCGACTCTTTTTTTGCGTGTTATTTTTAATGATGAAAATAATTATTAGAGCATCATTGATAACTCCGACCTTGATAACATTAAAATTAGTAGGTACGTAGTTGTAAAATTAAATATAGCAGTGGTGAAAAAGGTTTTGATACTTTTTATGACCACAAATTATTATATTTTAATGGCGAAAACCGTTTTAATGTTGATTTTTCGGAACGATGTTAATGATTATTGTACTTAGTCATTAAATTATGTTTAAAATTGTTCACATAAATAAAATGTATGTATTCATAACGACCTGGAAGGCTCCGGAGAAGTAGCTAATTCTACAAGAATTCTTCTAGAAGCTAGAATTTTTTTTTTTTATTAATCCATGTTAGATTCATATACTAAAGCTGATAAGGAAAACTCGCAGCTTGTCATTTATATATTTCTTCTAACACCTGTACTTAGCAGACTCGAATCTTATTCATTAAGCAAAATTAAGGTAAACAAATAGTACCTATATAGGTAAAAAATACTATAAAAGTACTATAGAATAGAACTGCATATTCATCACTAGGTAAGTATACTCTAATTTAAGATCTGTTCCTGTAATTTCTAAAGATTAAAGTTTTTATTTTCATAGTTTGATTTATTGAAACATCTCTTTCAAATCTGTAATATATAGATATACCTATATTATATATGGCTATTGATATGTCTATAATAGGTATCACCAAACTATATGGCTTGACGTATGCGCACGTTCCACTCATTTACCTACGCCTACAATATTTTATTAGTTACTGGGGCCTTACTCCGAAAATCGAACGTCGAAACTTCGGCTGTCGGATCGCACGAAAGTGTTTCGGATCCGACGTTCGATTCGATGTGACATTTTGTGTTTACACTTTCGTGGTAGGAAAACTGCGATTTTTCAAACGAAGCTTTGACGTTCGATTTTCGTAGAAGCCCCTGCGTCATCATCAGCCTTATTACGCTCCCACTGCTGGGCTACCGGCCATCTCAGTGCACTCAGAGTATGGACCATAATCGACCCAGTGCGGCTTGGTGGATGTCACATGTCCTTGAATTTTGTGGTGTTCGAACATACGGGTTTTCCTCACGATGATTTCCTTCGCCGTTTTTAGAGCGAGTGTGATAAATCCGCACACAACTTGATATAAGTAATTGATGTGGGCCGAGCCGAGATTCGAAACAGGTGCGTCGGATTGAAAGTCGCACAAGTTCCCGCTCGGCCAAACTCATCTGCATATCACCCCTGCCATCTACCAATATTTACACCGGGCAAAAAGTTTAGCTACCTATATATAGTCGGTAGGTATCGCTGTACATTACCTTTGCGCGCCGTTTAGTTTTCTGATATTCTAACTCCCGTGTAACAACTAAACGATCTTCTTCTCTACCTCTGATACCAAAGCCGCCCCTTCCAGGTTCGGGCAAGATGCTGGTGACAGCGGTCGGCGTGAACTCCCAAGCCGGCATCATCTTCACCCTGCTCGGCGCCGCGGTGGAGAAGCAGGACAAGGAGATCAAGCAGATGAAGAAAGGTCTGTACAGCCACGGTTGTGACAACCACGGTTGCGGTAGCATTAGAGCTGGTGGAGCGGGCTTTTCGATGACAACATTTCGTTTAGAGTAAACCAATTTGAGGGAGAGAAATTTAACGACAAAACTGTTGTCATTTTTTATATCATTTTTGAGTAGAATAGGGGACTCGCATGATTGAACATGGATAAGTGGCCGAAAAATCGATTCCCAGATTTGTTCCTGACAAATAGGAATCGAAGTTAAACAATAACTTGTAAAAAATTACGTCTACTACATCATATAAGTAAGTAGGTAGTTTAGTTATATTGTTCTATTTAGTTTTGCTGATAATATTTAAATCATGTAATGTTGTAAAAAAAAGTTAGTCAAAGAGAGTATTAAAAAACATATTTGGAAAATTGGCCTTGATTAATTAATGATGTATTTGCATACAGTCAATCAGGGTAACATTGACAGGTTTTGAGCACATTTTTGCTTGTATGATTTTGGTAAAAAGTATAAGACGTAAGTTGTTATGTATATTTGTGTTCTGAGATCGTGAAGAATATAATTCAAAAATTATCCGACTTTTATTAATAGAAATTATAAAAGAAAATTACAAAAATATGGTATGGCAAAGTTACCCCCCCTTTCTGGGTAACTTTGACAGTAATTATGGTTTTCACTAAAATCGCTTTTTATTTGTGTTTTGAAGATTCTGGGTATCTTTGATCAACGTTTATAGGTTCTGGGTAGCCATAGTGAAAAATAAAACCAGAACAAAATAGACAAATAGTTATATTTTATTTTTAAATTGCAACAAAATTGAGATCCAATCAACTTGACATTGAGCTTCGAATTATTACCGATACAATAAAGAATGTCAACCAAAAAATAATTATCTCTTCAATTTTATGGTTACACTTATCCATACAATTTATTAAAACTGGAATTTGAGAATAATTATCTGTATAAATATCTGTATTTTTTTCATATTTTCTATCTATTAAGAAAACTATTACAAAAAGTCAATATTTGCAATTTTCAACAAAAAATAGGCCTAGGATAGAAAAAGAAAATAGTTTTTTATAATTAAACTCAACTTGCATGAAAATCAGAGTATTTCACCTCAAAAAATTACTCGCCACATTACCGCGGTTTTCATTTTGAAATAATAGATGAATTAAGTTTGACACTTAACTTTTTTTTGTGAAGATTGTTTATGGAGATGGCAAAGAATAGATTTGTTTTTGAATTTGGTTGTGGTTTTGTTAGTTTCTATAGTAAAAAAATAAAGAATCATGATAGATCAAAAGTGCCAAAGTTACCCAGATTGTCAAAGTTACCCTGATTGACTGTATGGGTTATCGCATTTTTTTTTACAATTTTATGCAGCAAAAAAACTGCGATTGTGTCTTATCTCTTTAATTACTTTTATAAAACTATACAATGGTAAGTAAAACTCTAATTGGGTCTATGCATATCTATTTCAACACGCAATTTAAACAAAAAAAGTTTTTAGTAAATCGATCTGTCAAAGTTTACTCTTCGGGAAAGTTCGGCAAAGCTCGGCTAAGCACGGCTGCCATTGCGTTCTGTTACGTAACGTTGTCATCAAAAAGCTCGCCTCCGATATAGCATACCTCTGCAAATCTAGAATAGCGTTGCCGTTACGATGCTCATTTAACCAGAACATTGTCAGTAGTTGCGCTTGTGAGTTGTGAGTACGCTTGTGTTGAGAAGTGAACGCTTGATATGGATTTTGGATCGCGCTAGACCTGATATGTCACGGGTTACTTGTGCCCTTACTGCTCGAACTGTAGTCAGTTCAAACCAAACGGAAATATTCTTGCGTAATTTTCAGTTGCTTTTAAGTAGAGGTACATTCCGACGCCGATTTCAAGCGTTTCCATGTTCGATTGTACTCGAGTACTCGGTGTCATCAAAAATTGCTTGAGAATTTTTCCGCTTGGTCTTGATTGACCCTTCTGCTGCCTGTACACCGAAGAAAAAGAAACGTTGCTAGAGAATTTCATAATGCTCTTCTGGCTAGCTACCTACCAAGCATCGCTCTTGCTAGCCAGTAACTATCCTGGGCTTAATCTGTTACCAGATTCAATGAAAACTTCATTTAACATCAGATGAGATAGACACTGGTCTAAAGCCAACGCAAGAGTGCAAAACGTATTCAACATAATTTAAAAAAATTGTTGCTAGTCATAAGTCATAAAGTTGCGCTTTTATCGCTACTGTTCTGATCAAAAGAAAGCTGCCCGAATAAAGACAGCCCAAAAATTATATAAACCTTACTGACATGTTCTGTAAATTGCAAACAATGTAGTAAAAATTTACAACTTATTTCATATATTTTTGTACTTGAATTAATTTGAAATTGCGAACTAAATGAGCATTAGTACGGCAGGGACGCTTCGTCGCATACATCTTAGTGTGACCACCAGTGACGTTTTAAATACCCCCTTACCCCCACTTCCCTCATCATTGATTTGCCGCACATTTTGAGGGAAGACTTTTTTTAATACATGGACGAAATTGGTCATAGATGTTGTTTTGTATGGCTTGATAAACTTTTGACCTTAAAAGGTGATGCAAGATAATTTTCAGAATTACATGAATCTGGTGCCAACGACACTAATTTACAAGATAAGAACAAAAACTATAATCAATGTGTTTATCACATAATAGTACCTGATAGTAGACGGATTTTCATCTAGACAGTATTTAAAAAGAGGCGGTATTTGTGCTTTGTACGTCAAGCTAATTATGGTATTTATACCATAATAATTACCTGATAGAGGACGCAAATATAAATCACAGAAAATTTACATGTCTGTTGTTTACTACGGTAGAGGAGTAAAAAATATTTTGTATTACCTTATTTGCTAGATAAAAGTGATATTTGAATATCATGCCTTTTCATCTGTTCCTCAGATCACGTTCTTCGCATTTGAGCTTCAGCGGTTTTCATAAAAATATGATATTTCGCTTAGTTTATAAAGATGTTATGTCGATTATGTAATTTATTGCTTTGAAACCATATACAACGTGGCGCTGCAATGGCGACATTAAATGAACACACAGACTGAGCTAGCTGTCAGCAATCATACAAAAAATAAATAAATCAAATCGTCCGTAAATTGAAATATAAATTTTTTGAAACAAACTAAATAATAAAGAGAGTAACAAAATTGAAATCACCCTGTGCTGCACGCGTAAAACTCACTCGTAACGGCAACGTCGCACTCTCGTAGCGCGTATACGGCGAGTACCAGGCGGGTGGCGCCGCCCGGCCGGCGGCGCGGCAGCGCAGCTTACCGACTAAGCAAAAGACCGAGCTATCTCTTTCTTGCACTATTCACGAGCAAGTGTCTCATTCTATCTCAGTATTCCCTTTTCGCTTTAATTTCATTGATGCCCTGTTATCGTCGGCACTCCGGCAGATGACGTCAACATTTCAACGTTTTATACGTACAGGTTGTTTCAACATATTATTTTAGGCACTTGTGGAGAATTCGATAAATAATAACGTTTAATAAATCAATTATATCTCCAAAACTTGAAAACCTGAAACCAGATACGTGTGTTGATTTAATGTCGCAATTGTAGCGACACGCGGTATATAAAAACAACAACACCAAAGGTCTGAAGCTATTCGATGATTTTTATGAAACAATTTCCATAAACATTTACTTACACTTCAGGACAAAATATAAACAAATGTGAAAATTGTTACCAAATTCGTCCATGTACCGAGATTATTTTATTTATTGACGATATCCGAGTTCGTTTTCGTAAACATCTTTTATGTTGGGTTTTGATCATGTGTTTTTTCGTAAACAGAGGTCATGTTGAACGTTGTTCGTATATTTGTTATATGTTTGACTAATCGCCTGATTTGTATTTGTATTGTGGGAGCATGGTACATCAGTTCTGTATTGTATTCCATTATTTTAGTGTTTAAACCCCGTCTTCAATAAATAAATAATCTCCATAAAACCATAAAGTTAAACAAATATCCTTAAAGCATTCTGTAAATGCAAAATTAGATGATACATTCAAGCATTTGAGGCCAAAAAAAATTGCTTACCATTTGTTTTCGAATGCTGGAAAGTATTAACCTTTTAGATCTAGTGCCACGACCAAACATATAGTACGACCTATTCAGTGACATCCAATTTTTTTTTCTCCACCCCTCGATACCCCGGCCCGCTGCACGCCCACCTCCATGTCGTCGACGAAAAAAAAACATAAAAAATATACACATTGATTCTGCATCGTGTTAATGTCGTGTTGATGACTGCATGATGTAAAAAACAAATACGAATCGTTGTCATTTAATGTGTATGCTTGTACGACATACAAAAAAAACGATGGAAAATATTTGATGAGCGTAGAGATTAAAAAGCAGCAGAAAAAGGGAGCCTCTCAGCGCAAGAGCCTGTCCGGTAAGTAATCCTTTGCTATGCCCCGCTTTTTAAACCTTCCGTACACTGAGGGCCAGAGTTAAGTAGCCGCCTCTATATTATAATTGTAAAAGTTTGTGTTGGTGCTTACCTTGTGGCTTTCATGCTTCATGTTATGGGAATATGGTAGTTAACCTGTCCTTTAGTGTACTTTATACTATTAACGTATTTTTATTTTATTTTTTTACCTTTAGTGAGAAATTAGGCTTTAGATTTAAAGTTATAAGTTAAATTTATAAACAATCAGCACTAAAATGTTAACTAAATTTTAAATAACAGTACGCCTTACACCTCTCATTTTCATTTAAAAGCATTTTAGATTCTTAGTGTAGTGTTAATCACTGTTTGTAGTTAACCTCTGATTAATTTTCAGTCTTTAGCGTTATACTAACAGCGGTGTTGCCAGTTTCTTCTATTAAAACGCGAGCTGCCCTAATTTGATTAATAAGTAATCACATGAAATAATGTATATTTTTTTCAGTTTGATTATTTTGATTTGATTGAAATTTAACACTCGCAATTATTCTGCACCTCGTAATTTATAATTGGATAATTTACTCTATTATTTTGTACTCGAGTGTAATCAGATGCCACATAGTTCATCAAATATACAAAAGCATTTTCTACTTCAGCTCAAGGACAAATCTCGATCAAATTCCAATTTTAAAAAATCTGACGAGTTCCAAGGCTGAAAGAATGTTTTAAAAATTATACTGGTATCAATCTTACCCATTTAAAAAAAAACCATGGCTTGTTTCGTTAAAACCACAAAAGAAAGAATAAATTCGAAACATTCTGTATTGTTTGCCAAAATTTCCAGTATCCTTCAGCCTTGGGCAATAGTCATCCACAGTTCTAAGATAGATTACTGAACAGGCGATGATGATGCGACACTTCCCGCCTCGGGTAACAGCCACGGCGCGAACCACGCGAGGCCCGACGACAACCACGTGCCGGCGCCCGCCAGCGAGAAACCTCCCGCGGAAACCAGCCATAAGAAGGAGAAGTCTGTGCTGCAAGCTAAACTGACCAAGCTGGCTATTCAGGTCAGCTATTCGTCTTATCTTTTGCCCATTTTGACTCGGAAACTGTTAATTTTCTTAGAGTATCTTATATGCAAACTTAATAACTAGGTTTAATAGGTTAAATATTTCTCAGCACGGAACGTACCTAATAAAGTGAAGATAGAAAACCCAATGGTAAACATGTGTTTTCATATCTCGAGCTAAGTTTACTAAATGCTTATTTTTTTTTTTTTTATTTATTTATATTCATAACCTCAGAGTGAGCATTACAGTTTCCCAATGCGCTCACTCCAAGTCTTTATTTTGAGTCGCTGTATACCTTGAATGTTTTTTTTACCGAGAGTTTGACAACAAAATTGGAGTAATAACTCCTTATGTGCTACATTTCATTTGCTAAATATCAGACCACACAGGATTATCATCTGAATACATGGCAACTTTCGGCTAACAAGGATAGGGTTGATGAATGAAACACATACATAAACACATGTAATGTATCTATTTACAAATATCCTAACTTCACAGATCGGTTACGCTGGCTCCACCATCGCTGTCCTGACCGTCATCATACTAGTCATCAACTTCTGTGTCCACACGTTCGTCGTGGAGGGTAAGCCGTGGAAGGCGACTTATGTCAACAATCTGGTGAAGCATCTCATCATCGGTGTCACCGTGCTGGTGGTAGCAGTGCCGGAAGGATTGCCGCTCGCTGTCACTCTCTCTCTTGCTTATTCCGTCAAGGTGAGGATTTCCTAATAATAGAACTTTCTAGACCGGCTGTTCGGAACACTCAAAAAATCTCAATACGTCGTAATATCAAATAAAAATACTAAATACTCGATCGCCAATCACTTAACGGCGTGAGTCAGTTCTAATTTTAGATTTAGCAGGCTTTCCCCAAAAAGAAATAGTACCTGCTATTAGTCTCAATAACTGATTAATAATTAAAGCTAAAACAATTCGATGTAACAAAAGCTACATAAAATCACACGACTGCCCTAGCCAGTGTCACTCGGGATGATGTAAGGATTCTAACGATACCACATACATCTTAATATGTACAGGCATTTTTTTTTTTTAATTTTTTTTTTACACTCATACCCCCGCACTAGGATTCCCTGTGTCGCAGGTGGCATGGACACAAACACAGATACACTTCACAAACATCCAAGACCCGAGAACAAACTTTATGCTTACACAAAATCTGCCCCGGCCGGGAATCGAACCTGGGACCCCTCGCTTTGCAGGCAGGGTTACTACCAACTTAGCTACGGAGTCGTCTTATTTAAAAGTTATTGTGGAATAAAGAAACTCGCATACATATATGAACCCTAAAATTACACTCCTTTTTTGTGCATTCGTGTAATAAACCTTAACTCCTTCTAGAAAATGATGAAAGACAACAATCTAGTACGTCACTTAGACGCGTGCGAGACGATGGGCAACGCAACCGCCATCTGTTCTGACAAGACGGGAACTCTCACCACCAACCGGATGACAGTCGTGCAGTCTTACATCTGCGAGAAGCTGTGCAAAGTGACGCCTAACTACAGGGACCTGCCGCCGGAAGTCGCAGAGATCATGGTCGAGGGGATGTCGGTCAACAGCGCTTTTACTTCTAGAATCATGGTAAGTGCTCACTTCATAATCAGTTCTAATTTTTTTAGGGTATTACTTTTAGGAAAATTGATAAATCTTCTAGGATCATGTTGATCTTTTAGGATCATTTGTTTCATAAATGTGATGTTCCTTTAAAACTTACATGCCTTCAATTTAGAACCTTAAAATTCAATGTTATTTTTATTAATTATATCATCATGTTTTATTAAAATACTGTCACAGAGTCTCGAAAAAACTGACTTTTTTACAGCCCCATTTCATTATGACAAAATAAATTCAAAACTACCAAACATTTACAAATCAATGTACCAATTCACCTTCCAGCCATCGCAAGATGACCCTAACGGCCCTACGATGCAAGTGGGTAACAAGACGGAATGCTCCCTACTCGGGTTCGTCCTAGCCCTTGGGCAGAGTTACGACGCGGTGCGGGAAAGGCACCCAGAAGAGTCTTTAACTAAGGTCTACACCTTCAACTCCGTGAGGAAAAGCATGTCCACCATTATCCCATACAAGGGGGGCTACCGGCTTTATACTAAGGGAGCGTCCGAGATCGTGCTCAAGAAGTGAGTATGAGGAGTTCTGAACTTGTTTCTCTTACCAAAAAACAGTGCTTGTGAAATAATATCATGTATTATTAATATTATTTTATTCCAAGACGTAAAGGCCATTTTGGTTGCCCCTGGTTCCCAGCGTTTCAACAACACCAAAAGGCTCAACGTACCATAAAAAGACGTCAAGTCTTCACGTTATAAATAAAGCGTTTTCAGCCACGTAATTGGTTTCTTGGCTAATCCGTATACAATATATCAATACATATAATATCCGTATATCAATTTCAATTCAATTGGTTCTTGCTACATCTAACTATATTTTTCATAAAATATGGCCACATCGCTACGGGCGATTTTTTAACGTTGCGAAAACTTTATCATTCTTATGTATGTACAAGTTTTATTCGTTCTTTTATAGGTCTACTTGCAGTAGACTTGCAGAAGACCGAATAAAACTCGAGTTCTAGATACAGCGTAGGCTTACTTTCATAATAATTTCCTTTGTCCAGGTGCGCATTCATTTACGGCCACGAAGGTCGCCTGGAGAAATTCACGCGTGACATGCAAGATCGACTCGTGCGGCAGGTCATCGAGCCGATGGCGTGCGACGGACTGCGAACCATCTCCGTGGCCTTCCGGGACTTTGTGCCCGGCAAAGCTGATATCAACCAGGTAATTACGACGAGCCTATTAAACAAACTTTATGGTATTACTTACAACGCCTCCACTGATCTCACAATATCTCAACGTTATGACCGCTCTGAGTGGCGTCCCTCTCAATTGTATAACCTCGATGTACCTATAAGGTAAATAGTACGTGTTACTTTTCAAAGGTGTCTTTTAAGCTTTCACGGTTATTTACTAATTTATTCGATTTAATCAAAACTGTTACATAAAAAACAACCACTTACATTGATTAAATAAAGTCAAATAAAATTAAATGATACAATTAAAAAATAATAATAATAACACAATAACAAGGCAGCAACACAAAAAAAATCAATAGAATTAAATTTACAATCAAATAATTTAAAATTTGGATGTCGCGGGAAGCTAAATCGAACACAAAATCAATTAATTACCCTCACAAAAATTTAGACATATTGTCATAATGTTTACCCATCTATCTACAAAAATATCCATATCCAAGTTGGACCCCAAGAGAGCGTTGAGCGCTGTAAGGGTGCGTGGTATGGGGGAGTTTGCGCAAGCTACGGTGCGGCACCCGGGTACTGCGAACAGTATATGCCTTCTGCTTCTGTTAAAATGGTCAGGTACGTACAGTCGACAGAGCTCATTGCTCAGTTCCGGTTTATACATTGTAACGGGATATTTACTGTCATTATTATTGAGCTACAAACCGTCAAGCTGAAAATCTATCGCCATATGTACGCCTATCGGTAACCTGTTCGACTAGATCTAACTTTTAAAAGTGTGTTTTACTACCATAATTGCTATAACCTTGTGTCTACCCTCAGGTGCATATAGACCAGGAGCCAAACTGGGAAGATGAAGATAACATTGTGAACAACCTCACCTGCGTTTGCGTCGTCGGCATAGAAGATCCCGTCAGGCCTGAAGTGAGTATTTATTTGATTCACCAACCGTTGGAACTTGAAACCACAAAATATATTTGCTACATTTAATGAAATCTAAATCTGAATCTATTTGTACAACCAATAAAAGGTAAACAAATTAAACATAGCATGCATAAATCATTTAAGCCAATGAGACGTTCACTGGGTGGTAGGACTAACTCTTCTGCGAGGGTCCGTCTGGGTTGTTACCACCGCTTTTCTCGTGGAGTCAGCCGCCAAGCAGTAGTGTGCAAGTATTACTGTGTTCCGGTTTGATGAGCAGAGTAGCCAATGAAATTACTGGGCTTATGAGACTTAATACCTAATGTCTCAGGGTAGCGGGACTTTGTGTTTCAAAGTTCTGAGTAGCATTGCACTTGTTATGCTTACCATCAGGCAAACGACGAGCTCGCCTCGTTACCAAATAGCAAAAAAAATGTTTACGGCAATTGTTGTTGAACTTCCTTATTTCATATTCTGTCTTGGCCAGGTACCGGAAGCGATCAGGAAGTGTCAGAAGGCCGGCATCACGGTCCGCATGGTGACAGGCGACAACGTGAACACGGCGCGGTCCATCGCCGTTAAATGTGGTATCATCAAACCCACCGATGACTTCCTCATCCTCGAGGGCAAGGAGTTTAACACCAGGATCCGGGACGCTAACGGCGAGGTAATGTTACGATAAAATTTGGCACGCTAACGGCGAGGTAAAGTTACGATACAATTTAGGATGCTAACGGCGAGACAAAGTTACGATAAAATTTGGGACGCTAGTTACGAGGTAAAGTTACGCTAAAATTTGGGATGCTAAAGGCGAGGTAAAGCTACGATAAAATTTGATTCTCATAAGAAAACGAATTGATTGACGTTAAAAAAATGGACTCGACATCCCTTTTTGTTACCAGAGCATGTATCCCACTGATAAGGTCTCTCCCTCATCCTTCCAATGGTCGCCTTCATCCAATCTCGGTTGAAAGCAAGCAAACGTCTCCTTATCAAATAGTATAAAAAAAAGAATGCATCGAAGTTGCCCCTCCACTGCTTCTTAGGAAGACCGCGATGTCTTTAGGAACCCAATTTGTGACGATGGGTAGCCATCTCATGTTTCTTAGTTTAGTTTTTTTTATAACATACTAGCTTCTGCCCCGCGGTTTTCACCCGCGTTCCCACAGGAACCGTCAAACCGATCAGTCAAATTAAATCAACTTGAAAAAAAAACGGGATAAAAAGTATCTATGTCCTTCTCCTAGTTCGTAGCTGCCTCCCTACCAATTTTCAGCCAAATCGGTTCAGCCGTTCTCGAGTTATAAATAGTGTAACTAACACGACTTTATTTTATATAATTATATAGATTTACACGTTGTTCTACAGGTCCAACAACTTCTACTAGACAAAGTGTGGCCCAAACTGCGCGTGCTGGCCCGCTCGTCCCCAACTGACAAATACACGCTCGTGAAGGGAATGATTGAGTCCAAGGCGTTCGACACTCGCGAGGTGGTCGCCGTGACCGGGGACGGGACCAACGACGGGCCTGCGTTGAAGAAGGCCGACGTTGGGTTCGCTATGGTGAGTGATTTGGTTGTTAGCAACTTGTTTGTAGGAGGTGACTTGGTTACATACAAGCATTAAAAAAGACGTTTGGCATTTGTGAGTGTGGCCGGGCGGGAACTTGTGCAACTTTCAATCGCACCTTAGTTTGGACTCGGCCCGCACCAATTATTTATATCAAGTTATGTGCGGACTATTCACACTCGCTCTACAACGGTGAAGGAAAACATCGTGAGGAAACCCGCATGTTCAAGGACCACGAAATTCGGGGAAATGTGACATCCACCAAGCCGCACGGGGCCCGCGTGGTGGATTATGGCCCATATCTCTCTCTCTGAGAGAAGACCGGTATCCCAGCAGTGGGAGCGTGATAGGCTGATAATGATTGGCATTTGTGAGATGCTCGTTGAGATGGCATAGTAGATTAGGTTGTTTATGGTTAACATAAACATGCTAACTTTAATGTTTATAGTCTTCCATGTACATTCGCGGTAAGAAAAGGTTCTTCACCTTAAGATGAACCAAGAACCTTGTGGTCTATTTTTGTTTGCGCAATAGTTCTTTTATGTTAAGACTCCTTGTCTAGTCTATGCAGTGATACATTACCGTGGCAACGATTCTGTTGTAATAAGATTTATGAACAAAGAGAAAATTAATGGAGAAATGATACTGACAGACCTTGACAGTTAATTAAAAAAAATTACTACCAACTCTAAATAAAACAATTTCTAAATAGCCAGGCCACTAAGAAGGTTTTATGTTGATGTAAACTAGACATTGGTCAAAGATGAATCCTAGTTCAACCTTTGTTATCACTGCATTACATACTAGTATTCTATAAAGTACTCTACTAACTGGCGTAAGATCAGAAGTTACTAAGTGTCCTTACGTGATAAAGGAAATAATTTTGAAACTGACGAAGGTTACTACACCTACCGTGACTGTGCCATAACCTTGGGACACCCGGTATACCGTATCATGTTATTTTCTTAATGTTCATGAACCATTGCGTGTCCTGCAGGGTATTGCCGGGACGGACGTAGCTAAGGAAGCCTCGGATATCATCCTCACGGACGACAACTTCTCGTCGATAGTGAAAGCGGTGATGTGGGGCCGCAACGTCTACGACAGTATCGCCAAGTTCCTGCAGTTCCAGCTGACCGTCAACATCGTAGCCGTCATTGTCGCTTTCATCGGCGCATGCGCGATACAGGACAGTCCGCTCAAGGTACGAACGGTGCCTCGGTTCGCGAACCTTGGTACGCTAGGTGGTAGGACTAACTCTTCTGCGAGTGTCCGTCTGGGTTGGTGCCACCGCTTTGCTCATGAAGTCTGCCGCCAAGCAGTAGTGTGCAAGCATTACTGGGTTCCGATTTGATGGGCAAAGTAGCCTAGCCTAAGACATGCCTTATGATACTTAATACCTATAATGTCTCGGGGTAACGAGCGCTATGCAGTGCCGCGCAGGCCTTTGTGTTTCAAAGTTCTGGGGCCGGTGTTATGCTTACCATCAGGCAAACGACCGGCTCGTCTCGTAATCAGTAAGAAAATGATTGGTTTTATCATCCCGGATCACGACACCAAAACATTCGGCCCATTCCAGGCCGTCCAAATGCTGTGGGTGAACCTCATAATGGACACGCTGGCGTCGCTGGCGCTCGCGACGGAAATGCCAACTCCAGACCTGCTGCAGCGCAAGCCTTACGGCCGCACCAAGCCGCTCATCTCGCGCACCATGATGAAGAACATCCTCGGCCAGGGGCTGTACCAGCTGTTCATCATCTTCTCGCTTCTGTTTGTGGGTCAGTCGCGCTTACAACTAATATTATTATTTTTCCCCGCTCGCTTGGAAGTCGTTTCATTATTTCGAAGCGAGTATATGCTTTTGATATAATTAAGTGGGTAATATTCTTCTTTCGAAATAATGAAGATATTCTTCTTTCCAGATAATGATGTAATACATACTCGTTTCAAAATAATGATGGGCATATTATATTCTTCTTTCAATAATCTTTAAATAATGAAAAGAATATATTCTCATTTCGAAATAACGAAGCGATTTCCGATATGTAGGTGTTCCGAAAGTCTGATATGTACATACACCTTTATAAAGGTATACCTTTACGAAGGTCTGTTATGTACCATGACTTTGTACCATGACTGACATGGATACATTTGATAATGGACGTCAAGGGCTTAACATATATGATATATGTCCGTTTACAATTTTTGTTGTTTATATTTATGAGTTTTCCGCGGCCGTGTCCCCAGGTGACCGGCTGCTCAACATCCCCTCGGGTCGCGGGCACCAGCTCAGCTCCGAGCCCACGCAGCACTTCACCATCATCTTCAACACCTTCGTAATGATGACCCTGTTCAATGAGATCAACGCGAGGAAGATCCACGGCCAGAGAAACGTGTTCCAGGGGCTCTTCACCAATCCCATCTTCTACTCTATATGGATCGGCACTGCGCTTTCTCAGGTAATAAACAATATTAAGCAAGTTCATCATTATTAATAAATAAATAAATAAATAAACGCTTACACTCATACCCCCGCACTAGGATTCCCTGTGTCGCAGGTGGCATGGACACACACAGATACACATCCAAACATAAAACGCATAAACCCTTACACACTCATACCCCCGCACTAGGATTCCCTGTGTCGCAGGTGGCATGGACATACACAGATACACATCACAAACATCCAAGACCCGAGAACAAATTTTATGTTTACACAAAATCTGCCCCGGACGGGAATCGCACCCGGGACCCCTTGCTTTGCAGGCAGGGTTACTACCAACTTAGCTACGGAGCCGTCGAAATATCAGCCTGTTACTCCCCCGCTGCAGGCTTTCTCTCAGAGAGAGTGGGAGTAACATGGGAAACAGAAGATAAAATAATTTTTAAGCTGTTAAATATCTTCCGTCCTTGATAAATTAGACGCCACTAATTTCATTGAGGTTAAATTTACATTAGACTCAAGCAAGTAGATTAATTTGACAGGTCTAAAATATGTTCAATCGCTTACTCATTTAGAAAGAGAGATTCAAACTAAAATTAGGTTTAGGTATTGGATGACAGAATTGACAACATTATGACGCTTCATTCCCGATCCCACTAGTGTGAGCTGCGGACCACAGACTCAATAACAAAATTCTTACAAAAAACCCACTTCATAAAATCAGCTATGAAAAATTGCAATTTTGTTTACTTGGATGACATTTTTTTTTCAGGTATTTTTATTTCAAAACCTAAGTACTGAACCGATTTTGATAAAATGTCTATGGGGCCAATCTGAAAGTATATCCTTTCCAATAAAGAAAGACATTTTAAAATCGATTTATAAATGAAGGAGTAATTAGGTAACAAATATAAAAAAAAATACCAACCGAATTGAGAACCTCCTCCTTTTTTTGAAGGCAGCTAAAAACTAAAAGGCTAAAGCCGGTTGCGTGTGTTCCAAACAAGTTCATAACTCGTCACATACGATCGTGTTCCAGGTTGTAATTATCCAGTTCGGCGGCATGGCGTTCAGTACAGCGGGTCTGTCAATAGACCAGTGGCTGTGGTGCCTGTTCTTCGGAGCTGGCACCCTGGTGTGGGGACAGCTGGTCACCTCCGTGCCCACTAGGAAGATACCCAAGACTCTCTCGTGAGTAGACCGACACTCTTGTGAGTAGACCAAGGCTTTTGTGAGTAGACCAAGACTCTTGGTGAGTAGACCAAGAGTATTGTGATTAGACCAAGACTGTGGTGGGTAGACCATCAAAAATGCGACTGTTTGAGGATCAGATTTTATTTTATAGCTTGACTTGTTCAAAATCCGAGCAACCATCTATGTGTTTCGAAGATACTTGAGAGTTCTGTTCTAGGCTCAGTATGATGCCATCTATACACGCAAAGCCGTGTGGCGGTGGTGTCACTTGTGTTCAAGATTCAAGAAAAAATCTGTTGTTAAGCACCATCTATCGGTTTGTTCCGGCAACCACTTATGACACCTTACTCCCATTCTAGATTCAGAGTAATTAGCATCTTCGACCAAATCGTTCAGTATCAGGTGAGGTGATCAAACGCTAACTTACCAGGTGTAAACAATATATTTGTCCGGTGTAGATGGGGCCGGGGCCAGCCGGATACTGACGCCAACCAGCCCGGGCCGGACTATGACTCGGACGATAAGAAGCCGCGCGCCGGACAGATACTCTGGATACGCGGACTGACGCGCTTGCAGACGCAGGTACGCATTAAAGGGAATATGGGAGGGGGGATGAGCTTTGAGGGGGTTATCTTTGGAGGGGGACGGGTGAGTTGTGGGGGGGGGGGTCAGCTAAATTCTCTATAAAATAGTAAATTCATTTAATTAAATAAGAAAAAGAAATTAGACACAAAAATGTCTAAAAGAGACAAAACTTGAAATTATATTTCACTATCTTATCGCTCAAAGGGATCTCTTCAAATACAATGTGTAGAAATAAATGATAGTTTCACAAATGAATGGACTGTCGTTTATCAATTATTTCACAAAAAGGTTGTGTTAGCTTAAGTTTGTGTGTATTATTGTATAGAAGAGTTAAAATAAAAAAGTAATAATATCAAACAAAGTTAACTCTAAATGTCAATAGACAACTTAAGTATTGTGCTGTGTGTTTGTGGCATCTTGTCAAATTTATAAACGAAAGTTATTGATCTAAATCGTTAATTATTTTCTCAAAATATAAATTAAAAATAAAACAAAAAATATTGGCAATGGGCATTTATCTCAATATTTTGCTATAAACTGGACAATAACATCAAATTTTAAATGTTGAAAAAAAAATTGATAAAGTAGTTTATAACTACAACAAATCCAATAAAGTCAAGTAGTATATTACGAGTACATGACAGGTTCCCACTAGGTATATGCTGTTTGCCAAATAAAAAGGCAGTCCGATGACATCTCTTTCTATTTGGCAAAGGTGTTTTTAAGGACACAACTCATCCGTCCGCAATTGTTTTTCGAACCTAATCCTATACCTTCTAAAAAGTTATAGAATTGGTTTTGGGCTTATGTATGTGATATATGCATAGGCAGTGTGGGACACGTTTTGGGTTATACGTATGACAACGATATAGCTAAACAGAAAACTATATCGTTGTTATAGCATTGGGAATAAAAATTAAATGCTGAACAAAGCGTCAGACTTGATTTTTTCTTTGGAAAAACACTGTAAAGTTTGTAACTGGTAAATTAATAGTTGTACAAGTTCATATTTTGCAAAATTGCGCTAGCAAAAGCTTTACAGGGTTTTTGAGCAGATATTGACCTTTTAAATTAACTCTACTTTTTATTGATGAATCATAAGTCGAGAATAAAAAAAAAACGGTTTTTGCTACTTACACGTTAAAAGATGTCATTGCGTAAGTTTGTGATGAATATAGTTTTATGAAAAGGTCAATAACTGTATACTGCGTGAATATCATCATGAAATCAAAGACTGGTTTTAGAAGACTGAAATACCTTCAGATTTATGGTGATATTTATGTGAATTTCAAAAGAATTCTTTGTTACTCTATAACTTCATTGAACTTATAGTAGTAACAAGTTTCCTTTCGTAGTTATATTTGATAATTTCAATAATAAACAATAGGAGTGGCAGAAAAACATTCGTACTTTACCGAGGGATAAGTTTTTTGAGTTTACAGCTACTTTATATAATATACAATAAAGATATATATACAGCAAAGTCAACAGGTCAACACTGCGGATACCTTGGGCATCCTAACGCTAAGTTATACGATTCTATTGTCCATTTATATATATACTTTTACTATTTTTGCATATACAAAAACCGAATAATACCACCATCTTCAAAACTACGCATCCATCGAACGATATTGTCATAGAACAATTTAGTAATAACGCTGATCATTTTTATTATATGTACACATTTTTAATTTCCATGGTACAGTAAGCCGGAGTATTTCCATAAAACCCATAAAAAAAATTAGTAAAAAAATACACAAAATAATTTCTCCAATAAATAAATTCAAAATAATGAAATAATCGTACGATTACTCTTTCCGGATGTTTTGTTTCTTCCGTTTCGTTTTTCCTTTTTTATTTTCTGTATTCTATTTTCGTTTCGATTTTTCCTATACTTCTGTTTGTTTTTTCGAAAGATTTTTTTGTTTCGAACCTACACAGAGAAACACTTGACAAACAGTAATATTACAGTAGTAATGCTATATTCTGTTTTGGCCCATAATTAACGTAGACTTTTACAATTGTTCGGTCACTAATTTTGCTCAAAAATATATATATAATATTTAGTATATATACACATATCTTGATCGCGTACCAAAATATATTATACGAAATTGGCAACCGAGCAAGCTACACTAGATATTTTTAGTTTTCCAAATTGACTTTCATTATACTCAGCTACCTGGTTTCATGACATTCTATTCTGATCTATTTCCGACGCGACTGATGCTCTTTTCTGTTTTATATATTTTTCAGTCTATCCCTTATATATTCTGCTCCCATCTGTATATACTTTGTCATGGAACCGGGAGTCCCGGTAGTACACTAGTTAGTTACATCGCGATTAACGCCCTGCATGAATCGTACCGTTCTACACAGTCTGACGCTTCCCGGGTTTTTTACATTATATATATTATTTTATACTATTCTAATTTACCTGAGTTGACTGTAGCACCCCTACCTATTGGCATGCTCTTTTTAGGCTGTGACGATGTTACTTATCCCTCAAACCCAAACAGTTACTATGACTTCCCGATAGATGGTATCACTTTATCTACTAAACATAATGACATCGCGGTATGAATATGACTATCTCTATCTCTGTCTATCTTTTATTTTACTCTAAGTCATACTGACTGTTTGATTTTTATTTTCACTATTGTTTTTATTTTAATGTCTTGTTTTATTTTTGTTATTTTTGAAGAATAGTGTTTTGCTTGTGAAACGCCAACCCGTTCACCCCCGCTAAGATTCCCGGCCGTGGTACCCGCAGTCTGGGCACACGACGGATGACTAACACGCGTTACTGTTACCCAACAGTTTCAAAAGCAGTAACAATTGCCAGCTTATAGTCTCACCCGTTTGATTATACTTTGAATATTGTTTTCGTTTTTGAATCGAGTTGTGTCCAGTTACTGCTGTTGGGTATGAGCGTTAATTTGAGTGTGGAGTGGATTTTCTTGCAAAAAAAAAGTATAAAGAAATAAAAAATACACACGTAGAGCATGCCGAGTGTGCTCGTATTACTAACACCAGATTGTTTCCGGTCGTACCTATTCCTTTGCCGTTGTGTTGTCAGTGTTTTTATGTTTTTTGTTTTAATTTTTGTTTGTGAAACTTTTTTTGTTTTTTCGTTGTGAATGTTGTCCCCTTAGAGGCGTGTGTTGTCGGGGTGTGTTGTCAGTCAGGTGGGTGCAAGCGTCAAACTGCAAGGGTCTCATCATATAGAGTAGTGTTGCCTTGCGTTGTTAAACTACCGCCTATTTGTGTTCATTTGCGTTAGTATTGTTAGGCTTGTTGTAGTGTCCATTTTAAGTAACTGTATATAGATAGAGGACGCTCGCGTTGCGGCGCTGTCGGTAAGTATACTTGTATGTAGTAAACAATACTTTCAGTGTTTTTGATTTTCAATCGAAAATATAACCAAAGCAGTGATTCTGTTCAGCTTTCTAACTCTGTGTTTTGGCGATATAATTGTGCGAAGATTAAATTATAATTAACGAAATTGAATACTATCGAAAAACATATCAATTAATTTAAAAATACTGCAATAAATTTTAATTTTTCACAATTATAAACCGTCAATAAAACAATCGTGAGTTTGTTCCTCCTTGGCTCCCGAAAGTTACTAAAAAAAACAAATAACTTGGCATGTTAGATGTTCTAGAAATAAGCAACCCGTTGTTAGCCTCAAGTGTACCTGAATAACGAATAGCGAGCCACCACCATACAGTGAATATGGAAATAGATAAACACAAAAACTAAATAGAATCCTGTGTAAATAAATATAGCGATAAAGCCACGCGTGGCGTAGGAGGTTGAGTGATTAGTGCACCTTGATCCCTTCCCGAGCATTCGTAGGTGTCACCGTCCCCCAGCGTTGCGTAGGTCTAGTGTAGTCGGCGTTCTTCGGAGGCGATTCGATCCCCAGTCTTATTTTTTTGTTTCATTTCCATTAATTTATTTTTTATTTCGTTTCGTTCGTCACTCTTCCCGAGTCATATTCGTATCACGTAACACTGGCCGCATTAGGTCCGCATCTGCCGCATACACGCATCGAACGTACACCAAATACACATTTTTTCGGTATTTTGTTGGTTTTTATTTTGTTTGTTTAACAAGGGTCTCTGATTTTCCGTGTTGGCCTGATTACGGCTGGGGCAGATATGGCACGCTTCACTGTTAGTAAAAGTTTACTTTTATAAGTAAACTTGTTTACGAATAGTTTTGTGCGTTTGACGTCATCAATATAACACTAAAAACATAGGCAGTGGATATCTGTCAGAAAAACTTGTTTGTGTTAGAAATCTAATTAGCTTCCTATTTTTATTTTTGAAAGCAAATTACGATGTCTACTTAATAATTTTATATAAAGATAAAGAATCAATATAATTTTAAATCTAGCGCTATACACACTATGTAAGTAGTTAACATACTTTTTGAAAGAAGATTATTTCATGTAATCTTATTTTTGAACCCTTTAAAAGTTTTTTTAAAACTAATTAATTCACCAACATTCAAAACAGAGAACATGCAGATGGAATCTCTTAAGTTGCTAAAAAGCAATGACTAAAAAAACAATAAAACAAAACTAGAAATATTTGTGGTGACGTCAAACGTAAGCTCGCACAGCGTACCATGCCTACCCCCTCGGCAGTTGTAAAAGCTAGGGCTGTGCCGTACGTAGGACGGTGTCGAATGGAGCGCCGAGCCGCGCGTCGTAGAGAGATGTTGTTGGCAGCCGCGGCCCGTGCTCGAGACCGAGGTGTAGTGGCGGGCGCGGCGGCCGGCGGCCCGCTGCGAGCGACGGAGACTCACGGTACTCGCACACCCCTAGCGTAGTGTCCTCGTGTGTCCGGTGCCTCGGCACCACCCGCGCCGCGCGCTAACCACACTTTACATAGACAGTTTATTGACCGTTCTTACTTACGTTTAAGTACAGGACGTAAGTAGAAAATGTACGCACTGCTGCTGAAGTCACAAGGTGTTGTTGAAAAACGCTGTTGTATTCAGCCGCGTGAAATACTAGAGCGGTAGTTAAAAGTTGAAGTGAGTTAGAGGTAAATAAAACATGAAGGATGATGTTGGCGCAGTCGGTAGGATCGCCTAAACAAACAATTAATTTTTCAATATTTTTTCTGTTCATACCCTCTCTAGTTTTCGTGGGTCATTGTAAATTTTACAGGCCTGTTACTTTTTGAATTCAAATATTTTGTATTTTAATTCTTACCAATCTCATACAAGTGTGCAATTGTGAATATGCGCACGTGTTTAGTTTGAGTGTGCTTACAGATTTAAATGCTCAAAATATGTCTGTACAGCTCGGCAATCGGTGCAAACTGCTATAATATTTTTTGCACAAACCTCTGCACATTTCCGATATAACTGTCTAAAAAAACTGTAAAGCTGTGCGAATCGCGCGAATTTCGGTACTTAAGCTGGTCTCATGCACGCGGTCTTTGGACGCAGTGTGTGGCGTGCAGTCAGTAGACCTAGTGATAGGACTGCGTGACGTCAGGCATATTGAATTTGTTTCGCATTGAGTGCGTAGCTTTGCCAACCAAATTCATTAAAAACACAACAACTGGGTTTAGGATCTGTAGAAAAATATTGATAGACAAGAATGTGTACGTACTATTTTCAAAAACAGTTTTGTTGTTTGCAAAGTTTGAATCGATCCTTGTTTAGTTCACTTCAGTGTTTCCGTTCACTGAAAGCCGGATACTCCAAATCCTAAGCCGGCATCAATAGCCTTCGTGTATGCGACTAGACCGGTACCGAAACTGCGGAGTGACGCCGAAACATCTGTCTCTTCATCTCTCAACACATGGCATCCTTTCCGACGGAAAGCGAGACGACACTCACGCGCAGCCCTAGAACCGTCGTCCCTCTGTAGAGGCCACATCGGAGATGATTTGCCGACAGTACATTCCGCCGCAGTGGTATTTTGCTACCTCGCAACCCGGAGTGTCGTCGGCTTCCCGCAGCATTTTAGCCGTTTCTCTCGAACGCTCACGTCTATTCCGGCAGTAGACTCGCCATCCCTCGACAACTCGCTCCTCGTTCGTCCTCCGCGTCCTCGGCACAGTCGTTCCGTCCAGCACCCTGTCTCCATCGTCTTCTCGCATCGTCCGTCCCGCTTTGTGTCGTACGTAGCGCGGCCGGCGGGCCCCGGCTCGGTAGTGCATGCGTGTAGTTCCGCGGCGCACAAGAACATCCACACACACTCGGGGTAGCGCGGCGGGGGGCGCGCGCTGTGACGGCTGTTGTTGCAGCTGCGCGTGGTGCGCGCGTTCAAGTCGACGCTGGAGGACCTGGAGGAGCGGCTGTCGGCGCACTCGGCGGCGGGGCTGCGCTGGCGCCTGCGCGCGCCGGATGTGCCCTACATTGACGCCGACGACGTGCCGGCCGCGCCTCGCACCGAGACCACCATATTCTGAGCCGCACGCACCCGTCTCCACCCGACGCACCGCAGACCGTTTTTGTTTCTCCCGCTTTTCGTTCCGTTCGAACGATCGTACTTAACGAAATCTCCCGCGTAATCTCGAACGATTCACGAGTCTTAATTTTTTTTTTTCGTAGCGTAAGAGTTGTTAAAAAGTTTTTTATATTAACGCT
This sequence comes from Crocallis elinguaria, assembly GCA_907269065.1. NCBI lineage: Eukaryota > Metazoa > Arthropoda > Insecta > Lepidoptera > Geometridae > Crocallis > Crocallis elinguaria. Next base: position 12,590,975 of record OU026071.1, on the reverse strand, counting down.
AAGTAGTCGATAGCAATAAACCAGTTGACGAGACGTCGGCCGCCCCGGGGGCTGTAGACCGTTGTGCCTGCGTGCGCCGCTCCGGCGCGCTTGTACGTTTTCGATTCACGTTTGTATGTAACACGTTGATGTTTCGCGATGTTGCTGTTCCGATAGAGTATTTTAATAGTTGACGAATGCGCATATCTAGTACCGGGACCCTTGTTTGTATAAGTAGGTTAAACGAGTCACTCTACCGAACGTAAAATGAACACTGCTATTTTAGAGAGAAACATATTTTGTACATAAGTTAGACGAACACTTTAAAGTCTTTTTTGTGTATATGAGAGCAGTGATATTTTGGTAGCTATATGAGATGAAAACGGAGAAAAAAAACTCCTTTAATAACTTTTTAAACCTTTAGACTTTGATTACTACGAGATACTTTTTTAAAATTTTCGACTTCACTAGCTTTTTATGTAAGTAGTATTAGATCGAGGAGTATAAATAAATGTGAATGAATCTTGAAGGTACAAAACTCCGGCAGCTTGTGTTTTGTTTCAATAAATTTTGGGACCACTTTATCCTTTTCCAACTCGAAACGGGATACTATATATCTACGAACTGTCTATAACTACGAGTTTATCCAGAGTTTGCCTTCCTTGTTAAAATAAATCTAGTGATCTACGTATTATCTTAAATCTTTCGAATAAAATTAATTTCACGTTAAGATAAACGCCTAAAGTTTAGTATGAATGAGATGCCCTCTCGCTTAACTGAAGATCAAAAAGGGCTGACAAAAAAAAAGCATTTATCTTTAAAAACGTTGAAATGAATCTTGGTTTTTGCTAATGTTACGAAGAACTATTTTACATTGAATAAATTTTCAAGCAAAATTCGTTAGCATTTTCTTTCGCCACTCGTTTGGTTTATGGTGGGGGCCGCCCATTTTAGCAGAAACACTCTATTTCAGATGTTGACGGTAAGTTTAGGTGTGAAGCATAGGGGGAGGTACTTTGTAAGTATGCTCTGAGACGGCGCAAAAAATGTAGGTACGACTCGAATTTAAGTACCTTAGAGCATGGGTATATATTGATGTATGTATTTGCACGTTGGTTAACGCCAGTCTTTGTTGTATACTAGTTTTGATCACGCAGCAAGGAATGCGTCATCCTGGTAACAAAATTAAGCAGAAAGCAATGAAACTTTTGGTAAAATTTGTGACTGGTCTAGCGTATCTCTTGATGCGTGATCCGAACTATACGGTGTCTTATTGAATACTAGCCATTTTGTATCATTATCGAAAACAGTAAGCTTAATTCAATAAGCCATTTCACGAACACCGTGAGGTGAGATCCCGCACCGCCATTTTGGTTTCTTTTGTTCACAAAATGGCGGCGCCGTCATTTCTTTCTAAGTACTAATGAAAAATATTGTTTCGGTACAATTTTTGTTCAGTGTTCTTTATGTATTATTTTTTAATTAAATTTCGCTTCGCATTTTCTGTGTGTGTCATGCTTATGTTGAAGTATTTTATGCATGTATACAGATGTCTGTGAGTATGCACAATTTGTACTTTTTCCTTTTTTTATTAGGTAGACATGTGTAAAGTTTCTGATAATATGCTTTATTGCAAAACTTTTTACATATTATCAGAATTGCCCAAAAGGGTTTTATATCCGAATTTTTTTACATGTTTGTTAAGAAGTATGTATTTATAAAAAAACTAATTAATCATACTTAACTACCAAAACTAATACTGTATTTAAAAAACTAGGTTATAAACTGAATCCGAAATATGCGCATAATTTCTATCTCCACTACTATACAAAAATACTAAGCGTAAGTAAAAAGTCTTGATCCTTAAAAAAAAGTATATAAGCATTTAGATTTTTTTCACTTAATTTCTTTAGAATATTAGTTAACTCGGTTGTGTGTGTACTTATAATTATTAAGTTCTTTTCGTAATCTTTATAATTTATTTTTTATTTATATTGTAACGATTACGTACTTTATAATTGTTAAACAAAACAACTTACCGGCACAACCACTTTAATATTAAAAACTTTAAAACTCATTTTAATAAAATTATTTATTTGACGCAGAATTGTTATTTTATTTTGTACCTTAGTAAAAATTTATTCACATAATTCACTCACAAAAATTATGATTACAATCGCGAAGTAGCTCACATACCGGATTTTTTTTTATATTTTTCAGTAGTAGTAGTTTCGACACGGTATTTTTTAACTACCTTTAATTTATTTTTCTTATTTATTTAGTATTTGCTACTGGATGCCCTGGACCCCCCGACCCCGCTAGAGTGAATGCCCCTGTTTTAGACTAATGTTAGGCACCTTTTTGACTAACGAAACTGCTTTTACTTCTCTATAGTTAGCTACTAACTCTTCACTCGTAGCTTTGATACTATAGGAGCCTATCTGCCTATGAGACAAGTAACTCGATTTATTTTTATTTTGATACTTCATATGATAGATTCAAAATGAAAATCATCGCAAGGCCTCATTTTCTAAGGGATTTGTGAGTGGAGCTAGTATGGCTCCAACGTCTTTTCTAAGGCTAAGATTCAGAGATGTGGAAGCGTGGATTTTTGCTTCGGTGTGTCAAAACTGTATAGAATTTTGACATACGAAAGCCTGATTTCGGGCTTAGATTCGTCTCTGAATCTTAGCCTTAGACCGCTCTTTTCGCTTACTTGGGTGCCGTCAAAAGTAAGTAGCAACACATGCAACTGTTCCCCACTGCTCTTTTAGCTTTTGTTCATGAAATGAAAAGCACTTACTTTCATAAAACGTTGCCTATTTCGTTACCCTAGTCCCTTACATATTTACGAATATTTGCATAAATTAGAATAGTCTGTCTGAAACATTTGCATATGCAACTGCATATAGCAAATGGCAAATGTTTATAAAACACTTGGTCAAATAATTGCAAATGGCATGAGTGCAGATAGTGTTAACGATTGTCAACATTTGCACATATTTGTCATCACTTTGACGCAAACTCAGTGCAAATGTTTTACATGCTTGGGACTGGAGTTGAAAATGAGGCTTTCGGTTACCACTTTCGTAGTCAAGTAGGCCCTGTTTGGAATGCCACGTCACCTAGTACTTGAAAGCAGTTTGGTTGCGTGCCGCGCGCTCGGACGACAAACTGACGCGTCCGTGATGTTGTTTTGCAGCAAAAGGCGGACATATTGGCCGGCCGCAGGATATTTGTCAATAATTATTTGGCGGAACACCGGAGGATCAGCGTGCAATCCGGAGGCAGCTCTCTGCCCGCACTCAGCCCCACATCGCATCAGAGCGATGAATAAATACAAATGCCCTAACAAATAAAACTCATGGAGTCAAAGTCATCTGTTCCTATCCAATAAGAAGCGACAGATTTTGTGTAAGCTTTAAAATATGACAATCGAAATAAACAGCCACGTTTATATAAAAAAACTGCCATGAAAACAAAATATTCTAAACCGTGAAACTTGCTAAATTAATTCAAATTCTAAATATGTAAAGTAGATTTGAGAATTTATTGTTTACTAAACAAATGTTAGAAGTAAGTTTAAAAAAATATATTAGACTATTTGCAAAATTATATAGATTTATGACTATGGTGCACCATTATTTAGATGGAGTATATTTAGAGTTTTAAAAATAATAATCTGTTTTATACCGGATATATAAAATACAAAATAATTTTCGGAAATATATTATTTCTAACGATTATACGTGAAATGTAATCTCTTTCTGTAAATAAGCTATTCTTCATATATTTCACCTTCTATTTTTTAAATGGAGTTGTTATGTGTTGTGCTAAAAAAAAAAGAAAAGTATATAATACGAATAAATTCATGTGCCATTTTTATATTTATGATATAAAAATATAATACAAATTCACAATTTGTGCTACTCAAGTGCTTTTATAAACGTTTTTAAAATAAGGATGATATTTAAATTTGCTTGTTATTATTTGGTGTTTTGTTTTGTCTATGGGAACGAATGCATTTTTAGATATTAGTGTTCAATTTCTTGATATGACGTGTTTTAGTGTTTAGTGTATGTTTTTTGGCTCGTGGTGTGAATGTCTGGTAGTTTGTGAAATTCTACTTTTGAATCACACTTGCCTACGCTATTTATTTCCTTCAATATTTCTATTACTTACTCATATTTATTTTTAGATCGACATAGATGAGGTGGTGCTGCATCTTCGAAAATTGTTTTTCATCTATGCAGCACTTTCAACATCTATCGAGACTGGCATGACAATGTTAATTATGAATATATATTTATTTTAAATTTAAAATTTTATTATTGAATAAAATTGAATTTATAGTATATTTATCGTTATAATCTAGAAATATTTATCGTCTATAATGTTATATAAACTATATAACTTATTAACTATGATCTTATTCTTACACTTCACACTCGACTACCTTGTCTACTCTTTTCCTACCCTTCTTATTATTTGATTTTTTTTTCTTTTCATACACACTTCTAAAATACGGAATATTATCAAGCAAATTTAATTATCCGTAAAATGTGTTTGTGGTGAATAGCATTTGTTTATGTGATAGGTATATAAACTACATAATATAATATTTAAATATTATTATCATATAAAATTCATAAATCTTTAAAACGCACTTCGTGTAGTATCTAAATACTTTGCCTGCTACATGAATGTTAAGACTTAGTAACTAGTGATTTAAAAAAAAAACTATACTTAAATTATGAAATTCGTGTCTTGGTGTACACCAAAATTAGATGTAAAGTCTCGAGAGTTACGCTTGTAGGTTATTACACGCCGTATATAGTGAAATTTATCACTTTAAAAATTGAAAAAAGCATGATTTACCTAACCGAACTGTCTATTTCACTTCTCTAACGCTTCTTGTCTTTAAAATTTAGTAATAAAGTATCTATACTCCAAAGTAACTTTGATTTCACCCAACCGTGCCGTTTGGAGAGCGACTAAAAAGGTAACTGGCAGCGAAGGGATGTTGGTGTTTATATGTTGGTCCATTGTTTGTTGTCACGGCCAACGCTGGCCGGTTATATGTCGTACGGTCTAGTTCGATGTTAGAAAACGCTTAGTGCTTACACGCTCCTGATATATAGCATAGATAAGTTTTAGACTCACAATGTTTATAGCATGGATTTTTAGAAAGTCACTGCATATACGTTCACGAAAGAAAACGTTTGGTAAAATGTTCTTTCAGAATGGTTCTAACGGGTTGTTAGAAAAAAGTTATAATAATATAATAAAAGGGCTCTCGGATGTGATCCATAGCTTTTCTAATAGCACATAGTTGTTCAAATAACCATCTCTTGTAATTGATCGTATATGCTTTGACAACTTGTATACCTACATCATAAAATAGATAAAGCTTTAACTGTACTAGAACGCAGCTCAAATAAATAAATGTAAAAATGCAAAAAAATAGTTCTAACGAGAATTTGGGGCTCGAAAATTTGAATATAATTTTATTACAGTTTTTATTTGCAAATCCACGATTTTCATATAATTATACGCTTCTGTACCTAGTAAGTAGCTTGAATTAGTAATGTATAAACATATTAGAGATCTGGTATGTGAGCAACTACGTCGATAATGATTATTATATGTGTGTGCTTCTAGTTCATAGTGCGCATGATACAAACAAACACACACAAGTTACTTAGAACATGTCTAACACAAACACATACGCACAAAAACACAATTAAAAAAAAATATATGCTTCACCATAAAAGTGAATCCCGAAATCGATGTTCGATGTTTAATCAATGTTATATTATGTATTTCGTTGTTTTCATTCGATTTTATTTTATTTTTTATATGGATAATATGTTTTAAAATATGTAACGGAGCCCTGGATGGAAAATGTGGTATAGAAAAAAATATAGATATTAAGTGCACACCCCCCATGAATGTGCTTCTTAAGGTACCAATAGGATGAACCCCTGATTTTTATTTTACTGTGTATTTCTATCTTCTTCCTACAATCTGTTCATTGCTTCAAGAGGCACACTGCTTCGTTATTGTCCCCTGAAGAAATTTCTACTATATTTATATCTACACTCTGAAATATCCATGGCTATTATATACGGACGCAATTTTATATGAGTTTTATTAATTCATATGTCTTTAATTTTGACAGAGTCAAATATTCATAAGTGAACAACAAAGTAATTATCTAATTTCTAATTCAGCCATACTATTAAGACGCTTGTTTTAATTAATACTTACGTTGTTCGACTATGAATATTAGACTCCATTACTTTCTATTTTTTTTTTAATGAAGACCCATCTTTAATTTACTCTGCAGCTCTGATTGCATGCAAAAAAATATCAAGCATTTTGTCTGTAATGTGGAGTGTAAGCAGATTTTAATAAAAAAAACAGCTAAATAAGTGAGAAACCATATAGAATTGCATCCTGAACCCAGCACCGCAAAATCTGTGTACCATCCCCTCAGTGAGCGAGACAGCGCTCGCAACTTTCTCACTCTCGTTTCGTGAACCTTTTACTTCATGTTCTCGTTTTTATTTTCTTTTCCATGAATACCCCATTCACACACGGAAGGTGATAGGTGGCGAACTTCAAGAGAGATTGATCCCAGTGCCCTACAGCAAGACCTCTACAGATCAAGCTGTAAGAAACGTATTAACCAACGGAGTTTCGCTGTTTCACTCACATTTTTATTATTTTACATTTTTGTTTGACTATTTTTATGTTCGTTTGTTTTTATATGTCTAAATACTCTGTACTCTGTATCTACCTTACATTTCTATTATGGTCCCCACTCTTGTATGTTGTTATTATATTGACCGTTTAATTTATAAAAATATTTGCTCTACGTCGCCCACTATAACTAAAAATTTGTAGAAATAACTAGTCTAAATTAAAAGGTCAATATAATTTGCATGTTTCCTATAATTAATTCATCATTGTGCACGAATCCTGACGCATGCGCTGTTTATTATCATCCTATTTTACATCCAGAAATTTTGGGGCAAAATTTTGTGTTCTGAGGGCAAATGTTTTACAGTCTGGGACAAATATGTTTGTGACAATAGCAAATGTTTCAGTGTGCAAGCAAATCTATGTTCCACAAGGGCTCTACGGTTTACAAACTAGTTGGTCTTTGGACAAATCTAATAGTTTGTAAGCCAATATTTGTCCACGATGGACAAATATTTTGTGTGTGTTTTATACAAAAGTTGTACGAAAATGTACATTTACTGGATCAAATATCAGAGAGAGATGCAAAGTTATCGCTTCTTTCTCTGACCTTTGTTTTATTCTTTGTGTTTATAGTGCTGCTCTGAACCAACTTCAAAATTTTATATTTCTTAATAATAATTACTTATCAATCAAATTTGCAGATATTTGAAGCTGGTTTCTATATTGCGATATTTGACTGTCTGTCTGCTTTGTATATGGGATTGTTTTTTTTATAATCAATGTTTTAATTTTTATTACGTAACATATTTTTGATGTTTTATAACTAACGTAATATCTGGGGTTGTATTTCGTGTGAATTAATAAAATGAAAATGAAGTAAATAAGATAATGTTTAATAAGGTTAAATTAAATATAGACTAAAATAATAATATAACTGTAGAGTATTTAGAAGTATCTTGATATAGAATTGATTTAAATTTGAGTTCGCAACATACATGGCATAAGTAGCAATATATTTAGTTGCCACACATTCTGCACATTACAGATTCGTGGGTACAGATCGTTCGTAGCTCCATATATCGCCAGGGAACCGCCATAACTGAATCATTTAGGATATTATCACCTTTTGAAATACTAGCTTTTATACCTAGCTACAAATTTTTCTCTATCAGGCTTTATGTAAAGGTGAATTAAGGGAGTTAATGTAAGCTTGCTTTCGAATTTCGGATATAGGACATGTTGGGTATCGCGTTCGATGTTGCTTACTAGATTGTAAATTAGGCTTTGAAACGCGATGTAGTTCACATAGAGAGGTCAATAACAATTGCAGTCACAGTTAACTTTTTGTTTTGAGCATGAACACGATTAGAAAACGGCACACGACGACAGCTCTCCGGTCTGTATTCAGAGCGGCTAGCCTCCCACAGATGTGATCACTGCATGGCATGCGGACCGGTGCGATCGCGCGGCGTTAAAGCAACGATTCCCTTGAAACCTGTGACTGGGATTTCGAGTTACCTAACGCTTTCTTGCCTACTTTTTATGGCTCGGTGTGCTTTATGTTCATTTGAACCATTGTATATTGATGTGCTGCAGTATTTGGTGTTTTATCGATAGAATGGAGCAGGGCTCGCTTGTCTTAAGCCTTCATTGAGGCTGGCTTTGAGCGAAGATGGTTTGGTTACTCCCAGGAATAAATGCGACAGTGCAGTACCTAGGCAGTGTTCGTGTTTCTTTTTGGGAATGAGCTAATCGTCTCTGGTGAAATTTAGCTTGGTATCTATTATTATTAATAAGGGCTTAAGACTAGCTGGTTTCGAAAGATAGTAGTGTCGATTTAAACACTAAATACTGTCCAATATATCCCTCTCTTTTGCCATAACAATAGTCCAGTGACGAAACAGAGGGAGTACAGTAACTGCAAAACTAACGGTATTTGTGTAGCTCTGATCAAATCTTCAAAGGATTAGCGAATATCTAATTGCATAACGAATATTTTCGAATTCTACGCACATTTTCAAAAAGTACACTAAATATTTCCACCGTTTGTCCTTTGGAGATGAAATTCGCAAAGGATCGAAACAACGGCTAGCATTTGTATCGAAAGTTCGCGTGTTTGGACAACAGATGGCGCTGTTCTAAATTCTCGCCAGTGTAATTGAATGGGGAACTACACTACTTACTTATCCCGCTAGGTGGCGCATTATCGCTGGTGTTGTTTCACTATGAAACTTCATTATAAAATTTTAGTAAATAAATAAATAAAAAAAATCATCTTTGCAATAAAGTAGTGCCTCTGTTAAGTGCAATTCAGTGTAAAATTAAGCTACATACGTTTCCCTTCTGACTAGAAAAAACAGAAATTGTGGAACAAAGCATTACTCATCAAAAATTATTGGAAATCATTATTCTTCTAGGTTACATAGTGACCATTTCAAATCTAGTGATTTTTAAGACGCTATCATGTTTACTGGTTATAGTTTAATTAATTAACTCTAAAAGCAAACATCCATGACAAGCATCAGCGATGGTGGCGCCATCTGAGTTTAGCTTTGCCTGTGCCTCCCCAATGAGCGTACAAATGCCGGCCGATATCAGAGCGTCACGAATGCCTCGGCGCGACCGGTGCTAACCGCGGGCGCGGGTAGATCCGCGTGGTGAACGCGTTCCGGCAGGGGCTGGACTCCCGCGGCTCGCTGGCGGACGCGGCGCTGGCCGAAGCGCTTCGCAAGCAGACGGCGCTGTCGAAGCGCTTCTCTCACTCGTCCAGCATCGAGTACGCGGACGCGGCGCGCGAGGCACTGGCGCCGCCCGACCTCGACGTCGAGCGCCTCTCCTCGCACAGCCACACCGAGACCGCCGTGTAACGCCGTGTAACGCCGTGCAACGCCGTGTAACGCGCGTGTAACGCCGCCGCCGCCGCGACCTAATATCAGTATTATAACGGACGCCGTGCGCGACGCGACGACATAACGCTGCCATCGCTCTATAATTGTAGCTGACGTGTATATTTTTACGATGTTACGTATTTGGTTCTGATCGATTGTGTACACATGACGGACTCGCATCGTGTACTCGAGCGTGAGTTATATTGTTAACTAGTGTGTTTAATTATTCGATTGTTTTGAAAATATTTTATTATTATACGCGCGCGGTGCGGACGCGCGCGTCTGTTGAACAAATTAAAAAAAAATATTGTCTAATTATTAATTTTAGATTTAAGCGCAAGGGTTGAGCGAATGGAACGTGTGTTTTTTGAAAAAATATAATAAAGAAACAAAAAATTCGCATACCATCGTGTCATCTCTTACACGGAATGAAATGTTTTATATTGCTTTTGTCAAAGACATGTTGCGCGGCGGCGCGGCGCGGGCGCGCACTCATCCTTTTGTATAAAGTTGTTTCATTTGTAGGCGCCGCCGCCGCGCCCCGTCAGCCTCCACCTATACATATTTCTACTAAATTATTCAACTATTAGTTAAGGTGTTTGTTATAAATTTCAATAACTTTTTTTTTGTTTTTACGACCTTTTTCCCCTAAATCTAAGTATACATTTAAGTCATATCTCGAAGCGTAGACGCATCAACTGAAAAGTTTGTATACAAGAACCGTGAACAGTATTCTTGTGTAAAAACCGACGTAGTCCACTTGAACATCTTCAAAATGTTTAAAATAGAAAACATTAAAAATTGTATAGCTGAAGGTATTTATTTGTAATGCTAGTCTCTTATGAAAAGAATACTAATTATTCAATTATTATAATGTACTTATTGATTATACTTCAAGTTTATAACAAGATATAGTCTACGGTGTAACGAATTCATTTGGATTTTTTCTCTATGAGCAATAGCGGGGCGCGGGCGTAGGCGGCGCGGCGTACGACACGCTGCGTCAGTGACGCTGCGTGCCGCACGCGCACGCAGCCGGCACGCAGCGTCTGTGTCGCACACGCGACGTTGCGTGCCGCGCGCGACACGCAGCGTCAGTGCCGCACACGCGACGCTGCGTGCCGCACGCGACACGCAGCCGCGAGCGCGCCCGCAGAGACATAGGCGACGTAGGATCGCAGCAGTGGCATTTTCAAGTTATAAAGTAAGACATGTACTTAATCGAGTTAGTGAGGAGTTGAAACGAGTCGCACGGAGCGGTCGCCGCCGCCGCTAGCCGCCCACTTGTTTTTAGTAATATATGAATAATATAAATAAATGAATCAAACGATCTAGGAAATCGGCGATGTTCAATTTTGTATAGAACGTTTCATAGTAGCGGTATTTGAGAGTTGTTACGTTTTATTTGTGAGGTTCGTAGTTAGGCGTTGAGTTGAAGCCGCTGCGCTGTCTGAACAGAGCCCAGAGACCGCGACACACGGACCGACGGACCTGTACTATATACCCACGCGAGTGGCGCGACTAAACTATTAAACAATCTTGTAAGTAATTAAGTATTAGCTTCGAATCAATAAAGCCTTTTTAAAAAAATTAGTTAAAAAAAATGAAAACTATTGAAAGTTCACATGGTTAAAAATTAATATTAGTTATGATTTCATTGAATAGAGAGGTCATGGTTTTGTGTATTATATTCTGTTGTTTCGTTGATATTCGTTACCGAGTTTCCCAAAGAAAGACATAATAAGTAATAATTAGGAGCCTGTACTGTTGAGGGCCCGGCAGCCACCGGCCTTGTGACCTAACAAATTGTTTTCACAACAGTCTGCCACTAACCATTTTAGGTGATAAGTCCCATTGTTGTATTTTTCGTCTCACAATAAAGAAATCTATTTTATTGTTTTTAACACTGCAGTTTCATTTTAACCCCGTCATGTTGTAACTAATTAGCCTGTGTTGCTAGATACATATCTATTTATTATATACTTATATTGAACTGGTCAGATGTAATAAACGTCTTCATACTATTTTAGTTATTCCCTGTTACCATACAATAGGTACGTTATAGATTTTGTTAAAAGAAAAATGAGTGACTGAACTATTAAATTTCATAAAACCTTAATTTATTCCTTTTGCTTTACCACCACTCACCTTAATAGAACAAAATAATATATTATAACTACGGAACCAAGCCATATATTTTATTCCGAAAACTACAATCTAGGAGTCTATGACACGAGTGATAGGTATATTAACATCAAGTGAGATTGCGGTCAAAAGCCAATCTATACGAATACATAAAATTGGGATGTTGACTGATTTTGGGAAAGTGTTTAAAACGATGCGTATGGGCCTAATATAACCCAAAATATTTAAATTTACTTTTTAAAACAACTAATATTTTAATTATCATGTATTTAAAATGCCGTTTTAAATTTTGCTCCAAAACGGCAGTGACGTCACGTGTTCAATTACCACAGAGTAATTTTCTATAACACTGTAAAGTGACAAGCAAAGAGAATATAACCACTACTACCTAGTCTATGCTACGTTTAATGACAAGTTCATTCGATGCTTTCTGTGTATGTATTGTTATGTATTAAAATATGAGTTCTAAGTTTTTTGAGCTTATTGATTTATATATATGCTTTGGTTAATTAATACACTTTGGATCTTAGAATCTATGATTACTGTTATATATTCATTGTTGGTTATAGAAATAATGATTTTTGGTATAATAAGTAGGTACTTACACGGAGGTCTTAACATTTCTAAATTCAGCAGAGCAGAAATTATCGTTTGTCGAGAAGAAATTGGCCATCGTAAAACAATCAATTCTCGGAAAATTGGAATTATTTGCCTTTATGAAGCCACTTTCCATCATGGGAGAATATTCAACAGTCGAAATAAATTTAGAAAAATAGGCGCGGAATTCACAGCACAGATAAATAATCACAGAAATCACTCTAAAATACTAAGCAGTTAAGCGCAACGAGCTATATACTCATTGGAGTTTTGGCGGGAATGCGAAAATGTGCTGTTGTTGATTTTGTGTTATTTACTAAAACCTTTGTTTTATAGAGTGTTAATGTGTAATAATAGTGGATTATTAACCATTAAGTGTTCGTAAACTTGCATGAGTGAAAGGCAAATAGTACAAAGACGAAAAACGTGTATTTTCGTATTGTATCCAAAACTCCATAGAAGCTTCAGTAAACTATCCACCAATTTACTGAAGCGTCACTTCGACTCGACCGCGCCTAGACTAAACTTTAACGTGACTTTGACGACTTTCATGCACCAAAACTAGAGATTTATTTATATTATTATTTATATAACTTGACACTAGTTAAATGCGCAAATCACGTGGAGCCAAAAACAAAACAAAAAAAATATATACTCATTCCGATTGAAACCGTGACGTCACGGGCGTTTTAGGTCACGTGCCTTCGGATTGATGTGATTACATTTTGATTATTTAATTTAAATTAAATTCCTTAAAAATAAACAAAAATATTGTGTTTAATAGGATTTCTGTCACAAAAACTACCGTTTCGCGGCAAAATTATATTTTTATTTGAATACAGTCAACAACCCAATTGATGTGTCTGTTGGTAATGTCAAAATAACAGCTTTTTACTATAAGTATATAGGGTGTGGCGTAAAGTAAATCTAGAAACTAAATCTGTGGCATAAAAATAAAGTTTACATTTGATAGCGCGTTTATGCAAAAATACAATTCAAAAAATAGACTGAAAAAAATGTTCAAAAACTCGAAAATCATGCGATTTTTACTGAACATAATTTTTGATTTTCTAAACGGTCATAATGTCACCCACCCGTTGGTAAAGACTTATCCACTCTACACCACACCTGTATAAGGTACCTATAACAAAACCAAAATTTTTAAAAAAATTGTCATTCTGGCTTCCATTCTCTAGCAGGTACCTAACCTAGGTGATGTACTAAGAATAACTTAGGCTACGTGTAGGCACAGTTAGTTTATTACACAGAGAATCTTATTTTAAAGAATGGAGTCTTACTGGATGTCATAAAATAACAAAAACAGTCGTTTCACTTATCAATATTTATTTACAATGTCAATAATGTATGTAATTATTCTAGTCACTTTTATGTTAATACTACAAGTTCTGGAACGAAATGAGGCCAGGAGGGGGCTCCGGGGGCATGAACGCCGGCATCGCGTTGGGATCTGGAATGAAAACTACTCTTGTTATAATGAGAATAAAGTTCAGATAAATTTGTCGTGGCGCGACGGCATGGATATAGAAAAAAGTCATGTTTTTTCGTCGCATCAATCTCCCTTTTCATAGATATTATTAGCAAAAAAATACAGTAAACTAGCCAATTGTTAAAAGACTATAAATAAAATGTAGAATCTTGTAAAAAAATCGCAAAAATAACCTCGTATAATTTCTCAATATTTTGAGCGACAACTATCATATTTTTTGCAAAGTAGAAGGGTCGGAGAGAACGGCCCCGGCGCACGTTTGACCGTTTGAAATGAGCCCTAATCTAGCTATAGCTAAATCCTCGCGGGCCCGAGGTGGGCGCTCGCGGAATTCGTAGCGACTCTAGCTGCCTCGTTCCAAAACCTACACCATCGAGAGGAAAGGCGCAATAACACTCCCCCTACTCACCGAACTTGTTGGCGGTGTGCGGCGGCGGCGGCAGCGCGGGCGGCGGCGCGCGGCGCGTGCGCAGCAGGTGCGTGGGCGGCGCGCGGCGCGGCGGCGGCGGCGGCGAGCCGGGCGGCGGCGGCGGCGGCGGCAGCGCGTCCCACAGCGGCACGTGGTCGGCGTGCGTGGCGGGGCACGGCCACGCGCACCCGAGGCGGCGGCTCTTTTTCCTCTACAACACAGTTTTCTCTTGTAAAGCCACATCGAGATACCCCGAGAGATGAAATACTGTACAATTCGATCTCACAACAATGGTGTCAATTCTATCATTACATACCTAAACTAATTTTAGTTTTTGCTCTCTCTCTTTCCAATGCATAACATGAGAAAGAGACGGAAGATGTCTGACAGATCTAAATTTTGTTTTAGAGCTGTCAAATATCTTTCGATCTTGATAAATTATAGATGCCATTGAATTCATTGCCATTAAATTTACACTAGACAAGCAAGTGGATTAATTTGACAGGTCTAAAATATATTCCATCTCTTTCTCATGTTATGCATTGGAAAGAGAGAGAGCGAAACTAAAATTAGGTATGAAATGATAGAATTGCCACCAATATTTTGGTTTTGTCCTTAGTAGGACTAACTCTTTTGCGAGTGTCCGTCTGAGTTGGTACCACCGCTTTGCTCGTAAAGTCAGCCGCCAATCAGTAATGTGCAAGCATTACTGTGTTCCGGTTTGATGAGCAGAGTAGCCAGTGAAATTACTGGGCTTTTATGAGAGTTAATACCTAATGTTTGAGTGCAGATTGTTTGAGTGCAGATTTAAATAAACTAACCTTTTTAACGGGCGGGCTTTCCACATCGGAGTCCTGTCCCGGCTTGTACCCGTCGGCGAACGACACGCGCTTGGCCGCGCGCGTATCGGCCGCCGCCACGGACTTACTGGAGACAATGCGTTACAGATCAACTAACTGTAGTCCAACCCTAAACTAAGTCAATAGACAAACCTATTGCAGTATGAATAGTGACTCTACATATTCCATGAACAAGCGGGGAAAGAGAATAGAGCACGTAACGGGTAACAAAATTGATTAGATGCACAAAATGACGTGCTATAAAAGGGAAAGCGTAGGACTAACTCTTCTGCGAGTGTCCGTCTGTGTTGTTACCACCGCTTTGCTCGTGAAGTCTGCCGCAAAGCAGTAGTGTGCAAGCATTACTGTGTTCCGTTTTGATGAGCAGAGTATCCAGTGAAATTACTGGGCTTTTGAGACTTAACTCCTTATGTCTCAGGGTAAAGAGCGCACTGCAGTGCCGCGCAGGCCTTTGTTTTTCAAAGTTCTGGGTGGCACTGTAATTGTTATGGGCCGGCGTTATGCTTACCATCAGGCAAACGACCAGCTCGTCTCGTTATCAAAAAGCATAAAAAAAACAAGTTGGGAAAGAAAATACACTATGAAACGGGTTAAGGAAATGGACTAGATGCTATTGAATGTGACCTAAAGGAGAAAGTGACCAAATAGCAACAGTTACAAATGGCTACCTATACCAAATTAACTTACGTAAGTAGAATTCCTTTCTCGGGTGTGTCTTTGTCATCCGGTTCGCTGACGTCTTTTGCTACCTCCCCGAGGACTGAAAACGAATGGACGAAATTTTATGTAATTTTTATGTAAATAAAATTGAAGTTTTTTTATTAAATGCATACGGTCACATATATCAACACAACCACTTTTAAAATTTTTGTCTGTCTGTTGGTTCCGGGTAATCTCCGAAACGGCTGGACCGATTTTGACGGGACTTTTACTGGCACACTACCCCGCCGCAGCTCGTCTCTTTACCAAATAGTATAAAAAAAATAGTAGTTGCACAGTGCAGTAATATATCAGCCTTCAAAAAGTAGTAGGTACTGACCTGTGGTCCTCAGCGCCAGGTCGATCCTGTCGGCCAGCGAGCGCGAGAGCGGCGGCGCGGGGGCGGCGGGGGCCGCGTGGCGGGTCGGCTCCGCCCCCAGCCCCGCCCCCGCCCCCAGCCCCGTCGAGAAGCAGTCCCCATACTGCAACTTATCCGACGCACCGTACATGTCCATGTACGCTTCGTCATAGCTGAAAAACTCACCACGTTATATGTTTAAAATTACTGGAACAAAATCATACTTAACATCAAGGACATTATTGGATATCTGGAAAATATCTAAAATTCACTCACAATGATTTCGTGTAGGAAGCGATTGTTTCTGTTCGTTTATATTTTGGAATCGCATCCCGGCAGAGAAATATTGTTGCGATTATATGAGTGTTTATGCCGCTGAGTTGTCGAATCTAAACGGGGAATTTCTCTGAAGGGAACGCGATTCCGATATACAAGCTGTGATTTTAAACAGGTGACAAATTAACAGACGTTATACTGCTTTTTCTAAGCACGAATTAACAAAAATAAACCAAATTGCAATTTTTGATTAGGTACAAAAATTTGTTGAAACAAATCATACTGTTAAAAAATTACAGTCCACCCGTCGCTCGTGTCGTTCTCATATTCTGTAAAGTGCGGTCGTATTCCGATTTTCTTCAAATAATGTTTTTTATGATATTAGGCTTTTACTCATATCGATTTTTAATACTTATTATTTTTTAACAACTGTATATACCTAGTACTATACAAAACGATATCTTGTATAAACGATCAGAAACAAGACACCTTCTACATGGAATCATTCCGAATGAATTAAAATTACCTTGCAGCTACCGACCTTTTCGATAAATAAAATTGACATTTCGAATCGTTAAAAATTTAAATTAGAGATAAGTAATTCTTGATTTTTTTCGAAAATGAAACGAAGCCGAATCTGCTTGCTTCAGTATCATGTGAATATTCGCATCTTACAATTCGAAAACTGGCTTATGGAACGAAGTCTATTTTAACATAAATAGTTTTATCATTGTTCACCACGGTTTTCACACGAAAATCAATTCGCGAAATTAGTTATTCGGTCAATGCAATTAAAATTTAACTTCATTTTGTGAGAAATGCAATCGATAACAGATTACAAGTAAAACTTGTCGTCGTCGCAAAACTAGTTTCGAAGATTACTTTTCGTTCTAAAAGGTTACGTTTCGTTTTCGACAAAAATCAACAACGTCCTACCTATTTCTAATTTTATCTTAACGAACTGTCAATTTATCGATCGATATGGATAGAAAAGTTTCGTACTTGCGCGGATTAGTAGATAAAAAAGCTTGCAAAAAGGAATCTCACTCAGTAGTAGAGTTATCCGTCCTATTAGCGATGCTCTGTATCTTGTACACTGGCTCCACGACGCTCCTGATCGGGAACTGCTCGCCGCCGCCCGTGAGAACTATGTTCACGTCACCTGGTTTGAGACCTGCGAGTTGAGTAGCCACATGAGACTCACAAAGAGAACGAGTTGGGATAAGCAATGGTTCATGAGGCGAGAAATGGCTGATAAGCGTTACGGCAGTAATACTGTGATAACTTCGGAGATCAAACCATTAACCGGAAAAAATGGATTCTGTATGATTTTTTCTTTTACCCATTTATCGGAAACAGAACTGATTAAACTGTATTCTATTCAATTTTTATTTTATTCAGTAGGTACAGTAACAGCAATTAGGTTACGCTAATTTTAACATTGTATGACTAATGCATCGATATAAACCCAAAAGCCAATGACAACCGTACGCAGCTTATCAATAAATATTGACACAATATGTTGTAATGTAATAATATGTTGGTCAAAATGCTTTATTCATATAGGCCCAAGGGAGCACTTGTGAAGGTATAAATGACTAACGGCGGGTCTCTGTAACGTTCGTCTACCCGAATCACAGTCTAAAACTAATGCTGTCTTTATCATTTAATCTTTTTGTCGAATCGTCTTTGTCATCATTTAATGTAAAACCCGAAGTGGTCTCATTTTTTTTGTCTGTTAGCATACTCTAAGGTAAGATATTGGACAGGTTTCAAACATATTCTATACCCTGTTTCATGTTTTATTGAAAATGTTTTTTTGTAAAAATTGAAAAGAGACTTAAAAAGTTTGTGAACACCACGAATTGTCACTGTCAGATTTATAACATCATTTGTCAACATCATGTATGGATTATGGGGATTGGTTTTTTTAGTAATCAATTCTATTGTATTGTTAAAAGGGGAATATCGGGATGCCAACGATAATCGTAGCCAAAATCCGACGGCAGATCACTTACTTATCCGTTTGTCTTCAAAGTTATCAAATTTTAGAAACTAACATTAAAAATTCTACATTGCAGTGACCGGGCAGAACTTACACCGGTTTGTTCCTTTTAGCAAGCCAGCAAGCTATCGAACTACGCCGTACGGTAATTTGGTAATCAACACAGATTCAATTCTAAATCTGACTGAAATGTACCGAAAAGTATAAGCCAAGCCTAATATATATATTAAGCAATGCGTTTACTAGAACTAGTATTCTAAGTTTAGAGCAGTGCGTTGCAGTCAAATGAAAATATTACTAAATGCATACTACTGCTGGTACTAGTGTAGTACACGGAGATCTAGTGGTGTTGACGTGCAGCCAGACATATTTTGGTGTATTCACCAGATTCCAATACTTCCATACAAATAATTCTCTCAGATGTTACAAAACTACGATATACACGCTTATATAACAACACTCGTGATAGAATGATACAACTATTTTATTAATTTAAATATTCGAAATAGATAACTAATTTATAAAATTTATACAGTTCGAATTTATGTTACGGTATAATTTAATTAAAATCTTATTAATATGTGAGAAAATTTGCACGCACATAACGGCAAAGTACGATTGCTAATAAAAAGCTTTTGTATCTTGTTTTATGTAAATAAATATCTTGAATGCAACTTTTTCTGTCTCTTCTTTAAAATTACGAAAATGCATATTCACGGTGTTCTAATATAAGCGATTATATTGTGTTTTGTCGTCGATAAGTTTCCCCAGCACACGCGGGCCTCGCGTCACAGACACAAAACACCACCCCATGAAGCTTTTCTCGACTTGGTCGGCGTTTTTTCGTGGTGTTACTTGACCCAGGCACCACAGTGTGCGGTTAGCTCATACAAAATGTATGTAAACTGGAGTACGCAGCTCGGTGGCGACGTTTAGTGGCTATAGCGCGAGGCCCGGGTGCGAGCAGGGTTAAGCAGCGATATGGTCGTAAAGTGGTGAATATGGAAGCAACAATGCGCATGAGAAGCAACGCCAGCGGTCAGCACGCCTTGGGACATTCAGGCTAAAATTCAGAGACGAATCTAAGCGTGGACTCTAGTTTTCACATGTCAACATTCTATACAGTTCTGACGTATGGAATCAAATGTCCGGGCGTGTATTCACGTAGGAAGCAGGCTACCGGCGCTTATCATAACGATGAAAATACGCGTTATTCCCTTGCAAATGAAGCAAAAAATGGCAGCCTACCAACGCTGATCGGAACGGACTTGTCGCATGTTCGGCGCTTATCAGCTGGTACGTTACAAAGTATAGAAACTCGATAGCAACTGCCTGCGCCGACTACCTGCGCGGACCAGTTCCGATACTGGTAGATCGGCGCAGGCTTCCTGCTTTCTAAGTGAACACGCCATTAAAGTAAAGTAAAAAATAACTTGGCATAAGTTTTTGTACACTTATTAATTAAATCCATACGCTGCTGAAATAGTGAAAACCGTGTTTCAGAAGCCAGTGGCTTCCCCCATCAATAGAAGCTACTGTAATTATGTCAACCAATCACAATCACTTTTTCTAATGTATAATAAAATAAACTAACACAATACTTTATCCCATTAACAATGAAACTAGTGATATGATTGAGTCTGTGTTTACATGTGTATGACTGAGGTTGAACGTGTGTTTGCCGACAATGCAGTCGTGGTTGTGTTTGATACGTTAGACTCATCTGTATCTAAATCTTAGCTTGAGTGAGTCGCCCCAGCGCTTGAGTAGCAAGGCCAGCAGTCAGCCTCCTGCCCCTGACTCACCCCAGCGCGAGGGGCGCGGCGCGGGGCGCGGGGGCGGCGGCGCGGCGCAGTCGGCGCGCCAGTCGCACTTGATCTCCCCGCAGGCGCGCGCGCGGACCACTGTCTCGATACGTTGCTGCCCGCATGCGTGCGGCGGCGATCTTTGCTGCAAGCAACGGGCAAACTGGGTGATAGAATTTAGAAGTTTTATTGAATTTTGTCATCTAGAGAATAAAAATATATACTTTTTTATGATCTCAAGCTTGGACATACAAAATAAATTTGTTAGTGGTAGGACTAACTCTTCTGCGAGTGTCCGTCTGGGTTGTTACCACCGCTTTGCTCGTGAAGTCTGCCGCCAAGGAGTAGTGTGCAAGCATTACTGTGTTCCGATTTGATGAGCAGAGTATCCAGTGAAATTACTGGGTGAATGAATGTATAATTTATATTTTTATTTCTATTGTTATTTTTTGGTGTTGTAATTAATTTCTACCCAAGTGACGTATCTAAAAACATGTTTTTTATGTCAAAAGATGAAAAAATTAATTGAATTGAATAAAAAAAAACCTCTTAGTCTAAGAATTACCTACTTGCTAAGCCTCGATTTGTTTTTAGTTCTGTATTTTATACTGTTACTTATAGGTACCTAATTTAAGTTTGCAACACCCTCCTAACAGGGTGCATATGTTCACTATTAAGTATAAGTTGAAGTATGCATGCAATAAAAATAAAATAAATAAACCGCTGTCTTACCACAAAAAAATTAAACACACCCTAAACATTTGTTAGACAATGATTAAATATTAAACATACATTAGTCACGTGTTTATATATTAGCAACCACAAATCTATGATTTAAGTAGTGTTTAACCGTTATCTAACTTCATGGTAGGTCTCCAAACAACCATTTCGTCACGTTATTCAATAGTATAAAAAAAACTAAATGCGCTGGTGAGATTTTCCGCATCATCAAATTTATCATCGAGTTGGTGAACATATGATCAGGTATTAAACTTACTTGGCTGGCAACGTCACTCTGGTATGCCATGGCCATTTGTTCATACATCTCATAATCCCCATGCTCATAAGTCTCCTGACTATCCAATTCCATGACATGTCCATGTCTTTGCATGTCAAGCGCATGTGTCTGCATATCATGCGCTTGATTGTTCATGTCATGTGAATGCCTCTGCATATCATGCGCTTGACTGTCGACGTCATGTGAATGCCTCTGCATGTCATGCGTTTGACTGTCCATGTCATGTGAAAGCCTCTGCATATCATGCGCTTGACTGTCCACGTCATGTGAATGCCTCTGCATGTCATGCGCTTGACTGTCCATGTCATGTGAATGCCTCTGCATGTCATGCTCTTCCATACCATGCTCTATGTTCTTCGAGTACATGCCAGATGCCATGACGTCATGGAAGCTGTAGTTAGAGTTTTGTGATGATGGTCGGAGGTGGCTCTCGTCCTTTTCGTATAGAGGCTGGTCTTTGAGACTGTAGATGGACTCTTGGGATGAGCATTGGGAGAGGTTGGATTCGTCTGGTCGAAGCTGGGGTGTCGATTGACTTTCTTCTTCCTGGAAACATTTAATTATTAATTTAAGAAAAATATCTACATAACTAAATATCACAAATTTTAACATTTACCTTGAATTCAATTGATTGCTGCTCTTTGTTTTCTACACCATTTTCATTCTGCGATTCCTGGCTCTCTTCTTCTTCTTGTTTCTCAACGGATAGCTCTTCTTTTCTCGATTCTTCAATTAGCGTGTTCTCTTTTTCAGCAGCCCTGGTTTCTTCTTCAACAGGCTCATTTTCTTCTTCAGCGCGCTTGTCCTCTTCTTCAACATGCATTTTCTCTTCTTCGACATAACTGTGCTCTTCTGATTCTACTTCTTTTTTAATTTGTATGCTGTTACCTACAAAATCATTTTGTAACTCCTTTACGTTGATTATTTCTCTCGGCTTCTGCCTCCTCGGTGAGAATTCAAGCTGTTTCGCTTCGTCGTCTGTGACTTTTTCAGTTTTTATATTATTTAATATGTTTACGTCGAATAGTTCTTCTTGAGCTGAATCGGAAGAGGACTTCTTACGCTTCTTTTTCTTTTCTGAATTCTTCCTTTTCTTTTTAGATTTTTTCTCTGATTCCGATTCTGAATCGGATGAGCTGCCCGAGGATGATGAGCTTTTGGCTTTCGCCTTCTTCTTTTTTTGGCTTTTCTTCTTTTGTTTTAGCTGCTTTTTCTTTTTTGTTTTCCTTTCTTTCTTTTTCTTTTCTGCAACGAAACGTTTTAGTAAAGGCAACGCAATAAACCTGCTAACTGTTCTTTGTTTATAACGTACATTTGATTTGTAGACGCATAAAATGTTTCTTTTTGGAGCATGGTCTGCATAATTCTTGATAATCTACATTGCCTACTATTGTCTACTATACATTAGCACTCAGCAGACATTATTTAAAAGCACACTCATATATCCTTGTACTAGGTTACCCTGTGTCGTAGGTGGCATGTTAGACACACAACATCCAAGATCCGAGAACAAGCCTCACCACACCAATTCTGCCCCGGCCGGAGATCGAATCCGGGACACCTGTTTTGCAAGGTTACCACCAACTTAGACACGGAGCCAACAATATTTAATAATAAAATATTAATAAAAACCTTTTTCTACATCCTGTACATCCGAATCTTCGTCGAGTTTAATGATTTTCTTCTTCTTTTTCTGTTTATCTTTGAGCTTCTTTATATTTTTCTTGATAACTCGACGACGCTTGGCTTCATTTGATTTAGCTTTCTTGTTTTCCTGGAAAAGTAGATATCTTAATTCAAATCGTTAAAATGGTTGAATTTATAGCTCAATGAATCAGCATTACTATTTGTGCATATTTGTGTTTAAGCCCACCAACAGTACTCAACGCGCACACAACCGCTCCACTCGGCGCGGTCGGAATAAGACTGACTCATACGATTCGACTCGTTATAGAGTCGACCATCGGATAAAGTCAATACACTACATAATTAAAAGTCATAATACAAATTCACACATACCTTCTTTTTATGTATTTTCTTCTTCTTCTTAGCGTCACTCTCGCTGCTGTCCGTTATAGATACAGACGTAGAATGTTTCCTCTTGCGTTTCTGCTTCTCTTCTTTTTTTTTACTGACGCTGATAAATAAATACATTTTATGGTTATCAATAATGAAAATCTTTCATATATACAAATTCACAAGACACGCATGCGGATTGCGGGTTCACAAAATGAAAATAGGCAATAGCAGAAAATTAATATTGTTTACAGCCAGAAAACGAGATAGCGTGTGATAGAAGGGGAATGAATCAAACCACATAAACCCTTACTATTATAAATGCAAAGTGTATTTGTCAGTTTGTCCTTCTTTCAAGCAGCAAAGTAGCAACGGATCGACGTGATTTTTGTATAGATATAGTTGGACCGGAGCGTAACATAGCCTACTTTTAATCCTAAAAATGCATGGTGTGCATAGCGCCTTTGACAGTTCCACTCTTGGAGCTTAAAATCTTAGCTCTCGTGTCTGCACCTCCAGGCAACCAGTTGTGGCAAGCCTGGGAGTCAGGTGTCTAGTTTAGCATTAATTAACATCAAACTAAACAACATATTTTAAAATCACACACTCTTAAAAATGAGAATTCCAAGAAAGCAAATATTTTGCTGACCAAGAGGCCTCAGACACATGATCAATATTATGCATTATCTATCGGGTTAGAACATAATACAGAGGTTTACTTTAAAGCGTTACAAAACTTATTCACAAAAAGCTGATACAATGAAAAAAAAAACAATAATAGATAAAATAAATCTTTTAAAGCCAGGTATATTGTGTAGGCCACAAAGATATAGACGTGCGCCGATGCCAAACTTCATGCAACATTGTCACACAAGGCTCATGGACGCATTATATTTAGGTACTTATCGTTAATATGGATAGGCAATGTTGCCAGATTTTATTCAACAAAACACAATACAAACTGAAATGATACAAAAGCGACAGGTTAGTAACAAAATGCGTGAACACAAATAATTCGTTATACAAGAAAAGGTCATAAATTAGAAAGATCTTACATCTCTGGGTTAGGATTGAAGTGCAATGCCTCAAATAGAAAGAAGTCCTGAAGGGTGATGTAACTGGAACAGATAGTGAAGAAGTGGGCATTGACTCAACTACCAAAAGGTCATAAGGTCCACACTCAAATGGGTCCGAATTAAAAAAGCAACAAAACGTTAAATGTGAACCAATTTTGCGTCAGTGCTCTGACCTAACAGCCAACATCACTTCACATACTGAAAAAAATTAAGCTGAGAGAATACGCACTGCACCGTTTATCGCTAAGTCCGATTTTAGCGTTTCCTCTGCTACTTTGGAAATGTTTTTTGTGAAATGTTATTTATACTAGACCCATTGTCTATTTCGTAGTAAGTCAATGCATGTGGGACCATACATATATACCTCTAGTTTGTTTTAAAATATTGTGTATCTAATGTATGAGACACCATTTACAAATTAATTATGAAATGTTTACCAAATATTTACCACAATGAATGTGTTCAAATTTCTTGTCTTACCACAAGAAATTTAAACACACCCTATGCCTGTGCTGAACTGTCGCTTGTAAGAGGGCCAGTATTTTCATTACCAGGTTCGGACCTCGATTAAATAATAATAGACATAGAAGGGGGCGTGGCCCTTGATGCCACAAATGAGACTGCAGTATCCACTTTATTGAGACTCGTAGTCGCGGGATATCCATCGTTTATTCTTCATCCACATCACCTCACACTTTCCGTCTCTTTCGACCTTATAACGTCTTATTCCAAGTATGTGTTAGATTAGAGTGGAGGATGAAATGTGTAAGTGTAATAAAATGGAACCTAGTCTCCAAACACTGGTCCCAATAAGTCATCATGCCAATTTGCCATGCCATAGAATATACCACATAAGCTTGCAATCCAGATGGCGTTTGTATTATCTCTAATTACACGTTGCCACCATGCCATAGACAAAATTTACAGGAAATGCTATTGATGCAAGAAGCAAAATTAAATGATAATTCCGTAAAAGCAGTTTGTTTATTAGGGTTCCGTATCGACCCGTCCGTCAATCCATTCAACAATTATCGATAAAAAAATGCAAATTATCGTGTTATAGTAAAATCTTTTACTGTTCGCTGACAATATAAAGGTCGTAAGATAACATAGACAAACAGCGCCTAAAAGTCTTTGAAAATAGTGAAGACTTTCTGTTAATAATTGTTTTGAAAGGGAAACTATAGAACGCTCCTGTTCCACTATGCGAATCCCGATAAGCATTCTACCGGGTGTTCCTCTTGCACAGTGTTTTATTTTGACTTCGCCAGATCATAACCTGAGTCAACGCGTTCGTAAAAATATAAAGGAACATTGAATGCGTAAATTACATTCTTTTATTTCAAATTGTGTACTTACAAACCAAATTAAACCAAAACCTTACAAATTTTACATTTTACAAATATTCGTTATTCCAAAATCAAGCCAGAAATAAAGAACAATATAGGTAAAGTGCTATTGTACAGCAAGCGAAGCACGAATACTAAATAAAAGTGCAGGCGTGGTTGGCTAAATAAATAACGTTAAATAATCACATACATAGACCCAGAACCTCTAGGCTTCCATGTACAATCGGCTACAATAATAATTATTACGTATACAACTATACACGTTCAGATTTTCAAATGTATGTAAGTAAATCATTTTGCGAAAATAAGTGTACTGAGTAACGTTTCGCAATTTACGTATTGCGTAATATGAAAACGTAGCTTATTTACACTTTTTTTCGCAAAATCATTCATCAATACAATTTAAAATCTGAAAGTGTATATATATTATCGCAGTCGATTGTACCTAAGAAATGATCCCAAGCAAATGAGCAAGTAGCGCTTTCTTGAAGTGCACAATAAGTCATCAATCATTTATTTACCCTCACGTGCTACAAAAGTAGTCACAGCACGTGCAATGAATCTCATTCGACGTGAAAACCGGTTTCCGAACTGCCGAAAGAGATAGCAAAACCTTATGAGAGACTGAGATAAAAACCTGACCCTAACTTTAGGGCTGCCTAGATTCATTGCACGCACGTAGAAAAACCTCGTATTTTCAAGCATTGTGAAGCGGCATTTCTTAACGTCGTTAAAGATGCGAAAAGAAACCAGTGATGTTGATGATCAGTTTCAATGCACACACACAAACATAGACTAATTAATAACAATATAGATGGTATGTTTGGACCCAGCTAATGAAGCAAGTAAGCCAGCCGGTTTTATTAAACAAACCTTACCGGTGTAATTTAAAATTGTAAAATTTAATTAATTAAAAATTTAATGTATGTAAAATTACAGGAGTACTTTATGAAAAGATTAAAACTAAGCCAGATTTTTTATCTTCTATTAGTGATAGTACATACACTATATAGTCGACTGCAATAATATAATGTATACACTTTCGAATTTTCAAATGTATGTACTATGTATTTAATTAATTGCCAAAATAAGTATATCACTGAGGTACGTTTTCGTATTACGGAATACTTACGTAATTATTCTGTAAGTGTATAAAAATTTTGAATCACTAGAATCGATATTTTAGCATGTTATTTGATAATTTTCCAAGCCTAATTTTCCAAACCTAAATTGTATACATTATAATTGCAGCCATCTGTATAATGTTATTTAATTGTAAGAACGGGACTTAATCGCGATAAAAACAAAGGTATTTATTTACCTCGACGTTTCGATCAAGTTGCATCGATCGCGGTCACGAGAAGACCCCAATGCGACTCAATGCAACTTGATAAAAACGTCGAGGTAAATAAAAACCTTACGGTGTTACCACAAAAAACATAAACACACTTTGAACCAGTGTTAAACAGTGTTTAAACTCCTAAACATGCCTTAGTCGAGTATTGAAAGATGAGCAACCACAAATCCTGATTTAAGTAGTGTCTAACCGTAATGAACTCAATTCTGCTGTGACATTTCTATGTTTCTAATCATTTTAGACGTTTATCTTTAGACAATGGTGTCAATTCTATCATTTCATAACTAAACTAATTTTAGTTTCGCTCTCTCTTTCCAATGCATAACATGAGAAAGAGGCGGAGGATGTCTGACAGATCTAAATTTTGTTTTAGAGCTGTCAAATATCTTTCGAACTTGATAAATTAGATGCCACTGAATTCATTGCCATTAAATTTACACTACACTCAAGCAAGTGGATTAATTTGACAGGTCTAAAATATATTCCATCTCTTTCTCATGTTATGCATTGGAAAGAGAGAGAGCGAAACTAAAATTAGTTTAGGTATTAAATGATAGAATTGACACCACTGCCTAGCTAAACCGGCGTCTAAATGTGGTTTTTTGTGGTAACAAGGTTTGTTTTTATCGCGATTAAGTCCCGTTCTTACAAGCAAACATTGTTTTCAAATCGCGAAAGTTTAAATGTTACAACTGCATATTGAAGTTCACAAGCTGGCTTCCTATGGCGGCAGCGGGTTCCGAACGTTTTTTCTATATTATTTTTATCAGTCTACGGGCAAAAACTATACATTTTTATTGCTACTAAATGTTTTATAAGCAAGCGTAAATTATAAAGATTGATGGCCAGGAGTTGATGGTAAACATAAGCAGGTTCTTATGTCAAAAGAACATTACTTTTTCATCTCCTCTTCAATTTCCGACTCCTGGCTCCATCCCTCGCTGCTGAGCTTCATCTTCTTCGGTTTCCGCTTGTCCATGTCGAGGTCATCATCAGCCTTCATCTTGGATGCTTCGCGGCGGACGGGTGTGGACCGAGGAGTCTCGGATTTGGCTTCGGCTACCTCAGGCCTGACTGCTTCCATAAACCTGTTATGTCTTCTGTTTATAAAAGCCAACCATTCGCTCACTAATTCATCAGGAGCCTTTTAGAAGTGTATGTTAAATCTATACAAATAAATAAAATTGAACGGGCGTACCACAAAAACATTAACCACACTTTAAACCTGTGTTAACCCATTAGTGGCCAAACAAAAACCAGAAGTGATATTGTTATAGAGACTTTATTTCCGTGTAAAAATGGGTCAAAAAAAACAGAATATGATGAAAAAAAAATTTTTAAAACATATTTATGGGTTTTATGATGGTGTACTTAATTGAGTACAATGGCCACTTAGAGGTGACATTTTTCAAAGGAAGGCTTTTCGACGCAAAGGGTTTTCAGGCATTTTTTGCATTCCCAGCGCATTCTTGCGTGACATAAAATGTATTGCAATTGTTTCTCAAGTTTTCTTGAGTTGTGGCCAAAACCATCTTGAGGCAAATCGTGGACTTTTGATGAAGATGGACAGTTTTTTTTTGTTTTACGCGGATAATATCTTGCAATGTTGCGACGAAACAAAAACTGCTCCATTCGTTCAGTACTGCTCAAAGCATGTAAACACCAAACATTTGAAATGGGTGTTTCCTCGAGGCCTAAAATAGCCATGTCCACTATGTAGGTAAGCAGGACCCACCACCATTTTTTGCCACAAATGGCAGTTCAGTACAGTGATATTGACTGATCAAACTCATCGACTCCACCCATAATTTTGAAAAAGTCGTGATTACCCAACATCAGCCTTTTGTCTTCTTATTGAACAACATCCTTTTACTTCCATAGACTCAACATTATCAAAGTTGGTTGTCATATTTATCAAACCTATAATCATACGCTGGTCGGCACTCTCACATCTTTGATACTTTTCAAAGGACATTTTTCGGTACGATTCTCTTCACGACTCTCGATCCCAAAGGCTCTGTAGAAGCAATGGTCGATTTTCCATTGTAAAAATTGAAAGCGTATAACATTATCCAGATGCCCTTGCTACCACCCTGTTTTTGTAGGATCTGGTGGTAAACATACCACACCAGACCAGACCATAGCCAAATATGACTTTGCCATTAGGCAAGGCTTCATTAGGCTTTATCATGACTAGCTTATACGACAGCTTTGAGGGCTTATTCGAGCCCTATGTAGTTATTTGCATGAATGAACACTTGTCATGAATCTGCAAAAAGTCCGGAATATTGCACACGCATGTGGCCATTGTACTCAAACAAGTACATCAACAAACAGATCAAAATATATCAGTCATAGATAACATAAAATGTTTTATTTATAACTCAAATATACTTAGGCATTGTATTTCGTCAATATAACTCAAAAATTCGTGATTTACTTTGAAAATAAACAAAATATGGCTATCCGAAAGCACACACTACCATCTACAGTTCACTCCGTAACTTTGAATGACGCTGACGGACAGATACTTTTCTATATACCCTCAAATTATTATTTTTCGTATTGCCCCACTATGGGTCTTTTTTGATAATAGAAGTTCCAATCATATTATTTTACAGCTATAGATATAGAAAATATTAAGTAAGTGTACTCAATTGAGTACAGTGACCTCAAATGGGTTAAACAGTGTTTAACTCCTAAACATGCCTTAATCGCGTGTTTAAATATGAGTAACCACAAACCCTCATTTAAGTAGTGTCTAACCGTTGTCTTACACAATTCTTTTGTGATATTTCTAATCATTTTTGATGTTTATCTTTAGACACTGTCAAGCTAAACAGGCGTCTAAAAATGTTTTTTTTTTAATTTGACATTTGGAAAATAAGTGTTAATAAACCTACCAGAAACCTACAATAACCTATCTAACCTGAAATAATACCTTACCTAAAATAATAACTCCTTACTAAATTATTTCTTTATCCCATTTGTTAACGATACGAGCTGGTCGTTTTCGTGATGGTGAGCATAACGCCGGCCCATAAAAATTGCAGTGCCACTCAGAACTTTGAAACCCAAAGGCCTGCGCGGCACTGCAGTGCGCTTCCTGCCACTAACAAAAATTATCTCACCTCTGGTACTCCTTATCGAGAGAGATATCTCCACTCCGCTCCGGCGTGTGTCGCGGATGCTCCGACAGGCTGTCCTCAGCCTCCCACTCGCTGGAGAGCTGGATCTTGTTGCTTTCAGCGAGGCATTGGTTGAGTCGAGGGTACCAGCCGCGAGCGGTTGGGTAGGCGGCTTCCTGCACTCTGAAATGACTGATAACGTTTTAGTAGTGTAAACTAAGTAATCAGCGCCATCTGGTTTTCGTAACTGTCAACTCTTGTTCACAATCGATTTTTTTGTGAACGTGATAAAACTAATGATAATTATTTGACACACGTATGACCCTTTTTAACGTTACTACTAGCTACTGTTCTAAAGTTGAAAATCTGTCTCCAGGCATGGGTTTGTGCAGCAAGGCACCAACTATATTTAAGGGGCAGAATACACGCACCGGTATGTCGCTGGCACACATGGCTTACATGAAAATGGGCAAAATATTAAATCCCAAGTTTTGGGTTTAAAAACTTGAATGGATCAAAATGAAATTTTTGCTTAACCTTTGTAATGTTATTGCTAGCAACTTCACAGAGTGCGATTTGTGTGCTTGTTTATCTTTAAAAATGTTGAGATGCGCGAGCGAGATAGCAGCCGTATTCTACTCCTTAAGAGCTGTGCATAGACAGAGTCTTGTGGTTCCACCTTCAAGCACTTTGTCACTTGAGATCAGGTGCGAATAAAATAAAGATACTTACGGCTTAGCTGAATACAAGCTATCGACAAGGTCCAGTTTACACATCTCCAGTTCCTTATAGACTACCCTGCGATCCTTGACGCAGTTGCAAAGCTTAGGGTTCTCCGTAAACCAAAGCTTTGGAGCCATTCGGGTCTCCCTGAAAACAGTTATGTAACATACAGTTGCCACTAAGTATTACACTAGTACTACAGAACAGTATAATTAGTTTTTAAAAAAATATCGGTGAGTCCGTTAAAATTACATAACTTAAATAGTACTTCACACCGGAATAGTTGCTCGACTTGTATCAAGCACGAGTTTGATCGTGTACGGAGTATTATTATCATTTCTGGGCTGGCTCGGCCAAGTGTCAGCTTGAGGCGTTGGAGTCTATTGAGAGGAGAGCCAAGAGTCTCATCAGCAACAGCTCGCTAGTTGAACGGCGCATAATTGCTGGTTTATTCAGTTTTCTATTGGTTACATTTCAGCGAGTGTGCATCAGAATTACACAACTTAATTCCCCCTTCCTCTTTCCATCATCAGGCGACTAGACAAACGGCGTAGCGATATCAATACATCGTCAATATTCTTTTATCGCAAGAAGCGGTTAGCTTCTACCTTCATCATGCATACTGGTAAGCAGTGGAATGCCTTGCCTGAGTCTGTTTTCCCTAATCGCTATAACCTGGGTTTCTTCAAGTCACGAGGGAACAGATATCTTTCTAAGCGTACTCCATTGTCGCTTACCATCAGGTGAAACAGTATTCAAACAAAAAATATTCCATTATAATTATGTATGTAATATATTATAATAAATTAACAGTATATTTAGACCGAATCTTGTAGTATAAAATCTTGTAGTCGTCATGCTATACTACTTGTAGCATTCTAATACAGCAGCGAAAGCATAAGCAGTGAATGGATGTAGAGTGGAAAATGAACTCATTAGAAATCTACACTGCATCTGGGACTTAGGGTGTACTTACTACTTTTTTTTTTATTTGCTAACGAGACGAGCTGGTCGTTTGCCTGATGGTACGCATAACGCCGGCCCATAACAATTGCAGTGCCACCCAGAACTTTGAAACACAAAGGCCTGCGCGGCATTGCAGTGCGCTTGTTATCCTGAGACATTAGGTATTAAGTCTCATAAGCCCAGTAATTTCACTGGATACTCTGCTCATCAAACCGGAACACAGTAATGCTTGCACACTACTGTTTGGCGGCAGACTTCACGAGCAAAACGGTGCTAACAACCCAGACGGACACTCGCAGAAGAGTTAGTCCTCCCACTAACAAATGACTTACAAGTCCTACAACCAGCTGGCACCAAAATATAGATGCTAGTCACTGATGTCAAAGATAAGGGAACTCAGGTCTTAAGCTAGAATTAGAATTACATATAAATAACTCACTTGTAACATTTATTCTTGTCATGTCTAAACAACAAGGGCTGGCAAATCTTTAACACAAAGCTCCAAGTTTCCAAAGAATGCACTGTGTGTTTAGCCATTTTTCTTTCCACAACAACTTTTTCGATCACCTCACTATCTGACTTATAGTTTTCTGATATCTTCAAGCTGTCAGTAGACTTGTAACCGCTCTCAACGGACTTACAGATACTTTCGCCAGACTTATAACCGTCAGAATAATCGCTGCGGCTTGTATGCAATTCCCTCACACGATCGTCCAATTCTGGAGTCACAGATTCTCTAATATCACTGTCATTAATGAGAGAATCGTCGTCTTTAATTGGAGATTCGTCATATTCTACTAAGCCTTTATCCTGGCTAGTTTCGTCGATCTCTTCTTGTTTAATTTCATTAATAACTTGTTCTAAGAACTTGTCATCTGATATTTCGTCCATCGTATCATCTTTCAATTCATATTCAAATAACTTTATATCAATTGGCGAATCATCATATACTTGACTTTTCTTAGTCTTTACTGATGCAAACTTATCTAGGGCAGAGTTTTCATCAAATATATCTAAAATATCATCATTGTCAGGTACTTCCGGTTCAGGATCTTCAATTTCAAATTTGAATGAGTCTATTACTGGTGTTAACCTTTTTAATTTAGGTTTTGGACTTTCTATTGCTTTCTCCGCTCTGCCGAGACTTTCTCTAAGCTGCTCCATTGGATCTACTTTGGATACAACAGGTGTTGGATTTTCTTTTACTATTTTTTTTGTTTCTTCCGATTTAGGTGTAGAATCTTTCGATTTATCTTCGTTATCAGACCAACTGTCGCAGACTACGAAATCTTTCAAATTGACATCGGCCTCCTTTTCGATTTTCATAAAAGATTCATTCTTAGTTTCTTCCATTTTTGAATCCCTTTCTTTGAATCTGCTATCCCTATCTTTATATTTCAAATCCTTGTCTTTAGATTTACTATCGAACTCTTGTAGTTTAGTATCCCTGTCTGACTTTTCATTTTTATCTCTGAACTTTTCGCTGTCCCTGGATTTCTCATACCTTTCCTTAGGTCTATCTCTGCGTTTATCATCTCTGTATCGTTCTTTGTGTTGTTCTGTGTACTTTTTGTGGGTATGAGAAGACAGTCTTCTTGTATCATATTTGTCACTTCTTCTTTTATCTTTTTCTCTACTCTTTCTTAAGTCGTGTTCATCGAGTTGGTTTATTATCTCAGAAGCTTCATCTTTTTTCCTTTGGAAAGGATTGTCGTAGTCAGGTAAAAGTTTGTGATAGTCAAATTTGAATTCTTTTCCTTCGGCTCTAGCTTTTTTCGCCTCGCGAATTAGTTCGTCTACTTTGGCCGGATCTGTAATAAGCATAGCGCTTTTTAAAGCTAGTTCAATCATTGATAGATAAATCAAGTATGTATCAAATTACAAGGCCGACATTAACTACAGCTTCTAAAACATACATATATATTTACTTAATATAAAGATTAAAAGTATGAATACGGAAAAAATATTTTTATTGCTCCTTTAGTTACTTACCTTTTTAACAAATGAACTGAACGATGGTTCTATATTTTTATGAGTTTATCGTAACGAAATTTACTGTGTCTACTTTTTCTAGATCAAACTATGTCTTTACAAAACACATGCAAACGATACACTACATAACTACAAAACCAAGCATGAATTAAACAAAACATCTTTAGACTTACGAATCGCAATGTACCGAGATGTGCGTATAGCAAGCGATTGCGGTACGTTGTCCTTGGAGTTTCTATCTGTGCGCCACAATACAACAAGCAAACAAGCAAGATATTAGTGCAAATAAAAAAAATATATAGGCCTAAAAGGATTACGATTAAAGTTATCCGAACATTGATGACTTATTCTAGTAACGAACTGCTGCCCCGCGGTTTCACCCGCGTGGAGATTTTGGATTTCATGATTTTTATTTTTTGCGCGGAACCCTAATAGAATTTGCAATAAAATAATATAGCGGCTATAAATTGAGATGTAAGCTATCCTATCTTTTAAGTTAGATCAAACTGCACACGGTGTGCAAATTTGATTAAAATCGGTTAAGTAGTTTAGGAGTCCATCGCGAACAAACAACGTGACGCGTAATTTATATAATTATATTAAGACATTAAACATGCGAAAGTTGTGTGAATATTTGTTACCACGTGTCTCCGTAACAACTTAAACGATTTTGATGAAATTTATATATATATATACCACGCGGACAAAGCCGCGGATAGAAGCTAGTTCGTACTAATTCGGAATCAATAAAAATGACAAAGCGGATAATTTTAATCGTAGTACTGTAAGCAGCGTGATTTATCACCGACAATACCTTTATAATGGGTGAGACATGTTTCTCACATGCAATCATTGTTATGATGACTCTTAAACATTTTAGGCAATGTGAATATTAGTGCCACTCTTGCGCACTAGATTGTAAGTCCAGCGGGGTGTACAAGAGTGAGAGGCGCATACTTATGTCTCTTCCACATCTTCAGCTCCGCCGCGAAATGATAGTAGCAAAACCGCAGTAGTTCCACCATATCTTGTCAGTTATGCGACAAGCGATACATGAGCGAAACTGCCTGTTCTAATGAACGGATTTGATCAACGTTTTATCTCGTTCCCGCGCGTTATTTCGTCGATATGCTCGGAAGCCGGTTACACCTCCACGCGCAGTCCGCCATTTTGTTGCGGTGCCGCGTTTGTTGCGCACCAGTCGACACGTTTTTAAAGCGTAACTTATTTTTGGGACGACATTTTGCTTCGAGTGCTACAATTCAACTGAGTTCCGCTGCTCAAATCGCCACTAATGTAGAAGGTAGTGTTTTGCAGCGGAATTCGATTAGCGATTTTGCATTATTATTTTCGTGGCGTAGGTGTGATATGAATATGAAGCTCGCGTTCGCAAATTATGAACTCTATAACGTTACTTTGGATTTCGTTTGATTAGAGTACCGATGCACAATACGAAACACACCACTTCGTACTTTGGTGAATTATATGAAGGAAGTTGAATACTATTGTGTGGAAGTTATAATTGCTTAGAATCACCCAAATCGGCACCAACTTTCATGACTTCGGTGTGAAATATGACCAATAAAGTCAAAACCAACATACAGCAGGAAACAAGAAACAAATTGAAGTTTTTAAGCCAATTAAAATGATATTATGACCATTCAAAACATCAATGAGAAAATACAGACTCATCAAACAATCTGTTGACAGATTGCGAATACAGCCACATTTCCGGCTATCTGTACATGTGGTTCGAATCTGTATCATAAATTATAACTACCATATACACCTGGTTCGACTGACCATAGTCAAACGAACGAGGTGTATGATACCAAAAATGTGGTTGCATACAAAACCTAACCTAATGTTTGCAATCCCAAGCTATAGTAAGGGTTATTTGAGACAAGGATCTTAGGTAATACTAGTGAAAGCCATTGAACAGCCGTGATCATTCAAGAACATAACAAGAAGCACACCGTGTTCAAAATGCAACCACCGTACCTATAAAGGATTTGATCGGTGGCATTGCCTTAGTGGGCATGGCTTTATCACTATTTGGCGCTGGGCAGATTAGCCCAAGAGGAATGCCTAGCTCAACCAGCTCCATCTTCCGTTTCATGTCCTCGATTTCAGCTAATGTCTTCTTTTGAGTAGTTATGTAGGAGTCTGGAAATATGAACATTAGATAGATTGCTGGCGTTTTGATGTCGGAGAAGTTGAAGACTGGACTTTGCAGCACCACCAGGTTATAAGAATGTCCACAGCAGGGTTGAACAGGCTGGAAAAATTGAAAGATAAAGATTTCGTACATATGTTGTAATACCACAATTGGGATGTTGACTGATTTTGGGAAAGTGTTTAAAACGATGCGTATGGGCCTAATATAACCCAAAATATTTAAATTTACTTTTTAAAACCACTAATATTTTAATTATCCTGTATTTTAAATGCCGTTTTAAATTTTGCTCCAAAACGCCAGTGACGTCACTTGTTCAATACCACAGAGTACTTTTCTATAACACTGTAAAGTGACAAGCAAAGAGAATATAACCACTACTACCTAGTCTGTGCTACGTTTAGTGACAAGTTGATTCAATC
Organism: Crocallis elinguaria; assembly: GCA_907269065.1. Taxonomy (NCBI): domain Eukaryota; kingdom Metazoa; phylum Arthropoda; class Insecta; order Lepidoptera; family Geometridae; genus Crocallis; species Crocallis elinguaria. The sequence continues at coordinate 12,554,516 of OU026071.1, read as the reverse complement.
TTTTCTACATGATGTATTGTTATGTATTAAAATATGAGTTCTAAGTTTTTCAAGCGTTGTGCGGTGCCTCAGTGTTTAAGCAGTACAGTTCAAACACCAGAAAAGTTGTTTATCTATGATTACTATTATATATTCATTGTTGGTTATAGAAAAAATGATTTTTGGTATAATAAGTACTTACACGGAGGTCTTCACATTTCTAAATTCAGCAGAGCAGAATTATCGTTTGTCGAGAAGAAATTGGCCACCGTAAAACAATCAATTCTCGGCAAATTGGAATTATTTGCCTTTATGAAGCCACTTTCCATCATGGGAGAAATATTCAATTCAAGATTAATATTCAAGAGTCGAAATAAATTTCGATAAAATGGCGCGGGATTCACGGCACAGACAAATAATCACAGAAATCACTCTAAAATACTAAGCACAACGAGCAATATATTCATTGGAGTTTTGGCGGGAACGCGAAAATGTGCTGTTGTTGATTTTGTATTATTTACTAATACGCAAATCACGTGGAGCCAAAAACAAAAAATATATATATACTCCTTCCGATTGAACAAGTGACGTCACGCGCGTTTTATGTCACGTGACTTCGGAGCGATGTGATTACATTTTGATTATTGAATTAAAATTAAATTCCTTAAAAATAAACAAAAATATTGTGTTTTATAAGATTTCTGTCACAAAAACTACAGTTTCGCGGCAAAATTATATTTTTATTTGAATACAGTCAACATCCCAATTCAAAACTATTGAGCTACTTACAAAACTACCACACCATTTTACGACATTACTGAAAAAACTACCATTTCAAAAAAATCTACTTCCCATACTCTTGGAACTATTATATTTTATATATTATATTTTATTTCACGCACACCAGGTTCTGTGGAAAAGTTTGCTTTAGAAAAGACCACATTTTAAAAATCTTATAACTTACAATAGACTTCTTTTTCAAGGGAATTATCAGAGATCTTAAATGCAGTATACCACTTTCATTAAAGCCTAATTGAAATAATTCAATTGGAACATAAAATTTTACACTTTATAATTTTGTAAATTTTGTTGGAGTCCAATTTCAGCTGAAACTCTGTCAGTGACTGGCCTCCTTGTAAGCAAGTATCTACTCCGATATCTTCTATGGTTATACAATGTAGAAGCAAATGCTCCAATACAATGTTTGTAATGACTTAACATAATAGAGATAATAACTATACTAATTACAAAGCAAGGATTTGCTACCTTGAAGTTGTTTTGCCCCAGGCTTAGGTGGTTTTGGAGGTTTCTTGACATCGCTGGCGGGATCAGGTTCAGGTTTTGGCTGTGTTTTCGCACCAGACAGCTTGCCGATGAAAACTGTAGCACCTGAATTGAAAATATAACAAATTCTTTATACCTTCTTGTAATACTGGTTTTTAGTAATATAAAGAAAAAAAACCATGATAATTATTATGCATCATGTTTTTTAGCGCACAAAGTGTATTTATATGTGTCAACAAATCAGCATTGCAATACCATAGGATAGATAACTAATGAAAACACTGTTCTGAATTCACCTTAGTCCACAAAAAAAACAAGTGGTATATTATGGATAGCCATGGATAAAATAGTAATTACAGGTATACCTACCTCCGGAGCTGACATGTTTAGGGACTGAAACAGGAGATAATGAAGACTTCTTCTGTATAGAGAATGCTCGAAGTCTTTTCTTTGCATTTTCGACACCCTTAGGTGTTAGCGGCATACTCTTGCCTTGTTTCGGTTCATTGGTAGAAAATTTTATAACGGGCTGAAATAAAAAATTGTATCTTTAATGTTTAACCAGCACAGTGTAATTTTTTAGCCAATGCAAGACTAGAATTTTTTTTTTAAATTGACTTGCAAACCCTAAACAATAGATAATAAGGAATAATGCAGTGCTATTGTGTTTCAAAGTTCTGAATGGCACTGGGCTAGCATTATGCTTACCATCAGGAAACAAATGTTATGAAAAAAATATCACAATAGTCATCTGTAGCAAAAAGCACTTATTTTTTACAGTCTTGTTTAGAAGTGGTAGAAGTAATAAACTTCTGTCTACATTACACTTCATTATACTATCCTCAGTAAATAGTTTCTAAAGTAATTAATTATATTTATTATTGTGCTCAATGCTGAATATATAGTGAACCGGATAAAAACCCTACTAAAGGATCACGAATAACGACGCAGTCCTTTTTATGCTCACACTTACCCTTTCAAAGCCTGGTGTCCCAAGCGGCTGAAAATCTTGAGAATCCTGCGAATCTGATCCTAATTTGGTATTGTTGTTGCCTCTGGTCTCCATGGTTAGAAGCCTGTTGCGGTACACTTTACACTACTCATCAACATAAGATATCACTGCAGTAAGAATGCACAGGTATGACTACAAGATCGCATTCTGTGCGCGGCTTTTTATAGCATTGGTAGAGAAATCCTTAAGAATATAAAACGCAGGCCAAGTTTAACTATTTTTGTATGGAATCTACAGGAAAAAAGCACGGGTGCCAATCTTGATACAAAATATACTCGCCGTAGTGTCTATGGCTCACATATAGAAAATGACAGTCCATTGCCGCCATGTTTGATTTTTATGTCAAATCTTAATTTGTCAAACCTAAATAAGTAAATAACCGCCATTACAGTTTTAAGGTTGATCGAGTGAAGTTTTGCGTCGATTTAATTCCGTACTTTACCTCTCAATTTGTGAAGCTGTAATACAAGTAGCATTATGTACAACAAGTGCTGTGTTGTGAATTGTGCTAGTAGACGAAAGGACGTCAATTTGCATAGATTTCCAAAAACTGAGATAAGACTCCAAAAGTGGTTACAGTGTAATCAATTGTGAAAATTTAAGAAACTTGAGCTTCGAAGATCTTCACAAGCTGTTTGTATGTGAAAAGAATTTTGAATAAAGGTTTTTCACAAAAGCACTGCAGAGGTCTCGTCTGCGTATCCACGCCTATCCAACGTTATTCATTGATGAAGAGATAACTAATGGAGCTCTGTGATGGAGAACATTGTGATGTTGTTTCTGAATGCATTATTGATATGAATCTGCGATTAACTGTTTTTAACTGGTGCAGTGTTATCAATAGAATATTAAAAGGCACAGATGTTTTTAGGTTAATAAATAAAAGTTTGCCTTGCATGCAAGAAAAACCATATAATAAATGTAAAACAAAATTGAAAAATAAAAAACTAGTGAATATACTATGTAGTTTTTTTATATTCTAATCCTAATTAGGGATATTACTATATAGCCAGTAGGTACCTAACATGGCAAAAATACCTGAACCCAAAAAGAAAAAAAATGTAATTGCATAGGTAAAAGACTATATTCTCATTCATACAAAAAAAACGAAGCAGTTGTCAAAATCTATATGTGAGCCTCGTTACGGCGATTTTTTCTCTATGAAAGTCATCCGTCTGATCCTCTCAGTAGTCTGTGGGAAAAAAGTTTGACAATTTCAATCCAATCAATTGAGAAATTAGTTGAGATTTTTTTTTTTAATTTATTTCTTGACTTGAATTTAGTTGAGTTGACTTGAGATCACAAATTTGAGATTTTTTTTTTATAATTTATTTCTTGACCTGGATACATAGTCCTTAAGTCGCAATATTAGAACAATTTTCGAGTCGAAGTGACGCTTTAGTAAAGCGGTGGATACTTTACTGAAGCTTCTATGGAGTTTTGGATAGAATACGAAAATACACGTTTTTCGCCTTTGTACTATTTGCCTTTCACTCATGCACGTTTACGAACACTTAATGGTTAATAATCCACCATTATTACACAATAACAATCGAAGAAACATAGGTTATATAAATAACACAAAATCAACAACAGCACATTTTCGCATTCCCGCCAAAAACTCATTAGTTGAGATTGAACAATTGAACATAGACGTACTTTTACAGATGACAGAATGACAGCTGTGAGACGACAAATTTTATAATTCTGTCAATTTCATTATCACATGGCACACCACACCGAACCTTCACTGTTTTTTTTCCATCTGTTCAGGGGACCTATTCTCACAATACAGTTTGACAAGGATCTTTATGAACGTGGCTGAAGTGAATGGTGGAAACATAGATATAGGTTGTACAAGATAAACAATGACAGATCGAGAACGTTACAAAAATCTATTTGTGCATGTACTGTATGTGTGACTAAAAATTAGTGCTGTCAGTACGTCTATTTTTTATCGGTTGACCTCAGCATTATGTCGATGAACTTGGCATGGCTAATAACTACCCGACTGCCATGCCATGGCATATAGGGTAGTTTTTGTGTCCCAAGTAACTCACATTTATGGTTCATTTCAGGTTGGAATATCACCTTAACAAAAGACTTCATAATGTATGTAGATATTTATTAAAATCACTCATAACAGATTTCTTGATTAAAACTTTCGTAAGTATGACTCATATTTTTATATATTTAACCGGATTCACTTAAGTGGTACAAGGCCCGAGCTTCGCGACGATTGCCGGTTTCGACTGAGACTGGTTGCAGCGCTCGAAACCACGGTGCAAATACGGAAGTCCAAACAATTTTGTCGAATCGAAAAAACTGATAAATTTATCAAATGTTGCGAGTACCGAAGTTTGATCTTAAACTGTTGTACTTTTTAGTTGCTTTATATTCTTTCGATTCGACCTAGCTATTCGATAATTTTTGTCAAGACTGATAAATTATGTAAAATATCGATAAAACCCATTTTATTGATTTGAACTGTCAATTTTATCAATCGAAAAGATTTGTACTTGCGCTGCCGATGCTATCGTCCATCCCGAGAAAACGGAAATTCTTATTCAATAGATATTTATCAAATGTGATAATATATCTAAAGCACGAGAATTGGGCCCCTGCCTTTATACTTACATAACCAATTTTACTTGTATACGTAGATCTTTCATTCGATAAAAAATACCTACAATAAAAAATACGCAAAACACAAGGAGCCAAACCAACACGAAAATCATAATTGTTTGTTGACAGTTGACACTTGACAGCTGTCTACTCTAACAGTCATGAGTCAACTGTCAATCAGTCACCACCACATACGATACAACACTTAACAAGAGTTTTGGCGGGAATGCGAAAATGTGCTGTTGTTGATTTTGTGTTATTTACTAAAACCTGTGTTTTATCGAGTGTTAATGTGTAATAATGGTGGATTATTAACCATTAAGTGTTCGTAAACGTGCATGAGTGAAAGGCAAATGGTACAAAGACGAAAAACGTGTATTTTCGTATTCTATCCAAAACTCCATAGAAGCTTCAGTAAAGTATCCACCGCTTTACTGAAGCATCACTTCGACTTGACCGCGGTTAGACTAAACTTTAACGTGACTTTGAAGACTTTCATGCACCAAAACTAGAGACTTATTACATATTATTATTATTTATATAACTTGACACTGGCTAAATACGCTAATCGCGTGGAGCCAAAAACAAAACAAAACAAAAAAAAAAAAAAAAACACTTAACAACACCATGCACAAAATACAAAATTACAAATCGAAATTCGAAATCGTACTTTAGCAATACATTATTGCTATTGTACATATTTTTGAAAACATAAACAACTGTTTTAACTTTTAACCAACCTTTAAATACGTCTTAACTTATATGAGATCATATATACTAATCTGTGTATGAGATGTCGGCCAAAAGTACTCTGTGATGTCGGCATCGTACTTTATTTTGAAAATGTTAAGAAAGAAACGAAATAAAAAATTACAGCAAACAAAAAGTGTAGAAAATCGCGTACATAAATCATCCCATAACAATAATAGTATTACGTGCAGAATTTGTTTGAATGAGGGGTCTATTCCAATATATGGTGAATTTACGTTTGATTTACCAGAAGCCATTCGAACTTTTGGCGGTATAGAAGTAAATGAAAATGATGAGTATCCAAAGCATTTATGTCAAGACTGCCATTCTCTTCTAAAAGGAGCAGTTTTATTCAGAAAGTCAGCCCGAGAGAGTGATGAAATTCTACGACAAACTACTACTAAAGCTGACACTCCTATGATAAGTGAAGATGACACAAAAAATGATTTAGGAACATCAAATGAAACAGCGGTTGATAAAATATACAAATGCAAATCCTGCAAGTTAAAGTTCAAAAGATTGGAAGCATACACATTGCACAAAAACTCCAAAAAGCATAAGAATGTGCGTATCCAGTGCAGAATATGCCTGAAGTTATTGACTCCACAACTTTATGAGAAGCACTTGATAAGACACCAGTCAGCATCTCATCTTGTATGTGATGTGTGCGGTAAACTCTACAGGAAAGATAACTTACTCCGCCATTTACAACTGCATAGTAATGATTTACCATTTCAATGCCAAGTTTGCCCTTATAGAGGGAGATATATGGAATCTCTCAAGATACACATGAGAACTCACACCGGAGATAAGCCATTCTCTTGCGATAAATGTGAGTTGAGGTTCATAACAAAAAGCAATCTTAGCCGCCATTTGCTGACTCATGAAAAAGAGAAGCCTTATAAATGTGTTGAATGTAGTAGAGGATTCTGCTCTCAGCGAGAATTGGATGTTCACATTAGAGCTGACCATGCCGGTATTAAAGAGTTCAGTTGTAGATTATGTGGCAATAAATATGGCACAAAAAAAGCTTTAATGAGACATGAGTTGAGAGTTCACAAAAGAGATAAAATGGCTAAGGGACGCATGCCTTTGTATTTACAGGCTCAGTTTCAGAACAATAGTGGATTGCTATCTTCTGTACTATAATTGTATAATAAGTTATACTATATAGTATATATATCTATTTATTACATACTATGTAATACTAATACATAATATTTAAGTAATTGAATATATTATCTGTTTCTACTAAAATAAACACCAAAAAAGATTTCATCCTTAGTTTTTATTTAAAATATTATTATTTAATATTTTAGACTTGGGATTGATTACAACAAAAGACCTGCCTGACACCAAGGATCCTTGGGAACTAAATCATATTATAAGTATAAATTTACCATCTTGCATGTGTTTAGCTTTATTTATATTCTTATAAGATTTTGTTATTCTTTTATTAGGTTTATGCAGTAGTTTTCTTTTCCTATAATACACCTATTCATTCATTGAACATTTTGCATTAGCCAAAATACACAAGTGTCTATTGCTAGTGTTATTAATACAATGTTTTTTGATTGGTGACTTCCATCATCAGCTCTGACAGGTCATCACTTAGTTTTATTTGCATAATAGGCAGTCCAGGCTCTGTAAAATACATTAAAACTGTTAATATAAAGGAGGTGGTTGTTGTGACCTAAAAACTAAATCATAGCATTATTAACACAGAATTAAATAATAATCAATGAGAAGTCATATTTTGAATATTATTTAAAACCCCATCTTATTATTGCTTGATAGAAAAACCTAAAACAATAGCTAAAATAATGTTGCAATATTAGCAATAGCTATTAAGAATCTTGTGCAATAGTGTCTAATGAACCAGCAACAATATTGTTGGGCTTGTAGTAATTTGTTCACAATTTGTTATAAGACAATCTGCTACAACCCTTATATTAAACAGTAAATTAGTGCAAATTTGTTGGAACAAACCTAAATCGGCATCATATGTAACTGGGAGCTCAGTTTTAACATCCAGCTGCTGACTACCTCCCACACTGTGGATCTCACCGACATCTGCAAACACCATCTCTGGTGTATTTGAGAACAGGGTTGTTAAGTCAACAGTTTCAATCTTCTGCTTTTTACCGGCCTTATCAGCTTCTGCTGATCTTTTTCGTGATGTTATATTTTTCTTCTTTTTAAATTCAGTACCCTTCTGGCTCAAAACTCTGGTCACTTCCTTCCGTATTGACTCTTTGACATCGTCAGACAAATCAACGCCACTGTCATAGTTTTTCACATACTTTGTGATTGGTTCATCATCACTGGAATCATCATTCTTGTCTGCTGTCCCTTCTCTGCAGTATTCCTGCCATTTCTTCAATATATTTTCAATTTTTTTCTGTAATATAATAATTTAGTAAAATAACGCTTAGGATTCATATTCACAGTTTTTTCATTTCGAGCGGAAACACAAAGAGGGCATCAACTAGTGGTAGAATTTACCCACACAACTGTGCAGGCTTAGCCCAGTTTTAAGGGCAAAGTAATCAGCAAGAAAATAATGGATTGCAGAGATTGAGATCTGATGTTTCGAATGACTGCCTCTCTGTTCAGTGTTGTGCAGGAATATAGCATTCAAGTTTTATACTGACTTACAATGCTTATCATCAGGTGACAACCAAGGCAAGTTTTAATGTACTCATGATTGAATGTTTGATTGTTGTTAGGTACTTACAAACTTAGCAGGGGCTGGTATTCGTAGCATGAAATGGTGAGAATGTGTCTCTGTCATTTCACATCGAGAGCACAGATCATAGTCTTTGCAAGAGACGCACTTATATCTGAATCCTGTGACACTAGTCTCACAATTATTGCATACAATGTTAGGATGGATTTGCTGGTCATCATTGGAGTCTTCAACTGGCTCTGTAAAATTTACAAGAAATTGTAAGTAAAGGTACTTTTTTAAGATCTGAAGTATTTTTCTCTCACAAATTTTTTATTCATTTACTGCCAGGAAAACTTAGTACATACTGTCAAAACATTTTTGTGGCAGCTCTTTAGAGGTAGTGAATCAAGCTATGATAATAATTAAGTAATTGGAAGTGTGTGATACTATGCCTGTTTAAAATTTATTAGTTATGTGAAAACAAAATTATAGGTTTTGGAACTCACCTTCCATAACTGACCCAGGAAGACACAGAGTAGGAAAGGCATCCGTGCACAAATGCTTGTTTTTGAAGCTGGCTGCAGAGAAATGCCGCGAACAGAATCTATACAGAACCCTCTTTTCTGGCGGTTTATCCAGTAAATCCGTTCTGCCTGCCGACTCTAACCATTGTTCTTGACTGTTGAGGTGTTATAATAAGTTTATTGGTTCGGTTTTCGTCAAAAACCGTAGAAATTAACAAAAATGTTAGTTGAAAGAAGTCACAGATCAGTAATATTAAGAAGTTCATCTTACCGACGACGCTCCTTCGGTACGCTGTAGTAATACAAGTGCTTACTACTCCGGCTGTTACGGCCACAGCCAAAAACACAACAATAATTCACCATAATCAACTATTACTTTCATAAATTCATTAAAAATGTGTTAGCATCCCTTTCCCTTTTGTGATTGTGACCACAGATTAATATATATGATATATCCACAAATTATATAGGGTATGATATATCACAGATTACTATATTATACCTATGTACCTAGCTAGATTGTGACTGGTCCACAACTCCACAGTCCACAGATCAGTATATATGTAGCTAGATTAAAAATAATATTTTTTTTGGCTCCACGTGATTTGCGTATTTAGCCAGTTTCAAGTTATATAAAATATAATAAATCTCTAGTTTTGGTGCATGAAAGTCGTCAAAGTCACGTCAAAGTTTAGTCTAGGCGCGGTCGCCGGTCGAGTCGAAGTGACGCTTCAGTAAAGCAGTGGATACTTTACTGAAGCTTCTATGGAGTTTTGGATATAATACGAAAATAGACGTTTTTCGTCTTTGTACCATTTGCCTTTCACTCATGCACGTTTACGAACACTTAATGGTTAATAATCCACCATTATTACATATTAACACTCGATAAAACATAGGTTTTAGTAAATAACACAAATTCAACAACGGCACATTTTCGCATTCCTGTCAAAACTCATAAAAAATTAGTAATATTAACAGTCACAAACTTGAAAAACTGAGAATGACTGAGATGCTATGCACAGAGTAGGAGTAATTTAACACTTTTGATGCTACGTATCATGGTTATTAATCTGTGGTATCAGACGGTCATGTTACCTACATCGACGCGTGCTGTAGTGTATCATTGCAAAGTTAGAAGATGACAGTTAATAGTTTTAATTATTTAGAGCTTTATGGCTTGCGCAATTTTGCCTGCGGTTTGTTTCAGACACCGAAGCTCGAAGGACCCCGGAGTGGCATGTACGGAAATGATTTTTACCAAGATGGAACACCTATGATCGATTTATTTGCGTCAGAGACCGCATGGGTAGTAGCTAACTATGCAACCTTAGATTTGAACGATCACGAAGCGATGTTTCACAATGCATTCAGCGTGTCTTGGAATTTCCCTTGGGCACGGATATCCCCGCCACCGTTCCTCATTCCTAGTGTTGCTGCATCTCAATCAGGCGACAGGAGTGTATCTGATCGGAGCCCGACGTTGGGAAAAACTATTCTGGCGGGCGGACTTGAAATCATGAGTAATCGGAGCGCCTTCAACGAATGAATCGAAAGACGACAGGGCTACCATCCCAGCGTTAAGAACATGGTTCTAGAGGTCTGGAAATGTGGGGGTGGTAAGACAAATTAAAAACATGGAATAGGGATGTTGACTCCGTTTTTTTTTATGATGTCAATCAATTCGTTTTCTCATATCGAAAATAGAACGAAAACTGCGAATCGAATTTTGATCTTGTGCAGGTCACGTGGTACGCCGCCAGCTGTCAACATCCGTGCCGGGTATTTTACTATAGTCTTTTTCAAATAGGAAGGCACCTGACACCTGTCACCTGACATCTGTGACAGGTACATAGAACGTAAAATACTACGTAAACATTTCCTATGACGTCACACCAATGGCCGATATATTTTCTATTTAGCAGTGAAAACATTAAGCAAACTTACAAGAAAAACTACTAAAATAAACGGCAAAAGACACAATAAATAGAATAAAGGTTATTAATTTGCGTATAAATGTTCGCGTTCACTTTTCAATATAATCAATATTAAATTCGTTATAACTTGTAATGTTACGTACTACTGCCGATCTTGACGGCATGACAGTAGGGGTGGGAAATCGATTATTGTTTGAATTGGAAAATATCGAAAACAAAACATATTAATCGACTTGATTTATGAAAGAGCCGTCGTTAATCTGTACCCAAACATAATAAACAATAGGAAAATTTGTAATGAACTTACTTTTCAAAGAGGCGCTGTTCCATTTTGCTATCGAATACGTATGTACTACTACGTATTTTATATATAGGCAGTCAGGCATGGAAAATAACATGGTCCACGCCGAACGAAAAAACAACACACACGGATGTAGATACATTTGACGTAGACGCAACGTAGAATTAAATCTTATTCATAATGTTATCCTTCATATAATATTCTCTTTTTCTTTTGGAAGAGTAGGGATAACAATAATTAATATTCAACAAACTTAGAAGACACATAATGACGATGATCAATAATTATTATTACTATTTAATTCACATGCTATGTTCAAATCAAATTTGTATTATTAGTGTGATTTAAAGATTAATAGGAGTGATAAAAATCTTGTGTAAAACAAAATGATAAATTTCTTTTCTTTCAAAAGATTTATTTTACGCATCCGCATTTTGCTACCTATCACTGTTTCTTTTTAAATTTCTTTAGGATTCCTCTGAAACTCATTAGTAGGACTTATAGATAGATAGTTGTTCACAAAACACTTAGAAATAGATACAAAAATTGTTCGATAAGTACCTAAAGTCGATGATAATCGGTAGTTAAAAAATCGAATATACCTAGGTGCGGCACATCCTTAAAATTGACAATGCATGTTTGACAGCTGACATTTCGAATGGGTGTCAGGTGCCTTCCTATTTGAAAAAGACTATAGACATGGGAACAACTAGGAAATCATAGCCTTTGTGTACGTATATTAATTAGACTTTCTGAAATGTATATCTATAAAGCGTTCAAAGATGCGTGCAGACGAACGATTGGTTTATAATAATATCAAATAAAAGCCACACTTTCTAAATAATGGTATATTTTCAAAAATATCGAATTACATGACCTGCATTATCTATTTACAAAAAAACATAATAAAATCAAACCATTCTCAATTTACGCCGCTGATAGGTATCACTACATAGATACAATAGATTTTAAAAAAAAATTCTTTGCCAAGACACCATCCCAGTGTCCCGAATTCTGTGGTATACATACGAGCAAATCTCTACACAACCATTCCAAGTTGAATTATGAGGAAATCACAGCAATACTCTCATGCACGTAGCGCCAGACTCGGATTGGAACACAGAATCGGATTTCAAGTATAGGAGCCCGCCTCCTTCAACCCAATCAATCAATGAACTATCCTAGGATTAAAATCAGCGATGTTGCTGGCTGTGGCCATTAATTATCTTGAGCCGGCAATCATGGACATTACATTAAAATAGTTTATTGAAGTGAGAGTTTCACTCAATTTCATTAAACTATTTCAATTGTGAAAGACCTCGAATTGACTCGTTTGGTTAAATGCTTGCAGTGCATTATAATTTATATTTACATTATCAGCACAAAATCAGGGTCCTCTGTCTAACGGACTCGCAAATCTCATCAACAAATAGAAAGGTTGTCAAAATATAATTGATTAAATAGTAGAAAATTGTACAAGCGGGACTTAAAAGTTAGCCTAGGATATTATATTAGAGTAATAACGAAACAGAAAGGACAGGAACACAATCTTTTTATCTTCTTTTATGTTTGTTGCTGTGTCAATCAACATAGTGGCACCAATACTTTGAATTGGCATTAAAAATGACCCATTTCAACAAAGTCCGTATATCTTTCGGATATCCCATTTCTGCCATAATTCCTTGTAATTTCTGTAAACTGGAATTGATGTCCATTTCTGTTCCATTCCTCCTGATATAACGTCATCATCAGTTCTAAAGGTTTTTTAAGCCTATTGCGCCCGGGTCGATTCAATGAACTGCTGCCCAATTTTGTATGTAAATTACAGGGTCTGTTGAAATTAGTCCCAGCTGATCGTAGATGGAGGATTAGTATTACCTATATACTTCGTCTAAGCAGCTGATAGATAGAGAGTAGATTGGGTATCGAAACACTGTGTTGAAGGTCTTATACCTTCGACATACGTTCAACCGTGCTATAATTTACTATAATTTGCTCTTGTATAATTTTTTACGCAGTTGTCTATGATATTACCAGTCAGTTTTCTGTACCTAGTATTGAAACTATACCATGATTAAAATTTGTATCGTATCGTTGGTACTAATAACAAGATATTATTTCTAAAATAAAACATACAAGAACTTAAAATAGCGATGTACAGTTTATCGATAAAAATCATTATATCCGAAAATAAAGTAATTAATATTCTAAATACAGGTGATACTAAAATATTTTGTTTCTAGTTTTATCCCCATTTAAATATAAGAAAGCGCAATGGTACAAGTCTAAAAGCGGTCTGAGCTTGTTTTTTTATTAATTTTATAATAAAGTAATAAATTTTGCTCTCCTTATTGGAGGTTGTCGAATGGCGTCAAGTGAGACAAACCCTTTTATATAAACTATTGATAAGTGAATAATTCAAACTACTTTCAGATCTCTTTCTAACTACAAATTATTTTGTTCTACGAGTATTTTCGTGGTAAATCTAAGTCTTTAGATTTGCTCCACTCGCCGCCATTTTGTTTTTATTTGTCTCTGATATTCCTTAAACCTAAATCTTACTATCTAATTTTGATTCAGTTTATATATATAAAAATCAACATCCCTACTAGGTTTAGTTATTGGTATAAAAAAGCTAAAAAAACACTCAGTATCAGTCGCTCGCGGGACTCGCATAGTTATTTTCATACGAAATAAAATGAACACTTTAACAAGAGATCACTTGACGGTGAGTTCAAAGGAAAACTTTTTTCAATAATACAGTCAGTTTCCAAATGGTTATTCTACTTATAATACTTAGCGATGCAAGTCCCCCAAATGTGTCAGCATTTATAATGCCGTGCCATTGAATATTAAGCTCTAAGTGGTGGGACTTATAGCGTAAAATCCAACAATACCGCTAGACAGATTGCTCTATCTAAGTATAAAGTATTAAGGTCTTACAAAACACACTACATAGTGAAAAGTGTGACTTTGTAATTTACAGAGATGTAATTCTAACGCATATTCTGAGACTTGAAAAATTATAGAAATAATTATATTCACTTCGCTGTCTGTCTGTTTTATTACACCTTTTGTGCTTGCTACTAACAAAACAATAATGTTTTCGTAACTTATTTCCTTGGTAAAAAAAAAACTTGATCTGATGGTAGCTTTTAATTTTCGGCATGAACTGCCGTATCTGCATATCAACGATGCCATTCTATCGATATCGATAAAGTCATTCATGCCAGCCCTAGTTGTATTTCAGTTGGACATTATTTAGTAAGGAAACATTCGAATAATCATAGTTTTACAATTATGATGTTTTATATTGAGTCATAATAAGTAACGAAATTTTTTGTGCGTTAACATTGTACGATTTTGTATGGCATAATGGTTCTAAGTACAATGGCATTGTTTCCCGTACACTGCAGTATTAAATGGGTCGAAAACTTTAGAGGATTTTTGAGTCTATTGACGTAATTATTGCATCAAGAAATATTTAAAAAAATAGCTTTAAAAAGAGCGACGATCCGACTTCAATGACAAACTACTGAATCGATTTTAATGAAATTTCTATGGGACCAATCTGAAAGTATATGCTTTCAAATAAAAATAGAATTTTCCAAATCGGTTAATAAATGACAGAGAAACAAACAAAAAAATCCACAGAATTGATAACCTCCTTTTTTGGAAGTCGGTTAAAATTATAGTAAGTTGAATTATGTTTGTTAGCTCATATTCGCGTCTAGCAAAACGCGGCGTGGCTAGAGGCGAAGCTGTTTCAAGTAACATACTATACCAAATTGGAAACAGTAAGAGATAAACTGAGCTTGAAAATACTCGTTTCCCACCATAACCTGATTGTAACTGTTACGAATTTAGTCACTCAAGTGATTGATTGAACGATCAATAGAAAACATCGAAATTGTACGTCATTCTCTCACTTACTCAAAACAGTGTATATTTCATTTACCTCATACAAAATCTAATTACATAGCTTACAATATACCTAAATAATTATAGACAGTCGTGCGTCAAGACCATAATATTTGGTCTCATACATTTTAACATACAAAAAATATTGAAATTAATAATAGTAAATACATCGAAAAATTCACCGAAGAGCTGTGCACACTGAACAATTAATGTTGCTATAAGACAAATATAAATTTACTGTGTTTTTTATTTATATTGAGAAAACAAAACCTTACTATTATATTATTGTATAATAGGTTATTTAGACGGCACTTTATATAGTACGTAATAATAAATTATTTAAAAGCCAGGATTTCAAAGCGAGGCCGTATGTATGTCAAAACATAAATAAAATATGTATGTATGTAAGTATTTACATATATTTATTTCCATGCACATACCTCCAAAAAATTGTGCTAACCTTGGGGTATAATTTTTTTGGCCTTATTTTTATACAGGTTTTCAGAAAACCTTTTTTTACACCAAATAGTCTCTGTTATATTAAAATAAATTAAGAAAAAAGAATGTATTAAAATGCAATAAAATATGGCCTCTTTCGTTATTATCAAAATAAATACGTAGATAATATTATTTTTACTTTTTATCTTAACTTCATGATATTCTTTTTAAACTCCTAGCACTTCATTTCTTTGGACATGATTACAGTTTGGTATTTTTGATACCAAAAATTATTAAAATAAAAATCTAATTATTATAACCTAGATACAGAACTAACACTAATTAATGTAGGTATAAAAAGGTCAATTTAAAATTTCTTAAACTAAGCGTCGACATTTTCGTGATCAAAAGCAAAAGTCTAAAAAAAACGCCTTGAGCTTCTGTGCTAACTTTATATCAAGAAATTTTAAATTCACCAAAATTTGTATACAAAATTACAAATAGGTACTTTTAATTATTAATTATGAAACTTATTCGTTCTCAAGCGGAAATTAGTCGAAAGCGAAAGCGGTTTTTTATAATGTAAACCTACCTACAAAAATTAAAAAAAAACTAATATTGAGTTACAAAATCATTTTGTACAAACTTCAAAATATATTAACGTAAACTGATATAAAAAACTTAAAAGATTGGCTTGGATTAGCATATAAAATGCTAGATAAACAATAAAATAAAATCATAAAAAATATAACTCGTCAAAAATGTAATTGATATGGCAGACGACTGAATGTCGATGACCGTCAGTCGTAAATCAGTCTCTTTCCGATGTCGGTCTAAAAGAAATAAATCAGTTACGTAACACAAATCTTAGACCAAGTCGGACCAAGTTGTCTATTACTCATGACCAAATCAAAATTAATCATACAAATTACACTTTATTGTCTACGCTAAGTTACTATTTGCTGGGGACCAGACGAGCCTAAGTACCAGCAAATAACAAGCAGTGCCACCCAGATGTATGACACACAAAGGCCTGCGCGGCACTGCAGCGCGCTCGTTACCCTGAGACATTAGGTATTAATTCTCATAAGCCCAGTATTTCATTGAGTACAAAGTTGTACAACCTTTATACAAGTCTGTCGGTCACCGACAAACAATCGTCTGCGCTAGAAACTCATTATAGTTATATTTTTCTACGCTCGAACCTAGTAAGCAATATTTAAAGATTCTGGATGTTGCCATATGGAAGCGCCATTCTATCGCAAACGACCACCAATGGCCTGGCTACATTCACAAACAATCCAATCTTGCAATCCAAACATTGTTTATTAGTTTCAAGGCTTAGGAAATATCTACACGTACAAAAGAGGCTGTGAGAAGAAAAAATACCAAATATACAAAAGGTCCTTAACAACTATGGTATAAATTTATAACAAATTGTTCGTCGAATATAGGTCCGCACTACGGCGTTTATAAATTAAACGTTCACATCCAAATAGGCCTTGAGTAACTCTAGGATATTGATTACTGAAACACTTGCAAGTTTTTGAACTATATAAGTAAGTATAATTCTGATATAATATATGTAAAGAGATACATATCATATTATATGCGGGCTTCTGCCCGCGGTTTTCACCCGCGTTCCCACAGGAACCGTCAAACCGATCTGTCAAATTAAATGAACTTGTCAACGTTATAAAACTTTATTGACAGCTGTCAATGTCAATTTTATGTCACACTAACTTCTGCCCGCGGTTTTCACACGCGTTCCCACAGGAACCGTAAATTTTTCCAGGATAAAAAGTAGCCTATGTTACTCTCCGGTCCATAAACTATATCTATGCCAGGGTCTTAAAGTCTGTTGCCTGATCTAAGCAGCGTATGTTAATGTACGTCATCATATTTTATGTCCTTTCTTGAACCATTGAAATGCACCTAGTCATAGTAATTTAACGTTCATGAAAACCTTTATTGAGCCTTAAATAAATTTCGAATTAACTATTATCTATTGGGGGATTAACCCGACTACCATATAAAGCCTGAGATTAAATTGGTATGTTATCCCGAAATGAGTAATTCTGAGGTCAACAGCACAGCAAATGGTACCCATTTCTTTCAAATGTCGTGAAACATTTCCATGCCAGCAGTACGTTTAGGCTAAGGCAAAGTAACCAGTGAAATTAGGTTTATAAGACTTGACAGTTAAATTTTCAGCGCAGTACAGCACTGCCTAAGGATTGTTAAGGAATATTATTTGATTAGAACTGGGTGGCACTGGACTAAGAGCTCTCGTTAAGTTTATCATCATTGCAAGAAAATGGCTTATCTTCTATCGTAGTTATACAAAAAGTATGCATTACATACAGTTTTTTACAAGTGTTTCAATAACCAAATTGCACTTTATACGCACCGGCTAAGTGTTAAGTTTCGCGATTATAATCAGCTGTGGACGCAGGTTTAACTGTCGTCGAGTAGATTGTGTAGCTCGGCGTAGTTCAGTATGGCACGGTGTAAGAATTCGTAGTGTAACTACGGAAGAAATAAGAAAAACAATCGGTTAGAACATAACTTGGTATAATTCACATTTGACGTCAGACAACTGCGCAATGTCCCTTGCTGGTTTAGTAACCGACGCCGGACAACTGCAGTGTCCCTTGCTGGTTTAGTAACCGACGCCAGACAACTGCAGTGTCCCCTGCTGGTTTAGTAACCGACGCCAGACAACTGCGCAGTGTCCCTTGCTGGTTTAGTAACCGACGCCAGACAACTGCAGTGTCCCTTGCTGGTTTAGTAACCGACGCCAGACAACTGCAGTGTCCATTGCTGGTTTAGTAACCGACGCCAGACAACTGCGCAGTGTCCCTTGCTGGTTTTTTTTCGAGCTACTACTACAGTCCACTTACAAAGGTGTCGATGGTGCGCACGCGCTGCGAGCGCACCTTCCTCGCGACGCAGCACACGTCGACGCGACGCTCTGTACGCAGCTGGCAGATCAGGATGCACAGGGCGACGAATAACGACGACCGCTCCGTGCCCAGGCTGAAAATAGCAAGGTTCAAACTAGGTGAAAGGGGTTAAGAATATTATTTCGAGTTTATCTTCGCCAGTACTCGCGTCAGCTCGGGTCGGAAGCCCTGGTGCAGTGCTACGCAGCGCTGCTGTGTGTGGACAGTACTCACTGGCAGTGCACGAGCATGGCGCCGGGCGCGGCGGCGGACGGCGCGGCGGCGTCGGCCAGTTCTGCCAGTCCTCGCGTCACTTCGGGCACAGCGCCGGGCGCCGTCGGCCAGCCCTGGTACTGCAGCTGTCGCACGCATAACGCTGATCCGTTCTGTGCGTGGATACAATAGAATTGAAACTAAAATTAGGTTTGTGACTCGTGAATCGACACCACTGTATCCAGAGCAAGAGAAAGATTCTATAATAGACAATGTTTTCTATGAGCAAAGCGAGGGCTAACCCAAGACGGAAACTGAGATGGTGAGAATATCTTCGCACGACTTATAATCAAAATCCTATTTTCAGGATTAATCCTTGTATGTTTCATGCAGATCTGGACCAAGTGAAAGTAAACTTTTCAACACAGATCGTCTTATAATATTGTATGTTTATTTATAGCTCCACTCTAGCCAATTCTAAGTGAAGTAAGGAAAATAAGAAATATAGAAAACTAGCTCAGCCCGCGCTTTCACCCGCGTGTTCCAAAAGGAACTGCGCATTTACTGGGATAAAACGTAGCTTATATTAGTTTTCGTTTTTGAAAAATCCCGTCGATCTATTGTTTCGTGAAGGACAAATCAACACTATCGCATTTATAATTAGTACAGATGTATGGACTTACCGAGACTTTGTTGTTGGCGACCCTGAACTGTCGCCTCGTGTAGTAGGGGCAGGATTCACTCTCTTCGTACTGAACTGAGATGTGTTCGTACTGTGCGGTGCCGTCGTCCCAGTATCGAGGGCATTTGCCTTCGCCGAGCTGTAAGGAAAAAGTTTAAAATAATCCCTGTTTGTCTGGGACAAATCCGGGGATCAATTTATCGAATATTTCGCGATGCCAAATTATGCTGAAAGTTTCAACCTCAAATCATTGGTTCTGAAGACAATCCATTCAAGAAACATAAAATTAAAAAAGGGGATATTATGAACACCACTTTTTTTTTAAATTCTAGTCTCGTTGTTTTCTCTTCATGATAATTCATAATCTACAATACCTGTTAGATGTAGGCCTCTCTTACTTGATTCTAAGAAGATTCAGAGACAAGCCTGAGCAAGTGAGCATGCACTTTTGCTTCCATAACATATGACAAAACTGTACTTATGTAATTTTGATATAATTGAAGCATGAGACCACGCTTATGCCCATTTTCACGACGAATTAGGCACTTTAATTTAAACAAATTCCCAAATAGAAACAGTTAGAACACTCCTAAAGATTGGTGAAACGTTTTTTTTTTGCCTGGGCAACTCCGTATTATTTAGGCATGCGGTTTAGACGTCTCCTAGGGTTGGTGAAAACGGGCATTAGTCTCGTCTCTATATCTTAGCATAAGTTAAGAAGTGGTTGTAGCTTGTAAATAAGCTACACCTAGAATGGAAACTGTCTGTCTATCTATACTAATGTAATGATTTACTATGATTTTAACCACAAGCAGGATGTACCTCGCTGAGCATCACAATAGTGGTGACATTGTGCTCTGACACCATTCTCCAGAAGTCCATAATGGTGCTGGGCAGCGGATCTTGCGTGATGATGAACCCTTCTGAATTGTCGTATGCTGTAAGGAAAGAAAATATTTTTTATTTTTAATCAACGGAGACTGGATGAGCGTCGATAAAGGTGACGACTAGATAAAGACTAGGAATAGGAAATTGACAAACAAGTTTTTTCTAATTATCTACATATTTAATTAATAATAATCGTATCCATGTAGGTATTTTAATTTTAGTCTTTTTGTGGCCGTCTTTGTAAAGCTTGAATGTGTAGCTATCCATGAAATGGCTTTTAGTATTAACTAAAAGCCATTTCTGGATACTTCTGACCTATGAATTAGGGAGACAGCGATGAGATGGATTAATGCATGGTAAAGTGTCTATAAAAAGTAAATATGTATAAACATACATATGTATATGTATTTTGGTTTCATGCAACATCCCTATTCGACTCACCTTCAATAAAGGATGCGTTGATGTAGGTAGAATAATCCCGGGTAGGTACGGGCGCCAGTATGACCCGGTTTCTGTCGTACGGTAGGATCTCCTGACTCCTGTTCTTTGTTCTTAGCTCATCCGCAGCGCCGGCAGCGCAAGACTTGAGCGGTTCAGGTATTGGACTGTTTAGAATTTTCTGCAAGCAATAATCATTTTAAGTTTTATATTTTGCATGTGTGTTTAAGAATATATTTGCAAATATAAATATTTTTTTTATGCTAGTTGGTAACGAGACGAGCTGGTCGTTTGCCTGATGGTAAGCATAACGCCGGCCCTTAACAATTGGGATGTTGACTGATTTTGGGAAAGTGTTTAAAACGATGCGTATGGGCCTAATATAACCCAAAATATTTAAATTTACTTTTTAAAACAACTAATATTTTAATTATCATGTATTTAAAATGCCGTTTTAAATTTTGCTCCAAAACGGCAGTGACGTCACGTGTTCAATTACCACAGAGTAATTTTCTATAACACTGTAAAGTGACAAGCAAAGAGAATATAACCACTACTACCTAGTCTGTGCTACGTTTAGTGACAAGTTCATTCGATGCTTTCTGTGTATGTATTGTTATGTATTAAAATATGAGTTCTAAGTTTTTTGAGCTTATTGATTTATATATATGCTTTGGTTAATTAATACACTTTGGATCTTAGAATCTACGATTACTATTATATATTCATTGTTGGTTATAGAAATAATGATTTTTGGTATAAAAAGTAGGTACTTACACGGAGGTCTTCACATTTCTAAATTCAGCAGAGCAGAAATTATCGTTTGTCGAGAAGAAATTGGCCACCGTAAAACAATCAATTCTCGGCAAATTGGAATTATTTGCCTTTATGAAGCCACTTTCCATCATGGGAGAATATTCATGAGTCGAAATAAATTTAGAAAAATAGGCGCGGAATTTACAGCACAGATAAATAATCATAGAAATCACTCTAAAATACTGAGCAGTTAAGCGCAACGAGCTATATACTCATTGGAGTTTTGGCGGGAATGCGAAAATGTGCTGTTGTTGATTTTGTGTTATTTACTAAAACCTTTGTTTTATAGAATGTTAATGTGTAATAATAGTGGATTATTAACCATTAAGTGTTCGTAAACTTGCATGAGTGAAAGGCAAATAGTACAAAGACGAAAAACGTGTATTTTCGTATTCTATCCAAAACTCCATAGAAGCTTCAGTAAACTATCCACCAATTTACTGAAGCGTCACTTCGACTCGACCGCGCCTAGACTAAACTTTAACGTGACTTTGACGACTTTCATGCACCAAAACTAGAGATTTATTATATATTATTACTTATATAACTTGACACTAGTTAAATGCGCAAATCACGTGGAGCCAAAAACAAAACAAAAAAAAAATATATACTCCTTCCGATTGAAACCGTGACGTTACGGGCGTTTTAGGTCACGTGACTTCGGATTGATGTGATTACATTTTTATTATTTAATTTAAATTAAATTCCTTAAAAATAAACAAATATATTGTGTTTAATAGGATTTCTGTCACAAAAACTACCGTTTCGCGGCAAAATTATATTTTTATTTGAATACAGTCAACAACCCAATTGCAGTGCCACTCAGAACTTTCAAACACAAAGGCCTGCGAGGCACTGCAGTGCACTTGTTACCCTGAGACATTAAGTATTAAGTCTCATAAGCCCAGTAATTTCACTAGCTACTCTGCTCATCAAAACGAAACACAGTAATGCTTCCACATTACTGCTTGGCGACAGACATCACGAGCAAAGCGGTGGTAACAACCCTGATGGACACTCGCAGAAGAGTTAGTCCTACCACTAACAAAGTAATAATATTATGTGTGTTGGCAAGGTGGTGGTGATGTGTATGTGTGTCACCTCAAACTCTATTTCCATGAGGCAGCTGGTCGCGTTTGCAGGCGTGCTGCGCAGTCGGTCGACGGTGCCTTTGAGACGGCACGCCGGTATCTCTGTGTCGCCGTAGTGTGCGTATTCCACTAGCGCTCGGTACACGAACACGTATTGTTTCTGTAAGATAATCAAATGAGTTATACAGCCTGAGTTTGAATCGGTTATCTCTGATGGGGGTCAATCAACTCCTGGACGTCAACAACATTTGAATTACGAGTTTTTGAAATTCGGAATTTTTCATTACGTCAAAATTTTACTACAGAACTTCCGGGCAGCCCTAGATCAGCGACTGCAGCAGACAGTCCAGGACTCCCTCCTACTAGCGACTGCATGCCACAGCTCCCTTTATTACCAGCGACTACACGCAACAGGTCCCCGCGCCTGCACGCCACAGCTTCCCTGCTACCAGCGACTGCACGCCACAGCTCCCCTTCTTACCAGCGACTGAAGACCCAGCTTCCTTTAGTACCAGCGACTGCACACTACAGCTCATCCTCTTACCAGCGACTGCACACTACAGCTGCTCTTACCAGCGACTGCACACTACAGCTGCTCTTACCAGCGACTGCACACTACAGCTCATCCTCTTACCAGCGACTGCACACTACAGCTGCTCTTACCAGCGACTGCACACTACAGCTGGTCTTACCAGCGACTGCACACTACAGCTCATCCTCTTACCAGCGACTGCACACTACAGCTGCTCTTACCAGCGACTGCACACTACAGCTGCTCTTACCAGCGACTGCACACTACAGCTGCTCTTACCAGCGACTGCACACTACAGCTCATCCTCTTACCAGCGACTGCACACTACAGCTGCTCTTACCAGCGACTGCACACTACAGCTGCTCTTACCAGCGACTGCACACTACAGCTGCTCTTACCAGCGACTGCACGAGGAAGTTCCGCTGTCGGCGCAGCTCGGCGACGGTGTTAAAGAGCGCGACGTGTCCCTCGGCGCGCAGCTGCTGCAGCAGGCAGTCCAGCGCCACCAGCGTGCCGGTGCGCCCCACGCCGGCCGAGCAGTGCACCACGGCCGGCCGCGTCACCATGTTGGACCACGCTTCGTTCACCCTCTATATAAGCGTGCAGTGTTTGTTTTAAGGCCGCCTACGCACGTTGGCCTCAACTTCGCCCCCCATGCCACACGCCCAACTTGTTGTTGTTTGTTGGAGCCGACGTTGGGGCCAACGTGTGGAGCCGGAGTAATAGGGATGTCAACTCCATTTTTTTGCATGCAGCGGTTTTTTTAATGGGGATGTGGATTCATTTTTTATGTTGTCAATCAATTCAATCAAATGTCTATAACGAAATAGATTGCTGTAATGAAACAAGCAACGATATTATTTTCGATTTCTAAGACGAGTGTAATAGCTGACTGAATCTTCAGCACCAAGCGAGCCGCCCACTTGTGTATTCCCTCTTACTTTAGCGAAGAGTTTCTGAGCGAGACGAACGTTGCGAAATGTTTCCTAAAGTCAGACAGATTACCTTGATAAACTTCAGTATGGAGTAAGCGTGCTCGGGCGCCGCGAAATCTTTCCACATTAAGAAATGGTACTGTTTCACTATACGAGAGTCTGAGTCTTTCAATTCCCGCGGAGACGTCGGCGCGCTGCAATCCGCCGCCTCTTTACAATCTGGAACCATTTGAGATAGGATAAAACAAAGCCCCAAAGATTCAGAGAAGAATCTAAGCGTAGATTCTTCCTTCCATACGTCAAAATTATACATATTTGAAATATGGAAGCAAAAGTCCAGGCTTATACCATGACTTGTATCATCATTGATGAACGATTTTATTATAACAGACTTAACTTCTATAGCATTGCATAGAGTTGAATTGTGAGCACGATTTCTTCAACGGGATAATATTGATGGAAAAAATCGCAAGTAGTTTTTATTACTACTATTTAATAACGAGACGAGCCGGTCGTTTGCCTGATGGTAAGCGTAACGCCGGCCTATGACAATTGCAGTGCTACACAGAACTTTAAAAACAAAGGCTTGCGCGGCACTGCAGTGCGCTCGTTACCCTGAGACATTAGGCAAGTCTCATAAGCACAGTAATTTCACTACCTCATCAAATCGGTGTCTGTGTATTGTGAGGTTTGTGAGTAGTCCTCATGCGTTGTGTACTTTAGATACAAAAAATGTGTCTATGTGATTGTTGGACGTTATTATTCGATCATTTCTTTCATTTCTTACATAAATGCATCACTGATAGTGCTACAGATTCACACCAACTCTCCACTTTCATGGTACAAGAAGTCTGTTTCACACCTGTAGAAAAACCTACCCAATGGCAAAAAAGCCAGCACTAAAACGTTTTTTGATTTACCTCCATTTCTTTTGGCAACCCCGTTGTTCTCAACAATGGGCTGACCGTCTGATGTGGTTGGGTATTTCGTTATTCTCAGCTCTCGTACTATGTAGTCTGAATATCTAAAACCAAAGAATTAGAAATGAAACGGTGATGGATTAGTGGCCAGTAATAAAGTCAGCGACTCGAATCTTACCAAAGACCTTTCGTGGAAAGAAAATGTAGTGATGCAACCAGCATAGAGCGGTTTCTAGAATAGGGATGTTGACTAAATTTTTTTATGATGTCAATCAATTCGTTTTCTGTGAGAATCAAATGTCTATATCGAAAAAACTGAAAACAAAACGCTAGAAACGTCAAAAATGAGAGCTAAAGGCGGGCGTATATAATGAGCGCTAAAACGCTCCATACAAATCGTTCAGAACATCTGACGTCACTTGTTCTACGTGGGCCGTAAAACTGTACTAAAACAATCATTTTGTTGATTTGGCCGTGAAAAACTGCTTTTTTTAATTTAGTTTTTTTTGTTTGAAAGGTGACTTGTGTATGTGTTTGAGAAGTGAAAGAGAGAGTGTTCAACGTTTCATTTTCATAAACGACAGTAATATCATCCAAAACGGAGGTTTTTTTTTCTGTTTCAGTGTGTCTGTGTGTGGCATCGTAGCTCCTAAACGAATGGACCGATTTAGATTTCCATTTTTTTTTGTTCGAAAGGTGATGTGATTAAGATTATTCTTAGCTATGATTCAGGCAACTCTGTTCAGCCGTAAGATAATCAGCTCTTTTTATCTGGGGTTTTATCGACTATTTGCCTAATTCCCATGGATTTTGGAAAAAAAAATATACACACTGAAAATAAGTATTAATAATAATTTAAAATCTTAACCGTTGTTCTCGGGGATCGGGTCAGATTCCGCCCAAAGTTCTTTAGACCATAAAAGGTTCCCTTTTACAAGTTAATTTTGACATCTTATAGGCGCGTTTGACGCTGACAGAAGTAATAACAGCTGCAGTAAACAAATAGGTAGATGGTAATATCTACCTTTTCTCCGACACATGATGAACGGTGATCCCTCCAAATGCGCGTGAACCCCGAACTTCGTCAGGCCAGTACTTGGAGCACTTGACCTTTCAACAAAAATATAATTATTAATATATTTTCCGTTTTCCTTTTTTAAAATAAGGATATAAAATCAATATAAATCTCAAATATTGACCTAAAATTTTTAGAAATCTAAGTACGGAAAACCTACAATGTCAAAAAACATTGTAGCAGCTTTTTTGGTACTTACGTTTTTTTTGCTGTTACATTCAGATGATTTATTTTTATTTATTCATTCATACATTAAAGAATACAAAACTTGTAATATTGATGTCGATTCTGTCATCTCATACCTAAACCTAATTTTAGTTTTAATCTCTCTTTCTAAATGATAACGTGAGAAAGAGATTGAATATATTTTAGACCTGTCAAATTAATCCACTTGCTTGTGTCTAGTGTAAAGTTAATGGCAATTAATTTAGTTACGTCTAATTTATCAGGGATGGAAGATATTTGATAGCTCTAAAACTAAATTTAAATCTGTAAAACATCTTCCATCTCCTTCTCATGTTATGTTTTGGAAAGAGAGAGAGCGAAATTAAAATTAGGTTTAGGTATGAAACGACAGAATCGACAGCATTAGTCTTCTAAAACCTACAACCAATACATTCTTAGTTTTCCGTTCTTAGAGTATTTCAGCGGTTCTTTTACTTAGACCAACTTGACGTGACTGGTTCACCCAAAAGCGACCGATCTCATTGACAAATTAATCAATAAAGTAACCATCTATACAAATTTTCTATCAAAAAATGTATGACTAAGTTCGACCGGTATGTTTACTTAGTAATTCTTCAGTACCTTGGAGTACTCTTCGAGGTTAGTCAGCATCACGATCAGCTCGAGGCCGTGCTCCCATATCATGCGCCAGAAGTCGTTGACCGTCGTGTCCGTTGGACCTTGAGCGCAGATGAACTGCTTTCTCTCCTAAGGGAGAACGATCTTTATTAGTATGGTAATAAGATTTGAAATGCAATGTTAGTATACGGAAATATGATGTTTTATGTAAAGGTAAAGAAAATGAGACACTAACAGTTAGCAATTTTTACTTCGTGGTTCCCTACGCCAAAAGGGAGACGCAGCTATACAGCACAAGCTGTACGCACGTGCCGACTTTACGTCACTTCACTTTTATTCCGATACATAAACAGAATACGGTTTCAAGGTAAAGTGGATTCGCTTTCGAAGTGAGTTCGATCACTTGCGTGAATACGAGTTCGCCTTCGAATTTTTATAGAATGACCCTGTAGGAGAAATGCATAAAATAGCTTGTTTCATTGTTGATGCCAAAAGGGATTCTTACAAATTCCTATTATTGTATTCGAACCACAATTGGGACAACTTTACTTCATACTTCAATTTTAATATACTTCTTTACAGCATGGTCGAAATCCTCACCGACATAAAGTAAGATATAAATATACGCGACCAAAGTAGAAAATTGAAAGAAGTCGAGATTTAGATGACTGAACAATGAACATACATAACCTGGTTTTTTATACTTGTCTAATAATGTAAACAGACTCGGTAGATGCCAACCAATGACAGCAATAGTGATCCGATCGCTAACCAATGACATGATTCGAATTTGAATTTCTATCTATGTCATTGGTTGGTGACCCGTCAAGTTTGTTTACATTATTGGACATGTAAGAAAATCACCACTATAGCATCGAAATAAACTTTAATTAAATATTTAGACAGTATAGCGCTATTAAGATTTTGTTTTTCAGCTTGAAGCTGCTAAAATGAATATTTATTTTT
The DNA here is from genome assembly GCA_907269065.1 of Crocallis elinguaria. Classification (NCBI taxonomy): domain Eukaryota; kingdom Metazoa; phylum Arthropoda; class Insecta; order Lepidoptera; family Geometridae; genus Crocallis; species Crocallis elinguaria. Next base: position 12,526,769 of record OU026071.1, on the reverse strand, counting down.
TACTATTAATTCAATATTGCAAACAAGCACAAACAAAGAACGACATAGTTAGTAGTACAACAGGAATAAAAAAGCTACAAATCTAAATACATTATATAAAAAGTAAATGTAGGCTTACTAAAAATATAAAAAGCAGGTAGCAGAAGTTAATGTAGAAGGTAATAGCTAAAGTAACACAAAAAACAAGTGCACAGAATTATGAAATAGGTTCTATTCGCCGCATGCAATACCTGATTAGGCTCCGAGGGGTCCTTAGAAAGCCGAGGGACAGACAGACATAACAGTTAGACATAGAGTCACACAAGCAAGGTTTACAGCCAGAAAGTTCGCCTAGATGAAGCCAAAGAGGACTTAAATTATAACTATTCAACGAGCAATTTTACTGTATAATATTCACACATATTATATATGTTATCAGTTTCTTTAAGAGGCAGAATATGGCGCGCCGATATCTCGCTCGCGCATCTCAACATTTTTGAAGATAAAAAATCACTTATATACATATATGAAAAATAGCAATCGGTGAAGTTGCTGGCAATAACATAATACCATATTCTGCCCCATAGTCTATTAAAGTTTAGAAGAAAATAACTGGTAATTTTGAAGTCAAATTTCGATCTGTGATACCATAGACCACATCATCACTACAATCATAAAACAACTCAATTTATTTGTCCCTGATCCGGGGCCTTACCGCCTAACAATCTCGTGTTCGTTTTCGATTCCAAACCGATTAAAACCAGCGGTCACTAGTCTTCGTGTGGAAGGTGTTGTCTCCTGAGGAGGTAACAACCCAGACGGACACTCGCAGAAAAGTTAGTCATAACACTATCAAAATTATACTTGAATAGAAAGACGTGTGTAGGAAGACTTGGGAGGTTTTTAAAAGTGTCACTATTATAAGCATGACATAATCACAAAAATACAAGGGTATCATCATTACCTGATATCCCATAACATAGTTCGCGTTGATATAGTCCGAGCCAGTGATGCCGTCGATCTGCGAAATCTTGACCCTGGTCTGGTCATAAGCCTTGATGTCAGGGTATCGGTTCTTGGGCTGGTTCTCTCGTGCTTCGGAAGCGTGCGTGGTGCGGTCCGGGTAGCACTCGGGAAGCGTCTGCAACAACTTGGTGGATTTTGGCACGCGTTCAGCAGTGTATTGGAGTAAATTTATAAACTGAAAAGATACAAAACTACATTAGGCTTTCCTAATGCTTTCTTAATCCTAAGGCTTTCTTAATGGTACCTTCTTAATGGTTCTTAATGGTTTACCATCCCGCGTTCCTAAGGAAAGGTTTTCCACGAACAACATGGTCGCTTTTCAACAGGTGAGATGGAGGTCAAAACTTAATTAGGATAGTAAAAAGTTTTTCAGCACCACACTTAAAAACATTGTGTTAAGTAGTTATAGTTGCATATAAGAATTTAGTCTCTAACTACAAATATCGATACACTTGCTACTGTGACCTACCTCGACTGTCATCCTTAATAACTAAATTCCATTTAAACACTAGTAGTTATTTTTATGTTTTTTCCTCGAATTGCACCTGAAAGTTTAAGTATCTGCACTACTTGAGAGCGATACTAATAGCTCTGAGATCGATAAAAATACAACAAATACATAAGACTAGGGAAATTGAGAAGGAATTCAGTCTACGATCCCAGGACATCCTTTCTCGGATTTGTACTAAAACCGTAGTATGACTGCAAATGTTGTTTTAAGGTTCATCAGTTTCATCACCTTTAGTATCGTTGAGTAAAGGTCAAATCTGTGAAGTGGCAAAAAATGGAACTACAGCCGCCCACCATGTTGAAAACGTCAATCGACGGTCAGTTGTTCCATAGTTCCGATCAGGGCACGCTCTCTTCAATTCACAGAAAACCTGGTCGGCCTGTACCTCGATTTCTTTCTTCCACCAACAGATGGCGCTACTAGCAAACTACACCGCGTCGCCCTACCTCAAATTCCTTTTGAAAGCCGTAGTCTGAGTCAGCCTGCCGCTCGGCGTAAGCAGCTGCGAGGTCCTCCTTGGCAATGGGCGGCATATCGGGCGGGGCAGTCGGTACCATCTGTGGGCGCCCTCCCCAACCAGTGATGTATCTGTGAATGGAGAGCAGCAACTTTAGGATGTCATTTTTTTATAGGTATTACTGGATAACAAGACGAGCTGGTCGTTCGCCTGATGTTAAGCACAACGCCAGCCCATAACAATTGCAGTGCCACTAAGGACTTTGAAAGGCAAAGGCCTGCATGGTAGCCCTGTAAAACCACATCAGCTGCCTTATCAGCTAACAATCACGTGTTCGTTTTCAATACCAGACCGATTAAAACCAGCGATCACTAGTCTTCGTGTGGAAGGAATAGTCTAGAATTTTCGCTGGTTATTAAAGAAATAAGCTCTTACAAAACGAAAAGAAGCGAAAACTATTGACAACTCCTTCCACACAAAGACTAGTGACCGCTGGTTTTAATCGGTCTGGTATTGAAAACGAACACGAGATTGTTAGCTGATTAGGCAGCAGGTCCATCAGTATTCCATTTCCAAATTAATTCGCCCTACAATTCTGGTGCAAAATAATTTCCGTCTCAATTGTGCTGGCTTCGCTCAAATCTACATTAGAATCCTGCATTCTGGATGCTATATTCCACACTCGCTATTTAGCACTGTCTTGCTGCCTTGGTCAACAATGTACAATGCGATTAAAATAAGAATAGGACGGGCTCTCGGCTAACTTCACTTCATGAATAACGAGCCCTCCGCACTGCTACGCAGGCCGTTGTAGTTTTACCTAGTACCTAGTCTCACCTGTAGGCAATTTGCAAAGGGTTCAATTCAAGATGCGCATGCGGTGGCATTTTGCGCGAACGCCTCGTCTGTCGGATGCAGAATAGTATCATTAGCAGCAGCACCAGCGCCGCCACGGCACACGTCACCTGTAAAACAAATTATTCTTTTAAATACTTTTTTAATTACACACTTTTATTAGCTCCAATTGTAACTGGATTACACTGGATAATTACTGAAATTATCTCTACATTGTTTTAAAGTTACCTGCAGCGCTATTTCGAGCGCACTCGAAGGCTGCGGCGCGACGGGAGTGGGCGCGGGCATCAGAACGTTCACATAATTACTATAGACGGGCTGCTCACTCGAAATGCCCGCTGTAAAAACAAGTTAACATGTTTAAGCAGATGAGGAAAGCTTTCAAATTAATGTAATAAAAAATTAAACACACCCTAAACATGTGTTAAACAGCGGTTAACTCTTAAACATGCCTTAATCGTGTGTTTAAATATAAATAACCGCAAATTTTGATTTAGCTAAAGTCTAACCGTTGTGACATTTCTAATCATTTTAGACGTTTATATTTAGAGACTGGTGTCGATTCTGTCATCTCATACCTAAACCTAGTTTTAGTTTCAATCTCTCTTTCTAAATGGCCACATGAGATAGAGATGGAATATATTTTAGACCTGTCAACTTAATCCACTTGCTTGTGTTTAGTGTAAATTTAACGGCCATGAATTTAGTGGCATCTAATCTATCAAGGATGAAAGATATTTGACAGCTATAAAACTAAATTTAGACCTTTCAAACATCTTCCATGATCTCTTTCTCATTCATCTTTCTCATGTTATGTATTAGAAAGAGAGAGAGAGCGAAACTAAAATTAGTTTTAGGTATGCAACAACAGAATCGACACCACTGTGTAGCTAAACCAGCGTCTAAAAGTTGTTTTTGTGTTAAGACGGCATGAATTTAGCTACGCCTAATTTTTTGAAGATGGAAGATGTTTGACATCTATAAACCTAAATGATCAGTCACATCACTGACACATCTTCCTTCCTTTTCTCATGCCTTTTATTGGAAAGAGAGAGCGAAATCAAAATAAGGTTTAGGTTGTTACGCCAGAATCGGCACCAATGGACCCCTAATTTTGTGAGCTTTTCCTTTTTATTCTACCTTTTTCTTTTTATAATTATATGAGTTTGTAAGTTACACAAATTCGATAGTTTATCGTTAAACGATCATAGTTCTCTAGTCTCCGCCAGGGCAGCAACCCCAGCTAGGAAATGTATCGAAAGAAAACTCAAAACTCGTACCTATAGGGGTTATTATTGCGTCTACTGATAGGAGAAGGCCACTTCTTAAACACTTACTGATGAGTTCGACGAATAGCGTATAATTAGCGTTTGAATCCAGTGGCCCGTCTGTTGGTCGCAACTCCGCCTCCTCGGCCAGACGGTCTTGCATGGTGGGGTCTTTGCCGTAATCCCTGGAACCAAAGTACGAGCGGTTATAGCAAAAACACCCCGCGGTTTGCTACCTTCATCATAAAGGCGGCTAGGCAGTTCAGACATAAATGGATAATATTTTTACTATAGTATAACGAGACTCTCTGTAGTCTCGTTGTGAGATATGGCGTTATGCTTACTATTATGTAAGCATAACGCCGGCCCATAGCAATGGGGAGCCACACCGCTTACTTATCCCGCTAGGTGGCGCATTATCGCTGGTGTTGTTTCACTATGAAGCTTCATTATAAAATTTTAAGTAAACAAAAAATCGTCTTTGCAATAAAGTATGCCTCTGTAAAGTGCAATTCAGTGTAAAATTAAGGTATGACACGTTTCCCTGCTGACGAGAAAAAACGGAAACTGTGAATCAAAACATTGCTCACCAAAAATTATTGGAAACCAATTATTCTTCTAGGTTATCTTCTTTTGTTATGCTATTTGGTAACGAGACGAGCTTGTCATTTGTCTGATGGTAAGCATAACGCTGGACCATAAAAATTGCAGTGCCACTCAGAACTATGACACAAAAGCCTGCGCGGCACTGCAGTGCGCTCGTTACCCTGATACATTAGGTATTAAGTCTCATAAGCCCAGTTATTTCACTGACTAGTTTACTCATCAAACCGGAACACACTAATGATTGCACATTACTGCTTGGCGGCAGACTAGACGAGATTTACTATAGTAATTTAATGACCAGAGCAATAGTAACTTACTTGTCGGACGATCTTCTTTCCCTGAGTGGGGGTTCTGCAGGAACATCTATGTATTCTGTGGTACCGTCGATCAAGTCATCTGTGGGAGAGTTTTTATTATAGTATCACTAGCTTCTGCCCACGGTTTTACCCACGTTCCCACAGGAAACCTGCATTTTACCGGGACAAAAAGTAGCCTATGTTACTCTCCGGTCCATAAATTATATATATGCCAAAAATCACGGCGATCCGTTGCTCTGTTACTGCGTGATAGCAAACCAACAACCACGAATATTCTATACAAAGAAATAAAATTGAAGTGTCTGTTTGTTATATCAATATAACGTTTTACTAAATGCATCTAAGTATATGCGGTACCTATAACCAAACGACCATTTTTAAAGTTTTTGTCTGTCTGTTTGTTTCGGGTAATCTCCGAAACGGCTGGATCGATTTTGGCAGGACTTTCACTGGCAGATAGCCGATGTTATAAGGAGTAACTTAGGCTATGTGAGCGATGCCGTGGGGCACAGCTAGTAAATAGATAAAACACCAATGTATTTCACTGTGCTTCCCTAAGATTATTTCCATATTCTCTAATGATGACTTAACTGATTGATAGTTACCGAAAGCAGTGGTAGTAGACGGCGTTGTAGTGGAGGTGGTGGTGGTGGTGGTGACCACTGTCTCGTGGCGCTTCGGTTTCTTCAGGCAGCGGTGGCAAGCCTCCGTGTTGAACGCCGGCTCGTTTCTATCGAAGTAGCTCACGGAATCGCCCATCACTAGCTCAGATTCTTTTGGGAACCGTTCACTGTGGAATAAACGAATGAGTATTTTTTATTTTTTTTTGGTAGCGAGACGAGCTGGCCGTTTCCTGATGGTTAGCATAACGCCGGCCCATAACAATTGCAGTGCCACTCAGAACTTTGAAATACAAAGTCCTGCGCGGCACTGCAGTGCGCCCGCTATCCTTAGACATTAGGTATTAACTCTCATAAGCTCAGTAATTTCACTGGCTACTCTGCTCATCAAACCGGAACATAGTAATGCTCGCAAACTACTGCTTGGCGGCAGACTTCACGAGCAAAGCGGTGGTAACAACCCAGACGAGCATTCGCAGAAGAGTTAGTCTGGGTGGGTACCACCGCTTTGATCGTGTAGTCTGCCGCCAAGCAGTAATTTTTAGCGGTTTGAGGAGTAAAGTAGTCAGTGAAGTTACTGGGCTTATGAGACTTAACCTACTGTCTTACCACAGACAAAATAAAAACGTTTTAAACCATTATTAAACAGTGTTTAACTCCTAAACATGCCTGCCTTAGTCGCGTGTTTAAATATGAGCAACCACAAATCCTAATTTCAGTAGTCTAACGACTGGCCTTTGTATTTTTCAAACTTGTAAGTAGCACTGCAATTGTTACGGGCCGGCGTTATGCTTACCATGAGGCAAACAATCAGCTCGTTATTCAGCAGTCTTCCGTTTACAGTTTAAAAACCTATAAAAAGCACTCACTTGGAGAATATATCAGTGATATAAGCCCCCATGGCCGGCGGTTGCCCATGCGCATCTTTGTACTCCACAACTGGTATATCTCTGGGCGACGACGGCAAATTCAACCAGTCGGAATGTTGCAGTAGACGGACCATGTATATCCTGAAATGTACATAATTTAATTTAAAATGATTTGATGAGCAGAGTAGCCAGTGAAATTACTGGGCTTATGAGACTTAATATCTAATGTCTCAGGGTAGCGAGCGCACTGCAGTGCCGCGCAGGCCTTTGTGTTTAAGAATTTGTGAATTTAAATTGATGCCTAAAATGAATTACATTTATTTATTTATTTGATCATCAACATAACAAACATCAGTTCATGCATAGGTAATTCTTTGACTTAAAATAATACAGCCAAATGTCGTTATAATTAGAGGTGAAGACTACATGCAATTTTCAGTTAGAAAAGATAATATTATCATTTTTATAAAACATTCATAGCGTAATTGTTATCACATTATTCATAAGTTAGTATTTTTGTCCTAAGTGATGAGGACATTGTGATTCACTTGCCTGTAGCAACAGATGGGTCCATTTCTCTCCGATATCCTCGGCAGGTACATTTTGAACAGGTATTTCTCGTTTTCTAATATCTGTAACAGGTGAGAAAATAATTTAAACAATTTATAGTCGGACTAAAGTTACACACAACCCATGGAACATGAGGCACTCTAGCCGCATTGCGCTTGAGCGCCTCAGTCCTAATGGCTCCGCTCAACCATCTTTACACAAGCTTTTACCTAACTTGCAATGTTTGTAATATGTTAGTTTGTTTAGGTCGAGTCTTGCCAGCTAAATTTGACCCACTCCCCCGTATTCGATTGAGCGAAAACTCTAGACAACTCCTAACACACGAAGACTAGTGACCGCTGGTTTTAAACGGTTTGGAATCGAAAACGAACACGAGATTGTTAGCCGGTAAGGACCCGGTTCCAGTACACGCGCAGCATCCAGTCGGAGCGGCTGAGTGTTGCTCCATTGATGAAGAGGTACCAAATACCTCGAAACCGGTCGGGCAATAGTCGCGAAGCTCGACTGTACTACGTAAGTGAATCCGATCAATGATACATAATTGAGATGTTGACTGATTTTGGTAAAGTGTTTAAAACAATGCGTATGGGCTTAATATAACTTAAAATATTTAAATTTACTTTTAAAACCACTAATACTTTAATTTTCATGTATTTTAAATGCCGTTTTAAATTTCGCTCCAAAACGCCGATCCTGGTCACGTGGTCGGTGTGACGTCACGAGCTCAATATCACAGAGTACTAGAAAAGTACTCTGTGATATTGAGCTCGTGACGTTATAGAAAATAACACTGTAGAGTGACAAGTTGATTCGGAGTTTTCTGTTTTTCACGGCACAGATAAATATTCACAGAAATCACTCTAAAATACTAAGCACAACAAGCAATATACTCATTCCGATTGAATGCGTGACGTCATGCGCTTTGATTGGCGTTTGCCGTCACGTGACTTCGGAGTGATGTGTTTACATTTTAATTATTAAATTAAAATGAAATTCTTTAAAAATAAAGAAAAATATTGTGTTTTTAGGATTTCTGTCACAGAAACTACCGTTTGGCGGCAAAATTATATTTTTATTTGAATGCAGTCAACATCCCAATTATGGGTATAGGTTTTTGCTCAATGTACATAGACGTACCTTCCTCCAGCGCGGGCGCGGCGGCTGGTCGGGCGGCGCGGGCGCCGTGCTGCAGCGCCGCGTCTCGTCGTCGCCGCGGCGCCGCGTGCGCGTCATGGCGCTCAAGCGCACCGTGTAGTTCGTGTTCGGTTGCAAGTCGTCGAATCTAACGGAATATGACGAAAAAGGTTAAAGCGGCCGGTCTAGTTCCTCCGGTCCTCCATTAATTACGTGCAGTGTTTAGGGGGGGAGGGGGTCAAGCCGAATCTCACCAAGTCTCACGTGTGGGAAAGGCAAATCTCACGCATTTTTTTTTCAGTGTAAAACTACAAGACAATTTGGTTAAATTAAGTAAAATATGTTTCTCCACTAAAACATTGCTAAATTCTTCAAAAATAGCAGACGAACCTGCGGCGTACGGCAATGACTGTAGTAACATACCGATACGTACTCGATGAAAGAGTAGGATACAAATACGGGTAGTAGTGATGAAAATGCAATATGTAGATGGTGAAAATACGATGTACTAGAAAATGCTAAGGTTGCACCGCAATGTTTTCCCTCACTGAAATCTTAAGCTCATTGTAGGATTCGAACCATCGACCTACAGACCGGCAGCCAACGTCACTGCTACAGCGTCAATATCGCTTCAAATGGTGTTGACTCCATTTTACCATCGGAGGACCAGACGGTCATTGTATTCCTTAGCAGTGCATATTATAAAGGACGGTTTTGCTTCATCCTTTTCCTCATGCTAAGGAATGGAATTTGTTGCCTGTGTTTCCCGATAAATACAATCTGGGAGTTTTGTAAACGAGAGTGAACAGGTATCTAGGCAAGCGTGCTTGCCTAGAACATCTTCGACCGCATCATCGCTTACCATCACAAGCGTGAGTCTATTGAATATAAAAAAGGTCACTGGACTATTTTTTGTAGCCTTTGGCGTTTACGAGTATCGAAACGAAAACTTGTGCATTTAAAAAAAGAAGCGGAAGCATTTGTGCGCTATGTATGGTCTTTTTGAGTCTTTCAAATGCTGATCCCCAATGATTCCCTCACTAAGTGGACCGACGATCTGGTCAAAATCGTAGGGAACCATTGGATGACAGCGACGAGCCGATCCAAGTGCTGTTCTTTGAGGGAGGCCTATGTCCAGCAGTGGACGTGTTCCAGCTGATGATGACGATGATGTTGAAAATGCTGACGTTGGGAGAAAGTGACACACACCTTACCATCCTCGAGTTGTTGGTTGTAAATTTAGAAAGCGGCCCCCACGTCGCCTCCTTAATTTTGCCAAATCTATCTTTGAATGTTGCATTTCCCGTTAATTCCATCTGTAATATATACAAAATAGTTACTAGAAATACGTATAATAATACAATCAAACTTAGTCGATATATTATTGCTATATTGACAGAAATGAGAATGACGCCAAAGACAGAAATACCGGTATCAGGCGCGGATTTACCGATCCAGCGGCGCAAGTACGGAAATCGGTTCGATAAATTTGTTGAATCGAAAAACACGATAAATTTATCGAATGTTGCGAGTACCGAAGTCTGTGTCACTTACAGTGTACCCTTTGATCTCAGCATTGGGCTTCACGGGCGGGCCCCAAGTGAGGTTCATGTAACTGCTGCTGCATTCGACTCTAACTTCACTAGGCTTGCTGGGTATACCGTCCAGCGTTGCCGCTTCCATCTCATCGGACCAGTTTCCGCATCTCTCTTTACCGTAATCGGAGCACGCACGCACCTGAAAGTACCCGTAAAATGAAATTAAAAAAGAAAATCCTAGCGAGAATATTTTTGCTTCAGCCTTTCCTGAGGGATAAAAGATCGAGTCAACATATAAGAATTGCTACAAAATATTGCATTATGGATTCTGTGTCTTTATTCTGATATGTAAAATTCATAAATTTATTGACGCAACATTGGTAGTGTGTGCGTGTGTTTCTAACTAGTAAGAAGCAGCTGAGGAGTGTTTAAGACACCGAATGTTTTTGGAAAATACATAATTATATCATTTCTATATTTTACTCTTTTTTAACGTCTGATTAGATGTGATTTTAAGATCACGGGACTTGGAGATTGAGTCTACGAGATTGGATTATTGAGGAACTGTATTCCTTCGCGGTACGACAAGGATATCAAGCAACTTGTATACGCCTATAAAACCTAATTTTAATAATACTTTAATAATCATCTTATCTTATATATGAATACGCAAAACTAATTGACCAGGATAGTAGATACGATCTCAAGTGCAGCTGCCTTATCAGCTAACAATCTCGTGTTCGTTTTCAATACCAGACCGATTCAAACCAGCGGTCACTAGTCTTCCTAGCGACTACCCGCTAGCCATTGGGGCGATGTCATCTTATTTCTGCCGCTTGGTGGCGCTGTTGTGTGCATATCTTTTAAACTACTGAACCGATTTTGATGAAACTTACGCTGTTCCCTAAATTGAAATAAATGTAAGCCAATAAAAGAAGAACGGTCACAATACGACTAATAGTTTCGGAGAAATGCGTGGACAAACATACATACACCTACAAAATTTTGTATATTTATTTGGAAGCCGTAAAAGATTATTATATGTGAATATAATGTAATTCCAACAATATTACATACATACGTATTGAATTGATAACCTCATTGTTTGAGGTTTTTTTTAATATAAAATTACTCCGTAGTTAAGGCGGTCTATCGCTTTTATAAAGAAGCTACTATTAATTTTAGTTTTATATGTTACTTCATGAAGTAACATAATAATATATCCTCATCATTGGTTCTTATGAATAAGAACCAATGATGAGGATACAACTGATACTTATGTGCTGTGGTCAAATGACGTCATGTGCATATTTCCTCATTGGCTACACAAATTTGTGTGCAACCCATTAAAATTTACCTCGAATAAAGCATATTATAAACATATATAACTTAGAGTTTTTCTGATAACACATAGTGATGCTATAAGCTTACAGCATTAGTGCTCTGGACTCTGGACCAGTCAATTACTGAGGAATATAATAATTAATTACGACTGTTTGCTTCGTACAGATCAATGGGCTTACTTTTGACACTTGATTCTAATCGTAAATTGGGATTAGGATCGAATTCGTGCAGTTCCGTGCTTTTAATGTCTAGTTCACGCTAGAAACATATTTCAGTACATTTTGGAACTAAATGAAAATATCACTTATATTTTATCATAAAAATATTGACGCGATTCTAACATTGACGTAAGGATATTGAAACTGGAATTGAATTCAAGAGTAAGTGGAGCCGCACATTGGGCCATTGAAAGCGACCCAAGCTGCGGGCAAGATTTTCATACATTTTGCAAAGTTCAAACTAAACTTACGAGTGGCCGCGAGTCACAAGCTGAGGCGGTGGCCGCGTTTTTGGCTCGCCTCCCACGCACACTCGACTACAAACAACGGCTTCTCCTCGCCCTCACAAAATAGAGAGAGAACAAAAGGGGCGCTTGAGCGCGTAAGGACGGCATAAGCGCGGGCGCTTAGAGTCCCTTCAGTTCTAAATTGCGGCTACCAGTGGCCATAAATGGAGGCAGCACGCAGCCACTAGTGGCCGCCTTCGGTGGCACAATGCACGCCCGCACTAAACCAACTGAATGCCACACTGCATTTCTGCAATTTAGATTGCTCTCAAAACAAAGGTATTATTCCGCTGTCTGTTTCTTAAACATCTGTTTGTGAATTGAATAAAATTGACACAGAAACTGAAGAGCTATTGTATGAAATTTAAACAGTCTTGTTTATAGTAATTACTAGTTTCTGCTCGCGGTTTCACCCGCGTTGCGATTCCCACAGATATAGTGCGTTTCCCGGATAAAAAGTATATATATGCCAAAAATCACGTCGATCCGTTGCGCCGTTACTGCGTGTAAGGACAAAGCAACAAACCTACAAACACATTTTCGAATTTTTTTTTTAGGGAACTCTAATTAGTGTTTAGGACTTTTATTGATAAACAGTGTTAAGAGGTTAAATGGTTAAAATATTTGTTATCTTTTTCGATTAAGTTAGAAATTGTCAAAGAAATACAATGACAAAACGTTAACTAAACCACCGTTTATTACTGCATAATAATAAGAGCATAGGACTATCGTTAACTGCAAGCCCCCCTTGGCGTAGTTAGTAGATCGAAAGACTTAACTTCTAAACTGAATAAGGGTTTGGATTCAAATCACGCTACGAGTCAAATAGTTGGCACTTAAAAAACCGTAGGTAAGTATTTTGGTACTAGCTGTGACCAGCGGCTTCGAACACATAATAAAAGTAGCCTAGATCACTCCTTATAACATCAGCTATCTGCCAGTGAAAGTCCCGTCAAAATCGGTCCAGCCGTTTCGGAGATAAGCCGGAACAAACGGACAGACGGACGGAATTTTAAAAACATTTTTTTTGTTATTAGTACCGTATAATATATTATGCATTTAGTAAAAACCTGTTATTCTGATATTACAACAAGACACTACAATGTTATTTACTTGTAGATCAGGGTATATACGGCGGGACTATAAAGACCTCGTAGCTCCTGTTTCTCTCAATACAGGGAATCCTAGAACGAGGTCAGAGTCAATAAGTATGAGAACCGTGGGCGTTATTTAATTAAGCGTTTCAATTATTTAATCAAAACATATTCTTACCTGAAAAACGTAGGTGCTGTGAGGTTCTAAGTTGTCAAACATGTACGGCAAATTCCTGGCGTCTCGCGAATGATAGGCACTTCTAGAAACGTTATCAGTTTTCTTCCTAGCCTCCAGTAGATAGTAATGTATAAATTGTTCTATTTCTTTCGGGGGCGGCGCCCAGCCTATAGTCACTGATGTAGCCGAAAACCCATTGATAGATATATTAGGTACAAATATAGGCTCTTTCTCTAAGGTATCGACAGACTTGAGTTCGGACTGACCGCCGCCGCACTCGGTTCTCACTTCCAGTTTCACGTAATATTTTGTGGCGTTCTCCAAACCATGAATTACAAATGATGTGCTGTTCACGCCAATCGTATTTTTACTCTCATGACGCAACGCGTTTTTGTCTTTCGAATATGATAAGTAGTAACCCAGTATTGCACAATTGTAACTAAATACTGTCCAGTTTAAGTAGATCTCAGTTGTGTTTATCGCAATAGGTTCGTTGAGGATCAGTTTCGGTTTGTGGTAGACGAAAACATCAACCGTTCCAGACACATTCTTCAATGAAATATGATCGTAAATCTCGCACACATAAGTGCCGTTTTTGTCTACACTCTGTATGCGAATCGTGTGGCTACTTCTGTACCGTTTAGGACTTATCTGCTTTAGGTTTTCTGTGTGAAAGCCTAATTCGCCTTTTTTATACCAACTGACCTCTGTGGCATTGTATACTGTAACAAAATGAGTTTGAGTAAATATACTTTTTCAAATTTCTTTCAAATTACTCACTTTTATGCTATTTGGTAACGAGACGAGCTGGTCGCTCGCCTGATGGTAAGCATAACATCGGCCCATAACAATTGCAGTGCCACTCAGAACTTTGAAACACAAAGGCCTGCGCGGCTAGTGCGCTCGCTACCCTGAGACATTAGGTATTAAGTCTCATAAGCCCAGTAATTTCATTGGCTACTCTGTTCATCAAACCGGAACACAGTAATGCTTGCACAGTACTGCTTGGCGGCAGACTTCACGAGTAAATCGGTGGTAACAACCCAGAAGGACACCCGCAGAAGAGTTAGTCCTACCACTAACAAAACTGTGTACTGAATGCGTACAGCGAATACTGAATAATTAAAATTACTGGACATTTGAAACTTGTCTCAGAGTAAGTAGCGCACAGCAGCCTTTATGTTTCAGAGTTCACTGCAATTGTTGCGATCAGGTTGTTGCTATATTGCTTCCAATCAGACTAATTACCTGTTCGTCTCGTTACCTAGCAGTATAAAAGAATACATTTAAACAACATCAACTGCAGCGGTAACAGTACGGAACACAGTAATGCTTGCACATTACTGCTTGGCGGCAGACTTCACGAGCAAAGCGGTGGTAACAACCTAGACGGACTAGACCTAGACTCGCAGAAGAGTTAGTACCACTTGTTAGTGGTACTAACTCTTCTGTTACTGTACAAAATGTTACTATACAAAATCTTGAAATTGAATTGAACTGAAATTTTGCATATAGACTTGGTTGACTTGAAGGTAATACAATATAAGAGTTATAACTATAGAAAAAGCAGGTTTTTTTACACAAAGTTTTTTTTATACTTATTATAACGTTTTTAAATATTGGCGCTAGACCTACCTTCAAAAACACAAGCAACCTCTTCTTCCTTTGACACATTGGTATTTACTGGGCTCTTTGTCACATTAATCAGTTTCGCCGGAAAGCTAAGATCGAGATAGACGGCATCAGTCTTTGTATCATCGCCCATGGTGGCCACACATGTATACTCCCCAGCATCTGCAGAAGTGACGTTGGAGATGGTGAGCGTAGATATCTTCGTTTTCCCAACATTGCCATCGTTATCCCTTTTAAGTTTTTCGCCTTCTCCAGTTTTAATTTTTTTTCTGTTAGACATAAGTATGGTTAAAAGTGCGAGACTGTCAAAGATGGTTAAACTAACTAGTGTAAGAATAAAGGTAGAACATGGTGTGGTGCTACGCTATGACGTCAGCAAGTCAGTGCTACGCCGTAGTCGTCCCAGAGCTACGCAAGGGGAAGACGCGGGGAAGGACAGCAGTCCTCATTGAACTACGATTGAAAATACACGTGTGTCGATTATACAAACCGAGTTGTCTCATTTCTGAACCTAACACTAGATACTTAAGTGGTTCGACGGTCAAGTCTATATTCTGCATGTACGTTTTAGCAGGCGCTCTGTCATAGCATAGTAGAAACGGAAGCTCTGCGGTCTAATTCTCTATTTGTGTATTAAAGCCTACTGAGGTGCAGCGGCGCAGGTCGTCTGCCGCACCGCTTTGTACCTACTTCATGTAATCTCGCCTTATAGCGAGCGGCAGCGCCGCCACGTGCGATTATGTTTACTTAGATCAGATTCCGCTTTCGTCGGAATAAATATTAAGGCTTTGTTATCCGCATAAACGCAATTAATGCGGGCCTTAAGTGTACCATTTATTTTTCATTTAAGATGTTTCTTAATCATGGCTTACGCCTAAAAAATTATTAATGCATGTTTTATATTTATTTATAGTCCTCTCGTCATTTGACGGATCCCCAGCACTAATTAAGTCAACAGTTACAATCTGCCATGTTTGTTTACATAATAAGATATATGTAAGAAAAAAAGAGTTAATGTGATACACCTCACTAGGTAAAGCCTGTATTGTTAGGATTTAGAATAATCTTGAAATCGTCAATATTTGGTGAGACTATGGTTCTCATGGTTCTTGATTATCTAGGTACTTAGGTGTCTCGGTCTGTACCTATATACGTGATCTTTAGTTCTTACTAATTATTACTTAATGATACACTTAATTATTATGGAAAATATTTATTGGGTTATTATTACTATACTTATAATTATCATTGACGGATCCGTAGCTAAGTTTGTAGTAACACTGCCTGCAAAGCGAGGGGTCCCGGGTTCGATTCCCGGCCGGGCAGATTTTGTGTAAGCATAAAGTTTGTTCTCGGGTCTTGGATGTTTGTGATGTGTATCTGTATGTGTCCATGCCACCTGCGACACAGGGAATCCTAGTGCGGGGGTGTGAATGTAAGCGTAAAAAAACATTATACTTATTGGCATTTGCAGTATATAGAGATTAAACTCACCGCTTGTCCTCTATGACCGGATTTCCTTCAAATAGCCATTCAATATTAGCCTCCTGTAAGGATGTGGTGCAGTCAACATTGGCAATACTCCCAACTTCACCCTTTGCTGTTATATTTTTTATTTCTAGTTTAATTTCAGCTGAAACAACAAATTTATATGTGTTAGGTAGTAGTTTAATAAATCTATCAAGTGTGAGATTCGGTTGCTGAGGCTTCTCTACCTACTCAGAAACTAATGTAACAAGACAAAAACATAATAAAATATAGAAAGTACCTAAAACCATGTTGATATTGTCTTAGATAACTAGCATGTATTGAGCCCTAACTTAAGCCTAGTAGCTACCTAAAACAGCTCAGAAATCTCAGGATATGCTGGAAATTTAAAATACCTTATAACCCCACATACAAATCGAAATAAATGATTTTTAGTTTCTTTTTTTATGCTATTTGATAACGAGACAAGCTAGTCAATGTTTTTCCTTATATCTTGCATCTGCTTTATCAAGGCTTTTACAAAGCACATGAGTGAAGGCTTAGTCTACTAGTCTGATATGCACCTCACGACATCCTATCAACCTTTCACATGTGCATTGCCCTTGTTGTTACCAACAATGTCAGTGCTCATGGCATAGATCAACAACTTCCTAATTAATTTTATACAACACAAACTTTATAGCCACTGCCAAGTATAGTTTGATACACCTGTTTTGAGTCGTCACTCATCAAAACATCATAAGTTATGGTTATGCCTATGTTCTAACTAACTTATGTAATATATGTAACTTTTAGAAATACAATTAACATTACAAAATATTCCATCTCATCAATGCCAAATGTCAATACCAACTACTACTACTACATCTGAATCAATATTGCAGTTGCAAAACTCTTAGCATCGACTAATGCTTTATGGACAGGAATAGACTGGGGAATAAAGTTCAATAGTATTATACAGTTTTATATTATATCCCAACAAAGAAATTTTATTCTGTTGATTTGCAAGTAGGTCCATATTTGTGTTATTAGAGTTGCAACAATAGGTCTAACCACAAACTAACCACTTTCCTCCAAGGATCACAGAGTATCCTATGTATTAATCCAAACTATTGCCTGTTTGTACACTAGTTTCTGTGCAATTGAGGAATAAACAAACATACAAAATTATTCATCATTCCATTCATCATGCGTTTGATCTAACAATGTTTATAAAGTCACTGAAACGTAAGAGAGGATCTGCACTCTCAGAAGGCACTCAGCACTAATAAGTAGTGTTTGACTATTGTATGGATACTGTATGGTGTGTAACCATGTAGTATGGCTGCGGCCCTCATCGCCAGAATTTGGTAATCATCAGTCAGCAGGGAAAGCAAGTAGGCTAGTAATTTTTCCCTTCGCTGAAAGCTAAAAAAGCTAAACCTCATGGTGGGATTCAAACCCTCGGCCTACTGATCAGCGGACCACTTTAATACCTTAGAGCAGAGTTGGCACAAATTGTGTGGAGACTGGAGAAGCTGATGACAGCTGATGGGAACCCAAGCTGGACAAACCAATTACAATTCTATATATTAAATAGACTCATTATTTAACACAGAATATATGATTACGGTGGTAGGTATAGAAAGTGTCATGTATAACTACAACACTGATTAAAAATGCATATTGCATCCACAAAACAAGCCAAAAGCATTTTGTAACATTTTTAATACCTTTATAGCAGCTTTTCATAGTCTGGAATAACCTGACCAGAAAAATGTTCATTGGTTAAATAATTTTAGACCTTTTTATACCCTGCTTGAGATGGTTTTTTTTTGTTTACAAACATTTTTTTTTGCAACTTAAGTATTTGATTAATGTATTGTACTTGTACTATTATCTATTCTATGGTATTGTGCAATATAATAAGGAAAATAAGTCCCCTTTGGAATCCTTAAATGAATAGACTGTACATATTAATTTACTACACTACAGCTATAGAGTAGGTACATTATGAGACAAAGGCCATATATCTGTAAATCGGTATTTTGTTGTTTATGTCCATAATTTTCCCTTTTAAATATATAATTAATATTGATACAATTTTCAGATTACATTCCTTGAATGTTATAAAATCCAATATTTGATCAGATTTTCCTACACCTAAGCTGATCCCATAGTATTTTGATCCTTAGTAAAATAAGGATTGATGAATAATTTGTGTAAAAAGATAGCAATGGAATGTTCCTTTAGAGCTGATGAAGCGCAGTCTGCTCTTCAGGAAATATGTTCAAAAACTTCATAATTTTGCAGAGACTGGTTCAGCAAAGAATAAATCTAAATCCGGGTGACTAAGGTCATCACGATGACAGACAAAATCATGAGAAGTGTAAATCAGTCTATTCATAACAATCTAAGAGACATGCAGTTACTATCAATTCACAGTGTCATGTAGAGATGTTGTTGCTGTTGTTGGTTATAACAAGTGGTTGGAGTAGGTAGAGTGATTTTTGTGCTTGCAATATACTAAGGTGGATATGCCTACAATTATTTTTTATTATTTTGTTTATTTTAAAACAATGCTATACTCATCCCACTTATATTATAAATGTGAAAAAGTATTTGTTGATTTGTCCTTCTTTCACACAGTAACGGTGCAACAGATCTACGTGATTTATGGCGTAGATATAGTTTATGGACCGGAGAGTAACATAGGCTACTTTTTATCCTGGAAATAAGCGTGGTTCCTGTGGGAACACGGTTGAAAACCACAGCCAGAAGCTAGTATATACACACATATATATATAAAATTTTATCACCAATTTCTGTGTGGGCTTGTTCACTTCAAAGATAAAGTTCTAGTACTGGAATTTCAATTCATATCTATTATTTATTCACTTCAAATGAATAATAATATAATTTACTATCCTAGTATTTTCACACAAGAGGTTAGAGAAGTAACAATATTTTCCTGACAAACATGTGAACATTGAAATATACTAGACAAGTTGCAAATTGGAAACACAAGAACACTAAATAATTTTATACTAAGTTTGGAATTGGAACCAATTTAAATGTCAAGTATTCCTGTACAAATGAAATATACAAATTATAAATAATTTAGCAACAGGAACATGTTCATTGCGGTCGATTATCATCACCGTCTACCTCGAATTTTGAGGATATAAACCAATTGAAAAATGCGCGTGTAAGTACAATATATATATCCAAACACTTTACAGGTCTCATGTAATCTCAAACAAAACAATATTGTTGATACAGTGGATGCAATCCGGTATACCGTAACGTTAAATGTGTTGTTAAATTATTGTAAACTCACCTAAAATTGGATACAACAATCCCATACACACAAAATATAGAGCAACTAAAGCGGGACACCTCACGGCGGCGCGACCCATTGTCATGGCGGAAGCTCTTATATTTTACATTCAATGAACGCAATTCCACAATAATAAACACATAGCAAAATCACTAAATCATTTTCTATTCACATACAAAGCGAATTCCCTGATTATTTTTACAAATTCGAGAAAATTGTGAAGCGGCTGACACCCAAAGCCGAACAAACAATTTTACTGACAAGTGTTACCACGCTAAAATTATGTAATGTCAGTATGTATTGTTTGTATTTATTTTTATGTCAGTATTAAAAAAAAATACGTATGTCATTTTCTTTCTCATGCCATATCGTATCAGCTCATCTTTTTCCAACAATTTCGTTACAAGTCTAATTGAGGTCAGTGCCTCATAGTCCAAAACTACGTCATACGTGTGTGTCTTCAAGTTTTTTTTGTGTTAAGTTCTTACTTTCAATGTGTTTTTCTTGTCACAAAATCACCTCAAAATTCACACTATATTATATAATATTCTGATTTGAATAGCGTAGCTTTGCTTTTTTTAAATAACTAGACAAGCTGGTCGTTTCCCTGATGGTAAGCACAACGCCAGCCCATAACAAATGCAGTGCCATTCAGAACTTTGAAACACAAATGCCTGAGCGACACTGCATTGCGCTCGTTACACTGAGATATTAGGTAGTCATGATTTCACTGGCAACTTTGTTTATCAAACCGGAACACAGTAATGCTTGCACATTACTGTTTGGCGGCAGACTACACGATCCAAGCCCGCTTGGTAGTCAGTATCACCGCTTAAGGACGAACTAGTCGTTCATTTCTCCATACAACCGTACTTGGGTGATTACTCCACTACTTGACGTTTGAAGTCCAAAATTAAGAATAATATCGATTTATCTCTTCGTTATCTAGGTCAGCCTGCTAATTATACAGAAAAAAAATAAGTGGCTTAAAAGTAATGAGCCTTCAAACATCTGTATTTTAGCACGTATTTTAACGCAAGTTTGGACGTAAATAATTACAAAAGGATTACGAAAACTCGAAAATAAGGTACATACTAACAAGCTTTAGTTTATTGACATTTCAAATAACTTTGGTCTGACTAAATACATTCAGTAGTTTTGTCGTGAAACCCCAAGCACCAGAAGCCAATTCGTACATTTTTGCGCGCCGGTTTTCGACTTTTTGGTTTTCGTCGCGACTTTACGAGAGTGTGTAATTGTGTATGTGCGAGCATTAGCCTCATACTACTCATCGCTGCAGAGTCTTACCTTGTCCCACGAATGTTAGATGAAATAGCATGCATTTTAGCCGCGCCCACCGATGAGTTCGCTCCATGGACTAGTAGACTCTTAAGCGGTGATACTGACTACCGACGAATATATATAGTTACTCTCTACTACCGACCCCAACGCGACGAATATTCGCAGAAGCTTGGACCCACGAATCTCTCTTGGACCATCATAGATAGAACCTGTAAAAACTAATAATCTATTTTGTATTTAGCTTATGGACACACGGAGTAATCAAGGAATATTTACTATAGCAGTGTAGTATTGTGTTAGAGTGTAATACTCAAATCCCACTAGCGTGCAGAGTGCTTAAAACGATGTAGAATACGTGAGAATACTTTTGCGATTTCGTTGCGTTCAATAATTCATTAGATATTGCAATATCAAGCGCTTTTGGTTTATGATTGACATTTATCTATGGTGACATCCCGAGAATATGGAAATCCTTATTCAATAGATACTTTGACAGTTTTTGTGATATTTATCCATATGATAATATATCTACACTATGAGAATAGAGCCCCAAGGATCCTACTAATAAAAATATAAAAAATATATAAAAAAATATACTCGCCTACCCTTATGATATCCCTCCGTGACGTTTTCCCAGCTTAGTGTAAAACTTTATCACAGCTTGAAATCAACGCCTTGTCCGTATCCTAATTTATTTTAGGCTCAGGAGAAAATACTATTTTCAGTTCATATTATCTTTTAGAAGCTATAATAGTTTATAGCCTAAATATTTTTTATTTTCGGGTAAGGAGGAAATACAAGATCCTCTATATAGCTTAAATACGGAAGAAATTAGAAATAATTTATGGCAACATTAATTGTTTATTGACATGACGAATGACAGACGGCGGGGTCTTGTTCGATGGCAGCTTGATTGAAACAATTTAGATGAATTAAATGGCTCGCTAACAATATTAGTTCCGTTTTCATCTGATGACGAAGTGAATATGTGTTTTGTAAATATAGTTTAAGTGTCTTACGCACGTTTTTCGTGCGTATAATAATATCTAAGATGTATATTAAGTACTCGATAGGAGCCATTTTTATTGTATTTATTTTGCGCGTTCATTGTGATAATGATTCTAAAGACAACGAAATCAAGGAGATTCACGGTGAGTTCAAGCTTTTTTAAGTTACTAGGCTAATTTGTTGGCTTTGGTAATCTTATTAGGGAACCCAGCATAGATTGTGACAGCCCGCCCACGGCTTTGCACATTCTCGAAATAGAATCCTGCAAAAATGAGTCAAGTAATTTTTTCTGAATTACTAAATGGTTCCTGGGCGATTAAAGTTCACTAATTACTCCCACCGGTTACAACGCCAAAGCTAATTAATTGAGATGTTTCTGTCAAAGTGTGCATCCTTTCTGATCTATTTGTACTAGAGACTTGGTAGGTAGATATAAGGTTGTACTGGAAACATTCGATTTTATCTTAGAGTGTTGTTACTTTAACTTTGCTTCTTATTGGAAACTTTAGAGAATTCAAAGTTGGAAGTGTTCGGAGGAATATTATGTTCAATGTACACTATTTTCAACTAATAGTCAACAATTACAATATGATTTATAAAGCAATGTTTGGGTCTATAATCATATTGGTAGTTAAATAGAATTTCTAAAGGGAAGAGATATTTCAATATTTATTTAAAAATATTTGTTGGTAGTATGTTTATTGGTTTAACTATCAGAGTGGGTTTTATTTTACAATTTTAATTTGTTGTCCTAAAAAATACTTTTTTAATATTTTTTGTTTATGCAAGTGATGAGGAGCAGTGATTGGATTTTCAAATGCATATTTACCTAGCATCCTTTTTCCTGCCAAAAGCTAAGAAAGTATGGAAACGGTTTCTAATTTTCCAGGGTTTTTTATATAATTAAATCGCTTTAAACTTAATTTAATTTTATGATTACTAATTATCCTGGGACTCTGTAAAATGTTCCATAGATTGTAGATCTACTTAAAACCAATGTTTCACATATCATACATACATCTACACTATATTTGGCAACACAAAGGAATTGCAATATTTTTCGATAAAAAATATGCCATTTTATGTTATTAAGTTGATCAACTTTAGGTGAATCTGATTATCAAAGGTAGCATACTAAATTCTAAAATAATACTAAATCGATTAATCCTAAGTATATGGGATTTTTGATAAAATTGCTCTCCATCCTAGCCAGCCCATGAAGCTTAGTTAAATATGCACCCAAATATCCAATCACTTCTAATGAAAAATCTGCTAGTCTGTATGTGCAGGCCTTTGTGTTTCAAAGTTCTGAGTGGCACTGCAGTTGTTATTAGCAGGCATTATGCTTACCACCAGGCAAACAACCATCTTGTCACATTATCAAACAGAATAAAAAAAAACATTGTCATCCAGAACAGCAAATCGATATTCCGTGTAATATAATACTAAACCAATCACCATGCAATGCCAATTTTGAGTCAACAAATAAATATGCCATTACTGGATATTTCCTTGATTATGTTGCCTAAATCAGCATTGTATAACTGATCTAAGCTTATTATGTTGATATCTTGTAAACAATGACCAATTGTTGTGCTGTTGCTCTACAAACGCATTGCTGATACTTTCAATGGCAACTTAATCTGCCTAGGAATCAAATATTGTAACTATAAAGTGATTAGTGCTTAATTTAACACTGGTATTTTGAATATAATGCAGGCACTAACTTTAAAAACATGGCTTTGAATGGTGCATTTTCTAGTACTCGTCTGGCTAGCTACCAAGCATTTATTTGTATGTTCCCGCAGCTGCACTTGGGAGCCAATTCCATTTAAGTATAGAATATTCTTTACCTTCAACAAGATTGTCTCAATGTCAGAATAGATCAGAGTCAACAGCTAAACTATAAAACATACTACAATATAGTACAATTATTATATTTGTCTATGCCTATAGTTCTCTGATTATACAATCTAATAATCTACAAATGACAATCAGTTATCAGCGTGATCCCTACCATTCAGCTTTCGGACTGATGAAGTTACAATAACTTCAAATGCATAACTGTAACTTGTAGTGTTGTTGGAAAAGGTTCAATATTAATTTTATATGAGTAATCATAGACATCAATTGACTGCCATAAATAGATATTTACCATATATGGACCTACTTAATAAGTTACGCTAGCTCCTAATACTTTTCCTTGTGGGTACATTTTCATACTGCTGATGACATGACCATCATACATTACACATTTGGTGAACTCCAATTTAAATTGCATTTAATTTTCGGAAAGGGAAGAAATTTGATTAATATTTGTTTATTATTTTTCTTATGTGGCTAAAATAAACCTTGAAATTTAGTGAAAATTTAGATTACATTATCTCTGTTTCACTGCCTCTAAGCGTGGTATGGTTAGCGCTCGGACTAGATTTCTACCAAGCTCCACCTTAGACGGTACGACATTATAGTATACATCAAGCGGTGATCATGGGTTTTCCGTGGTTTTAGCATGGTACTTGATTGATGCTTATCCATCAACATGTGAAGTTGTTTATGTGTGTTCACGTCGAACTAGCGGCAGCGCGCGTGGTCGGCGTGATGGGCGAAGGCCAATGTGAACACGAACTTGACCATCGCGCCCGCACCCTTATATTGTACGTCAACAAGCATTTGTGTCTTTTAAGTAATTAGTTAAAAATTATGGTAACTTATTCTACGTAAATAATATTGTTATTTTTTCTCGTAGACCGGCTCTAGACATTCGCCCCAACGTCAGTTCCAATGCGTGTGGGTCTTGAAAATAGCACTGCGAACGCTAGTGCCAACATTGGGGCTGACCTGCTATTTTCAAGATCCACACGTTGGACGAGTGGCATAGGGGCTGTCGTTGGGGCCAACGTGTGGAGACAGCGATACAAAATATAGTTTTTGTTTAAAACTTATCTGTGATAATATTCATTTAATTAACTTTTTAATCTTGTGTTATTAGATAATGAAGATTATGATAATTGTGTCGTAATATAAAACGTGAGGATTGCATTTCTTTACCACCACCTTCTCTATGCTACCGCCTAGTATCACTGAGAAATCATTGCTTCCTCCTCTGATTTACAAGCGGAGTCAGCGGCGGTCAGATTTCCGAAGTGCTATCTATAACCACGTATAATTTGCACGATGGCACTCGCGAACTCTCGACACGCGGTGACTCAGTGGTTAATAGGTTTGACCTTCCTCTGACACCAAGTTCCTATGCTCCTGCATTCGTAAACCCATTTAGCTCGTATTGTTTTATTTTTACGGTTATGATTAACGTTTTATAAGGAACTTCTGATACTTCGACGATGTTTAGGGAAACTGTGTCTTGGTTTGCAACAGTGTTGAAAAAAATAGGTTTAGTGAGATTGCGGTCAAACGCAAGCCAATTTAATATAAATTCAAATTCAAATTCAAATTCAAAAGTCTTTATTCAAATAGGCCCCAAAGGAGCACTTATGAAAGTTAAGATGACTCTAACAGCCGGCCTCTGCAACATTCATCTACCCGAATCACAGACTAAAACTAATGCTGTCTTTATCAGAACATAATAAATGACAAAGACACCAACAGACCCAATCCGTGCTCAAAGTCAACGAATCTTCCAGAAACCCACCGTGCCCGTTCCAAATTGGTATAGGCCGAGCAAGAAGAAGGGCAAGAAACTCGTCACGGCATTCTTTTTAAAAAAAGTAGTTTTTTACAATGATTCTAATGCTAACAACTAACAATTTAAAGTTTAGTAGTCGCCAGGAGGCTCCTGAGCTGTTTGCCTCCATGCATCCTTGTCATCTACATAATCCTTAATTTTATAATACGCTTTTTTAATTAATACACTCTTGACTATACGTTTAAACTTTCCTTGTGGTAATTCAGTTAATACTTTAGGAATTTTGTTGTAGAATCTGACACCATTTGCCAGGAACGATTTGTTAGTTTTACTTAATCTGAACCCGGGTACAACAATTTTATGTTTACTTCTAGTATTTAACTCATGTACATCACTTTTTAAGTTAAATTTAGTAATATTCTTCCGTACATACATTATATTTTCCAAAATGTATAGCGAAGGCAGGGTTAGAATACCTATTTCTTTAAAAAAGTCTCTTAGAGATTCGCGTGGACCCATGTCATAGATGGCGCGTACTGCTCTCTTTTGTAATATGAAAATGGTATCTATATCGGCAGCAGATCCCCAAAGTAGGACGCCATAAGACATCAAACTATGAAAATATGCAAAATATACCAACCTTGCCGTCGCCACATCAGTCAGCTGCCTAATTTTACGTACTGCAAATGCAGCGGAACTCAAACGACCCGATAGGGCATTGATGTGAGGACCCCACTGCATTTTGGAGTCAATAGTTAATCCTAAGAATACAGTGTTATTCACCAGGTCAAGTTTGCTGCCTTCCAATTCCACTTTAGATTCCACGTGTGGTACGTTGGGAAGTGAAAATTTAATACATTTAGTTTTACTAGCGTTAAGTAGTAGATTATTAGCAGCAAACCATTCTGAGATTTTGTCAAGGTTATCATTTAATTCCTTTAGTTCACTGTCTTTCCTATCAGTTTTAAAAATGAGTGAAGTATCATCAGCAAACAAAACTATGTCCAATGCTATATGGTCTGTCATAAAGGGTAAGTCATTTATATATACTAGAAAGAGAAAGGGGCCCAGTATTGATCCCTGCGGCACGCCTATCTTCACTGAAGAACCACAAGATGTTACTCTATCGATGCCAACCTTCTGCTGTCTACCCGTCAAGTAAGAATTTACAAGATCAAGAGCTGTCCCACGCACGCCGTAATGATGCATTTTTTTAATAAGCGTTCTGTGGTCCACACAATCAAATGCTTTGGAGAGGTCACAGAATACTCCAATAGCATCCTGTGAACTCTCCCAAGCTTCAAAGATGTGGGACATCAGTTTAGCTCCGGCATCGACTGTTGATCTGCCTTTCGTGAAACCAAACTGGTGACCGTGCAATATTCTATACTCGTTGAAATGTGAAAGTAACTGTTCTAATATAATTTTTTCAAAGATTTTGCTAAGAGCTGGAAGTACAGAAACTGGTCTATAGTTAGAGGGGGTGTCCTTACAACCAGATTT